>CM068375.1:146369155-148769155 GCA_034769895.1 Magicicada septendecula | reverse complement strand
GAATGTTTAAGTAAGACGCTCAGTCAGTATCTTTACATATTTATGCACTAATGTTACAAAGTATAGTTAGCAAAGGGCAGAATAACAGTTATGGAATAAGCAGCAGGCTTCTCCTACATAAAAAGCTATACGAAAAGTCTAGGCACAGATCAAGTTGTTATGCTATTCTTATCAATAGGGTTTTCCCTTGTAACAACACTTAAATAAATTAAACATATGTTGTAACTGGTAACTGATCCAAAAAATTGCTAATAACACTATCAAACCTTCTATACTTTACTATCATCATATGGTAGACGCATATGATGAAGCTTATCAAGCTTCAGCAGCAGCAGCATTATGCTTACAGTATGCAGTTAAAGCACTGCCAATGGAGTGCACATGTCAACGTGAAACACTGCCAAATGTGATTTTCACTGAGAAGTTGAGTGATCAGTTCCTTCGAACAAAAGGCAAAACTGTTGCTAAAATTCATCAACTTGTGTTTGATATGGTGAAGATGTAATGAAGATTGGAAAAATACAACAAAGTAATGCTGTGAATTTAAAATGGGAAGAAGACTTTTCACAATCAAGAAAAGAGTGGAAAGCCACCCACTATATTTAAATAACTACAGAAAAAAACTGTGTCATCTGTTGATCAATCAATTTTACGAACAGTACCCAGAAGTGTCATGAACACAAAACAGTTTAAAGAATTATCTTGTTCTTTATAAAGCTACCAGGAACTGGGCATACATTGGTTGTCAAAACAGAGGATCACATGGGTGTACATACTGACAGAGGAACACAAGAAAACTAAGTGGCTGCTGTGCAAACGCAAACACATATCTTTTTTATGTTCCAAGAGTCAAAAGTGACAGATGAAACTGAAATGAGGAGAGCATCTCGGGACCAACAAAAAAAAACCACTATTAACATGGAGATGGTTGTCACATGGTGACTATCTTCTGAGACTGAAAGAACCTCTTCTTGTCAACTTTAATGCCTTAAGTAAACAATGTAAATCCTACTGCTTACTGTCCAAACCCGAAAACTGTAGTGGACAATACAACACAAGTGGCAAGAAATACTGACATGGCGTTCTTTAGCTAAAATTAATTATTAAGTGTATTATTACAGGACAATAATTAAGGGAACAATACTTTGTAAGCTTGACATAATGATGGATGGGAAGAAAACAGAAGTTATGCACCTGGGAAAGACGCTGAAAAAATTAATATCTACAGGAAGTATGAAGATATGACTGGTTACAACTTTCAAATCACCATGCTTACATTCCTTGACCATCGAGCCCATAGCCATAGGTGCCCTTGTGTGAGATCTGGATGTGATGGTAAGTTCAACTGTTCATTTTCATCTTTCAGATCTTCAAATCTAGTTTTCCCATGCTTCCCATTTTACAATCTTCTTCACATTAGACTTCTCATTTGTCCTGTGTACGTGTGTGTGCAAACCATCTTAGCCTCTACATTTAAGTATACCTTATCTGCCTTTGTTATTTATTTTTAGATACAATTTTTAGATGGGAGTCTTCTACACATGCTTTCCTCCACCTTTCACAGCCTGTACCCTGCTTTTCCTATTCCTCTCATAAAGCACTATTACTATACTATTACTGTTACTCTCAAATTCTTTTCACTTCCAAGTATGATAAACAGAGTGAAAAACAAAGAAACGGAGAAACTTTGGGGATATATTCTACTGGTGAAAATAAAGGAAAAAATGCATATAAAGATAGGTTCAAAAACATCTTGTTTTCTGTCTGGCCACAATCTTGTGTTTTTTAAAGTAAACTTTATATCTCAAGAAGGGATCCAGATATTTTAATGAAATCTGGTACACATCAATGTTCATTAATAAATAAAAAACTACATTTATTTTACAGTCTTAAATTTCAAAATCGCTGCTACTTTAATTTTGTTAATCACTAATAGCTCTGTAAATTTTAATTTTATCAAATTATACTTTTTTCGATAAAATATTAAGCCTTTTATTGTAAACAGAACAACATCTTGTTTCTTCAAATAACAAAACTGACCACATACAGTAGAACCTCATTATAACGGACTAATTGGGGCTAAAGGTTGTCTGTTGTAATGAAAGTCCGTTATATAACAAATAAGTCTTGTTAGGTCATATTTACATCAATAAAACTCGGTAAGTTAGTATAAAAGATGTTTATTTTTACTTGACATCATTTTACATAGCATACATGACAATGAGATCATACTGTTCATATTTACATTATAGAGCAGAATTGAAACTTTATATACATTCTATTGTTTTATTCTCTTGAACAAGAAGGGCCTGGTTCATTATTATTCATTAGGTTATTACTACTAACATTAACTGGTTTGAAAAAAGTATTGATTTTTTGTTGTGTTTGTTTATTTATTTTGTTGGTCAGTAACTGACGAAGATGCCGGAAGTGTTCATAGTAAGCAAACACATTTTCATTTTTTGATTGTTCAACATACTCAATGACAAAATTTAAATGATCTTTCACTTCACTCACTTTTATTGTTGCCTGAGTATTGTTTTCCTCTTGTAAGTCTTCCTCCTCGTCCTCCAAAGAGTCTTCTTTCTCAGTGACACTGCCAACAAATGTATTATTAACTATTGGGAGTGAAAGTATACCTGGCTAAGGCGTTAACCTTTCTTTGTTTTCAACTCCCTTTCCCTTACCATTCAAACAAACAGTTTCCTGTATTTGTTGTTATTATCTCAACAGTTAATTCTCAAACCAGTTAATTCAATGGTGGATTGGGGTTGGGTTTTAACTTTCAACGATTTATACCTGACAAGGGTGTTTGTCTCTGAAAACTGTCATTCGGCACTGGCGGGCAGACGTGAGTCATTCTGGTGCATTGACTTAGTTATTAGGGGGTGGGGGTACGACGTAAAAGACGTGTCCGTTGTAAAAGAAGTCCGTAGTAACGGGGTCCGTTATAACGAGGTTCTACTGTACTTTGTTGTACATTTTCATTACCAAGTTAATTTGAAGAAAATAGGAATATCTTTAAATAAAATTTTCCTATACTGGAGGAATCGAAGTCCAGTAAAAAAATCAAGGGGTCAGAACTTATGGAGAGCCTACTGTCCACCATAACTCGGTTATTTGTTATAGTTATGAACAAAAAAGATGTTGCAAAAGAGATTGCAAAATAACCACAATTTTTTATTTATCAAAGAACATTAATGTTTACATGTGTACCAAATTTCATACAAATATCTCAATCCCTTCTTGAGATATACAGTTTTCTTTAAAAAGCACACACAAAATGGCGGCCAGACGGAAAACAACACGTTTCTGAACTTATGTTTATATGAACTTTTTTCTTTATTTTCACCAGTCAAACATGTCCTGAAAGTTTCTGTTCACATGGATCTGCCATATGAGTGACGTTCTATTTTATGAGGTTTTATTTTTTCACAGTTTTGTTAGTTTTATTAGCTGCCATCTTAACACCAACTTTGTCACTACTTATTGCCACACTGCTAAATACTTAGTTCTTGACGAGGCCTTTCGGTGTCTCCACCATATTCAGGTCTTAAACGACAATTTTTTACCTCTACAAACCCATATATATACCTAAAGACCCCCCCCCTAATTGTTTAAATTTGCTCAGAATCAACCAACCCCATATTGCATGTTCCAATTAGACCACGCCCCTCAACGAGCATCGTCACTACCTACTTTCCTATTAGTCCACCCTTCACTGAGCTTCGTCGTTGCTCGTTCTCCTCCCTAATCCCTCCTGGTGTATATATTATAACATGACCAAAGGTACAGAGAACAAAAATAATAACTGAGTGTAACTAATGATAAGACAGCATATAAGAAAAGTATTCTAAATATTAACTATGACAATGACGAACCATGACTTACGTTGACAATAATATCCAGAAGGGAAGATCAAGTGACAGACAAACATGTAAATAATAATTAATTAATAGACTTAAAATGTACAAATGTTAAACGCAGTTAATAAGTAAGACATTTGTTAGGTCACAAGCAATAGAGTAAAACTATGAGGTGGTATGTGTACCTCAGACAGTTATTACGTAGTAGTGAATCACAGACGGTGAATGATATAATTTTTACATACATAATAATATCAAATTATGATTACCAAAGTTATGTTGTGTAATGGTGATAGAAAGTGAGAAAAACAGTGATAAACGATAAAAAGAAAAAAAAGTGTCTAGTGAAAGTGTATCAACCCAATTATAATGAACATCGTTGAAACATATAATTTATATGAGATACTATATAGCTTTATACTATATAGCTCGTGTGGTATGAATAAACAAAGTGTAAATAACTAAAAAGAGAGGAATCTTACGTTACGAACTCACAATATCATCTAGTGACGAAGATAAAATAAAATACAAGCGAATAATACTACTGTACTTATAAAATGTAAAATCGAACCTGAGACCCAAAAATATGATCCAAGACCTTAACTTAATAAATTAGAGTTTTGGGTAAAAAGGAAGAATTATTGTTGGAAAAAATTGAAAAGAACAAGGGGAACATATAAAATTTACTCCTGAAGTTATATTAAAATTAATGACTGATGAAGGATGAAATGATCCATAAAAACCGTTAGAAAAACTAGAAGAATATTAGTTTAATCTCAAGTACAAAAGAAAATCTGATGTACTGAAGTAAAAAATCAAGAAGGAAGTTCTCAAGAAAACTACAGATTGGTGAGATCATTCTGATAGACTAAGCCAGATATTTTAACAAACATTATCACGTTTTAAAAAGAGAGTTACAGTGAACAATTATAAACAAACAATATAAACAATTTCATAATTAATTTTATTAGTAAAGTCTAATTATTAGTATTAAGAGTTCAGTTTTAGTTATCTTTTTGTATGATCCAAAGGACCTACTACCACTATTCAACATACATTAACAACATACAATTACAAAAGACTCATTATAAATAATGTGTTTTATGTTATGTTATGAGTTGAACAATACTTTAACATGAATTTTACTAACCCTGAGATTATAAGAGTTGTCATGTTCTACAATTGAAATGAATTACCAATAAATGAAGAGACATTGAATGTCAACACCATTAAAAAATGTCAAAGAGGAATAATAAATTTATTTGAATTTCAGGAAAAAAAATATAAGAAAAGGAGTTGTTTATTTTATTTTAACAATAATAAGGTAATTAACTAAATTAAATTTTATATATATATATGTTACATTACAAATCGACACCAACAACTTGGGGCAAAGGAACAACACATAATACGAAACGGTATCAGTAGTTTATGTTAGACTATATATATAGTTTATGTTTTATATATATATTGTAATGGTACATATCTTCACCTAACAATAATGAAGAAAACATGACAAGATAAATTGTTTAATCATTAACACTAAAATAAAAAAGGGATGAATCAGAGATTAAAGGAATGGGTAACTCAAAATAATAACATGATCAGACATATCCAGGTAGTCAGAACAGTAACCTCTAATAATAAAGAAGTAACAAACAAACAAACCAAATGTTAAATATACAGTAATACATGGCGATTTAACCTGAGTAGCCCAATAGGTAAGTAAGAGAGTAGAACCAGCCCCATAAACCAAGAATAATATAAATAATGACAACTGTAAGTGAACTAGAACTAGCCACCACACTACCACAAGAGTGTAGTAATAATAAGAATAATAATGAACAAAGAATTAGCATGGAAGTGTGAAAGTATAATCAGCCACAACACCAAGGAAGTGACATG
The DNA here is from genome assembly GCA_034769895.1 of Magicicada septendecula. Lineage (NCBI taxonomy): Eukaryota > Metazoa > Arthropoda > Insecta > Hemiptera > Cicadidae > Magicicada > Magicicada septendecula. The sequence continues at coordinate 148,763,384 of CM068375.1, read as the reverse complement.
TAAACGATGGCAAAATAAAGTGAGCCCAGAAAGAATACAAAACTAATGTTAAACCAATGAAAAAGACTAACTAATGAAAATTGTATATGATAATAATAAATGTAAAGACAGACAAGTTAAAAAATATTAATTGTTAAGGACTTGAGATATAGAAGGGTACACTAACCCAAACAAATAGAGTAAACTAGGACAAATCACATTAGCACGACACAAACATATCATGTATAGTCAAACCACACAGAGTGAGAGATTATAAATTGTAAGGAGGATGAACATTTTAAAATAAATGTAAGAAAGAGAGTTTTGAATAAGCAATACACTAATCTTTACCCACCAGTAACCCTAAAACAAGATTGAGTGCAAAGTGTTAGTGTTAATACCCCGAAGTGAGAATAAACCCCATTAAAAAGTGATAAACACGGATAAAACCGTAATCAAAGTTTATAAGTACATAAACTAGGTTATAAGTTATAAATGAGTGAGATCTGATAATGGTCAAACGCAGGAAGGACTGTGATAGTTGAGAGGCCCATGTGAGTGGACACCCAAAATGTAACTAAATAAACTAATAGTGTTAAAATTAAGTTAGCTTTAGTGGTAACCGATTATCATGGTTTTAAATGTGTGGCAATTAATGTAACAAGTGACTATTAAGATTATTAGGAAAGTAAGAAAGATAGACTATCAGTGTGTCAATTCACCATATAGAAAATGTCAGTAATATTAAGGGATAAAAACAATGAATAATCATGATAAGAGTTAATAAGACATAGTGAAATGGTATTAGGTACCATTAGTTAATAAAACAGTGTCAGATAAGCTTAGTAATAAGGATTTTCTATAATAATCAAAATAATTACTTAAGGTTTATATGTTTGTTTTCTTTTAATGATACTATAAAATAATTATTACCCACTGAAGAGTACGAGTAGATAATAAAAGGTAAATAATTATGTTTTAATGAGTAAGATTTATGTTTCAAGAGAATTATGTTTTAATGAATAAAAATTGTATCTATGGGAATTGTTAAAACCATAAGATGCTAAGTTATATGATGCAATAAACAAGAAACAAAATAAATACAGTCAGATACAATGACACTAAAAGGCAGTTATGACAGTATACAAATTAACATATGAAACCAATAAAATCACACACAATGACTAGAACAGACATAAACATTGAGCAAATAAACAGAATCATGTATTGAAACAATCAGGACCCATACAAGGGGAGAATAAAATGTAATCTCAGTAATTAAAGAAAAAATAGTCAATTGCTATCTAAGCCTAGGCAGATTCCCAACAGTCAAACTACAAAAGACTTCAAATTTTAGAATTAAACACTGACATTAGTAAGACTAAGCCACATAAACTATGAAATACAATTAGACTATCATGTTAAGGCAGGAATATTATGATAATAATGTAAATTAAGAAACAGTATAATTAAATAAAATCCACAAAACTGTCAAAATGTCGATACCTAAGTAAATACTGTAGTATTGGATGTCAAATTAATCCTTGAGCCAAAATATGAACAGTGGTAATAATATTTACTACTAAAAAGGGAGTACTGAAGATTAATTACATTTAGAAGATCTGTGACCATTTTAAATAAAAATTCAAATATCTTAACAATGATCTCAAGCCAATTTCAGCCAATCAAAAATTGTGAGTTACCATGACAACAACCGTGTATTGACTAATTTTCAGTTAGGAATAAGAATAACTGTAGTGACGCTAAACTGGAGAGAAGCCACGCCGTGAAGGGCACAAATTTTTAACTCTAAAACAGTATAAGTGCCCATAAGTCGATGAAGAAGGACCAGAATAACTGACGAGAGGACATTCCAACCAAACTATACCAAGGACCAGCGCGGAATTAATCTAGATGACCAAAAAATATATGGAATCGGACCAGAAGAAGACGCCAACCATTCCCGAAGCCCAAGACTGAAGAAGGAAGAACCGACATCACCCCATTACACCACTTGGACGACTGACAATACATCTTTTATCTACTAACGTTGAGTATTGCTGAATTTATTGATTTATAAAAAAGACAAATTCTCTTTCACAAAATTATAACTAAATGATAAAACTCTCACTATCACTGAAGGTATTTTCAAGGATTGATAAAATAAAAAAGTAACTTTGTAAACAATGAATGACCAAATGATAACCTAAGTATATACCAACGACACTGTCACAATTCAACACCACAATATTTAATTTATAGTAAACCTTGTTTAATGATCACGTACTTTAAATGATATGTTCTAATTTTGTTATCTTGTTAGATAAACCTCTGTTTCGTACTTAAAAGAACCCTATAGGCAGATTTATTTTGCAAAATAATAACCACACTGTCTTGCAGCTAATATAAACATTGTACTGCCAACCCAGCGATCCGCTGATTGAGCGAATATTGCCGAGGCTAAAATCATTGTATAAATTATTAATTTTATGAAGCGTTAACAAAAAATAACCAGTCAAAAGCCTAATAAAAGAGTGTGTACCGATAACAACTGTCCATTATTTACTTGTAAAGAACATTATGCATGTTTTGTTTACTAGCAGTGGGTCAACATAACCAACGTTGTCTCAAGTTGGCAACACTTTTCCCCCACTCAGATGAGAATCAGTAACAAGCCAGACGGCGAGTGATTCGAATTTACAATAGTGCAATATCAAACTATACAAATAAAAACTTTTAATTGTTTTCACGAAAAACAATTTGGCGCCTATCCGGAATTACGAAAGAGTGAGAAGGGACAGGTAAGGCACACAAGCTACCAGACGCTTCCGAACGACACCATTTACGTTCGCAAAGCACATTACGAAAACTTCCAATTCCAAAAATAAACTAGATAAGACACGTATACAAAGGGAAGGGGTGCTTACAATATATACGAGAGGGGACCCAAAAGTAACAAGAATTTTTCTCTGGCAGTTGGTAGAATGCTAGTTCCGACTTCTCCCGCTAGGTGCCTTCACTATACACCATTTTGTATTAGTTGCCCTAGCGGCATTGTTGTGGAAACATTAGCGCCGTCAGTGTGATTATTTTTTGTAAGCGCTGTTTCACGTTTTCGGCGATTTGTCAATGGCAGACATTAAATACCAATGTGCTAACATCAGGTTCTGTTTCCTGTTAGGGAAATCAGCAGCAGAAACTGTCGCAATGCTTCGGACGGCTTATGGGGAGGAAGCTTTGGGCCAGGCAAGGATTTTCGAGTGGTTTTCTAGTTTTAAAAGTGGTCAAATGTCAATTGAAGACGAACCACGACCGGGACGTCCATCGACTTCCAAAACGGACGAAAACATTGAAAAAATCCGTGTTGCGATCATGTTTGATCGTCATAGAACAATCGATGAATTGGAGGAAATGACTGGAATATCCTGGAGTTCATGCCAATTAATTTTAACTGAAGATCTGAAGATGAAACGTGTTGCAGTAAAATTCGTTCCGCGTGTGCTTTCTTGTCGGCTCAAAATCCTTCCCTGGCTGTAAGCTTCCTCCCCATAAGCCATCCGAAGCATTGCGACAGTTTCTGCTGCTGGTTTCTCTAACAGGAAACAGAACCTGATGTTAGCACGTTGGTATTTAATGTCTGCCATTGACAAATCGCTGAAAACGTGAAACAGCGCTTACAAAAAATAGTCACACTGACCGCGCTAATTTTTCCACAACAATGCCGCTAGGGCAACTGATACAAAATGGTGTCTAGTGAAGGCACCTAGCGGGAGAAGTCGGAACTAGCGTTCTACCAACTGCCAGAGAAAAATTCTCGTTACTTTTGGGTCCCCCCTCGTGTGTGTATATATATATATTGCGATGGCAGCGATATGCGAACATCTGCTCTCCGGTACCAGCGGTGGACGAGGCGAGCCAATCCATGGAGCAGCAGCCGCCAGGCAAGGATTTTCGAGTGGTTTTCTAGTTTTAAAAGTGGTCAAATGTCAATTGAAGACGAACCACGACCGGGACGTCCATCGACTTCCAAAACGGACGAAAACATTGAAAAAATCCGTGTTGCGATCATGTTTGATCGTCATAGAACAATCGATGAATTGGAGGAAATGACTGGAATATCCTGGAGTTCATGCCAATTAATTTTAACTGAAGATCTGAAGATGAAACGTGTTGCAGTAAAATTCGTTCCGCGTGTGCTTTCTTGTCGGCTCAAAATCCTTCCCTGGCTGTAAGCTTCCTCCCCATAAGCCATCCGAAGCATTGCGACAGTTTCTGCTGCTGGTTTCTCTAACAGGAAACAGAACCTGATGTTAGCACGTTGGTATTTAATGTCTGCCATTGACAAATCGCTGAAAACGTGAAACAGCGCTTACAAAAAATAGTCACACTGACCGCGCTAATTTTTCCACAACAATGCCGCTAGGGCAACTGATACAAAATGGTGTCTAGTGAAGGCACCTAGCGGGAGAAGTCGGAACTAGCGTTCTACCAACTGCCAGAGAAAAATTCTCGTTACTTTTGGGTCCCCCCTCGTGTGTGTATATATATATATTGCGATGGCAGCGATATGCGAACATCTGCTCTCCGGTACCAGCGGTGGACGAGGCGAGCCAATCCATGGAGCAGCAGCCGCCAGGCAAGGATTTTCGAGTGGTTTTCTAGTTTTAAAAGTGGTCAAATGTCAATTGAAGACGAACCACGACCGGGACGTCCATCGACTTCCAAAACGGACGAAAACATTGAAAAAATCCGTGTTGCGATCATGTTTGATCGTCATAGAACAATCGATGAATTGGAGGAAATGACTGGAATATCCTGGAGTTCATGCCAATTAATTTTAACTGAAGATCTGAAGATGAAACGTGTTGCAGTAAAATTCGTTCCGCGTGTGCTTTCTTGTCGGCTCAAAATCCTTCCCTGGCTGTAAGCTTCCTCCCCATAAGCCATCCGAAGCATTGCGACAGTTTCTGCTGCTGGTTTCTCTAACAGGAAACAGAACCTGATGTTAGCACGTTGGTATTTAATGTCTGCCATTGACAAATCGCTGAAAACGTGAAACAGCGCTTACAAAAAATAGTCACACTGACCGCGCTAATTTTTCCACAACAATGCCGCTAGGGCAACTGATACAAAATGGTGTCTAGTGAAGGCACCTAGCGGGAGAAGTCGGAACTAGCGTTCTACCAACTGCCAGAGAAAAATTCTCGTTACTTTTGGGTCCCCCCTCGTGTGTGTATATATATATATTGCGATGGCAGCGATATGCGAACATCTGCTCTCCGGTACCAGCGGTGGACGAGGCGAGCCAATCCATGGAGCAGCAGCCGCCACGTGACCAACGTGTTCGGAGCGACCCAATCAGCGATCCCGGTTAGTGCATAAAACCCGGGCCGGCAGAAAATTTTACGCACTCTTCATCGCCATGCCATCGGACGCACTTCATCTCCTCTCCTCTCTCGGACGACATTGGCGCGGAGTCATCCGGAAGGAACGGCCGAAGAATAGAACCGGCGTTCTTGCGTCTTCGCCCTCCAGTTCCACGCCAGCGATGGATTTTGCTGGGCCGGCAGCCGACTCTACAACCGGTTCCGGAAGAAGAGGAGGACTGCAGTACGCCACGATCAGCGGGCGCAGCCGCCGAACACCTCAGCGCGGCACGACCAACATCAGCTTTCTTGCCACAAGGTCCTTTTTAGGGCCACCAAAAACACTAGTGTACGATTGGCGCCATTTGTCATGCGGCAAGCCTTTTGTCCGGTGACAAGTGGCGCCCAACGTGGGGCCAAAAACACTAGAGTGTACGATTGGCGCCATTTGTCATGCGGCAAGCCTTTTGTCCGGTGACAAGTGGCGCCAACGTGAGGCGACGATCATCTTGCGGATCCAAGATCCAGCCACGCCAGCGAGCTACCAGCCGGCACACCAATCAACATGGCGCCCAACAGACACCTTCACAACATCTGGAGAAGAGCAGTAGGCTGGCTACCGGAGAGCATTCAAGACCCGGTGGAGTTGTGACGGCAGCGGTATGCGAACATCTGCTCTCCGGTACCAGCGGTGGACGAGGCGAGCCAATCCATGGAGCAGCAGCCGTCACGTGACCAACAACGTGTTCGGAGCGACCCAATCAGCGATCCCGGTTAGTGCATAAAACCCGGGCCGGCAGAAAATTTTATGCACTCTTCATCGCCACGCCATCTCCTCTCCTCTCTCGGACGACATTGGCGCGGAGTCAGCCGGAAGGAACGGCCAAAGAATAGAACCGGCGTTCTTGCGTCTTCGCCCTCCAGTTTCGCGCCAGCGATGGATTTCGCTGGGCCGGCAGCTGACTCTACAACCGGTTCCGGAAGAAGAGGAGGACTGCAGTACGCCATGATCAGCGGGCGCATCCGCCGAACACCTCAGCGCGGCACGACCAACATCAGCTTTCTCACCACAAGGTCCTTTTTAGGGCCACCAAAAACACTAGAGTGTACGATTGGCGCCATTTGTCATGCGGCAAGCCTTTTGTCCGGTGACTATATATATTACATACATACACACACCCTCCTGTTCTAGGTGTATATTATAACATCGCCAAATTCAGATCATATTTGATATCTATAAGTATGTAAGAAATGCTAAAAAGTAATATATTTTAATAAATAAATAATGAAGAGAATAAAAATATAAAATGTAATTAAGAAAGGAGGAAGAATAGTAAACCAAAAGTCATTTTTAAATAAAATTACAGATAGACTGACAGACAAATGACTTTGACCCAACCCCAGAGATTGGCCAGTTAAAAACCAAAATAAAGTGAAACAAGATGAAAGTGAAGGAGAAGAAAAATGAAAATAAAAATGGAACAAACCAACTATAAAGGAAATAAAGTGAAACAAGATGATGAAACACAGACAAATAGTATAGAATAGGGAAGGGAGAAATTATACAATCAAATATCATAAAGAAAACGAAATCCGTAAATAACCAATATAAAAAAATAAATATTAGTATTGACTAAGTGACAAATGTAATTCATAATTAATAAAACCCCGATAAATAAAAATACACTAACCCAAGAATTAGTAGTATATGTAAGTAAGAAATCTAGAAAGACATGAACGTATTAGATATAAATAATATTTGTAAAGAAAGAGAGAGATAGTGAGAAATATACTGAAGGTAACTAAGTGACAAAGAAAAATAATAATAGGGATTACCCACTAATAAACACTTAAAATAAAAGATTTAAGAAGTGCCAATAGTGAAAGTGTAAATACCCCAAAATAATGAGTGAATCAGCGATAAACACTAATTAGTTAAAAGTGAAAGTGATGAATAAGAAAGGATATTGTAAAAGATAATATGATAAAAAATAGTATTAGATAGAAAACACTTAGGAAATCAATGATAAAACACTAAATAATTTAATAGTGAACTTATAAGAATTATATAGTTAATGGTAATAAAAAATAGTATTTAGATTACATGTAAACAATTAATTAAGAAGTAATGAACACTGAAGAGTGATGATAACAGTATTAATTAAAAAAGAATCTTATTGTTAAGTTTAATTGAATACAATTGTAGTTAAAAGGGGGAAGCCCATGTAAGGTAAACAGTTTGTGTTTTCATGGGTTGGAGAAATAGAATAGTAAAGAAATAAGAAATTAAGAATGCAATCAATAAACACCCTATCTTATAAGGGATCATAGATTAAGTAAGTTTGAAAGGAGCGATGATGTTTCTCACCCAAAATAATAGTAAAGTAATGAAATGTATGTTAAACCAACAGTACCTAATAAGTGGTAAAGAATTGTTCATTTAAATTTATGAATAGGCTATGGCTGAAGGAAGCATACAGTCCATAGGCCTAGTTGTTATATTTATGTATTAAAGAGTAGTAAATAATAGTCATATTGTTGACAATGGCAAGCTAAATAAATAAGCAAATAAATCAATTCAGAAATAATAAACACTAAAAAATCAGTTAGGAAATAACTAACAAGCCAAAATATAGAAAATAATCTTGACACATAATCAGTACACAAACAAATTCAAGACACAATAACCAATAAACGAGTCAATTATAACAACAAAACAAAACATTCTGTAGTAAAATGAAATATAATTTGTATAAAATAGGTAAAAAATAATCAATGGCTACTTAGGCCTATGAAATGCCTAACTGTCAATAACAAATAACTGCAAATTGTATAAAATCCACTAGGAAATTAACAAACTCAAGGCGAGTAAAAAGCCAAGAATAATTTGTAAGTCATTTTAAAAGAAATATGTTAGAATAAGGACTTAAATTAAAGGAGAAATGTAATTACCAAATATTAAAATATGTGTACAAACATTAATATTTTGAAGAACCCGACCTTAAGGGATATCAAAATAATCTTTGAAAGGAAATAATAACAGTAGTGATAATATTTAATATGTAGCGAAGAAGACCGAAGAATATAAGCAATTAGAAGAGATACAGCTATTTTGAATAAAAATTCAAATTTGATAACAATGGTTATAAGTCAAAATTAACCAATCAGAATTAATTGGTAACCATGACGACAGACGTTTGGTTACGAATTCACCGTTAGATTTCTTTACTCGTAATGTGACGCTCTTGCTGAATAGACGCCAAATCTTGAACGATCAAATTTCTAATTTAAAACATAAAAATAGTAAACGAAATTACCACCAATGAACAAGAAGGAAGCAGACGATGACTGAAACCATTTAACTAATGTCGAAGACGAATTAAATAAAAAAGAAACGAATAAATTGCCACGATTAATTTGAAAAAGATGCCAGACGCCCTAGACTATTGAAAATTAAATATGATTGCAGCCTAATTCATTTTGACCAGATCAACTGGATACTACCAGTCTACTGACGTGTTAAGTATCATTTAAATTACCCAAATTTCCGAATAAACTCACTTTAAAGATTTCTCACAGTAATCTGAACTCTCACTAAACTGCACATAATTTCTTTCAAAAATTAAAATAAAAAACTAAGACACTGAAAATTTGTCAACTTGTGAAGTTAACCTGTTGTTAGTTTACGAAATTTTGAAACACTTTTACTACACTCCAAGAACAAGTTATAACTACACAGTATATTATTTAAGTTTAACTGATGTAAGGTTGTGTATTTTTATTGTTGTAATCATTAATAATCCTTTTAACATAATCACAAGAATCCAAGACGATTGAATGAAAACATTTGTATACGACTTCGACAGATGCCATTATTGTTTGCCTGTTACATTCAAAGATCGATTTGTCAAACCCAGAGATTTTGTCTCATATAAATTACCGGTGCAAATGTATTACAAAAGAAAACATAATTTGTATTAACCTGAATAATTAATCATCAACAAATAATAAACAAGTACTGAGTGTAACCCCTGTGTTGTAATTTCATGTGTATAATAATTTGTGTACATTTTAGAGAACAGTTAGTATTGACGGCAAGCGCTCGCATAGCCAACGCAACGAACTACTGGCCCGATTCAGACGGCCAAGTCATGGCGGGAATGAATTGAATTCTCCACACCGCCTGAGCTGCGTTTGTCATACATTCATAAATTTTTAATTGTTTTAAATAAACAATTTGGCGCCACCCGGGATTTTCACACCCCTAGTGAACAACAGGTAAGGACTTCGACACCTGGTTATTCGTACGTTCGCAACGGACATTATCAGCGTGTTACGTTCCAAAGCGACGACGGATAGATAAGACACGTTACACCCATTACACTTAGACACGTTTAAGATTAGACGGACATTCGGTATATTACAAATTGACGCATCCAACGTGTGGCCACGGGAGCTACACAAAGCACTATTACAAATTGGCGACCAACTGGTGAGGCTAGAAGAAAGGGAAATATGAAATTCTAACGGCGATTACAAAAGGATATCAAGATGCATACAAGAGGATTATCGAAAAAGTTGGCGAAGGACAAAGAAATGGAAGAAAATAGATGGGAAGCAGAGGAAGGAACATCGATTGAAGAGGTGGAGACAATAATAACCACAACAGAACCAACCCACGACAAAGAAATGGAACCACAGGATGGGGATAGGGAGGAAGCCAGAGGAGGAATGGATTTACAACAACTATGGGAATTGATTAGTGAAAATTTTAAGAAACAGGAGGAGAAATTCGACAAGAATGAGGAGAGTCTGAAACAGATGAACGATAAATTCGACAAGAGTGAAGAGAGCCTAAAACAAATTAATGAAAAATTTGACAAGAGTGAGGAGAGTTTGAAACAAATCAATGAAAAAATAATTAGTACCAACGAAAGTACTAAAGAAGAATTAAGGCAGACAATTAATAAGAATAACGAAACCCTCCAACGACAGCTGAAGGAAATCAATGAAAAGACTAAGGAAGAGATGAAGCAGCAGGTGATATATCAATTAATGGAGTACCGGGAAGAAACCAAACAACAGATCACCAAAACAAATGAAAAATTAAAGGAGACGGAGAGACTGGAGAAAACCAAAGAAACTGTTTCAGAAGTCCATGAGGAGGTAATCAATAAAATAAACAACCTCGAAGGAGAAACCAAAAGGAGAATTGAGGAATGTCACGAAGAAACGACCAAAAAGTGGGAACAAGTGAACCAGGACATGCAAGTCCGGGAAGAGAACCAGAAGGAGACAGCAGTTATACGAACAGACCTGGGAGAAAGAATGGAAGGAGTGTACAGAAATCTAAATAAAATCTATAGCAAGGTGGACAAAAATAAACAAAGAATTGACGAGATGCATAGACGAGAAGAATTATTACAGGAAGAAGTGGACGCCTGGCGTGACCGGTCATGTAATCGTAATCATGTACTCAACAATGACAATCGAGATACAATTAACTTCCGCAACTATAAGCGCAATCCGATTGAGTTTCTGAAAAGGGTGGAAGAATTAATTATAAAGAATCGCGGAACCCGATGGACAACTGTAAGGGGAATGTTGGACGAAATGTTCAAGGAAACATATGACAACTGGTGGACCGCCACAAGACCGGACATCCAGAGCATCCAAGAATTCAAAACACAATTTAAAGCAAAATACTGGTCAGAATCAACCCAGAACATGGTCCACAACAACATGAGTAACGGGAGGTATGAAAACCAAAACGGACAATCACTCACGTCCTACTTTCTGGGAAAAATCTGCATGGCCAGAAATTTGGAACCACGCATTCTGGAAGAGTGTCTAGTCATACAATTATCATACCACTATGATGACACGATACAGAAAGCCCGTATGTACAGTCAAGTCAAGACAATTCAGGACATGGCTAGTCTATTAGAGAGCCATGAACACGAATGGCAATACCGCAAGAACCGGTTCACAAGTTTCCAAAATAGTAAATTAAACGAAGGGCCATCACCACCAAACCAACAGGGTGATAACAAGCCACCACCGAACAACACTAATAATTACCAAGGAAATCAACGTGGGAATAATGTGCCCAGGAACTATAATCAAAACGGTAACAACAACGGTAATTTTAGAAATGATTACAGGGGTAACTACCCACGGAACGGTCCTAACAATTATTATCGTCCAGGAAACGGTAATAACCGAGGATACCGACCGCAAGTGAATTATGTGAGATGCCAAGCCCAGCGAAACCCAAGAAGGCACTATTCAAGACCACAAACAGCCAACATGCATGGTAATCAAACACGGAACAGTGGCCATCAACAAAGGGAGAATGATAATAGGCCGGCACAACGGAATAATAGCGAAGAAGAACCCAGATCCGGAAACAGAGACCAAGGACGGGACATGACCTACGGAAATGATTACCGATATGAAGTTCAAAGGGGTAGGAATAACGAGAACGCCCAAACAACGGAGGATTATGATTGGATACCATTCAGCGATGATCCTGTGGAGAATTGGAGAATCGCATATAACAAACGCAACCCACCAGAGCTCTGGATTCCCTCAAGAAAGAATGATAACCAGTCTTTTAACACAAATCAAGTAGAGAGACAGGAGGACCATGAAGAAGAACCCTCGCCAGACAGATGGAATGAGTAGGAACACTGAAATATGGGACTGATTTCCTGATAACCAACCGAAATACTTTAAATAAAAAGAGATAACAAGACAAACGAATAAGTTTGCAAATAAATAATAAAGAAAAGGTGCAAGATGAATTTCAAAATTCAAAAAATTATGTAAGACCAACTTACGAAATGATTTAGAGCATATATGAGATAAAAAATAAACAAATCAATGATAAATAATAAATAAAGAAGAACTATGTACGATCACCTTACCATAATAATCTTTAGCCAACATATGAGGCAAAGAAGTAAAAAATAATACAGGAATGAGCTACAAAAAATTCCTAACCAGTAAGAACGATTATCTTACTATGAAAAAAAAAGATCAACTTCCACACAATTTAGAAAATGTGGGAAGTAAAATAAACAAACCAATGATCAAAAATGAAATAAATAAAATAAATATTCTAAGAGTTATAATATAAAATGAGATGAAACAAAGAGTAATTGAAAATGAATAAAAATGTTAATTGTATTAATAAAAAGCAACGCTTCAAGTATTATCAAATGGTATCAATAAAGAAAGATGAAAAATGCATATGACTCGAACTGAGCAATAATGAAATAAAAAAGTAAAAGATTCCCAACAAAATTATGATTATTATTATTATTATTATTAGTCACAAGATGCCTGTATTGAAGATTCATTAAATTAAGATTGACTATTGGATAAGTCCAGCAATCATTTAACAGAGCAGGGATGATGTTCCCCTGATCTCAGAACAAGAGTAGTTTTGAATGACGGAGTTAGGTAAGCCAATAGAGCCCATCCGAATCGATTTCAGCTACAGAGTAGGGATAGTTAGGGAAAATAAGATTTATAGGGAATAATCTATAATATATTTGCCAAGGCCCACTCACTGACTCATCACTGTATCTCAACAATGACAAGGCCTAGAAAGATGAAACTTTACATAGATATTCACTAGATACTGTAGATGCGCAATAAGACGGGGTTTGACAAAATTAAAAATTTAAGGGGGGTTTTGGAGGGGTCAAAGTGACCGAATATTCTCATACTCACTCACTCACTCATCACTGTATCTCAACAATGACAAGGCCTAGAAAGATGAAACTTTACATAGATATTCACTAGATACTGTAGATGTGCAATAAGACGGGGTTTGACAAAATTCAAAATTTTAGGGGGGTTTTGGAGGTTTCAAAGTGACCGAATATTCTCATAAGAAATACATGACAGTTAAAACGTGACAACTGTTAGGCAGCTTCTAGATGAGATAGAAACATGAAATTTGTTCTACAAGTTAACTTAACCCTCTTTTAAAGAACACAAAGGTCAATCTTAAATAATTTTAATTAAAACTACCCTAAAGAAATCTATAATATATTTGCCAAAGCCCACTTACTAACTTAGTCATCACTGTATCTCAAGAACAACAGGGCCTACAAAGAAAATATTTCCGAATAAATTGATTCAAAGTTGTAAAAGGAGCGTAATACATATATAGGAAACATTTGTCGGTAGAAAACAATATTATACGATATATTAACTATTGTCTTAAATAAATATTAATTAATTATGAACACATGAATTTTATGCATTCCTGCGATAAGAACGTGTTCCCAGAAGTACTATCACACAATTTACGTAACATATTTGTTTACGTTGCAATGTAGTCCATAAAAAGTTATGTTTAGTCTGGTCTGGACACAATTCAGACACAGTTGCGTCATGGGGTTCAGTCTAAAGGCCACTGATAACAGTCCAGAATGCTGCTTTGTTCAGTTCAGTTCAGTCGCTACACTGCCACTGCACACTCCTGCTACTTTGTTTAAGACAATTATTTTGTTAGTTTTAGTTTGAGCATTGGATATTCTTGATTTTTTATTAGTTTCTATCTTATTTTTTAGTTTATTTGTCAAGTTTGCAAGTTTGACTATTTTTCTTATTTTTGCAGTGTAGATTCCACTTTATGAAATAGGTTTTTGTTCTACCGCCGTTGTTGCTCTTACAGTTTTTGTTAAGGAGAGAATAATTTTGTTTTAGTTTGTTTTAAATAGGCTTTCTTTTCTACTTTTTACATTTGTTTTATTAGTTTGTATCTTATTTTTTAGTTTATTTGTCAAGTTTGAATATTTTTCTTATTTTTGCAGTGTAGGTTCCACTTTACTCAATAGGTTTTTGTTCTACCGCCGTTGTTGCTCTTACAGTTTTTGTTAAGAAGAGAATAATTTTCTTTTAGTTTGTTTTAAATAGGCTTTCTTTACTGCTTTTTATATAAATTCTATATCCCTAATACATGATGGAACAAATTGAAGTTGATGGGATCATGGTACCTCACCGTATTGTGCCTGTGGGTGCAGATGGGTCGTGCTTCTTTTACTCCCTGTCTTACCTCATGTACGGTACTGTCTCCCATGCGTCTCAAGTGCGAACAAGCGTTGTACAGTACATTTGTAACAACTGGCAACGGTTTGAGGAGCATACAATGATGGCGTGTGGTAACATTTATAGAAGTTTGGCTGAATACCATGCTCACATGTCTCTGTACACCACTTGTGCCACCCACTGTGAAATTCAGGCTGCTGCCGAAATATACCCTTACCATCTGGTGGTGTATCGTGATGGTGAGGTGATTGTACAGCCTGATGAGTATGAGGAGGGAAAGCCCATATTACGATTCAAGTGTCCTGGACCTATGATGAATGCCCACTTTGAACCTCTTAGTCCTCAATACATTCCTCCTCATACATCAACTGTTGTTAACCGTCCCATCTGCACCTCGCTTGGTACTGAGAGCCTAGAAAAAATCGTTGTCGAGCAAACTGCCCAAGACCAATCCGACGATGATATACCACTTACTCTTGTTAAATGTCCCATCTGCACCTCGCTTGGTACTGAGAGCCTAGAAAAATTCGTTGTCGAGCAAACTGCCCAAGACCAATCCGAGGATGATATACCACTTATTTATTTGCTAAACTCTGCTAAACGTGATATCCAGAACCGTTGTGTAACGCCCCCTACTGACCTAATTTCGTCTTCCTCAGAGATCAGTGCTACAGTTGATTCGAGTGTTGGGAAGAAAAGAAGAAAAAATCGACGTTCAAGAGTTAATGACAGAATCAAAAGACACAAAAATAGGGAGTCTGTAAGAAAATACAATAGCAAAAAAGTTCATAGAGAGGCTGTCCGTCCCATCTGCACCTCGCTTGGTACTGAGAGCCTAGAAAAAATCGTTGTCGAGCAAACTGCCCAAGACCAATCCGACGATGGTATACCACTTACTGTTGTTAACCGTCCCATCTGCACCTCGCTTGGTACTGAGAGCCTAGAAAAATTCGTTGTCGAGCAAACTGCCCAAGACCAATCCGAGGATGATATACCACTTATTTATTTGCTAAACTCTGCTAAACGTGATATCCAGAACCGTTGTGCGACGCCCCCTACTGACCTAATTTTGTCTTTCTCAGAGATCAGTGCTAGACGTTCAAGAGTTAATGACAGAATCAAAAGACACAAAAATAGGGAGTCCGTAAGAAAATACAATAGCAAAAAAGTTCATAGAGAGGCTGTTAAAAGATACAACAAGACAAACCCTGACGTTAACAGGGGTTCAGTTTCTAGATACTCAAAGAAACATCCGGAAGTTAATCAGGAAGCTGTTCGAAGGTACACTGAGAAGAGGCAACTGATCCCATGGAAAACAAAGTCTTTATCAGGATTTAAATATGACCGTAGTACAGACTACAATAATGACAAGGTTGTTTCTCTTGGTCACCACATTGAATGCAAGTGGTGCCATGCGAAAAAGTAGAAAGAAGAGAGCCCTGGCTTATGCTGCAGGAATGGCAAGGTTCGTCTTCCTTCTACTAAACAGCTTCCTGAGCCGCTCCATAGTCTTCTTACTTACAGTCACCGTCAGTCTCAGCATTTTTTATCAAATAACAGAAAGTATAACGGATGTTTTCAAACGACTTCATTTGGAGCTAAAGAGGTGCACGAAGGAGATTTCATGCCAACTTTTAAGGTCCAAGGGCAAGTTTACCATAGAATAGGAAGTTTGTTACCTTCTCCCCAGCAAGACCCCTCTTTTCTACAAATTTATTTTGTTGGAAACGATGAAAAAGAAACAAAAATCAGATCCAACCTCTTTACTGTGGTTAAGCCTTGGTTAGTTGGCCAACTTCAAAAATGTCTGCATGATAACAATCCCTACATACAAGATTTTAAAACCGCAATGGAAAATGTTCCGGAGGGGCAGGAGTTCAAAGTTGTTATTCATGCAGACAGGAAGCCTGCAGTTGAACATAGGGGTCGTTACAACGCGCCAGCAACAAGCGAGGTAGCTTTGGTTATTGTGGGACAGGAGTTTGAAAAGAGAGACATAATTCTTCACAGCAGAGACACAAAGTTGGTACGGATCAGCGAAACTCGTGCATACGACGCTCTCCAGTACCCTCTTATGTTCTGCCGTGGAGAAGACGGCTACTTTATCAATATTCCACAATATGATCCAATATCTAAAGCATCTCTAAAGAAAACAGTTTCCGCTTCAGACTTCTACGCTTACAGAATAATGGAAAGACAAGGTGAAGAAAGTTACCTATTGCTGTATCGTAGTCTTTTCAACCAGTTTTTGGTTGATATGTATGCCAAGATAGAGACAGAAAGGCTTAACTTTATAAGATTCAACCAGAGTAAGCTGCGAGCGGAAAACTATGTTCATCTTAAAGACGCCATGTGTAAGGGGGATGCTAACGTTTCAGATATGGGAAAGAGGGTCGTGTTACCATCCAGTTTTACTGGTTGGCACCGCTATATGCACGAGAGAACTCAGGACGCCATGACATATGTTCGTCACTATGGTCGTCCTGATTTGTTTATCACATTTACATGTAACCCGAAATGGTCTGAAATTGGAGCTGCCTTAAGAGACAGACAAAAGCCTCAAGACAGACATGACATCATAGCTCGAGTGTTTCATTTGAAAGTTAAAAAACTTATTCATCTTTTAACTAAAGGTTCCATTTTCGGTCAAAGTAGGTGTTACATGTATACTGTGGAGTGGCAGAAGCGTAGCTTGCCTCACGCACACATCTTGCTACGGCTGCAGGACAGGATCATGGCCGACCAAACTGACAGTGTCATAAGCGCAGAGGTACCTGACCCTGAACTTCATGAAATTATTAAGTCGACAATGATTCATGGCCCTTGCGGAAGCTTAAACAGGAACTCGCCCTGCATGGTTAACGGCTCATGCTCCAAAAGATATCCACGTCCCTTATCTAAAGAAACCCAAACTGCTGACGATGGCTACCCCCAGTACCGTCGAAGGTCTCCTGCTGATGGTGGTTTTACAGTCAACATCAATGGAGTAGACCTAGACAGTTGGTGGGTGGTACAGTACAATCCTGTTCTGTCACGTACCTTTTTGGCACATATCAATGTCGAGTTGTGTAACTCTGTCAAATCGATAAAGTATATTTGCAAATACGTGAACAAGGGCAGTGATCAAGCAGCTTTTGTGTTGGAAAATGAGTGGGACGAAGTGTCCAAATATGAAGCAGGCCGTTACATAAGTAGTTCCGAAGCGGCATGGCGTATATTTTGCTTCCCAATCCATGAAAGATATCCTCCCATAATGCATTTGGCTGTACACCTTGGAAATGGCCAGAGAATTTATTTTAATCCCGGAAACGTTCAAGACAAAGTTCAAAATCCACCCAAAACCACTTACTGGAATTCTTTGAACTATGCAAATCAGACAATTTTGCCAGAACCATAATCTACAGTGAAGTCCCTTCTTACTACACCTGGAAAAGCAATAAGTTTAGTCGGCGGAAACAAGGCAAAGCCGTTCCCGGACATCCAGGAGTGAAAAAAGATCAAGTGCTCGGTCGGGTTTATACTGTACACCCTAATAATGCAGAATGTTACTACCTATGTCTTCTCCTTCATGAAGTTCAAGGGCCTACGAGTTTTAATGATCTTAAGAGGGTATCTGGCATAGTTCACTCCACTTATCAGTCTGCCTGCAGAGCGTTGGGTTTACTTCAAGATGACAATCATTGGGACATTATCTTGGAGGAAGCTGCTCTGTCGGAGTCACCACAGAAAATCAGACAACTGTTCGCTGTCATTTTGGTGTTTTGTCAAGCAGCGGATCCCTTCGTGCTGTGGGAGAAACACAGAGACAGTATGTCAGAGGACTTCAAGAGACAGATGGAGTATGAATGTCCGGGCTTAGAGCTTGAACTACGGAACAACATCATTTACAACAAATGCCTACATTCATTAGAAAACTTAGTCTCTTCAATGTCCAATCAATCCCTCCAACAACTTGGTCTTCCTTCTCCAAGTCAAGAGCCCAACAGTTCTGCAGTCAACCGCGAGTACCTGAAAGAACTCTCTTACAACATGGTACAATCTATCTGAATTGGTTGCTGAAAACGTGCCTAAACTGAACGACGAGCAGAAAAATGTCTACAATAAAGTAATTGCGAGCATTGAATCAGAGGCTGGACGACTATTTTTCCTTGACGCACCAGGTGGTACAGGGAAAACCTTTTTGATTAATTTAATATTAGCCACGGTAAGACAAGATAGGAAAATTGCTATATCTGTGGCTTCGTCAGGTATAGCAGCAACGTTGTTGGATGGAGGGAGGACAGCTCATTCTGCCTTCAAACTGCCTCTCAACTTAAACCACTCTGAGACCCCATTTTGCAACATATCAAAACAAAGCGACACAGCGAAGGTACTTAAGGATTGTAAGTTGATAATTTGGGACGAGTGCACCATGGCTCACAAGGGAGGAATTGAAGCTTTGGATAGAACTCTGCAGGACATTAGAAGCAATAAAAACCTGATGGGTGGAGTCACACTTCTAATGGCCGGAGACTTCAGACAGACTTTACCTGTTGTACCTAGGGGAACTCGAGCAGATGAAGTTAAAGCCTGTCTAAAGAGTTCTGTCCTGTGGCCTAAAGTCCAAGTTCGTTCCTTGAGAGTCAACATGCGGGTGCATCTTAAAGGCAGTTTAAAGGCAGACGAGTTTTCAAGTTTACTTTTACAGATCGGTAATGGAAATCTACCTGAAGAAAATGGCAAAGTCAATATTACAAAAGACTTATGTGAAGTTGTATGTGACTTGACAACGTTGGCTGAAAAAATTTACCCAGATTTAACTAATTTTTACTTGAAAGATGTATCTTGGCTGAAAGAAAGAGCTATCCTTACTCCAAAGAATGACACTGCTGCAAATATCAATAACACATTATTGGAAAAACTGCCAACTGAGATTGTCCAGTACCAATCCGTGGCCTCTGTGATGGAAGTAGAAGATGCGGTCCATTACCCAGTAGAGTTCTTGCACACGCTTAATCCTCCACCGCACATTCTTTGCCTTAAAGTTGGAGCTCCAATAATGCTGCTACGAAACCTGGTACCGCCTAAGCTTTGTAACGGTACTAGGCTGCAGATTAAATCGTTGCACAACAACGTCATAGAAGCAACAATATTCACTGGATGTGGTCAGGGGGAAGCAGTCTTCATTCCACGCATTCCCTTAATTCCATTGGATTACCATTTTCAGTTTAAAAGACTCCAGTTCCCTGTCAAGCTCTGCTTTGCTATGACAATAAATAAATCACAAGGGCAGTCTTTGAAAATGGCCGGTGTTGATCTGAGGGAAGACTGCTTCTCCCATGGCCAGTTGTATGTTGCTTGCTCACGAGTTAGCTCTTCTGAGAGTTTAACTATCCTTCAGCCACAGGGTCAAACAAAGAATGTTGTCTACAAGGAAGTTTTATAAGTGCCGTATTTCGTTTCACAAAACGATTTCAGTAGACTTAGTATTAGCACCCATTTATGCTTTTAAAAATTTGTAAATATTACATTTATACAATGTGCTTGGTTACTCAAGGTTAAAAAAAAAAAACCACCGAACCAATGTGTTTATTCAGTAAAAACCGTAGCGAAGCACGGGTGTATAGCTAGTCATCTTCATAAAAATTCCTTACAAGTAATACAGTTTCATTAGGTAACTAATAAGCCTGTTAATCAAAATTGACGAAAATCTAAGGGAAGAACTTTACCAATAAAACTCAGTATAATGAGTAATCCTTAAACTTAATTAATAGACCAATGAAGAGAAATAACTACCTGAATGAAATAAAATAATCCAATATTCTAAAGAACGAAAGCAGAACTCAAAATTGTACTAGAACCTCACTTTCCACGATTCGATAGAGAAAGCACATTTTGACACAAAATGCAGTGAAACCCGTAACCACAAGAACTGGACATTGGTGAACAGTAAGGATCGGCATTTCTGCGTCATCCCGGAACCAAGACATCAACTTTTATTTCGAACTTGGAGTGAAGACTGGCGAGGATTTATTCATCAGTATCCTGTTGTTGATCAAACATACCGAAACGAGGTTAGCTGTGCACTGCCATTGCAAGTAACGATGTCGTCGGACGGTAAACTCCACTTATTTAAAATAATATTTAATAAGAAGTTAGTAATAGATTGTAACACCTCGTAATCCTATTTTTGCATTTTCTGACCTTACTAATAGTTGAAAGAACCTACATACCCTGTGTTTAAGAAAAACAATAATAATTAAAAATAATATATAACCCTGAATTCGATAATTAATCGATTAATTCCAGTACGATCGATTTTTGTATCCTCGTAAAGGAAGAACCTTTGTTTTCAAGAAAAAAAATAAAATAAGAATCATTTTTGAAATTGACGATTTCTTATCATTTGTATGATTTAGTACATGTTGAATCAGTTGTAATTTATATAGAAAGTGTAACGTGGGAAGTATTGTGAGCGGAACAACTAACCTACAATACCCAGCTGACTGTGAACCACAGCGCTAGCTCGCGGACCGCTGTTGAATTACAAGAGA
This sequence comes from Magicicada septendecula, assembly GCA_034769895.1. Classification (NCBI taxonomy): domain Eukaryota; kingdom Metazoa; phylum Arthropoda; class Insecta; order Hemiptera; family Cicadidae; genus Magicicada; species Magicicada septendecula. The sequence goes on along the minus strand of CM068375.1, from coordinate 148,742,440 downwards.
ACGAGAACGGATATAAGGAGTTACTCTCCTCTCTCAAAACGCGGACTAGGCTTGAATAAGAACCTTAGAGTTACACAATATATCAACTGGTATTGAACATTATTATTACAGAAAGTACTAAATTAATATAGAATATTGAGATATTCTTAATATTTGATTAAGCTCACCCCTTAAAAGATATTATTTCTTCACAAATAACCGGACATTGCGGTTCTTAAGAGAAACCACTTAACACTTAATAAATAATTTAAATAATAACAAAACATATATTCCTTTAAGATTGATACCGAAAGGGTTAATATAAATAGGCACTCACAACAGTGGGGCTTTAGAAGATACTGATACGGGACAGTCCGTAGTAGTATAATATATATATTGTAGAAGTAAAAAATTGTCATTTAAGACCTGAAGATGGTGGAGATACCGAAAGGCTTCGTCAAGAACGAAGTAATTAGCAGTGTAGCAGTAAATAGTGACAAAGTTGGTGTGGTGTTTATTTTTTTATTTCTATTCAAATTCTTGCAGCTTATCAAATCTGTATACCTGTAATATTCATTCCATGCAGATGGAATTCTGTGTACAATTTCAAATCACACGAATCATTGGTTTTGACTGTTGACCACTGTCCCCAAATACTTAAAATCTGACACCTAAAAGTTGTAATAATCAAAATTCACCATTCTCAACCCTCTTCCTCTTTCTTTCCTCCCCACTGTCATGTATTTGATTGTCCCTTACAAAGACTTCCAAATACCTTGTTACCAATTTTCTAGGATACAAAGTCCATAAAAGATGGGCAAAAACAAGTTACAATCTTGTTACTTTATGATGTCCAGCAACTTAAGTGACAGCAGCATGCGCAATGGTGGGTTTTTCATCATTACAATGAGACATCTCACTGAGTTTTTTCACTATGAAAGCTTTTTTATAAAAGCTTTTTTTACTCAACTGGCTTCCATAAAGTAACATAACCATATATATGAAAAAACAGGCTACGAATATTAAACATTAAATCATACGAAAAAAACAAAGATCTGTGTGTGGCGAGTAACACAATCTTAACCACTGTAAAGAGACACAAGGAATGTTGGAAGGGGTTTGAGATTCGGTACTGGATGAGAATCCAGATGTCACAAAGAGGCAGTGAGAACAACGATAAAATGTTAATATGAGAGAATGAGAAAAAATTGTGAAAAACATCACAAAAAAGTATCAACTACAGTCAGTTTTATTAACCAAACAGCTACAGGGCATGGTATTAGTGAAAAAGGTTAACGGAAAAAATGATAAGAGAAGACAGATATTCTTGGATCACGAAATTGTAAAAGTGAGTTTGAAGAGATATAGGGATTCTAAACAGAGGAGAATCAACAGGCCAGTCTTTTATTTCACCATACATGATGTGGCAAGAAGAAGATATATTAAATATTTCCAAGTACAACAAATTTTGTTTACCAATTTCACTGTAACAATGGGCTGCTAAAGTTTTTGTTAAACCATTCACCTAATGTTGTAATAAAATTAACCTTCTTAAATTATAATTAAAAAAGAATATTTAAAACATAAATATATGAATGTATTGCAATAAAATTTCTGGTATTTCTTTCTGATACAAATTGTTCAAAAGTCTTGTTGTTGCGTCTTAGACGCTCTCGATGAGATCTTGAGTTGGTCTTAGAACGCTAGTTGTTGCGTTAGCTGGTAAATAAGTGAAATAATGACGCAGTGGACTGTATATGTTTTTTGAGATAATTGTTTATTGAAAATTAATAAGAAATAGTTGCTGGTGCGTGCAGTTTAGCGCGGCATAATGCCTGATAATTGAGATAGAAATTAAATACTGATGGACATAATCATGCGTAAATTGGCTTGGATAGTCTAAGCAACTATCGCATGATGATCATGCTAAAATTTAGAATAATGAGAATAATGTAGCCGCGGCTGGCGAACTGAGGCAAGGAGCCCGCTCAGAGTCTTGCAAGTAACTAAGTAAAAATTGACTGCTGCGAGCTTGGATGCAAGCCGGTAGCAGATAGCGTGGGGAGAAATGACGTAACTGCACGCGACCGCAATGCGGCATTTTACAGTACAAAGTTTACACAAGTACAAAGTTTAACCATACTGCCCGTACAAAATCGAGGCGATTTTGCAACTTAATTCATTGTGTGAATAGTACATAATAATTGACATTAGTAGTACATAACAATATGATTGACATACCAAATTCATGTAAGGATACATAATACACAATGATTTGCGTTACATAGTAATAAAATAATGATACTTAAAATTTCATAACACATAATAACATGATAATGATAAATGATAATACAATAATGAGGTAGACATAATAGTTGGCAGTACATAATATAATAGGATAATGATCCCAAAAAATTCAATAATATGTAACAGCTAATACTACAATGACAAAGACATAATAATTTACATGCATGATATTGGAATAATAATCCCCAAAAAATTCAAAAATACATAACCATAGAATAATACAATAGTAAAAGACATAATAATTGATACAATAATATTAGAATAATAATTCCCAAAAAATTCAAAAATACATAACCATAGAATAACACAATAGTAAAAGACAACAATTGATACAATAATATTAGAATAATCCCCAAAAAATTCAAAAATACCCAAAAACATGATAGTGATACACAATAGTACAATAGACATACTAATAATGTAATAATCATAACAATGTAAAGCATGTGATCGCCCGGGGACTGTCCCGGGCACGAAGCACGATAAAGTTCACAACACTGATACGTGTCGCATGAACGCTCATGCGATTAGTCTGAGGCCACTGGAAGTGGACATAATTTATGAATGGGTCGACGTAGGATACCATTTGCGGTGCGAACATCCACGACGTGCACTATTGAATCCTGACCCGAATAGACATTTGTGACTACCCCGCGTTTCCACTGCAGTGGGGGGGGGGATTGTCTTCTAGAATAAGGACGAGTTGTCCGGAAGTCAAATTTTTTGACGGGACGCGCCATCTGTTGCGCTGTTGCAAATAATCTTTCGACCTCCTGTTCCATATAAACTGGGTGAATCTTTGGAGCAGCTGCCATCTGCCCAGACGACTAATATTGACTTTGGAATAGTCAGGTTCCGGGAGTGCAGTGAGCGGAGAACAAACCAGGAAGTGCGCTGGAGTTGAAGGTTCGGGGTCCCTAGTCATTTGAGATGGCGAACAAGGGGCGTGAGTTAAGGCAGGACTCTATTTGAGTTAGGATAGTGTAATACTCCTCAAACGTAAGAATGGTTCCGCCGACAACGCGCCGCAAATGAAACTTGACGCTCTTGACTCCGCTTTCCCACAGGCTACCGAAATGAGGTGCTGAGGGGGGGATAAAGGACCATTTGATGCCTTGGGCACTGGTAAAATCCTGGGTGGTCTGTTCAAATCCATTAGATTGAAAAAGTTTGTATAATTCGTGAAGTGTGCTACTAGCACGACGAAAGTTTGTACCATTGTCGGAGAATATCTGATCAGGGATACCTCTACGAGCTATAAACCGTTTTAAGGCTGCTATGAAAGCGTCTGAGGTAAGATCTGAGACTAGTTCGAGGTGAATAGCTTTAGTGACCATGCATATAAATAGAGCAATATAAGCCTTTGACGTCGATTTTGAACGCTGCCCGCCATGACGTATAAATACGGGACCGGCATAGTCAACTGCAGATTGAGACAATGGCTTAGCAGGCATAACCCGGGAATGGGGTAATTGTCCTAATAATTGGCTTGCGCCCCTAGCACGGAATCGAAAACAAGTGATACATTTGTGTATTACTGAACGTATATAAGATTTATCATTAATTATCCAATATTTCTGCCTTAGAGAGTGCTGAGTCAATTGTACCCCAGCGTGAAGTAAACGAAGATGCTCGCCTTCTATGATTAATTTGCTGAGGTGAGAATGCGGGTGGAGTATGATTTGGTGTTTGCTGTCATAGGTAAGCTGGGAGTGCTGAAGACGTCCGCCCACGCGTAATATTCCTGTCTTGTCCAGAAAGGGGTTAAGTGAAAGAATTTTACTATTATTAGGGATGCAGCGTTGTGCCTCAAGTTCCTTGATTTTGATGCTAAAGTGTGATTGCTGGGACTGGCGAATAAAAACCAAAAGTGTACCATGTAACTCATGGGAATTTAAAAAGGAAGTGTCCCTATCAGCTACGGGGAGCCTAGAGTTCCGAATGAATCGACGGCAATACGAAAATACACGAAGGAGTGGCATCGAAGGCACAGATGGGCCATGATAATGACTCATGGGACAACCAGGATGGGCCATGCCACCGTTGTGGGTGACCGTGTAAAACCCGAGGGAGACAGCCACGCGATAGAATGTCGGCAGGGTTGTCATGTGACGAGACATGATGCCAGGTACCTTTCGCAGTGAGACGCTGTATTTCCTGAATGCGGTTGGCGACAAATACCTTCCATCTGGAAGATTGCTGGTGGATCCAGTGTAAGGCTATCATCGAGTCAGAGTAAAAATATAAGTCATCGAATTTGTAATTCACGGCGTCTATAACCTTGGAAGCGAACTGAGCCAACAAGAGACAGGCGCAGAGTTCACGTCTGGGTAGTGTTAATCTGCTTCAAGGGGGCGACTCTAGATTTAGAACATAACAAGTTTGATGAGATGATGTAGTTTGAATAGACTGTACGCACATAAATACAACACGCGTAAACTTTTGCTGACACGTCAGCAAATCCATGGAGCTGGAATGAAATGATTTGTGCATTATTTAAACTCTTTACAGACCTTGGAATTTTAAAGTAAGTGACTGAAATCAGCTGAGAATAAAGCTCTACCCACTGATTAGATAATGAGTCTGATACGGGTTCGTCCCAACTTGTACCTGTTAACCACAATGTCTGCATAAAATGCTTACACCAGAATGTAACCGGGCCAATGAGTCCCAATGGGTCGTAAATTCCTGCGATAACTGATAGTACCCTTCCCTTGTTGAATACCTCCACTTTGACATGTCTTTGGAAACTATATACGAAACTATCTTCGTCAATGTCCCATTGAATACCCAAAGTACGTACAGTTTGATTTTTGCTAAAGTCGAGGGAAGAATTGGCGTGTGAAGCTATGATGGTTTGATCATTGGAAAACCATTTGTGCAAGGTAAAACCGTATTGGCTTAATAAATCTGTAATGTCGGATTTCATCTTAGATACGATATGTGGGTTATCTGAACCGGTCATGAGATCGTCCACATAAAAATTGTTTTCGATGGCTGAATAAGCTATAGGGTATTGAGTTTTGTTTTCCTGGGTTATTTGTGCCAGACATCTTGTGGCAAGAAATGACACACTTGCAGTCCCATATGTGACTGTCCTCAAGGCGTAATGTTGAAGTTCCCTATGGGGGGGCGTCGCGCCAGACAATTCATGCAAATTAGAATCCTTGGGATTAACTAATATTTGACGGTACATCTTCTCAATGTCCGAAATAAGGACATATCGGTAAGTGCGAAACCGAGACATAATAGAGAAAAGATCCTGCTGGACCGTGGGACCAACCATCAATGTGTCGTTCAAGGACATATTGTTTGTTGTTTTGGCAGAGCCGTCGAAAACAACTCCCAATTTGGTAGTTATACTAGAGCCTTTAAAAACTGAGTGGTGCGGTAAATAAAAGGTGTCTGACTGGTTAACTGACAAATCGTAAGCATCAAGTAAAGACATGTGACCAAGAGTTAAATATTCGTGCATGAATGTGCTATAATCCTTATGAAGGGCAGGGTTCTGCTTGAACTTGAGTTCCAGTGATTGAAACCTGCGAATAGCTCCGTGAAGAGAATTGCCCAAATGAGAATTATATAACCTGCATGGTAGGGATACCACAAATCTGCCATCATTATTATGGAAAGTGTTAGTGACAAAATGACTTTCGCATTCCGAGTCCTCAACGGAGGGAGCACGAACAGCAACGTCCTCTAAATTCCAGAAGCCCTTTAGTTGCGAGGAAATAGCATTATTATCTTCACATGCTATGAACGATGAGACAGGTTTTGTCATGTCGACATTAAAGGGCAAGTTACCCGCGAGAATAAATCCCAATTTTGTCTCCTGAATTATGGGAAAATGTGGGGTACGGATGAATTTGACAGGTTCAATTAATTGTAAATAATACTGGGCACCTAGCAATATGTCGATTTGCGAAGAAAAGTTCAGTTGCGGGTCAGCTAGGAACATGCCTTTTGGTATATTTAGGGATGAGATATCAAATGATTCCACAGGGAGATTATTCGTGATGCTGGGAAGCACAGCGCAATGTACGTTCAAACTAAAATTCTTATAACGGGAATGCAACCTTACCCTAGTACTGAAGTCAGTTTGAGATAAGGAATTGTTTATACCGGTGATGAGTAATTGAGATTTAGTTAGTTTTAGACCCATGCGACGTGCGAAACTCATGGTGCAGAAGTTAGCTTGCGATCCTGAGTCCAATAAAATCCTTACTGGGTGCTTCCTACCGGCATGGTCAGTTGTCATGCAGACAGCGGTGGATAATAAGATTTATTTGTTTGCAGTTTCAGTGAAAATTGATTGTTGCCTCTGCCCGAGGGGTTATTGCCTGACATGTGGATCATTGTGTGGTGGTGTTTAGCGCATGTCCTGCAAGCAAATCTGGAAGGACAGTGGGCGAGATCATGGCCTGGACGTATGCAATTTAAGCAGAGTTTATGTTTAGTTACAATATTTTTTCGTTCCAGGGGAGATATAGCCACAAATTGTGGGCATTCAGATAGGCGGTGTCTACCTCTGCACAGCTGACAGATGTTGTTGCTGATATGAGAATGGAATGTCGACCTAGTAATATCAACCGGCTTAATAGCTTTGCGATAGGGTGTCTTATCGCTAACGTGTATTTTGCTTACTGAGCTGGTCGCGCCGCCGACGTTTTGCAATAATTGCCTTCTATTATTTAAAAATTTAATAAAATTACTGAAATTAGGAAATCGCTCATCGGACAGGCTTTCATTCCAGAGCCGACATGTCTGATTATCGAGTTTTTGTGTTAAGTATTGAACGAAAATGATTTCAAAGGTATTTACCGGTAAATTCAATGAATTTAAAGCATTTATATTCGCGGTGATCTCGTCAATGAATTTGGAGATGCCAACCATGGACTCCTGGTGAATGGACTTCATGCCCAAGACATTCCCTATATGATAGGCTGAGACAATTAATTTGCTGTCATACCTGGCCCTTAATAGATCAATGGCTACCGCATAATTTTCATGGGTGATTGGGAGAGATTTTATTACATTTAAAGCTTCGTCTCTTAATGAAGAGTGTAAATAGTGTAATTTCTGAATGTCCGTCAGGTCATTTCTGACGTGTACCAGTTCCAAAAACATATTATAATAATGTTGCCAATCAATAATGCTGCCTGAAAAGCAGGGCAATTTAATTGGCACTAACTGTATAGGGGGGGTTTTAATTGGCGTAACTTCAGCTTGAATCAATGGTTTCTTGTTCACCTCCTCTACTTGTTCTAATAAGTGGTGTAGTTTGCACTCAATAGTACAGAGATCATCCTCTGTTTGAACTCTGTCACTGACTGATGTGAAATCGGAATTGTCAGCCTCAATTTGAGTTTGAATTTCATCATACTTCGCGGAAAAATTCCATCAAATGGCGGAGCTTAATTTTTAAGGCATGATGATCGCTTGTGTCCGGATCGAAATTGTTAGCGAAAGTATTTACACAGGATATAGAAGCCTTAATTGTGCCCCGTTTTTTAATTAATGCCTTCACATCAGCCATGACTGCAATGTAAAATGTGATTCGAAAACTATCGTTAAATATAGAGCAGGTGAACAATTGTTGTAATTTGAATAATTTACTAAATCCTGATATGATGCGGGAGCCAGTGATCGGTATGCAACTCAATCTATTACTTATTATAATGGGTAATTCATTTGTTTAAAAAACAGTTATGAAAGTTTTGAAAATATGAATCATTCACAATGACAATATACATATAGCCTTATCACATCACTTAAGTTTCTTAATGCATTATTGTACAGCTACGTAAATGAAAATTTATGTACATATGAAAATCTAGATAAAAATACAAGTTTATGGCCACTTGACACTAATATCTGTTTATGTAAAAATTATTAATGATGTTATATTAAATGTTATTAAATCTGTGCTAAAATATTACTGACTCTGCTGTACATAAAAATTATAAATAAAAAAATTATGAGAAATGTGAGTTCATATTCACGTGGATTGTGAATCCTGGCGTGTTCAAGATGGCTCCGATCCTGTTGCTTCCCTGATGATCCTGTTCGGCAGGCCTTAGATGGTGGCCAACTCTTGTTTCGGCTGGTCGGGTGACGCTAGAAGCTGTAGCTCTCCGTTTAATTTTGAATTTCTAGAATTTCGCTGCTGTGCGACAATGATGATGACTTGTAGTGTCTTGCTGTCTCAGATATGATGCTCTGCAGAATCTTGCAATGTCAAGTATGAAGTTTGTTTTGAGAAGAATGAAGGCATGCAATGGCCAGCAATCTAAAGGTTGAAAGTATTTGGGCTTGAACCAAACGTTTTTGGGCCCATTAAAATGAAATATATCTGAAACCTTAACCCGGCCCGGAGGACCAAATGTTGCGTCTTAGACGCTCTCGATGAGATCTTGAGTTGGCCTTAGAACGCTAGTTGTTGCGTTAGCTGGTAAATATGTGAAATAATGAGGCAGTGGACTGTATATGTTTTTTGAGATAATTTTTTATTGAAAATTAATAAGAAATAGTTGCTGGTGCGTGCAGTTTAGCGCAGCATAATGCCTGATAACTGAGATAGAAATTAAATACTAAGGGACATACTCGTGCGTAAATTGGCTTGGATAGCCTAAGCAACTATCGCATGATCATGCTGAAATTTAGAATAATGAGAATAATGTAGCCGCGGCTGGTGAACTGAGGCGAGGAGCCCGCTCGGAGTCTTGCAAGTACCTAAGTAAAAATTGACTGCTGCGAGCTTGGATGCAAGCCGGTAGCAGATAGCGTGGGGAGAAATGACGTAACTGCACGCGACCGCAATGCGGCATTTTACAGTACAAAGTTTACACAAGTACAAAGTTTAACCACTTGTCTACTTAAACTTATCCAAATTTCAGAATAATTCAGCAATATATAATTACTGTGGAATATAATGTTATGAATTAGAATAAACATGAAATAATTTTATTATTTTTGCATTTGTAACAGAATAACAAACATATATTTTAAAGTTGTACGTATGCACAACCATGAGTCTGAATCCATGGTCGTTGGAGTTATATGTAATTACAAAACAAATTATTTGGGTACTTATATTTATATAACTTTTGACAGTTTATGGACTATAGTTGGCAAATGTGCTTTATGTATAAAAAAAATATAAAAATGAAGTATCAAATAGAATTAAAATGTATCAAAAATAATTAAAATGTATAAACACTCATAACATCAGATAGTTTGGTAAAATGCCAAACTGACAAACCTCATATGCTAAAAAATTTAAACTTCTAACAAACAATCTTCTATTCGGTCTATTTCAGTATATTAAATGTGTAACAAAATAATACTAATCCTGAATTTTAATGATTTTGAGACACTTTTACATAATTCTAAAATGTCACAGGATCAAAATCTGATTTCTTCTCACATCTTATTCATTTGTTTATAGTTTACTAGATCGCACTAAATACTTACATGATACATTCAGACAATTTTAGCAAAATTTTGGAATATAATTCAACAATTTTTATCTGTTATTTTCGCTTGGAAAATACTCCATAAAATAGTATCAGCTGACAACTTTGGTAGTTATATGTTTAATATATTTATTAAGAAGTGTTTGTTGATAGTGCTTTTTCAAGTGTTTTACTACTGTTAAAGTGTGTTTTAATATATTTAAAGTATGTCTACAGAGTATTTAAATGATCAGTGAAGATAAAGTCATGAATGTGCACAGCATGAGTATCTGTACTGCTCTCGGTTATATATACTTGTATTAAGTACTTGCAAATTTTCAAAAATTCCAATAACATATTTTGTTTTGTTATAAAAATTATTATGTTGTGAATTGTATTTGTATATAACAAAAAGCAGTGGTGTTACTATTTTATTGTGATGGATGTCAATTATAAAATATTTGATTCTTCAACAACAAAGTTTATTTACTGAGTCACAAAGTTTTAGTACATCAAGCAGGTATACATTCATGTCCTGTAATGTATTCTCTCGAATGGTATCTTTAATTTGGTATTTACTGTGACATTTTCTGACTAAAAATAAAAATTTCACGAATTTTTAAAATTTTAAACAAGCATAATGATAAAATATCCTTTGTGTTACAGAAATTATAGTTGCCTATTTCAGTTAACAAAACTGTTTTGTAAAAAATTAAATTTCAACCACAAAGATTTGCATTGAAGAAAATGTCCAAATTTTTTCTACTGAACTGAATAGTATCTCATACTTTCAAACTGAAGATTCACACATACTTCTAAAACAAAATGGATAGCATCATTAAAAAGTAATCTAATATAGAATTTAAAGCGAAGGTATGAACTGGCATCAATTCAATGTCCACATGTGATGAAATTATTTAAAAGTAATGTGGTTGCAGGGCAGCTAATTATAAACTATTCAGTATTCACGTATACACAATAATATGAGGCCCAATACCTGTTTCTGGCGTGCCTGACGTTGATTAAGGTGAAGCATTCCAGAAACTAGGCTGTGGACAATCTGAGTAAACACATGCTTCAGAAATCCATACATAACTGTAGGTATAACCAGTTTCCACACTGGCAACATCCGTCCTGAAATAAAATGTGCATCTTATTTATTCAAAAAAAAAAAAAAAACATGACGGTCACAAATGTTGTAATGGTACAGATATGACCATCCCGAGACATTGGGAATTTTAATAAATTGTGACCATCCCGAGACATTGGGAATTTTAATAAATTGTATGTGAAAATGTTATGGAGGAACAACGTCTGAATTAGTGTCAAGGTCAGTGAAACAAAGGGCTGGAGACAGTTATTTTAACTCCACGAACTTTGAACTATGTACTCAGAGGTCACGCCATATGACGTCAGAGCCAAACCTAGCAATACGTCACTTGGAATGCAGGGCGTCAACAGCATTCTGCGCTGAATGTAACAAAGGCAGTCCGCAATTAACATCTAACAACGACGGACGTGGGCCGTTTGCTCGCCCACCAGCTAAGTACAGTTTTTCGTCTCGCCTGCACGTATAAAATGTGGATTAACAAAATTTTAAATAAATGAGATAAGCATTATTTTATTTTGAAGAAAAACGTTAAAAAATAAAAGAAAAACGTGAAATGTAAGGAGAAATCGGGAGTGCGTGTAACAGTTGGAGTTGTGGGAAGGATGTCAGATAAGTAACAGAGTGATGGCAAAAATAAAAATTTTCACAAACATCAATAAATTCCATATTATATATACACATTAATTAAATTGGCCAATTAAATAACAAATGTATTTATTCAAAGAAAAGATGAGGGTTAAAAAATGAAAATAAGTACCGCATGAAAGTGTGCGTGCTGTGTGAATGTACAGAATATACAATTAAGAAGTGCTGGGTTGCGATATATATATGTATAATTCAAATTGATGATTTTACTGTGAATTCTATTTTGTTAAAGAGTAAGAATAATGGTGGTAGTAATTACTGCTAACTTGATTTTCATGAGTTGCGCCTCATGGCCGAATAAATAATGTGATTTTCATTCTTTGAAAAAGGGTTTAATATATAAATGTCATGAATAAGAATAAAGGGTAATGGTATCTATAGAACAAAAAAAAAAGATTCATTTCCTGAAAACAGCCTAATTCTGTTCTCCCGTTCGTCTAACCGAATCCTGAGAATTGGTAAGTAAATTTTTTTTCTTATAGTTGGTAACAATTAAAGATGGCGTCTGAAATATGGACGAAAACACAACTGTGTTAATAAACGAAATTAAAATTAAGAGTGGGTGAGAAATAAAACGTTACAATGTACATCTAAGTCTTACATCAAAATCCTACATTACATGCCCGTTTATGATGTCACTAAAATAACTTAAAACACAAGCACACACAAGTAAATATCTCTACTGGGCATACTCACGAACAGGAGTTTATTGCAAATTGTTTACTGAACTGGCAGAAATGATCCACCACTGTGGAAATGGTGAGTCAAATATAATGTCCATTTTAGCACTAATTTGTTATGTACACTCAAACTACAAGTATATAAAATGCTGGCCTTAATATGTGAAATACTGACTTTAATGGCAAAACCAGTTACACTGATTAGATATTGCATGCAACAAACTTCTTCACTGGTAATAATGACTAAAACCATTAAATAGTCTTTCAGTATATATTACATTACCTGGTATAAACCAAAATTCTGACACAACAAATGATGTTTTGTCTTCTGCATTCACACTGCACTGAAATAAGTGAAAACTCATACTGTCCGTCACACATATGTCATACTAACAGTTTGTGTCTGCGTACACTCATTTATGATGTCAATGAGGAAGGCTCTTATAATTAAAACAAAAACAACATACATAATATGGAAGTAGAACCAAGGAAGTAATGGTGACACTTGTACAGAGCTATCTTTGCAAAAACAAGGTTATAATTAAAGAAGCTTTAGATAAAATAATATTCATTAACTTTAAAACACAAATGTGCAGTACTGATTATATGAATTGGGTGAAGCATTACTGAAATAGTTTAGCTTTAAAGAAATTCTAACATCTCCATAAACAGGCTGATCCTACTTGAAATTTAATAATTTGAATCAGAGTTGGGATAGGATTTTCACCATGTTGATGGTGAAACACCGAATCCAATAAGCAGTGAATCAGCTGGCATTCTAACCAGTGTCTAAAATTTACTGTTAGACTAAATATCTAATGTTTCATTATTTTAATTCATAAACAATATATATTTAAGAAGAGTACAGCATTAAACCAAAAAAGTATGATGTGAATATTTACGCCTGCTCCTTTAGCAACTGCAAGGTAGCATCTAAGTTTCAATAGTCATCATTCTGAGGTGCCTAAAAGTTCCCAAAATTGAAATGCCTGATTAGGAGGACAGTGGTACACTAAGGAACCTATCTAATATTGAATGTTGCCATGGAAAGTCATATTTATTTCCATTGTGCATTTTTGTGAGGTTAAGTCTGTGGTGTTCAGTAACAGCTGATTTGAATGCACACAGAATTTATGTTGAATTTTGTTTTGAGCCTGGGAAAATGGCAGCAGAGGCATACCAAACGTTGAAATAAGCTTTTGATGGTGAAGCCTCCTCCTCCTATGGCGCTACAGCCCAAGTCGGGCCCTGGCCTCCACCAATCTCCGCCTCCAATCTACTCTATCCATTGCAACCTACTCCAGTTTCTTATCCCCATGTCCCTCGCATCCTCTGCAATGCCATCTTCCCACCTCTTCCTCGGTCTGCCTCTTGGTCTCGTTCCCTCCCATGTACCCAGCAAAGCCCTTTTGGGGTTCCTGCCATCCTCTATTCTCATAACATGTCCGGCCCAACGCAATCTTTGTGTTCTTATAAATGTTGAGACAGGTATCTCTTTATATATTTGATACAGTTCATTGTTGTATCTCGGTCTCCATGAGCCATTTTCTTGTCTTAGGCCTATAATGCGTCTGAGGATTTTCATTTCCAAGGTGTCTACTATGTCAGCTGCTTTCTGTGTGATTATCCATGCCTCACACCCGTAGCATAACACCGGTCTGATGACAGTCCTATATATTTTCATTTTTGTTTCCCTGTGCACATCCCCAAACCTAAATGATGGCAGCAAATGCGAAGTATGCCTTGTTAGCCATGGTGGTCCGTCTTTGGATCTCTGGCTCCTCTGATCCAGTCTTTGCTAGGTTCACTCTGATATACATGAAATTGTTCACCACTTCAATTGTGTCCTCCTCTATCTCAATGTTGTTATGAACCTGGTCCCTTCTTGTTTGGATAAGCATTTTTGTTTTATCTATATTTATGGCTAGCCCAACTTCCTTGGCTTTGTGTTTAAGCTTCTTTGGCTTTGTTTCTTTAGCTGCCGCGATCCATCTTGACATGATGTTAATGTCATCTGCATATGTGGCTATCTGTACAGTTTTATTTGTTAACAGATTAGAGCTATTTATTGATAAGCCTCTAATTACACATTCCAATCCAATATTAAATAGTGTTGGGGCTAACCCATCTACTTGCTTTAGTCCTCGTGTTTGATGACTCCATTAGGTTTGATGACCTAAAACCTACGAGAGGTTCAAGTGTTTCAAAACAGCAGAACATCAGAGATAAACATTCTGGGTGCCCTTCAACTGGCATCACTAACATAAACATCACTAGATTTAATCAAGGTTTCACTACATTCAAACCAATTGTTATAAATATATTAAAACAATTATATTTATATGTTTAATATAAACATATATTAAATGGTACAGGTGTCATCAAAAATTAATGCATAAATGTCAAAAAACTATGCAATAAAGTAAGAATTAAGCTAAAAATGCACACACGCGCACACAAATATCTGTAGTTGAACGAGTATCAGAACAAAAAAATTTCATTAAAGTAATAAAATGCTCCAATACATACCTTTCTGAGGAGATCCCCAACTAACTAGACGACAAATGCCTTCTTTAAAAACATCAAATATTCCAGGTTTCTCACTGGCGATATCACTCTGTACTGTTTCAACCAGGCTGGCTGAATAAAATGGTGTCACTATTGCCAATGTTAGGCTGTAAAAGCATGTAAAATGTAAGTATTACAGGTGACAGGTGAAATCACTTATATTAATTTTTGTTTTGGATTTGAATCCTTTGCCTTGTCACCGATGTCTGAAAGCTGAATACGAACTACACATGCCTCTACTGAGTACCTATATAGCAATACTGATAATACTATTTCTTTATTATAAAAACAGAGTAAGAGATTTTTTTATTAGAAAAAAAGAACACTGTAGATAACACCATATGAAAAAAAATGCCAATGGTTTGTGATGTGAGAACAAAAGTAAACACCTAATTCTTTTAGGATAAACATTTTTGATATATAATTTGTCATTTTATTTTTACAGATTTCGGGTTACTAAACTAAAACAAGTATGACTGTATAATATTTGAAGTTGTCATTAACTTTTAGACATTAAGTAAATTTTTTTTAAATAATAGTTGATACTGAAAACAGATACATATTATATTTACAAACACATTAACTCCATTATATTTCTTTGAATTAATACAAAAAGCCATTAACATTAGTTTGACTCGAACTTTAAATTACTGTGTTTTCTGAATCGTTACTTCCAACTCATGCCACTCCATGTGCTGCTCTTCCACAAACAAACAAGATGGCCGACTGCTTACATATGAGGCCGGATTTATGTTAGGTTACAATTAAATTTAAATGTTATAATATACCGTGTTCATCGGTGCGGTTTATCAGTCGCACGTTGGGTACGTCGTTTTGTAATTAAACCGTGTTCTCCGTTCAAGTGTTAATTTGATTTAGTTTATTTATAAATTTATTTATGATTGGTTTTTGTTTTATTTATTATTATGAAGTCGTTGAGTTAAACTGTTCAAGATTATTATTAATTTTTTAAACTGTTAATCATTCGTCGAATGTTGAGTATTGGACAGAGGTCGATTCTTCTTCACTAGTAGATATATTTCAGCTGCGTTGGTTCTAACTGGAATCAAGACAATTAGGATAATGGTACTTACTTTGAGTGACGTTTTTGTTGTCAGGTAGAGTGTATCAGCTCATCTAAAATATCGGTATGGAGAACCATACATGACTTCCATATTCTAAGATTTATATTTAAAATCATTTTCAGCCAAACAACCAGGCTGTGTCATACCTGCCTTTTTATTGCTGTATTAAATGAAAAATATTATATTACATTAAAATGAAAAAATTATAATTTTATTGCCTGGCAACAAAATTATTTTATTTTTAACAATTACCATTGTTTCAAAAAGTTTAAATAAATTTCCAAGTACTTTACTCTTGTTAAAACGTAAAAGGTTGCAGGTAAACTACCCCTTCCCCTTAACCGATCTTCACCAAAATCGAAAGTCATTGAGACCTCTACAATTCAGGGACGTATGCAAAAAATTATTTCATTCTGTTTGAATTTGCGGCTGTTATCGTTTGCCATAGAAAATACGCTTGATAAAAAACGTTGCAGGTAAACTACCCCTTCCCCTTAACCGATATTCACCAAAAACAATAGGTCTTGAGTACTCTACAAATCAGGGCTGTATGCAAAACATTATTTGATTCTGTTTGAATTTGCGGCTGTTATCGTTTGCCATAGAAAATACCCTTGTTAAAAAAACGTTGCAGGTAAACTACCCCTTTCCCTCAACCGATCTTCACCAAAAACAATAGGTCTTGAGAAATCTACAATTCAGGGCTGTATGCGAAACATTATTTGATTCTGTTTGAATTTGCGGCTGTTATCGTTTGCCAAAAAAAAAAAATTTCCCTTGATAAAAAAAACCGTTGCAGGTAAACTACCCCTTCCCCTCAACCGATCTTCACCAAAAACAATAGGTCGCGAGTACTCTACAAATCAGGGCTGTATGCAAAAAATTATTTGATTCTGTTTGAATTTGCGGCAGTTGTCGTTTGCCATAGAAAATACGCATGATAAAAAACGTTGCTGGTAAACTACCCCTTCCCCTCAACCGATCTTCACCAAAAACAATAGGTCTTGAGTACTCTACAAATCAGGGCTGTATGCAGAAAATTATTTGATTCTGTTTGAATTTGCGGCTGTTATCGTTTGCCATAGAAAATACCCTTGTTAAAAAAACGTTGTAGGTAAACTACCCCTTTCCCTTAACCGATCTTCACCAAAAACAAAAGGTCTTGAGAACTCTACAATTTAGGGCTGTATGCAAATAATCTTTTCATTCTGTTTGAATTTGCGGCTGTTATCGTTTGCCATAGGAAATACCCTTGTTAAAACATAAAACGTTACAGGTAAACTACCCCTTTCCCTTAACCGATCTTCACCAAAAACAATAGGTCTTGAGAACTCTACAATTCAGGGCTGTATGCGAAACATTATTTGATTCTGTTTGAATTTGCGGCTGTTATCGTTTGCCAAACAAACAAAATTACCCTTGCTAAAAAAAAACCGTTGCAGGTAAACTACCCCTTTCCCTCAACCGATCTTCACCAAAAACAATAGGTCGCGAGAACTCTGCAAAACCGGGCTGTATGCAAAAAATTATTTGATTCTGTTTGAATTTGCGGCAGTTATCGTTTGCCATAGAAAAAAAATCTACAGACAGACAGACAGACAGACACACAGACACTTTTCGGAAAACGACTTTTTTTCATGTTTTGAGTGTAGTAGAATCAGAATCTGCAATAATCTCGAACACGATTTTTTTTGCCATCACCATACTTCCATTCCTTAAGGAATATGGAAGTAAAAACAAGATTAATTCAAAATCATTCCTGACGCCGTTGTATTGCCAACCGCTGCATGTCATCTACCAAGCCTGCAAATGCCTATCTACGTGAAATAATTGGACCAACTCTAATTATTTAGTTTAAACATAATTTATTTCTTGTTAAAATCTGTGCATTAATTTCATTGAACCCTTAACATAAGAACGTCAGACTTCACAATTACTTTTTCATTTTCATCAAACTCTTATTAAAATCTCAGGGTGGTCAAGCTGCGTATGTGGATACAATACTCCACAATGTTTTTGTTTACAATAAATTTAATCAACATGGGTTCTTTTAGCTTACAAGATACTAAACGTTAACACAACACAACAATTATAATTGTTCAATAGGAGAGTGGTCACCTCGGATAACTAAAATCTCAATTCATTAATAAAAACTTAAACAGACAGCTTGTGTCAACTTCTAGGTTAGACCTGGCGTGTCTGGTATAATGCCAATTAAGTTAATTAAAATCTAAATGGTCAATTGATAAAGAAAATTCAAATTTACTAAAGTTATAACATCTTCAGCAGATCCAACTATCGCTAGACTACTATTTTGGATATCCTTTCTCAGGTAATTTTCTTATTTCTAATAACATATCAATAGGTTATGAAATGGTTATACCCTGACTTAACCTATTGGAACCAGTAGAGCATGCTGTCCTTGTATAATTAGTTAACACTCATTTTATAATTAGAGTGAATAAATTTCGTTAACTCTTATTCCTAGTTTAATTATTACTTGACTTATGAGGGTTAATGCCTCTTCAAAGTTCATTCTATATTCTTAATCCTATACACTGTCAGGTTATGGTTCACTTCTTAAGTCTATAATAATAATATTAAACCACCATACTCCATTTTTATTTATAAAGACAGTGATTGCTGGGATTGTGTACACTAGCAATCGTATTCGCACTTTCACTATTCTTGATTACTTCGTTTATATCACTTTATTAATGCCCTTTAGACATTTTGCGTCATATTAACCCTGACTATGACGTTTACTACACGCACAGGTTAGGTTAATTTACTTTTCTGGCGTCGAGAACTCTAGTCTTGTTTCCTGAGTCGATCGTACAATAAGAACGATGCTTAGCTCTGCGTCCCTTTGTTGGCCAAGCCTCGCTATAGTTAATATGATTGGTGGAAAGCTCGATGACACCTCACTGGCGTTTTCCGGCGGCGGCGGTTTTTGATGTCGAGAGTACGAAAATATTTTCTTCCAATTTACACAAATATTTAAAATGCGTTTAACTTTCTTATGGTACTTGGGAGTTCTAATTTAATCATCTCAATCGTTTGCAATTGTTCTTTAGATCAATTAGATACCCCTCAAGCCATAATTCTGTTTATGTTTGATAATTTCTTATTTTCACAACTTATGCCTATTACAATTTTTCATTTAAAACTATCTTACTTTATATTATTTACAATTTCTTCACTACTGATTATTTTTATTACTATTCAGTCTCTTTCTGCCTTTTAGTTAGATTATAAATCGGTTATGTGTGACAACAACTCTAAAATTGAGTATAAACCCGGCTGTACAGATAGCATTATGGTTTAGATTTAGTTGATATAATTCATTGAAGGTATTTTAAGAGTTAGTTACATTTCACACTTATTCTTAAGTTCTCCCTTCAACTTCTGGTTATCATTGTCTGACTTAATTGATGCCTTTTTTTGTGTATTTTTATTATTGACATATTTAGTGTTTGGCACACCTAGACCTTAATTTTTATTCTGTTAATCTTAAAATACATTGTTTATATTGATTACATTTTAACCACTACTTGGTGTCTTGTCTATCTTATGAGTTTACTACTGTTGGTTTAGTCTGATACTCTGTATAACTTAATATTTAGTGTCAGTCTCTGGGCTCTTTTTAGGCCTATTACCCCCCAAGTTAGTTTTAACAGTGGTCTGTTCATTGCTATTAGATTGCCTTTGAATATTGTTACTCATTTCTCTAACTTAACTATTACAACTTCTAGTTGTTACCTGTAGTGGTTTTGACACAATTATTCCCTGAATTATACCCTTTGGGTTCACCTATAGTTCAGGCACTATATGGTGTTCCATCTTTCCTCTTAACTCTTAATTATTTTTAATTTTAGTGATCATTCTCCTTTACAAAATAGTGATAGTAATTATATTAAGGTGTTACCATCATTTGATTGGTAATAGTATATCACCTTTCTCTGTTAATTCAAAAAACTTCTTACATCTGGTCTCAAGATACAAGTATGTATATTTTCTATTATCTTGTTATATTTTTAAGCTAATTACAATTGTTTTACATTATATAATGTCTCATCTCTTTCATACCTAACTGTTACCCAAGTTTTTGCAAGATTTGTTAGGTAACTTCAGAATGTCTAATTTATTGTTTGAATTTATACTGATTACAATATAATTCTACTTCTTCTATACATTAATTTTGTGTTGGTACTACCCTTTTAACATTTAGGTTCATTACCCTCCAACAGAAATTGGATTACTTATCATTTAGTTATTTAATTCTTTTATTTGAGGTGCCTTATTCATATGTAGTGAGGTTATGGGTCCTATCTTCGTTTGACAAAAATGTGTTTATTTTATTATGATTTCATTGTCTTTTATTTCACATTATTATAGTATTACTAATATTATTTATTAGAACAGGTTTATTAGATACCTTTCTGTCTCTATTACCCATTCTTAAACAATATTCATTAACATCATTCTATAAGTTATATCCCTACATTTGCTCTAGTTACAAGGCTGGTCTATATGATTCATTTTTGTTATTCTTCCAGATACACAGTTAATTTATACTTTGACTAATTTTACTTCACTCTTGTGACTTTTATTCATTATCTCATTTATTCACTTTATAAGCTTTCTTTGTCAGCATAGTTATTTATATTAGGTCATCAGGCTTCATTATTACTCTGTTCTTTACTCTGGGCTTTCTTGTTATGATCCATTCATCTTGTCTTAATTCTTCTTTTGTTTCATGTGTAACGGGCCTATTTTGGGGTAATAAAGCAATTTGTATTTTTTTTTCATAAAACAATAACATTTTTCGAATATTAGGGACAAACATATAAACGAGAGGTAAATTTAGTGGTTGCGACGAAAGCAACGGTGGCAGCACTGCATGTAAATTTCTCAAGCGAGAACAACAACCGACGGAACTGTGCCAAGGGCAGCTTCAAGGACACACAAAAACTGTCAACAAGTTAGGTAACCACATCAGACCATCTGACGTCAATATATACGTCAGCGCCTTACATAACAAGGAATGTGGGTGGAGTGTGCCCCTAGCTTTGTCGCACTCACAGCAAACAAAGCAGTCGGACAATAACAGCTCAACACACCGGACGCAATCAGTCTGTGCGCCCGCCGGCTCGGCGTAGTTTTCGTTGCACCCGCATACAACAAAAATGTGATTTTAATTCAAATTAATAATTAACAGTCATGAAGTGACAGTTTCGACTTATCTGGCGAGAATTCCGACAAAAGTACGAAATGTGCGGAGTGATGAATGAAAGAAAAAAACGTACGGAGGCTGGACTGATCTTTAGGGACGCAATTGCAGATAAGAGAATAAATTATATCATATTCAATTATATTCATACCTTATAAAAAGAGAATAAAAGAAGAGGTTTTAAAAACAAAGAATTACAACCATTCAAAATTAGAAAATATGAGCTCTTAAAATCTGGGGGTAGTATGTGAGTGAGTGCGGGGGTTTTTGTTTAATTATATATATATAATGAAGTGCTGGTTTCCGTTGCAAAACTAATCCTAGTGTATAAAAATTATTTCTATTTAATATCTTGATTTTTTTTTATACTAAAGTCTTTTATATTAAAGGTTTATACTATATTTCAATTTTATTTTCATGTGAGTTTGTTAGAATGAGAATTAAGAATATCTAATTCTTAATAAACTTTAAATCATGGGAAACCATATAAAGTTTTCTTTATTTTGAACAACCAATTCTGATCTCCTGTTCGCCGAAAAGAACCCCACCTCTTAGGTACAAATTTTGTGTTTGTTTGCTTGTAAATCATAAAAACAAGATGGCGCCCGATAATTATACAAGGTATGTTAGTAAATTAGTTATGACACAAATTAATATGTGACACAAAAATAATGTAGCTTCACATTTGGCGCCCGAACGTAGGGACCATTTATATAAATATAGGCCTACTTGGGAGAACAGAATGGTTGTTTAAGGTAACTAAAAAAAAAAAAAAAAGTGTATAAACATAAGTAGTAAGGTTATAACATGATTGATAGATATGTGTTATAAATAAGTAAGAATTAAATAAAAATGATGAATACTAATGAAAATATCAACAGTGAAGTCAGTTTCACTGATAGTCAAACTGACAGTCAAATAAATAGCAGTTTAAGCGAGACTGAATCGAGAATAATGGAAGGCGTCACTAGTCAATCGACGCCGACCTCAGTTAAGAAAGAGAATAATAGTGATATGATGAGCATCATGCTCAGTCAATTCGAGAAAATAAATAGTAATTTTGAGAATTTTGAGACCAAATTCAATGAACAGAAAAACGAGATAAATGTGAAATTAGATATACAGAATACTGAATTAAACAAACGTTTTGATGTATTAACTAATTCACTGTGTAGCATTGAAGGCCGAATGAGCGAAATATGTAGAGAAATACAGGAGTCAAGAGAGTGTGTATGTATGGGAGGAAATAATACAAATGACAATTGTAGTGACAAATGTAAAAATACGATGCCAGATAAAGAATTAATAAATAATGACGATGTTGTTGAAAGTAATGAGAATAATAATATAACTGAAGATGTCATATCAAAGAGTACTGATGAGTTTGTGGAATGTGATTATGAGATGTTAAGGTGTATTGATGAAGTAGAGAGAGAGAGTGGAAAAATAATATAGTAGTTGAATGTGGGCAGAGGGTAAATTTTCCCATTAATTTTTCTGAACCAAGGTGTTCACAAATGTTGTTTTTGAAGGGAGAGAGACCCGTATTAGTAGATGATTTGAAGTGTATATTGATGTTGTATAATGTTGTACCCTCCGTCTATAAAAATTGTGAGAGTGTGATGTGGTGTTGTGAAGAGAGAGAGTTGTGTATTGAGAGAGAGATAGAATTATATAAGTTAAAAAGAAGTTATGATGAATTGAGAAAAAGATTACCTGTTGAAAGAGAGATAGAGAATTATTTTGGTAATATTTTTATAAATAATAATGACTTATCTGACGTGATAGTAGAGGAATATAAAAATGAGAAAACAACTTACCTGACATTGACCAATAATACTAATGGAGACTGGACAATAATACCTGATGTTGACAAGGTTTATGAAATATTCATAGGGAATAACCCTATAAATTATAATGGTATGATGAATGGAATAAAGTTAGTGGATTATAATAGTAATAATAAATTGTATGTTGATAACAATGATGCGTGTTACAAATATATTAGATATTTATATGACGATGGAGGCTGAACTAAAAAAAATCAGTGAATAGACATTGTTAGATATTGTAATTTTGGTAATGACCTTGCAGACTTGGACATATGAAGTGTGAAACAATTGAACAGTTATTGACGAATACTTTGTAAATAATGAAGTGTATTCAGTTGTGTGTATTATGAAATGTTAGGTAATGTGTATATGTAGTAGAGAAATGTTGTGATCATAATAATAATATTATTAATATTTTGCAGTCTGAATAAATAATAAAAATTATTTTGAAGACAATAATTGATGACTTGTAAAATTTTGATAGTAATTGAAATATGTTGTGTTTTAATACTAAATTGAAGTAAATAATTTGAGGTGTTTAGATATTGTGATTGAAGGTTATATGTTTGCATTTTTATAATGAATTTAATTTCTTATAATGAATTTTATGAGTTTTAAATTTGATAATAATTAATGAATAAATAAATGTTTGTGGAATAACATAATGGTTAAAAATAAATGTTAATAATGATTTTGAAAATTTTGAAGAATCTAATTACAGCAAAGGATAAATAATAATGAGGATAAATAAAAAGTTTAATGAAAAATTTTAAACAAGAATGTTTATAAGTTTTTATATAAATTATTTAAAAGAGAATTGTTTGTTTAATGTATGCTAATAATCAAGGTTAATGTCTATTTGTGTATTATGTTATGTAATGTATTATACAAGATGTGTGTGTGTGTGTGGCAGGGAGGTTATCCAAGGGGATAACGTATTAGAAATTTGCTGTATTTTAATAATGATGACTCGCTACTAAATAATTTTGTTTTGATTTGAAAAATAGATGCACTACATACTTCCTATATTGTGTTTATTATGTCTTATTGTGGTAATTTCATGTAGTATGTTAGGAATAAGGATTATAAAATATAATAATATGTTTTCAATGTGTTTATAGATTTTAAAACAAAATGAAATAAAGTTGTGATAGTTTAAGATTTTCAATGGGTTGTAAAAGATAGAAGTTGGGTGATGAATATTTGTGGGACATATAGATCTGTCCAAATTGAAGTCAAAGTTAAAGAAATAGTAGAGATGAAAATAATGTAATGTTGTTTTGAGTTAACGTATGTTATAGAATTTTGAGAAGTATAAGTGGAGACACAGTAGTTATGGAGAATTTATGTAGAGTTTTGAGTGATATATTGTTGTTTATTTTGATGATGTTATTTGTTGTAGTTGTAGTAAGGTAATGAGATTGAGATTTTGGGGTTGGCAATTTTGTAGTAGGGGGTAGTGTAATGTGGGAGTCCGCAACAAAATGATAAGTTGGGACGGGATTAGGGATAGATTTTGGTGGAGACGGGGTTGCCTTAGGTAGAATCCAGGAACCAGAGAACGGGAATTGAGCTTTTTGGGGGGGGGGAAACACATATCCTATGTACAAAGGGTTAGAGAGTATTTTTTTTATATATAGAGAGAAGGTGGCGAATTGAGCTAAAGTAGTAAGTAGTTAGAGGTAGAGAAGGGTTAGTAGATTTTTTGATAGAGGGGTGTCATACTAGTTAAAGATTTTGTAAGGGAGCGATAGAGTAATAAAAGGGGTAAGATTATGGGTAAATGCCAAGTTGATAAAGTGAATTATGATGAATAATGTAGAATCACCCAAATTAATGAAAGGGAATAATAAATGGAACGGATGTGTAAAACAAAGATTGAAAAAAAAAAAAATTTTGAGAAACGAATTAATAAAAGTTAAATTGAGATTAAAAGGTAAATCTTATGATTTTATATGCAAATTTAATGACGTTAAGTGTGTAACATTTTAAATACAAGTTGTTTATTTTAAGATAATGATAACAATGTGAATTATTAATGTGCTATGTTTTCTTATGTTATGTTATGTTGTTAGGTATTCTGATATGTTGAAATAAGTGAAAAAACAAAACCAGTGCTTCTTAGCGCAAACCAGCACCGCTAGGGGGAAACAGATCAGTTGGGGATATGGTGTAGTATAAGGCCACTAGTTGATATTTTAATTTGTTGTTACAGTGTTTGGTGATGCTGTGGCGGCGGACCTGAGCTGGCCAGCGCGTCAGAGCAGGGGCGTTAAGTATCTGTCTGACTCTACGGTGTTGGGATCTCGAGAGAGAAGTCCAGTATTGTCATTCAGGTGCGGTCACAGTCACCAGACCAAGGGTGAGTTGATTATATTTTTTTTTGTAAACCGTAAAGGGGGTTGTGGCGACATATCCTGGCTGATCCCTTTAGCAAGTATGAATGTGTCAATGAGATTTTTTATGCTTCGGCATAAAATATCTCATTGAGGGGGTATTGTAACGGGCCTATTTTGGGGTAATAAAGCAATTTGTATTTTTTTTCATAAAACAATAACATTTTTCGAATATTAGGGACAAACATATAAACGAGAGGTAAATTTAGTGGTTGCGACGAAAGCAACGGTGGCAGCACTGCATGTAAATTTCTCAAGCGAGAACAACAACCGACGGAACTGTGCCAAGGGCAGCTTCAAGGACACACAAAAACTGTCAACAAGTTAGGTAACCACATCAGACCATCTGACGTCAATATATACGTCAGCGCCTTACATAACAAGGAATGTGGGTGGAGTGTGCCCCTAGCTTTGTCGCACTCACAGCAAACAAAGCAGTTGGACAATAACAGCTCAACACACCGGACGCAATCAGTCTGTGTGCCCGCCGGCTCGGCGTAGTTTTCGTTGCGCCCGCATACAACAAAAATGTGATTTTAATTCAAATTAATAATTAACAGTCATGAAGTGACAGTTTCGACTTATCTGGCGAGAATTCCGACAAAAGTACGAAATGTGCGGAGTGATGAATGAAAGAAAAAAACGTACGGAGGCTGGACTGATCTTTAGGGACGCAATTGCAGATAAGAGAATAAATTATATCATATTCAATTATATTCATACCTTATAAAAAGAGAATAAAAGAAGAGGTTTTAAAAACAAAGAATTACAACCATTCAAAATTAGAAAATATGAGCTCTTAAAATCTGGGGGTAGTATGTGAGTGAGTGCGGGGGTTTTTGTTTAATTATATATATATAATGAAGTGCTGGTTTCCGTTGCAAAACTAATCCTAGGTGTATAAAAATTATTTCTATTTAATATCTTGATTTTTTTTTATACTAAAGTCTTTTATATTAAAGGTTTATACTATATTTCAATTTTATTTTCATGTGAGTTTGTTAGAATGAGAATTGAGAATATCTAATTGTTAATAAACTTTAAATCATGGGAAACCATATAAAGTTTTCTTTATTTTGAACAACCAATTCTGATCTCCTGCTCGCCGAAAAGAACCCCACCTCTTAGGTACAAATTTTGTGTTTGTTTGCTTGTAAATCATAAAAACAAGATGGTGCCCGATAATTATACAAGGTATGTTAGTAAATTAGTTATGACACAAATTAATATGTGACACAAAAATAATGTAGCTTCACACATGTAGGGCATATCTTATTCTTCTTTCTGGTTTTTGTATCCAGTTGGGCTTTGTAGTATTCTTCTTTACTTCACTCATAGTTTCTTCTCTCTGCCTTTGGTTTTCTCATTTTTACCTAATGTATTGGGTTAGTTGTCAGTTAATTATGTTTCGTCTAAGTCACTGTCATTATTTCTTTGATCATCTTCGTCAGTTTGTTAAAGATGTATTCTTTATTCCTTTAAAGTTAATTTCTACTTATCTTTGTGATTAACATTAAAGTTTGGCTGTAGCATTTCTTATGATTTGTTATTGTTGGTTATCATTTGTTTTGGACCCTGGTGGTCGTGATATTATGTAACATTACAATGTTAATGTTTCTTTTACTCTATTTTTTAAACTTGATATTGTTATAGCACAATAGTCTTTATTTTATAAACACAATAATACAATGTATAATGTTTGAGTATTTAATTCTGTCACTATTTTCACTAACGAAGTGCTATGTCCAGTTCTGGGTTATAAATTTTCTTGGTGTTTATTCAAATCAGTGTGTGTAAGATATCCAAATATCTTATTACTGGTATGTATCAATTAATCTTAATTCATTAATTTTTTCTTTCTCGTATTTTGTGATTGTTGCAATTATACTTTTTTTTATATTTGTAAATTCCTGCTTCCCGGTAGTAACATATAGATGCGAAGCCTGGACATTAACTAGCACATCTGAGCAACATCTATGAATATATTTGAATAAAAAGTCTAGCAAAAAGTCTTTGGACCTTTACAAACTGAAAATGGCTATTGGAGAATTTGAATGAACCATGAACTGGACCTATTGATTCAGGGTGCCAACATAGAGTCCAGTTTATTAAGAGTAGGAGGCTTGAGTGACTGGGGCACATAAGGCGAATGAATGAGAGAAGAGAATTGCAGATTTGAGACCGGTAGGAAGAAGAATTAGAGGCAGACCCAGATTGAGATGGTCGGATGATCTGAGATATATGAACGTGGTGGGATGGAGACAGATGTGTAATAATGAGAGGGCGGAATGGAAGAAAGTGATTGAGCAGGCTAAAACCCACGCTGGGTTGTAAAGCCAGGAAAGAGAAAGGAAGGAAAGCCCTGCTTTACTTACTCACTTTTTAATTACTTACATGGTTACGTTTTAATTTCAACTATTGTTCTATTTATTATTCACTTTTAAATTATTTCTTTAATTTTTTCAAACACGCTTCTTGCCAAAGCAAAAAAGTATACTCACCAAAGGTTCAAACAAGAGTGAGCTCTATTCTTGAGATTATTGTGTATTACATTATTTCTTATTCTTACCTTGGCTTAGTATTACACTATAATGTTTTTTAATTCTTAATTTTGTCACATAGTCATATACATACACATAGTCTTTTATGTTCAAAATATAATTCAACTAAATTTCTTTTTATGTAATTTACATTCTTTGATTTTTACCAATTATTAATCAATTATAAAATTTTTTATACTAAGTAATTTCACATAATGCCTGTGATCACTTGATTAGGCCTATGTTTTACTTTAACTTATATTGCTTACAAATTATTTCAATGTTATTATTATTATTATAACAACATATTGTTACATCACAGAACAATCTACGTGTTTGTCGAATGTGCCAGAAGAATCTCGATGTAACACATGTGGCGTACGTGCTTGTCGATGCATTTTCGAGAGGTTTCTCGAAGGCGCCAGCCACGCGGACTGTGTCAAGGCCGCAGTTAATTACGTATTTCACACGAGCGCTAAGACGCAATTAGGAACATTTTGGTCTGTGAGCGTAGGTATAAATACATGGCGGCAGCAGACTTAAGTTTCAGTATAGTGGCGATATATTTACAGAGCGGTTCGAGTTATTATCAGGCGAGATTACTGTGCGCGTTCAAGTGGTTATTAGTTAAGTGTTGTGATTTATAATTGGACGGTATACTGCAATAGCATTGTGTTTAATATTAGTGACATTTTATTTGCGTGTGAACAATTTTTATTTGATTTGTTATAAGAGACTGTGTTGTTAATTACGAACTGTTTAACTGTAAAAATTAAAGCTGGTGATAGTGACTTAATTGGTGTCTTGTACTTATTTTGTTTCCACTGTACCTACGACGATCGAGTAGACCGTCGTAACAGTGGTGTCAGAACTGGGATAGAACGGTTAACAGTGGAAACAGTGGACACTTTGTACAAGACAAGTTTAATTCATAATTAATCGGAAAACAATGGATGCCGGTCAGATGATGGAAAATTTACAGGCGCTGCTCTTACAGACGGAGAAACTACAGGATGAGAAACCCAGGCAGGAGGTGGAACTGGCAGAAAAACGACAGGATGAAAAACGTAGGCAGGAAAGAGAAAAGGCTGAGGAACGTCAGAAAGCACTAATGCTGGAAACAGAAGAAAGACAAAAAGTACTTATTTTAGAATCTGAAGAAAGGCAAAAAGAACTTAAGCAGGAGGCAGAGGAACGGAAGCGTGAAATAGAAGACATCAAGGAGTTAATACAGGAGCAAAAGCAGACACAAGAACAAACCGCAGCAGAGTTGGGTCTCCTACGAGGTGAGCTTAATAAACAAGTTGTTAAAATATCGGAGGTACAAGAATCAATGACATTAATAATAGCTGAAGTAGAAAAATCTGTTTCGATTGTTGAAGAATCAATATCAAATAAAATATCTGCAGTAGAAAACTCAATAGCAAACTTAAGAGAACAAATTAAAAGTGAAGTTGAGCAGTGCCTGAAGATTCAAACAAAACAATTTTCTGAACAGACTGTACCAATGATAAAGACAGAAAAAAAGTCAATAGAGAAGGTCACCTCGCCTGCGGTTGGGACAGTTCATGTCAAGGCCCCAACCTTTGATGGAAGCAAGCACTGGGCGACGTATTTACGCCAATTCGAAGCTGCTGCATGCACAAATATTGGACAGAGAAAGACAAGGCAGTCTCACTTGTTCTCGCATTAAAAGGACCCACGGTGGAACTACTACAGAAAGTCCCACCTGACAGCCAGAACATCTATGCCGAGTTGATAAAAGCTCTAGAATTACGCTACGGTGATAAACATTTGCGAGAGGTGTACTACGCTCAGTTGAGAATAAGATGACAACGTTCCGGGGAGAGTCTTCAAGAGTTTGAAGCAAGTATCGACAGATTGATTAGATTGGCCTACCTATCCTGAAGCACCAGAAGACTTTCGAATAAGGTTTGTGGTGCAGACATTTATTGATGGCATCGGAGATTGTGAACTTCAGTAAGTGTTACGAATGGCAAGACACTGAAATAGCTCAGAAGCTCTTGTTCACGCGCTAGAGTTTGAAGCTGCCAAGTCCTGCTATATTAATGGGTTTGTGCCATCACATTGCCTTACGATGGGTGCAGAAAAACAATGTTGTCGGACAAACAATTCAAAAGTTCAAGAGAGTCGCAACGATCTGAAAAAGACAGAAGACCGAAATGTTACAACTGTGGAAAACAAGGTCATCTACAGGTAGACTGTTGGGAGAAGAAGATACCGGGAGAAGAGAGTGAGTGCACCAATTGGAGAAGTAAAGCCCCAGAACAGCACACAGTTTCCACGCTATATAAGACCAGTGGAAACTTATCGTTAATGGATTTGTGGAAGGTAACCAACATCATTTACAGTTGACATGGGCGCAACAGTGTCCATTGTGCGCCCTGACTTAGTCAGCAACCGCCAGCCTCTAATTAGCTCTTGTACAATACAGACTGTGACTGGAAGCCCTGTCAAGGTGCTAGGAAAGGTAGACGTACATGTACGCCCTGGTCTTCTCAAGTTTACCCACCAAATGCTCGTTGCAGACATTGTCGATGAAGTGATTCTTGACACGGACATTATGAATGCCTATGGATTCGTTATGGACTTAAGAGAGAATGTCCTGAAGGTTGGCCAAGAGAAGATAAAGCTTTGCATGGCTAAAATGACAGAGTCTACCAACCATTCAATTAAGTGAGTGGCATTAGTCGAAGAAAAAGTCAACAGGTCTGGCCAAGAGGAACCATCCCTATTGCAAGCAGAAATGGAGGAAGAACTAGCAGAGGAAATACAAATAAGTGTAACGACAAAAGAAGTGATTGGAAAGCCAACTCTTGTGAAGTGTTGAGACAAAACTCTTGCTTGTTCCTGAGCAGATAGAAGCGCCCAAGGGCAAAGTGGCTGAAGATGAGGTTACACGAGAGGTTATTGACGAGAACCAAACAAACTTGGATCAGCCAGTGGTGTTTAGGTCATCAGTACATGACGAAACGGGAGTGATTCCAGCGAAACTAGTGGTTGAGCGGAAGACTCGCATTCTTGGGAACATGATGTTTGGATCACACGAGACTGAATTTGAAGAACGGGAGAATTATCTTTCCCAAAGACGTCCACCTAGATCGACTGGTCAAGTATTAATTACTTCAGAGACGGTTTGCTAGTTCGGAGCGAACAGTTTTAAGGAGGAGGCAGTGTTACGACATCACAGAACAATCTACGTGTTTGTCGAATGTGCCAGAAGAATCTCGATGTAACGCGTGTGGCGTACGTGCTTGTCGATGCATTTTCGAGAGGTTTCTCGAAGGTGCCAGCCGCGCAGACTGTGTCAAGGCTGCAGTTAATTATGTAGTTCACACGAGCGCTAAGACACAATTAGGAACATTCTGGTCTATGAGCGCAGGTATAAATACATGGCGGCAGCGGTCTTAAGTTTCAGTATAGTGGCGATATATTTATAGAGTGGTTTGAGTTATTATCGGGCGAGATTACTGTGCTTATTAGTGGTTATTAGTTAAGTGTTGTGTTTTATAATCAGACAGTATATTGTAATACCATTGTGTTTAATATTAGTAACATTTTATTTGCGTGTGAACAATTTTTATTTGATTTGTTATAGGAGACTGTGTTGTTAATTACAAACTGTTTAACTGTAAAAATTAAAGCTGGTGATAGTGACTTAATTGGTGTCTTGTACTTATTTTGTTTCCACTGTACCTACGACAATCGAGTAACAATGTGATTCACTAAAATTTAAGTATTTATAGTATTACACACATCATTTTGAGTTAATCATTTACAAATTCTACATACTAATTATTATTATTGTAAAACATTTACCAAATTTGCCTAATTACACTAACGTTTCAGACATTTCACAAATCCAATATGGCCTAATAGTCTATTACGTGAGGAATTTTCTGACGATTTTGAGTCAGTGTCCATAGATCCTTCCAGTGTTTTTTGCAATGTCTTCATGAAAGGTTATAGAACAAAGTTAAGGATTTTTTTTTGGCCCGCTCTTAAATTTAGGGGTTGTTTTCACCCCTTCTTCGGGGGTTAAAAGATAAATTTTAATTATCCCCGGGAACCAATAGAGAATTAAATTCTAAGCAAAAATGGTGGTATACACGTTTTCAAGAAAATACGTTGTTTGTGAGTTACAAGGGTTCAAAGTTTTGCCAAAAACACACGTTTCTTAACATTAATCTGCAAATAACTAAAAAATGACGCCATTTTTTCAAAACAAAAGCATATCAAAATTAATGCTTATTAATAGACGAACGTTTTCCACTTTGTTAGGTTTCGTTATGTCAAATGGTTCTTGAGATACAGCGAAAACAAGATGGCAATTCACCGTTTTCTCATCAAATTACATGTTAAAAACTAATATAACTTGGCAAAACATGGTTTGATTGTAACCACATTAGTATTAAATGAAAGCTCTGTTAATTTCCTACACAATGATGGGTTAACCACTTGTCTAGCTTAAAAAATAATGAAGTTATGTAGGAAATATTAAAATTTGTGCTAATTTTTTCCAAGAAATTTAAAAAGGGACATCCATATTTTGTTGAATATGCATATTAAGCCGAGATACTGCAGTTTTTGGTTGTCTATTACATTAGCAATGTCCTCAAATTTTTTGAAGCATATATGTATTGCTGTACAGTAACGCGTAATGTTTTAAGAAAATTCAAGTTTTTGAATTTTCCCCAAAATTCGTCTTTTTTATTAAATATCTCAGTAACAATGCGTTTTATCGAACAATTAGATCAAGCAAAAATGAAGTTTATAAAAAACAAAAATTTTGAATTTTGTTTCATTCATTTATGACTAAAACTCGATCGAGTTACAGCAGTTTACAGGTATATTTTGCCAACATCATGTAAACAATTTTTGATTTCTAGGCAAAATATTCTAAGAACTTTCTAGGCAAAATTTCTAGGAAAGTTAGTTGTGGGGTAGCAAAAATAGGAAATGGGGCTACAAAGAGGACAGCATGGTGGACAAAAGAGATAGAAAAAGCAGTAAAGGGAAAGAAAAAAGCATGGAAAACGTATCTGAACAATAAGACACAAGATAACTATGACAAATATAAGACAAAGAATAAAAGTTAAAAACCAAATAAAAACGAGCAAGGAAAAAACATGGACAGACTTTGGGAATGAACTTACAAAAACATATAATGAAAACCAGAAATTATTCTACAAACATTGAAACAAATGAGAAAACCCAAAACGAATATGCTACAAAATTTAAAGGACAAAAATGGAAATATCCTAATGGAAGAGACAAGTATTACGGAAATATGGAGAGAATATTTTAAAGATTTATTAGAGGAAAACGAAGATAACGTTGAAGAGGAAGAAGAAGAAGAAGAAAAAAGAGAAGATACTGAAAACATGGAACAAGAAGAGAATCAATTACAAGAAGATGAAATAACAAGAAAAGAATTCAGTGAGGCAATGGAAAAAATGAAATTAGGGAAGGGACCAGGACATGATGAAATAACAAAACAGAAATGATTAAATACGCAAACGTGGAAAGAAAGGATGAACTCCTACTAAACATTTTTAACCAAGCATTGAAAGAAAGGAAGGTCCCACTTGAATGGCAAATAGGAATTATCGGGCCTATATACAAAAAGGGAGACAGTAAAGAATGTTCTAATTATAGAGGCATTACTTTAGGGAGCACGGTGGGAAAACTGTACAGGAGGATTCTAGAAAGCAGGTTAAGGAAAAAAGAGAGGAACAGTGGGCCAAATCTTCATAGTAAGACAGTTATGTGAGAAAGCTGCCAAAGTGGGAAGACAAATACATGCATGTTTCGTGGACATGGAGAAGGCGTTCAATAGTATATGAAGGAAGGACGTATGGAACATATTGAAGAGGAAGGGAGTAGAACAACAGCTTATTGAGGGCATAAAAAGCCTATACGAAAACACCGTCAATTACATAAGAGTAAGAAACGAGGCATCAAAAACTTTCACCAACAAAACAGGTTTAAGGTAGGGGTGTATATTAAGCCCCTTGCTATTCAACCTGGTGTTGGATGATGTTGTCAAAAAATGTAAAGAAAGTATGAGTAAATATAGAATAGGATACTGGAATATGAAGTTAATAACAATAACAGAATTATGCTACGCAGACGATTTAATAATTATAGGAGACACAGAAAAACAGTTACAGAATAACATAAAGATATTTAATGAAGAACTTAGAAAGAAAAACATGAAGATTAATATACAGAAGACTAAAACTATGGTAATAGGAAATTCAGAAGAGAAACACAGAATAGAACTTGATGGAAAATATTTAGAACAAGTAAAAAGTTATAAATATCTGGGAGTAGTGATTAACAGCAAAGGGAATTTAGAGGAAGAAATAAATGAAAGAGTGTAACGGTACAGAATTGTGAGCCACCCCAGTTTAATTTTATATTAATTCAAATCATCATTTCAATCACTTTCCAAACTGCCAGACTTTCACCTGTGGGGAGCCCCAGTGCAACATACATACAGTTAGCCTAAACAATTGCCAGACGGATTGCGTAACTGCTCCAGCAGCAGGCTCTTTGTGAATAACAGTCTGCAGTGTGTCATTAGAGAGTGAACAACAGACAGCCAGCATCAGACAGTAAAGTTGTGGTTTAAAATTAAACAGTGGCCTCGGGTGCAAGATAGGCCGTAAAATTAATCCGGCCTATCTTTTAAAGTACAATAAGTAAAAGTGTATAACCAAGAACGTGCGGCCAACTTAACGAGCTAAGTGTTCGAAAATTTATGTCGACCGACAAAATAAAAAGAAAGGTTATTCTAAAGTGGAGTAAAATAATAGTGGCGCATCAACCTAATATGAAATAATCAATAACAGTACCGCGGTTAAACAGTGTCAAAACTAATTTATGGTGTGTTAAACAGTGCATTCACAGCAGAGGTGCAAAACAGTGGAGTTCTTCAGACGTTAAGTATTAACTGAGTTTTAACCAATATCATCTTACCTTTTCCTACAGAGTATAATTCAGTATAAATAAATTGTAAATCTTAAATGTACATCAGAGATCTCAAAGTGGGGTTTAAATAGAACGAATGTGTGTGCGTGTGTGGCTAAATTACGTATTGGTTCATTGCAAAAAATAAATAGTTGTGGTATACCATAGTTGTCATAAGCTAGTTCATTAAGAAATATTCATTTTGCCACTTTGTTTGATTTTCACAAATTGTTACTCATTCAACAAGTATTTAATCTAAATGTCATGAAAGAGAGACGAAGTAGTTATTTTGCATAATAAACCAGAGGCAGTTTGTTTTAGCACAAACGGTGTATTTGATCTTTGCCCATATCAAATCCAAATAATCCTTTTTGCAGCAGTTTCGTCTGAACGACTCTTGGACCCTAATCCGAAGGTAAGAGAAAGAGATTGTAATATATTGGCAATTAATTAATATTGTCTCAGTGGCCCCCGTACAGTGACGCGTATAAGCTATATCCGCCAGACCTAACCAAGCTGCAGAACAGGTTATTTGGAAGTGAGGGTGTGGTTAGAACGCTTTTAGATT
This sequence comes from Magicicada septendecula, assembly GCA_034769895.1. Taxonomy (NCBI): domain Eukaryota; kingdom Metazoa; phylum Arthropoda; class Insecta; order Hemiptera; family Cicadidae; genus Magicicada; species Magicicada septendecula. The sequence continues at coordinate 148,707,046 of CM068375.1, read as the reverse complement.
GCAGAGAGTAAATTTACTAGAGTAAAACTAATTTAAATAAATTAGATTAATTAATCATTTAATTAAACACAAGTTCATAATGGAGAACACAGAAAATAAAACAAATACAGCTAATGTAACTGTTATGAATGAGTCGGGAAATCAATCAATGACCGAATCAGCGGTAATGGAAGAAGTTAGAGTTTATTCAACTCCTGTCCCGACTAGGGATAGTGATAAAACTGACAATGAAACGAGAAATTGGTTTCGTGAGACAATGGGGGAGATAAAACAAATGTTTAATGATAATAATAAGAGATTTGATGCTAATGATGATTTTTTGTGTAAAAGTGTGAGTGAATTAAGGGACGATATTAATAATCGCTTTGACATGAGTGATACCAAGTTCAATGAACAAAATAAGAAATTGGATGCTTTAAATAAACGCTTTGACATAAATGATGTTAAATTTGAACAATATAAAGAACAGAATATGAGATGTGAAAATATAATAAACGTAAAGCTTGACGAATTAACCAATTCATTGTGTAGTATTGATGTACGAATTAATGAAATACGTAGTGAAACAAAAAGAGAAACAGATGAGTTGAGAGAGAGTGTGTGTGTGGTAGACAGTAAAACAAATATGTTAGAATTCAATCAAAAAGAACTTGGACAACAAATAATTACAGTAAAAGATAAATTAGAAAATTTTGTAGGTGAAGTAGGTGATAAATTTGAGGGTATTGAGAGTGAGATGCAGTGCATGACTAACACTATACGCGTCATAGATAACCGTAGTAGTGAATTAGAATTACAAGTAGCAGTAGTTAAAAATGTTAGAAATGAGATAGAAAATATTTGTAAAACAGATATTCAATTAATCCAAGAAACAGTAAATGTTATTGAGAGTGTGAATCACAATAAATTCGAATCTATTGAGCAGAGTATTATTAACGTAAAAGATGAGTTGAATATGGCAATTGGCCAGAAAATAAATAATGTTACGGAAAGGGTAATTATGACCCGTGATCTAAGTAGCGAAATAGAGTTAGAGTTATTTACTGGTGATAGTACGGGGGTACACCCCATGCAATTTCTAAACAAAGTAAAAGAGTATAATCAGTTTTGTAATAGTAGTTGGGAAATTAAGCTCATAAAAATTGTGAAATGCTTTAAGGGTAATTATGAGATATGGGCGGAGATACATAGGAATGAATGGGAGAGGTATGAACATTTTGAAATAGCTTTTCGTAATAAATACTGGTCGGAAGAGGAGCAGGAGATCTTGCGAAGTCAAATAATGGGAACAGGGAATTTTGGGAGAGACAACCGTAATATTACAGTCTATACGATGAGACTGTTCAATGAAGCGAAATACTTAGAACCACCGTTGTCGTTCCAGTCGTTTGTACGACACGTCAGCAAACATTTACCGAGGGAGGTACAGATCACGATAATGACGAAAGAGGTAAGTGACATAAATGAGTTAGAAAAAATATTGGATGTTTTCCAGAATATTAAGGACCAGGAAGACAGCAGACGAACACCACAACCCAATGTGCACAATGGAGGAAGTTATGAACCAAGAGGAGGACAAAATGGGGGAACTACACATGAGGGTCGGGAGCCAAACAGACGATATCCAATGTGGAAATGTGATGGGTGTATGGGGGAAAATTATACTGATCGTAATTTTTGTTATAGATGTAGGAGGGCGAGGCCCTGTCATCAGCCGAGGATGCAGCTGAGATTCAACAATAATACACAGCAGAGAAACCGTGAAGGACGAGCCGAGAATACCAGAAATGAAGGGGGAAATCAGCACATGGGAAGAGTGTATACACCTAGAAATGCGGTTGAGAGGACGGGAAACTAATAAGGACAATGGATGAGGAGGCCCGGCCATTGTCGATGGATAACTGCGGGGTCCATGGAAGTAAATACAAGAATCACACAATTCACACGGACATGGCTACTGAATTGATGGAAGAAGAGGAGGCGGTAACGATGAGACCAGAAGCCTGGTTGACGGAGGTAAAACTGGAAATAGAAGGTAAGCCAGCCTTGACACTTATACATACAGGTAGTGACGTATCCGTAATAGCTGAACATGTACTGAATAAATTAAGAGAAACTAATAAAAACATTCCATCCTTGCCAGTTGCGGGGGTAACCATTGTAGGGATTACGGGTGTTAAAAGTAAACGAGTTACAACACAAGTCCAGTTGAATATGTTAATAAATAGGGAAAATTATGAGAATACATTCTTAGTTGTAAGGGGCTTAAATTTAGAAGTAATACTGGGTAATGATTTTCTGATCAGGAATAATGCGGTAATCAATTTTAGAAAGAGAATTTTAGAATTGAACAATGAAGGTAAACAAATAACAGTTAATTTTGAACGGGTATTAGATACAGTAAAGATTTCGGGTATAAGGGTTATACCAAATAAGGCCATAGATAGGGATATGGAATTTAGTATGCATATGTGTAAAGAGAGAGTGAGTGAAGAGAGTGAGGAGAGAATATGGGCGGATAGAGCGGTTAAATTTTGTGGTGAGGGTGACGAAATGGGGAGTTCTCAACGTAAAGCGTTGTGGCGGGTAGTTGCGGATTACAGGGGAGTGTTTGCCGGGGAACCAGGAAGGGCAAAAGGTTATGAGTGTGAACTAAAGGTAAGGGAGCATGCGCCATATGTACAACGTAGTTATCCGGTGCCATATTCAAAAAGGGGGGCAGTGCAGTTAGAATTGGATAGAATGTTAGAGGGCGGTATCATAGAGAGGTCGGTATCAACCTATTCAAACCCTCTAGTGGTAGTCATAAAGAAAGACGGGAGAGTTAGATTGTGTCTTGATGCGAGAAAAATAAACCAAATTATTATTCCTGATAGAGAGTCCCCTGAGGCGATTGAGGAAATTTTTCAGAAGTTCAGTGGGGTGAAATATATGACGTCACTAGACCTGACGGCAGGTTACTGGCAGGTACCGTTAGCACAAAATAGTCATAAGTATACTGCATTTTTATTTAATGGAAAAAATTATCAGTTTACTCGCTTGCTGTTTGGATTGAACACTAGTGTAGCTAGTTTTATTACGTGTCTTGATGAAATTTTGCAGCCTAACAATTTAGATTTTTTGACTATATATGTAGATGACATTCTGATAGCTTCCAGAACATTTGAGGAGCATGTAGAACATTTAGAGTATGTGCTGGAGAAATTATACCAGGGAGGTTTAACTGTGAATTGGGATAAATCAAAATTTCTACAGACTGAAATACATTTTTTAGGCTTCATAATAACACCTAGAGGAATACGGGCTAATCCGGACAAAGTAGAATCTATCCTGGCGTTCCCAGAGCCAAAGAACATAAAGCAATTACAAAGTTTTCTTGGTCTCTGTAATTTTTACAGGAAGTTCCAGCGAAACTACGCTCAGACGACGGCAAAACTTAGCGCCGTGCTGCAGAAGAACAAACAATGGAAATGGGGGGAGACTGAAAGAGAAGCGTTTTGCGAAATTAAGAATAAGTTCGCCAATATGATTTTAATGAATCACCCTAATTTCAATAATAAATTTTATTTACAGACAGACGCTAGCAATATAGCACTCGGAGCCGAACTGTATCAAGAGGACGAGGCAAGAGAACACCATACAATTGCTTTCGCCAGTCGGACGTTGTTAGCATCGGAACGCAACTATACAACCACAGAAAAGGAGCTCCTCAGTATAGTATTTGCAGTAAAGAAGTTTCGAACATATTTACTGGGAAATGCCACTATCATCCGGACTGACCACAAGGCTTTGTCTTTTTTAAACACCTGTAAGTTGACACATAGCAGGATAACCAGGTGGGTGCTAGCTTTACAAGAGTATAATTTTAGTTGGGAGTATATAAAAGGGGTAGAAAACAAAATGCCTGACACTTTATCTAGGGTAGATATAGAGGGAATGAGAACAGGGAGGGATTTAAAAGAAATAGAAATTTTCAGACTTAGTAGGGAAGATAGATTGTTTGGGAAAGAATTGAGAGATATTAATAGCATGCAAAGGACAGATCCTAAATTGAATAAAATAATAACTAGTTTAGAGTCTGATTCAGATGAGTTAGAGTATAGCCGTTATTTCCAGATTTATCAAGGGAGTTTGTTTAAGAAAGTAGAGGGGGGAGAGCGTGATTGGAGGTTAGTTATACCGGAAGGGTTGGTAGATAAGATAATATGGGACTGTCATTTTCGGTATGGGCATTTCGGTGCTAGGAAATGTGTAAATGTATTAAAAGAATCATGTTTATTTAAGAATATGGAACGGAGGGTTAGAACTTTACTCCGGGGGTGCGATTTATGCCAAAAATCAAAAGTAGTTAATTACCGTTTAGAGGGAGAGATGAGGTGTGTTAAAGCAGAAAAGCCTTTTGATTTAGTTGCGGTAGATTTGTTTGGCCCTCTACCAAAGGGAAGGGGAGGCGTAATGTATATTTTTGTGGTACTAGACACATTTACGAAATTTGTAAGATTATACAGTGTGAAGAGGGCCACTAGTAAAGTACTAAGTGAGAAAATAACGAAGGATTATATGATTAAAACCAGGAAACCGAAAATAATATTATCTGACCATGGACCCCAATTTATTAGCAGAATATGGCGACAAACTTTGGGTTGGGAAGGTATCATACCTAAACACACGGCGGTATATCATCCTCAGTCGAACCAAGCCGAAAGAGTTATGCGAGAATTGGGGAGAATTTTCTGGGCATACTGCCATGCTAAACATAGTGAATGGCCAGCCTATGTGGGAAAAATTGAAGAATGGTTAAACTGTACAACTCACGAATCAACAGGGTTCACACCATACGAGCTAGTCAAGGGAAAACGTCCACCGAGGATCCTGGAACAGCTGTTCAACTTTCCACCGGAGAGCAACCCACGAGATTTGGAAGTAAAACTTCAACTCGCAAATGAAAACTTATTAACTAAGGGAGAAAGAAGAAAGCGGCTTCATGATGCCAAAGGTAAGTGGATTAAGTATGAGATAGGTCAGCTGGTATTAGTAAGAAGACACGATTTATCAAGTGCACCAGATAAAGAGATTAAAAAATTCTTCTTGTTGTATGAGGGACCGTATGAAGTTGTTGAAATTAAAATGGATAATGCTTATGTTTTACGAAATCAAATGACTGGGGAAATAGTGGGTACCCATAATGCCACCAATTTAAAAAAGTATTGGTCAAAATGAAATAATAATAAACAAAATAATACATTAAATCTTGTAATTAAATATAAACTAAATAATTATTAAAATTAAAATTAGGAATTTAATATAAAACCTAACTGCCCACGCGAGCCTTGGTTTTCTCCATTTGTCCTTGTTGTCGGAGGAAGCTTTGTCCTTACCTTTAGCCTTAGTTCTTGACCTTTTAATAATCCTTACCCTTTTTATTTTCCCGATTTCCTTAACCCTCCCTTTAGAGTAAACATAACAATAGTCACACAAATTGGCACACTTTTTTCGAACCATTTGATTACCTTAATTCTAAACAATACATTAGGGTAATCCTCGAAATTAAATAAATTGGCGTTATTTATGAATTGTAAACTCATCCCATAATTAGGTAGGTAGTAAAGAAGTTTTGTGGCTGAGTAGACAAACGAAATAATTTCCTGTATAATTCTGTACATGTAACATAGGCAATGAAGGAAAAAATAATTTTTGAAAATATTTTAAAGTAAAAGCTATGTAACCAAAAGGTTTAATTATGATTTTGTGGTACCTGCTATGATAGGTTATGAGTATAGGATAAATGGTATTTAAAATGTGATTGTGGAGAAATTTAAAGAGAGATTTGAAACTAATGATGTAATGTTTGCAAAATTTATTAAAATATTAAGGAGAAATTATATTAAATATTAAACCAATTAAAATCAGTTTGAAAATTGTAATCAAAGTAATTGAAATTGTTTTGTATGTACGAAGAGACTAAATTGAATTGGAGTCGTCCCTGGAGTAATTTAATATTGTGAATGTTAGTGATGTGTTGAACTTCATTTTGATTCAAATTGAAACTGTAATTTTATACATTTTATACATTAACTGCATATAATGGTAATTAAAGTTAAACTGTTTTGAATGGAGGTTATTAAATAATTGTCAAGTTAAACAAATCTCGATAAAAGGTTAATTTCATTCATGAAGCAAAATTATATTTGGGTTGAACTGTAATAAATAGACTTTGACAAATATGTTAACATTAAATGATTCATAGAAACAAAAAATTTGTACGAAGTATATATGCCAGTATATGATGTAACCAGAATGTTTAGACTGTGTGAGTGTTGAGACAGAGTGTTTATTAAAATAATCTGGCATACAACTGTTTATGTAAACAGGTGTGTTGTAGTTGTATGTTGAGACTAATGTCTACAGCTATGCCTGGTGACCATAACAAAAAATGTTGTAGTCTGCTGAATCAGTATCTGGATCAAAATCTTATTGTGACATAAAAGAATTGAAATTAAATTTTTACAGACAAAATAATAATGAGGGAATTCCTGTAACGTAGAGTTTTAGAAATTAAATATAATTCAATTATTTTGATAATGAAATTAATTGAAAAGATGATTTTTAACAATGAACTTGTAATAATGAACTTAACTTTATTTTCATTCGAATTCAAATTGGAATTATAAAGTAAATGTTAATTGATGTAAATAATGATTAAAATATTCATTTAACACTGACAACTGATGGAAATATTTGGGCTGAGATAGTGTTTGGGAAAATAAGATGTTCATATGACCATTCATGTAAACTTTTACAATTGACAATCTATATTTTATGTTGTAACTGTAGATTCCCCACCTAAGTGCGGTCATGACCTCACCGGACCATGACCGTGAAAGTAGTTAATTGTGGCAAATCATAAATTTTACTTGATATAACCGGCTTGTGGTTTGTTTTATTTTGTTAACCCGGTGGGTTATTAAATTTAGTAGGGGGGTTATTTTTTTGGGGAATCTACCAAATTTTGGAACAGGGCTATTTTCACCCAGATAGGGGTGGTAGTCCATTAGGGGTGTATAAATAAAAAACGAGTAGGTGTAATACCGAATTTTATTGTAACGCCGAAGCAAGGATGGGGTGGAATAAAAGAAAAAAATGTCCCACCCCTTCCGCATCAGTCCTTGTGAAAGCAACTAGACGCTACAGTCTAGGGGGGGTAATAGTGAGTGTGGATGGGTGGTGACCCAGTTACAGGTCACGAGGGAGATGTGATTACGGCTAGATTGAGGTCTGCGAGGGCCAAGAAGTCTAGTGCTGCATACAGTAGAATGTAACGGGTATCAGGGGTTAAGGGATAAAAAGGGGGGTAGTAAAAAAAAAAAGTAAAAAAAAAATTTGTTTATTCTACATGAATATGAGTAGGCAAATAAGGACATAATTTGTATTTTAGGTACGATTACTGTGAGTTAATGTAATCCTGTAATGTGTCATTTTGGCTGGGCAATATTGTACGGGGAATATTATTCAATTTAACTGGAATTTATGTGTACTACTGTAAACCTATATTGTTTTATTAACACTATTTTTTAGGGTCTATAATATAAAATGAGCCAGTACGTTGTCAATGAACCAGTACGGCTAAGAGGAAACAAATCCGTTGTGGGATATGGAGTGATGGAAGGCCGCTTGTCGATTTGTTAATTAAATGTTTCAAAGTCAGGCGATACTGGGGCGGGTATCTGTCCGAGCTTATGGTGGTGGGATCTCAAGTAGAGAAGTCCCGTAAGATCGGATGGGTGCTGTCACAGTCGCCAGACTAGGGGGGTAAGAACCCATGATTTAGTAGAGTGTTCAGGGGGGTTGCGGCGCCATATCCTCACTGATCCTCTCAGTTTTAGGCAATAAGAGTTTGAACCTCTTATTGGGGGGGGGGGTATTGTAACGGTACAGAATTGTGAGCCACCCCAGTTTAATTTTATATTAATTCAAATCATCATTTCAATCACTTTCCAAATTGCCAGACTTTCACCTGTGGGGAGCCCCAGTGCAACAAACATACAGTGGCCTCGGATGCAAGATAGGCCGTAAAATTAATCCGGCCTATCTTTTAAAGTACAATAAGTAAAAGTGTATAACCAAGAACGCGCGGCCAACTTAACGAGCTAAGTGTTAGAAAATTTATGTCGACCGACAAAATAAAAAGAAAGGTTATTCTAAAGTGGAGTAAAATAATAGTGGCGCATCAACCTAATATGAAATAATCAATAACAGTACCGCGGTTAAACAGTGTCAAAACTAATTTATGGTGTGTTAAACAGTGCATTCACAGCAGAGGTGCAAAACAGTGGAGTTCTTCAGACGTTAAGTATTAACTGAGTTTTAACCAATATCATCTTACCTTTTCCTACAGAGTATAATTCAGTATAAATAAATTGTAAATCTTAAATGTACATCAGAGATCTCAAAGTGGGGTTTAAATAGAACGAATGTGTGTGCGTGTGTGGCTAAATTACGTATTGGTTCATTGCAAAAAATAAATAGTTGTGGTATACCATAGTTGTCATAAGCTAGTTCATTAAGAAATATTCATTTTGCCACTTTGTTTGATTTTCACAAATTGTTACTCATTCAACAAGTATTTAATCTAAATGTCATGAAAGAGAGACGAAGTAGTTATTTTGCATAATAAACCAGAGGCAATTTGTTTTAGCACAAACGGTGTATTTGATCTTTGCCCATATCAAATCCAAATAATCCTTTTTGCAGCAGTTTCGTCTGAACGACTCTTGGACCCTAATCCGAAGGTAAGAGTAAGAGATTGTAATATATTGGCGATTAATTAATATTGTTTCAAGAGTAGCAAAAACAGAAGATTATTCAACAGTATTAAATCAAGTTTCCTGGGTAAACAAGAAATACCCACTAGGATAAAAACAGAAATAGTCAGGAAAATCATGAAGCCAGTATTAACTTACGGAAGCGAAACATGGACAACACATGAGAGAATAGAAAGCAAGCTAACTAGTGTTGAAATGAGGTTTCTCCGAAAAATAGAAGGGAAGACAACAAAAGATAGAATTTGAAATGAAATATATAGGAAAAAGTTAGATATTGTTCCTGTAGCAATAACAGTAGAACAAGCTGGCTTAGATGGGTGGGACATGTAATGAGGATGGGGGAGGAAAGACTGGTAAACAAGTGTTTGAATCCAGAGAAACAGGTCAACGAAAGAGAGGACGACCGAGAAAGCTCTGGAAGGATGAAGCCCGCACAGCTGCAGAAAGAAGAGGAGTAAAATGAGAGAAAATAAATGAGCTCGCAGGAGATAGAAAGAAATGGAGGGATATGTGGAAAAAGATGACCTCAGAGGACTCAACTCCAACATAGCTTTACACCGAAAGGTAGAAAAGCTAAGGATTAAGTAAGTAAGCATAGAACAGAAGTTGTAGCTCTTTGTAGTTCCTACAAAATGCATTTTGTTCTTAAAAATTGACCGAGTTATGACCAAAAATGTAAACAGGCTCCAACAGTTAGATTTTGTTATCGTACATTATATGTTCAGGTGCGGTCCTGAGAGCCTATTAATTTATACTAAACTTAATTTTTTTCAAATTGACAATAAAATTAAGTATCATTATTAACATCTATTGTAAACAAAAGAATATCTGTTGCAGTCTGTCACTGTATGCACTGCTGGTTCGTTATATCAATCAAATATTTATTTTAATAAAATAATATAATGTTTATGGCTCGACTTTTCTTTGATTAAATTTTATAAGCCTGAATGAAATATATTTTTTTCGACTGAATTTTGAATTATGACTGCTAAAAACACGGACCCTCTAGCGGTTACCAGAAGATGCGCTACCTGATGCTCACTGCTTACAGCTGACACGTGTTTTTTGGAGCATCAGCTGAGTGTCGGAGTTGTTTGTTATTGTGCAAGGGTTGTAATATTTTGTTAAATATTATTAACGTTGCGATGTTTAAGTAATTGCAGGTTAAACATCCCCCAAAACCTGTAGGTACCCAATTTCAGGACTTCAAAGAACATCCTCACATCGTTTCATATTTTCAACCCTTTAGAGGTGAGAGTGGGCCAAAATGTTTCCTTAACTTTGTTCTAGAATCTTTTAGGAAGCGATAGCAAAAGGAATCAAAAAATAACATGAACACTAACTCAAAATCGGCAGATGGCCCTTTGTCACACCTCACGTAATAGACTACAAAGACTTTTTACTTTTTAAATACAACAATTTTATAAATTTCTATTGCTATAGTAAAGTTTATGTACTGTTGCATTTCACAGTAGTATGATATATATATAACCTGACAACAGATGTGTTAAGAAGTGACTGTTTAGAATTCACAAACAGTTTATGAGCTGGCCCATCCACCAAGTGGATACAAACAGACCATAATTTGAAATCACAGGCTAACTTATCTGATACATTGAACACAGTGTGTTACTGAATGAATGTTATGAGTGTTTGATTTTCCGTGTTACAAAAAATTAAGATATTTTAGTTTATATAGTAACATTAATACTTACCACTTTAGGAACACATGTTGGCAGCATGCTTTCAATGAACTGTGCCTTGTAATTTCCCTAAAATTTGAGAAATTATCAGTTAGCATTTAAATCAAATATTTAAAATATTTATTCAAACACTTTTTGCTACAGTCCGTTTCTTGATGTATATAATATATTTAATATTTATAAAGAAATTACCTCAAGATATTTTTTTCCTTATTAGGAATGAAATTAATCAATTATACAGTAAGAAAAACAACATAACACTAGACATATATAAGTGTATAGTTCTAAGTGTAATTTATATATGTCTAGTGTTATGTTGTTTTTCTTACTGTATAATTGATTAATTTCATTCCTAATAAGGAAAAACAAAATATCTTGAGGTAATTTCTTAATAAATATTAAATATATTAAAATATTTATATACATAAGTTGTGGTGGCTCCGTAGACCAGTGGTTATGACACCTGGCTACTAATTTAGAGATCCCGGGTTCGATTCCGAGGCCTGCACCATAAAATCAAGGTGGATTTTTCAGCCCCCAGGACGACTCAGCCTGTTGAAAATGAGTACCTGGGATAACATCCTGGGGATAATAATGGGCGGCTGAAGCATAGTGCTGGCCACACTGCCTTCATTGTATGCCGTACGGCTCGCATATAGCAGCCTACCCAGGCTGACTCCTAAGCTGCTTTAGTGGTACACATGGGAGCCATTATTATTATATACATAAGTTGTTCATTATCTCATACAACATAATATAGACCAGGCTTCTTAAGATTAATTTATTTCATATCCTTCTATCTTAAATGAAAATCTATTATATATTTTAAAACAAGATGTTAACTAAGGAACTTCTTCACGTTGAGTATTTAAGGAGGAACTCTAAAATTAATGATTTTAGTTTCTTCTAATTCCACTATAGTAATCCTAGTCTCAAGTCTAGGGCCTCATTCACTGAAGCGGTAAGACTACAAGAAGAGGACAAGGAGTAAGAATTGTGTCAAAAACCGGTGTTGACTGGCCTAGATGATATTATCCTGTAAAGGACCATGGCTAAGGTACAGCTGAAGACTAGCTGACAACAGATGGAGTAGATCCTATATCCAATAGACCAAAAAGGCAGATAGTGCACAGGAAAAGGCCAGAAAACGAACCAATTTACAGGGAGAAACGCTCATGAAAAATGTGGTACATTGAAAGCCCATAAGAGGTTGAGCCTCATCATCTGACTCATCCAGATAGTGATATTTAATACCTCAATAATTCGCAACTTCAAGGACAGATTGCATGGCAGTTAGTTCTATGGCTAGTTTACTCCACATCAAAATTCTGTGCTTTTCTTTAAATTTTCAAAAAGCCCAAGGGAAAGCAACACCTTTTTACAAATTAAAAAATAATAATAATAATAAAGATGTTTCTACCTAAAATATTAATTCAAATTTAAGAGTAATCCCACACTGCAGATTCCATACATAACTTGAGAAAATCTGTGACCACAGCTATCATGGTATATGGAGCAGGTATATATTGCAGATGTTTGAAAATAGTGAAGGACTGAAAAAATATATATTAAATTGAATGGTTTAAATCATGGAAGAAGTTTTAAAAGTTGGTACAGAAGAGCTAGAGGAACAGTATGAAAAATGTTTTGGAAGTGAATGGGGACTATACGGAAAAATAATAATTTAATTACCTTGTATCCGTCAGTGACTTCGTTTTAGCGTTTTTCATATAGACGCGTTTCGTGACATGTGTCACATCATCAGTATCCCTCGTCAAATGTTAAAATTCACATAAAAACACATTTGCACATATTTACTAAATCACAATAACGACACACACATAATACGATGTAACTTCGGCTCTGTTGGACCGGTCCGACCGCTTGTGTAGTTGCCGAGCCACTAACTTAACTAAGTCAATCCTTATCACCAGTCATCGCCGTCATGCGCGATTATATTTAGGGCTGTATCATATAGTGAGTGAGATTGAAACTTTAATTGTTCGTTTAATATACTGTCACTGTTGATATTCTTGTCTTTAAATGCTTTATAAATCTCAAATTCCTCGATAGCGTCCATTAACCTACCCTTACCGCATACATAGATTGCTTTGAAATTAGTATTGAAATCTGTGTAATTATGGTTATGCATCATTAGATGGCGCGCATAATTAGATTTGGTCTTGTCTAAATCATTCCTTGGTAGATGTTCTTTGTGTCTTTTCAAGAAAGACCTGCCAGTTTGACCCAGATAGAAACAATCACAATCATCACATGACATCCTGTAAACACCTGTTATCTCTTCTAACGGGAATGGTTGTTTTATGCGTAACAAATTAGAAATATTATTATTTGTTTTAAACACAACTTTTATATTAAATTTAGAAAACACGTTGGATATAATGCTAGGTAAAAGGCTACCATACACTGTCGTTATATACTTTTTATTATTATTTTTATTTTTGTTATTGCATTGCATTATGGATGCGGGGTGTCTTTGCACCCGTGGCTTGATTGCAGCATCTGGATCGTGTCCAATGGCTGCCAGAAGTAAACATAGTGCTGGTACATGTCGACTGGTGACCTAATACTGGAAAAGGAAACCGCCAACCAGTTAACTGAGAAGGCGGGGGAGTATAACTTATATTTGTTTAAGGCACTGCCGCTGGTACCGATTCGAGCAACAGATGTTGCCCGTTTCAAGTCCAGTCAGCAGACGCCCCGAGGGCGTCGGTCGCTCCCCGCGAGGCGGAGAGCCTCCGTGCCAGTGATTGATGACAGCGACAAGCAGCCGGCTCAGCGTGCTAGGAGGTGGACAGGAAGGAGAGAAGGACAGTTTGGTGAAATACTCTGGTCTAGGACTGATGATTACTTGTTTTTGTTTAATTTAAAGAGGATGGCGTTATGGCGGGTCATCAAGAAGCGCCCGAGGGCGCTTGACCCGAATGGGCGGTGGTGGTTCTGATGCACTGATGGTTCGTAGGTACGGGAAGGTGGAGGTCGAGGCTTTAGCAAAGAGAGTTAGAGCCAGCGACCGGACAAAGGAAGTCAAGGTAGGAACACGGAGACCCCTTCGAATCACGTCATTCCTTACAAACCAAGGGGACCCCGTCAAGGATCGGAGTGTTCGGGACTGGAAAGCTTCCAGCCTACATCTGTTGGTGGTGGATAAAAGAGACCACCAGGCGGGTGCCGCATAGGTCAATACAGACCTGAGAAATAGTAGATAGATGGTAAGTTTCGTGCGCATGGCCAGGCGGCTGCAACACGAGAGGAAAGGAGATAATTTGGCTCGGACGCCGCGAGCCTTGGCAAGGGTTTCCGTCACGTGGGCGTTGAAGCAAAGGCGACGATCTAGCCGAACGCCTAAATACTTCACCGATTCTTTGTAGGCGATGGGTCTCCCTGCTAGGGAGAGGGGCTGGCATCGGGAGATGGACTTACGGGTGAAGCAGATCGCCTCGGATTTCTCCGTGTTGATCGTCACCCGCCATTTTTTTGTAGCCAGTCCGGAAGCTGGTTCAACTGACGCTGCAGCTTTGTACTCGCAAATCGCGGGGACAGGGAGCTGCAGTGATACATAGCATCGTCAGCGAACAAAGACAACGTGACTCCGGGCAAGACAGGCAGGTCATTCGTGTACACAAGATACAGAACGGGGCCGAGGACAGATCCCTGAGGTACGCCGGCGGCGACGGGTCGAACTGTTTATTTTTGTTAACTTTATTATCATCGATGGTATTATAGTGGGATCTAGTTTTATATAGGTGTCGCTTAAGAAGTCTATCTATCATCGAAGTCTTGTACCCATTCACTATTGCTATGTGCCTTATTATATCCAATTCGTCTTGAAAGTCCTTTTGGTTAAGTGGAATCGTTACCAACCTATGAACAAAACTGTTGTAGGCCGCCATTTTCTGACTATATGGGTGGTGATAATCGGCGTGTATTGTAATATCTGTGGTGGTGGGTTTCCTATATTTTTTACTAGCGAGTACCCGGCATGCGTTGCAATGCCACTCAAAGAAAGAAAGTGTTTGTATATATATAATATATAAAGACTTCGTTCGCGTGGTCTTCAATTTAATGCGATAATATATTTAGAACAGAATCTATTCCATTGGGTTGCCATAGTAACCAGATCTAATAAGTTAGTTTTTAAGACTCCAAAGGACCCCCCAGAGGATCGTATCGAAAAAAACACCTGTCCTATGTTGGTTCTCCCGTTGCGTAAAATATTTGTGCCAAGTTTGGTTGAAATCGGTCCAGTGGTTTAGGAGGAGATGTGGAAGACCCCAAAGAACCCCCAAAAGAACCCCATCGAAAAGCACCTATCCTATGTTGGTTCTCCCTTTGCGTAAAATATTTGTGCCAAGTTTGGTTGAAATCGGTCCAGTGGTTTAGGAGGAGATGTGGAAGACCCCAAAGGACCCCCCGAAGTATCATATCGAAAAAACAAATATCCTATGTTGGTTCTCCCGTTGCGTAAAATATTTGTGCCAAGTTTGGTTGAAATCGGTCCAGTGGTTTAGGAGAAGATGTGGAAGACCCCAAAGGACCCCCCAAAGGACCACCCAAAGGACCCCCCAAAGGACCCCATCGAAAAAACACCTATCCTATGTTGGTTCTCCCTTTGCGTAAAATATTTGTGCCAAGTTTGGTTGAAATCGGTCCAGTGGTTTAGGAGATGTGGAAGACCCCAAAGGATCCCCCAAAAGACCCCGTCGGAAAAAACACCTATCCTGTTGGTTCTCCCGTTGCGTAAAATATTTGTGCCAAGTTTGGTTGAAATCGGTCCAGTGGTTTAGGAGGAGATGTGGAAGACCCCAAAGGACCCCCCGAAGTATCATATCGAAAAAACACATATCCTATGTTGGTTCTCCCGTTGCGTAAAATATTTGTGCCAAGTTTGGTTGAAATCGGTCCAGTAGTTTAGGAGGAGATGTGGAAGACCCCAAAGAACCCCCAAAGGACCCCATCGAGAAAACACCTATCCTATGTTGGTTCTTCCTTTGCGTAAAATATTTGTGCCAAGTTTGGTTGAAATCGGTCCAGTGGTTTAGGAGGAGATGTGGAAGACCCCAAAGGACCCCCCGAAGTATCATATCGAAAAAACACATATCCTATGTTGGTTCTCCCGTTGCGTAAAATATTTGTGCCAAGTTTGGTTGAAATCGGTCCAGTAGTTTAGGAGGAGATGTGGAAGACCCCAAAGAACCCCCAAAAGAACCCCATTGAAAAAATACCTATCCTATGTTGGTTCTCCCTTTGCGTAAAATATTTGTGCCACGTTTGGTTGAAATCGGTCCAGTGGTTTAGGAGGAGATGTGAGAGACCCCAAAGGACCCCCCGAAGGATCATATCGAAAAAACACATATCCTATGTTGGTTCTCCCGTTGCATAAAATATTTGTGCCAAGTTTGGTTGAAATCGGTCCAGTGGTTTAGGAGGAGATGTGGAAGACCCCAAAGGACCCCCCAATGGACCCCGTCGAAAAAAACACCTATCCTATGTTGGTTCTCCCGTTGCGTAAAATATTTGTGCCAAGTTTGGTTGAAATCGGTCCAGTGGTTTAGGAGGAGATGTGGAAGACCCCAAAGGACCCCCCCCAAAGGACCCCATCGAAAAAACACCTACCCTATGTTGGTTCTCCCGTTGCATAAAATATTTGTGCCAAGTTTGATTGAAATCGGTCCAGTGGTTTAGGAGGAGATGTGGAAGACCCCAAGAACCCCCCATAGGACCCCATCGAAAAAAATTCATAAACCTTCGCGGGCGTGCGCACAACAACTCACCGAAGTTTCATCGCAATCGGATGAATGGTATAGGAACGCATACGGGACAAAGAAAGAAAGAAAGAAACAAACATTCATTTTTATAGATATAGATATTGGAATTTATTAAGATACTTGGTAACAGTCAGATCCAAAAAATTGAGTTTATTGTCAATCTCTGTTTCGAGGGTAAATTGTATGTTCTTGCTAAGGCTGTTCAAATAATGTTTTAATTTCTCTATCTGTCGTAGCGTGCCATTAAAAACTATAAAAGTGTCGTCTACATATCGTGCATAGAATTTAATATTATTATAAAATTTGTTATTCTCTGAGAACATGTAAATATTTTCAAAATGATGCAAGTATATATCCGCCAGCAGTCCTGAAAGTGGCGAACCCATTGTGAGACCAAACTCTTTTAAGTAAAAATTATTATTAAAAGTGAAGTAATTCTGCTTCAACAGGACATTCAACAATAAAATTAACTCATCTATTTGTTTGTGATTCAGCTTCTCACCTTTAATGAGAAGATCTTTTACGATTGAAATTGTGTCGTGAACCAGCACGTTTGTGTATAAATTAACTATGTCAAATGAAGCAATTTTGTACGTAGGTGAGAGTTCGATATCCTGGACCATTTTAATAAAGACTGGTCCAACGGAGCCGAAGTTACATCGTATTATATGAATTTTAACATTTGACGAGGGATACTGATGATGTGACACATGTCACGAAATGCGTCTATATGAAAAACGCTAAAACGAAGTCACTGACGGATACAAGGTAATTAAATTATTTTGAAATAGTGACTTGGACACTAAAAAAAAAAACACGTAGGATTTATTTGAATAGAATATTTTTTTATATATTGCTCTCTTTCATTTTTATTTCAGAATTGGACATAAACTTGAATGAAATACATATTCTTATGTATGTGACACACTATTAACAATTGCACAATTAAAACACAACTCATACACAGTGACAGATGGCACGATTAACCATAACACCACTTTGGACATGCCTTGCTCATATACTAAAATAATTTTGCCTGTGCACTACAGACTGCTTCTTCTGGCTCTGGTTTATTACAAGAGCCTTCATGCTTTTAATCATGACCACCTACTTTTTACAACTAGTGCCTTCCTTAATCACTGGGATATGAAACCATGAACACACAAAGCAGAATAAAAATGAACAATTACAATTACACCAAGCCATAAAGTGGGCTTATTTCTGATACACTTATATGTGTGAATGGGTATGTAAAGTCTGTTGATAAATATAATTACATATTGCATAAACATGTTAATGGGTAACAGTTACTATATACATGCTAAACGGTTCTAGTGGAAGCTTACACTCATTGTTTGTGGGCTCACAGTTTATAAATGACAAAGTGCAAAATTAAATTTTCTTTAAAAAATTTGAATTTCTACATAATTTTTCATAAGCTGAAAAGTTAAAACAACTATACAATAACAGCTCTGGTATTCAGCACATCCCCCAATGACTTGCCACTTACCAGAAATTTCATGATAACAGAGCTCATTTATGGTACTCATATGGCAGTATTGTTTGTGCAGATATAGTACAGTTAATGCGTAATATTAAATGTGTTCACCTAAATAAAGTTAATTTCCAATTTTGTAACTGCAATTGAAAATACATTTTGCTAGTCAAAAATTGGTATATAACATTCCATTATCTACATTCATCATTTTTCAAAATTGTGTCGGTCAATTTTGCACATACAATTTGAAGAGAGGAAGTTTCTGAAGATGTATGTTGTCTTTTATGTTGCATTTTCTTCACTTTGCTATTTAGTTATTTCTTTCAACAAATATTTCTGCATGAAAAATAGAAAACTATATGGAGTGTCTGAAAGTGCCTTTTTTTGTCTTCAGTACTTGGTCAAAAGTGTCCTGATGATTAATAAAGCATTTTGGATGACATGGTGCTTGATAATAGAGCTATTACTGTATGGAATCCTATAACATAAAACTAAATTAACATATATCTAATTTTAAAATAAAACAACATACTAAATTCTCAATTGTATTCATTACATGAGTTACTTGTATCAGTGACAATTAATCTGTACTTATTTTAACTGTATTATTTTTATTTTTATGACTGTTTTAAGTAGAGGCTCTTACAAAAAGTATACACGTACTTTGGCCACGGAGTAAACTTAGAAATTATATCTTCTACAGCCAATGTCATTCCACGTACAAGAAGAACACTGCCAAGACCTTTCCACAGTGCTGTTACACCCTGGCGTTGATTTAGACGGTAGATAACAGGTATCAATGTAAACGGAACCAGATGAAATCTCTGGGAATTATTGTGTACCTAGACATCATTTATAAAAGATCGTTACAAATAAATATATGATAAGAACAACATAATGCAAAGCTGTACACTATAAGTTGGGTTACAGTTAGAAGCCTTAATATTTGGATGCTTAGGTATTTTAAATTCATTTTTAGATTACAAATTGATTTTCCTTTTCTCAATGTATTCATTTCTTATTTTTCCACTTATTTTACATTAATTCTTACTACCAATTATATTAATCTTTCTTTGCTGATTTACAGTGTCTGTGAAGACATTTTAATTTTATTTTTAGCTAAAATTAAAAATAATTTTCAGATGACTGAGAGAATCCGGACTATGAAGCAAAGATGTCAGGTTTCTACTACTCTTCACCTCACACCATGTAAGTACAGTCACTTCTGTGTGTTAGTGTAACTTTGGGAACTGTAAGAAGTTTGAGTAGTATGAAAAACCAAGCATCCACATTAAAAAGTCTTTGAAACAAATCATTATATTTTACTTTTTGTCTTTACCTTTCTTGCTGATAGTTTTTTAGCAGATCAAAAAATAATTAAATTTTCTTGCTTACTACTTTTTGGAAGTCACATACCTAATTTACTCCTTCAAATTTCCACCAAAAATCAACTAATAAGAAACTGAAACTTAATTAATTGTACTGTGCTGTTATGTAAATCATTATATTCCTAAGAATTTTCTCTTCAAGTCCAAATATGATACATGTAACTTACCTTTCTGGTATAATACAAGGGCTATTCCAAAATTAACCTCCCATTGGTTGATCAAAAACTGGTTGCTAAATCAACACAGTACTTGCACAGTAGTGACCGATAGCCTTTCCATTTTTATTTTCAATACTATGATCTATTTTGTTTATTTCTGTTCAAATAGTGACTGATGAAATATGGAATTTCCTTTCCTGCCAACAGTAAGCTGTGTGGCGGTACCAGTTGAAATGGTCCATTATCTCCTGGGTACATTCAGTAAAACACCACTTAGGTGATGGAAATGCTACGTAAAAATTGATCAGCTGTACCAGAGCCATGCAGGACCATCCCCCCACGTGGCATGGTGTGGATAGATTGTCCAAACTATTCACTGTCAGATCAAAAGAAGTGTGGGCGCTAAATTGTTGATACAACATTACAATATGGTCCCTGTTCATACAGAGACCCATCGACATGGGTCTTCTGTTAGGCAGATTCTGCCATACTTGAATGGCCTGCACTTCAGGGAAGTTGACAGACATAACTGAAAATTATGCATATCGCTGACAGTGATGAATGGAGACCAGTACACAGCTGAACCAAGTCCATGCAAGAATGCTATCATTTCACCAAGACAAAGTGTTAGCTGGTTGTAACAATTTAAAGAAATACTTTAAATTATACATGCAAGATAGAATAAGGAATGTGGATATGAGAGCAGACTCGAAGTGAAGGACATAAATGAAATTATTTCAATTTACAGAAGACAATGGTGGGATCATCTGCAACGGATGACAGAGGATCGATTGCCGAAAGCGGCACTGAACTATGAAGCCAGTGGTAGAAGAGACATGGGTCATCCGAGGATGAGATGGGTGCCAGAACTGGTTTATATAACCTAATCCTTGAAAAGAAGAAGAAGAAGAACTTACAGCTGGCGGGAGAGACACTGACAGGCTCCATGTTTCTTAAGGCATTACTCTAACACATATCAACAAAATGGACCACACAGTTGCATGCATGTAAAAACTATGCTGGTCGCTATATTAGCAAGTGGGTCATTCCATGTCAGTTCAACCAGGCCATCTCACCCACCATCTTAGATTTTGATGAAACTTGTCTTATTTGTTCTCCCTACAGAGATAAGTAACCACACCAAATTTCAACCCTGTATCTCTCTCCGTTTTCATTGCGTAGACTTTCAAAGTTTTGAAATTTTGGTGTTTTTAACAATCGGATGTCGCGAAACGAGACTTGCTAACCTTTTGAAAATAATTTGTAACTTTTTTATTTAGCATCCAATCTTTGTGAAATTTTGTAGTTATATACTCTAAAGTGTAAGGATTCTGGAAAAAAAAAAATACATAACACCTTTAAGTAAAACTGCTAAGGCTGGAAAAAATGATTTATTTGGCATCTTTGTAGTTTTTTTGGTAAAAAACATGGTTTAGCATTAAATTGAATATGACAGAAAGGGAAAGGGATAATCACAAAAACTTTTTTTTTTTTCAAAATAATCCTCAATACATGGGCTATCATATGAAACAATAAAATTGATGGGGTTTTCATTACTTTGTTGTTGTTTTTTCTGTTAAAGGTAAAGTTTTAAAAGTTTTTTATTCAGCGATTTTACTAAGCCATAGAAATTTAAAAGGCTCTTAAGTATTTTTTTTTTAATAAACTAAAATTTTAAGTGATTATAAAACAAACAGGCCCTATATTGAAACAAATATAAGTTAGAACAATATCAACAACTTCTCAAGTAATCAATCAAAACTCAAAAAATCCCTAATTGCATTTTCTTGAGACTTTTGAATTTTGAGGTATAGGCCTAGGTTGAAGAATAAATAACTAATAAATATTTTCATCCATAGGAAATATTCTATTTCAACCTAAATAGGCTTGTTCAAGAATTTTTTTTTAATGCTGACCCAAAAGATCAAATATTTTTTAACATTATGTACATTTAATAACAAAGTCTGGAAATTTACCAAAACTGTATTCCAATATTTGTTATTTACAGTATGTACAGTCAAAGAAATTTAATGGAGTAACATTTTTTCTGACTTGAAGTCATACGCTCCTCTGAGAATCGGTAGGTTCTTCCAGTTGATGTGTGAGGAGGCTCAACAATTGCAAGCACATGAGGAATTGGCACCGGGCAAATGTTCTCTCGTTTGGGCTGATGAAATGATGGCGATGGTCCTGCAGGATGCAAAATTTGAACAGTCATATCACCTTCTTCTTTATTTACTTCAGTGATGATTCCAAAGTACCACAGATTGTCATATTTACAAGCTACATAGCATGATGGGTTCAAATTTTCTTTTCTCACAAGTGATGTCTATTTATTCCTTAAAATTTACGTAAAGGTGGGTTTCTCATCACTACTGATCCTCCTTGCACAGAAATGTAAAGGGATAATCACAAAAACTTGCCCACCGAAAGAAAAACTAACAGACTTTTTACAAACAAAATTTGAAAATTGTGATGAAGATAACACCAAAATTTAATCAATGGGTTTCAACTGACAGAATACAAATGATTACATGTTCTGCAAAAATTGGTGAATTTATTGATGACCTTTTATCTAAATTGGAAAAACTTGTCCCACACTCTTACATTGCAAAGTCTCAATCAAAATATTTCAAGACACTTAAAAGAATTTTCTGATGCAAACGTTGCCACAGTATGAATTGACTTTAGTGAAAATTACTCTTTTACTATCCTGGACGAAGCCCAAGGACATCTGATTCTTGCACTGTACACCCTAATATAATTAACCTTAAAAAGTATTGAAGGTGAAAGATTGGTTTTGTCTCTTTGTGTCATATCTGACGACATGAAACATGATGTTTGTATGGTCTACAAAATTCATTAAAGAAAGGTATTCACAAGTTACAAAAATCCAATATTTCAGTGATGGCTGTGCAGGCCAATATAAAAATAAATTTAATTTTATAAACCTCTGTCTGCACGAAAAAGATTTTAAGATCAGGGCGCAGTGGTCGTTCTTTGCAACTAGCCATAGGAAAACTTGAGTGTGATGGTATAGGAGGCACTGTTAAATGGCTAGCACGAAAGGAAAGTCTACAGAGACCTCTTGGACATCAAATATTATCTCCAGCAGATATGTTTGAGTTTTGAAAATTCAACATCAAAATTAATTTTCATTTTATTTCTAAAGATCCTGTAAATCAGATACATTCTGACCTTGTGAAACGCTTTGAAGATGTACAAACACTTCCAGAAACCAGAAGATTCCATAACTTTAAGCCATTAGATTGTTTAGGGAACTTGGAAGCAAGGAGGATCAGTAGTAATGAGAAACCCACCTTTACGTATAATTTAAGGAATAAATAGACATCTCTTGTGAGAGAAGAAAATTTGAACCCATCCATCATGCTATGTAGCTTGTAAATATGACAATCTGTGGTACTTTAGAATCATCACTGAAGTAAATAAAGAAGGTGATATGACTGTTCAATTTTTGCATCCTGCAGGACCATGTCCGGTGCCAATTCCTCATGTGCTTGCAATTGTTGAGCCTCCTCACACATCAACTGGAAGAACCTACCAATTCTCAGAGGAGCGTATGACTTCAAGTCAGAAAAAATGTTACTCCATTAAATTTCTTTGACTGTACATACTGTAAATAACAAATATTGGAATACAGTTTTGGTAAATTTCCAGACTTTGTTATTAAATGTACATAATTTTAAAAAATATTTGATCTTTTGGGTCAGCATTAAAAAAAAATTCTTGAACAAGCCTATTTAGGTTGAAATAGAATATTTCCTATGGATGAAAATATTTATTAGTTATTTATTCTTCAATCTAGGCCTATACCTCAAAATTCAAAAGTCTCAAGAAAATGCAATTAGGGATCTTTTGAGTTTTGATTGATTACTTGAGAAGTTGTTGATGTTCTAACTTATATTTGTTTTAATATAGGGCCTGTTTGTTTTATAATCACTTAAAATTTTAGTTTTATTAAAAAAAAAATACTTAAGAGCCTTTTAAATTTCTATGGCTTAGTAAAATCGCTGAATAAAAAATTTTTAAAACTTACCTTTAACAGAAAAAACAACAACAAAGTAATGAAAACCCCATCAATTTTATTTTTTCTTATGATAGCCCATGTATTGAGGATTATTTTGAAAAAAAAAGTTTTTGTGATTATCCCTTTCCCTTTCTGTTATATTCAATTTAATGCTAAACCATGTTTTTTACCAAAAAAACTACAAAGATGCCAAATAAATCATTTTTTCCAGCCTTAGCAGTTTTACTTAAAGGTGTTATGTATTTTTTTTTTCTAGAATCCTTATACTTTAGAGTATATAACTACAAAATTTCACAAAGATTGGATGCTAAATAAAAAATGTTACAAATTATTTTCAAAAGGTTAGCAAGTCTCATTTCGCAACATCCGATTGTTAAAAACACCAAAATTTCAAAAATTTGAAAGCCTATACAATGAAAACGGAGAGAGATGCAGGGTTAAAATTTGGTGTGGTTACTTATCTCTGTAGGGAGAACAAATAAGCCAAGTTTCATCAAAATCTGAGATGGTGAGTGAGAAAATGATTTTTTTTTTTTTTTGTTGAATTGATATGGAATGACTCAAGTTCAAATGATACCAAAGGTCCAGTAAATGTTAACTGTTAATGTTGATTTACATAATTGTACAGTTGTCTGACTATAATACGCTACTATAATTATATATCAGGTTATTCAAATACAAACACACACTTACTGTTGCATGCTCAACGCTCTCGAACATTTCTAGAGTTAGTATTTGCAATGCAAAGTGCTGCTGGTATAGGAATCGGAAATGTGTTTTTTAAATGAAGAAGTGGACTGTATAATCTGAGTTAACTAGCCATTTATTAAAGAAATATATAATGAAGCGCAGGCCCATGCAATTACGTGTGGCATACATTGCCAAGATACATAACGACAGAAGAACGAAAAATTGTATAAAGAAGTTACATTATTAAAATTCACATTGCCCCAGCTAGCAAATGGAAGAGAGTACTGATCGGATGAAAGGCTGAGTTTTAACTAACTAATTGTCGCAGCTCGCCGTAGCGAACTGTACTTTAAGCGAATGACGTAAGTGCGTGGGCTGATTGCGCACGAGTATGTAAACAGATACAAAGGTTTAACATCCTGCCCGCCCAAAATCGGGCGATTTTGACATAGGTTACAGTATAAAAGGTTGTTTGAAAACGTACAAGTATACGTTAAGAAGTTGCAAACCTGAAATGTGTGATAATACATGGTATAATGAATATTGGCGCATCGATAGAAGGCCCATTAGATAGCATAAATACAAATACAATATTAAATACAATATAAATAAATATAAATACAATATTGATCAATACTCATCGAATAATATATAATAATAAAATACAAATGCTAGAATGTGTGACGACACATAATAATAATAATAATGACAATATACCCAAATTCAATAACAATGCTACATGGCAATGAATAACACATAGTAAGTAGCATTACACAATAATTAATAGAAATCTAACAAATTCAGTAATAATAGCATGACAATAAGTGCATAATAAGCAATATTACAAAATAATACAATGGCAATATATACAAACAAATTCATGATAATAATCGCCCAATAGAAATATACCCAAAAAATTCATTATAATAATAGCACAATAGAAATATACCCAAAAAATTCATTATAATAATAGCACATTAGAAATATACCCAAAAAATTCATTATAATAATAGCACAATAGAAATATATCCAAAAAATTCATGATAATTATAAACACTGCACCAAACAGTACACAATAACTGACATCACACTGACGAAAAAACACTTAAAATATTTACTAATGCACATATAAATAAAATATTTACTAATGCACATATAAATAACGTACAGTAACTTGGTATAAATATAAATGTATAAATAAGTTCATTTAACATTGTACTTAGTAGTACGTAGAGAGCATGTGCTCATCTGGAAATGTCCCGGGCATGAAGCATTGAAAAACCAATTAGTCTGATGCCACGCGAAGTGGACACAGTTTGTGGATAGGACTACGCAGGATGCCGTTTGTGGTTCGGACATCCGCTACGCGTACTAACGAATCCTGACCTACATAGATTTGGGTGACAATACCACGTTTCCACTGCAGAGGCGGGGTATTGTCTTCTAAAATGAGGACGAGTTGTCCCGGAGACAAATTTTTTGAATGTTTTCTCCATTTATTTCGTTGTTGCAGCTGATGCAGATAATCTCTTGACCATCTCTTCCATATAGAGTGGGTGAATCTATGCAAAAGCTGCCATCTCCCCAAGCGACCCATTTTTACATCCGAAGTCGGATTCCGGGAGCGCAGTAAGTGGAGAACCAACTAAGAAATGTGCTGGAGTCAAAGGCTCGGGATCCCCTGAATCATTTGAAACAGCTAACAAGGGACGCGAATTCAGACATGCCTCTACTTGAGTCAAAACAGTGTAATGCTCTTCAAAGTTGAGAAGCGTACTGCCGATAACGCGCCGTAAATGAAATTTAACGCTTTTGACTCCGCTCTCCCATAGACCACCGAAATGAGGTGCTGACGGAGGTATGAAAGACCACTTGACACCCTGTGAACTGGCGAAGTCCTGAGTGGATTGTTGAAATTCGCCTTGTTGAAAAAGTTTGTACAAATCGTGTAATATAGTGCCAGCACGACAGAAATTTGTACCGTTATTGGAGAATATTTGTGCAGGGATGCCCCTGCGAGCTATGAAGCGTTTTAAAGCAGCTATAAAGGTGTCTGCAGTCAAATCTGATACCAATTCAAGGTGAATTGCCTTAGTGGCCATGCAAATGAAGAGTAAAATGTAAGCCTTTGTGAATGATTTGGACCACTGCCCGCCCTGACGTAGAAATATGGGACCGGCATAGTCGACGGCACATTGTGAAAATGGCTTAGAAGGAGTGACTCTGGAAGAGGGTAATTGTCCTAAAAGTTGGCTTGAGCCAGTTGCGCGAAATCGAAAACAAGTGATGCATTTGTGTATCACGGAGCGTATGTAAGATTTGTCATTGATGATCCAATATCCAATATACAATATCTTTGACGTAGAGAGCACTGCGTTAATTGTACTCCGGCATGGAGTAGTCGAATATGCTCGTTTTCTATAATCAGTCTAGTAAGATGAGACTGCGGGTGGAGTATGATCTGGTGTTTACCATTATAGTTGAGCTCAGACTGTTGAAGGCGTCTGCCCACGCGTAATATCCCTGTGTTGTCTATAAAGGGATTAAGCGAAAAGGTTTTACTAGTATTAGGTACAGGGCGTTGTGCCTGAAGTTCTTTAATTTCGATGTTGAAATGCGATAGCTGGGATGTGACGTATAAAAATCAAAAGTGCGCTGTGTAGCTCTTGTGAAGTTAAAAATGAAGTGTTTCGTTAGCGACGGAAGACTTAGCATTCCGAATGAATCGCAGGCAGTAAGCAAACACACGAATAATTCTTGAAAGCGAGGAGTAATTTTCAATGTAGTTAGGAGAGGATGAAGTAGTAACCAGAGCGAGTTGACCTTGTTTACGTTTTTCCTTGTCCAGATCTGGATGAGTACATGAAGAGTTGGATTCGAAAGGACTGATGGGCCATGCTGAAGGCTCCTCTGACAACCAATATGGGCCATGCCACCATTGCGGGTGGCAGTGCAACGAACGGGGTAAACAACCACGGGATAGAATGTCCGGGGGATTGTCATGCGAAGCAACATGAAACCGAAATCTGCGAACCGCTCCGGGGAGTGAATCGCCGAGATGCTCTGTCCTACTGGGTAGTGACACAACAAACCTACCACTAGTGTTTCGAAAGATGTTTGTGAGGAAATGATTTTCATACTCCGAGTCCTGAGCTGAGGGAGAAAAGAAACGTCCTCCAACTCCCAGAAGTTCCTCAACTGTGACGAGATGGCATTATTGTCGTCACGAGCCATAAACGAAGAAACCGGTTTTGTCATGTCTATGTTAAAGGGTAAATTTCCGGCGAGGATAAAACCTAGTTTTGTTTCCTGTATTATCGGAAAGTGCGGACTGCGAATGAATTTAGTCGGCTCAATCAATTGTAAAAAATACTGTGCCCCGAGTAATATGTCGATCTGTGACGAAAAATTAAATTGCGGGTCAGCTAAAAATATGTTTTTTGGAATGTTTAATGATGCCATATTAAAAGATTCTGTAGGGAGGTTATTTGTAATTCTGGGCAGAACAGCGCAGTGTACATTCAAACTGAAATCCCTGTAGCGTGAGTTTAGGCACACCCTTGTGCTGAAACTGGCTTGGCATGAGAATTATTTATGCCCGTGATAGGCAGTTCGGACTTGTTTAATTTTAAGCCCATGTGGCAAACGAAGCCCATGGTACAAAAGTTTGCTTGTGACCCTGAATCCAACAGGATTCTTACCGGGTGTTTGTTACCAGCACGATCGGTTGTGGTACATACGGCGGTAGACAATAAAATTGATTTGTTAGTTTGTAGTTTTAGGGAACATTGATTATTGTTCCTGTTCGAAGAATTATTTGTTGAAGCGTGGATCATGGTGTGGTGCCTTTTCGAGCATGCTCTGCACGAAAATTTGGAAGGGCAACGCGAGGTTTCATGGCCCGAGCGTGTGCAATTTAGGCAGAGGTTGTGACTTATTAAAACGTCTTTCTGTTGACTCGGATGTAAAGCCACGAACTGTGGGCATTCGGACAATTTGTGATTGCCGTGACACAGCTGGCAAAGTCTATTGCTCGTTTGAGTATGTATCAGTGACCCAGTAAACTAAGCGCGTTTAGCCGGTTTGCAATAAGAAGTTTTATCGCTAACTTGCCTACCGTAAGTCGAACCAGTCGGTGCGTTAACATTTTGCAACAGCTGGCGTCTAGTATTTAGGAATTTAATAATGTTATTATAATTCGGAAGCTGTTCGTCAGTTAAACCTTCCTTCCATAATCTACATGTGCGATCGTCAAGTTTTTGGGCGAGAAAATGCACATAAATAATTTTGAATGTGTTCACTGGTAAATTTAATGAGTTCAGAGCATTTATGTTAGCGGTGAGATCATCTATAAATTTGGAAAAGCTAACCATAGAGTCCTGCTGCATGTGCTTCATGCCCAAGACATTAGCCACATAATACGCCGTAACAATCAATCTACTGTCATACCTGGCTCTTAACAACTCAATGGCCACCGTGTAGTTTTCCTGCATGATTGGGAGTGATTTTATAACATTCAGCGCCTCATCTCTTAGTGATGAGTGCAAGTAGTGAAATTTTTGGATGCTGGTCAGGTCTGTTCGGACATGAACCAACTCCACAAACATTTGGTAAAAATGTTGCCAGTCAAGTATGTTACCTGCGAAGCAGGGTAGTTTAATTGGTTGTAACTGAATAGGAGGGGTACTGAATGTGACGACTTCGGACTGATTTAGTATTTTCTTGCTCATCTCTTCGGCATGATCTAATAAATTTTGCAACTTGCATTCTATGTTGCACAAATCATCTTCCGTCTGAACTCTATCACTAACGGATGCAAAGTCAGAGTCCTCAGACTCAATTTGCGTTTGAATCTCGTCATATTTGGCGGATAGCTCCATCAGATGACGAAGCTTTATTTTTAGCGCATGGTGGTCATGCGTATCGTGATCAAAATTATCCGCGTAGGTGTTTATGCGCGATATAGAGGCATTGATCATGCTACGCTTTTTGATCAGCGCCTTCATATCAGTCATGATTGTGTATCACTGAAGATTTGAACGATAATAAGAAAAAAACTGAGTGAATGCAGAGAGATGAACAAGACCATGCAGGTTATCTAATTTATAAAGTCACGCTACAACGCGGTAACCATTGATTAACACATCTCAGACTAATTCTATGTTGTAATGAATACTGATATAGACAGCATATACAATATAGCAGTATAATCCCTATTGCTATGAACACTATTTAAAAATATGATTTACAATTAAAAAGCTTGTTATTAAGTTATTTAAATTTGTGATTGATTTACAGAAAAAATTTATAAGCTTGTTAAGTTCGCAAAAAAAAATTCCAAGTTCATAGTCAAATGAAACTGATATAAGAAAAAAGTTACATTATAATTTTTTTTTAAATACTGCTTCTTTTAGTTGAATGCCCTTGAAAGATATACAAAATTATGCAAAATTGAATTTATAGTCACTTGGCATGTGGTACTTATCGACATGTTCAAGAAGGTCTCAGAGCGTGTCAAATCCTTAGCCGTCCCATCCGGCACCCATGAATTGATGATGTAGCCACGGTCGATGCCTGTCAGGTGATGTCTGAAGTGGTCGAATTCTGCACAGGCTGGCTGGTTTGGATTTTCCCAAATGATGAATGCCACGTGGTGATGGTGTTCAACTGCTGAAATAATGCTTCGAACGATCCGGTCGGCGAAGTATGACGTCCCCAAAGTTGTGCAATGCGTGCTCCAGTTATGGTTGATGATTAAAGAACTGATTTAAATTATGTTGTTAAATGCTGATAGGTCCTGCTTATTGAACTGAATCCATGAAATGAATCATATCCGGCCCGGAGGACCATATGTTGCATGCTCAACGCTCTCGAACATTTCTAGAGTTAGTATTTGCAATGCAAAGTGCTGCTGGTATAGGAATCGGAAATGTGTTTTTTAAATGAAGAAGTGGACTGTATAATCTGAGTTAACTAGCCATTTATTAAAGAAATATATAATGAAGCGCAGGCCCATGCAATTACGTGTGGCGTACATTGCCAAGATACATAACGATAGAAGAACGAAAAATTGTATAAAGAAGTTACATTATTAAAATTCACATTGCCGCGGCTAGCAAATGGAAGAGAGTACTGATCGGATGAAAGGCTGAGTTTTAACTAACTAATTGTCGCAGCTCGCCGTAGCGAACTGTACTTTAAGCGAATGATGTAAGTGCATGGGCTGATTGCGCATGAGTATGTAAACAGATACAAAGGTTTAACACTCACAGACATACTACTAACAGTTAATATAAACATTACTTGACATTGCCTCCGCAGGACGACAAAAGGATGGCTCAGCAGATTCTCAGCAATAAGTGTTGCAATTCCAATGCCATAGTTTATGTAACGCCGTACTACCTCCTCTGTAATCATACCATTTAATCTGTAAGTCCATCCCTTGAATAACTATTTGTTTAAATCAGAAAGAATAGCACACGAATACAGGTAGTTTGTTATCATTTACCTCACATACACCCACATTTGATTAATTAAATACATTCTTTCATATTAAAAAAAATAAACATCTGTTTTTTATTTTATTTTATTTTTTCAAATAATAATTCTAACATATATCACTCAACTGATCAGTCTTCTAGTACCCAGCTACAGGAAACTCAGATGCCAGCACATATAAACCACTTATTTTATGCAGACTGGCTACTTATTGAAATGTGTCACAAACACATGAAACAGTGAAGATGAGAAATGAAAAGTACTCACACAAGAAAACAAATTTATTAGATATAACATTGTGCTTCAGCGATCTTGGCTGCAATCTGAGTTACTTCACTTCCTATGTAATGTATATTATTGTTAGTGTTACCTTACTGCACTGGCGAATATTAAAGGGAATCTAGGTAATCTCTCAATGACCAGAAATTTTGTCTGCAAAAATAATGGTAGTCATATTTTATTACATTTTTCACGTTTCCAATTTTAATTAAAAATTCTAGATTATGTTTTTCTATCTTAGTTGAATAATTCTGGAAGTGAAAACTGCTGGTAAGCAAGGTTCATCTCATATGAGATGAGAATACCCCAGCATTTAGAAAAGACAACAGGGCGCATGTGCTAAGCGATGGTTACATTTTGCCTATGCTTTCAACAAGTGGAGTACACAGGGTCCAAGCTCTCTGTTTAAATAATCCCTTGTCAACACAGTAGTATATGCTTGTGTGTTGACACAGTAACATAGTAATTTTAAATCATCACATATTTCATCTACTCTTAAAATTATTATCATATTCCCTCACAAACATTTTACTTATTAATTAACGTTATTTACTAAGGTGTTAAAATGTCATAGCATTCTACAATTTTAAACTATTTTTATTTTTAAACTTTGTCAATTTTTGGATTTTGTTTTTAATTTTTTATTATTAATGGCAATTAAACCCACTTTTATGATCCACCAAAATTGGGCTACCAACAAAGATCAATATTTATAAAGCCATCGTTGAACCAATTACCACCTATGGGTCAGAATGTTGGACAATCAACGAAAAGAATTGCAGGAAGATTAAAGCTGTAGAAATTGACTATATCTTAGACAAGCTTCCAGAGTTTCTCGTCTGGAACGTGTAAGGAATGGCGTAATAAGGGAAAGAACAAATAGAAAGGAAACTGTAATAGAAGATACAAAACGTAAACAGCTTTCCTGGTATGGACACCTAATGAGAATGAGTTGTGCCGAGTTTTGGAAAAAACTATGTTTTCTATGTTAACGACGTGATGGGCATTGGCGTTCCGTTAATTATTTAGCTTAGCCGTTCCTGATCCGTTATCAATACGTTCGCTATGCTGATCCACGCACGCTCTGGGGTCGAGGCGGCATAGTAATTTTTTCGTCGCAAGCTTAGGCAGTCCACGTTCAGCTCCGCTTGGCTACAGACTTCCTTTCCGGCGGCATTGAGTTTGGATTTTGTAAGCTATTATCTACTATGAATAGACAATCGCTACGTGACTCTCCGGTAAGTGTGTTTAAGGTATTTTACTCATTATTTGATAAAAAGAATTATATTTTAACTTAAAATCAACGCCGATGCGAGGCGATATATATACGTGAAGTTACCACGTGGCAAGCACAGGTTAATTTCTGATTATTCATGTCTTGAACGTTAACACTGGCTGAGATAAAATATTTATAGTTTTATATGTCTGTATATTTTTCTAATTACATCAAGAGGGGCGTAAGAAAATTTATTTTGTTATTTTGTTGAAACAACGTGCTTTATGAACCTGTTCAAGTTTGCAACTCATCTCGAAATTGTAATAAGTGATTAATTAGTTGACGAACATTCTATGAATAACTATTTATTTAATTCTAAATTCTATACTGAAGGTAGTTTCAATGCATACTTAAATTTCAAATTTTTTTTTAAACTGACCAGGTTGTGGTGTGTGAGTTATGCTGGAGTAAAAGGGGTATTGTGAATTACTGAACACTTGAGTAATTACCCATATATATAATTGTCCAGGGTTCCTGATTAAGTCGTTCTCCTGATTCGCTCCAGCTGGTGGCCGATCATCTGCCACCCATGCCGTTAAACTAGTGATTCTCCGTCTGAGCCGCCGGGAGGAAGAGCTGGACAAACACCACAATAACCTCAGGTTTTGTGCCGGACTATAACCAGGTGACATTTAAGCCTTTAAGAAATATTTTTGGCCGCTACAATGTAGAACATGTGATATTATTCCTGGAACAGCTCCAGTTAAAAGTTTCGTTTGTGCACAAGTCCAGCGGAACATTTAGTGGTTATAAATTTTTGTCAGATCCATTTTTCAAACGCTTACGCCCCCAGAGTAAGTGTAAACCCAGACGGGGTCATGCGTCACCCGATTTTGATGTTAAATTTTTCTCTTATTGCAAAAGTGTGCGGAACTGAATGTTACTGATTTGTAGGTGTGGTAATTCTGCTTGCATGGGTGCCGGGGTACTTTGTTGGGGATTTTCTTGATTATATTTATAGATCTATATGGGTTTTGTTTTTTTTTAATTATTTAAAGGTTTGGGGGGTGCTTTGACCTGCCACCATCACCTGTTGGTGCCTTCATCCACAGGTTTCTGACATGTTAAATTTTGTTACATCTGGTTCGGCGCATGGCCGTGCCTGAGGTCAACCCAATTCTCTATGAACGCCTCAAATATGTTTTATTAGGTTTTACATTATAAAATTTTATTTATTAAAATTTTTATTATACATTTTATAAAATTTATGTTAGCTGTTTAATAATTCTGTAATAAGTAAATTTTCATCTTGTTTTACTGCCATAACCAGTGCATTAATTGTTGAGTTTGCTTAATATGAGCACACTACCGGTTCTCACTTTTTCAATTAAAATTTTATTATACATTTTATAAAATTTATGTTAGCTGTTTAATAATTCTGTAATAAGTAAATTTTCATCTTTTTTTACTGCCATAGCCAGTGCATTAATTGTTGAGTTTTGTTAATATGAGCACACTACCGGTTCTCATTTTTTCAATTATAAATGTGAGGTTGTAAAATCAGTTCTATGTTATTTTCTGGTGGTTACGTCCCACTAGGGTTTTTGTTCAAATCTGCATTTGTGTAAGACCATAAAAACAGCTGAGAAATATCCATTTTATAAGACCGTGCAGTCATGTTGACCTTGCGATGGCACATTACTATTTGGGGGGAACATTCCTAAATTTTGTATACTTGTAATAATTTCATTTGTTGTAACTCTGTTATAACCTGACGAGTTAACGTATTGTTTTCTTAAATGAAAAGTTTTTAAAGCAGGCTGGGCACTTTATCCGATTACAGTAGTTTGGGATGGGGGTCTTGGTGACACATACTGGGGTTATATTCTACTGAGGTATGGTGAAAAATATATATATAGGCCAGGTGAACATGTGTGTGTGGTATATGTATGTATATATGTGTGTTCTATGTGTATTCATGTAAGTATATTGATTGATGTTGTATTTATGTGTATTTATGAGAAATTATTGAATTATGAACTATGATGTTACATGTGTATATTTTCAGAATGTTATAATGTCAGAGAGTGGAGTAGAAGTTTTTAATGAAATTTTTTAATTCTATTAAAGTTATATTGAATGTCAAGACTTGAAATTGCTAATAAAATTTGTTATTTTTGTTTAACCATCGAGTTTAATTGCAAGTCCCGTCCCACTGGACCCAGCGCATTTTTGGCTTCTCTAGGCCCTCGGCCTAGTTTTAAATAACTAGTGGCCCCTCTTTCAAAAAAACAAAAGTTTTTTTTTTATAAAGCATAAAACTAGAAAGAGGGGTTACAGAGTGAAGAAAGAATACCTATGAGTGTGTTCAAATACAGTCCTAGCAACAGAAGAAAAAGAGGCAAACTTAGATTAAAATGGATAGAGGGGATCGAAAGGAGTATGGAAGAAAAGAATCTGAAGAATGAAGATGCATAGAATAAGCTGATATGGAAACTGAGATGCGGGATGCGCCAGTAGCTGTGGGATCCCCGCCAATATATATATATATATATATATATATATATATATATATATATATTGTTACAACACAAATAAGCCACCCCAATACCAGGGATAAAAAAAAAGATGAATCTACAATATAAAAAATAATTTGTATAATAAAATGTTTAAAATAAAATAAAATAACAATGACGCGACAAACGACGACATGACCTAACCCAAGTGATTGACCAAATAGAAAGAACCAAAAGAAGAAGGGAAAGGACGAAACCAAACAAGAATGAAACCAATTATTGAAGGAAGAGAATGACCCCATACAACCAAATGAAATAAAACCAAATGAGAAGGGGAAAACCAAAATAAAATGAAACAAAATAAGATGAAAGGGAAGAAGAAGGAAAATGAACATGAAACAAACCAAGTGTAAAGGAAATAAAGTTAAACCAAGTCATAAGACACCAACAAATAATATAGAATATGAAAAGGAGAAATGGTACACTCAAGTGTAATATTGGAAACGAAACCAATAACTAACCAATGAAAAAAATAAATATTATCGATTCAAAAATAAATGTAAATGATTTGATAAAACCCAATAAAGTAATATGAAAAATAAAAGTACACTAACCCAAGAATTAGAGTTACATGTGATAAAAAACTCTATAAAGACATAAACTTGTTAATAGTATAGATAATATTTATAAAGAGAGAGATAGTGAGATGGTGAGAAAATAAAATTAACTAAGTGACGAAGAAAAAGTAATTATAGGGATTACCCATTTATAAACACTTAAAATAAAACATTTAAGAAGTGCAAAAGTGAAAGTGTAAAACCCCCAAAATAATTAAAAAATAAAGTGATAAATAAAAAACGTTTAATAAATAAGCTATAATAAACACTAAATGATTAATGGTGAACCATATTAATAATTAAGAATGTTATTAATGATAGTATTAGATGTAAACACTTAATAATATGAAATGAACACTGAAGAGTGATGATGACAGTATTATTTAAAATAGAATCTTATTGTTAAAGAAATTAAGCTTAATTATATACAATAGTATTTAAAAGGGAGAATCCCATGAAGGGTAAACAGTTGGTGTTACCATGGATAGAGGGTAGATATTATTTAAGAAATAAGAAATTAAAAATGAAATCAATAAACACCCCAGGTTATAAGGGATAATCAATTAAGGAAGTTTAAATGGTGTGATGATGTTTATCACCCAAACAGTAATAAAGAATGAAATGAATTGTAAACAAACTTTACCTAATAACTGTTAAAAAATTGTTTAATTAAAGTTATGAATAGGATATGGCTG
Organism: Magicicada septendecula; assembly: GCA_034769895.1. Classification (NCBI taxonomy): domain Eukaryota; kingdom Metazoa; phylum Arthropoda; class Insecta; order Hemiptera; family Cicadidae; genus Magicicada; species Magicicada septendecula. The sequence continues at coordinate 148,671,129 of CM068375.1, read as the reverse complement.
GAGGAATTGTACAGACCATAGGCCTAAATGTTATGTTTTATGTGATAAAGAATAATAAGTAGTAGCCATATTGTTAACAAGGGCAAAATGGATAAATAAGAAGTTGAAACAATACAGTTCTAATTACACTAGAAAATCAGTTATGTAGAAAATGATAGAAACATAAAAATAGGATAAAAACAGATCCAAAACACACCAACAAATAAACCAATCAATTATAATAACATAACAAACCACATTAGAATAAAATGAGATATAATTTGTATAAAATGAGTACATATAATCAATGGCTACTAGGGCCTAGGAAATGCCTAACTGTCAAAAACAAATAACTACAAATTGTATAAAATCAACATGGCAATTGACAAATCCAAGGCGAATAAATAGCCAAGGATAATTTGTAAATCATTTTAAAAGAAAAATGTTAGAATAAGGACTTAAATTAAAAGAGAAATGTAATTAACAAATATTAACATAAATGTACAAACATTAATATTTCTAAGAACCCAACCTTATGTGATATCAAAATAATCTTTGAAAGGAAATAATAACAGTAATGATAATATTTAATATGTAGGGAGGAAGACAGAAGAATAAAAGCATTCAGAAGATATACAGTAATTTTGAATAAAAATTCAAGTTTGATAACAATGGTTAAAAGCCAAGATTAACCAATCAGGATTAATTTGTAACCATGACAACAGACGTTGGTTGCGAATTTTCTGTTAATTTATGGTACTCTATAAATGACACTCATGCAGATTAGACGCCAGATTTTGAATGGCCTAAATTTTCATTTAAAATGTATCAAAAGTAGTCAAAATTCAAAAACATGAACAAGTAAGAAGAAGACGAGGAGCAACAACATTTAACTGATGACAAGGACCAATTTGAATAAAAATTAAATGAAGAAATTACCACAACTAACATGAAAAAGATGCCAGCAGCCCAAATCATTCAAAATTGACGACTATTCTATTTCACCTGAACAACAGTTATCACAAGCCTTCTGATTTGATAAGTGTCATTGAATTACCCAATTTCCTAAAACAAACTCACTTTAAATATTTCTCACAGTTATCTGAACTCTCACTATAAACTGAATACAATTTCTTTCAAAGAATAAGTAAAATAAACAAACACTGAAAATTTATTAATTAAGAAAATACCCTAATGTTAAACTGCGAACTTTTGAAACACGCTTTACTACACAGCAGGAACAAATTGTAGCTACACATTATATTATTTAAGTACGAATAATGTAAGGTAGTGTACTTTTTATTGTAATCATAATTAATGTTTTTCTCATAATCAAAAGAACCTAGATTTTAAACGGAACAGATTGTAAACAAACTAAACTGTAGCCATCTTAGGCCATATGAATCGTTCCAAAATCGATTTCGCCAAACCCTAGAGAGATTGTCTCATATTAATTGTCGGTGCAAAATTGTTGAATAACCAAATATAATTTTCTTGTGAAACTGAATAATTACCAATCAATAATTAAAGAAACTAGTACAGAGTGTAACCACTGTTTTTATTTCATAGGGAAGTGTATTGTATAATTTGTGCATTTTAGCGAACTTCCAGAATTGACGGCCAGCGCTCACGCTGCAACTCGACAAACTACCTCTGCTTGATTCAGTAGGTCGTACGAAGGCGGGAACAAATTCGAATACTCCCAGCCGTCATAGATTAAAACACTTTTGTCACGTTATTTATTAATTTAATTGTTTTAAATAAACAATTTGGCACCACCCGGGATTCATAAACCCTTATGGAATAACAGGTAAGGTTTCCACTCACGTTGTACTGGTAATTTGAAACATCACTGCGGCCTTCGTTAGCGCAAAACATTGAAGTAACGACACCAGTGTGAGGCGAACACACAACACCTATACACCTTTTCAGAGTACGTAACAATTATATCGTTACTATATATATATATATATATATATATATATATATATTGTAAGGGTACATATCTTCAACATACATTTATGAAGCAACATGATAAGAATAAAATAGTAAATGATTAACACTATGAATAAAAATGGATGAGTCAGAGATAAAGGAATGGGTATTTAACATAATTATGCGATCAAACAAATAAAGGTAATAATAAAAGTAACCTCTGATAAGAGAAATGTAGCAAGCAACGAAACAAAACTTGAAAAAACGATAGTACAATGCGATTTAACCATAAGAACCCAATAGATGGTAAGTGAGTAGGTAGAACCAGCCCCAATACAAGTGATAGGAGATATAAAAACAAATAAAATAAGTGAGTTGGTAGAACAAGCCCCAACCCCAGTGATAGGACATATAAACGAAATACATGAAATCAAATGAGAAGGTGAATGAAAAGGAAACAAACAATATATGAATGAAATAAAATGAGAAGAAATGAAAAGACACAACGAATAATATAGAACAGAAAAGGAGAAATGTTACACTCAAATAAAGCAATGAAAAAGAAATCAATAAATGATAATTATTAGTACCAACTAATTTATCAAAGTAAATGATAAGTATTAAAATCCAATAAAGTAATGATAAACTGAAAGTACACTAACCAAATAAATAGAGAGTAAATATTATAAATCACTCTATAATGATATGAACTTGTTAACAGTATAACTAACCATTGTAAAGTGAGAGATAATTAGATAGTGAACATGAGTAAGTGAGAACAAGAATTTAATGTTAGGGAATACCCACTAGTAACACTTAAATAATATAAAAAGTGCAAAGTGTAAGTGTAAACCCCACAAAATAAATAGAAACCCTATTGATAGGGATAGACGCCCAAAAAACCAGTGATAAACACTAAAGGTTAATTGTGAACAGTGTTAGTAAATAAGGATATTGTTATTATTAGGATTAAGATTAATTGTAGATGAGGAATACAAGGATATTCAGGGAAAAAATCCTAGGAAGAGTGAAAATGTTAGTGTTACCATGGTTAGCTAGTAAAGATTAGGATAGAAAAATATGGTAAAGAATAGAAATGCAAAAACAATAAATATCCTATGTTCTAAGGGATAGTTAATTAACTAAAGTAAATGACGTGATGATAATCAACTAAACGCTATGTAACTCACCGTCTGTGGCTTAAGTAAATGTCTTTATACAATTGACATGTTTCGGGACACTTGTCCCATCCTCAGAATATTTAAAAAAGTCTCTTCATACCATCATACGATGGCACAGTCATCAATATATTAAAAATATTAAAATCCACATAACACAAAACACAATTACACTACACAAAGTACGCACACAACAATTTTCGGTGTACACCACACGGTAACCGACAGCGCACTGGTTCATATTTCACTCGTGTCGCAACAATATCGCAACGCAGTATCGTACAGGACATTAGATTTAAAGTTCAGCTGATCATTTAAAACATGTGGCCTGGTAACAGGATTATTATACGCTCTATATATCTCAAACTCCTCAAGGGCGTTCATGTAACGTCCTTTATTACAAAAGTGAAGGGGTATCAAGTTGGTATGAAAATTAGTATAGTTGTGATTTTCATCAATAAGATGTTTAGCGAATTTAGATTTTACATTTTCTGTGTTATGAAAGTAAGTGGGTGGCTTATGTTCAACAAACCTCTTGAAAAAACCACGGCCCGTTTGGCCCACATAAAAAGCATCACAACTATTACATATTAATTTATAGATCCCTGTTTTCTTTTCAAGGACGGTTGGTTCCCGAGTACGAAGGCTATTTAAAATGTTATTTGTAGTCTTATATGTGACAACAACGTTTGACTTGTTTAAAACAGAAGACAGAATTCTAGGTAGAAAGCTCATGTATGGTATAGAAATGTATTTATGCACACTGTCCCCAGGTGCCCTTAGCGTGTTTGCGATTTTTCGTCTCATATGTTTTTTAAGGATATTATTTACTACCGCTTTTTTGTAGCCATTGGTGACCGCAATATGTTTAATTGTATTTAGTTCGTCTTGATAATCCTTGTCGCTGAGGGGCAATGATAAGAGGCGGTTAACCATGCTGTGGAAAGCAGCCATTTTCTGCGATACCGGATGATAAGATGTGGCGTGTATTATAGTGTCAGTTGTAGTGGGTTTCCTATAAATATTAAACTCCAATTTATTAATATTTCTGGTGACCGTCAAATCAAGAAAATTTAATTTTCCGCTGTCCTCGTGCTCGAGTGTAAACTGTATATTGTTATTAATACTGTTTAAATATGTGTGTAGCCTATCTATTTGTCTATGTGTGCCTTTATAGATCAAAAAGGTGTCGTCACCATACCGGCCATAAAATATTATGTTATCATTGTACACATTATTGGAAAAAATAAAGGAGTTTTCGAAATGGTTTAAGTACACTTCAGCAAGGAGGCCAGAGAGTGGAGAAACCCATTGCCACACCATCATGTTGGCTAAAGAATTGCTTGTCATGCGTGAAATAATTCTGGTTAAGAATCACCTCCAAAAGATCCATCAATTCATTAATACTTTCAACATTCAATTTATTAGTACTGACGAGGTTATTTCTCAAAATTTGTAAGGTATCAGCAACCGGTATATTCGTATATAAATTAACAATATCAAACGAAACCAGCTTATGATGAGGTTCGATCTTTAGATCCTTCACTTTATTGACAAAATCGATATTATTGGTTATACTGTGACTATTAACTATGTTTATGTTGCGTTTAATGATGTTTACCAATTTCTTAGCTGTTTTATAACCAGGTGCGGTAGTGAAGTTAATTAACGGTCTTATCGGAACAGCAGTCTTATGTAATTTGGTAACCCTGTCAATGTGGGTGCCCTTGAATTGATGGGCTTTAACGATCGTCTAGTTCGCTCATCAAACAAATGCACATTCTTATTTATGCCCCGATTTAGACACTTGACGTATTGTGCAGTAGGGTCCTAGTTTAATTTCTCAATGTTGTTGTTAGCGATAAGTTCCGTATCTTATCAGTATAATCACTATTGTCCATAATGACAACAGTGTTGCCTTTGTCAGCCTTGGTTACGAGAGCACAGTTGTCTGACAGTTTGCGCTTTAAACCCGTTAAGATATTGCGTTCTTTATTATAATTATTAAAAGTACGCGGAACCGAAGAATAAGTATTAGTATTCTGGTTTCTTATGATATTACTGAGCTTATTATTGATTAAAATCTGCGCCTCATCTTGGAACTTCTGGTCTTCTATTGCTTTGACCACAGCTTCAGCATTTATAATTTCAGCAGCAATATGTTTATGGCTGAAGTTAGATTTTGAACGAGGTAAATTATAATTTAAGCCCTTTTTCAACAAATTAGATTCTTCTTTAGTTAGATCTATTGATGTTAAGTTCTGCAATCGTGTATAAAATTTATGTTTACAGGCAATGTTGTTACACGCATGACAAGCAATTCTTTAGCCAACATGATGGTGTGGCAATGGGTTCTCCACTCTCTGGCCTCCTTGCTGAAGTGTACTTAAACCATTTCGAAAACTCCTTTATTTTTTCCAATAGTGTGTACAATGATAACATAATATTTTATGGCCGGTATGTTGACGACACCTTTTTGATCTATAAAGGCACACATAGACAAATAGATAGGCTACACACATATTTAAACAGTATTAATAACAATATACAGTTTACACTCGAGCACGAGGACAGCGGAAAATTAAATTTTCTTGATTTGACGGTCACCAGAAATATTAATAAATTGGAGTTTAATATTTATAGGAAACCCACTACAACTGACACTATAATACACGCCACATCTTATCATCCGGTATCGCAGAAAATGGCTGCTTTCCACAGCATGGTTAACCGCCTCTTATCATTGCCCCTCAGCGACAAGGATTATCAAGACGAACTAAATACAATTAAACATATTGCGGTCACCAATGGCTACAAAAAAGCGGTAGTAAATAATATCCTTAAAAAACATATGAGACGAAAAATCGCAAACACGCTAAGGGCACCTGGGGACAGTGTGCATAAATACATTTCTATACCATACATGAGCTTTCTACCTAGAATTCTGTCTTCTGTTTTAAACAAGTCAAACGTTGTTGTCACATATAAGACTACAAATAACATTTTAAATAGCCTTCGTACTCGGGAACCAACCATCCTTGAAAAGAAAACAGGGATCTATAAATTAATATGTAATAGTTGTGATGCTTTTTATGTGGGCCAAACGGGCCGTGGTTTTTTCAAGAGGTTTGTTGAACATAAGCCACCCACTTACTTTCATAACACAGAAAATGTAAAATCTAAATTCGCTAAACATCTTATTGATGAAAATCACAACTATACTAATTTTCATACCAACTTGATACCCCTTCACTTTTGTAATAAAGGACGTTACATGAACGCCCTTGAGGAGTTTGAGATATATAGAGCGTATAATAATCCTGTTACCAGGCCACATGTTTTAAATGATCAGCTGAACTTTAAATCTAATGTCCTGTACGATACTGCGTTGCGATATTGTCGCGACACGAGTGAAATATGAACCAGTGCGCTGTCGGTTACCGTGTGGTGTACACCGAAAATTGTTGTGTGCGTACTTTGTGTAGTGTAATTGTGTTTTGTGTTATGTGGATTTTAATATTTTTAATATATTGACGACTGTGCCATCGTATGATGGTATGAAGAGACTTTTTTAAATATTCTGAGGATGGGACAAGTGTCCCGAAACATGTCAATTGTATAAAGACATTTACTTAAGCCACAGACAGTGAGTTACATAGCATTTAGTTGATTATAAAATACGTGGCTTGGACTATAAGCGGATTTATTCCATTAACAATATGACGCGATTATGTTTATCACCAAAAAATAAATAAGAAGTAACAAATTGTAAACAAGAGTAGCATAATAACTGTTAAAGAATTGTTTGATTAAGTTTATGAATAGGAATATGGCTGAAGGAGTTATACAGACCATAAGCATAAATGTTAGTAAATAATAGACCAATTATAAACAATGTCAATATAAATAAGAAAAAAGATAAATTAATATAAATCTAATAATACTGGAAAGGCAGTTAGAAAATAATAGACAAACCATAATATGTAAAATAATGAAAACATACAATTATAATAAAACAGACTCAAAACAATTCAACAAATAAACAAATCACTTGTAACACAAAACAAAACATGTATAAGGGTAAAATAATATGTAATTTGTATAAAAAAGAAAATATAGCCAATGACTACATAGGCCTATGAAATGCCTAACTGTAAGAAACCAATAACAACAAATTGTAAGAAATTAACTATGATATTAGCAAATCCAAGGCAAGTAACTAGTCAATGATAATTAATGAATCATTTTAAGAGATAAGTGTTTAATTAAGGACATACAATAAGAAAGAAATGTAATTAAATAATATAAACATAACTGTCAAAACTAATACATAAGCAAACCCAGCTTTGTGGGATGTCAAAATGATCTTTGAAAGAAAATACGAACAGTTGTGATAATATCTCATACTTAAATAAGAAGACCGAAGAATAATAGCAATCAGAAGATATTTAGTCATTTTGAATAAAAATTCAAATATTCTAACAATGGGCTTAAGTCATGAATAGCCAATCAGAATCAATCAGTTACCATGACAACTGAACGTTATTTATGAATATTCCGTTAGAAACTGTTAATTCCAAAGTGACGCTCAAGAGGAATAGACGCCAACCCGTAAATGGCCCAATTTTTAATTTAAAACAACCAAAAGTAACCAAATTTATTAAAATGAAGAACCAAACTACCTGATGAGGAACTACTACATTCAACCTAGGCAACACACCAGATTAATTAATTCCAAATTAATTAAATTCGATCAACTCATACGAAAAAGACGCAAGGCATGATTGAATCCCAAGATGATTGAAGATTGAAGACCAAACGATGACCTGACCTAATTCAACTGAATGACACTACACCTTAAGTCAACTGATTGATAAGTATTGCTGAATTACCCGAATTCAAATTAAAAATTCTCTTTAATTTTTTTCACTACACTTTGAACTCTCACTATAAACTGATGATCTTATTTCTTTCAAAGATTAATTGAAAAACAAAACACTAAACTTATGTGAACGAGAAAAATAACCTGTAAAAAAATTACGAACTTTTGAAACACACTTTATAACATTTCAAGAACAAATTGTAATTACTCCTTATAATATATAAGTACCAGTAATGTAAGGTAGTGTACTTTATTGTAATCACAACTGACCCTTTTTCGTAAACCAAAAGAATCCAGATTTATTGAACAAAAAATTGTAAAAACATTTTCTGTAGACGCCATGTCTGACTAACTAACATCGTTCAAAATCGATTTCGCCAAGCCTTGAGAATAATTGTCTCACTGTCGGAGCAAATTTGTTTAATAACAAAATATAATTATTGTATAATACTAAATGATTACTAATCACATTTAATAAACTAGTACAGAGTCATAACCACTGTTCTTTATTCCATATGAAATTGTGTTATATGATTTGTGTATACTAGGGACGAGCGACAGTGGCGGTAAACGCTAGACATCGGAAACTGCGAACTACATAATCAATTCGCACGCGGCGTGAATAATTGAATTCACCATACTGTCATAGCCACAAACGCTCAATCGTCCTATTTTCTATTTTGTTTTCAGTTAAAACAATTTGGCGCCACCCGGGAAATACAACACTTATAGAAGAACAGGTAAGGATTCCACTCGAGTGTACTGGTAATTCGAAGGATCGCTGTGGACATCGTCAGCGTGAACATTAAGTAACGACCACACGTGTGAGGCGAACGCACAATATACACACAGACAAAGGTGACAGAGAATAGTCGTTACAAAGTGGCGTTCCATCGCGGGGCTTAAACAAGGCGGACGTCATCACGTCGTTTTATATATATATATTGCAACGATACTCTTACACACTTACTTTTGCACATATGCTATTACTCATTTGTGCGCACTTACCCACGTCTCGAAGGTATAATCTTCTTCTGCAGTATTTACCTTGATGTTTCCCAGCTAGGTCGCAGGCTTTGGTAGTTAATTGAGGGTGGATAAGCACGTGAATATCGTTACAAGTAAAGAGTACACAGGATTTAGTACTGGTTGTGAAATTAGTACGACTTTGTTAATAAAATTATATTAATTTTGTTTATTAATTAAAAAAATGCAAATTGTCATGTTATTAATTAGTGTGTGGGTTAACTAATATTGAAACCCTTATATTCACTTATACGAATATCGTATAATTATAACGTGGAAAAATCTTATCTCTTATAGTCTGAGACACATTATACACAAGAATAAGACATATATGACCTGGAATATTTACACAGACGTATAATACATAACACATATATTCTTACAATGCGTGATTAACACGTACGAAATTGAATATTAATAACGTCTTAGCAAGTGTGGTTTTTTATTATGTACCACTTAATTAAAAAAATAAATAATTAAACATTTATAAAAATTCTAATAGAGACCATTCTATTACTTTAATTAACAATACTCCTAATGTCTCAATTAATTAAAAATCTACAATTAAAGTAACTTTCATACTTGATTTTATGTTACAGTTACTGATTTTAATTATATAATAAAATTATAAAAATATAATAAAATATGGTTTCTCTAATTACCACTTATGAGATTAATAAGTTTTATGTTCTTTGTTATAAATTCTTATTCTCTGAACTTTTATTAATTATTCATTATGCAAATAAAAATAATAAATACTTAAAACTTCCGGGCTGAAAGGCCGTGGTCGAATGTTGATGTAGCACAGCTAGACGTTTCGGCCACACCACCGGTGGCCATCTTCAGTAGCAAAAAATATTCGTATAGGTGGTATGCCGAACAAGTCGCCCAGTGAACTGGGAACAAGCAACAGTGAGAGAAGGCTACGCTGTTTCTATTTATAACTTTTTGGCCGCTTAAGGTGTAGAACGCGAACCAATCAGAAGCCAGTTCATCATTCTCCACTCTGATTGGCCGTGGAAAATAAACCATGCCAGACACTATTTAAGGAGATGCTTTCACCTCGGCGGTTCATAGCGACGGACGCATTCTTATGGATATGGATGGACTCCAGATGCAGGCGAGTGAAGTAACCCCGGACAGAAGACAACACCCGGGCTTCATCAAACATTACCCGGTGATCGTCGTGGGAAAGAGCGTGTTCAGCAACTGCGGACTTCTCCGGCTGGCCCAGGCAACAGTATCTCCGATGTTCAGAGAGGCGCGTTCGGACACTATGCTTCGTGGTGCCTATGTATAGCTGGCCACATGTACAAGGAATACTGTACACCCCGCACGACGAGAGCGGATCCCTGGCATCTTTTACCGGTCGCAGGAACTGATGGATCTTTTTGGTTGGCTTAAAGATCGTCCTGACGCCCCGTTTACTCAGCAACTTGCCGATGCGGTCAGTCATGCCACAGATGTAGGGCAAAACAGCGGAGCCAACAACCTTGGGCAACACCGACTCGTCCGGCCTACCAGATCTTCTCGGCCGGGCAGCTCTCCTCACCTCCGCAGCAGAGTAGCCGTTGGACTGCAGTGCTTCCTCGAGATGCCGAAACTCATCTTCGAGATACCGGGGCTCACAGATCCTCTTTGCCCGGTCAACCAGAGTCTTCAGCACCGCCCTCTTCTGCCTAGGATGATGATTGGAGGACTTATGTGATTGGAGGACTTATGCAGATATCTGTCGGTATGCGTTGGCTTCCTATAAACTTTATGCCCTAATCTGACATCGGTCCTTTTCAGGACCAACACATCCAGAAATGCCAATTGATCACCGCTCTCGCGCTCCATCGTAAACTGTATGCGAGGGTACACAGCGTTCAGATGTCCAAGGAAGCGTCCTAACTCTTCATCCCCATGGCTCCAGACCACGAAAGTGCCGTCAACATACCGCAGCCAACACTTCGGCTTCAGTGGCGCGGATGAAACTGCCAACTCTTCAAATTTTTCCATGTAGAAGTTTGCAACCACAGGGCTGAGAGGACTTCCTGTGGTTGCTATGGTTCTCAGAACATCAGGGAAAGAGAACAAGACCGCGACAGGATGGTCGTTAATCTTTCGAACCGTTAGCTGACACCACATGAGACCTCGGTGTTAGCCAAAGGGGAGAAGTTTGCGGTTACCCCGAAGACAGTACCGGTGGAGGAAATAGTTGTAAGCGTGGAAGTAGGTATCCGAGGACTACCCCAAGACCAAGCAGATGAGATACGGTTGGAAGCTGCCAGGGCCCTTAAAAGGGCCGCTCCGCCAAAATGCAATCTTCTGTCGGTGGAACTGCGAGCCTTGAGGGATTTGAGAAGGGATGACTTCATTGTCATCATGCTGGCGGATGAGGGGAGCGCTACGGTGGTCTTGAACACCGAAGACTACCAGCGGAAGATTGAGGGTTTGTTAGATCTGGCCACTTATCGGAGGCTGAACAAAGATCCGACTTCTACGGTTTTAAGAAAAACGGATTCTTTATTGAAGCAATCTTCTCTAGCGTCTGATGTGAAGACGGCTGTCCGGTTTTCGGAGGCCCTTCCCCCTCGTCTCTATGGATTACCAAAGATCCATAAGGAGGACGTTCCTCTGAGGCCCATCGTTAGTGCTATTGGCTCGCCGACGTACAACTTGGCTAAGCACCTCACTGGATTGCTCAAGCCGCACATCGGGCAGACTGATTCTTTTGTCCAGGACTCTTCTCATTTCCTCCGGAGGATCCGGGAGTTGGTGCTGGAGCCTGGCGACGTGCTAGTGAGTTTTGATGTGGTCTCTCTTTTCACGATGGTCCCTGTCCAGGAGGTCTTGGGGTATATAGTTGAACTGTTCCCGGTGGACATCACTGCTTTGTTCCGCCAGGTCCTAACAAGACCTACTTCCAGTGGAACGGCGGCTTTTATGAACAGTTGGATGGCGTCGCGATGGGAAGTCCTCTCAGCCCTGCGGTTGCAAACTTCTACAGTTGCTGAACACGCTCTTTCCCACGACGATCACCGGGTAATGTTTGATGAAGCCCGGGTGTTGTCTTCTGTCCAGGGTTACTTCACTCGCCTGCATCTGGAGTCCATATCCATAAGAATGCGTCCGTCGCTATGAAACGCAGAGGCGAAAGCATCTCCTTAAATAGTGTCTGGCATGGTTTATTTTCCACGGCCAATCAGAGTGGAGAATGATGAACTGGCTTCTGATTGGTTCGCGTTCTACACCTTAAGCGGCCAAAAAGTTATAAATAGAAACAGCGTAGCCTTCTCTCACTGTTCCCAGTTCACTGGGCGACTTGTTCGGCATACCACCTATACGAACATTTTTTGGTACTGAAGATGGCCACCGGTGGTGTGGCCGAAACGTCTAGCTGTGCTACATCAAGCATTCGACCACGGCCTTTCAGCCCGGAAGTTTTAAGTAATTATAGTGACACCGGCCGTGAAAGCCTACGTACTAAAAAAAAAATAATAAAGTTTATGTAAACTTGTATATGGAATCTAGAGCCTTCTTTTGATAGACCTCAGGGTCATTTATAAGATTGAATAAATGTCTGACTTCACCTGCATATTTCTGCACCCATTTAACTGTTATTTCTTTTATGAATTTGCTAACTGCTATAATTTTTTATTGTTCGACTAAGCTTTTCGTCATTACTGACATCTTCAGGTCTTAAACAACGACCATTATAGCAGTTAGCAAATTCATAAAAGAAATAGTAAGGATGGCTGCTAATTTAAACAATACGAAGAATAAAACATTTAACTGTTGTTATTACCGTCACCTGGACTCTCTCGAGTTTTGGATCCCCTTCCGGTATCACCTTTTCTGTCTCTGCGTCATTTGGAATTACTCTCTCCGTCTAATGGATGCTGAGTTCTGACGTGGACCTCTGGTCGTGATGATGTACGGGTGGATGTAGCTGCGTGTGGCTGTCCCTGCGTCCTCTAGTATATTGCTCTGTTTCCTCTCCTCTCCTTGTCTTTTCCCTCGTGGATGTCTCGAAGTTCTACGTGGACTTCTTGAAGTTCATCGACGACGTTTCAACTCCTCGTAGTTTACAGTATTATTGTCTTGTAAATAAATCGTGTATATCACTAATTACTTTCACCGACGTACTGCCGGTTCCATCGCACTTCAAGTTACGTAATTCGATTTAAAACATTACTTAAACTTTGTAAAATTTACAGTGGCGATATGCGTGGCTTTCACGTACTGTCTGTTAATGATCTGAGAAAGCGTGTGTCGCTCGCTGGGGTTTTATACTCCTGCTGGCGTTCAATTCCTGTTGAAAACTGTTCAGACAAAGTTGAACAAGTCTGCGCGTCGATTTATTAACTAATTACAACCTACACGTCTTTCTATGAAGCGCACACTTTTTTATACATATTAATTGACCAATCGTTAGGTACATTATTAAACTTAACCTATGCAAATTATGAACATAAAGGTGTGTAAACTATGGAAGTTATGGCAAAATTTCACACGGTAGCTGAACGGTTCCCACGATCAAATACCTCTTAGTATCTAATTGTAGCACCAGGCGCCAGCTTTGTTTGTACATATGTCTCTGATTCGTGTGACTTCTGGTTTTCGTTCAGCACTTAAAAAACTGTGTAAAATTTTCGACAATCGTATACATAATTCAACTTGTTCTTCATTTACACTCTAACACTAACACACACACAAAAACTGATACACACGCGGTTGCCTGTCGCTATGACGTCACAGCTACCAGTCGGGGCGTGTTTCGTCTCCCTTCGCTGCGTTTAAAAACCAACAAGGTTTGCAACTCCATATGAACGTTCACTTACGATTATTTCCTTATTTAAAATTAATTAATATGTTTGTTTCTTTTATTTATGCCTTATACCTTAACGCTTAATTATTTTCATTATTTACATCTTTTACACAACTCATACGTGCGTTCGTATGTTCTCATACTGCAGTCAGGGGTTGATACGGAGACTTATGCTAAACGTATAGTTGCATAAAATATACATATTGTAACAATAAAAAAAAACAGGGTGTGTATACTTCCTTAAAGCCCCTCGTTGGGTTCGTCAATATGTAACAATAAATATGGATCGTACCTGTTAAAATGTCTCACACTTGTTTATTTTGTGTATTAGTGTGAATGTAGTGTGTTTGCCTCACACTGGTTGTTACATAAATCGACGTCACTACTGGAGTCCGTAGCGTTGTCAAAGTCACCAGTACAACCTACCTGTCAATTCATATGGATTACGATTCCCGGGTGGCGCCAAATTGTTTTTGTTAAAACAATTAAAACATTTAATTTTTAAAGTAATATGTGGTATTAGCATGGACAGCTGTGGCGTTCGAATTATTCCCGCTGCTACACAGGTTGTCGACTCGACCACTCGTGACAAGCGCTAGTTGGCTATGACTTGAAACTTCGCTAACACACATATATTTACAAAAAATCCTATGAAATAACAAGATAGTAATGTACTGTACTGCGTTTTTTAATACACATTTAATTATTAATAAACATGACAATTGAATCATAAACAAATTTATAATATTATGCTCCGGCTTAGAGCTTGAAACACAAAATACCTCAGGTTGGCAAAATTGGTTTCAAAACACTATCGTTCATTTACTTTTAACAAAATTACTATGTTTTTAAAAACCTGGAGTTCTTTTGATCATGAAAATAGACATAAACGTTGATTACATGAAAAGAAAGTACACTATTATACCTTATACGTACTTAGGATTTATAATGTGTTTGTACAATTTGTTCAGTAGTGTCGTACTTCTGTTACAGTAGTTATGTTCACAAATAAGGTTATCTCTATAAGTTAGTCAAATGTTTTTTAATGTAAGTAAATTGTGCCTTTACCTTTGAAAGAAAATACTATTTTTTAAATAGTGAGAAATTTTATCATTTGAAAATAATTCAAGTAATTTAGGGTTTTTTGGGAGTAAGAAATTATTCAGTACTTATCAGTTCGTCTCACGTTGAAGGGTCGTCATCAGGATAGGCGTATATTTCTCGAATTTGGGCTGGTTGAAGGCTTCCAGCATCTTCTTCAAACTGGTCTGGGTTTTTTCGTTAATTAGTTTATTTAATTTCGTTCCTGGTCATCATTAATTCTGTATAGATTGACGTCTCTTCATATTGGATCATTTTGGTTCACTAGTTGACTTGTTGTGACTGTTTAAATTAAAGTTTTAGTTTGTCCAATTTCTTGTGTGGCGTACCCACGCTTCGTTTCTTCAGCGTCTATATAATTTAATGGAAAAATAAGCCTCAAACGACTCGTTGTCATAGTAACAAATAATTCTATGATGGTTTAATTACTCCTTACTTACATTGTTAGAGATATTTGAATTTTTATTCAAATTTATTAAGTATTTTCCTAATGATTTTATTCCCTTATAATTCCTTTGGGATAATAAATGACATCACTATTATTTTTCTTTCCTTTCAAAGTTTACAATGATACCTCATAAGGTCATATTCTGTTACACTTTAACTATAGTCTAATTAGTTGACATTTAATAAATAACATATCTTTCTTGAATTAAATTATTACAATAATATTTCTGTGTTGAAATAACTGATATACAATTATTGTCCATTCACTGTTCTTAGATTAGTAAGATTTTTTGTGAAATTTATACAATTTGCATTTGAATGTTCTTGGCAGTTAACTGTTTTCCTAGTTATAAACAGCCATGATTGTTTTCTAGTGTATTTCCTTTTTAAATTACATTCTGAATTCAGCCTGATGGGCTTCATTTATTTGTTTGTGTTTTAATTATTATTCAACATACATTTTCATTACTTTTCATTTAAAATACAATAGTTAGGTTTATGGACTGTAAGTCCCCTTTCAGTCATATTCCTTCTTTAACATTGAATCAACTATTCTTTATAAGTCATAAATTATTCTTAGTACTAACATTGATTTTTTTCTCGTCTTATAAACTAGGGTGATAAACATTGTCACTTTCTCTAATATTATGAAGGTTAATTCCCCTTTCAACATGGGGTGTTGTATTCTTTATAATTTTAATCTTTAATAACAAACTTTACTTCTATCCTATCATGCCATGTTAACACAAGTTATGGTACTGGGCTTTCTCCCTGATATGTCACATGCTTCCCTTATATTAATTTTAAATACTATTTTTAATTACTTCTAGGTATACAACTAATTATAATTCCACTCCAATCATTGGTGGTTTATCAATATTTTAAAGAGTGTCTATTTCCTTAGCATTCTAATTTGAATGTTTTACATTCACCTTCACTAGTTTTTAGGGCATTAACACTTCACTAAAGCACTTCACTTTGGTTCACTGTTTTGTAATGAGTGTTATTTAATGGGTAACCCCTATACCTACCTTCTCCTACCATTTCTCACTATTTTTGTTTTAGTATTATTTTTACTATAAACAATATTAGGCTAGTTGTGTTTTGGGTTGAATCTAACCTTTCTGACAGGGTTAGTGTACTCTTCTTATACTACTTTGCTTTATAATTGTATTGTCTCAAAAATGTGTACATATGTTAAATTAATAATAATAATAACATTGGTTTTATTAATATATAATTATTTAAGGTTTATTGACCGTATTCTATCTTTAAACATACAATCTTTCCCTTTTATATATGTGTGTTAGTTTCCCCTTGGGTTTTATCTGTCTCCTCTTCATTCTTCCTCTTCTTCTTCTTCAATAATCTTCATCTTCATTCTTCATCTTGGTTTGGTTCTCCTTTAGTTCTATGTCCATCATTGTTTTGTCAATCACATTTTCTTAAGTATGTTTGGGTTGTCGGCTCAATCATGTCAAAATATTTACATTTTAATAAGTATGTTACGTGGTTCCCTTCTTTATGTTTATGTTTTCGGCTCAATCATGTCAAAATATTTACATTTTAATAAGTATGTTACGTGGTTCCCTTCTTTATGTTTATGTTTTTTGGCTCAATCACTTGGGTTGGGTAATATCGTTGTACGTCTTGTCAAAGTATTTACATTTTAATCATTTTTTACACATTTTATTTCATATAAAGTAATTTTATATTAAGAATTATCTTTTTTATCACTGGTACGAGATTTGGCTTAATTGTATCGTTACAATATATATATTAATACAAAAGTAAACCTCTCGTACGTATTTCTTTTTATTAATATCACTTGTCACACGTTGCTTGACTCTGATTTTAATTTAACACTGGTTCGTTAAATAATTTTTTAGTTAATAATTAATTATTTAATTGGTTCGGTTTAAAAACGATAGCTTGTTTAAATAATTGTTGTGTATTTATATTTGATTAATTAATGTTTGTAATCTCCGTTAGTTGAATGTAAACAGTTTTGTAGACCTCTTGAAGTTCGTTCGCACTTCCGTTGAATTATATTGTCTGTGTATGTTAATGTGTGGTTTTGACAAAGTTATTTATATAATTCAAACCTTCATGTACCTTTAGTGTCATACTAGAAGTTCAGCTGGTCTCAGTTGGTTTGTAAACTGTTAAGTTTTCATAAAACAGTTTGACTGCACTGTTTGTGTTTAAGTGAGCACATTTGAATTTTACCTGGGCGCCATTATGGAATTTCTGATTGCTATTCCATAAAATTAATTTACTTGAATAATAGAATAATTGATTTTGACTGAATTTAAATTATTTGTTGATTGTGTGATTAAAATAATATCAGGAATTAATTCCTTCTTAACTGTTTATTTGATTCTAACTGTTGGCGGTTCACTGGTCTGAATACTAGCCAACTTAACTGGTTGCTTGCTTTGAATTCGCAACTCCTCATTAACTGGTAAAAAAGAATTAATCACTTGTTTAAATAATTGCTGACAATGTTTGATAGTTCATAATTCATTTGTTTATTACTCACTATGTACTTGTTTCAAATTATATATTCAAATTACTACTGCCAACGGATTACAAATCATCCGGCTTTCAACTTTTTTAACTCAGTTGGTTTGCAATGACAACTCTAACAATAATCAACTGTTTGTTTACAAATATTTGATACCTCAAGGGTGACTTCTTTTAATTTACAGGATAAAACGCCAATGCCTTGCGATACAATGCTATTACAAGACTTTAAATTAGTAGGTTAGACACCTTTAATCATTGAAATCAGTTGACAAAAATGTTCGTTTAACCTTGACACATTTGAGGTTAGTTACGGTAATGCTAATACATGAATTCTTATGTTCGGAATATTGTAATTCCTCTAAATAAAATAAAAACCGTGCTTAGTATTTATGATATTGTTTTTTTTTTGCGTTAGTATACAGGTGTATTATGTGTTATTCTGCTAACAACTTATTCATAAACAATGTAAATATATGGCACAGTACTCCCTGAATTATAATCTCATGGATTATTTATTAACACACTTCACGATCTCGTACACTGATCGTGATTTCACTGCACTGTTTACGCGTATGAACGATTATATTTTCTTCTTGAATAACAAATTTACTTGGTTAGGTAATGTACCTACCCTCATTCTCTTAAATCGCACTTCTAGTAAAGGTATCACTACTGTTTTCGATGCACTTTACTATATTTAAACTTCTTCCTTCTTGTTGATTATACAATTTTGATGATAATTTTGGTCTGGATTCGTTGTTGCTGGTTGAGTGGAAATCGACAAAATGTGTTTTGTTTACATGGGCGTTCGTATATATACTTTTTTTAAATCCCCGCTAGGCGGTGTTGACTGCTTTCTATGGTAATTCCTGATTGGTTGAAAATGATGTCATGATGACGTAATTCTATTTATAGCCATTACATAATTGTATTGGAAGCATCAGTGTCGTTTTTGATTTTATTTCTTGTATTTACTCGAAATTCACAAAATTTATGATGCTAACGTTTATATCTCAGTTATTACAAGTACAAATTAGGTTCTACTATTAGCATTGTATAGCTTGTTTCTTTCTCTTTATTTTGACATGGCTTGATGCCAGTTTGGTTATAGTTTTCACTAACAATTTCTATTTTAATCATAGCCTAATCTAAATAATGCATTGTTTACAGGCATCGTCTGCTAAACGTTGCAGATCCGACTTTTAACTTTTTTCTTATTATTTGTTTAACTATTCTTAATTTCTATTCTGAACATAATTATTTGATTGAAATGAACACATTATTATTTATAATTGCTGTATCCAGCTGAACGATATTAATTATTAGTACATATTTGTTGATTATTGATTATAAATTTCCTTATTTGACTATTCTTATTTCAACATTTTTTCTTATTTCTTATACTTACAATAAATACTTCCTGGAGTGGTGATATACACCTTTATTGTTATTAATTTTATTACATCTTCCTATGTTTTGTAGGGTCTCTACATGATTCTTATTTTCATGATTTATTTCCGTCATCACTGGTTTGTTATTATTTAATTACAAGGTTTTGTTCCTTGACTAATAGCACATTTCTTTACATATTTTATCTTCTTATAACATTATCTAGATACGCTTAGTGGTTACATTGAGTGTTACCATTAGCTCATTTCATTATTATTACTTATACAATTGGTTCTCTTATTATTTTTCATAGTTCATGGTTAACAATAATATCTTTCTTTATATTTGTCTTTCGCATCAGTACTTTGACATTATTCAGCTAATGTGCTGTTTCTAATAATAATACATGTTACAAATATTATTCTTGTCATCTTTTATCTTATTTATTTTATTTGGTTTGGTTTATTTAAGGTTTTACTAACCTCACCTAACAGTCTATTTGGGAAACTTGTCTTGTCAATTCGTCTCTGTCAATTTGTCTGTTTATGTTGTAGTGTCATATTATGCAGATAGTGGATTTACCACTGTTCACTCGAAGGTCTTATCTCCTTTCATTCTTTAATGATTTATAATTTTAACTATTACATTCTTCCTTGTTACTCATACTTGGTTCTTACTTATATTTATTTAGTATCATTCACTCTTCTGGTGTTTTTAATATTATGGAACGTTTTGTGATATATATATATATATATTGTAACGTCTCTCGCCGATACGTTCTGATTATCGTTTGATCTTATCGTCACTCTTGCGATCGTCACTGTAATTATTTAAAGGCAATCTAAGTTTTATTTTCCCCATGTTGTTAGCGCAATCTTGTAACGTCTCTCGCCGAGCTTCCCATAATAAACTCTCTTAGTCGTTAAGCCCAACGTTTGTACGTCATCTTGTAACGTCTCTCGCCGAGCTTAAGTCTCGAGTAATTTACGTCTATTTGTTATTTTTCAGAACGCTCGCTTAATTAAGAGTCACAGAATTTGTTATCTTTATGTTATATGCTTTCAAAATCGAGTGTGTGTGATTATGCAAAGATTTTCTTAAATTTTATTTATGTGAAACCAATACCGTTGTTTGACAGTAGTTAGGAGAGATAGTGTAAAGAGAATTACTCTCTTAGTACACGATTAATTATTTCAAATTTTTCCGCTTGTGGTACCAGCTGACTGCTATGTTTACGAACACATTTGAGGTTAAAGTGACTCCAAATGGTATGTAATAAATTCTGGATGTCCGTTCTCTTCTCGGTCTTCTAACAATCTGTAACTAACTACCATCTACTGAAAATAATACACATTTTTATTATTCGAACAACAAGGCATTCCTTGAATTTATTTAGCTTTTTTTATGGTCTCCCAAAACATAAAGGGATAATCGATTCTTACATAAAACACAGAGTTAGTTCGATCTTATTTTTCAAACATATAGCATATAACAAATATTTTTATTTCAATTTTAATAACAATAAAGAAATAATGAATTAATTTCCCAGGGTTATTTTAGAGTTCTTTGTACTTTGAGAAAGTCAGAAATGTATATGGGTCAGTACCAAGCTTTACATAAATGATTTTTAAATTTTGTACTACTTATATTATGCAGTTGATTTGTTGACCGCTAGAGCGCAGATTACGTTTCTTCACAGATGACAACAAATAATAAACATCATGACTGCAGGAATGTTAGTAACAAAACTACGTTTTGTTGTTTTTTGGGTTAACAAAATAATAAAGTTTATGTTCACCTCTTTTCCAGAAGTATTTAAAGAAATTGTGCTGTTTCTAGTGTTATAAGTTTATAGTTGAGATGTAATTTAGTTAAATTTTAATAGGTAACGATCTCACCAACAATGTCGAATTTCTGTAGGCTAGGTTTGGAAATGGAAGCTGATTTTTTCAAGTTTTCATCAATTTGCAGGCGTGAATTATTCTGTTCGAAGGAGGTCTAAGATGTAGTGGATATCACTCATTAATTTTATTAATTTAACACTGATTATTTCGAATGGAATTTATAAATTTCTTAAATTTTTCTAGACATTACACTTTTTAAACTGCTCTCTTCCAATATATTTTAACAATTAAAATTATTCTTGTTAGTTAGTTACTCTTAGTAACCAAGAATTTTTATGGTTTTTTATTGGCTAATCTATATACCTTTTAGTATATAGGCTATTAATAATTATTATAATTTCATTTCTTCTTTTTAGAAAAATAATCCTTCATAGATTTTATTTATAATCAAATTTAATTTATTTAAGGTTTTTCTTTATATTTTTCCTTAAACTTGTACACTGGCATTTTATATTTTAATCACTTTTATTTTGATTTATTTATGATTTATAATTCACTTAATGTATCCTTACTCTAAACTATTTTTACATGCCATCTTGCTAACATAGTATTATTTGATATATTATTATCATTTTATATATAACCCTGGGTTATCTTATATTTAAACAAAATCATTATATTAAACACAAATATTATTCCTAGGTACAAGACCTTTGTGGCCTACACAATATAAAATTACAAAAAATACAAAGCTTGTCAACAGCAATATAGTCCACTGCTACAATATTGATTGTTTTTCATCTCCAGCACAAATCTGTGAGATGCTCTTTTTAAAGGTTTACACTTTCACCGAGTACACTATGTTCCACTTTGTACACTGCACTTTTATTATTATTGTTTACAGTGTTTTTAGAGTACAAAGGTTCTCATAGCTTGGTACCTAATCCCCATTTCTGACTTTAGAAAATGGGTGATTACTGGTTTTAACTCTGGTGATTATGTTGTCATATTTGGGCAGGGGTTATGTAACGTTACATAAAGCTCCCCCACTAGAACAGATTTATTTTTATTTACTTGTTTTAAAAATAATCGTTGAACTCTTCAATCTTTGGATTCTTCCATCATTCTTCATAATATCTCTTTATTTCTGCTTGGTTATACACCTGTTATTCGGTTAATGGTAATAGACTTAATTTCATACTCAACTCTCTCTCTCCTGGAGGCAAATTCATTAATGATTTAATTTCTCTGGGTAGTGGTCTTTCACATATTACTTGATAAGGGCTGGTCACACTAATCAATAAAAACTTGTTTTAACACTCATATTTTTATCTGCTTCTATAAATTTGCTTTCTCAATTAAGCTTCTGTCTGCTATCTTCTTTCTGTTTTCTTCCTTCATACTTCTGGAATCTGATATCAATCTTCTCAGCTGTTTCATTATCCCTTAAATATTCAATTTCCCTAACATTTTTTCCCTATCCTGTGCGGTGGTTCAGTTCGGGTGGCCACTTTTGGGTCCATTACTCCGCTGTCCATCCTTACACCTTCTGAGACCAGAGGGACGTACCGTCTGCTCAGGAAAATGATTGCTGGAACATGTCTACAGTCAATTCATTATAATAAAAAACTTACAAGTAGTCGATTGGCGACTAATACTAAACACTTTTGGGATTCTTCATGCTGTTGCTGTTTGCATTTAATTATATTTCTTTTTCTTCTTGATTCCTTCTTATTTGTCAGTAACTAATTGCAGATAACATTATTGATAGGCATTATTTTAAAATCCTTTTGACTTTCCTTCTTGTGACCGATGTTCTTTGTATCATTTTTTCCTATATCATTTTCAACTCCAAGAAATTCTAAATTATAGTTGTATTAATTATCATCATTCTTTAGCTTCATTGTAGTTATTAAATTTTTTGTTATTCTTCTTATTTTACCTTCTTATCTGAGCACATTACCCTTAATTGTTTTTATTTATTTATTTATTCTTCTTTTTATTCCCATCAAAAATATTATTTTTCTATTATTTCAGTTTAAATCAGTTATTTATATATATTATTTAATAATCTGTTCTTACATACTCTTGGTGTTTTACTGTTTATTAAATCAAATTGTTGTGAAATATCTTAAGTAAGTTGTACTTACATACTTTTTGAATTTTGGGGTTTATCTTTCCAATGGGTTGTTTGGTCGGTATCAGAAAATCAGTCCCCTTTTTCTGGTTGGTTATTATTTAGTTTAACCATGGTCCATTAACTCATCTGCACTCATCGTTCGGATTACTGCAGTGTCCATAATGATTTTTGTCCTTGTTAAATAACTCTCTATCATCTGGTATTGTAACTCTGCAGATATTGAATTTTCATTAAATTCAATGGTTACCATAGTTTTCCGAACTCTTTCTTTCTTTGTAACATATTCTTCTACTACCATGTCTTGTAATTTTTCTAATACACTTATTTCTATCATATTTATATGTATTCTATTACACAAATATATTGATATATCATTTACTGGTGATGTCACTGACCTTTCATTTAGTGGTATATTTAATTTAAATATAGATTTAGTTAAGTTTTTTCTATAACTTTTCAAAATTTACAACAACTACAAACAAACTTACAAGGGGAGGTAGATAGAATAGGTTCCAGATCTACATGCAACACTCAACATACTATCCAAGATAGTAGGGAGAGTGGCAACTTTCGAGATTATCGAAGAAACCCACTCGAATTTTTAGGGAGAGTAGATGAAATTTTAAATAGGTCAAAGGAGAACCGATGGAACATGATTAAAGGAATACTAGATGAATCTTTCAAAAACATTAACGATAATTGGTGGACTGTAATCCGGAACGAGGTGTGTGATTATGGGAATTTTAAGATGATGTTCAAACTTAAGTACTGGTCTGAGTCAGTACAAAACATTATTAGAGACGATATCTGTCATGGTAGGTATGACCGAAATATAGGACAGACACCTACTGCTTATTTTTTGGGGAAGGTGTGTGTGGCAAAATATTTAGACCCAAAGATCCCTGAAGAGTGTTTGGTGACCAAAATCGCGTATCACTTCGAGGAAAAGATTATCAGTGCTCGATTAAGCGGACAAATAAAAACCATTGGAGGTATGGAAACGCTACTAGAGAATTATGAGCAAGAATCATATTACAGGAGGAGTAGATGGTAGATGGAGGTCAGGGAATACAGTGGAGCGAAAAAACGAACCACCTAGAGATAATCGACCAAGAATAAATTATGGCCGTGCCAACAATAATTATTATAATAACAGGTATCGAGGAAGAGAGCAAAATTATAACAATCGAAATTATAGAAATGATTCCTATCAGAGAGAAGAAGGTCCACAAAGAAGTAGGAGTGAAGAACAACCTAGATTCAGAGCTAGTGAGGAAGAAAGAAGGCCATTAAACAATACTCAACATAGTGAGAATGTTGAACCAAATAATAATAATGACGGAAATCGGGAAAACGGGTACCAGCAGTGAGAAGATGTGACTGCCCATCACTGCTAGAAACAACCGGGCACAGAATTTACCACAGACATAATAATAATAGTAAATTAACAAAACCAATAACAATTATCAGAAATCATTATTTAAAGGATATACAGGCGGAGTTAATGGAAGAAAGAGCAATTAAAGAGTCATTACCAAACAATGATATAGTTTATATACGAATCAAATTAAATGGAGTGTTAGCAGAGGCCATGATTGATACAGGAGCAAATGTTTCAATTATTGATCAATTAGAACTTGACCGGATTACTGAACTAACTACTGAGAGAATACCTACTTTACCAATTAATAATTTAACAATTATTGGCGCCACCGGGAAGCAAAATAAAACAATCAGAAAACAAGTGTCTTTGAATGTTACTAACAGTGGGATAGGAATACCTATGGGAGTTTTAGTAGCCAAAGGGCTACCTTTTAGGGTGTGATATGCTACGGCGAAACACTGCAGTTATAAATCTGGCCAGTGGTATAGTAACACTGAGCGCAGAAGAAGGTGAGTTATCGGCTGAGATAATTGGTAGCCAAAGTGCCCCTCAGTGTCCAAGCTCATTCTATATTAGGGAGAATAATAGGTTAACCCTAGGTAAAAATACAGAAGTAACAGAATCAAAGATTTGGCAAGAGAAGATAGAAGAAATCATAGAGTTTCAAGATAGGCAGGCCCAGGAAATAATTAGTGTAGAACAAAAACAACAACTTATAAAAATTTATAATAAATATAAATCAGTATTCTCGGATTCACCTGGAAAAGCAAAAAACTTCCTGTGTGAATTAAAGTTCAAAGAAAATGTCAATTTTAATAAACGGTCATA
Source organism: Magicicada septendecula (assembly GCA_034769895.1). Classification (NCBI taxonomy): domain Eukaryota; kingdom Metazoa; phylum Arthropoda; class Insecta; order Hemiptera; family Cicadidae; genus Magicicada; species Magicicada septendecula. Next base: position 148,645,654 of record CM068375.1, on the reverse strand, counting down.
TCCCATTGCTCAAGCTTTGAAAGAAGCAGCAAGAAAGGAAATTCAGAGAATGATATTGGAAGATATAATTGAAAGAAGCAGTTCTCCGTATACCAGCCCATTGGTAGCTATACCAAAGAAAGATGGTCAAGTAAGACTATGCCTTGATGCTCGGGAGCTGAATAAAATGCTCATTAACGATCCAGGTGAGATTGAAGAAATAATGAAAAAGTTCTATGGATGTAAGTACATGAGTACTTGGGATGCAGTCTGTGGATATTGGCAAATAGAGTTGCACCCTAACAGCAGACAATATGTTGCTTTCATATTCGAAGGACGAAATTATCATTTTAAACGTTTGCCTTTCGGATTGGTAAATTCTGTGGCCGTGTACATCCAATGCATGGATCAAATTTTGGGTAAAGAGGTTTTAGATTTCACTACTATATATGTTGATGACATATTAATTACTTCTTGTACATGGGAGGAGCATTGTAATAGAGTGGAAACCGTGTTAAATAAACTGTTACAATATAATATAACTTTGAAACTAGATAAATCTAAATTTATCACACATGAATTACCATTTTTAGGATTCATTCTGTCAGCTACTGGAATTAAACCGTCTCCTGAGAAAGTAAAGGCTATCCAAGATTTCCCCAAACCAAAAAACTTACAATCCTTTTTGGGGATATGCAACTATTATAGGAAATTTCAACAGGGTTATTCAGAAGTAACAGCCAAATTCCAATATTTACTTTCGAAGAAAAACAAGTGGAAATGGGAAGAAAATGAAGACAATAATTTCAAGATAATAAAAAATAAATTTTTAGATAGCATAATGCTACGCCACCCAAATTTCAATAAACGTTTTTTCATCAATTGTGATGCCAGCAACATTAGTCTTGGAAGTGAACTATATCAGGAAGATGAGGAAGGAAATCATTGGGTCATCAGTTTTGCAAGCAGAGTACTGAGTAGTTGTGAGCGGAATTATACAGTAACTGAAAAAGAACTGCTGAATGTTGTGTTCTCATGTATAAAATTCCGAACATTTATATTGGGATACCCAGTAACCATAAGGACCGACCATAGGTCAATTTCATTTTTAAAAAACTGTAAACTTAACCACGGTAGACTCACAAGATGGGTGTTAATACTTCAAGAGTATAATTTAGATTGGGAATATATACCAGGGAAGAAGAATATAATAGCAGACCGACTGTCACGGATTAACCTAGAAAAAGGAACTTTTGAAGTAGAACCGGAGAGTATTGGGAAGATATATTACATTATCAAATTGAAAAAGGAGTTACAAGATATAATTAGTAAAATAAAAATAGATCAGGAAATGGACACCAAATTAATAAACATTAAAGACAGAATATTACAAAAGGATCCTATAATAACAAAATTTTTCTGTGTTTATGAAGAAATCCTTTTTATCCGTCCAACCATTGAGGATCATGTGTGGAAAATGTATGTCCCAGAAGCAACGGAAGTAGCCCTAATAAAGGACTACCATGAACGATATGGTCACATGGGACCACTCAAAGTTATTAAAGCTTTATCTGAACACTGTTATGTAAAAGCAATAAATAAGAGAGTAAGATTAATAGTGAAAAACTGCAACATATGCCAGTTAGTAAAAATAAATAATGAGAAGAGAACTGGAGCTATGATTACAATAAAATCTAACGGTAAACTTGAGAAGACCTTCTTAGATATATGTGGACCTTTTCCCAGAAGTGGAGGGAGACATAAATTTAAATATATAATAATTATATTTGACCATTATACCAAATATACGAAACTCTACGCAATCAGTAGACCCACTACGAAGAAAATTTTAGAGGTAATTATTCAAAAATACTTACCTGAAGTGGGAAGACCTGAAACCATAATAACGGATCATGGGACGCAGTTTAGAGGTAAAAATTGGAAAGAAGAATTGAGGAAATGGCAAATAAGGACATATAAAACGTCAGTATACCACCCTAGTAGTAATCCTGCCGAAAGCGTCTTAAGGGAAGTTGGTAGAATTTTTCGTACCTACTGTCACCAAGAACATAAAAGATGGAGCCAGTACATTGAACCAGCAGAAACCTTCCTTAATTGGTCATACCATGACACTATCGGAACCAGCCCTTATCAAGTAATGTTTGACAGACCACCACCAAGAGAAATCACATCATTAATAAATTTTCCTCCAGGAGAGAGAGTGGAATTCAATAAGATCGAAATGCACAACAGGTTGTTGCATAAAGCTGAACTTCAACATAAAAAGGAAATGGAGAAGAAGAAAAGAATAGATACATACCAAATAGGAGATAAGGTGTTGATAAAAAATAGACAATTACCCAGTTCTATAGAGGGTATTGCTAGAAAATTACTTTTACTTTATACCGGACCATACATCGTAACCCAGGTGAAAGGGAATAATACATATGAAATCAAATCGGTTAACAATAACAAAGTAAAAGGAGTATATAACCAATCAGAAATGAAAAGATATCATGAAGAATAAGGCAAGAATACGAAGATTGAAGAGTTCAACAATTTATTTTAAAACCAGTAAACAAAAATAAATCTGTTCTAGTGGGAGGGCTTTATGTAACGTTACAAAACCCATGCCCAAATATGATAACATGTAACTAATTAAATAACATGTTTAATTAGTTACCATAAATATTGTACTTTTGTATGTACTAGTAAATGACTATCACTTTTTTAACCGGACGCCATGTTGTACAATTTGACAACATTACACAAATTTACGTTTCGGGCCAGGGTTCGTGCAACACGAACCATGTGTGTGAAATAGACTACCTGAAATAAAACATACACAAAATATCATATAAAATTTACTTTTATTAGTATGTAACTTGAATATTAATACATATTGAAAAATGACTCGAACCCACATATTACGCCTCGGGCGTTTGCAAAACAATTTTACCCTCCAAAATCATGACATGTATTTATGAAATATGTAAATATTACGTATTATATAAAGATTATATAGTAATAGATTGAACATATGAATATCTTTGACGCACAACCCAGCATTAAAAAGATTATGCTTATGTCACTCTCTCTCTCTCTCTCTCTCTCTCTCTCTCTCTCTCTCTCACACACACTAGTACAATTTCTTTCTATTTTATTTTAATGAGCTCATATTTTAAGTTTTTGATTAGAATTGGTCATTATGTATTGAATTTTGATTTTGATAAAAAATGTTTGGAACGTTCTCACCAAATCTGTAGCAGTTGTTCGTTCGGTAAAACTACGCACACCGCGAGTTTACCGTTTACGTTACCGGTCACATCTTGTAGTTGTAGATTTACAGCACTGGTTTTAATATAGTTAATTAACCACTTTTAGTGGTATAAAAGTTAAAATTCACTCTTCGTGAACGGATTGCCGGCCGGCTGCGATCACGTTCCCTGATGAAATGACACAGAGTCTTTGTTCCATATTTCCGAGGTGGGGTGAATCTACGTCACTCGTCTATTGTTTGGTTGTTGACAGCATCGCCTTGTTTACGGAAACAAATTCCTGGCCGCTGGCGTCATCAAGGATTGGCACTTTTATCGCATTATTCGACATACGGTTTTTTGCTAGGCTTCACGTTTTTTGCTATGAAACAGTCAGAATCCTGGCAAATATTTATATAGTCCACTCACTGTAGATTTACAAAGATTATTGAAGGTTTATTTAATTTTGACCAAATTACTACAAATGAAGGAATACAATATTAATGGTTTTTATACCATTATTACGTTAATTAAAAATTGTACAATAATTGTACCATTACAAACACAATCACCCCACTCTAAAGGTCAGAAATGGGTATTATGTACATAGCTATAGAATACTTTGTACTACAGAACGCTGTAAACATTAACAAAGTGATATGTAGTGTACAGAATGAAAAATAGTGTACCTAGTGAGAGGGCAAACTTTTAAAAAAGAGCATCTCACAGATTTATCCTGTAGATGAGAGAACAATCAATTGTAGCAGTGGACTATATGGCTGCTGACAAATTTTGTATTTTGTTTGTATTTTTGTATAATTTGTATTGTGTAGGCCACAAAGGTCTTGTACCTAGGTATAATTTTCATGTTTAATATAATAATTGTGTTTAAATATAAGATAACCCAGGGTTAGGTATAAAATAATAATAATATAAAATAATACTATGTGAGCAAGATGGCCTAGGAAAATAGTTTAGAGTAAGGACACTTTAAGCAAATAATAAATAAATACAATTGAAGGAAATTAAAATATTAAAGACCTATGTATAAGCTTAAGAGAAAATAGAAAGAAAAACCTTATATAAATTAAATTTGATTATAAACAAAATTTAAAAAGGATTATTTTTCTATAAAGAAGAAATAAATTTATAATAATTAATAATAGCCTATATACTCAAAAGTATATAGATTCACCAATAAAAAACCATAAAAAATCTTGGTTACTACGAGTAACCAACTAACAAGACTGAATTTAATTGTTAAAATGATTGGGAAGTGAACGTTTGAAAAAAGTGTAATGCCTATATAAAATTTGAAAATTTATGAATACTTTTGGAATAAACAGTGCGAAATTTAATAAAAATTGACGAGAGATGTACACCTTCTATTAGAACTTCTTCAAGTAGCACCATCCACGCCCGTTATTTGACGAAATTTTGAGAAAACATAACGACTGGTTCCAGGCCTAGTATCTAGCACTTCGAGATTTTGGTGAGACCATATCCTAGTAAAATTAACTAAATTACAACTCAACTATAACTTCTAACACTAGAAACAGCACCATACAAGTAAACACTTCAGGAAAAGAGGTGAAACAAACTTTATTTTTCGTTAACCAAAAAATCTGCATACGGATCTCTGTGAATTTTCAGCCGCCATTAAAATAATTCCGTGGTTGTAGTGAAGAACATAACCTGTACTCTGGCGAATAAACCCGGAACTACATACTAAAGAAAAACCAAATATAATCTATTTTTTTTATGTAAAGCTTGGTATTAAATTATTCATTTCTGACCGTCTCATAGCACAAAGAACTTACAAATAACCCTGGGAAATTAATAAATTAATTCTTTATTGTTTTATATTTTATAAAGGATAAAAATATTTGTTATACTTTCTATGTTTACCAAATAAGATCGAATTAATGTTGTGTTGACAGGGAGAATCGATTATGACTGTCTGTATTGGGAGAAGAAAAAAAACAGTGTATTTATTAAATAAATACCATGAATACTTTGTTATAAATAATAAAATGTGTATTATTTTCAGTAGAGGGTAGTTGTTTACAGATTGTCAGGAGACAAAGAAGAGGATGAACAACCAGAAAATCTTACAGACAATTGGTGTTAATTTAACCTCCAATTTGTTTGTAGACATCAAAATCAGCTGGTCTCGTAAGCGGAGAAATTTAAATTAAGTAATTGTATGCCAAGAGGATAATACGTTTTGTACTCTCTCTCCTAACAACGGTCAAACAACTTCATTGAATTCTCCCAAATCACACACCCTCGATTTCATTCTTTTGGAACTGTAAACATAAAATATAACGAATTCTGTGATGATCGCAAGAGTGACGATAAGATCTAACGAGACTCTTAGAGATTAACTGCGAGACGTTACAAGATGGCGCTCAACTTAAAAGGGCTTTAATTAGTAAAGAAATTTCGAGATATACGAAAAATAATATAACAAAAAAACTAATTTTTGTCGGCAACTATGAGAAAACAAGAAATGCATAATACCAGAGGCAGATCGAAGAAGAGGGCAGAAGACAAGGAGAAGGAAGAAGTGGACAGGAACAAGAAATAGAAGTAGTCACGGACAGTGAAATAGAACAACAGATAGGCGACAAAGAAGAAACTGAAGTAATTATGGACACGGAAAAGGAAATAGTCGAAGAGGATGCCCAAGGGGATCAACCAGATAGATCCGCCCAAAAAGAAGACATGAGCATGCATGAGATGTTGAGAATAATATTGAAAAACTCAAAAGAACAGTTTAGGAAACAGGAGGAGAAATTTGACAAAATAGATGAAAACTCAAGGAAACAAAATGAAACCTTGAGCGAAAAATTTAATAAAATAGATGAAAATTTTAGGAAACAGGAGGAAAACTCAAAGCAAACCAATGAGGAAAATAAGGAGAATTTTAGGAAACAGGAGGAAACTTCAAAGAAACAAAACGAAACTTTGAAGGAACAAAACGAAACTTTGAAGGAACAAAATAAACAAACTAATGAGAAAATAGATAGTATTCAGGAAAGTCTAGTAAAACAATTCAATGAAAAAATTGAGACCATTCATGGAGATATCAGACAAACCATGAATGAACAATATCACGAATTGAAGGAAACTATTGACGGACAAAGGGAAGATATGAATGCGAAATTTGAAGAGAATAATGAAAATTTAAAACAAATTGAGGGTAAAATGGAGAATTTCAATAAGGAGTTAAGGGAAAATCTCGAGAGTAAAATTGAAAATGTTAACAAAACACTTAGCCAAAGAGTAGGTGAATACAAGGAGGAGGCAGAAAAGAAAATCATAGAAACCAATCAAAGATTGGATAAAACAGAAGAAAAGATGGAACAAATTAAAACAGGAATAGATGCCCGAATGGACCGAGAGGAACAAAATAATCAAGTTCGTATAATGGCCATACGCCAGGAAAATAATGATCAGTTAGATGGTCTAAAAAGCAACCTAAACAGTAAAGTCACAGATTTTAACGAAACCGTAGAAAATGTCAAGAATCAATTCCATAGCCAAGTAGAAAAATTAGACAATTTACAACAACTACAAACAAACTTACAAGGGGAGGTAGATAGAATAGGTTCCAGATCTACATGCAACACTCAACATACTATCCAAGATAGTAGGGAGAGTGGCAACTTTCGAGATTATCGAAGAAACCCACTCGAATTTTTAGGGAGAGTAGATGAAATTTTAAATAGGTCAAAGGAGAACCGATGGAACATGATTAAAGGAATACTAGATGAATCTTTCAAAAACATTAACGATAATTGGTGGACTGTAATCCGGAACGAGGTGTGTGATTATGGGAATTTTAAGATGATGTTCAAACTTAAGTACTGGTCTGAGTCAGTACAAAACATTATTAGAGACGATATCTGTCATGGTAGGTATGACCGAAATATAGGACAGACACCTACTGCTTATTTTTTGGGGAAGTTGTGTGTGGCAAAATATTTAGACCCAAAGATCCCTGAAGAGTGTTTGGTGACCAAAATCGCGTATCACTTCGAGGAAAAGATTATCAGTGCTCGATTAAGCGGACAAATAAAAACCATTGGAGGTATGGAAACGCTACTAGAGAATTATGAGCAAGAATCATATTACAGGAAGAGTAGATGGTAGATGGAGGTCAGGGAATACAGTGGAGCGAAAAAACGAACCACCTAGAGATAATCGACCAAGAATAAATTATGGCCGTGCCAACAATAATTATTATAATAACAGGTATCGAGGAAGAGAGCAAAATTATAACAATCGAAATTATAGAAATGATTCCTATCAGAGAGAAGAAGGTCCACAAAGAAGTAGGAGTGAAGAACAACCTAGATTCAGAGCTAGTGAGGAAGAAAGAAGGCCATTAAACAATACTCAACATAGTGAGAATGTTGAACCAAATAATAATAATGACGGAAATCGGGGAAACGGGTACCAGCAGTGAGAAGATGCGACTGCCCATCACTGCTAGAAACAACCGGGCACAGAATTTACCACAGACATAATAATAATAGTAAATTAACAAAACCAATAACAATTATCAGAAATCATTATTTAAAGGATATACAGGCGGAGTTAATGGAAGAAAGAGCAATTAAAGAGTCATTACCAAACAATGATATAGTTTATATACGAATCAAATTAAATGGAGTGTTAGCAGAGGCCATGATTGATACAGGAGCAAATGTTTCAATTATTGATCAATTAGAACTTGACCGGATTACTGAACTAACTACTGAGAGAATACCTACTTTACCAATTAATAATTTAACAATTATTGGCGCCACCGGGAAGCAAAATAAAACAATCAGAAAACAAGTGTCTTTGAATGTTACTAACAGTGGGATAGGAATACCTATGGGAGTTTTAGTAGCCAAAGGGCTACCTTTTAGGGTGTGATATGCTACGGCGAAACACTGCAGTTATAAATCAGGCCAGTGGTATAGTAACACTGAGCGCAGAAGAAGGTGAGTTATCGGCTGAGATAATTGGTAGCCAAAGTGCCCCTCAGTGTCCAAGCTCATTCTATATTAGGGAGAATAATAGGTTAACCCTAGGTAAAAATACAGAAGTAACAGAATCAAAGATTTGGCAAGAGAAGATAGAAGAAATCATAGAGTTTCAAGATAGGCAGGCCCAGGAAATAATTAGTGTAGAACAAAAACAACAACTTATAAAAATTTATAATAAATATAAATCAGTATTCTCGGATTCACCTGGAAAAGCAAAAAACTTCCTGTGTGAATTAAAGTTCAAAGAAAATGTCAATTTTAATAAACGGTCATATCCCATTGCTCAAGCTTTGAAAGAAGCAGCAAGAAAGGAAATTCAGAGAATGATATTGGAAGATATAATTGAAAGAAGCAGTTCTCCGTATACCAGCCCATTGGTAGCTATACCAAAGAAAGATGGTCAAGTAAGACTATGCCTTGATGCTCGGGAGCTGAATAAAATGCTCATTAACGATCCAGGTGAGATTGAAGAAATAATGAAAAAGTTCTATGGATGTAAGTACATGAGTACTTGGGATGCAGTCTGTGGATATTGGCAAATAGAGTTGCACCCTAACAGCAGACAATATGTTGCTTTCATATTCGAAGGACGAAATTATCATTTTAAACGTTTGCCTTTCGGATTGGTAAATTCTGTGGCCGTGTACATCCAATGCATGGATCAAATTTTGGGTAAAGAGGTTTTAGATTTCACTACTATATATGTTGATGACATATTAATTACTTCTTGTACATGGGAGGAGCATTGTAATAGAGTGGAAACCGTGTTAAATAAACTGTTACAATATAATATAACTTTGAAACTAGATAAATCTAAATTTATCACACATGAATTACCATTTTTAGGATTCATTCTGTCAGCTACTGGAATTAAACCGTCTCCTGAGAAAGTAAAGGCTATCCAAGATTTCCCCAAACCAAAAAACTTACAATCCTTTTTGGGGATATGCAACTATTATAGGAAATTTCAACAGGGTTATTCAGAAGTAACAGCCAAATTCCAATATTTACTTTCGAAGAAAAACAAGTGGAAATGGGAAGAAAATGAAGACAATAATTTCAAGATAATAAAAAATAAATTTTTAGATAGCATAATGCTACGCCACCCAAATTTCAATAAACGTTTTTTCATCAATTGTGATGCCAGCAACATTAGTCTTGGAAGTGAACTATATCAGGAAGATGAGGAAGGAAATCATTGGGTCATCAGTTTTGCAAGCAGAGTACTGAGTAGTTGTGAGCGGAATTATACAGTAACTGAAAAAGAACTGCTGAATGTTGTGTTCTCATGTATAAAATTCCGAACATTTATATTGGGATACCCAGTAACCATAAGGACCGACCATAGGTCAATTTCATTTTTAATAAACTGTAAACTTAACCACGGTAGACTCACAAGATGGGTGTTAATACTTCAAGAGTATAATTTAGATTGGGAATATATACCAGGGAAGAAGAATATAATAGCAGACCGACTGTCACGGATTAACCTAGAAAAAGGAACTTTTGAAGTAGAACCGGAGAGTATTGGGAAGATATATTACATTATCAAATTGAAAAAGGAGTTACAAGATATAATTAGTAAAATAAAAATAGATCAGGAAATGGACACCAAATTAATAAACATTAAAGACAGAATATTACAAAAGGATCCTATAATAACAAAATTTTTCTGTGTTTATGAAGAAATCCTTTTTATCCATCCAACCATTGAGGATCATGTGTGGAAAATGTATGTCCCAGAAGCAACGGAAGTAGCCCTAATAAAGGACTACCATGAACGATATGGTCACATGGGACCACTCAAAGTTATTAAAGCTTTATCTGAACACTGTTATGTAAAAGCAATAAATAAGAGAGTAAGATTAATAGTGAAAAACTGCAACATATGCCAGTTAGTAAAAATAAATAATGAGAAGAGAACTGGAGCTATGATTACAATAAAATCTAACGGTAAACTTGAGAAGACCTTAGATATATGTGGACCTTTTCCCAGAAGTGGAGGGAGACATAAATTTAAATATATAATAATTATATTTGACCATTATACCAAATATACGAAACTCTACGCAATCAGTAGACCCACTACGAAGAAAATTTTAGAGGTAATTATTCAAAAATACTTACCTGAAGTGGGAAGACCTGAAACCATAATAACGGATCATGGGACGCAGTTTAGAGGTAAAAATTGGAAAGAAGAATTGAGGAAATGGCAAATAAGGACATATAAAACGTTAGTATACCACCCTAGTAGTAATCCTGCCGAAAGCGTCTTAAGGGAAGTTGGTAGAATTTTTCGTACCTACTGTCACCAAGAACATAAAAGATGGAGCCAGTACATTGAACCAGCAGAAACCTTCCTTAATTGGTCATACCATGACACTATCGGAACCAGCCCTTATCAAGTAATGTTTGACAGACCACCACCAAGAGAAATCACATCATTAATAAATTTTCCTCCAGGAGAGAGAGTGGAATTCAATAAGATCGAAATGCACAACAGGTTGTTGCATAAAGCTGAACTTCAACATAAAAAGGAAATGGAGAAGAAGAAAAGAATAGATACATACCAAGTAGGAGATAAGGTGTTGATAAAAAATAGACAATTACCCAGTTCTATAGAGGGTATTGCTAGAAAATTATTTTTACTTTATACCGGACCATACATCGTAACCCAGGTGAAAGGGAATAATACATATGAAATCAAATCGGTTAACAATAACAAAGTAAAAGGAGTATATAACCAATCAGAAATGAAAAGATATCATGAAGAATAAGGCAAGAATACGAAGATTGAAGAGTTCAACAATTTATTTTAAAACCAGTAAACAAAAATAAATCTGTTCTAGTGGGAGGGCTTTATGTAACGTTACAAAACCCATGCCCAAATATGATAACATGTAACTAATTAAATAACATGTTTAATTAGTTACCATAAATATTGTACTTTTGTATGTACTAGTAAATGACTATCACTTTTTTAACCGGACGCCATGTTGTACAATTTGACAACATTACACAAATTTACGTTTCGGGCCAGGGTTCGTGCAACACGAACCATGTGTGTGAAATAGACTACCTGAAATAAAACATACACAAAATATCATATAAAATTTACTTTTATTAGTATGTAACTTGAATATTAATACATATTGAAAAATGACTCGAACCCACATATTACGCCTCGGGCGTTTGCAAAACAATTTTACCCTCCAAAATCATGACATGTATTTATGAAATATGTAAATATTACGTATTATATAAAGATTATATAGTAATAGATTGAACATATGAATATCTTTGACGCACAACCCAGCATTAAAAAGATTATGCTTATGTCACTCTCTCTCTCTCTCTCTCTCTCTCTCTCTCTCTCTCACACACACTAGTACAATTTCTTTCTATTTTATTTTAATGAGCTCATATTTTAAGTTTTTGATTAGAATTGGTCATTATGTATTGAATTTTGATTTTGATAAAAAATGTTTGGAACGTTCTCACCAAATCTGTAGCAGTTGTTCGTTCGGTAAAACTACGCACACCACGAGTTTACCGTTTACGTTACCGGTCACATCTTGTAGTTGTAGATTTACAGCACTGGTTTTAATATAGTTAATTAACCACTTTTAGTGGTATAAAAGTTAAAATTCACTCTTCGTGAACGGATTGCCGGCCGGCTGCGATCACGTTCCCTGATGAAATGACACAGAGTCTTTGTTCCATATTTCCGAGGTGGGGTGAATCTACGTCACTCGTCTATTGTTTGGTTGTTGACAGCATCGCCTTGTTTACGGAAACAAATTCCTGGCCGCTGGCGTCATCAAGGATTGGCACTTTTATCGCATTATTCGACATACGGTTTTTTGCTAGGCTTCACGTTTTTTGCTATGAAACAGTCAGAATCCTGGCAAATATTTATATAGTCCACTCACTGTAGATTTACAAAGATTATTGAAGGTTTATTTAATTTTGACCAAATTACTACAAATGAAGGAATACAATATTAATGGTTTTTATACCATTATTACGTTAATTAAAAATTGTACAATAATTGTACCATTACAAACACAATCACCCCACTCTAAAGGTCAGAAATGGGTATTATGTACATAGCTATAGAATACTTTGTACTACAGAACGCTGTAAACATTAACAAAGTGATATGTAGTGTACAGAATGAAAAATAGTGTACCTAGTGAGAGGGCAAACTTTTAAAAAAGAGCATCTCACAGATTTATCCTGTAGATGAGAGAACAATCAATTGTAGCAGTGGACTATATGGCTGCTGACAAATTTTGTATTTTGTTTGTATTTTTGTATAATTTGTATTGTGTAGGCCACAAAGGTCTTGTACCTAGGTATAATTTTCATGTTTAATATAATAATTGTGTTTAAATATAAGATAACCCAGGGTTAGGTATAAAATAATAATAATATAAAATAATACTATGTGAGCAAGATGGCCTAGGAAAATAGTTTAGAGTAAGGACACTTTAAGCAAATAATAAATAATAAATAAATACAATTGAAGGAAATTAAAATATTAAAGACCTATGTATAAGCTTAAGAGAAAATAGAAAGAAAAACCTTATATAAATTAAATTTGATTATAAACAAAATTTAAAAAGGATTATTTTTCTATAAAGAAGAAATAAATTTATAATAATTAATAATAGCCTATATACTCAAAAGTATATAGATTCACCAATAAAAAACCATAAAAAATCTTGGTTACTACGAGTAACCAACTAACAAGACTGAATTTAATTGTTAAAATGATTGGGAAGTGAACGTTTGAAAAAAGTGTAATGCCTATATAAAATTTGAAAATTTATGAATACTTTTGGAATAAACAGTGCGAAATTTAATAAAAATTGACGAGAGATGTACACCTTCTATTAGAACTTCTTCAAGTAGCACCATCCACGCCCGTTATTTGACAAAATTTTGAGAAAACATAACGACTGGTTCCAGGCCTAGTATCTAGCACTTCGAGATTTTGGTGAGACCATATCCTAGTAAAATTAACTAAATTACAACTCAACTATAACTTCTAACACTAGAAACAGCACCATACAAGTAAACACTTCAGGAAAAGAGGTGAAACAAACTTTATTTTTCGTTAACCAAAAAATCTGCATAACGGATCTCTGTGAATTTTCAGCCGCCATTAAAATAATTCCGTGGTTGTAGTGAAGAACATAACCTGTACTCTGGCGAATAAACCCGGAACTACATACTAAAGAAAAACCAAATATAATCTATTTTTTTTATGTAAAGCTTGGTATTAAATTATTCATTTCTGACCGTCTCATAGCACAAAGAACTTACAAATAACCCTGGGAAATTAATAAATTAATTCTTTATTGTTTTATATTTTATAAAGGATAAAAATATTTGTTATACTTTCTATGTTTACCAAATAAGATCGAATTAATGTTGTGTTGACAGGGAGAATCGATTATAACTTTCTGTATTGGGAGAAGATAAAAAACAGTGTATTTATTAAATAAATACCATGAATACTTTGTTATAAATAATAAAATGTGTATTATTTTCAGTAGAGGGTAGTTGTTTACAGATTGTCAGGAGACAAAGAAGAGGATGAACAACCAGAAAATCTTACAGACAATTGGTGTTAATTTAACCTCCAATTTGTTTGTAGACGTCAAAATCAGCTGGTCTCATGAGCGGAGAAATTTAAATTAAGTAATTGTATGCCCAGAGGATAATACGTTTTGTACTCTCTCTCCTAACAACGGTCAAACAACTTCATTGAATTCTCCCAAATCACACACCCTCGATTTCATTCTTTTGGAACTGTAAACATAAAATATAACGAATTCTGTGACAATCGCAAGAGTGACGATAAGATCTAACGAGACTCTTAGAGACTAACCGCGAGACATTACAATATAAATATTGTTACGATCAAGTAGGACGTCCTCGTCTTCGTTTAAGCCCCGCGATGTTAGCCAATTTGTTACGTAACTTTGTGTGTCTCCCGTGTTATAATGCCACACGTTGGATGCGTCAATTTGTTACGGGCCTAATGTCCGTCTAATCTTAAACGTGTATGAGTATAATGGGTGTAACGTGTCTTCTCTATACGTCGTCGCTTTAGAACGTAACTTACGCAGATTTCGTCCATTGCGAACATACGAATAACCAGGTCTCGATGTTCTTACCTGTTGTTCACTAGGGGTGTGAAAATCCCGGGTGGCGCAAAATTGTTTTATTAAAACAATTTAAAAAATTTTAAGTTTGTATGACAAGCGCAGCTCGGCGGTGTGAAGAATTCAATTTGTTCCCGCCTCGCCTTGGCCATCTGGATTGGGCCAGTAGTTACTTGCGTTGGCTGTGCGATCGCTCGTCGTCAATACCTATTTGCTAAAATGTACACAAATTTTTATCCACCTCCTAACGAAATTATAACACATTGGTTACACTCAGTACTTATTTATTTTCGGTTAACGATTAATTATTCAGTTAATACAAATTATGTTTTCTTTGGTAATACATTTGCACCGGTAGATTATATGAGACACATCTCTGGGGTTTGACAAATCGATCTTTGAACTTAACAACAGATATTCAGTAATGGCGTCTGTTGGAATTGTACACAAAATTATTATTGTTCGATCGTCTCGGGTTCTTCAGATTGCGTTAAAAGGATCATTAATGATTACAACAATAAAAATGCACACCCTTACATCAGTTAAACTTAAATAATATACTGTGTAATTATAATTTGTTTATTGGAGTGTAGTAAAAGTGTTACAAAATATCGCTATCTAATGACAAGTTAACTTTGCCAGTTGATAAATTTTCAGTGTCTTAGTTTTTTAATTTAATCTTTGAAAGTAATTATGTGCAGTTTAGTGAGAGTTCAGCTTTCAGTGAGAAATAATTAACGTGAGTTTATTCGGAAATTTGGGGTAATTTAATAGATACTTAACACTTCAGTAGACTGGATGAACTCAGTTGATCTGGTAATAATGAATTAGGCTGCAATCATATTTAATTTTTAATTGTTCGGGCTTCGGGCATCTTTTTCAAGTTAATCGGCAATATCTTTCTTTTTTCTTTAATTCGGCTTCGACATCAGTTAAATGGTTTCAGCCATCGTCTGCTTCCTTGGTATTCACTTGTTAGTAATTTCGTTTGATATTTTGATGTTTTAATTAACAATTTTGATCGTTCAAGAAGTGGCGTCTATTCAACAAGAGCGTCATATTACGAGTAAAGAAATCTAACGGTAAATTAGTAACCAAACGACTGTTGTCATAGTAACCAATCAATCCTGATTGGTTAATTCTGAATTATGACTATTGTTATCAAATTTGAATTTTTATTCATAATAGCTGTATATCTTCTTATTGATTATATTCTTCTGTCATCTTCCCTACATATTAAATATTATCACCACTGTTATTATTTCCTTTCAAAGATTAATTTGGTACCACATAATGTATGGTTTTATGAAATATCAATGTTTGTACATTTATGTTAATATTTGGTATTTACATTTCTCCTTTAAATTAAGTTCTAATTCTAATAGTTTTCCTTTAAACTGATTTACAAATTATTCTCGGCTATTTACTCGCCTTGAATTTATTAACTTCCTGGCTGTTTTTATACAATTTGCAATTATTTGTTATTGACAGTTATACATTCCCTAGGCCTAAGTAGCCATTGATTATTTTTACTTATTATATTCTAATTATATTTCATTTTATTACAAAGTGTTTTGTTCTGTTGTTATAATTGATTCATTTAGTGGTTGTTGTGTCTTGATTTGATTTGTGTTCTGATTATGTGTCAAGATTACTTTCTATATTTTAATACCTAAAATATAACAATTAGGCCTATGGACTGTAAGCTTCCTTCAGCCATATCCTATCTATAAAATTAAAATGAACAATTCTTTACCAGTTATTAGTTACTGTTGGTTTAACATACATTTCATTCTTTTACTATTATTTTGAGTGAGAAACATCATCACTTCCTTCAAACTTACTTAATTTATTTTCCCTTATAACATAGGGTGTTTATTAATTACATTCTTAATTTCTTAAATCTTTACTAATCCCTTTCTCCATTCCATGTTAACACAAACTGTTTATCTTACAAGGGCTTTCTCCCCTGAATAACATCGTATCCTTTATCTGTCTCTACTCTAAATACTATTTCTAATTACCCTTAACTAAATAATTTTTATAAGCTCACTCTTAAATCATTTATTGTTTCATCATTGATTTATTAAGTGTTTTCTTATCTATTACTATCTTTTTAATCATACTATCATTTACAATATCTTTTTCACCTTTAATTAATTGGTGTTTATCACTGATACACTCATTATTTTGGGGTATTTACACCTTCACTATTATCACTTGTTAAACTTTTTATTTTAAGCGTTTATTGGTGGGTAATCCCTATTATTATTTTTCTTTGTCACTTAGTTACTTTCATTATATTCCTCACTATCTCACTTTTAAGCGTTTATTGGTGGGTAATCCCTATTATTATTTTTCTTTGTCACTTAGTTACTTTCATTATATTCCTCACTATCTCACTATCTTTACAAATTTTATTTATATCTAATAAGTTCATGTCTTTTTCTAGATTTCTTACTTACTTATACTACTAATTCGTGGGTTAGTGTATTTTTATTTAACGGTGTTTTATTTATTATGAATTAAATTTGTCACTTAGACAATACTAATATTTCTTTTTTATATTTGTTATTCATTGGTTTCGTTTCCTTTATGATATTTGATGGTATCATCTCCCCCTTCCCTATTCTACACTATTTGTCTGTGTTTTATCACCTTGGTTCACTTTATTTTCTTTATAGTTGGTTTGTTCCATTTTTAATTTCATTTTTTTTCTCCTTCACTTCCATCTTGTTTCACTTTATTCTGGTTATTATCTGGCCAATCTCTGGGGTTGGGTCAATGTCATTTGTCTGTCAGTCTATTTGTATTTTTTATTTAATAATCACCTTTGGTTTACTATTCTTCCTCCTTCACTCTTAATTACATTTACTATTTTTATTCTCTTTATTATTTATTTATTAAAATATATTATTTCTTAGCATTTCTTACATGCTTATAGATATCAAATATGATCTGAATTTGGTGATGTTATATAATGCCCTTCCACCAAAATTGATCATTTTATAAAACATGATTCTAAGTTTGGTGAAATTATCAATTGTATTGTATCATTTTTTTTTCTCAAATTCTCCTGCTTCTCATTCATTTTTTTATGCTTAATTCTGTTGTAACGTGGCTAAAGGGAAGGGTTTTCATTTTATTAAAAATTTATAATATTATATTTTCCCTCTGCACGGTCAGTCCCTATGTGAAGTAAAATTGTCGTCCAAGGAACAATGAAGTGAGATTGTGAACGGTGAGTTGGCAATGGAATGCGATGCCTAGTCTAAACACCCGGCGGTAATTAAGCATTGAGGCACGTACAAAGACGCGCAACATGACCATACGCGCGTAAAGACGCACATCAGACTCCAAAGGGACGCCACAAAAAATGGCGAGAGACGAAAACTTTGTTCCATGCGGTTCGTTGCTGACGGATACTCTTATAGGCCACGCCTTCCACAGCATCACTATTTTCGCCAGTCAGCGTCGTCGACGCCAGTGCCCAATGCAAAATCATGCTACCTAAATGGTAACGAAAAGCTTAGTAATCGCAGTGGCCGTGTATGTGCCCGGAAACAGTCAGACAAGGTGGGGATTTAATTACCCGCCGTTTCAGTCAGTCGACGAAAGAACTTCTCCCGGCCGGGACCTCCTACAAAGTTCACGAACTCTAAAACCTCATAAAAGGTCGACCAAGTGTTAAAAACGTAAATTAGAAGCAATCTATGTGCTCGAAATGAAGTGAAGAAGAAAAAGTGCACAGGTATTAAACTTTCGAACATAAAATCGGTACTGCGCTGGATCACCATAGACGCCCAGGGTTAAGTAATCGACTGGACATGATATTCAATAAATAAATCTATTTTGGGGACTAAATAATTAAAATGGGGTAATAAAAAAGAATGAATGTGTGTGAATAGCAAGCTGGGTCGCTTTAAATTAATTATTGAATATTCTAAGGCAAATATAAGTAATGTGGTGAAATATGCTAAATTATTGCTGGTAATAAGGGGCTTCACCTCAGTATCAAGTACAATTTAATTTAATTGTGGAAATTATGGTTGAAATTATTACAATAAATTCATTACTTTATTTTATTTACTAAAAGAGTTTACAAATTATATAAACCACCTTATTTCATTTACTGTACTGTTAAGTTCGCCGTACGAACGGGGTTAGTCCACACTTAGAGATCAGGCCAGATCAAGAATCAAAAGGCAAGTGGAAGTTTCAATTTAATTCAGTAATAAATACAATAAAGAAATAAAAGTTACACTGTATCTTTTATTTCCTTTCTTCTGATTCCTTTCTTCATTATTTTCTCATATTTCGAACTGGCTTATTGATTTTTTATTATAAATTATTCCCTATAAATCGTATTTTCCCTAACTATCTCTACTTTGTAGCTGAAATCGATTCGGATGGGCTCTATTGGCTTACCTAATTCCGTCGTTCAAAACTACTCTTATTCTGAGATAAGGGGAACATCATCCCTGCTCAGTTAAATGATTGCTGGACTTATTCAACAGTCAATCTCAATTAATGAATCTTCAATACAGTCATCTCGTGACTCATAATAATAATCATAATATTTGTTGGGAATCTTTTACTTTTGTATTTCATTATTGCTCAGTTCGAGTCATATATTTTTTCATCTTTCTTTATAGATACTACTTGATAATATTTGAAGCATTGGTTTTTATTGATACAATTCACATTTTTATTCATTTTTAATTACTGTTTGTTTCATCTCATTTCATATTATAACTCTTGGTCTAAAAGACCAACCATCAATTTACATCTAATGCTGTTATAATTTTAAGTTACTTATACAGTCGCCCACTGGTGTACTATATATTACTTTCTAGATTTCTGCACACACTGCACTACACTAATTCAAAAGTTTTAGTTCTCTTCAGCCTTCTCACTGTATTGGCGTTGTCAAGCAGTTGAATAGCTTCTACATTGATGTGCTGGTGTAGTCTAGATTTGTGCTTTGCAGCAAACCTTTTAATTTCACTGGCGACATCAGGGATTCTAAGGTCTCGATGTAGATCACTATTTCTGATGTACCATGGAGCACTTACCATGTTCCGTAGCACTCTATTCTGGAAGGTTTGAATACATCTAATGTTCGTTTCTTTCGCACAACCCCACAGTTGAATTCCATAAAGCCAAATTGGTTTCAGAATTTGGTTATATATCAGAATTTTGTTGTGTATTGACAACTGAGAATTTCGTCCCAAGAGCCAATACAGTTGTCTATATTTGAGACCAAGCTCCGTCCTTTTTTTCTGATGTGCTCCTTCCATCGTAGCTTTGTATCTAGGGTCATCCCCAAATATTTGGCAGTGTTTGCATATGGTACTACAACACCATTTAAGGTAACTGGAAGACTGTTCTCTATTCTTTTGTTTGTAAAATTGATATGGACAGATTTAAGTTCATTAAGCTTAATTTTCCATCTCCTAGTCCACTGCTGTATCTGATCACTAGCATCTTGAAGCATGTTGGTAGCTTCACCTATGGTAGAACCAATCGCCATTATAGCTGTGTCATCAGCGAAAGTAGCAACAGACACATTCTCTGGCTGCAGCAGATCACATGTAAACAACAAGTAGAGGATGGGCCCCAAAACACTCCCTTGGGGCACACCTGCCCTCACTTCTCTTAGCTCACAATAGTCATCTTCCTGTTTGACTCTAAATAATCTTTCCGATATATGATTTTAACACGTCAGCATATTGTTTTGGTAGCATTTTATTAAGTTTATGTATTAAACCTTTATGGCAAACTTTATCAAAGGCCTGAGCCACATCGAGGAAGATTGTCGAGCAGATTAGCTTTTTTTCTAGTGCTTTCTCTATTGTGTCGAATTGATGATTTGGTTATCAGCTTTTCTCTCTATTACTCGATTTAGCCTTTGCAACAGAAGTTTTTCAAAAAGCTTTGATATAGTTGGCAACAGTGATATGGGCCGATATGATTTGGCCTCATTTGGCAGTTTGCCTGGTTTACGTAGCATAATAACTTCTGCCACCTTCCAGACACTAGGAACATGCTTTAGCCTAAGTGCTGCATTGAATAAATATGTAAGCACAACAATCCCTTTCTTAGGTAACTGCTTAAGATCTCACCTGTAATGAGGTCAAAGCCAGGTGATTTTCGGGGGTTCAAGTTTATCTTGATCTCCTTAGCTACCTCTTTTGGGGTGACCAGTTGAATGTCCTCCTCTTCGTGATTTGTATCTTCATCTAGCTCTGTATCAGACTGGGTATTATTTGGCTTAAAAATGTCAGCTAGATGTTCAGCAAACGCTTCAGCTTTTTCTTTATTATCTCTAGCCCATGTACCGTCGCTTTTTCTAATAGGTGGTACTTGAGTGATCGACCTTTTAAGCTTCATCGTTGCTTTCCAAAACGAGTACTCTGTATCTGCATCTGCTGTTAGATTTTCCAAATAGGAAGCTATTGATGCTTCTTTTAACTTCTGTATTACACGCTTTAGTTGTTGCAATTTGTTGTTAAGTACAGTTTTATCATTTGGGTCACGAGTCTGTTGCCATTTTCTTCTAGCTCGCCTCTTTTCTTTGACAAGTTCCCTGATCTCTCTAGGATAGTTGTTACCAAAAATTCCATGGGTGATTTCTCTCGTATTGTTCCAGGCTGTAGTTTGAATATTATAATTAAACTTCTCAGCTTCTATTTCTAATTGCTGCTTAGTTCTCAACTGGACATTTAGTTGTATCTTGCCTACAAGTTCTAATTTGAAGCTTTCCCAATCAGTAGTTTTGTTAACTAGGCTTGGTTTGTTTACTTTTTTTATTATCCTTTCACTCAGCATCAGGATTACTGCTGAATGATCAGTCAAGATCAAAATTCTCCTCGATATCAATAAAGTTCTGCGAGACCCTCCTTGATATGAAAAAATCTAATAGATTTGGAATTTTATTAGGATCTGTGGGCCAGTAAGTAGGTTTGCCTGTACTGTGGAAGCTACAACCTGTTTCTTGTATTGCTTTATTAAGCTCGCTACCTTTAGTTGTTGTTAATCTGGATCCCCAATCTACACGTTTAGCATTGTAGTCTCCGCCTACAATGAACCTCTCACCTAGGTGTCATATAAATTTCTTGTAATCTAACTCCTTTAGGTTGTGTCTTGGAGGACAGTATATCGCACCAACGATTAGTTTTTGCTTGGTGGATTTGATTCCAACTACAGTGAGTTGGATTTCTGCAGTCTGAAGGTGACACTCCTCATAGTGGTTAATCCTATTCTTAATAATAATAGCATTTCCTCCTTTGGCTTTATTATCCGGATGAATTGTTTGATATACCTGGTATCCATTTTATTTTTAAGCATGACTGATTTGTTAAGTGTGTCTCTGATACTAGACATATATCAATGTCTTGTGCCTTGAGGAATAATTCTATTTCTTGCTTTCTGTTCTGGATACCGTTGGCATTCCAGGTAGCTATCCTTAGGTCTTTCTGGTCCATTGATTAGTTCTCTGTGGGATTGCGCCCATCATTTTGATTGATACATTTTTTTTTCATAATTTTTTAAATATCATAGTAAGTTAGTGCTTCTTACTAGTTAGGAATTTTTGTAGCTTATTCCTTTATAGTATGCTTTGCTTTTTATGCCTCATATGTTGGCTCCAGATTATTGTAACTTAAAACTTAATCTTATTTTGTAGGAATGTTCTGTAACTTCGTTCCTTTATTATTATTTTTTATTTAAATATTATAGTAAGTTTGTTGTTCTTACTTTATATGGATTCTTTGTAACTTTTATTTCTCCATTTTATAATTGTTCTAAAATATTATCGAAATATTTGCGTAAGTTGCCCTTACATAACTTTTTTGAATTTTGAAATTCATTTGAGATCTTTTTTCTTTATGATATTGGCAAACTTGTTCGTTTGTCTTGTTATTTTTCTTTATTTAAAGTATTTCGGTTGGTTTTTTACTTCAAGTTTTTTCAGTCATTGCTGATCGTCATAATATTTCTTAATTGATGCCTAATTGTATACACCCTTTATTTTCTTAGTGACGGGGTGAGCGATCTCATAAGTGTTATTGCCCTTGTCTCTTGTTATAGTGTATGGTCATACATATTATTATACATAGGACCTTGTTATTTATACATTTTTGTAAGGTGATCTTCCCCTTTTCTTTCATTATTATTGCCTTCTCTTGTATATTACACTCTTTGTTGTCTTTCTTCTCTACTCCTTCAAATGTTAGATGTTTGAACATTTATTCTGGATGAGAGTATTTATTTTCCTGTTGCTCTACCTTTATTAATTTCATGGCATTACCATCTCACTACATGTTCGGGCCATACCCTTTCGGCATAGCTGTGTAGATCATTCCTTTCATTCTCATTGCTGGGATCATTATTAGGTTCTTGGCTGTCCTCTGCCCTGATATGGTTTATCCGAGCTATTCGGGGTTCTCTGTCGTTACTTGCCTGATTATGCAGTATTGAAAAACCCGGATTTTTACTGACTGTTACCCAATTCTCATTGTCATTATTGTTTTGGTTAGTGATTGGCTCCTGTTGGTGGTTTGTGTTATCACCATCATTCCCGACGTTTTCCTCGAAGGTGTGGACTCTTGTGTTTGGTACCTGGTTATAGTACGTCCATCGGTTATTTGCCTGAGAATAGTTTCTTACTGGATTACGCCGTGCTTTACGTCTCACATAGTTCACTTGCGGTCAGTATCCTCGGTTGTTGTTGTTGTTACCGTTTCCTGGATGATAATAATTGTTAGGACCGTTCCGTTGGTGATTCCCTCTGTAATCATTTCTGAAATTACCGTTGTTGTTATTGTTTGGGTGATAGTTCCTGGGCGCATTATTCCCACGTTGATTTCCTTGATAGTTATTGGTGTTGTTCGGTGGTGGCTTATTATCACCCTGTTGGTTTGGTGGGGATGGCCCTTCATTTGGTCTACTATTTCGGAAACTCGTGAATCTGTTCTTACGGTACTGCCATTTGTGTTCATGGCTCTCCAATAAACTAGCCATGTCCTGAATTGTCTTGACTTGACTGTACATACGGGCTTTCTGGATCGCATCATCATAGTGGTAAGATAATTGTATGACTAAACACTCTTCCGGAATGCGTGGTTCCAAATTCCTGGCCATGCAGATTTTTCCCAGAAAGTATGAGGTTAGGGATTGTCCGTTTTGGTTTTCATACCTTTCGTTACTTAAATTGTTACGGACCATGTTCTGGGTTGACTCTGACCAGTATTTCGCTTTGAATTGGGTTTTGAATTCTTGGAAGCTCTGGATGTCTGGTCTTGTGGCGGTCCACCAGTTGTCATATGTTTCCTTAAACATGTCGTCTAGCATTCCCCTCACAGTTGTCCATCGGGTTTCGCGATTCTTTATTATCAATTCTTCCACCCTTTTCAAAAACTCCATCGGATTGCGCTTATAGTTGCGGAAGTTTATTGTATCACGACTGTCATTGTTAAATATTTGGTTATGGTTACATGACCGGTCACGCCAGGCGTCCACTTCTTCCTGTAATAATTCTTCTCGTCTATGAATCTCTTCAATTCTTTATTTTTGTCCACTTTACTGTCGATTTTATTTAAATTGCTGTACACTCCTTCCATTCTTTCTCCCAGGTCTGTTCGTACAGCTGCTATCTCCTTCTGGTTCTCTTCCCGGACTTGACGCATGTCCTGGTTCACCTGTTCACATCTTTTGGCTGTTTCTCATGACATTCCTCAATTCTCCTTTTATTTTCTCCTTCAAGGTTGTTCATCTTATTCATCACTTCCTCACGGACTTCTGAAACAGTTTCGTTGGTCTTCTCCAGTTTCTCCAACGCCTCCTCTAATTTCTCATTTGTCTCGGTAATCTGTTGTTTGGTTTCTTGCCAGTACTCCATTAATTGATGTTTCATATGCAGCTTCATTTCTTCTTTATTTTTCTCGTGGTCCTCCCTCAGCTGTTGTTGGAGGGTTTCGTTATTTTTGTTAATTGTTTGTCTCAACTCTTCCTTAGTACTTTCATTTGTACTCACTATTTTTTCATTGATTTGTTTCAAACTTTTCTCACTCTTGTCAAATTTCTCGTTAATGTTTTAAACTGTGATTGGTTTCTTCCTTCATACTATTCATTAATTCTAATAATTTAATTATATTGGGGTCTCCTCTAACTTCTCCCTTGTCACCCACCTGTAGTTCCATTTCTTTGTCTTGGGTTGGTTTTGTTGTGGTTATTGCTGTCTCCACTTCTTCAATCGGTGTTCCTTCCTCTTCTTCCCCTCTATTTTCTTCCCTTTCCTTTTCCTTCGCCAATTTTTTCGACAATCCTCTGGTGTGCATATTGTAACCTTTTGCAACCGCCGCTAGAATTTCGTATTTCCCTCTCTTCTAGTCCCACCGGTTGGTCGCCAATTTGTTACGATCAAGTAGGACGTCCTCGTCTTCAATTAAGCCCCGCGATGGAAGCCAATTTGTTACGTAACTTTGTGTGTGTCTCCCGTGTTATAATGCCACACGTTGGATGCGTCAATTTGTTACGGGCCTAACTTCCGTCTAATCTTAAACGTGTATGAGTATAATGGGTGTAACGTGTCTTCTCTATACGTCGTCGCTTTAGAACGTAACTTACGCAGATTTCGTCCATTGCGAACGTACGAATAACCAGGTCTCAATGTTCTTACCTGTTGTTCACTAGGGGTGTGAAAATCCCGGGTGGCGCCAAATTGTTTTATTAAAACAATTAAAAAAATTTTAAGTTTGTATGACAAGCGCAGCTCGGCGGTGTGAAGAATTCAATTTGTTCCCGCCTCGCCTTGGCCATCTGGATTGGGCCAGTAGTTACTTGCGTTGGCTGTGCGATCGCTCGTCGTCAATACCTATTTGCTAAAATGTACACAAATTTTTATCCACCTCCTAACGAAATTATAACACATTGGTTACACTCAGTACTTATTTATTTTCGGTTAACGATTAATTATTCAGTTAATACAAATTATGTTTTCTTTGGTAATACATTTGCACCGGTAGATTATATGAGACACATCTCTGGGGTTTGACAAATCGATCTTTGAACTTAACAACAGATATTCAGTAATGGCGTCTGTTGGAATTGTACACAAAATTATTATTGTTCGATCGTCTCGGGTTCTTCAGATTGCGTTAAAAGGATCATTAATGATTACAACAATAAAAATACACACCCTTACATCAGTTAAACTTAAATAATATACTGTGTAATTATAATTTGTTTATTGGAGTGTAGTAAAAGTGTTACAAAATATCGCTATCTAATGACAGGTTAACTTTGCCAGTTGATAAATTTTCAGTGTCTTAGTTTTTTAATTTAATCTTTGAAAGTAATTATGTGCAGTTTAGTGAGAGTTCAGCTTTCAGTGAGAAATAATTAACGTGAGTTTATTCGGAAATTTGGGGTAATTTAATAGATACTTAACACTTCAGTAGACTGGATGAACTCAGTTGATCTGGTAATAATGAATTAGGCTGCAATCATATTTAATTTTTAATTGTTCGGGCTTCGGGCATCTTTTTCAAGTTAATCGGCAATATCTTTCTTTTTTCTTTAATTCGGCTTCGACATCAGTTAAATGGTTTCAGCCATCGTCTGCTTCCTTGGTATTCACTTGTTAGTAATTTCGTTTGATATTTTGATGTTTTAATTAACAATTTTGATCGTTCAAGAAGTGGCGTCTATTCAACAAGAGCGTCATATTACGAGTAAAGAAATCTAACGGTAAATTAGTAACCAAACGACTGTTGTCATAGTAACCAATCAATCCTGATTGGTTAATTCTGAATTATGACTATTGTTATCAAATTTGAATTTTTATTCATAATAGCTGTATATCCTCTTATTGATTATATTCTTCTGTCATCTTCCCTACATATTAAATATTATCACCACTGTTATTATTTCCTTTCAAAGATTAATTTGGTACCACATAATGTATGGTTTTATGAAATATCAATGTTTGTACATTTATGTTAATATTTGGTATTTACATTTCTCCTTTAAATTAAGTTCTAATTCTAATAGTTTTCCTTTAAACTGATTTACAAATTATTCTCGGCTATTTACTCGCCTTGAATTTATTAACTTCATGGCTGTTTTTATACAATTTGCAATTATTTGTTATTGACAGTTATACATTCCCTAGGCCTAAGTAGCCATTGATTATTTTTACTTATTATATTCTAATTATATTTCATTTTATTACAAAGTGTTTTGTTCTGTTGTTATAATTGATTCGTTTAGTGGTTGTTGTGTCTTGATTTGATTTGTGTTCTGATTATGTGTCAAGATTACTTTCTATATTTTAATACCTAAAATATAACAATTAGGCCTATGGACTGTAAGCTTCCTTCAGCCATATCCTATCTATAAAATTAAAATGAACAATTCTTTACCAGTTATTAGTTACTGTTGGTTTAACATACATTTCATTCTTTTACTATTATTTTGAGTGAGAAACATCATCACTTCCTTCACACTTACTTAATTTATTTTCCCTTATAACATAGGGTGTTTATTAATTACATTCTTAATTTCTTAAATCTTTACTAATCCCTTTCTCCATTCCATGTTAACACAAACTGTTTATCTTACATGGGCTTTCTCCCCTGAATAACATCGTATCCTTTATCTGTCTCTACTCTAAATACTATTTCTAATTACCCTTAACTAAATAATTTTTATAAGCTCACTCTTAAATCATTTATTGTTTCATCATTGATTTATTAAGTGTTTTCTTGTCTATTACTATCTTTTTAATCATACTATCATTTACAATATCTTTTTCACCTTTAATTAATTGGTGTTTATCACTGATACACTCATTATTTTGGGGTATTTACACCTTCACTATTATCACTTGTTAAACTTTTTATTTTAAGCGTTTATTGGTGGGTAATCCCTATTATTATTTTTCTTTGTCACTTAGTTACTTTCATTATATTCCTCACTATCTCACTAGCTTTACAAATTTTATTTATATCTAATAAGTTCATGTCTTTTTCTAGATGTCTTACTTATACTACTAATTCGTGGGTTAGTGTATTTTTATTTAACGGTGTTTTATTTATTATGAATTAAATTTGTCACTTAGACAATACTAATATTTCTTTTTTATATTTGTTATTCATTGGTTTCGTTTCCTTTATGATATTTGATGGTATCATCTCCCCCTTCCCTATTCTACACTATTTGTCTGTGTTTTATCACCTTGGTTCACTTTATTTTCTTTATAGTTGGTTTGTTCCATTTTTAATTTCATTTTTCTTCTCCTTCACTTCCATCTTGTTTCACTTTATTCTGGTTATTATCTGGCCAATCTCTGGGGTTGCGTCAATGTCATTTGTCTGTCAGTCTAGTTTGTATTTTTTATTTAATAATCACCTTTGGTTTACTATTCTTCCTCCTTCACTCTTAATTACAT
Organism: Magicicada septendecula; assembly: GCA_034769895.1. Taxonomy (NCBI): domain Eukaryota; kingdom Metazoa; phylum Arthropoda; class Insecta; order Hemiptera; family Cicadidae; genus Magicicada; species Magicicada septendecula. The sequence goes on along the minus strand of CM068375.1, from coordinate 148,617,747 downwards.
TTACTATTTTTATTCTCTTTATTATTTATTTATTAAAATATATTATTTCTTAGCATTTCTTACATATTTATAGATATCAAACATGATCTGAATTTTTTTTTTTTTTTTTTTTAAAGACCTAAATGCATACAAAAAACCAGAAATATATAAATCCAATTTAGCCACACATGCAATAAACACAGGACATGAATTCCCAGACATAACCAATGTAACACTAATAAAACATATACCACACAAAGGCGCCATAATGAACATTTGGGAAAATTTACAAATATACAAACATAAAACAGAAAACAAACTAATACCTGAACAAATACAAATCAATACAAAACATGACACAATATTCAAAGCACTCAACATTGAAAATACACAAAACACTAACACATACACCACAATCACACACAATAAAACCAATTTGAAATACCAGAAGCCACAATAATAATAGTCAACCAACAACACATATGTACTTCACCAGACAAAAAAACCGGAAGGCTGAGGATGGGTACAAGATAGTACCCGAAACATGTTCCTAATAAGGAAAAAAAGGTATATCTTGAAGTAAATTTATTTATAAATATTAAATGTAATATATATATATATATATCCTATACTATTAAACGAGCAATAATTGTTTGTCTGCAATTTTTTTTTCCGAAACGGCTCGAGGAATTTTCTCGGAAGTTGGTACTTAAGGGTATTTTGACACCAGGAATTGATTGGACTCTGTCTCATTTTCCGCAAAATTCATCTAAGGGCCTTTATTTTAAAATATCGCGGGACCTATACCGTGCGACAATTAATTATTGCTAGGCAACTGTAATTTTTTAACCAGCTTTCTTACCGTACAGATAAATAAATTACAGAAACCGTCGACAAATGCAAACGGCGCAGTATCGATGTTTATATAAATATGAAGAAGAATAAATAGCTGTTGGGATCAATGTAAATAAACAAAATAAGAGTTCAGACGAACAATAATTTTCCGTCCGTCTATAAATTTTTTTCCCGTAACGGCTCGAGGAATTTTCTCGAAATTTTTACATTACCGAAATTTCATTACATTATTATTCAAAAACGTTGTGTCTGTTTGTTTATTCAAAGGTTTATTTGAAAATTATAGGTGAGCTATTTCAGAAATTAATCGATTTGTGTGATCATTTTCTTTTTGTCTTTTACAGTGATTTTATTCCAATCAGTTATTTAGTGTTAGATCTGCTCAGTAAAATAAAATAAAAAATTGCAATTTTTCTCTGTGCTCAGTGATCTATTTACAATAAAAAAAAACCATTACAGTGTTTGTGCAAGTGCAAAGCGACTCAAATTCTTGCTCAGTTGGTAATTTATATAGTTTTTTAAGAAGGTAAGTGTCATCACCTTAGGTTACATATTACTATTCTGTGCACACCCACCAAGCATTGGACACTGTGCAACATTATTTATACTTCCAGTCTTATGCTCAAGTGCTTTTAAATATTTTTGGCAGAAAAAAGCAATCTGAAAATGTTATTTTTTAGATGCCTCGCGGACGACCTCCTAAAAGGTGAATTTTTAATAACTTAAGGCCACCGCAACAAAGACAGCAAGAACATTAGTTACCACAGCCTCTTCAGGAAATAACGAATGTCAGAGACGAACTTTCTGAAAATAATCCTATCAATGCTATTTATGAAAATCAGGCATCCACTTCAAGACCCCTTCCCCTTCCCGAAGTAACAAATGCCCGAAAACAAGTTCCTCAAAATAATACTAACAACGTCATTCATGAAAATCAGGCGTCAACTTCTAGACCTGTGCTAAGTGCCAAGAATGATTGTATGAATAGACTAAATGAAGTATTAAGGGAGCTTAACGATTACCAGTCGCAAGAATTACGTGAGCAAATAAGGGAGATAAATAATAAACCCAGAATAATGGCAGAATCAACAGAAGAGCGTGAACGACGGCAAGAAAACGATCGATTGCGAGCAAGTAAAAGGAGAGCTGAAGAGTCACCAGAGCAAGGAGCTCAACGGCTTCTAATCATTCGATTACGAGCAACTCAAAGAAGAGCTGAAGAAAATGAAGAAAGACGTCAGCAGCGATTAGAGGAGCAACGTGGCCGGAATGAAAGACGTCAAAGAGCTCTGCTATTGAACCCTTTACGAACATACAAATTAGCTGTCGCTTCTGATGTATCCAATCACACATTAGGAAATTTTAATGTTGCTTGCTTGCATTGTGGCGCTTTGCATTTTACAGAAGAACGTGTTAGCAATCGAACCCATAGAAATTCTTTTGGAGACTGCTGTTTGCATGGCCGCATTGAGCTGCATCCACCTAAATTTCCAAATGAGTTGGTGCGACTATTTCTTCATTGTCATCCATTAACTGATGAATTTCATAAAAGAATACGTAATTTAAATGCATGTTTTGCAATGGCTTCATTCACCGTGGATGATAATCGAACCATAAACAATCGAGGAATTTATACGTTTATTGCAGCAGGGAATGTTTATCATAAAATTAACGTGGCTGCTCATCCAACTCAAAATTCACAAGGTGAATTTGAACGACCTCGATATGGACAGATGTACTTCCTCTATAATGAAGATGCTGTCAATGAACGTGTCAACATTCCACTGAATAATGGAATTAGTGTCCCATTAATGAACCTGTTGGAAGGAATTATCCGCTCACAAAATCCATTTGTACAAGGTTTTATGATGATGCGAGAGGTTGAAGAAGAAGTGAACCAGCGTGCTGCTGAGGAAAGAACTGAACCACCTTACGTGAAACTTCTCTTTGCGTTGCCCGAGGGTGCAGACCACAGAAGGTATAACATTCCATTCCAAAATGATGTTTGCGCCGTGGTCACTTTGAATGCCGATCAAAGTTTTCCAGATAATGAATTAGTTATTCGACAGAGAGGTAAATCCATTGTTACAATGAGGAACATCGACCAACGGGTTGAGCCATTCACTTACCCTCTATTTTATCCCAAAGGTACTTTTGGATATTCCATAGATCTACCATTAAGAACTCAGTCGCGAGTTGTCATCACCTTACAAGACTTGAATTGGCTCAATATAGAATTGCTTTTCGGCCACAATTTGCTCAATTTCTTCCACTCGAGAATCTTGTAAGAAATCCTGATCTGCGTCTCCTAAATTTTAACGCTGTACATTATGGTGGTAAACTTTTCCAACAGTACCTCGTTGATACTGCTATAAGAGTTATAAAAGATCGAATTGATTGGATTAAAGCTAATCAAAAAAAAATTCTTGCTGATAATTACGCTTCAGTTACCAATTTCATAAACCACCTTGCTGAACAAAAAAATGCTACTGTTGGGGAAAAACTTATATTACCTTCTTCATTTCCTGGATCTACAAGATATTACGCTGAACATTTTGAAGATTCTATGGCCTTAGTTCGTCGTCTAGGATCGCCGGATTATTTCATTACGATGACATGCAATCATGATTGGTCAGAAATTAAGGAAGCAGCAAGAATACAATTCCATGATCAAAGTGTTTTAAATCAACCAGGTCAAGATAGACCTGACCTCGTTGCAAGGGTCGCAAAAAAAATTTCATGAACTAATTGATGATTTGGATAAAAAACAAATTTTTGGTAAAGTTGCAGCTTATGTGTACACTATAGAATTTCAAAAGCGAGGTCTTCCCCACATGCACTTGCTATTGATTATGTCTTCTCAAGACAAAATATATAACGTAGAGGAGCTTGATGACTTGATTTCTGCTGAAATTCCTGACGACGACCCAATACTGCGAGATTTGATGATTAAATGGATGATACATAATCCGTGTGGAGAGCATAACGAAGAAGCTCCATGTATGATCAATAAAGATGGAAAAATGAAGTGTCGCTTCGGATTTCCAAAATCATTCAAAGACTTTACATCTTTAGTTGAAGATGAAAAAACCAATTATCGACGTCGTTATGATTCGAGAATGGATCCAAACAGTCCAGACTTTTCACATCATCATGCTGTTTATCGTAAAGATAGTCAAGGTAGACGAACAACAAGAGACAATCGCCATGTTGCTTCATATAACGCTTACCTTTTAAAAAAATTTAATTGCCATATTAATGTACAATACGTTGGTAGTATAAAAGCAGTTAAATATATTTATAAATATGTTTACAAGGGACATGACTGTGCATTTGTCAAGGTAATTCAAGATCAACGAACATTAAATTACAATGAAGCAGAAACATATGTGCAAGGCCGATGCATCACACCTCCAGAGGCATGCTGGAGTCTCTTTGGCTATGAAATCCACAAAAAAAGTCACACTGTTCAACGTTTAGATATTCATCTACCTGGACAATATCGAATGGCAAATATTGAACAGAACATAATTCACATTCGAAGCAGCAACAACAAAATCAAGTCCACAATGAAAATCAACAAGAAATACATTATTATTATTATTATTATTGGCAGATGCCAGAGCACTTTAGGTGGATAGGAAGTAACAGTGAATAGCAGCCCAGGATCAGGTGACTTCGAGTTATTGGTAGAGTTCACAGCATAAACTTTGTTTCGCAACCAGAACTGTACCATCTACGGCTATTGCTCTACCACGTCAAAGATGCTACAAGCTTCGATGACCTTTTATTGGTAGAAGGAACAAGATACGCTACACATAAACAAGCCTGCCTAGCTAGAGGACTAACATATGATGATCAACAATGGGTCGAAGGTTTGAGAGAATCTGCCATGTCAAAAATGCCTTCAGTAATGAGAACACTATTCACAAAAATTCTTATTCTTGGCGCTCCTGAAAATCCTAAGGCTTTATGGGATATGTTCAAAGAAGAATTGGCTGAAGACTTTATTAGAGAGGCCAGACTTAATAACACTTCTATTGAAGAAGCGATAAAAAGAGCTTATCGGATCATTGCTTACAAATTGAACACAGAAGCTACAGAAGGTTAAAATTTCCGCTTCTGGGTACAGAGATACAATATGGACGATATAGACAATTACGAAAATCAGTTGAATGAAGAAATAGTAAATGTTGATGAATACGCAGCATTTGGGGAAAGCATGTATCAACGTCTTCGAGGAAGACAATTAGAAATTGTGGATCGAATTTTAAGTGCTCCTGAAGGTCAATCTGAGCAAAGATGCTTTTTTATTGATGGACCTGGTGGTGTGGGAAAAACTTTTATTTATAAGACACTATTCCACATTCTTTCTGGAAGAAATTGTAATGTAAAGTGCATGGCGTTCACTGGAATTGCGTCTATCTTACTTCCTAATGGTCGAACATCCCACAAAACATTTGGACTTAAAGTTCCTTTAACTGCTGAATCTGTTTCAAATATAAAACCAGGATCTTCGAAAGGCAGGGAACTCGCTCAAGTTCAAGTTTTTTTAATGGATGAAGCACCCATGTTACCTAAGTATGGAATGTATAATATGGACCAATTGCTTCGCGCTCTGGGCAATCCACATTTACCATTTGGAGGAAAAATTGTTGTTTTTGGAGGAGATTTTCGACAGTGCTTGCCTGTTCAACAACGTGCCAACAAAAGTGAACTGATAGATCTATGCATAAAAAGAAGTAACCTTTGGCAACATTTCCATCTCTTTTCTTTGACTGAAAATATGCGTGTAGATCCAGAGCAAAGAGATTTTGCTGAATATTTGTTGAAGGTCAGGAACGGAGAGTTGCCTGTAAATAATATGGACGAAATTGAGCTACCAGTAGATATTCTTTCTAATGGAAATCTAATTGATGAAGTCTTTGGAAACTGTATTACTAATAATAGATTTCAAGATATGAAAGACAGAGCTATAATTGCTCCTTTGAAGAGAGACGTAACAAAAATTAATGCTGAGATAATTGAAAAACTACCTGGAGATATCAAAATTTATCACAGCTACGACTCTGTAAAGATCAACCAGAAGAGCTCTTCAATTCACTTCAGATTTCCTTAATTCTGTTGACATAGCCGATTTACCGCCACATGAACTTAAGTTGAAAAAAGATACTATAATAATGCTTTTACGAAACTTAGACATTACAGAAGGGCTTTGCAATGGAACTAGATTAAATATTACAGAGTTGTGCAATAACATTATCAAAGCTAAGATAATTGCTGGAGAAAAATCGGGTCGAGAGGTACATATTGTAACATGACCAAGTGTTACATAACCTAGACATATACCCATAGAATTAATAAATACATGAAGGTAATGTAAGTAGATAATATAATGATGAAAGTAGCGAAGAAGAGAAGGACCAACGAAGAAGAAAGAAGAAGAAGTGCCACCAGAAGCAGTAAACAAAACACTGCTTGACACTACAACCAATACTATAACTGACACAAACTAATGGACAAGCTAAATTCACTATAAGCTGTCAAGCGAGTCAGTGAATAACTTGAATGTAATTTCACATGTTAATAAAAATAATTAAGTAACGACCCGAATAATATAATATCAGCAACAGTATTTGGCTGAGAATAAATCAACAATGACTAGTAACTATTAATGCCTATGACTAAGATTAGCTATGGCCACAATATAAAATTGAAACGGTATTACAATCTCAAATGTACTCATAATAAGGAAAAATAATTGTAAGAGGGAACCTTATATAAGTAAGCTACCTCATCAATGTACCAAATGTAACTAATGAACATTATTAAGGCATAAACCCGATGTAAAAGGTATGCCTAGGCAACGCCTAAAACGAACGATTGTCAGTAAGGTGATAAGTAGAAAGTACTACTAGTGTAAATCACATACACTGAACAATTATTATACCAAGTGTAGCGACAAGCATTGTTAGTGTATTATACAAGTAACAACTCAATTATTAATGAATAACATAGAGCGAAATGAAGTAAACCAAAATGTCATTAGGAAGTAAGGATAGTTCATAGCAATGTATTACATCAGTAAGTTAAGATTTAATCATTATATTCACTAAATAAGTATAAAGATGGATATGTTAGTGTTCCAACATAGACGTTTAAGTGAAAACGCGATGTGCAACACAAATAATGTATTGATAAGAGAGAGTCGTGGCCGGCGTCGCTAGCAGACGACAGGGCGAACATTATAATACCTGAACAATATATATAATACCTGAACATTAGTTATTAAAAAATGTCGGTGAAAGTGTGAATAAGACTATACACTTATTATAGTCGCGATCGGGGTTGTATCGCTATCAAATTAAAGGATATTTTTTACTCTTTAATTTGATATAGTTTGACACTGGTTTTATTCACACTTTCACCGACATTTTTTAATAACTAATGTTCAGGTATATGGCTTCGCGCTTAGGTATATAATAAGTGCGTGACATGCGTTAGCATCATTTGTAAATAGAAAGTAAGAAATTTGTTTATCAATAATAACAACAACGACAGCTGTCAATCATTTTAGCAAAAAGACGGTTAGTGACAGTTGGAAAACAATGCGTCATTTTCGTAACGTCTGGTTAAGCCAATCAGAAAATAGCTTACTAAATGAAACAATCGCCTAAGCCTTATCAAAACAGGGGGTATATAACGGAATGCAGGTAATTTCCGTTAGCCACTTTTGACAGTCATCTCGAGCAAGCAGGTGTCGCTCATCACCTCAAAATTTTATTAACTTATAGCTTCATGTAATAGTGCGTCCATTGAATCATTTCGGCAAAACAAGTAACTACAATACAGTCTACCTAGAATCAGTGCATCGATGTGAAGTATTTATTTTATTTAGTGCGGGATATATCGAACAGGAGAAAATAATTAAATAGTATTATAAAAGGTCCATTTTAGTCAGAAGCGGACAAATATTCTCTGTTCAAGTGCGTGTGCAGTGTCAAACCAGGGTCATTACAATCCGACCACTGGAGTGTTTAATTAAATTTTAATCTAAAAGATTAAAATAAAGAGGTAACATCGTGACAATTTATTCCATTACTCTGAGTGCACTAATATATGTATTTTGTAAACAAAATTTGTACTGACGCATAACACCAAAACATTTTCTGTGTTACACAATGACTGAATTTATTTAGTGGATTTGTCGATCCTGTTTAAGAATGATGTTAGTCTTAAGTGGTCTCTCTATATAACTTTTGTGAATAATTAAGCAAGCGTGACAACGCCTAACCTATAAATAGGTTTGATTTTTTGTTAGTAAACAACAAGGCCTTACTAGTCAATATTGTTTTATGACTTAATTAATTTTTTGTGTAGGCATGAGCATTCTTTCTTGTGTTTCAAAGAATTTACACCCGAGATATAAATAAAATTAATGTTTAAAGTAAAGTTTATCTGGACATAACCAGAAAGTTGTTTATGCTCTGAGCTAGTGTAATAGGGTAAGTGAACGAAACAATTTCAATTGTATATCAATGTATTTTCTTAATTATGTTTGTTTGAATTCAGTATCAAGGGTACAAATAAAACCCAGTTATTAGCAGCATAACTTGACTTAATTTATTTCTAAAAGTAAATAAATAATTCATTCAGAATAATCAAAGTACCACTTAGTAGAAATCATACGTTGAATTTGAATTGCCATAAGGGCAATAAACACAATTTCAGTTTTTAAAGAAAAGAATTAATAATCATTTGATTCTATTAATGGGTTTTACACGGGATTTTCCCGAAATAAACCTGTGTGGCGCCCATTATTAAACAAGGTAACCTAACCTTGTAAGTAAGGCAAGCTGGTTTTGTAAACCGTCTTGGCAGCTTATTAATTTGTTAAAAAAGTGAACTTCCGAACTTCCAGAATCACGACCAGGTACGTGGAAGTGTATTTTATTAATTTTATTGTCCAGACGTGACTTGACTTTGCGTACCTAGATGACTGTCAACCTGGAGGAGGAATTTCGCTGCCAGAATAAACGCGACGGCTACCTTCATCAAGCGACCAGCTAGTACGCTTTATTTATTGAATTAAGCAACGTTATAGTTCAAACAGCATTACTGCAATTATTTTTATGTTATTTAAAGGAGTTCTTTTAAGGCAATTGTAAATTTTTCGATTCATCATAACTTGTAACTTTAATTTTCGACTGTAAACTTATAACACACTTTTGAATTCAAATATTAAACAAATTACAACACAGTTCTATACACACCGAATCGTAGGATATTACAATATCCAAGAATTACATTGGATTCTAACAAAGGTCGGGTGTACCATGCAAACACATCAATTTCCCGTAAGACTGCGATTTTCTATGACAGCTCACAAGGTCCAGGGTCAAACATTTGAGTACGTTGGTGTTGACTTACGGACACCAGTTTTTATGCATGGAATGTTATACGTCGCTTTTCCCGAGTTAAAAGGAAAGGCAGTTTAAAAGTTCTGCTACCACAAGAAAATCCTCGACACACTCGTAATATAGTGTGGAAAGAAACATTGAATGATATGGATTCTAATAATAATGTACAGAATAATAATGGATACTGATGATGAACATCTTTTTTTGGACATTCCAGACAACTTGGATGATTTCAACATGACTTTTTTATAAAATATTGTACAAAATTAAATTTTTAAATGTACTGCTATATATATTTTTTTTAAATATATTATGTTTGTTAACCTACCTGATGAGTTATAAGATTACTATTTTAGTTTTCCAATTTCATAAAATTCATTTCCAATTTCTAAATTAATATTGTAAAATGCAAATCTGTTTTTGTTTTGTTATGTAAAAAGAAAAATGTAAAATATTATTAAAAAAATTATTTTTTATTTGAAACCGAGCTAAGCTCGGTCCCCCGGTACTATATATATATATATATATATATATATATATATATATATATATTCAATCACTTTCTGCTACAGTCCGTTTCTTAATGTATATAATGCATTTAATATTTATAATGAATTTACCTCATGATATTTTTTTCCTTTTTTGGAACATGTTTCGGGTACTATCTTGTACCCATTCTCAGCCTTCCGGTTTTTGTGTCTGGTGAAGTACATATGTGTTTGTTGACTATTATTATTGTGGCTTCCTGTTGGCTTCTGGTACTTCAAATTGGTTTTATTGTGTGTGATTGTGGTGTATGTGTTAGTTTTTTGTGTATTTTCAATGTTGACTGCTTTGAATATTGTGTCATGTTTTGTATTGATTTGTATTTGTTCAGGCATTAGTTTGTTTTGTGTTTTATGTTTGTATATTTGTAAATTTTCCCAAATGTTCATTATGGTGCCTTTGTGTGGTATACGTTTTATTAGTGTCACATTGGTTATGTCTGGGAATTCATGTCCTGTGTTTACTGCATGTGTGGCTAAATTGGATTTATATATTTTTTTTTTTTTTGGTATGCGTTTAGGTGTTCAAAATAACGTTTTTTTCAGCTGTTTTTTTTGTTTGTCCTATGTAACATTTATTGCAATCTTGGCATTCAATTTTGTATATACCATTAGTTGTTGTATTATCTTTGTTGTGTGGGTTATTTAGTTTTTGTAAATTATTTTTATTAGTTTTGTATGCTATTTTTATATCTGTGTTTTTAAATAGTTTTGTTAGCTTTGTCATTTTATTATTTATGTATGTGAATGTGGCCCATTTTTTGTTGTTGTTATTATTTATGTATTGTTCATTTTGATTAATTCTTAATTGTTCAGTTTTTATTTTATATTTGAACATATATTTATTTTACTGAACAATTAAGAATTAATCAAAATGAACACCTTACAAAATTTCTAACTTTGGGCCTACACTTTACCTTCACTTCTCCAATTTTACTTCACAATTCTTTAATTTAGCTTAAATGTGATATTATTATTAAACAACAAAGTGCATTGTATAAATTTGGTCCCCTTCTGGTTTCTTTACATTTATTTACTAATCTATTTGTTTCTGACATTATTCCTTTTATACTGAATTTGTGGCTTAGGCCATTAATGGTGTTTCAATACTTTTTATAATTTACATTTATTATTACTTAAACTCTGATTCTGAACCCTTTTTTTCTGATTTTACTATTTACTAAACGAGTCTGGACCGTTAACACTATTTAACAAATGGTTACAATAAAATCCTTTAACATATCATTCAATATACTGCCTCTATGGCCTAGTCTACAATTATTAAATGACAAATAATATAATTAGTATTAATATAATAACCTGGTTGTTTATACATAACAATACTGGAACTAAAATATTCAACATGTTAGTTGCAAATAACCTGACAAGAACAGAATCATCCGATTTAAACATTTTATTTGCCTCCAGAAACGGTTAAGACTATAAAATAGGTTAATTACCTTCTGTCAACGTTTCTCAGAATCCTATACTGGATTACTCGAGTTTCGACACCAATAGTGTCATCATCAGATCCAATATGATTAAGGTTAAATCATTAATCGATGTATATTCATCTCGTCAAATATTAAAAAACAACACATACATTGTACAAAAATAATAAATAACACATATTAAAACGAAATAAAACCGACATGTGGCCGTAACGAACCTGCACAGGTGGGAGCGTTCCTGTGCAGGTTCGTTACGGCCACATGTCGGTTTTATTTCGTTTTAATATCTGTTATTTATTATTTTTGTAAAATGTATGTGTTGTTTTTTAATATTTGACAAGATGAATATTGTAACATCACAAAATGTACCATAGCCATAATACTCACAAGAAGGGTGAAATATGACAATAGATTTGTAAAATGAATAATTATAATAAATGTAACAAAGAAGAGAAGGGACCAGCAAAGAAGAAAGAAGAGGAGGGATCCCAAGAAGCAGTGATGAATACACTGCATGACATTACAACTTAAGTACAATGACAGACTATGACTAATGGACAAACAAAGTTCACAAATAAGCTGTCAAGAGCCAGTTCAAGACATTGATGTGTAGAGTCATATAATATAAACAAAATAACCAATGAATTTGACAAGATAATAACAAATAACAGCATATTTGCTGAAAGTAATAGAACAATGATACAGAAATAACAAAGTCTATATACTATGCTAACTGTAGCCACAAGACTATAAAAAATAGAATTACCAACAAAGATGTAACAGTAGAGATTAAGGGTAGTTATAAACGGAAGCCTTATGTGTAGATAAGCAACTTCCTAAATAAATGAAATGTAAGTAGAGATAATAATAAGCAGGAAATAAACCGTGTACTACAACTATATCCAAGCCCTGTATGAACGAGTTTATGTTAGTGAAATAATAGGGAAACAGGACCCATAATTAACATAAACTTACAGAATAGTAAATATAACAAATAAGGTGTGAAATAGCACCACTTAATTAATATGATATGCCTTAAAAATGAGTAGGCCATGTAATAATGTAATTAGAGAATAAGGAATTTTCAGAATAATGTATTGACATAATTATACTAAGATTTAATATTGTTCAGCTGTAGGCAGCATTCAGTTTTAATAATGTATGTACTTTTATTCATTTAATAACGTTCAAAAGAGAAAACAGATGTAAATAATCAAATATCAAAGAAAGGAAAATAGTCGCATTTTGCATTATTAGCAGACGACACTAAGAAACCATGTTTCAGGACAGTAATTCTATGTACTGTCAATGAAAACTAGGTTCAAACCGGCCTCAAGCCACATCAAAATAAAGATCAGAAACTAAGCTTTAATTTGATGATAATAGCTTAAAGAATGGAATTGTAATAGTTTAATAATTAGTGTTAGCATCATTTTTTAACAAGATTTAAAAAAGTGCCGGTGAATACTAATAACAACGGTAGTTGTGTACAGAATACGCGTCGGTGGTGTTTATAAAAGACATTACATCACTATGACATAATTTTGTACCAATCACAAACGAGTTTACTTAGCAAAATTTACTCATAGCGGCGATCGAGAGAGGGGTATATAATCAAAAGGACGCTAAGAAATTCGCATTCGCATCATTATCCACGAGCTAACCAGTTGCGTCTCTACATTGTTTTATATTATAATAATCAACAACAGTACAATTGTAGTAAATACCTTGAATTTTATCAAATTAACCATTGGAAAGGCGAGTTATCGTCTCTGAGTGCATCGAAAGTTAATTGTGAGTTTATATAAACAGTGCGTGTAATCGGAACGAGTAAAGGTAACCTAACCTGTAAAGGCTATAACCTATTGTCAGTAAGAAGAAGGTTATCCCTCGTTTCCAAGTGCGATTAAAGTGAAGTGGATTAGCGATCAATATAATCCGATCGTTAAAGTGTTCATTTTTAATCAATACGATTAAAAATCAAGGTAGTACAGTGACCAAATTTATTGTTTATATACTATCCATTGACTGTAGGAATTAACATACTTGTACCGACGCAAAAACAATCAAACTATTTGTAGAGAACACTGTATTAACTTATTTAGAGGGATTAATAAATCCCAACGTAAGAATATATGTATTAGAATTTTTTATAACTAATATCAATTAGAATATAAGCAAACGAAATTCTCGTTAATCAATTATTTAACTGAAAGTTATTAAAGAGGCCTAAAGTGAATTATTACATCATAGTAGTATTTTTTAAAATAAATTGATATCGTTCTATTCTGTATTTCAAAGAACTTACCCTTGAGGTACTTAGTCCATTAAGATAAATATTTTGTTATTAAAAATAAGAGTTTTTTATTGTGCTTAACTGAGCTAGACCAGCCATTAAACGGATAACTTGTAAACCGAATTATATTATTGTTAAATGTATTTTTTTTTTAATCAATTCTAAAGGTTATAATAAACCAATAATATTATACAGCATTAACTTTTGTTTCAATTATTTTAAAATAGGTACTCAACCCTCAGTATTGCAGACACTGAGGTACATCAAAACATAAATTTTTCAGTATACTATTTGAATTATTTTCAATTCAATTAACATTTAAAAGATAGAAACAGTAAAAAGTAAATACACACAATTATAAAATTAGAAGTTTGTTTTTTATGGGACATTTCTTTAAGAAAACCCATATGGCGCACACATAACATTCAAGGTGTTGTAAAACCTTGTTTATGAAACATTATACTGATCAAAAAGGGAACTTGACAGTTTATTCAGTAGTGGTGAACATCTGAACCTCAAGTACGTCAACCAGGTATGTGAAGTGTTAATTATATTATTATATTTTGTCCAGACAACACTTGACTTACACATACACAGACGACATTTTTATATAGAAGAGGATTTCGACTTCAAGTTCGACGCAACCGTTACATTCATCAGCGGATCAACGAGTTAATATTTATTCATAATAAACCATATCACTACGAATAAATTATACTTTATCAATTATAAAAATAATTACTGCATACAAGAGACCCCATTAAACATTTTTAACCACTAACATACTTATTGAACATAGTGACTTTCAATAGCGGGACTTGAGTACGTATACCCGATAATTAATTTATTTAGACGGACGATCTACAGTGGAAATCGTTTAACGCGAAAACGGTTACCACAAAATATCGGTTAACACGAAATACCACTCGGGTACCGATCGCCGTTTGTTATGTACAGTGTATTATTTGTACGGTTAACACGAAAGGTTTACCTGAAAAATATCGGTTAAAACGAAAAATTTTTTTTTTTATATTTTTTTTTTTTGCTGGCTTTTAAGTAACTGCATACAAAATAAAGCCACACAAGTACGCCCAAAAGCTTGTTTTCGATGTAACGGAATCCATTCTTCATCTCTCAAAGAGAAAGAGCAGGTAGTGACCATAGTTTGTTTTGTCTACCTGTTTTGTTTTGTCTTCAGTACCAAGTTCTATTTACAGTACGTACTGTATACAGTGTACCGTTGTTTACGAGAAACCATAGCCTCTCCTTCAGCACCAAATGTGTTGTTCATTAACCGCAAATAAACCGTTATCACTTACATTAACTACCTACTCTATAGGGTGTGGTGAGTTCAGTTCAGTTTTATTCTGTGCGTGTACAGCGGTGGTAAAGTTTGCGGTACGGTACCGATAACATTTTATTGTAAAAAATTTACTCAGTTGTGAGGATTAACTGTTTACTTTTTTACTGTACAAACTTCTTAGTCTTTTACAGCCAGTTAAGTGACGTTAAGCGTGTGATGTGTACGTGTTAAGTGAAGTTACGCTTTCGTAAATTTCGTTTTTGCAGTCCGGAAGTAAAATGGAGAAGAAAGTGCGTAAACAAAGTGCCCTCTCTTTAGAAAAAAAACTTGAACTCCTCCAAGCTGTTAATGAGGGTATTCGAACTAAAACAGAAATCTGTAAAACATTCGGTATACCAAACTCGACGTTATCCACGATTATAAAAAATAGAGATAAAACTTTAGAACTGTATGAGTCGGGCAAGTTTGAACCAGGCAGAAAACGTTTCCGTAAGGTAAACCATGAAAACTTAGAGGCTGCTCTTCTTGTTTGGTTTAAGCAAGCAAGATCACAAGATGCTCCTATTTCTGGGCCACTACTGATGGACAAAGCAAACGTTTTTGCTGAACAGATGAACTTAAATTTCACTGCAAATCCTGGCCGGCTAGAAAGGTTTAAAAAACGAAATGGCATAACCTTTAAAAACATCTGTGGCGAATCAAGACAGGTGTCACAAGAAATGACATCATCGTGGTTGCAATCTACGCTGCCTGCAATTTTAAAAGACTATCCACGTAAGGATATTTTCAACGCCGATGAAACAGGACTATTTTTCCATTGTATGCCCGATAAAACACTTCCATTCAAAGGGGAGCAGTGCTCTGGTGGTAAAAAGTCCAAAGAGAGAGTGACAGTGATGGTAGGTTGCAATGCTGATGGGTCAGAAAAACTTCCGTTACTTGTTATAGGAAAAAGTTTAAAGCCGCGCTGTTTTAAAAATGTTAAAAAGTTGCCAGTACAATATAGAGCTAACAAACAAGCGTGGATGACGTATACAATTTTTACCGAATGGCTGGTTTCGTTAGATCAACATTTCACTTCTCAGAAGAGGAAAATTGTGTTAATTATTGACAACTGTCCTGCCCACCCATGTGACCTAAAATTGATGGCAATTAAACTTGTTTTTCTACCACCGAACACGACTAGTGTCCTACAACCTTGTGATCAAGGTATTATTCAAAATTTAAAATTTCAGTACAGAAAGTTACTTCTGCGGAAATACTTGGCCACTATTGAGGGGAAAAAAGATGTCTGTGTAAATGTTCTGGATGCTTGTAACTTGTTAAGAACAGCGTGGAACCTCGTGACGCCTACAACAATTCAAAATTGTTTCGCTCATGCTCGATTCATTTTGAATTCAGAAACTGAACAATCCGAAGAAAATGAAATTGATCCTACACTATCTGAAATGTTTAATCGTGTGTCATCTGTATTAAATGTTTCAATTTCTCTAAATGAGTACGTGACTGTCGACGAGAACGTAACTACGGCTCCCGTATTAACAGATACCGATATCGTGGAAACAGTGCAAGTTGACAACTGTGAAGGTGATGATAGTGACGACGAACTTGACACAGAAAATGATAGTGAAAATGTTCCTACCGCTACCGATATGCTTTCGTTGCTGAGCCGTGTTCGTCGATATTTTGAAGTCAACTCGGAAGGTGAAATGTTTGAACACATTGATAAATTAGAACAATTTGTTGAAAATAAAATAGTGCAAAATTGTGTGCAAAAGAAAATAACGGATTATTTTAAATAAAGATAAACACGAAAACTACGGTAAAGTTGAAAGACATACAGTAGTCTATAAGAAAACCTAAATCATAGGACTAAATTTAGAACAGCTAATAATAATTTTAAGAAAAATTAACAATAATAAACCATGAGGATAAATAAAAGGTTGTAGGCCTATTTGTTGCATTTTACTAGACAGTACAATAAATAATCTACAGTACACTATTTGTTCACTTCCTCATTTTGTTTCACTTTTTGTTCGCTTAACGCGAAATTCGGTTTACACGAAAAAAATAACTGGTTCCCGTGATTTCGTGTTAACCGATTTCCACTGTAGTTTAGTTACAGAGTGGCGACCAACGAGTGCGGCTTTAAAAATATACAGAATTAGTATATTTTAATAGTACATTTCAATATTAAATTAGCCCGGTAAATACACTAGAACGACCATGCCTCACACACACAGACACGATACCAGATACAAGGCCAGCCACGGAGAAGGTGCACAGGCAAACACCGAAGTAAATATAGAGGTACAGGAGACACAACCAACAACCGAAATGGAAGTTGCAACCAATAATACCTTAGAAGACCAACAAGAAGGAACGCCTCCTACAGAACCCAAGCAGCCCAAACAAACTGAGAGACTCACTCGAACAGGAGACATTGATCTCATGGAGATGATGAAGAATATGATGGAAGAAAATAGGAGATATAACGAGTCACTGAAGGAAGATAATAGGAAAGCCAGGGAAGAGAATCAGAAAAATATCGAATCGATTAATAAGAAAATAGACGACAACAGTAAAACATTGAAGGAAGATTTAAATAAAAAATTACACGACAACAGCCAGAAAATGGAGGAGAAAATGGACGATATCAGCAAGAAGATGGAGGAGAATAACGAGAAAATAAACACCAAAATAGACAGAGAAATAACAGTAGTTAGAAGAGAGATTGCGGAAGTACACGAAAGATGTGAACAATACAACCAAGAGTTACAGCATACTAGAGAAGAGGTTGAGGGACGGATCAACAGTATAGAAGAAATTAACGAAGTCCGAATCGAGTCTCTGAAGAAGATGAGCCAGGACGTGATAAATGAGTAAGAACGGACGTAGGAGAAAGATGTGAGGAAACAGACACATCAGTGAACAACATAAGAACCCCGACTGTTAACAACAAAGAAAAAATCGAGGAGTTGCGTCAACGAGAGATCCTACAAATACGAGAGGAACTCGAAACCATCCGTAACCGACCAACACAAGGTCCATACCTACAACCCATAGACAACCGTGATATTATAAATTTCAAAAATTATAAAAAGAACCCGATCGAATTTCTGGAACGAGTAGAGGAAAATCTGACCAGAATCCGGGAAAGCAGATGGACGGTAATCCGCAGTTTGATCGACGAGTATTTTAAGGAAATACACGATAACTGGTGGACTGCAACCCGCCACGAGATCCAAAGTTATGAGGAGTTTAAGACGCTGTTCAGGGCCAAATACTGGTCAGAGTCTACCCAAAACATAGTACAAGATGATATATGTCACGGCAAATATGACGCCAGTCGAGGGACCACTCCAACTTCTTACTTCCTTGGTAAGGTATGTTTGGCAAGAAATCTCGAACCAAGGATACCAGAGGAGTGCCTGGTTACCAAGCTAGCATATCACTATAAGGAGGGAGTAGCACGATCACGACAATGGGGGCAGATAAAAACTATCCAAGCCATGGCAGCCCTGCTCGAAGATAACGAACACGAGGGTTACTATAAAAGAAGCTGTAAAAGGAATGATAATTACCAAGGTAGGAATAATAACCAAAATAATAACAACAACCCTAACTTCCGTAATTACCGAAATAATTATAGCAATTATAATAATAATGTAAAGAACAGTAATGAAAACAATTATCGGCCTAATAATCAGGGTAATAATTACACTGGTAATAATAACAATAATATGAGACGGCCTCAATATAATAACAACAACCCCAACCGACCACAGAACCAAGGTGGAAACAACCAACCCCAACAATATAGGAGGGCTAATTATGTACAGGCCAATAATGAGCAGGGAAGAAGGCGGTATTACCCAAGACGCCGTAGCTTCAACGGACATGATGATGAGGAGTACCAGCGCAAAGACAGGAGAAACTCACGGGGCGGACAACGAAGGAGCAGGAGTATAGAAGGCGACAGCCGAAACAACGATTATTGGCCCCAAGTACATTTCATACCAACCAATGACCAAAATAACCATGGGGGACGGCCCGATATGGAGGAGAGGAGTCAAGTAAACACGCCGGACAGACGCGAAGAAGAGAATGAACTCTCTTTAAACACACCGCGGCAGTGAGAAACCAACTAGACCCCTCGCTGAACCATTCTATTGGGTACAATTACAAACAGACTTTAAACAAAACCATAACAATAATACGAAGTCATTATTTGAAAAATATCAGACAAGAACTGCTTGAAGAAGAAGAAGAAATTGACCACCACGAGAAATCAGTGACATTATTAATTTTCCCCAAAGCCAGGAATACCAATTCAACAAAATCCAATTTCATACCAGGATTGTAGAGAAGATAGAACAAAGGAGAAGAAAGTACCAAAACAAGATACCATTGAAAATAATACAGTACCAAGTAGGTGATAAAATATTACTAAAGAATCGAGAATTACCCAGTACAATGGAGGGTATCACGAAAAAACTACTATTACTGTACACAGGTCCATATACAATCACAAAAAACAATCAGAACAACACATATGAAATTTCTGACCCAGTAAGTAAGAAAATCAAGGGTGCATTTAACCAAGCATATTTGAAGAAATATTGTGTATAATGAAAACTATCATAAAATGTAATATATCATAATATCTACAGTATCAAGATATACAATACTCTAAGCAGAGATAAGTAAAATGACTCAAACGAAATGTAATTGACCCATAATGAGCCCAATAGAATGGTGAAAGTGAGAAAACCCCCGCTAATCCAAGAAATGATAACGAACAAAGTGTTAAAAACCCGTGTATAAACAGTGTTAAAAATAAATTATGGTGAAACTAAGGAAGAATAGAAGACTATGACATAAAATGATGAAGAATTTGAGAACTAATTGCATAATTATATAGTGATGAAAATAAGTGTGTAAATTAAAAACATTGAAATAACCAAAACAACTTGCAACCTAGTATTGATGAATAGCAGCAAGGCTGATAATAAGATAACAAATATGTCAGGTTATAACTAATAATGACCTGTGAGGAGAAGTATGTTAAATAAAATGATAAAGCATTAGCAGTGATAATAATGGAACCTCTAATCCCTCGAGTATTATATTGAATATGATGTCTTATATTGAAAAATAAATGATATATTATGTTTTATATGTTGTGATAGTGCAACTGTTATGTGCAACTTTTTATTGTCCCAGACAGAGCTGAAGATTCCTCTGCTTCTGTGGGTGTATAGTTGAGGAACGGCGGAGAATGGATGCCAAATAGAGCCCCTCTGACTCCGAACCTGCTATAAATGTTAGGGAATTATAATATTTCAAGGATTAAATCAACAACTGTGAGGTAAATAAAAGAGCCAAGGAGATTGTCACAAGAATCAAGATGTGTATAATGTAAAAAAAATGTATTATTGAAAAACAGGGAAATTGTTAAATTAAGAACCAATATATGACATAACTAAATGACCAAGAGTATAAAAAACTTGACCAATACTAGTAAGCTGAAAATAATACTAGCAGTGAACTTAGTCTAGATCAACACACCACCAGACTATTCAATTCAATAAAGAGAGAAGCAGTAATATTATAATTCAACAAAATAAAGTGATAATTTCTTCAAACCATAAAACTTTTCTCAAATTATCAATTTTGAGAGGGGAGTATATGTAACATCACAAAATGTTCCATAGCCATAATACTCACCAGAAGGGTGAAATATGACACTAGATTTGTAAAATGAATAATTATAATGAATGTAACAAAGAAGAGAAGGGACCAGCAAAGAAGAAAGAAGAGGAGGGATCCCAAGAAGCAGTGATGAATACACTGCATGACATTACAACTTAAGTACAATGACAGACTATGACTAATGGACAAACAAAGTTCACAAATAAGCTGTCAAGAGCCAGTTCAAGACATTGATGTGTAGAGTCATATAATATAAACAAAATAACCAATGACTTTAACAAGATAATAACAAATAACAGCATATTTGCTGAAAGTAATAGAACAATGATACAGAAATAACAAAGTCTATATACTATGCTAACTGTAGCCACAAGACTATAAAAAATAGAATTACCAACAAAGATGTAACAGTAGAGATTAAGGGTAGTTATAAACGGAAGCCTTATGTGTAGATAAGCAACTTCCTAAATAAATGAAATGTAAGTAGAGATAATAATAAGCAGGAAATAAACCGTGTACTACAACTATATCCAAGCCCTGTATGAACGAGTTTATGTTAGTGAAATAATAGGGAAACAGGACCCCTAATTAACATAAACTTACAGAATAGTAAATATAACAAATAAGGTGTGAAATACCACCACTTAATTAATATGATATGCCTTAAAAATGAGTAGGCCATGTAATAATGTAATTAGAGAATAAGGAATTTTCAGAATAATGTATTGACATAATTATACTAAGATTTAATATTGTTCAGCTGTAGGCAGCATTCAGTTTTAATAATGTATGTACTTTTATTCATTTAATAACGTTCAAAAGAGAAAACAGATGTAAATAATCAAATATCAAAGAAAGGAAAATAGTCGCATTTTGCATTATTAGCAGACGACACTAAGAAACCATGTTTCAGGACAGTATTTCTATGTATTGTCAATGAAAACTAGGTTCAAACCGGCCTCAAGCCACATCAAAATAAAGATCAGAAACTAAGCTTTAATTTGATGATAATAGCTTAAAGAATGGAATTGTAATAGTTTAATAATTAGTGTTAGCATTATTTTTTAACAAGATTTAAAAAAGTGCCACTGAATACTAATAACAACGGTAGTTGTATACAGAATACGCGCCGGTGGTGTTTATAAAAGACATTACATCACTATGACATAATTTTGTACCAATCACAAACGAGTTTACTTAGCAAAATTTACTCATAGCGGCGATCGAGAGAGGGGTATATAATCAAAAGGACGCTAAGAAATTCGCATTCGCATCATTATCCACGAGCTAACCAGTTGCGTCTCTACATTGTTTTATATTATAATAATCAACAACAGTACAATTGTAGTAAATACCTTGAATTTTATCAAATTAACCATTGGAAAGGTGAGTTATCGTCTCTGAGTGCATCGAAAGTTAATTGTGAGTTTATATAAACAGTGCGTGTAATCGGAACGAGTAAAGGTAACCTAACCTGTAAAGGCTATAACCTATTGTCAGTAAGAAGAAGGTTATTCCTCGTTTCCAAGTGCGATTAAAGTGAAGTGGATTAGCGATCAATATAATCCGATCGTTAAAGTGTTCATTTTTAATCAATATGATTAAAAATCAAGGTAGTACAGTGACCAAATTTATTGTTTATATACTATCCATTGACTGTAGGAATTAACATACTTGTACCGACGCAAAAACAATCAAACTATTCGTAGAGAACACTGTATTAACTTATTTAGAGGGATTAATAAATCCCAACGTAAGAATATATGTATTAGAATTTTTTATAACTAATATCAATTAGAATATAAGCAAACGAAATTCTCGTTAATCAATTATTTAACTGAAAGTTATTAAAGAGGCCTAAAGTGAATTATTACATCATAGTAGTATTTTTTAAAAGAAATTGATATCGTTCTATTCTGTATTTCAAAGAACTTACCCTTGAGGTACTTAGTCCATTAGATAAATATTTTGTTATTAAAAATAAGAGTTTTTTATTGTGCTTAACTGAGCTAGACCAGCCATTAAACGGATAACTTGTAATCCGAATTATATTATTGTTAAATGTATTTTTTTAAATCAATTCTAAAGGTTATAATAAACCAATAATATTATACAGCATTAACTTTTGTTTCAATTATTTTAAAATAGGTACTCAACCCTCAGTATTGGAGACACTGAGGTACATCAAAATATAAATTTTTCAGTATACTATTTGAATTATTTTCAATTCAATTAACATTTAAAAGATAGAAACAGTAAAAAGTAAATACACACAATTATATAATTAGAAGTTTGTTTTTTATGGGACATTTCTTTAAGAAAACCCATATGGCGCACACATAACATTCAAGGTGTTGTAAAACCTTGTTTATGAAACATTATACTGATCAAAAAGGGAACTTGACAGTTTATTCAGTAGCGTTGAACATCTGAACCTCAAGTACGTCAACCAGGTACGTGAAGTGTTAATTATATTATTATATTTTGTCCATACAACACTTGACTTACACATACACAGACGACATTTTTATATAGAAGAGGATTTCGACTTCAAGTTCGACGCAACCGTTACATTCATAAGCAGATCGAGTTAATATTTATTCATAATAAACCATATCACTACGAATAAATTATACTTTATCAATTATAAACATAATTACTGCATACAAGAGACCCCATTAAACATTTTTAACCAGTAACATACTTATTTAACATAGTGACATTCAATAGCGGGACTTGAACGCGTATCCCCGATAAATAAATTTAAAGACGGACGACACAGTAACTTTACAATATACATCGATTAATGTTTTAACCTTAATCATATTGGATCTGATGATGACACCTTTGGTGTCGAAACTCGAGTAATCCAGTATAGGATTCTGAGAAACGTTGACAGAAGGTAATTAACCTATTGTATAGAATCATCCGGCATGCTATGTTTTAAGCATGGCCTACATGGTTAAACCTTGTATTTTACAATTAGCCACAATCATTAGTTAACTGGCATACTATTCAGCCATCCCACTAATCTTAACCAGTACTACTAATCAGTGATTAGATTATTGTTCATGGGTTTTTGGTTCCTAATGCATCACCTTCTGATTCTGCTCATAGGCTCCAACTATTTCTAACGACATGGTTCATGAATATTACCTATAAGCTTTGGCATGAAACACAAACATAACTAGTCATGCCAAAACCTTTGTAAACATCTTAACATGATCTAAAACCCCCATCAAAACTCACTATTAACGTGGTCCATGGGTTTTCTTTATATAAAAGTATTTAACCCACACTTCTGCCGTTACCCCCTCACTGACACTTTTTGTGTTTGGGAATATCACTGGTGTTTCACTGACACTTTATTAGTTGGGTGTTTGTTTGTTCGCACTATCTAATATCAGGGATCACTAGCTTTCACAGTCTGTTTCTGTTTGCTTAGTAACTACCTTTATCCCACACTCTTTCACATCAACATAATTACAAAAGGTTTGTATGTTATTTTATATTTACTTTACATTTTGATCGGTTTATTAACTACCTGCATTGTATTTTTACTTTTATTATTTATAATGAGACAGTCTTTCTTTTTTATAACTAAAGTTTTTTTATTGGTCTATGTTGATAGTCTAGGCGACTCTGCCTACTATCATTCCTACTGAATTGAGCAGTTCTAGCTTAAGGACAGGGTTACTATTATGTCGCATTACAATATATATATATATATATATATATGTATATATTGTAATAAAACGATAATGTGAAATAAATAACGGTTGTAAAAATGTGTGTAGAAACGTAGCTATGTCTTTTAAGTCTTCGTTCTGCTCGCAGTATTGATCTTCACTTTTGTATTAAAACAATAATATAATCGTAATTGTAATGGTGTTCTGGTATAGTATTACCCAGAATAATTTTTATGGTGCGTATGTGTAGTAGTGACGTTCCGCTCTGGGAAACGTCGATTTGGTAATGTTCCTGGATTATGTGGTTATCAAATATTCTAGGTGTCTGTTGCTGTTGCAGCAATTTAAAATGTGATATAAATTTAAAATTTATATTTATAATAAAAAATAAATTCTGGAAAAATGTTTTCAATGTGTTTATATTCTTCAAATTTAGAAATAAATTGAGGTTGTTGATTGTAATTATAAGTATGATGGTATAGTGTGTATTCTAGTAATAATCTTCCCTTTTGTAAATCTGTTAAAAAGACAATCCAGTTAACTTCAAATTAGGCGCAAACGGCTCTCTTCTTCTTACTCTTGAAAGGTTGTAGTTCGCATATACCGCCTTTAAAGGTTATTCAGTTTTCTTGAAGAATTAACTATTATGTCCTTTTATAAGAGGAATGAACTTCAAATTACTAGATAACAATCGTTTATTAAACAGAATAATAAATTTTGGTTGATAAAAATATTGATGTTACAATGCCGTATCGACTCGCTCAGGGCCGGTCGATATATGAATTTTACATTGGTATTACAAAAATAGTAGGTTCTTTGAACGGTTAATTATATAAAAAGCCAGAGAAGGTCAGGGTCAGAAAGTATAACACTTACAATTCTAAAAATGTATTAAAATTAAACAATATAATGGTAATTATTAATAATAAAAGTTTATATATAATTTTTATTCACCACAGTTCAGCAAACAGTCGTCTGGTTGAGATGATGAGATCAGATCAAAAATGGCCGTCTGACGCATGCGCGGAGTTCGCCTTCTAACACTGACAAAGTATTTGTGGAATAAATATGTCCCTTCTGCGGTTAAATCTTCTTCGCAATCGTATATTATCTTCTGGGGTATAGTTTAATGTCACTGGAGTAAGATGGACTAATTCACTTGGTGTTAAAATGTTGTTAATTAAGTATATCAATTGGTGTTTATGTGTGTCCGTTTAACCTCGAATATTCACTTGGTATTTGGTGTGATTCCAGTGTTATTTCATTTAAATAGTTATATGTGGTTCTGTTTATTGGTGTTATGTAGTTCGTAGGGCAACTTCACCACTTCACAATGATTAGAATAGTTAAAAATTTAATTTTTACACAAAACTGATTCCGAACTCTTGTTATACGTAACCGCCATTAAGGTTGGTTTTATCAAATATTCACGTCAAGTGCTCTCTTCAATGTATAATAATGAACTGTCTGTATTTCCTTCATCTCATGAAAATCTTAGCCTATATAATATATCTCAGACATTGTTTAAAATTGCCATAACTTCCGATACACTTTAAAAATGTACATTATGTTCATAAAATAATTCGTTATTAGTTAACTGTTTGAAATATAAAATACATATTCGTTTTCACTATTCTATTCTACTTATTTTGATAGTAATTAAGTTAGTATTACAAAGTTTTATCAGAAAATCATATTTCTTATATTTTTTGGGAAGGTCGGCCTAAATTTATACTTCCTGTCTTCTAAGTAAATAATAGCCATTTTCACTAATATAATTATTATTCTATAAAATCTGAAATTGTTATAATTGTCAATTCTCACTTATTTTATGGCAATTTAGTATATTAATGATGGTTTTTTCATACAATTCAGTTGTATATGACTCCCCTTATGATAATGTTAGTGAATCTATTTCAGTTTCAAATGGTATTTCATTATACAAATAAATAATTTTACTCATAGAATGACCATATCTTTAGAAAGCCTTATTTACATAGTATTTAATATGTTGGGTGTATCTTGCCTAAATATTGTCAGTTTGACAGGTTTATAAGATTAGGTTTATTAATTATTCTGCATTTTAACTTTATTATATTGCCTAGATTTGAATTGTGGCTATTTGCAGAATGTTTTACTAATGTAATTATTTTATTTCCTTCTCTGACTTCTGACTCTGATATATTTGATTAAAAATTAGTTCTCTGATCTGGCATAACAGTAATTATAGATTATACAATTAAAATATAACACCCAGATATATAAAACTGGTGTTCTTAATAACATTGTTTTGGTATATCACCTAATAACATAATAAAAAGTATTTCTACAACATTGGAATGATATCTAATTTTAGATAATGCATTCCTAAATTAACATGAACAATAAAATAACAATTATAATACTAATATTTCTTATGACTAACCCTTACTTATCTAAATGCTATATTTAATTGGAACCCAACATTTGGATCCATATATAATTGTTAATACCTTCTACAACTTCATCATAAACAGTTAGTTCTGTAATTCCCCATTTTATAAGATTTATGCCCCCTCTTAAAGTATAACCCTGGCTATCTAAGTTATATTCCATTCTATGGAATGTTCATACAGTTTTAGTAGCTTTTTATTAGTAAAATTACTACTTCATTATCAAAGTAGACACCGTTCACAAAACTTAAAGTTTGTTACTTTGTACTGCTACTCATGCACCTTTCTTAAAGTTTATTAGTTATAATTTGATCACTTACACTTTTCCATGGTGAATTATTACTATATTTACTAGTCTTTTTCTAGTTTTTAATATGAAATATTCAACCATGGGGGAACTGTGAAGATTTGTTCATACACATTACACAATAACTTTTTGAATGCACTAATATTTACTACTGCTAACACTTTTAGTTTTTTGTCAGTTTTACAGTGATATGGTTTTTTAATGTGTTATACTTTCTTTTTTGGGCATTTATTGGTTTTGGGGTTTTTGGGGTTCTTTCCCTATGGGGTTTTTGTTTTATATGGGTCGTCTCACTTCCTTCTTTTTTCTTCTTTAGTTTTATTATACTTCTTTCTTCTTTCTTCCGTAGATTTGGTTTTAATTATTCTTCTTTCTTCCTTCTTCTGAAATAGTAGTTTGGTTGTTCTTCTTTCTTCAGTAATTTTGGTTCTTCTTTAGTTTTAATTTTTCTTCTTTCTTCTTTCTTCTGAAATAGTAGTTTTGGTTGTTCTTCTTTCTTCCTTCTTCCGTAATAGTAGTTTGGTTTTTCTTCTTTCTTCCTTCTTCTGTATTTATGATTATTCTTCTTTCTTCTTTCTTCTGTAAGTTTGGTTTTAATTATTCTTCTTTCTTCCTTCTTCTGAAATAGTAGTTTGGTTATTCTTCTTTCTTCAATAGTATTAGTTTTGATTATTCTTCTTTCTTCCTTCTTCTGTAAGTTTGGTTTTAATTATTCTTCTTTCTTCTTTCTTCTGTATTTATGATTATTCTTCTTTCTTCTTTCTTCTGTAAGTTTGGTTTTAATTATTCTTTTTTCTTCCTTCTTCTGAAATAGTAGTTTGGTTATTCTTCTTTCTTCAATAGTATTAGTTTTGATTATTCTTCTTTCTTCTTTCTTCAGTAGTAGTAGTTTTAATTAGTTCTTCTTTCTTCTCTAGTTTTAATTATTCTTCTTTCTTCTCTCTTCAGTAGTGGTAGTTTTGGTTATTCTTCTTTCTTCTCTAGTTTTAATTATTCTTCCTTCTTCTTTCTTCAGTAGATTTAGTTTGTTCTTCTTTCTTCTTTGAGTTTTAATTAGTTTTGTTTCTTCTGTCTTCAGTAGCTTTGATTGTTCTTCTTTCTTCATTGTTCAGTAGTAGTAGATTTGGTTGTTCTTCTTTCTTCTGTAGTAGTTTTAATTAGTTTTCCTTCTTCTTTCTTCAGTAGTAGTAGTTTTAATTAGTCTGCTTTCTTCTCTAGTTTTAATTATTCTTCTTTCTTCTGTCTTCAGTAGCTTTGACTGTTCTTCTTTCTTCATTGTTCAGTAGTAGTAGATTTGGTTGTTCTTCTTTCTTCTCTAGTTTTAATTATTCTTCTTTCTTCTTTCTTCAGTAGCTTTGATTGTTCTTCTTTCTTCTGTCTTCAGTAGTAGTAGTTTTAATTAGTTCTTCTGTCTTCTGTATCTTTGTTTTTTCTGGTCTGGTTTCTTTGACGGGGTATATTAATTGCCTGCTTCTATCTTACCTGGGTAATTTTGTTATTATTATTTTTAGTCTTCTGGGTTTTTAAATTTGTATTATATTATATTATTTGCAGAAATTTTCTTTATTCAATCTTTCTTGTGAATATATTAGTAAATAGTGCATTTTAATTAATTCTCATCTGGATATTCCATATATTAGAGCTTTATTAATGATCATTGAGTAATGTATTTGTGTGGATTATCTGTCACGCTACAATATATATATATATATATATATATATATATATATGGCAAACCCACATACATATGACTGGTCCTTTATATCGACTATACAATATACTTGTAAATAAATTTCTCCATTTGTTATTGGAATATTTTTTGGGAGGCATGAATCCTTACAAGACTAACCACTCCTTTGTAACCACCTGCCACTGCCCTACTGTTAATATATTAGCAAAAAACACACACACAAACCAATCTTTCAACAAAAACAACCTGTACATGTGCATACAGATTTACAAGATGAGGTTTAACAAGTATGGCATTAGCTCCAGAAAAACAAACGAGTATAGTGAGAACACGGAATTCTGAAACATGGAAATTTTGATTTAATTAAATCTGTATCACAAAAATATAAATTATTTTAATTCAACATTCTTTAAAGATTAAAACAAATATTTCAACTACAATATTTAAAACATCTGAAATCTAGTTTTTTAATATTTTTTATTATTACATATACTGTGTAATTCATTGATAATTTTGAAAGAAGTAAGTGAGCCGGGTACTGAAATGGTAATAGTAGGCCTACATAAGCACTATGGAATGAGAATGATATCTCACATACGAATGTGTATTAAACAGTACCTGTGAAGTACTGCATAAAAAATGAACATACAATCCTTTTTATTACATAAATTACACTTACACCCCTTACCTATTACCACTTACTTAAACCACAAAATGTGAAAAAGTAACAAATACCGTAGTTTACACCAACATTACTCAGAACTAAATTAATAAAGCAAGTACACCAAATTAAATACCAATGGAGATTTGTCACATGAATAAAACAATACAATCTTAATCCATACTAGACTGTATTCAAATGGAATTGACCTGGAATGATTGTAGTGATTTACATGTAGACACAAATATATTAGCATTTCTTCCAAATTAATAACTAACAATATATTGTTCTTCATTTTTTGCCAAATGGAATAGTACAGCCAAATATTTAAAAAAAAAACAAGTGACAAGTTAGCCACATATCAACTAAGCAATATTTCATAACATACTAGAAATATGATAAATATCATAATGTTTTCAAATACAAACTTAATTAACAGTGTGCCCATAAAAAGATTTGTATGTGCAAATTATGTGTAAGCCCATTTCACAAACTTACATCTAAAATTTACATTAAGCTAACAGAATTTTAATTTTGTTATTGAAGAATTTTCAAAACAAAACACCCAAAACTCAGATTTATAATTATAAGAAATATGTATACATGAGAATTCAATTTGTATGCATTTAGTGAAGTATATACATAAACTACAACCTTAAACAAACAGCTAAAACCTATTGTCAAAGTCATGGCTAACAAATTAGTAGACCTATAAACAGATATAACTGTCACTACAACAAACCAATACCTAATGTTATCAATACAATTGGATATCCATACACAGTTAAAAGACATCCTCCTTTGCCTAAGGGTCTAGCTGTTATAAAAATATTCAAATACAACAACAAAAAACGTTAATATTTTTTGGTAATAAAATGTTAGGTTCCTTTTACTAAAACATTATGATCAACAAGCTGTCCATGAATTATAACAATTAATACAAATATTCTACCCAAAAACTGTAGTTGCATGTATGTATATAATCATCGATGTTTACATAAATACACCTACAGGCACTACCACAGTATGCAAGCATTTTCAAATTACAATTCTAACCTAACACTTGTCATTTTGTTTTATGACCTAACACTTTGTTTTGCTTTGTTCCCGACTTTCTCAGTACAGCTGTTACACTATCACATGTTGGCCTTTTACGTTGTGAAAACTTACTTTCAAAATAAACTTAAATACTTCGTACCTATCTGAAACTATTCAATATTTTGGTTCAAGTAGTTCTTTATATTCTTCAGTCTTCCAAACTACAATACTTTCCAGTAATCAGATCCTTGGCTTATACATTAATAAAACACATTTTATTAGTTATTTGACGATCACACAGCATCTAGGTATTTGTTGCTTAGAATGTTAATTTTATAAGTATAAATTACATCAGACTTTGAACTCTTATATTAGAAGTACAGAAATTTTTGTACACGCATTAAAAACAGCTATTTCTACAATTTAAAATTAAACCTACAGAAATTCACACAGTACTCTCAAAGATAATGAAAAATGAAGGCCGTACCTTACCTTCATCTGATGGCGATGGTTTACTTGGATTTTTCTGTACTGGAAGTGGCTGTACATCGATATTGGTTGGGCGCACATTTAATCTTCTGCTGTAATAATCTTCGTTTGGTTGGTTCCATCTTTCACGTGCCCCGGGATGTATTCCTTGCGTTAAACTATCCTCTCTCGGACCAAAGTAACCTTCCATACCAGCCATGTTACCCACCACAACAGACAAGCAACCGTTGTAACTAACTACCGCAGTCACCGCCAGTATGAAGTGTAGGCCATAAAGACGCGAGAAAAATGTGTTGAGCGTTGGGAAACAAAGGACAAATTTGTTGCGTAAAAAAGTACATTTTCTTTCCTTGCCATTGTTATTTGAACATCTTGTTTCTGCATACGCTAGACTACACATTAAGCTTTACATTATTTTCTATATTTAAAGTTTTTCACACTAAAGCTTAATCTCAGAAATTTACAAAGCTTATCACTAATAACCAAGTGAATTTTCAAATATTCTAAAACAAAAAGTGCTAGTAACGCAGCTACTAATTTAGAATTGCAATATACGACATTCACAGTTGGATAGCCTGATACTCACACGCGCCTCAATATAAACTTCTTAACACTAGATACAATCTGTTAACAATCAAGATATGCTGGTACTTGTTTTTGCAAACATAATGTATTGAGTTATTCTCTCGATAGTATAACTTATATAGGTACAAAGACTATTAAAAAAGTACTCTTTAACATTACAAAATTTGTAATTACAATTTTTGTAAAATGACAAAATTTTATGTCTTATGAAAAATAACATTCCTATTATCTTTGATATTTCTGTGTATTATACATAATTAAAAAATATATATACCGGTATATTTAATACATTAAAAGATTAATAAAATAATTATACTTTTTGTAATCATTGTTCAGTTCTCAGACAAATTCCAATAATAATTACAACTTTATTCTGTAGAATCAGGTAGGCCTAAGTTAATTTGTAATGTATTTGTTTAATTTGCAGGTACACCTGAAGACAATAGCAGATTTTTAGTGGTTAAAACATTGTGTAAATAAATTTAAATGATAGTAATAGCCCAATCATATGCTTCTGATAAGTTATGTATTTCATCACTTCATCATCATTATTGCAGCTTTTTTTATATTTTTTGGTTATCCGAGCATAGGTAGTGACACAGAACTATTACTGGGTACCCAAACAAGGTAGATTTTCAAGGGACTTTGAACAAGCACCATAATTTCACACAACAGTAGATTAAGAACAAAACAACAAAATTTTATTACCTAAAATAACCCATCTACAAAATATATGTCTCGAACCATTTCTCTTAACACAATGTTGCCATTGCACTTTGTTGAATGACACTATAGGAATTTGGCAATTTTAGAGTTTGGAATCTAAACAACTTGTTGCAGTTTATTAAAAAAAATTATAATGGTTTCACCAATACTGGTAGTAGTTATTCAGATGAAGTGATTCTTCATTTAATGTTCTCCATTCCCTATTTTTTTTTTTAAAGAAATTGAGAATATTTAATTACAAAAAAGAACGTAAAAAAAAAATTGCAATGTAAGGTATTAATTAGACTGTTATTATTAAAAAATACATTTTAATGAATGATATATATATATATATATATATATATTATAACATGATAAATGTGTGTCGTGTTGTTGTTGCAATGGTTTTCTGTGTTGTTGTGTTTATGCAACGTGTGTAATGAGCACCTACCTGCTGTCCGTTCTTGCGGCTTCTTCCGACTATGGGCGTGTGGATTTGTGATTTGAATTCGCAAGTAGGTTAACTCAAGTGTATAACAACGAAACGCTAATCTTATTATAATTATTGTGAAGAGTTTTGTGAGGTTGGTAGGCTCCGTAGTACAGCAATAAAAATACAGTGTGGGGTAATAAAATCAGGTTTTATTATACTAATCACACATAAGAATGAAAAAACGTATAGTTACAACAATTCTTACGAACTAAAACAGTAAATAGAAACTGGTATGATGTTTTCTGAATGGTTACTATTATTCAGAAAATGAGCTTGTTATTTCGAATTATATTAATTGTATTTTTCTTGATTTCAAAGAAGTTAGTTTTAAATAATTTAATTAATGAATTTAATTTAATTTAATTTAATTTGCAATGCTTTTAAAATGATTTTAATTACTCTAAAATGCTTGTAAATATTCTGAAATAAACTAGCCGTGAATCTAGTTCAACGTGCCTTTATTCACTAGTGATTTGACTCACGTATACTGCAGTATAAGTAATTAATTAATTCTCTAATAAGATTTGTATAGCGCTTTTCTTTTTATCTATATCTAATTCTTAGCTAGGGCTTATTAGTTACTCATACATGCTATACAGATTATCACAATTGAATATTTCTTATTAATTTAGAGTCTTTGATTTATCGGCAACTGAATTATTACTTTTACAATGATTTTTAAAAAAAAAAGAAAGGAAAAATTGATCTTTTGAGAAGTGAATAACTTGATTTTGACTTCCCTGGTTCAGAAGATGATGTGGAGATGCTCCGGAAATCCCTCGCTGTCCTGATCCAATCTGCTAGAGACGACGATCTACTGAGCGTCCTGGATTTTGGCGATGAGTTCGGGAATCAGCAACACTCTGCTCCTTCTGCAACTGGTGATGGTTTTACATCTGTAGTTTCAGCTGCTACAACTGCGTCAGGCTCCTCGTTCGATTCACGTTTCACTCCAGCGTGTGTCTCGTTACGGGTTGTCGCTCTGCTCGTCAGTTCTTCAGCTCGTACCCTGGATATAGACGGCCTCTTCTGTCATACTCTTGAAGTGGTTTCTTGTAGTATATAGTTGATCTCTTGCGTGCGTACGCCAACAGTTAATGTATTGCGCGGTACGCTTATTTGTTGATAAGTAAGAGTATCGTGAATAGACGATATTATTACAAGTCGTTACAGTTGATCTGTAGAACAAGACGATCGTAATAATGCGTGTTGACACCTCAAGTCTTCACAGATGTATCTTCACAAATGTGTGTTACTAAGACGATTGAAGATGTACGTGTGTTCCTCTTGAGTACTGGCAGTCGAGTGTTCTATCAGCCGAAAACTTTGCGTTAGTTCCAATTTCTTTGAATGATTTGATTGGCTGACACACTCTCCCTTCTACTTGAAACTTGTGGTCACCTCATTCCGTGAGAACGAAACTAATTCCCACAGTCTGAGAATTAATATTATTTTTAATATTCTTAACACACCGGATTTTAATTGTCGGTGCGGATGTCCGGTCGCAATTTATATTGCGATTATCTTGGCTGCAAGCCAAGTTATGTTAATTCTAAAATATACATTTGGTTGTTAATTCTTATGACTATTACATATTAAAAGTTCTTCTGTGTAGCTCAATTACTAAGGAAGTTATTAACATAAAATCAATTATCTCCCTTAATGTTCAATTATATTAAATAAAATTCGCACACCCTATTATTAATATTTCGGCAAACATTTTGGCTATTTTGGATTTTTCCTAAATTTACCGGTTTCCGAAATATTAATAATTGAACATTTGGGCGTGACCCTTATTTGTTTATAGTGTGTGTGGTTACGTAACGGCAGCTGGCGTTGCCGTGTGAGCCTGTACAATGCGTTAAGATGCACGGTACATCATAAGAGTTGAGTTTCAATGCTTTAAATTTGTTTAAACATTGATATAGTAAACCCTTTACATATAACTCCAAATCAATGAGATTTGCTCACGTTATAATATATATATTGTAACACCACAAAATGTTACATAAACTAGACACTCACCAGAAGGGTAAATAATTACACTGAAGTGATAAGAGTGAATCGTTTATAATGAATTTAGCAAAGAAGAGAAGGACCAACAAAGAAGAAAGAAGAGGAAGGATCCCAAGAAGCAGTGATGAATACACTGCATGACACTACAACAAACACTATGACTGACTCTAACTAATGGACATGCCAAGTTCACAATAAGCTGTCAAACAAGCCAGTCAATGACATTAATGTAAAGTCATGTGTTAATAAAACTAATTAAATAATGACTAAAATAATGTAATATCAGTAACAGCATTTTGGCTGAAAGTAAAAGGACAATGACCAGTAAATGACAAAGCCTATGACTAGATTAGCTATGGCCACAATGTGTATTGAAACTACCATTACAAGCCCAGATGTAATATTAGTAAGTAAGAATACTTATAAAAGGAAACCTTATGTGGATGAGTAACTTCCTTATTATACAAAATGTAACTAGTAACAATTATTAAGGCATGAACATAGTACTAAGAATGTGTCTAGCCCATGCCTAAACAAACTTTTGTCAGTAAATTAATAAGGAAACAGGACTCCTAGTGAACATAAAGTTTACTGAACAATCAATATAACTAAATGTAATATGAAATACCACCACTCAATTGTTAATGAATAACGTTAAATTGAGTAGGCCAAACGAAATGTAATTAGAAAATAAGGATTTTTTATAATAATGTATCACCCTAATTATGTTAAGATTTAATATTGTACAGTTATAAATAGCTCTTAAGTATAATCATAGATGTATTAGTGTTCAAACAAAGACGTTATAAAGAAAACGCAGTGTGAAACACTAAATGTAAAAAGATAGGAAATAATCGTATTATGCATTACTAGCAGACGACAGTGAGAAACTATGTTTCTAAACATTATTTATGAGCATTGTCAAGGAAAACGAGGTTAAAACCAGTGTTGAGCCACATCAAATTAAAGCCCATAAACTAAACTTTAATTTGGTGGTAATAACCTCGTGATCGGAACAATAATAAGTGCATAGTGCATGTTAGCATCATTTATTATTAAAAATAAGAAATTGTTCGGGTAATACCAACAACACAAAAAGCTGAGCGCAACGTTCGCGCCGGTGACAGTTAGAAAGACAATACGTCATTTGTAACGGTTATCAGAGCCAATCAGAAAAGAGTTTATTAAACGATTTTACTGCCTAAGCACTATGTAGCGAGGGGGTATATAACCAGCAACGGAGAAAATTCGTTACACTTTTTGTCATCTACTCGAGCGAGACAGTTGTCGCTCGTCACCGTAACATTTTTAATAACTTAACATAATATGAAAACAGTGAACCTTTTAAAATTTCTTCAAGACAGATAACCATACAGCAATTGATTACAAGGAAAGTGCTACGCCAGTAAAGTGAATATTTTAATTAGTGCGTGATTTTAGAACGAGAGAGAGTTTTATAATCAGTAATTAACATAGCCCAGATTTAGTAAGAAGAGGGCCAACTCTCCGTTCATAGTGCGTGTGAAGTGTAATTAACCAGTGGTCATTATAATCCGATCACTGGAGTGTTTTTAAAAATTTGAATCTATATGATTAAAAGAAATAACGTAACACTGTGACCATTTATTTTATTTATCTGCTTGCACTGATCATTATTTACCACAAAATTGTACTGACGCAAGGACAACAAAACTTTCAATTGTATACACAGTTTCAATTTACTTAGCGGATTTATCAATCCAATGTAAGATATTTGTATTAGTACTAAGTGTTAAAAATATTTGTTAGTAGATAAGTAAACGTAACAAACGCTAACCAGTAAAAATAATTACGAGTTTTAAAAAGAGGCCAAATTATTAATTATTATTATTAACGTCTGTCAAGGCATATGATAGTTCTTTATTGTATTTCAAAGAGCCTACCCGTGAGGTATATTATATAATTAAAAGTCAAATTTGTTAATAGATATAAGAGTTTATTGTTCTAACTGAGCTAGACCGTATTGTAAATGGGCAAAGTAACATCAAGTTTATATTAACGTATCAATTGTATTTTTAATTGTTGAATTTATTTTAAAAGGGTAAAATAAACCCGATTTTATTCAGCATAAACCTTGATCATATTTATTTCACATAGTTAATTAATACTCAACATTTGAGTACAGGGAGATAACTCTGAGTAAAGACTTTACTATATTATATTTGAATTGTAGTGAATGCATTAAGCATTTAAACGAAGTATAAAGTGAATTTATACAATTCTCAATTTTATTAATTGGTTTTTCATGGGAATTTTCCTAAAATAAACCCATGTGGCGCCCTTATTGCACACAAGGAGTGATATAACCTTGTTGATAAAGCAAGCTGGTCTTAAGTGCATCTTGACAGTTTATTTTTTGGTAAGTGAACTTCAGAACTTCCAGTATCACGAACAGGTACGTGAAAGTGTATATTATTATAAATTATTTGTCCAGACGAGACTTGACGTTACGTACACTGACGACACTTAACCACGAAGAGGAGTTCCGCTGCAAGATCGACGCTACGGCTGCATTCATCCACCAACCAGCGATTAATATATTATTCACTATAATTATCAAACTTTACTAAATAAACAATATTTATCAATTATTACTAAAGACTATTACTGCAAATATTTTAAAAAGAGTTCATTTCAAGTAGTAGCACGAGATTCATTACAGTTATAATCGATATTCAATTTAAATTATATAATAATTAAACACCCCTATAGTTGTTCTACTACAATATATATATATATATATATATTGAAATAAACAGCTTATGATGTTAAGAGAAGATGATGATGCCCCACGTTGTGAGCGTCAATTTGAAATAAAACTTGTTATGATGTTTTATTTACTTATATGAGACTCCCGTGTATCCACGTTAAGCCCCACTGTTGAAGTCGTCAATTCGAAAGAAAATGGGTTTATTGTGTTTAATCAATCTGTTATTTATAAATATTATTTATGTTATTAATTATGTAGTCTTACAGGTGACCTCCTGAATTCAAATTTAATAGGCAAATATATTTGTGATTATGTTATTTTAACTTTTAATTGTACTATAATACAGGTTTAACTAAGTATTCAATAGTTACGCAATATTAACGATATACGTCATGTATTGACTGAATGTATTAAGGATTCTTGTCAACCCTAGTCCCTCTGTATTAGATAATTCAATTCAAATTTGGTACAGAAAACACGCTAGTTCGGCAATCTCCCGTTCCACCAGCTGTTGACAATTAGCGCTGTTATTTGTAATAGGCTTGCGTCTAGGTTAACCGTTCATCGGATTTTATTCACCCTTTTTCCTGTAACTTACTCCAACCACAACATATAATACCTATTCTGCAATAACATGAAACATTATCTTATACAAGAAAGATTCTTTATTAATTTTGTACGTTATTTCACATTAACAGTTCTCTTCAAAATAATAATATCATTAAATCGATTGTACAATGGTATATCGATCGTCAATTGACCAAGTTCCTTCTGACTTATACAAATTAAATATAACAATAAATATTTCTTATCCCAGGGTTCGTAAGATTCTCTTAACCATTAGTAAGGCCAGGTAATGCAAAATTAAGGTTACTCAAGTATTACAGAAGGTTATTAACTCTAAATATATTGAAATTAAAAAATAAGTTGATTTTACTGGATTGGTGAATCTCAAACTGGCATTGGACATCTGTAAACAGTTGAAGATGATCTGCTTAGATTATGTTCATCCAGGAAAAAGTGTTCTGGTCCTTAATAAAATTGATGGTGTAGTATACAGGGAAGCTCCCAGGAACTCTTCTGACTGCCGTTCTTCTCTTACGATCTTGATAGTTGTCAGTCACGGTGGAATGGAAATAGTATTATAGCTTCTTCTTGAAGGTGAAGGTTAATTCTGCAAAAACGAGGTCTTCGTATATCTTCTCAATAATTCCGTTAGTTTCGGCCTTTACTTCCCTCAATTAGTCTTCTGATTACATGGGAAATCGGTTTAATACCAAATCCAGCGGAATTATCCTGGTGAATGAAGTGAGGAATTCTCGACTCTTTTAGAGGTATTCGGTTATAATTTGGAAGTCTAATTGGTTTTATTATTCATCAGTAGTATTATAGAATTAGGTTTCAAATAGGATTTATTAATTTAGATTCATATTTTCTCAAATTTTATCATTCTTTTTTAAATGTGTCTCCTCATCTCAACTTAATAGCATATAACAATCGAAACGAATGAAACGAAAATCAACAACATTGTACCTTTTAGTTGCCCTAACAACCATTATTTTCTGTCATTGGATAAAATTTGATATCCTAGAGCCAGAATTATAAATTATTACTACTCTTTTTTAATAAAATACTCCATGCTTGGAATCATACCGAATTACTTAAAACTTTCACCCAACCTACCTTATTATACCATATATAATTTACTACAGTTTCATTGGACTGGACCCATTAAAAAGGTATTAATTTCCTTTTACAAATATTAAATTTAGGCCTATAGGTTTTCTTACAACTGTTATAATATTGTTTGGTTTTTTAACTTAATTTTCTTTACCTGACCTACTGTACAATTAGTTACTGGTTCATGGTTATTTACCTTAATTTTAATTTCCTGGTTTTACTTTATTACATTAATTAATTCGTCCTGGAACCTTTCATTAGTTTACAACATAATTATCAGAACTACTTGTCAACTTTTAAACACTTATTGCCATCCTGGCCAAATTTACAAACATTAACTCAAAATAACTTCATTATTCAATTTTAGTCAACACATATAACATAGTATAATGCCTAACACAGGTAATTATACTTAATTGTCTAAAGACAATTTTAACATAAATAAAAACATTACCACTGATTAAGTATTCCTATAAAACAACAGTTCACTTTTACTATACTCAAAACATAAAATAAATATTCTGTGCACACTACCATGCTACAGTATAAAAACAAGTACAATTTATTACATTAAACATTAATTGGTATAGTATTTTATACTCAACGTTATTTATTACATCTCTTAACTTGAGGTACATCTCAGATGTACTAATTACTGAGTAACCTTAATATCGGGGTATGGTCCTTGACCATAGTTAATTCATTTTTTTATGTAACGTTGGGGACCTCAATTCTGTTACGTTACAATATATATAGTGTGATTTGCAGATTGTTCAGGAGAGGAAATTTATAATACTGAGAAGTCAAATTACTGTCTATTATTACCAGACTAAGAATGTTTGAAAGAAAGATTGTAAGATGTGTTTATGGCCCAGTTAAAGAAGATGATGAATGGAGAATAAGAAATAACCAGGAGACAGATGAGTTATTGAAGCATTAGGCATTGTAAGATTTGTAAAGGTGGAATGAATATAATGGATAAGTCATCTAGAGGGGATGGAATATCATCAGCATATGCCAAAGAAAATCCTGAGGACATAAGTCTATAAAAGCAGAAAGAGGGACTGACCTAGGATAAAATGGTTGGATGATGTGCTGGAATGCCTAAGAAGAATGGATGTGAGGGGTTACACTAAGAGGGCAATGAATAGAAGACATTGGAGAAGATAGGTTAAATATAAGCATGTCACTAACGACTTGTGTTCTGAGCCGGTAGTGATATACTTATATTTAGTATAACAACAACGGACAACAAAATCTAAGAAGATTGGTGTTTGAAGCCAGGACTTGCGTTGGGCTGTAGTGCTAAAGAAAAGAAGATTACCAGGCTACATGGGTTGTATAATTACGGTTGTACATATGAAGAGAATGTTAAACTCTTAATGGCAATTAAATCAAATGGATGGGAGACACAATCCATTGTGAGTTTACAGGTTGCCTGTAACTGGGTTAGATGCATTGTTATTTTCTGTAAAATTTAAATACTCTTAGCTACCTTATTTAGCTAAGGTCACTAGGTTTTAACTAAGGTGATCTAACTTTTTTATCATTACTGATTATTTAAAAAATTATAATAGTAGACTGAGTAATTACCTTTAAAAAAATAGTAAGATTTAGATTTACCTAGGAGTGTAGAATCTTTGTTTATTCTACAGTGATTGGGCTATTTTTGCTACTACTGACTTTTGATTTATAAAATTCTTGATCACCTTTATTGTGTGTCAGTGTTACATAGGCCTATGTGTTTTTCAAAACTCATTCACTTTATTCTTGTTTCATTTTAAATATTGTATAATAAATATTTCTTCTTGGATTTCGTTGTCCATGACGTGTCCGTTACTTAACTAAATACACAGTTAAGAACCTCTGAAGAAGCTTTTTAAAAGTGAAAACTGGTTCAGGTTGTAAGGTAAAACTTTATGTTTATACTCATAAAAAACTTTGTGTTCAGAGTAGTTAGTGAAATAGTTGTATTTAAATATTTATTTAAGTATTTATTTTTATTTAAATTCTATTTTTACAGTGTTTCAACAATTTTTATTGAACTGTCATCTTTAGATGTATAACAATAAAAAATAAATAAATAACAATGTACAATAAATTGTTAAACAACAATGTATAGAAAACAAAAATGTACGTCATAAAATAAAGTATATAATTCTGATGATGTTGGGATTGTACATTAGATATTAAAATAAAATGAATACTTGCATTGAAACCATATATTACAAATAAATAAATATATACAGTATTTGATTCTTAATTTTTATAAGCCTATTTTTATTTTATTTGCAAAGCAACCACATTGAACCAAATATATCATTATAAATTCATGTGACATTTTGAACACAATTAATTTTTAATTCCTTCTAGTGCTTTACGGAAAATTTGCCTGGGTTTTACTTATAGTGTAGATTATTAGGATATCTCATGCATCTAAGGTAAACCCAGTGAGTTTCTTCCTCTTATTCAGCCTTATTGAGCTTAGTATTTATAGTTGTATCAGTGGCGGCTCGTGACTTAAGAGGCTGGAGGGCACGGCCTTTAGGCTTCTTAATTATTTATCAATATTGTAGCATGACAGATAATGCCCATAGTTCTGAATGGAAAGAAAGATCATAAAATAAAATAAAAACAAACTTAAATCCAAGAAAGAACATTAAAAATTAATTAAGAACCACCGTAAAGCACAATCATAGTATGAAGTAAGAGTTTCATTAAAACCAATATTACAATGAATGATGAGTAATCAAAATAAACCAAAAAAACTAAAAATAAAGTAAGGTAATACCCAGGCAGGATAGAAGTAAGTAAGGAAGAAACCAGAACAAGACAACATCCACAATGAAAGGGATACTTTTATAAGAAACAAGGAGACTAGGAGTAAGTAAGGAAGAAACAAGAACAAGACAACATCCACAATAAGAGGGAACACTTTAATAAGAAACAAGTAGGATAAGAGTGATTAAGGAAGAAACAAGAACAAGACGACATCCACGATAAGAAGGAGTGCTCTTGAAAGAAATAAAAACGAAACCCCTAAAGAAAATAAAAATACCCAATGAAAGTATAACAAAAAACCCAAATTTAGAAAACCATGTAAAATAAATATAAACAAAAGTGTATAAAGTAGAATTAAAAGTGAACCAATGTGAATTAGTAATATAATAGAAAAAACAAACCTTCAGTATCCTCTATAAACAAACTTCTTGATTTTAAAAAGACTATAAAACTAATTAGAAATAAAATCAAAGAAATAAAAGGGGACCAGTGCAAGTTTCTATATTATATTAAATAAACTTAATGTGTCAACGTTGGAGTTCATAAACTAAGTAAATTGTGCATTTATACAACTTTAAAGTTTTTATATTGTGTCAATAAATAATATTTAATTGAGTATTATAATGACAAATAATACAAGTGTTGCTAAATAACTGCCACTCTTTATATACAACATTCATTAGAATGACAGTAATAAAACAAGAACAGGCCAGTAAAAAAGTGAAGTGACCAAGAATCATTACCCCAAAAATCAAACAAAAACAGCTAAGACTGAAAATAAAACTAGTTATAAGAAATAGTGTAAATGAGGGAAGGACAGATATGTTTTGTTTATTTAGAATAAGTTTAAATAGCTCAAGGATGAAATGTCTGAAAGTACAATTCTTTTAATATAAAATTTTTATTATAAAATATTTATTATGTGTTACTAATGATAATCAAAACTAAGATGTCTGAGTTTAAATACCATTGTTAATTTCAATTATTTGTTATGGGTTAATAGTTTGAATCCTATACTAAATGTTCTATTGTTAAAGTAAGAAAATGTTAATTAATGTTATATTAGAATAGAAAGTCAGAAGGGGTATAAACAAGCTGTATTATTAAAAAACTTTGTATGTAAAAACAGATAAAATCTAGGCCAAATGGTAAATCTAAACAACATTAAAACTGATGAAATAAGTACAGAAAGATAGTTAAACTGATGAAATTTATATAAGGTAAATCAGTCATAGAGTCATATAACTGGAACTATAATTAAGAAAGATATTGTAAAAAGATAGTAAGAATTATTGGAAAAATTGGAAATGTAATAACTAAAAATTCAATTC
This sequence comes from Magicicada septendecula, assembly GCA_034769895.1. Taxonomy (NCBI): domain Eukaryota; kingdom Metazoa; phylum Arthropoda; class Insecta; order Hemiptera; family Cicadidae; genus Magicicada; species Magicicada septendecula. Next base: position 148,574,537 of record CM068375.1, on the reverse strand, counting down.
TTGGATTTCGTTGTCCATGACGTGTCCGTTACTTAACTAAATATCACTATTGTTTGACGACTCGGAACACTAAGTTTTTTATAAGTAAAATCGTAAAGATTTACCTTATAGCATAAACTGGCTTTCACCTTTAGAAGGCTTCATCAGAGGCTGCTGTAGGTAGCGCTGTCCGTCTTGTTGTTGGCGACGGGATAGTTTTTCGAAAGATCGATGCTGTGTGTGTGTGGTGAGATGTGTTCAAATAATGCGTGCAATTTGAATTGTGTCTGTTTGTTTAGGATGTCGTTTTTATTTGTTTTTGTGTGTTTGTATATTTCTAATTGTTCTAGAGTGTCTAGTTTTCGGCCTTTTGTGTGTATGTGTAGAATGTTCATGTTATTGTCGATGTTTTTATATGTGTGGTTTGCTTCAATGAGGTGGTTTGCAAAGGTGGATTCTGTAGTAGTGTGGAGTGCCTTTGTGTGTTCAATGTATCTCTGTTTGAAGCTACGTCCTGTTTGGCCTATGTAGAATTTATTGCAATTTGAGCAATTTAGCTTGTATACACCGGGTAGATCGAATTTGTTTTGTGTTTTGTGCGTGCGTTTTGATAATGTGTGTTCTGTTTTGTTAGTAGTTTTGTAAGCGATTCTGTATCCTGCTTTTTTGAATTTGTGGGCAATTTTTTCAGTTTGTTTGTTGATGTATGTTAGTGTTATGAATTTGTTGTTTTCTGTCTTTGTCTGTTGTTTGTTTTGTGTTTTGTGTAGGAGTTTACTGACTATTGTTCTGTCATATCTGTTAGATTCTGCTAGATATTTTATCGTGTTTAGTTCGTCTTTGTAGTCTTTTTCATCTAAGGGGATGTTGTTAAGTCTATGTATCATGGTTCTAAAAGCAGCTAGTTTGTGTTGTGTTGGGTGATTGGAGGTGTTGTGTATTAGTGTGTCAGTTATAGTTGGTTTTCTGTATATACTGAATTTGTGCTTGTGTTCTAGTTTTGTGATGGAAAGGTCTAAGAAGTTTTTGGTATTGTTGTGTTCGTATTCGGCAGTGAAGGTTATGTTTTTATGTATTTTGTTTATGTGCGTAAGTAACTGTTCACATTGTCTTTTGTTCCCCCCTGTATAGTATTAGAATGTCATCAACGTATAGTTGTGAATGACATCACCAATATAGTATTTTATGTGAGTGTCTGTCATTGTTTGTGAGTATTTTTGTTTTTTCTAAGTGTTGGAGGAAGACTTCTGCTAGAATGCTGGATATGGGGGAGCCCATGGGTAAGCCATCGTTCTGTGTGTAGTATTTATTGTTATAAGTAAAGTAGTTTTGTTTTGTGATAATGTTCAGAGTTTCTGTTATTTCGTTGATAAGTTCGTCTGGTGTGTTGTTTTGTTTGAGTTTGTTTTGTAGGATGGTGATTGTTTCAGAGATGGGGATGTTTGTGTAGAGGTTTTTAATGTCAAAGGAGGCTAATGTGGCATTATGGGGGATGTGTATGTCTTTTATTTTTGTTACTAGGTCAGTGTTGTTTTTTACTGAAATGTTGTTGTCTATTTGTGTGTGTTGTCTAATAATTTTGTCTAGATATTTTGCGAGTTTGTGTGCAGGGGCATTACGGTAGTTGATAATGGGGTGGATCGGAATGTCATCTTTATGGATTTTGGGAAGCGCTTGGAGGGTAGGTGCTGAGGTCGGATTTGTTTCATGTAGGGCTTTTGTTTATGTGTCATTATGTGTTTGGCTTTGTTGACTAGTTGTTTTATTGAGTTTTGGTATCTGTCGGTGGGGTCGTGTTTTAGTTCTGTGAAGTTGTTCTGTTCCATGAAGTTTTGTACTTTTTTGTGTAGGTTGTCTGTGGGGATAATTACAGTCGTGTTGCCTTTGTCTGCTTTTACAAATGTGATGTTGTGTTTGTGTGCCTTTTTCCCTCAGTTTAATGGCTGTGTGTATTTCTGAGTTGTGGTTGTTGTTGTTGGGTGTCTTATGTACTCCTATTATGTTGTTTATATTATGTCTTAGAGTGTCTTGATGTTCTGGTGCTGTGTTTTGTATATTTGTTTCTGTGTCAATTATGAGCTTTGTTAGTGCTTGGTTGTTATGTTTGTAATGTATGTTATGTTTTAGGCCTTTATCAAGGAGTGTTTGTTCGTTTTTTGTGAGTGTGACATTTGTGAGGTTTACTGTACGTGGGTAGAATTTGTGCGAGGGAATTATATCTGTGTTGATTGGTGTCAGGTTTTTTATTTTTCTGTCGTGTTTTGTCTGTATGTTATGTATTTGTTTTTTTGTACATTCATTTGTGTGATGTATTAGTTCAGTCATGTAACTGTGTCCGTATGTGTTGGCGATTTGTAGGTGTAGTGTTAGTGCTTTGCGGTTGAGGGCGTCTTTTTTCTTATATAGTTGTTTAATGGATTCTTTTATGTATGTCCTTTGTGCGATGTTTTGTGTTATTCGGGCGGCCGGGTAGTTGTGTTTAATTTTGATTTGGGCATATTTAGGTATTATCCTAATTATATATTAGGTATATCTGCCCCATTAACAACTACCGTAATGCCCCTGCACACAAACTCGCAAAATATCTAGACAAAATTATTAGACAACACACACAAATAGACAACAACATTGCAGTAAAAAACAACACTGACCTAGTAACAAAAATAAAAGACATTCACATCCCCCATAATGCCACATTAGCCTCCTTTGACATTAAAAACCTGTACACAAACATCCCCATCTCTGAAACAATCACCATCCTACAAAACAAACTCAAACAAAACAACACACCAGACGAACTTATCAACGAAATAACAGAAACTCTGAACATTATCACAAAACAAAACTACTTTACTTATAACAATAAATACTACACACAGAACGATGGCTTACCCATGGGCTCCCCCATATCCAGCATTCTAGCAGAAGTCTTCCTCCAACACTTAGAAAAAACAAAAATACTCACAAACAATGACAGACACTCACATAAAATACTATATTGGCACAGATACGTTGATGACATTCTAATACTATACAGGGGGAACAGAAGACAATGTGAACAGTTACTTACGCACATAAACAAAATACATAAAAACATAACCTTCACTGCCGAATACGAACACAACAATACCAAAAACTTCTTAGACCTTTCCATCACAAAACTAGAACACAAGCACAAATTCAGTATATACAGAAAACCAACTATAACTGACACACTAATACACAACACCTCCAATCACCCAACACAACACAAACTAGCTGCTTTTAGAACCATGATACATAGACTTAACAACATCCCCTTAGATGAAAAAGACTACAAAGACGAACTAAACACGATAAAATATCTAGCAGAATCTAACGGATATGACAGAACAATAGTCAGTAAACTCCTACACAAAACACAAAACAAACAACAGACAAAGACAGAAAACAACAAATTCATAACACTAACATACATCAACAAACAAACTGAAAAAATTGCCCACAAATTCAAAAAAGCAGGATACAGAATCGCTTACAAAACTACTAACAAAACAGAACACACATTATCAAAACGCATGCACAAAACACAAAACAAATTCGATCTACCCGGTGTATACAAGCTAAATTGCTCAAATTGCAATAAATTCTACATAGGCCAGACAGGACGTAGATACATAGGCTTCAAACAGAGATACATTGAACACACAAAGGCACTCCACACCACTACAGAATCCACCTTTGCAAACCACCTCATTGAAGCAAACCACACATATAAAAACATCGACAATAACATGAACATTCTACACGTACACACAAAAGGCCGAAAATTAGACACTCTAGAACAATTAGAAATATACAAACACACAAAAACAAATAAAAACGACATCCTAAACGAACAGACACAATTCAAATTGCACGCATTATTTGAACACATCTCACCACACACACACACACAGCATCGATCTTTCGAAAAAATATCCCGTCGCCAACAACAAGACGGACAGCGCTACCTACAGCAGCCTCTGATGAAGCCTTCTAAAGGTGAAAGCCAGTTTAGGCTATAAGGTAAATCTTTACAATTTTACTTATAAAAAACTTAGTGTTCCAAGTCGTCAAACAATAGTGATATTTAAAAATTCAAAGAGGGGAGTCACAAATTAATGAATAATATTTAAAAAGAAAACCAATTAATCAAATTACAAGAAATTAAGGGAAGATAAACATTTTATTCCAATCTGAGATTTAGTACAATCATAGGCTAAATATAACATATAAAATGGCAAACATTTTGAGAAGGACAGGAAGTAAATTTAAAAACTTACAATTTCAAAATAAAGTAAATATAGCATTTTAGATAAAAAACTTTGTAAAACTATCTTATTTCTTATCAAATCAAGCAGAATGAACTGAAGAAAAAGATTATGTATTTAGTATTTCATAGAATTAAATAATAGCAAAAATATATTCAGTAATATAATGTAATTTTCATGAATGTAACAGAAATGTAACGTCTCGCGGGAATATGATCGGATAGTATCGTTTGATCTTATCGTCACTCTTGCGATCATCACAGAATTCGTTATAATTTATGTTCAAAGTTAAAAAAAAAAAAATCGAGTGTGTGTGATTATGCAGATATTTCCCTTAGATTTTATTTGGGTGAATTCAATGAAGTTGTTTGACTGTAGTTAGGAGAGAGAGTACAAAAAGAATTATCCTCTTGGCATACAATTAATTAATTTAAATTTCTCCGCTCATGAGACCAGTTGATTGTGACATTTACAAACACATTGGAGGTTAAATTAACACCAATGGTATGTAATATTTTCTGGTTGTCTGTTCTCTTCTCTGTCTCCAGACAATCTGTAAACAACTACCCTCTACTGAAAATAATACACATTTTTATTCAAATAACAAAGTATTCATTGTATTTATTTAGTAAATTTTTGTTTTATCTTCTCCCAAAACAGAAAGGTATAATCGATTCTTACTGACAACACAACATTAGTTCGATCTTATTTTTTAAACATAGAATGTATAACAAATATTTTATATTTTTATTTAAAAAAAACCAATAAAGAAATAATCTATTAATTTCCCAGGGTTTTTTTTGAGTTCTTTGTACTATGAGACGGTCAGAAATGAATATTGTTAAATACCAAGCTTTACATTAATTAATTTATAATAATTTGTAGTATGTAGTTCCGAGGTTATCCACCAGAGCGCAGATTATGTTTCTTCACTAAAGCCATGAAATTTATTTAATGGTGGCTAGCAATTCACAGGGATCCGTTATGCTGATTTTTTGATTAACTAAAATAATAAAGTTTGTTTTCACCTCTTTTCCTGAAGTGTTTAAAGATATGGTGCTGTTTCTAGTGTTATGAAGTTATAGTTGAGATGTAATTTAGTTAAATTTACTTGGATACGATCTCACCAAAATATCGACGTGCTGTAGACTAGGCCCGGATCTAGTAGTTTGATTTTTTCAAAGTTTCATCAAAATAAGGGCGTGAACGGTTCTACGTGAAGGAGTTCTAATATAAGGTGAACATCACTCGTCAATTTTATTAAATTTCGCAATAATTATTCCAAAAAGTATTCATTAATTTCTCAAATTTTAATAGGCATTACACTTTTCAAAACGTTCTCTTCCCAATCGTTTTAACAATTAACTCAAATCTTGTTAGTTGGTTACTCGTAGTAACCAAGATTTTTTTATGGTTTTTTATTGGTGAATCTATACACCTTTTTGTATATAGGCTATTATTAATTATTATAAATTTATTTCTTCTTTTTAGAAAAATAATTCTTTTTATATTTTATTTATAATCGAATTTAATTGATCTAAGGTTTTTCTTTATATTTTTCCTTAAGCTTGTACACTGGAAATTTTATATTTTAATCTCTTTTAATTTGATTTATTTATAATTTATCCTTTACTGAATGTATCCTTACTCTAGACTATTTTTCCTATGCCATCTTTCTAACATAGTAGTATTTTATATTATTATTATTTTATATTTAACCCTGGGTTATCTTATATTTAAACAAAATCATTATATTAAACACAAAGATTAATCCTAGGTACAAGACCTTTGTAGCCTACACAATAAAAAATTACACAAAATACAAAATTTGTCAGCAGCAATATAGTCCACTGCTACCATATTAATAGTTTTTCATCTACAGTATAAATCTGTAAGATGCTCTTTTTTTAAAAGTTTACACTCTCACTATGTACACTATATTTCACTTTGTACACTATATTTCACTTTATTGTTTACAGTGTTTTGTAGTACAAAGTTTTTTACAGCCTGGTACATAATACCCACTTCTGACTTTTAGAATGGGGTGATTGTGTTAACATATTTGGGCATGGGATATATAACGTTACAGAAGCTAGAAAGAATTGAAACAATGTATTGCTAATATTAAATTGGCTAAGACGTTTTTAGATGATGAAGGAAGTTAGAACAGTTGATTATTAGACTTTGTCGAGCACGTTTGAACGAGAGTTTGGCTAAATAATAACCTAATAGCGAAGACAAGCATGGCGTTCAAACTCATAAGCCTAGTCTACTATGAAAATCGCGAGTGTCGGAAAATTTCATTTAAACATTAAATTCAGTGGAACTAACACTTACAAACATTAAAATAACTTAACACAGAACAGAAAAGAAGTGAATACATAATTTAAACGATTAAAACCAATAATTCCAAATAAAGAAACAAACGATGCAATTGTCGACCTAATAGACTAAAGTGAAATATAACTTAATCCAACACATTTTATCGAAGTGAACCACAAACACTTAACCAGGACCACTCCACTAACACCAGAAAGAATAATCGCAACTGCAGGAACGAGAAATCATTGGAGAAGCAACATTTATTTGAAGCAGATTCATCGAGGTGCATTCGTCAATTACATCTGAACACGGAGCGGCCATCTTTAAGTTCCCACAATTCCAAGCGCCACTGCCAGTATATCTTCATGGTTCAAAAAATTTCTTTACTTACTATTATATATTGAATGATATGTTTGTATTTTAATTAATAAGCTTATATTTGTAATGTTATACTTTCTATACTATGCCCTTTTCTCTGACTATATATAAAATAACTGTTCAAAGAACCCGAGAATATACAAATTGTAAAATCTATTGTTTTGCCCTGAGAGAGTCAATTCATCAATCGATATAAAATCGATTACTTTATTATTTGTTAATAAAATTCTTTGAATATTATAAAATTGAATCCTATTTATTCCTAAATTATAAATAGAATAATATATCATCTTAGTTGAGACATAACTACCAGAATTTAACAACTTTAAAGGAAGATAACCTGCAAATAAGGAAAGATCACCAATCGATTGTTCCTGGAGACAATAATATTAACATAATAAAAGGATTCTAAATACACCAAAGGATATAATTCGACAAAAACAATTAATAAGAAGTTCGAAACACCACGAAACACTTTAAAATAATTAATATTAAATTAATTAAAAATAAAACAAGAAAAAAAATAATAATAAAAAAATTTTTTTTACAAAATACAAGAATAAGTTTTTATCAACAGTATACAAAGATCTCTATTTGAAATTCGTTACAAATTGGCGACCAACTAAGGGGCTTTAATTAGTGATTGATAGGCCACTATAAATTGCCCAATTCCTAATTTAAGCTTGGCAGCAGTTATCAAGTTAGTAGAAAAGGAAAATGCAACGTCGAGCAACATCGAAGAAACGGGCGGTGGAGGCCGAAAAGGAAATCAATATGGAGGACAAGGAAGCGATGCCGGTGGAAGACGTGGAAATGTTATTAACCCCAGTGGTACCTAAACAACCCGCACCACCAGAGGAACATCCGGAGAGACCCACACAAACAGGGGACGTCAATATCCCAGAGAAGGAGATGGGGAAGTCCAAAACAATGGAAGATAGTAAAATGGATAAGATAATGGAAATGTTCCTACAAATGAGGGAGGAGAGCAAATCAATAAATAAGAATATAGAATCCACAAAGGAAGAATTAAAGGAAACCAATAAGAAAATGGATTCTACAAAAGAAGAATTAAGTAAGGAAAGGAAGGAAGACAACCAGTCCTTAAATAAGAAGTTGGAAGATTTGAAGGAGGACAATCAGTCCTTGAGTAAGAAAATTGATGAAACAAATAAGAAGATGGAAGAAGAAATGGGGAAGAAGTTAGAAGAATTGAAGGAGGACAACCAGTTTTTAAAGGAAGAATTCAAAACAACCAAGTAAGAATTGAGTAATAAAATTGATAATACAAATAAGAGAATTGAAGAAAACAGTAAGAAGATGGAAAGTGACAACCAACAGTTGAAGGAAGAGTTAAGGGAAAATAACAAGAAAATGGAAGAGAAAATGGAGGAGAAATTGGAAGAACTGAAGGAGGAAAACCAACTATTAAGACAAGAATTAAGGGAGGTTAACCAAAAAAATCTCGACAAATTAGATGAGAGAATAGAGTTGTTAAAGGAAGAGTTGAGCAAGGAAATCAACAATAATAATGAATCCACAACTAGGAATTTACGAGAAGAAACCATGGAAATCAAACAACAAATTAAGGAAGTGGACGAAAGGTGTAGCCAGACGGAGAGAGACGTACAGGGTTTCAAAGAAGAGGTAAACACCAATTTCACTAATATCGAAGAGTACAGTAGAAGGAAGATGGAAGAAAACCGAAGAGAAATCCAGGAAGAATTCGGGAAGGTACGGAACCAAGTCACGGAAAGGTGTGACGGAATAGAAGAGGCTATGACGAATATCACGGGTCAAGTATGGCAGAGCCAAGAAGAAATGGAAGTCATGAGAAATCGACCCACTAACTTTACTGGGATACCAATCAATGAAAATCGGGAATGATTAAATTTCCGACAGTACAAAAGAAAACCGATGGAGTTCCTGGCAAGAATTGAGGAATACTTTGCCAAACATAGAGGGAGTAGGTGGAATAACAACCGGGAGATATTGGACGAGTCGTTCAGGGAAATGACCGACAATTGGTGGATGGCGAATCAAAGTGAGATCGCGAACTACCAACAGTTCAGAAACCTATTCAAAGTGAAGTACTGGTCAGAAACCACGCAGAACTTGATACGAGACAATATTTGCCATGGACGATATAAGGCCCAACTAGGTAACACCATGACGGCCTATTTCTTAGGAAAGGTGTGTCTGGCGAAACATTTAGAACCGGCAATACCCGAGGAATGCCTGGTGAACAAGTTGTCTCACCACTATGACGAAGATATAATCAGAGCAAGAAGGGGCAGCCAGATAAAGACAGTGCAAGCCATGACCGAATTACTGGAGAGTTATGAGAACGAGGAATACTACCGTCAGAGTAGAAGGAGGAACGATAGGCCAGAAATAAGAAGTAACCAGTACCCCAGTAACAGTAACAACCAGAATAGTAACAACTACCAAGGGAACCGTAACCATCAGAATAATTACAATGGTAATAATAACCCCCCGAATAATAATAGGAATAACTTTAACAATAATCCGAATAATAATAGGAACAACAACCACTACCCAAATAACCGAAATAACTATTATCAGCACCCTAATAGTCCTTATAGTCAGAGAAACCCCCACCCCGGTAATACTGAACGTTATTACCAAAATAATAGGAATTACAATTCCAACAACTATAATAATAACAACAGGGTTTCCCGACCACGGGTAAATTTCATAAGAGCTGAAGATAATGGGCCAAGAAGGTATAACCATCAGTGAAGAAACAGTTTCCACGATGGAGATCGTCGGCGGAGGAGCGAAGAACGTGATGGTCCGAGGTACGTACGACATAGACGAAGTACCAGTCTAGATGATCCTGGCTGGCAACCAAACCAAGAGCAAATATTTTAACATAGTATGGAGCGGCAAGAACCGACGCAAGGTTTCCAGTCCGACACCTCGGTCGGCCCTAATAACAACAGCGAACACGATGATTTAAACGGGAGGAGGCAGTGATGAATTATCACGACCCTTCGCTGCTCCTATCTCCTGGGTATAAACAAGGAAACAACTATCTGAAAAACTTAAGAACTGAACTATTGGAGGAGAACGACACCAGCCTCAATAGTCAGGATAATGAAATAATATATATAAAAGCGGAAGTAGAAGGAATCCCCGCCAAAATCATGATTGATACCGGTGCGAATATATCAATAATTAATATAATTGAATTGGAAAGAATACAGAAAGAATGTGGTAGAACCTTGCCAATGTTGCCAGTGTGTTAAGGTTAATAACGAGAAGAAGGAAGGCATAATGATACTCATAACATCTAAGGCGAAACTGGAGAAAGTGTTTTTAGACATCTGCGGACCATTTCCCCATAGTGGCGGTCGACACAGATACAAATACCTTATCATAATTATGGACCATTTTACAAAGTATGTGAAGCTATACCCGGTTAATCGGGCAACCACTATAAAAGTTCTTGGAGTCATAAAGGATTTATATGTGCCAGAAATAGGAAAACCAACTTCAATCATCACTGACCATGGTACACAGTTTAAAGGGAAAAGATGGTGGGATACATTATTATCACTTGGGATTAAAACATACAAGACTTCATTCTACCACCCAAGTAGTAATCCGGCAGAGAGGGTATTGAGAGAATTGGGGAGAATATTGAGAACGTACTGCCACCACCAACAGAAAAAGTGGCAGGAATACCTAACAGCCACTGAGAAGTTCCTCAATTTCGCTCACCATCCAGCTATAGGAATTACCCCTTACTCCGCCATGTACAAGAAACCAACCCCCCGAGAGTTTGAAGAAATAATAGAGTTCCCGATGAATGATGGTCGTAAGTTTGACAAGGTGAAATTTTATATCAAGGTGGCCGAAGACAAAGAGAAACGGCAAACCAAATATCAAATGGCGATTTGACGAGTAATGACGTATAAAGAGGGAGAAAAAGTACTGTACTGTTAAAAAACCGAGAACTACCCAGCACCCTAGAAGGGATAACGAAGAAACTATTATTACTCTATACTGGACCATATCTCGTTGCCAAAAATAATAACAACAACACATATGAACTGAAAGAAATAGTTTCCGGAAAAATCAAAGGAGTATACAACCAAGCCTCCATAAAAAAATATTACGAAGATTGAATTTAGAACATAATAAAAATGGTCAAAATTCTAAAATATAAGTAAGACCAACTTACACAAATAATTTGAAAGAAAATAATTTGGAATTAATTAAAAAGAGAAGAATTTTTTATTATAATAAAATCATCAAAATCTAAAGAAAAAAAAAATAATAAGATCAACCTTTAACTAATTATTTATGAAACTATTATGGAAATGAATAGTCAAGAAAGATGATTATAATGTTACTCAGTTCTAAAAAACAAAGAAGGACAACTCATACCAATCATGTGAAGAAAATAGTCTTGGCAAGAAAATAATAAAACATTTATGAAAGGCGAAGAGAAATAAAGACCACATGAAAAATATAATATTAATAAATTAATTTTAATGAAGACAAAAGTGGAATAATAACTTTCTGAGAAAGAAAAGAAAGAAAAATATATTTATATAATACGATCATAATAACAACTTGGATGTCAATTATAATGATACCAATTGAAAAAACGAACTGTCATAAAATAATACCATTCAAATAATTAATAAGAACTAAGAAAAAAATATATATATAAAAAATATGCTATTAATATCAATAACCAGAAGAAGAATTAAAGAGAATTCAGATGAAAAAGGAAAAAGTTACACCATAACTAGTAACAAACATATTAACAGAGTTTCCAACCATGATAAAAAAGGAATATATCAGCCTAGCTAAAAAGTTAGAAGAATAAATAATGAGAATAATAAATACTAGGAAGAATAAATGAGATAGAAAATATGAGAAAATATGAGAAACAACGAAGTGAAGTATCCAAAGATATTTTTATTAGTCGAAAATGAGACTATTCTATATATAATTTTTATTTGATAACTGTCTGTAGATAATTCCAGCAGCATTATGTTTTGAGCAGAGATGAATTGCCTCTGATCTCAATTAGAAGTGTAGTATGGCCAGCAGAGTAAGTAGCCAACAGTGCCTCTCTGAACTGTGTAACGTGTCTAAAATTGGGTCATTTTATTTCCTACCATATGGGGTATTCGTATATTTATTTATTTCATTTTGTGTGGGATTTTATAAATTTATTGTGAAATTTTATTTCCCGGCGAACGTTATTTTCATTACCACAGGACACATGGCAAGTGGAACATTGATGTAACAAAGCAGAGACGCAGTTCGTGTTGAGTAAGGAATTCGCACCCCCTTAGAATTTCTCAGAACCCTGTATATGTGTGGCGATGCATGCGCGCCACCACTCAAGCAGGCGCTCGGGGGACGCAGTCAGCCCGAAAACCAAGATGGCTAGAGAACAAATTTATTCATCGTCTCCTTAGCGGTCATCAGGAAATGCTGCTAAGGACCGCCGACTTTAATGACGTCAGCCAGTGCCTAGCTGAAATCGTCTGCTATCTTAACTACAAAAACTACATGCATGGCATGGGACGAAGCTTCTGCGACGAAGACCAAGGCAGTGCTTTCCGTCAAATGTATGAGATCACATCAGCAACACCTGCTTCGTTTTCGTCCCCAGTCTGCTAACTGAACTCACCGGTGCCGGGACGAGCAAAGTAGGCTCGTCACGAAAAATTTTAATTTAACAGTAAAAAAGCGCAACAACAGTAAAACTTCAGGTGACCGCGGTCGATCCATCAAGTTGAACCGGATCAAATGTTTTTTTTTTTAATAAACCATAATAAATTAACAAACGATGAGTGCGTGCACGAACCACGTGCCGGCGGTTTAAGTGCAAGGGCTGGGGGGGCTTATTATAAATGTTAAGGGCTAAATAAATTTATTTGTGTGTATGCGTGAGTGAGCAATGCTGGGCTGTTCGTGTTTGTAATTGTTTTGTGTAATTATAAATGATACATAAGGTAAGCTATAGTTCGTAAGTTCTATTATGCAAGAGTTGCACAACATTTGAAACATGTACTTAAGGAATCTTCGTAATTTTACCAAAGTTCAAAAGTAAAAAATTAAATAGTAATTCTCTTCAAAAATGAGTTGTGTCAGTGATTTGCTTAACCTGTAAACCATGTTTGTATCTAGTGTACATGTGATCGAACCCTGTAACCTAGCAGAAGAGATCGTAGAGGTAGGTGAAAAGTAAAATTGCATTTGGTAATTAATAAATATAATCAAATATAGAGTATAACAATGGCGCCGCGAAACAGGCACGAATTATAATTAATTAAATTCCACATCTACAATAAAGATACAAACATGTGTTTTAGGTTAGCGTAGCAAAATAACATTGCGTTATGTACGCAAAGTTATACTGAAAGTACATTACAAAAAACTAATGAAATTAATTAATTAAATTAATTAAAATATTGATAATCAATTATAAAAAATGGCAGATAATAATGATGTCAGCTTATCTGACAGCCAGATAGAAGGCCAAATAAATAGCGACTCCAGAATTCAAATAACTGAGAGTAGTCTTGAGGAGTAAAAAATAATACAGACAGTTGAGATTCATTCAACACCTATTTTAGGAAATCAAAATAAGAAATCTGATAATGATACTATGTTAACAAGATTGTATGATATGATGTACAATAGTTTAGAAAAACAAGACAGCATGTATAACGCTCTAGAAAAACAAGATAGTAATTTTAGAGAATTGAATAACAAATTTGACGAGTTAAAAAATGAGATTCAAGAATTAAATAAATGCTTAGAAAGTACTAATGAAACAATAAGAACCAGTTTAAATAAATTAGAACAGAGTGTGGAGAGAATGGAAGTAGTTGTGATGAATCCAGAGGAAAATAAAACAAATGAAAATTGTAATGACAAGTGTGAAAATATGATATTGGATAAAGAATTAATAGATAATAATGATGTTGTTGAAAATAATGAGAATAATAATATAATTGAAAATGTCATATCAGAGAGTACTGATGAGTTTGTGGAATGTGATTATGAGTTGTTAAGGTGTGTTAGTGAGTTAGAGAGAGAGAGAGAAAAAATAATGTTGTAGTAGAGTGGGGACAGAGGGTAGATTTTCCCTTTATTATTGATGATGATTATTTAATGAATTCACAAATGTTGTTTTTGAAGGGCAAGAGACCCGTATTAGTAGAAGAGTTGAGTTGTTTAGTGATGTTGTATAATGTTGTACCCTCTGCCTGTAATAATGATGTTGAAAGTATGATTTGGTATTGTGATGAGAGAGAGTTAAACAGAGAAGTGTATGTGGAGAAAGTAACAGAATTATATAACTTAAATAGAAAGTATGATGAATGGAAGGAAAGTTTAATAGTATATTTGAGTAACAATGATTATAATGATTTGACTAAAGTATTTAACCCGATAATGAGCGAATTTACCGATGGAGATGTAACAAAAATGCCTAATGTAGACTGGTTGAATGAGTATTCTGGTAAAATGAGTGAGTTTGGTTGTTCTGGTTATGACACACAAAATAACCATTTGTTTGTCGATAAAAATCAACAGTATTGTATAAAACCAAGACTTATTTGGGACGATGGAGGTTAAACTGTAAAACAATAAAAGACAGTGATAAACATTATGTTTTATGGTTTTTGACATGGCAAATTTGGACAATGAAGTGTGGGAAAACTGAACAGTAAATAACAAAAGTCTGTAAATAAAAATATAGTGAATTTATTTGTGTGCATTGTGGAATGTTAAGTAAATAATGTGTGTACGTAAGATGATTGTTGTAATAATAATATTGAAATATTTGCAAGTTAAATAAATAATAACATTAATTTTGAAAAACAGTAATTGAATAATAATAGTTGTTGATGGTAATGAATTTTGTATTGTTAATAATTAATTGAATTAAAACAATTTGATACATGTTAAACATTTTGATTGATTATTTGAATGTTAATTAATTAAACTTTTTTAATGAATTTAATTTATTTTACGAGATGGAAATTTGGTAATGAATGATAAATTATTTAATACAAACTAATATTTTTGTGAAATGTTTCAGAGGTGAGGTGAAAGTATTGTGGTATGGGGATTATGTTTTGTATATATCATGTTAAATGGATTGTAAGTATAGAACTTGTACAATATGAATCATGTATAATAACAATGTTTACAGGTATAACTAAGATTTGAAATAATTGTGTTCAATAAAATAGATAATTTACCAAAAATTTCAATGATAATTGAATGATGATATAGAATAATTATTAATAATCAATTTGGAAAATCTAGTGTGTGGACGGGAGGTGGCTCAGATGAGCTACGAATTTAAATTTTACACCATAAAAATGTTTTACTAATTCAAATTTGATCCTATAAAAATGCTTGTGCTCTGTTAAATAATTAGCTGCTCAGACACTCAATATAAGGTATTCATGCTATAATTTTAAATGTATTATTTTATTACCATAGGTTAGATGTAAGCATTGATAACAATATGTGTTTTCATCATGTGTATATATTTTAAACTAAGCCAATAATTAAACTGTCTGGCAGGCGGTCAACATAAATGATCAGAATCAGAAAGAGGGGAAACAAGGAGGTGAGAAGTAATGATAAACAAATATATATATATATATTTCAGGTAATCTGTTCAATTTTGAGATGTGCTTTCATTATGTTAGGATATCAGCTGATCAGCAATAAAACGTCACTGGTAAAATGGTTTATAAAAATTCTAAGTAATTAATGTTCAATGTAATGTTTTAATGTATTACAGATGCTATATTAAAGTAATGATAAAAATAATTTGATAAAGTGAGAAGTAAAGTAATAATTTATGCAAGTTAACAAGAGATAGTTTTGGGTGATAAATATTTTATGGGACACATAGATCTGTCCAAGTTGAAGTCAAAGTTAAAGTTGAAATAGTAGAAATGAAGATAATGTGATGTATGTTGTAGAGTTTTGAGGAATATTGATGTTGACACAGTAGTAATGGAGAATCTATGTAGAATTTTGAGTGATATATTGATGTTTATAATTGATGTTGTTATTTTGTTGTAGTTGTAGTAAGGTAATGAGATTGAGATTGTGGGGATGGCAATTTTGTAGTAGGGGGTAGTGTAATGTGGGAGTCCACAACATAATGATAAGTTGGGATGGGATTAGAATCGATTTTAGTGAGGAGGGGCCGCCTTAGGTAGAATCCAGGGGCCAAATAAGGGAATTGAGTTTTTGGGGGGGGGAAACACGTATCCTATGTACAAAGGGTTAGAGAGTTTTTTTTATATATATAGAGAGAAGGTGGCGATTTGGGTTTAATGATAAGTTGGGGTTAGAGAGTGTTTTGGGAGATGTTTTTAATAGAGATGGGTGTCAGGGTAGTTGAAGTTGTTAGTGGTTAGAGTCATAGGGGAGAAAGATTATATATGTGTACAGATCAAGTAGTAAATTAAATGAGATAAATGTTTAAATCACCCAAAGTAAGGGAGAATCAGATTGTTAAATAAAGAGAGAGATTTATGATAAAGAATATAAAATTTTCATTTTTTAAACCAGTGACAAAACTTTGAGAGAATTGGATAATGTAAAGATATAAGGTGTTTATTTTGAATAATTTAAATGTCAATTTGCTTATTATTTATAATAATATTTTGTTAATTTTAAATATTTTATTTTATTATGTTTTGTGTTTCAAGTTAGATTGTTACAGATGTTGAATGTATTTTTAGAAAGCGTACATAACATATGTAGGTCAAGGGTCTTGGACTTGACCTAGTTTCGATCAGCTGATGAGGTCATATACATATTAAGCTTGTGCAGTAGGAAGTCAATTCAATTTGTTTATTCGATCAATTCAAACAAATTTTAAACAAATTATATATATAAAGGAAACATTTAAATAAAATTAAATTTTTTCTTGAATTTTAAAATTTTTTGGAAATTTTAATTTTTGAAAAAAAAAACTTGATTTTTCGCCTGCCAGCGAATGAATATTTTAAGTATTGATTATTTTATTCTTTGTGTGTTAACCATGTTTATTTTATTGATTTATTTTGTATTGCATTGTATTGTTAAACTCTAAGTATTCACATGTTAGGTTAAGGATACGTTTAAATAAGGAATAAGGAAGATAAATAAAATAAGGAAGAGAATTTTTTTTATAAAATATTTTATTTTGAATTTTCAATCTTTTTGATGATATAGTAAATTTTAGGGAATTTTTTCAATGTATAATATGTAATGTGAGTGTGTGTGAGCCCAGTATCTGCTAAAGGCAGCCCAGCTTGCATAAAAGGGGAAACATATCGGTGGAGGATCTGGCATAATTTAAGCCGGGGATTGAGGATTTTGGGGGTAGCATGTTAGAAGGTGAGGTGTGCCGTGGTACTTGTCGGTTCGATTTCTCGGTGTTGGGATCTCTTACGGAGAAGTCCAGTGATCTCGTTCAGATGATTCCATGGTCACCAAGCCAGGGGGGGTCGTGTACCCATGTAGATTAAAAACGAGGGGGTTGTTGGCACCAGTTCCTCACCGGTCCTCTTCGGGGTTATCAATGAGATTTCTTCTGTTATGGACAGCAGAATTCTCATTGAGGGGGTATTGTAACGTGTCTAAAATTGGGTCATTTTATTTCCTACCGTATGGGGTATTCGTATATTTATTTATTTCATTTTGTGTGGGATTTTATAAATTTATTGTGAAATTTTATTTCCCGGCGAACGTTATTTTCATTACCACAGGACACATGGCAAGTGGAACATTGCTGTAACAAACCAGAGACGCAGTTCGTGTTGAGTAAGGAATTCGCACCCCCTTCGAATTTCTCAGAACTCTGTATATGTGTGGCGATGCACGCGCGCCACCACTCAAGCAGGCGCTCGGGGGACGCGGTCAGCCCGAAAACCAAGATGGCTAGAGAACAAATTTATTCATCGTCTCCTTAGCGGTCATCAGGAAATGCTGCTAAAGACCGCCCACTTTAATGACGTCAGCCAGTGCCTAGCTGAAATCGTCTGCTATCTTAACTACAAAAACTACATGCATGGCATGGGACGAAGCTTCTGCGATGAAGACCAAGGCAGTGCTTTCCGTCAAATGTATGAGATCACATCAGCAACACCTGCTTCGTTTTCGTCCCCAGTCTGCTAACTGAACTCACCGGTGCCGGGACGAGCAAAGTAGGCTCGTCACGAAAAATTTTAATTTAACAGTAAAAAAGCGCAACAACAGTAAAACTTCAGGTGACCGCGGTCGATCCATCAAGTTGAACCGGATCAAATGTTTTTTTTTTTAATAAACCATAATAAATTAACAAACGATGAGTGCGTGCACGAACCACGTGCCGGCGGTTTAAGTGCAAGGGCTGGGGGGGCTTATTATAAATGTTAAGGGCTAAATAAATTTATTTGTGTGTATGCGTGAGTGAGCAATGCTGGGCTGTTCGTGTTTGTAATTGTTTTGTGTAATTATAAATGATACATAAGGTAAGCTATAGTTCGTAAGTTCTATTATGCAAGAGTTGCACAACATTTGAAACATGTACTTAAGGAATCTTCGTAATTTTACCAAAGTTCAAAAGTAAAAAATTAAATAGTAATTCTCTTCAAAAATGAGTTGTGTCAGTGATTTGCTTAACCTGTAAACCATGTTTGTATCTAGTGTACATGTGATCGAACCCTGGAACCTAGCAGAAGAGATCGTAGAGGTAGGTGAAAAGTAAAATTGCATTTGGTAATTAATAAATATAATCAAATATAGAGAATAACAACTGTTCCAGCTCACGTATTAGGGAATGTACGGCAATTAATATCCCATGGATAAAACACAAAGTTAAGAAAAGGAAAAATACAATAATAATAATAAATCTCAGAAAACACTAATTATCCAGGAAGAAACAAAGTCAGATAAGAGACAATAAAGTTTATTAAGCTCAAGTATGAAGAAGCCGATATAGAAATGGGGAGGAAGACGAAGAATAATAAATAAAAAGCTATCATAAGCAATTATTTCATCCATAATCAAGTCTGAAATAATCACTTCTGGAGGACAGCAATCTGTAGCATGACAGATAATGCCCATAGTTCTGAATGGAAAGAAAGATCATAAAATAAAATAAAAACAAACTTAAATCCAAGAAAGAACATTAAAAATTAATTAAGAACCACCGTAAAGCACAATCATAGTATGAAGTAAGAGTTTCATTAAAACCAATATTACAATGAATGATGAGTAATCAAAATAAACCAAAAAAACTAAAAATAAAGTAAGGTAATACCCAGGTAGGATAGAAGTAAGTAAGGAAGAAACCAGAACAAGACAACATCCACAATGAAAGGGATACTTTTATAAGAAACAAGGAGACTAGGAGTAGTAAGGAAGAAACAAGAACAAGACAACATCCACAATAAGAGGGAATACTTTAATAAGAAACAAGTAGGATAAGAGTGATTAAGGAAGAAACAAGAACAAGACGACATCCACGATAAGAAGGAGTGCTCTTGAAAGAAATAAAAACGAAACCCCTAAAGAAAATAAAAATACCCAATGAAAGTATAACAAAAAACCCAAATTTAGAAAACCATGTAAAATAAATATAAACAAAAGTGTATAAAGTAGAATTAAAAGTGAACCAATGTGAATTAGTAATATAATAGAAAAAAACAAACCTTCATTATCCTCTATAAACAAACTTCTTGATTTTAAAAAGACTATAAAACTAATTAGAAATAAAATCAAAGAAATAAAAGTGGACCAGTGAAAGTTTCTATATTAAATTAAATAACCTTAATGTGTCAATGTTGGAATTCATAAACTAAGTAAATTGTGCATTTATACAACTTTAAAGTTTTTATATTGTGTCAATAAATAATATTTAATTGAGTATTATAATGACAAATAATACAAGTGTTGCTAAATAACTGCCACTCTTTATAACAGCATTCATTAGAATGACAGTAATAAAACAAGAGCAGGCCAGTAAAAAAGTGAAGTGACCAAGAATCGTTACCCCAAAAATCAAACAAAATCAGCGAAGACTGAAAATAAAACTAGTTATAAGAAATAGTGTAAATGAGGGAAGGACAGATATGTTTTGTTTATTTAGAATAAGTTCATATAGCTCAAGGATGAAATGTCTGAAAGTACAATTCTTTTAATATAAAACTTTTATTATAAAATATTTATTATGTGTTACTAATGATAATCAAAACTAAGATTCATATTGTTTAAATTAGCAGCCATCCTTACTATTTCTTTTATGAATTTGCTAACTGCTATAATTTTTTATTGTTCGACTAAGCTTTTCGTCATTACTGACATCTTCAGGTCTTAAACAACGGTTGTTTAAGACCTGAAGATTTCAGTAATGATGAAAAGCTTAGTCGAACAATAAAAAATTATAGCAGTTAGCAAATTCATAAAAGAAATAGCAAAACTAAGATGTCTGAGTTTAAATACCATTGTTAATTTCAATTATTTGTTATGGATTAATAGTTTCAATCCTATACTAAATGTTCTATTGTTAAAGTAAGAAAATGTTAATTAATGTTATATTAGAATAGAAAGTCAGAAGGGGTATAAACAAGCTGTATTATTAAAAAACTTTGTATGTAAAAACAGATAAAATCTAGGCCAAATGGTAAATCTAAACAACATTAAAACTGATGAAATAAGTACAGAAAGATAGTTAAACTGATGAAATTTATATAAGGTAAATCAGTCATAGAGTCATATAACTGGAACTATAATTAAGAAAGATATTGTAAAAAGATAGTAAGAATTATTGGAAAAATTGCAAATGTAATAACTAAAAATTCAAAGAGGGGAGTCACAAATTAATGAATAATATTTAAAAAGATAACCAATTAATCAATTTACAAGAAGTTAAGGGAAGATAAACATTTTATTCCAATCTGAGATTTAGTACAATCATAGGCTAAATATAACACATAAAATGGCAAACATTTTGAGAAGGATAGGAAGTAAATTTAAAAACTTACAATTCAAAATGAAGTAAATATAGCATTTTAGATAAAAAACTGTGTAAAACTATCTTATTTGGTATCAAATCAAGCAGAATGAACTGATGAAAAAGATTATGTATTTAGTATTTCATAGAATTAAATAATAGCAAAAATATATTCAGTAACATAATGTAATTTTCATGAATTTAACGGAAGCTAGAAAGAATTGAAACAATGTATTGCTAATATTAAATTGGCTAAGACGTTTTTAGATGACGAAGGAAGTTACAATAGTTGATTATTAGACTTTGTCGAGCACGTTTGAACGAGAGTTTGGCTAAATAATAACCTAATAGCGAAGACAAGCATGGCGTTCAACTCATAAGACTAGTCTACTGCGAAAATCGCGAGTGTCGGAAAATTTCATTTAAACATTAAATTCAGTGGAACTAACACTTACAAACATTAAAATAACTTAACACAGAACAGAAAAGAAGTGAATCATAATTTAAACGATTAAAACCAATAATTCCAAATAAAGAAACGAATGATGCAATTGTCAACTTAATAGACTAAAGTGAAATATAACTTAATCCAACACATTTTATCGAAGTGAACCACAAACACTTAACCAGGACCACTCCACTAACACCAGAAGGAATAATCGCAACTGCAGGAACGAGAAACCATTGGAGAAGCAACATTTATTTGAAGCAGATTCATCGAGGTGCATTCGTCAATTACATCTGAACACGGAGCAGCCATCTTTAAGTTCCCACAATTCCAAGCGCCACTGCCAGTATATCTTCATGGTTCGAAAAATTTCTTTACTTACTATTATATATTGAATGATATGTTTGTATTTTAATTAATAAGCTTATATTTTGTAATGTTATACTTTCTATACTATGCCCTTTTCTCCGACTATATATAAAATAACTGTTCAAAGAACCAGAGAATATATAAATTGTAAAATCTATTGTTTTGGCCTGAGAGAGTCGATTCATCAATCGATATAAAATCAATTACTTTATTATTTGTTAATAAAATTCTTTGAATATTATAAAATTGAATCCTATTTATTCCTAAATTATAAATAGAATAATATATCATCTTAGTTGAGACATAACTACCAGAATTTAACAACTTTAAAGGAAGATAACCTGCAAATAAGGAAAGATTACCAATCGATTGTTCCTGGAGACAATAATATTAACATAATAAAAGGATTCTAAATACACCAAAGGATATAATTCGACAAAAACAATTAATAAGAAGTTCGAAACACCACGAAACACTTTAAAATAATTAATATTAAATTAATTAAAAATAAAACTAGAAAAAAAATAAAATAAAAAATTTTTTTTTACAAAATACAAGAATAAGTTTTTATCAACAGTATACAAAGATCTCTATTTGAAATTCGTTACAAATTGGCGACCAACTAAGGGGCTTTAATTAGTGATTGATAGGCCACTATAATTTGCCCAATTCCTAATTTAAGCTTGGCAGCAGTTATCAAGTTAGTAGAAAAGGAAAATGCAACGTCGAGCAACATTGAAGAAACGGGCGGTGGAGGCCAAAAAGGAAGTCAATATGGAAGACAATGAGGCGACGCCGGTGGAAGACGTGGAAATTTTATTAACCCCAGTGGAACCTAAACAACCCGCACCACCAGAGGAACATCCGGAGAGACCCACACAAACAGGGGACGTCAATATCCCAGAGAAGGAGATGGAGAAGTCCAAAACAATGGAAGATAGTAAAATGGATAAGATAATGGAAATGTTCCTACAAATGAGGGAGGAGAGCAAATCAATAAATAAGAATATAGAATCCACAAAGGAAGAATTAAAGGAAACCAATAAGAAAATGGATTCTACAAAAGAAGAATTAAGTAAGGAAAGGAAGGAAGACAACCAGTCCTTAAATAAGAAGTTGGAAGATTTGAAGGAGGACAATCAGTCCTTGAGTAAGAAAATTGATGAAACAAATAAGAAGATGGAAGAAGAAATGGGGAAGAAGTTAGAAGAATTTAAGGAGGACAACCAGTTTTTAAAGGAAGAATTCAAAACAACCAAGTAAGAATTGAGTAATAAAATTGATAATACAAATAAGAGAATTGAAGAAAACAGTAAGAAGATGGAAAGTGACAACCAACAGTTGAAGGAAGAGTTAAGGGAAAATAACAAGAAAATGGAAGCGAAAATGGAGGAGAAATTGGAAGAATTGAAGGAGGATAACCAACTATTAAGACAAGAATTAAGGGAGGTTAACCAAAAAAAGCTGGGCAAATTAGATGAGAGAATAGAGTTGTTAAAGGAAGAGTTGAGCAAGGAAATCAACGATAATAATGAATCCACAACTAAGAAATTAGAAGAAGAAACCATGGAAATCAAACAACAAATTAAGGAAGTGGACGAAAGGTGTAGCCAGACGGAGAAAGAAGTGCAGGGTTTCAAAGAAGAGGTAAACATCAAGTTCACTAATATCGAAGAGTACAGTAGAAGGAAGATGGAAGAAAACCGAAGAGAAACCCAGGAAGAATTCGGGAAGGTACGGAACCAAGTCACGGAAAGGTGTGACGGAATGGAAGAGGCTATGACGAATATCACGGGTCAAGTACGGCAGAGCCAAGAAGAAATGGAAGTCATGAGAAATCGACCCACTAACTTTACTGGGATACCAATCAATGAAAATCGGGAATGGTTAAATTTCCGACAGTACAAAAGAAAACCGATGGAGTTCCTGGCCCGGATTGAGGAATACTTTGCCAAACATAGAGGGAGTAGGTGGAATAACAACCGGGAGATATTGGACGAGTCGTTCAGGGAAATGACCGACAATTGGTGGATGGCGAATCAAAGTGAGATCGCGAACTACCAACAGTTCAGAAACCTATTCAAAGTGAAGTACTGGTCAGAAACCACGCAGAACTTGATACGAGACAATATTTGCCATGGACGATATAAGGCCCAACTAGGTAACACCATGACGGCCTATTTCTTAGGAAAGGTGTGTCTGGCGAAACATTTAGAACCGGCAATACCCGAGGAATGCCTGGTGAACAAGTTGTCTCACCACTATGACGAAGATATAATCAGAGCAAGAAGGGGCAGCCAGATAAAGACAGTGCAAGCCATGACCGAATTACTGGAGAGTTATGAGAACGAGGAATACTACCGTCAGAGTAGAAGGAGGAACGATAGGCCAGAAATAAGAAGTAACCAGTACCCCAGTAACAGTAACAACCAGAATAGTAACAACTACCAAGGGAACCGTAACCATCAGAATAATTACAATGGTAATAATAACCCCCCGAATAATAATAGGAATAACTTTAACAATAATCCGAATAATAATAGGAACAACAACCACTACCCAAATAACCGAAATAACTATTATCAGCACCCTAATAGTCCTTATAGTCAGAGAAACCCCCACCCCGGTAATACTGAACGTTATTACCAAAATAATAGGAATTACAATTCCAACAACTATAATAATAACAACAGGGTTTCCCGACCACGGGTAAATTTCATAAGAGCTGAAGATAATGGGCCAAGAAGGTATAACCATCAGCGAAGAAACTGTTTCCACGATGGAGATCGTCGGCGGAGGAGCGAAGAACGTGATGGTCCGAGGTACGAACGACATAGACAAAGTACCAGTCTAGATGATCCTGGCTGGCAACCAAACCAAGAGCAAACCTTTGAACATAGTACGGAGCGGCAAGAACCGACGCAAGGTTTCCAGACCGACACCTCGGTCGGCCCTAATAACAACAGCGAACACGATAATTTAAACGGGAGGAGGCAGTGATGAATTATCACGACCCTTCGCTGCTCCTATCTCCTGGGTATAAACAAGAGTTGCAAGAAGCAACTGGATCGAAAAACATTACCATCATTAGAAACAACTATCTGAAAAACATAAGAACTGAACTATTGAAGGAGAACGACACCAGTCTCAATAGTCAGGATAATGAAAAAATATATATAAAAGCGGAAGTAAAGGAATCCCCGCCACAATCATGATTGATACCGGTGCGAATATATCAATACTTAATATAATTGAATTGGAAAGAATACAGAAAGAATGTGGTAGAACCTTGCCAATGTTGCCAGTGTGTTAAGGTTAATAACGAGAAGGAGGAAGGCATAATGATACGCATAACATCTAAGGCGAAACTGGAGAAAGTGTTTTTAGACATCTGCGGACCATTTCCCCGTAGTGGTGGTCGACACAGATTCAAATACCTCATCATAATTATGGACCATTTTACAAAGTATGTGAAGCTATACCCGGTTAATCGGGCAACCACTATAAAAGTTCTTGGAGTCATAACGGAATTATATGCTTACAGAAAAACACCAGTGATCATTTACTGAAGGAAAACCTTAAAAACTAGAACATTGAACACTAAAACATTTATTTTAAAATAATTTGTAATCGGCACGTGGTTAGTTCGCTCAGCGGCCATCTTGCTAATATAGCGTCGTCGCCTAGCGACGGAAAATAATAAGATATAGTATTAAGATTTTGAAATTTTACTTACCTTGTAATGTATTGTATTTTTGTAAGTATGCTCTGAATTCAATGACAGTCTAAAAGAACCCTTAAACCCTGAGAATTAATATATTATTATAAATAATTTGTTTATTGAAACTTGTTAGTGTAAAAGTCGAATTGAGCGCTAGAGTCGACCCGACCAATATTTGTTTCGACACAAGTCGACTGTTCATTTTCTCTAAATAACTTAAACAAAATTAAACATTGTTATTTGGAATCAAAGGAGTTGTCATTGTAGAAAATTTGAAAGTTTACAGGACAATTACAGGTAATTCAACAGGAGAGTGAGCAGCGAACGGACCGAAGTATTTGGAAAACAGCCCGAGGACACTATCGATTGCGGCAACAAGTCCGTATTTGACAAGTGGAGTCAATTTGCACTAATAAAACTCTTAAAAAATAAACAAAAATAAAACACAAAACCCACAAATACACTATTATATTACAATATATATATATATATTTTGTAACAACGGTATCTTTTTGCGTACTCTATAAAAGTGTAAGTTTTGTGTGTTCGCCTCACATAGTGTTGTCGTTACTTTATGTTCACTCTGACGATGTCCGTAGCAATCTCTCGAATTACCAGTACACGAGAGTGGGAACCTTACCTGTTCTTCAATAGGTGTTTATAAATCCCGGGTGGCGCCAAATTGTTTAACTAAAAACAATTAAATAAAAAAAATAGGACGATTGAGCGTTCTTAGCTGTGACGGTATGGTGAATTCAAATTTGCTCCCGCCTTCGTTCGACTTTCTTAATCGAGCTGTTAGTTCGCCGAGTTTCCGACGTGAGCGCTTACCGTTACCTTTGCTTGTCGCTAAAATACACAAATAATATTATGCACTTTCCTATAGAATAAAGAACAGTGGTTACAACTCTGTACTAGTTTATTAAATTGTGATTGGTATTTATTCAGTATTATACAAAATTATATTTTGTTATTCAACAAATTTGCACCGGCAATTATTATAAGACAAAAATCTCAAGGTTCGGCGAAGCGATCTGAACGAATTATTTAGTCAGACATGACGTCTGCTTGGTTGTTTACTATTAATTTTGTTCAGATTCTGGATCCTTGTGATTACGAAAAAATATCAATTTGATTACAATAAAGTACACTACCTTACAATAATTGTACTTATATAATATAATGTGTAATTATAATTTGTTCCTGAAGTGCTATAAAGTGTGTTTCAAAAGTTCGTAATTTTTATACAGGTTATTTTTCTAGTTAACATAAGTTTAGTGTTTTATTTTTTATTAATCTTTGAAAGAAATAATATCATCAGTTTATAGTGAGAGTTCAAAGTGTTATGAGAAAAAATTAAAGAGAATTTATTTCATAAATTCGGGTAACTCAGCAATACTTATCAAATCAGTTGACTTGAGATGTAACGTCATTCAGTTGAAAAGGTCTTCAATAGTCATCAATCTTCAATCATCTTGGGATTTAAGTACGTCTGGCTTTTTTTTCGTATGTTGGTTGAAATTTATCAATTTAGAATTTCTTAATCTGGTATTTGGCATCAGTTGAATGTCCTAGTCCTTCATCATCTTCTTACTTCTTCATTTTATCAAATTTGGATTACTTTTGAACATTTTATATTAAAATTTTGGTCATTTACGGCTTGGCGTCTATTCCTTTTAAGCGTCAAGAATGGACTAATACTTTCTAACGGAATATTCATAAATAACGTTCAGTTGTCATGGTAACTGATTGATTCTGATTGGCTGTACTTGATTTAAGCCCATTGTTATAATATTTGAATTTTTATTCAAAATGACTGTATATCTTCTGATTGCTATTATTCTTCTGTCTTCTTATTTATGTATGAGATATTATCACAACTGTTCGTATTTTCTTCCAAAGATCATTTTGACATCCCACAAAGCTGGGTTTGCTTATGTAGGTATTATGTTTTGACAATTTTGTTGATATTATCTAATTACATTTCTTTCTTATTTTAAGTCCTTAATTTAACATTTATCTCTTAATATGATTCATTAATTATCATTGACTAGTTATTTGCCTAGGATTTGCTAATATCCTAGTTAAATTCTTACAATTTGTAGTTATTGGTTATATACAGTTAGGCATTTCATAGGCCTACGTAGTAATTGGCTATATGTTCTTAATTTATTCAAATTACATATTATTTTACCTTTGTACATGTTTTGTTTTGGTATTACAAATGATTTGTTTACTTGTTGAATTGTTTAGGGTCTGTTTTATAATAATTGTATGTTTTCATTAGTTTCCACATTATGGTTTGTCTATTATTTTCTAACTGCTTTTCAAGTAATATTAGATTTATATTAATTTATCTTTTTACTTATTTATATTGCCATTGTTTATAATTTGGCTATTATCTACTATTCTCTATTAAATATAACATAACATTTAGGCTTATGGTCTGTATAACTCCTTCAGCCATATTCCTAGTCATAGATTTAATCAAACAATTCTTTAACAGCTATTATGCTATGTTTGTTTACAACTTGTTTTATTCTTACTTATTTTTTTGTGATAAACATCATCACACCATTTAACTTTACTTAACTAACTGCCCCTTAGAACATAGGATGTTTATTGATTTTGCCTTCCTATTTTTTACCACATTCTTTCTTAACTAAACTTTACTCTCTAACCATGGTAACACTTTCCCTCAATACTATTGAATTACTACAATTAATCTTAATTCTAATAATAATAAAATTCTTATTTAATAACACTTTTCACCAATAAACCTTTAGTGTTTATCACTGATTATTAGATGTTTATACCTATCAATAGGGTTGTCTTGATTATTCATCTCTTCTTTCACAGCACTAACACTTATCTAAAAATGAAACTTTTTCTTGTGAACTTACTGTTTATTCTCTTCTCGTCAAACGCGTTTCGGCGTACGTATTCGCCTTCTTCAGCTTAGAGACAGACTGCCATCATTTAGTAACGGTTGTTGTGTAGAAGGTGTAGTGGGGGTGGTGCATGGAGGAAGGGGATTGGCGCGGGGATTCAACTTAATGTTTGTTTTTTGTATAATTGTGTCAAAAAGTGTATGTGATTTATATTGTAATTGATCGTTAAGTATGTTGTTTGGTTGTGTTGTGTGGTGTTTATATATTTCGTATTGTTCAGTTGTGTTGAGTTTTCGACCTTTGGGTAAGTAATGTAAAATTTCAATAGGGTTTCTATTTATTTTGGGGTTTACCCTGTCACTTTGCACTTTTTATATTTTATTTAAGTGTTACTAGTGGGTATTCCCTAACATTACGTTGTTATCTAACAACTTATAAACATTAATATAAATGTATTTATATTTGTATGTATCAATACTACCTTTGTCAATAAACTTTAAATACATAAATAATGTTATCTTACCCATAATTATAATTTATCAAGTCCCAGTGAGGGCGTCAATTGTACTATTACTAACTACTTTCAATAATAATGATATAATACTGATAATACTATTACATATCTCTAGCAAGATATGTATGACAAATACCATAATTCAATATTACGGGTACTCACCAAATTCATTATTAGCCGGGCTCATCTTCTGCTTTTATACACTGCTTTATACCTAAGGGTTCCAGGGTTTCGGGTACAGTAAGATTTCGAAACACAGTGGACGACACAATTGATAACACTGTATTGTTGAGAATAACCATTAAAATTTAATGCTCCAGAATGTATTACAGACACGACCATGCGGTCAAAACAATGACGTCATATAACATGACCAAAACAAAATGGCTGTTATTTTTTATATCTCATTTTACTCTCTATACTTCTTTTGTCTGCTAGATTAATATCAGTGCAAATTGTATTGCTGCAGCTTAAAACCATTTATTAATTTAATTAGTTAATACACAAACCAATGCCCTCAGAATCTGTGGTTACGGCAATAAGTTTACTCGTTCACTCTCACACACATTCATCTTTAACCCAGTACATTCCTTTAACTAGTGATTCTGTATTAATGAGCTCATAAAACTATAACAAATAATAAAATGGGACTTCTCTGCTTATCGTTGCGTTTTGTCCATCCGATGCTGGTGTGTGATGACCATGGTGAGTCCGGTGTTCGCCTCTAATTCTGCTGAGTTTAACTGGAGAGATATATGCACTGATTTTACATTTTTATATTAATACTACTAAACAAAATGAGCTTTCATTGCTCCACTATTACTGATAGTATTTTGCTCTAGTTATTTTGAATTATTTGTAGAAAATTGTTCACACAGCGATACATCGCTATGTCTCCTCTGAAGAATGGCGTTGAAATGAGAGCGAGGCAAATGTAAATTTGCGCTGGTGTGTGTGTAGTTCTTACGTCATTCCGCTTTGTCTTGCTGGACAACGCCTCGTTACACACATTGTACTCAGTGCGTCATTGTTCTTAGCGATGACGGACTAGTGTTATAGCCCAATCATAATGCATATTGTTCTACTTCGTCATAAACACCGCCATGGTATATTTTGATGTTTTCACGTCCACTGGAGACCTTGGTGTTTCACTCTGGCCGCATTTACTTTATTCCTTTTTCCAAAGGGACAAGGTACCTAACCATTCTGTATATTTAAAAATTACATAATAAAACATTGAAAATACCCATAATTCCCATAATTCTGGTACTGAGTCAGTCTGTACTGTTACAAACCCCCTCAAGGAAAATTTTTTGTGTCGGAACACAAAAAATTTCCTTGACTCATTCACACTTTCCTAAAAGGATCAGTCTAGATATGTCACCACAACCCCCTGTAACGTTACAAAAAAAAATTTATCATCACTTACCCTTGGTCCCATGATGTTGGTCGCACCCTCTGACCTTACTGGACTTCTCCTGAGAGATCCCTACACCATAAGGCCATGAGGCACTCTACACTCCTGTTCTGACGCTCCAGCCAGCCCAGGACTGCGGTCACAACACCACAAAACTCTGAAACATCCAATACAAAATTCAAAATAGTGGTATAATACACTTACATATCTACAGCTGATATGTTCCCCTTTAGACGCATTGGTTTGTGTTTGGGGCATTGGTTTGGTCTTAAAATCAACAGGTTCAACCTCACAACTACAAGACTTAGAATACCTTGATTTTTTACCACCACCTAAATCAATTTATTATTTGTAAGAAAATAACAACATATCTATAACTACACACATGACACAATATATCCATAATTCTTTAATATACCCCAAAATACCTTCACCTAATTAATTCTACAAATTCAGATTACAACTATCATGGCAGACACTTTTTCTTTAAACTTTGTTGCTCAACTTATAATCATTTCTCTATTTTGTAAATGGCAGCTTACTAGAATATTTTATTTAACTTCATTTTTTAACTTTAAACTTCCAACTTTAGAATATACTATATCTTAACACTTGTTATCGTCATTACCCCTGTAACGACCTCCTAACCACACACTCTATTGCCCCCCAACATAATAAAACATCATAAAACATTGTACATTACATATTAACATTGTTACATTTACCTTACATTAAACAATTTAAATTTACATGATTTGTACCAAACTTTATCACATTACTACTTCAACAATTCTCTATTAACTTTTAATTATTTGACCTTCATTAGATTCTATACAACAATTTCAAATTTATCCTTACCTTTCTGTCACAATTACCTTCCTATCATGAATTTCCCTTTTCTAACCCTTCTATCCTTACTCGTTTGGGTGACTCTCTATTATTCATTTTTCTCTAGCTTTTTTGGCATTGTCAATCTAACCTTACTACCCCCTTTTCTCTACTAACAACCGCTTCTAACCATTTACATATAATATGACACCAATATCTCTATAATAAACCCCTTTCATAAATCCCATTTAAAACCTCTGGCACCGCGCCTTTTTTGTACTAGTATGTGTGTATTCCCTCTAACCAACTCATTCCCTTATCGGTTTCTGACCCTTTCAGATAACCCTTTCCGGCACACAACAATCCACTCCCGTCTCAACATCTCTCGTTGGACTCCTACACCAATACCCTTATTACAAAATATCACCATCAACAACAAATATAATTACCACTCACAGCACTCAACTCTACATATAATTACTAACCACTGTGTCCCTAAAATATCTAACGCCTCTTTATATATCATCAGCATCTCAACACTTTATTTTCCCTAACTCCCATTAACTCTAACTAACTAATTCCCATGCCTCTATTTTATCCTCATTCCCAAACTCTTTTACAACATTTCAACTTAATACACCATTACAAAATTTATCACTTGCCAACTAACAACACCTTTCATATCCAAATACATAATCATCTACTAACCATTAGAATCTGAATTCTCATAATATCCTTTAAAATCATTATTAAACTTCTTTCACTTATTTAAAATTCTACAATACATGTTTACATAAAAATACACAAAATACACAACAGCAAAATACACAAATACATAGACATCAATACACAAAATATACACTTCACATAATCATGCAATCATTTACCATAATCAGTCCTAATCAGTCCATTTTTAAAAACACTGTCCACACAATTAAATGTTCCTAATACAATAAACAATACACAACTACCCCATATCGTCAAATAATAATCTTATCTTAAGTCTATACAACTTATTTTTCCTGGAAAACATAATATCACCATCATGAATGCAGTACTTATTTAAATTTTTATATTCTACAAAACTATCATAATTAATAGTGTTATTCCATATCAATTTATCATACAACCTGTCACGATCGGTTATGGTCCTGTCACCTTCAGTATAATTCGTCACAATCAGATAAGTTACTAAGTCATTATTTTCATTATCATCTCCTACGACTGCTATATCCGCTTCATTACAAGGTAAGTACTTATTATTTTTATTATATATCATCTCTACACCTAACCTTTTCATAAACTCTTCATAATTTTTCTTTACTTTATATATCTCAATTTCTCTCTTTCTCTCTCTCTCAAAACATTTCTCACCATCATACCAAGCTACACACTCTTTCTCCATATATGCAGGGGACTCTACTACTTTATCACTGCACCACCTGTGAAGTGCACAAAAAAAACCAGGGACCACTTTATTTGTAGACCTTTTGTCTTCCAAATACTCATTGAAGGCACTCTCGTCCTTCCTAAACACACGTGAAGTCTTTACTTCACCCCCTACTACAACATTACGGGAAAAATTTACCCCCTGCAACCCCTTTATCTGTAAATTCTCTCTATACTTTCTCTCTAATTCATCAACACTTTTTATCACTTCATTATCAAATTCTACTCCCATTATACTTTTATCACCACTCTCAATACTCACACAATTATTTTCTAACACTATATTTTTACTTCTATTATCGTAATGATCACCACTACTTACCTTGTTTTTGTCTATCTCTAACTTGTCTACTTTGTCAATACTACAATTTTGTCTCTGTATTTCGTTTTCAACTTTTTTTAGTTTCTCGTCTAATTGGTTCAATTTTACGTCTCGTACATTATTTTGTTTTTTCAATTCATTTTCGAGGCTATCAAACTTCTCGTCAATCTCTTTTAACACACTATTTTGTGTTTTAATTAATGCGAACAGGTCTTCTAATGATATTTTATTTTCGACTGCCTTAGGCGTTGAGCTAATGTGCCTTTCCAATAAAATGGATTCTGTCTCTGAATTTTCTATTTCTATGTTATTATTATTTTCTGCCATTTTGTATTTTAAATGGTTATTTATCTTTATTTGTATCTGACTACGCAATATACTCCACTCGTATTTAACTATTTAACTTTAACAACATAACCTCTCATTCATTATATATCGTCTTCTGTGTTTCTCCATCTATCTGTTTTATATAAATTAATTTTATATAAAGTCCCTGTTCGGGCGCCATTTGTTATCTAACAACTTATAAACATTAATATAAATGTATTTATATTTGTATGTATCAATACTACCTTTGTCAATAAACTTTAAATACATAAATAATGTTATCTTACCCATAATTATAATTTATCAAGTCCCAGTGAGGGCGTCAATTGTACTATTACTAACTACTTTCAATAATAATGATATAATACTGATAATACTATTACATATCTCTAGCAAGATATGTATGACAAATACCATAATTCAATATTACGGGTACTCACCAAATTCATTATTAGCCGGGCTCATCTTCTGCTTTTATACACTGCTTTATACCTAAGGGTTCCAGGGTTTCGGGTACAGTAAGATTTCGAAACACAGTGGACGACACAATTGATAACACTGTATTGTTGAGAATAACCATTAAAATTTAATGCTCCAGAATGTATTACAGACACGACCATGCGGTCAAAACAATGACGTCATATAACATGACCAAAACAAAATAGCTGTTATTTTTTATATCTCATTTTACTCTCTATACTTCTTTTGTCTGCTAGATTAATATCAGTGCAAATTGTATTGCTGCAGCTTAAAA
Source organism: Magicicada septendecula (assembly GCA_034769895.1). NCBI lineage: Eukaryota > Metazoa > Arthropoda > Insecta > Hemiptera > Cicadidae > Magicicada > Magicicada septendecula. Next base: position 148,540,515 of record CM068375.1, on the reverse strand, counting down.
CCATTTATTAATTTAATTCGTTAATACACAAACCAATGCCCTCAGAATCTGTGGTTACGGCAATAAGTTTACTCGTTCACTCTCACACACATTCATCTTTAACCCAGTACATTCCTTTAACTAGTGATTCTGTATTAATGAGCTCATAAAACTATAACAAATAATAAAATGGGACTTCTCTGCTTATCGTTGCGTTTTGTCCATCCGATGCTGGTGTGTGATGACCATGGTGAGTCCGGTGTTCGCCTCTAATTCTGCTGAGTTTAACTGGAGAGATATATGCACTGATTTTACATTTTTATATTAATACTACTAAACAAAATGAGCTTTCATTGCTCCACTATTACTGATAGTATTTTGCTCTAGTTATTTTGAATTATTTGTAGAAAATTGTTCACACAGCGATACATCGCTATGTCTCCTCTGAAGAATGGCGTTGAAATGAGAGCGAGGCAAATGTAAATTTGCGCTGGTGTGTGTGTAGTTCTTACGTCATTCCGCTTTGTCTTGCTGGACAACGCCTCGTTACACACATTGTACTCAGTGCGTCATTGTTCTTAGCGATGACGGACTAGTGTTATAGCCCAATCATAATGCATATTGTTGTACTTCGTCATAAACACCGCCATGGTATATTTTGATGTTTTCACGTCCACCGGAGACCTTGGTGTTTCACTCTGGCCGCATTTACTTTATTCCTTTTTCCAAAGGGACAAGGTACCTAACCATTCTGTATGTTTAAAAATTACATAATAAAACATTGAAAATACCCATAATTCCCATAATTCTGGTACTGAGTCAGTCTGTACTGTTACAACGTTCTCTTTCTCACTTACTCCTGTTCACTATCTATCTATCTCTCTATCTCTCACTTTACAATGGCTAGTTATACTGTTAACAAGTTCATGTCATTATAGAGTTATTTATAATATTTACTCTCTATTTATTTGGTTAGTGTACTTTGTTTGTCTTTACTCTATTGGATTTTAACAATTATCCTTTACTTTGATTATTTAGTCGATACTAATAATTATCTTTTACATTTGTTATTTATTGGTTTCTTTTTCATTATTATATTTGAGTGTAACATTTCTCCTTTTTCTGTTCTATATTATTTGTTTGTGTCTTTTCATTTCTTTTCATTTTATTTCCTTTATACTTGGTTTGTTTCATTTTCATTTACCTTATTCTTCAATTTCATTTTACTTCATTTTATTTCCTTTTATTTTGGTTTCCCCCTTCTCATTTGGTTTCATTTTATTTGGTCAATCACTTGGGTTGGGTCATAGTCGTTTGTCGTGTCATAGTCATTTTATTTTCTTTAGTTTAAACATTTTTATATAGTTAATTCATTTTTTTTTTCCTGGTATTGGGGTGGCTTGTTTGTGTTGTAACGCAATATAAAATTACATTTTATATTTATGACTAAAATTTACCTCAAGATGTTATTTTTCCTTATTTGGAACATGTTTCGAGAGTTCCTGTGCCCTCATCTTCAGCCTTCGCGGTCTTTTGTCTGGTGAAGTATTTGTGTGTTGGCCGCTGGATGCTATTAATGTTGTTTGTTGGTCTTTGGTATTTTAATGTTGTATTATTGTGTGTGATTGTAGTATATGTGTTTGTATTTTCGATGTTGAGTGCTTTGAATATTGTGTCATGTTTTGAACTGATTTGTATTTGTTCTGGTATTAGTTTGTTTTGTGTTTTATGTTTGTATATTTGTAAATTTTCCCAAATGTTCATTATGGTGCCTTTGTGTGGTATATGTTTTATTAGTGATACATTGGTTATATCTGGGAATTCATGTCCTGTGTTTATTGCATGTGTGGCTAAATTGGATTTATATATTTCTGGTTTTTTGTATGCGTTTAGGTGTTCAAAATAACGTTTTTCAGCTATTTTTTTGTTTGTCCTATGTAACATTTTTTGCAATCTTGGCATTCAATTTTGTATATACCGTTAGTTGTTGTATTATCTTTCTTGTGTGAGCTATTTAGATTTTGTAATTTATTTTTATTAGTTTTGTATGCTATTTTTATATCTGTATAAACACAGGACATGAATTCCCAGACATAACCAATGTATCACTAATAAAACATATACCACACAAAGGCACCATAATGAACATTTGCGAAAATTTACAAATATACAAACATAAAACAAACTAATACCAGAACAAATACAAATCAATACAAAACATGACACAATATTCAAAGCACTCAACATCGAAAATACAGAAAATACAAACACATATACTACAATCACACACAATAATACAACATTAAAATACCAAAGACCAACAAACAACATTAATAGCATCCAGCAGCCAACACACAAATACTTCACCAGACAAAAGATCGCGAAGGCTGAAGATGAGAGCACAGGAACTCTCGAAACATGTTCCAAATAAGGAGAAATAACATCTTGAGGTAAATTTTAGTCATAAATATTAAATGTATTTTATACATCAAGAAATGGACTGTAGCAGAAAGTGATGAATTAATAAAACCATATATATATATATATATATATATATATATATATATATTATAAGAAAACTAAAATCCGGTGCATTTAAAATTAACTTGCAATAAAATAAAAGTGTTGTTATTTAAACTTATATTCGTGTTTAAAATATTAAAGGTCTCGTTAAAACCAAGTTCAATTATGTGTGAAATATTCTTTTGAGATAAATCAATGTTTGGAATAGTTGTTTCTAATTGAAGGTTACTAATGTAGTAAAGTAATTTAAAATGAAACATTCAAAGTTACTCACAGTGTGTTTACAATGGTTTAATTATACTTGTTTAAAAAGAATTCCCTTATATTAAATAAATAAAATAGTGAGGTTGATAATAATTTAATGCTAAATTAGCTTAAGTTGAAACGTAAAGTACAGCAGTTGGTTGCTTGATAATGGTTATCGTCTGGTTGAAACTGGCAGGAAAACTTCTTCTCCAGATTGCAGGTAGTCTGAGTGTGTCACGTCTCGTAATGTCTGGACAATCTCATAAACAAAAATATTCTTTTACGTACCTGGTCGTGTTTACTAGAAGTTCACTAAACTGTCAACTCAGTTTACAAACACCAACTCACTTTGGTTGCAAGGTTAGATTACCTTGTTTATTAATTAGTGGGCGCCACACGGATTTATTCAGGGAAAATCCCGTGTAAAACCCACACATAGAATTACTGAATGATTAGAAAATTTAATATAATTGTGTATCACCTTTTGGCAATGCTATTCCAAAATATTAAACACAACGGAAGGTTGTTTAAGTTTTTTTTTTTTTAATAAAATATTTAATTATCCTATAGAAATAAATCAAATCAAGTGATGCTGTTAGCAATGGGTTTTATTTATACCCTCATAGAAAATTCCAAAACAAATATAAAGCAAACATACAAAGTTGTACAATTAGAAATCAGTTATTATATGCCTTATACGGCTTGCTCAGAACATGAATTATAAATCTGGCTAAGTCCAGATGTTATTTATTTCTAACATTAAAATTATGAAAATCTCAGATGTGAATTCTTTGAGACACGAAAAAGAATTTTATGCCTACACAATATCCAATAATCTTTTTGATATTAAAATTGATCAACAAAGTTTTAGGTTACTTTCGTGAAGTAAACAAAATAAAAATGATCTGTTGAGAGATCGCGCGTTCATCAACGCTTGCTTTTTTAGTGACAAAATTTATCATGTGAGAACCCTTACAACTAACATATAGCTTAATTCATAATAACAAATTCATATAATAAATTGAGACGTGGTGTAATCTTGAAATGTTTCTGTGTTTTGCGTCAGTACAGACTAGTGTTGAAAAAAGTACAGGTTATGGCGCTCAGATAAAAATTAATAATAATTGCACTGTTACCTTTTGAGTTTTAATTATTTAATTAAAACTTATTAATTAAAACTTATTAATCACTTCAGTAATCGGATTATAGTGATTACTGGGTTTTGGCACTACACTCGCACAAGAACAGAATAATGCGATCCTCTTCTGATTAAAATGGATCGTGAATGATAACAATTAATTATTCCTGTTCATTATTTCCCGCACGAAATTAAAATGATACTGCACTTAATCACTGTTGTTTGCTGTAGATTAACTTGAAGTAGTCGTTTCTTGGTGTTGAACTATTTGTTTCGATGTAATATGTAGATGACGCTAATAGTTATTAAAAATGTAGAGATGGCGGGCGCACGTCTGTGCTATACGCTGGTTGGTAAGAGTCTGCCTCAAAATTGGCTGCTTCGTCTTATATACCCCGTTCTTTGATCGGTCTTAGGTAAAAATGTTAATTACTAACTAATTTTCTGATTGGCTCTGGCAGGTGTGACAGTATGACGTATCATTTTTTGGCAGTTGATAACGGTTTTTTCTAACCGTCAAACGCTGAGGTGACAGATAGCTGTCATTGTTGTTGTTATTCATAAACAGTTTTCTGATGCATATTTTGAAAATGATGCTAACATCTCTCCCGCACTAATTACAGTTGCGATTGGGTTGATATCATTATCAAATTAAAGATCGTTTTTTCTTCTTTAATTTGATATCACTCAATATCGAATTACTTTCACTTTGACCGACATTGTTATAAAACCAATGTTCGGGTACATCACTTTCACTGTCGTCTGCTTTTTCTGAGTCGCCGATTTTACACTTTTGGTTAATATTGTTTGTGTTCACATATCATTTTATTATTCGAATGTTTATGTGCGAACACCATTAATTCTGTACTGACATTTTTACTGAACATTATGTGTACACCTAAACTCTATACATTGTAATGAATAATCCTACTGACTATGACATTTCGTTTTATGCTAACTCGTTTTAAACTACTATTTAACAATTAAAATTATGATTAACTATATTGTTTTAATAATGTTTTTCGTTATGTCAGGGCATAACCATTGTTCGGTGTATTTTAATTTACACTTGTGTTAATTCTCAATAGTCAATTTTACTGACTAATGTTTGGTCTAAGCGTTGTTAAGACATATCGCTTATATTGGAATTTTGCCTTAACAACGTTTATTGGTTCTCAATTCGGTAATTAGTGGAGGTATCTTATTTGTATAAGATTCTCTCTTATAAATAGTTCTCTTTCCTCACAAGTATATTTGATGCTGAAATACATCTTTGTTCTCACTATGTAGCCATTGTTAATTTTAGTTTTGGCATTCATAATTTACTAGTCATTGTCAAATTTATTATCATCAAAATGCTAATTCTGATTTCACAGTATTTAACTGCTTATTAATTCATTTTTTGTTTACATATAACATTCGGTTTACATCAACTACTGACTGGATTGACAGCTGAATGTAAATTTACTCTGTCCATCAGTTCGTCTTAGTCTTAGTCTAGTTGTAGTGTCAAACAGCCTTTGGGTTACTGTTTCATGTGGCACTTCTGCTTCATTCTTCTTTCTTGATTCCTCCTTTCTTGGTTATTTTTACTATTATATTCCTATTTACATTGTTGTTTTGTCCTTATAAAATCTGATAACATACATTTAGGTTAGGTAACATTTTGTTATGTTACATATACACCCTCTTTAAAATTTATCATTTGAGAAAAATTTATTTTTTTGTAAAATTATCAATTCATGTCAGTTTCTTAGTATACTTCTATAGTTTTTTTTTATCTAGTGATACAATTCTTAACTTACTAGTATTTTCAAGTTGCTTACTTTCTAAGTCATTTAACTACAATAGATCTCGTTTCTTAAGTTAACAATTTCCTGTCTTATTCACATTCTACTTCCTTATCACATATCTTTACATTCGTGATTATCTTAATGGTTATTATATTTCATACCTCACAGATTCTTTCATAATATTCCTTGATACATTAATACAATATAATTCCCTAACTGTTGTAGAGGTTTCGGAATCAGGGTGGCTCACTATGGCTAACATCCTCTGCCGTTCCTCACTACACATTCTCAGGTTCAGAGGCATTACTCTTCTCTGTCTGAGAAAAAAATAAACATTGCACCTGGCAATAGTTGCACTATCACAACTCAAAAAAATATCACATATCATTCATATTCAATAATATAATATATTCACTATAATATTCAAGGTATCAGAGGTTTTCATTTAGATCACATTTCCATCTTTATACTTGCTAACATACTTTCTTTCTTACAGGTAATTATTTCTCTTAGACTTGATATTTTTAGCTATGCTTTTATCAGCTATATAGTTACTTTTTTGTACCATTTGCTTAGTTCGCTTGAATATTCTTAAGATTATACACTTATTTTGATGCTTATAGTACTTATGCATTTGGTTTGTTCTATCTAGAGTCTACAATATTTTTGTTTTCACAATAGTTCATTAAATCTTTCTTAACAAATTATATTCATCCTGAATTATCAGGGCTTACATTGTTTGTATACTAAATGGTTTTTTTGTTTGATGTTCTCTGACATATTCTGGTGATGTACAATATTTGATAATTGACAAACATTTTTCTTTCCTTTCATTCCATTATAACAATAGTTATCTTTACAATTAACACTCTTTGTTATTTTTCTTCTCTACTCCTTCAAGTGATGGTGGTTTTCACTTATTCTGGATGATTACGTTATAATATACAATATTCTATAAATACAATTTCATTTAACAATATAATAACATACTAATATCTAATTTTATAGACATTCTTGGGGTTTACATGGTTTGTTTTACAAACATTCATTTTTCTTTCCTTACATTCCATAATAATGTCCTTCTTTTATTTTACACACTTTGTTATACTGCCTCTCTACTCCTTCAAAGGTTAGTTGGGTGAACCTTTATTCTGGACGATTTTTAATTTAACATTTGAGTTTTATGAGAGGTACACAATAATCATTTTATAAACATTAAGTTACCTAGAATATTCATTTGGATACACATTTTTCTCTAAGTATAGTATAGTAATTGTATTTATATGCCACTACTGGCTCTTTGTGATATAATAGATGTCCCTTTTCTTATTACATCATTCAGTTGACATTACATAACTTTCTATCCCTTGGTGTGATAGATCTGGTAAGTTTTCACCAGTAACAAATAGTTCGGCTTATATTTTAAATCTACACACGTTTGTAACTTGATAAGGCAAATTGATTAGTTATAGTCAATTAGTTACCTTCAACATTTTGTAGCTTAACATGTGATTCTGTTTATAGTAATGGTTTTTAAACATATATATTTTTTCTTTTATACCCTAAACGTTCGGGTGATAACTGTTGCTTACTACTACATATTATCCGTTCTTAATAGTAATTATTTTTTAATAGTTGATATTCATGGGGTTATTTGTGCTCTTCCACTCTATTGCTAATATTCGGGATATCTGACATATGTTCCGTACTAGTGGTCTTGGAGATACCTTCCTAGCAGGCGGTTCTTCCATTTGGCGGCTACCAGATAGTCATTGGCTCCCCGTTTCCTTGCCTTCTTCCTCTCATCATCCTTGGTATTCCTGTGTTCATTGTACTCTGGGCCTTGGCTATTATTGATGTCTGGCCCTTCTGCTAATCCGGGTTGACCTTTGTTCATTTCCTGGTTGGATTCTTCCATCGCTTGGTCTCTCTTCTTCCGCATTTCCCTTATCCTTTGGGCGTATCTTTCAATAAGCTGGTCCAGTCGTTCTTGATCATTTTCCTTCTCCCTGTGAAGCTCCTTTCTTCTAGGAGTATTCACTTTAAATACCTCATTGTTTATAATCTTCTCCTTCATAACATAGTCACTGGCATGTAACATTGTCTTAATCGTTCCGTCATCTGGGTTATCAATTAAATATTTTAATGGTTGGTTATTCATTAAGGAGTCAATTGATTTTGTTTGGTGTATTTTATTTGTCGGTATATTTAATTTAATTGGATTCTTATTTAATTTTTTACCCACAGTTTTATGGTGATTTATTTTTAATATTTTTATGAAGTCCTGTTTATACTTCTTACCGTTGGTCCTTGCTCTATGACGAATACTTGGGTTGTGCACGAAGTTAATTAAGCCACTCCTAGTCATCTCTAATATTTCCTTTGTAATCCTTGTTTTCTTAGAGCGTATTATTCCTTTTATCTTTGTCTCTTTCTCTCCTGTTTTCTTAATTATCTTGTTCTTTACATTTTTAATGATGGCTGCTTTATGCTGAATGTTCTCTTCATTCCTATGGTGTGTATCCTCAGGCACCAATGCTTTCGAGTCTTCTTTATTCTCAGTTTGTTTACCGGTGTCTTCGGATTGTAGACTTAATCCTTCCATGGTTTTATCCTTAGTTTCCATTTCCTCCCTCCATTGTTGGATGATTTCTTCTCTCCATGATCTGATATCGTTCATCATTTCCTCCCTTGCCTTCTCAAAGCTATTCTCTATGGGGTGGGGGAACTGTTTCTCCCTACATTCCATCATCATCTTCTGGAAACTTAGCAGCTCCGTCGATGCTATTTCCTTAGGTTGGTTTTTTATGGTGTCACTTGTCATTACTTCTTTATTTTCTGTTTTTTCGTTTATATTTGTATATTCGACGCTCACGGTCGGTGCGTTATCGCTTACCATCCCTTGGACTGCTTCATCATTCTCTCCCGTCGTGTCATTATCTTTATTCTCTTCTTGGTAGGGGGTTTTTATGTTCGCGTTAGTGACTTCACTGTGTTCACTTGGAGATTCATATAGATCATTCTGGTCCTTACTTGTTATTGTTTCGGTCTCTGGGTCAGCTATTAATACTTCCTCCTCTTTTACATCATCATTGACGTCTCGTTCTGGGACATCTTTAGTCATATTTTCTTGTGGTGGTTCCATGGGTTCCTTCTGGTTATGGTCGTCTTCAATTTGGTCGTTAGTATTTTTCCCATTCTTCATTAAGTCTTCACCTATCCGTCTCTTTTCGTTTTTTAACTTCTTGGCATTCCTCAATTCTTCTTCGAACGCGTCCCTCCGTTTACGCTCTTCTTCTCGTCTCTCATTCTGGCGTCTTATTTCCTCTTCCTCCTGCTGTGCAGCTCGACTATAGAATAATTCTTCATTTTGTCTTATCTTATTATCTCTTAGTTCTCTTTCAACTGCTTCTTTCCTACTACGCTCATCTTCCCATCTCTGGTAACGGTAATTCCTCTTCTCTTCGTTTCGCCATGTTGGTTGGTTATTATACCATCTTGTATTCCGGTCCCTCCTTGGTTGTGGGGTTTCCCGTTCATGGAGTCTTGCAAATCCTTCTTCCCTCTTACTTCTTAATTGGTCTGACTCCTCTTTTATCCATTTCTTCTCCTCTTCCATTTTGCGATTCAATTCTTCACCATCGATTTTCAATATTCTGTATATTTGGTCCCAGTCTGTTTCCTGGTTATAATAGTCCATTTCTCTCTCCCTTTTCGCTCTATATTTTGTGTTGTATCGATGTGTGCGTGGCATGTTAATTTTTTCGTGTCTACCGGGCTGATATATAATATAAAAAATATATTTATTTAATATTTTTTAAGCCACACTAGTTGGTGCGCCAATTTATAAGAAAACTAAAATCCGGTGTGTTTAAAATTAACTTGCAATAAAATAAAAGTGTTGTTATTTAAAATTATATTCGTGTTTAAAATATTAAAGGTCTCGTTAAAACCAAGTTCAATTATGTGTGAAATATTCTTTTGAGATAAATCAATGTTTGGAATAGTTGTTTCTAATTGAAGGTTACTAATGTAGTAAAGTAATTTAAAATGAAACATTCAAAGTTACTCACAGCGTGTTTACAATGGTTTAATTATATTTGTTTAAAAAGAATTCCCTTATATTAAATAAATAAAATAGTGAGGTTGATAATAATTTAATGCTAAATTAGCTTAAGTTGAAACGTAAAGTACAGCAGTTGGTTGCTTGATAATGGTTATCGTCTGGTTGAAACTGGTAGGAAAACTTCTCCAGATTGCAGGTAGTCTGAGTGTGTCACGTCTCGTAATGTCTGGACAATCTCATAAACAAAATTATTCTTTTACGTACCTGGTCGTGTTTACTAGAAGTTCACTAAACTGTCAACTCAGTTTACAAACACCAACTCACTTTGGTTGCAAGGTTAGATTACCTTGTTTATTAATTAGTGGGCGCCACACGGATTTATTCAGGGAAAATCCCGTGTAAAACCCACACATAGAATTACTGAATGATTAGAAAATTTAATATAATTGTGTATCACCTTTTGGCAATGCTATTCCAAAATATTAAACACAACGGAAGGTTGTTTAAGTTTTTTTTTTTTAATAAAATATTTAATTATCCTATAGAAATAAATCAAATCAAGTGATGCTGTTAGTAATGGGTTTTATTTATACCCTCATAGAGAATTCCAAAACAAATATAAAGCAAACATAAGTTGTACAATTAGAAATCAGTTATTATATGCCTTATACGGCTTGCTCAGAACATGAATTATAAATCTGGCTAAGTCCAGATGTTATTTATTTCTAACATTAAAATTATGAAAATCTCAGATGTGAATTCTTTGAGACACGAAAAAGAATTTTATGCCTACACAATATCCAATAATCTTTTTGATATTAAAATTGATCAACAAAGTTTTTAGGTTACTTTCGTGAAGTAAACAAAATAAAAATGATCTGTTGAGAGATCGCGCGTTCATCAATGCTTGCTTTTTTAGTGACAAAATTTATCATGTGAGAACCCTTACAACTAACATATAGCTTAATTCATAATAACAAATTCATATAATAAATTGAGACGTGGTGTAATCTTGAAATGTTTCTGTGTTTTGCATCAGTACAGACTAGTGTTGAAAAAAGTACAGGTTATGGCGCTCAGATAAAAATTAATAATAATTGCACTGTTACCTTTTGAGTTTTAATTATTTAATTAAAACTTATTAATCACTTCAGTAATCGGATTATAGTGATTACTGGGTTTTGGCACTACACTCGCACAAGAACAGAATAATGCGATCCTCTTCTGATTAAAATGGATCGTGAATGATAACAATTAATTATTCCTGTTCATTATTTCCCGCACGAAATTAAAATGATACTGCACTTAATCACTGTTGTTTGCTGTAGATTAACTTGAAGTAGTCGTTTCTTGGTGTTGAACTATTTGTTTCGATGTAATATGTAGATGACGCTAATAGTTATTAAAAATGTAGAGATGGCGGGCGCACGTATGTGCTATACGCTGGTTGGTAAGAGTCTGCCTCAAAATTGGCTGCTTCGTTCTTATATACCCCGTTCTTTGATCGGTCTTAGGTAAAAATGTTAATTACTAACTAATTTTCTGATTGGCTCTGGCAGGTGTGACAGTATGACGTATCATTTTTTGGCAGTTGATAACGGTTTTTTCTAACCGTCAAATGCTGAGGTGACAGATAGCTGTCATTGTTGTTGTTATTCATAAACAGTTTTCTGATGCATATTTTGAAAATGATGCTAACATCTCTCCCGCACTAATTACAGTTGCGATTGGGTTGATATCATTATCAAATTAAAGATCGTTTTTTCTTCTTTAATTTGATATCACTCGATATCGAATTACTTTCACTTTGACCGACATTGTTATAAAACCAATGTTCGGGTACATCACTTTCACTGTCGTCTGCTTTTTCTGAGTCGCCGATTTTACACTTTTGGTTAATATTGTTTGTGTTCACATATCATTTTATTATTCGAATGTTTATGTGCGAACACCATTAATTCTGTACTGACATTTTTACTGAACATTATGTGTACACCTAAACTCTATACATTGTAATGAATAATCCTACTGACTATGACATTTCGTTTTATGCTAACTCATTTTAAACTACTATTTAACAATTAAAATTATGATTAACTATATTGTTTTAATAATGTTTTTCGTTATGTCAGGGCATAACCATTGTTCGGTGTATTTTAATTTACACTTGTGTTAATTCTCAATAGTCAATTTTACTGACTAATGTTTGGTCTAAGCGTTGTTAAGACATATCGCTTATATTGGAATTTTGCCTTAACAACGTTTATTGGTTCTCAATTCGGTAATTAGTGGAGGTATCTTATTTGTATAAGATTCTCTCTTATAAATAGTTCTCTTTCCTCACAAGTATATTTGATGCTGAAATACATCTTTGTTCTCACTATGTAGCCATTGTTAATTTTAGTTTTGGCATTCATAATTTACTAGTCATTGTCAAATTTATTATCATCAAAATGCTAATTCTGATTTCACAGTATTTAACTGCTTATTAATTCATTTTTTGTTTACATATAACATTCGGTTTACATCAACTACTGACTGGATTGACAGCTGAATGTAAATTTACTCTGTCCATCAGTTCGTCTTAGTCTTAGTCTAGTTGTAGTGTCAAACAGCCTTTGGGTTACTGTTTCATGTGGCACTTCTGCTTCATTCTTCTTTCTTGATTCCTCCTTTCTTGGTTATTTTTACTATTATATTCCTATTTACATTGTTGTTTTGTCCTTATAAAATCTGATAACATACATTTAGGTTAGGTAACATTTTGTTATGTTACAATATATATATATATATATATTCTAACGTCCTTTTTATCTAACACACATATATTATATATTTAATGATAGATAAAATGTTACTTACCCGTGACTTTTACTTAACCTGGGCGCCAGAACAAATCCCAGATACAAATGACACGGATTCAGCTTAGCTCAGAGCATAGAGACACACTATCTCAGGATTCGTTCAGTGAATGTGGAATTCAAGGGGAATCGTTACAAATAACACTTTAAAATTTGCTTGAGTTTGTTTAATTAACGATTAAATGTTATTTTATTAATGTTCTTTCAAAGCTAAGTTAAGGACTTATTGCTAACCTAACTCTTATTATTAATGAGTGTGTGTGAAAAGTGAAGATTAAAACGTCCAAACGACCAATTGTTCTTATCTGGTTTAATTAAGAAAATTTATATCTCCCAAACCAGTGCTAAAGAACAGGTCTGCAATAATTTGCACGTTCAATACTACACCTCACCTTCCATTCAACACTCCTATATTAATTTATAGCTAATCTTACTAATTAAATACAAATTATGAATTTACTTAGTGTCTTTTAAAAAACTGTTTATCGCTTTTTATTATTTATTTTGTTTCTTAATTTCATTGATCAATGAATCTATTTCTTACTGATTGATGCGTCGACCGTAGATAGAAATCCGTAGTGATCCTCCTTTTGATGGTTCGGCACAGAAGAAATGATGTTGACCAAAATGTTGTGTAACGGGGGTATTTTATTTCGTTGTAAATTTATTCAATGTTATTAAATATATTTGTGATCGACGCAGAAAGTCCCAGCCGTAAAATGGTTATATTCAACAAAGGACAGCGGAATGCGATGTGTGTTCGGCAACGCAGTATAATTCCCAGAATTCCAGTGTTGTGTGACGCACTCAAACGCGCGAACACCAGCAGTGCGCACAGATGACGCTTACAGCCTCGAGCCACGCCAAACAAACATGGCTAATTTGTAAAATTTGTTCGCCACGTGGTCGGGATGCTGACGGAAATACAGACAAACCACACCTACCAGAGTCACGTGATTAGGGCCAGTGCGATATCTTCAGCCCTTTGGGAGTACTCACAACCCATACTTTGTGTACAGTGACGACCAATTTCACCCAAGAAGGCATTGGTTTCCTGACCAGCAATCCGATGTGGAGGGAGTTGGTTGATGCTCTCCGCAAGGGAGTCGACGATCAGCAAATAAGCGTAACGGACGCGAGTAGTGGCGCGTGTCCCCGGTCGGGCGAAAACTTTATAAAAAATGTGAAAATCTCTCAGTTGAAATAACTCCACTTCCCGGCCGGGAGCGCAAAGAATGCGTGGCTATCAACATTAAATTTTTTTCTGTAAAAGTCCAACAGTTTTTAAAAAATAAACTGTTGAAGTCAGTGAAGTGAACTAATCTAAATTAAGATGTGGTGAAGTGAAGAAAAAGGGACTTTCGGACATATACAAATAACGCGGCACATGGCGACGAGAGGACGACGCTGGTTGGGTAATCCACAACTATCACTAATAATTTCAAATTAAAACAGGGGTTCAAATAAATTAATGATATAAAAAATTTAAATTGTATGAATGGAGTGTGGCAAGCTGGGTTCGCCTTACTTAGAAATAGAATTAGACTAAGTATATCCCACTGATAGAAATGTTTTGTTTGATGTATATTTGAGATATTTTATTTTGAATGAAGAGATAAAAAATTTAAATAATTTGAAGTCAAAAAATGAAATAAAGTTTGAATTGTGTGATACAAACGAATTGCGTATGTTACTGAAATAGCCTTAAACCATACTTGCATTTCACAGTTCGTGTAGCGGACCTTGGCTAAATTACGGTAAGTGGGAGATTATTTAATTATTTGAATGTGTGTTAATAAATAACTGCACAAATGGCGCATCCGAAACAGGGACCAGTTTTTATAAATTGAAATTTATATATAAAGACCGCACCTACAGTGAATGCAAGGTTGATTTAAAGGTTAAGTAACAGTACGTAAAAAATTATGTAACGTACATAAAACAACAAATCAAGGTTAGATTAAGTATAAGATGTTGTATGTGTAAATTAAGAATTAGTTAACCAAAAAATCAGTAAATTTACAACTTAAAAATGGCAGGAAATGATGAAAACGATGTAAATGAACTAACTAATGTTGACAATTTTGATGAATCAGCTGTTATGAATAGCTTTGAAGTTCATTCGACTCCAAACATGGGTCAGGACAATAAAATAGTCGAAATAAATGTTACAGACGAAACAAATATGACAGAGGATTGAGGAGTCCAGTTAACTCCAACCTCAACAAAATGTAATAGCAAATTTGATAATGACATGATGAGTATTTTATTAAATCAATTCGATAAAATGAATTGTAAATTTGATGAGCAAAAAAGCGAAATTAAAGAAATTAAGAGTAATTTTAATGATAAATTTAATGAACAGAATAATAAGATAAAATTAATGAGAAATGAAATTAAACAACAGAATTTCAAATTTAGTAAGCAATAAATGAAATTAATACAAGTTTTAATAATATTAAAGAACAGGTAATAAACTCTATAAATAATAATTGTGAGAAAATGGTTAACGAAATGAATAAAAATTTAGACAGAAAACTAGATAAGATAATGAATAAGAAGTTAGGTGACAATGTTACAGTTATGACCAATAATAATAATAATAATGACAAAATAGTGGAAGAGGTAGTGTTAGATAATAAAATATTGAATAGTGAGGATAATGATGTTAATTGCAATTCTGAGGATATAGTGGAAGTAGTATTTGATAATGAAATGGTAGAAACAAATGTTTATCAGTTAGAGAGCGAGTATGAAGCGAGGTTAGGTGAGTATGGAGGGCAAAGGGTATTTCCCCTAGTTTGTGGTGAAACAGAGGTTTCACAAATGTTGTATGAGGACAGAGTTTCCTCCGATAGTTGTATGGAAGACGAGGTGTCTTCATTGGTCCCTTTATGTTTTGTGATGGTCTTGGAAGTGGCAAGACATATAGTAAGTTTATTGTGCCCTTTGCATGGAATGAGATAGTTCAGGGGGGTTGTGAGAAGTATTGCGAGAGAGAGAGAATAATAGAGTTATTTACGTTGAGAAGTAGTTATAATGAGTTGAAAGAGGTTAGAATTGAAGGAGATAAACAATATGAAATGCTTACCTGGTGAAATAGATATTGATGATTATTTTGATGATACCTTTGTAAATGATAATAACTTACCTGATGTTGTGATTGATATAGTAGAGGAGTATAATGATAAAATAACTTACCTTATGTTGAACAAAAATACTGATGGAGACAGAACTAAGAGCACCAATGTAGACAGGTTTTATGAATTAATGGTAGACAAAAATGTAGTTAATTATTGTGTTGATGTAATTAACGAAAGTAGTCATTACAATAATAATAATAGTGTAACGAGTGTGAGTAAGGACGATAATTATTATATAAAAGTAAGACTCATACATGATGATGGAGGGTAATTATAAACTCAATAAATGGACATTCTAAATATTTTAATTTGTGGTTATGACCTTGCTAAATTAGGAAATGAGGTGTGGAAAACTGAAAAATAATGACAAAGATTTGTAAATAAATTTTAGGGAAATTAATTGTGTGTGTATTGTAACAGGTGTTTGATGTAAACAATATGTGTATGGAGTATAAATTATTTTAATAATAATAATAATAATAATAATATTTGGACAGACTAAATAAATAACAAGAATAATTATGAAGGTAATAAATGAACTGTAATTGTTTTGGAGTAAAGTAATTAAAGTAACTTGTGTTTTCAAGAATTGATTCAACTAGATAATTTGAGATGTATTAAGTGATTAATTTAAAATGTTGTATAAAGAAATTTTGATAATGAACCTAAATGATTTTATGAGATTTAAACTTGATAATAAATAATAAAAATAAATATAAAATGTACTTAGTTATGGAATCTTATGAATGTTATAATGTTGCAGAAGGTACAAGGAGTTGTGTACGTGATATTGGTGATGAATTGTTTATAATTTTATGTCAGTAATAGGAAGCAGGTGCAGACCTGCCAAGTCTCACGCATTGAGCGTGAGACACACGCATTCGAGGCCGATCTCACGCTCACATGCACGCGAACAGAAATCTCACGCATTTTATCAATGAAAGACATTAAAATTTTATTTTGAAATTAACTTTATTTTAACTCCTGTTTATTGTGTTTCACAGTCTCTGAATACCGGTCATTTAAATATTGATGTGAAAGATAAGTCCATAGTCGCATAAAAGATTGCGTTGTCACTAACAGATGGCGGGAGCGCCTCTACCGGCTTCGAAGGAAACGCATACGGCCGATTCGATGCGTCACTCATAAGTTGTTTCATGGAAGAACGAATCGTGTGCAGTCTGTATTGTCTTCAGATTCAGAAAAGGAGGATGGTCCTTCTCCGGGAGGAACTTCTCCAAAAAGAAATACAAATCCCTGATCTTTTGCAGGAGCTGCTAAATATAAAACCCGCTTCAACGTTGCCTGGCAAGTAAAGTATCCTGTATCTGCACTTTCTGATGATCCATCTGGATCTGCCTTTCGGTGTGATGTGTGTGCACGAACTTTGTCCTGTGGACATCAAGGTGAGGCGGATATCAAAAGACACTTTGACTCCGATGCTCATAAGAGCTTATGAAATCTAGCAGAAATCAGCCTAAAATATCTGACGTATTCAGCAGACCTAAGGACGATCGAACAATGGAAAAAGTAAGTAGCCTAATGTTTATGTATTTTAGTTATAAATTATTATTTACTGGCATTAGATAAAAACATATTTCTTTACCTATCAAAGGCACCAGAAACTTATTTCTTTACCGATCGACCACATTTCGCACTTTAACCTATGAAGTGGACGACGCTACTGTCGGGGAAAAAAGTATGTAGACTCGAGTTTAAAGTCCTAAATCTCGAGAACGGCCTATCTGATTCTGTTCAAATAAATGTTAAACTAAACCTTGTTTATTTATATTTTTTGTGGTATCATTAAAAAAATTGTATGTATCGTCGAAAAATATCTATGAAGTAAAATGTAGAAAAAGTACCGGGTTTTTCACAGTTTCCAACTAAAAGTGAAGTTCAAACAGTTGTAAAAAAAACGGCTCATTCGATTGTTTTCAAATTTTTACACAGTATAGATAGGGCATTTGTAAATATAATCCTAAATTTTCAGAATTTTATTTTGTTTATTTTATTAGTTGCTGTTAAGTTTCAAAACCCTTACAAAAATCGTAATTTGAGGTGGAAAAAATCCGTTCAAAGCGATACTAACATCTTAAAGACATGAAGAGAACGACTGGAATAAAGCCAAATATTTGTATACATTTAGTACACGTAAACAAAATTTTATTTGTACAAAAGTATTTGTCCCTTTCGTTGGCAGTAGAACGGTGCTGCAGAGCCAACGCCCGTTCTTGCGGGGAGACTGCGATGTTGCCACATCTATTTGGCGCTGTCTTCGAACAGCTGACAGACTTTACAGAAAACAGCCAGATCCAATTTTACCATTTCCCATCAGCTTTTTCTCACGAGGGCTTTAGACCTCCAAAGGCAGCTTTAAAAATGTTTTTTTTTATTTTATATTTTATAATTTTTTTATCTTTAATCTTCCATATCAGACAGGTCTCCATCAAAATCGAATTCAATATCACTTTCAGAATCTGAATCATTTTGTAGGTCTATAATTATTGGTTGCACAACGTGGCACAACCACAATTTATAATAGTTATAGCTTATTTTCAGGTTGGTAGAGCAGAAGTGAAAATAACAACACTTCTTGCATGCCACAACATCCCAATTGCCACTGCTAGTCATTTGAGTCCACTCTTCAAGGACATTTTCCCGGATTCTTCAATAGCTCAGAATTATGCTTCAGGAAGGTATGTCAGAGAATGTGGTTATAAAAATAAATTTATGGAAACATGTGAGCAATAGAAGAGCATGAACCTTGTCACTGATTTACCCTAATTCGTTTATCATTCCTTCTTGCAGATGGAAAACTACATGCATTATGAATGGGACTATTGGACCATACTTTCATTCTCAGTTGGTGCAACACATGCAGATTCATCCATATTCAGTTCTTGTAGATGGTTCAAATGACACTGGTCTTGAGAAATTAAACCCACTGACTGTATGCATCTTTGATATAAGATCATGGAAAGTTATGAGTCATTTTTTGGACATGTGCACCACCACAGGTACTGGAGCAGCAAAAGCAGCCACAATTTATGACAAGATTTCAGAGGTACTAGTGAAAAACAGCATTCCCTGGATTAATTGTGTTGCTTTTGGTGTTGACAATACGAATGTAAATATAGGTCACGAGTCCTTCTTCAGAATAAGGATACTTACTTCATGGGGTGCCCCTGTCACCTAATACATAATATTGCAAGGAGAGCTGCGGACAAATTTCTTGAGAGAAGTGGGTTTGATGTAGAAGATATGTGTGTTGATCTCTACTATTATTTTGATAAGAGCACTAAGCGCAAATCAAATCTTAAAACATTTTGCTTATTTTGTGATGTTGAATATCACAAAGTAGTCAAACATGTAAACACTAGATGGTTGAGTCTTGAGAGAGCAGTGGAGAGAATCCTTTCCTTATTTGATGGACTGAGAGTTACTTTTTGTCCAATTCTGAGAGTGAGCCACATTTTAAAAGACTTAAAACATTGTTCAGTAATCCAATTCTGGAAGTGTATTTGCTCTTTTACAATGCAGTTCTGCCAATGTTCACTATTATTAACAAGTATCTTCAGAGGGAGGGTCCATGTATCTTTGCTGCTTATCAATGTTTGCATGAATTTGTGAAAAAAGTTCTAGGTAAAATTCTCCCCCCTGAGAAAGTTAAAGAGGTTGAAGGTTTTGGATTCAAAGATCTCAAAGTTGATATAAGAGAAGATCAACTGGATGATGAGGAAATATTTATTGGGATTGCAACTCGACAAAAACTGACTACTCTGTTTCATGAAGGTAGCATTAGACCTAAAGACTATGCTGAGTTTTTAACTGCAGTTAGGCAGTTTTACCAGGAAGTAATTTCTGAGGCAACCAACAAGTTACCATTGAACGACAGCTTGCTGAAACATGCCAGATTTGTTGACTTTTGAGAAAAGTTCAGTTCAGTTTAGTGACGTAGAATTTTTTCTCTTGAGGTACCGTAACATTCTCTCCCATATCCACCCAGTGACTGAGATAGAACAACTATATGATGAATTTGTGGATTACAAAATTTTAAAACAAGACAGCATCCCTGAAAATGTATGGGAAAGTGCTAAAGTCCAAGATGAGGAGCAAGTAAGTCGGTACATTTACCGAATGGATGTAATTTGGGCATATTTATCTCAGATGAAACTAGCAAATGGAGAATTAAGGTATAAGAGGCTATCTGAGGTTGCAAAATTGGTTTTGATAATTCCACATTCTAATGCTGGCGAAGAACGTGTTTTTTCTATGATACGGAAAAATAAAACAGCTTTTAGACCTTCAATGAACGTGGATGGCACATTATCATCTGCCTTGACCATGAAAATGGCCATCCCTGAGCCATGCCACACATTCGAACCACCAAAAGAAGTGGTGGCTAATGCTAAGAAAGCAACATATCAGTATAATAAAACACATAGCAATAAAGAGTGAGATTTGTATTGTTTGCAATTAAGTGCAACATTTGGTATATATTAACTTGTGTTCTGTTGTTTTCCACAAAACTGATGAATATTAAATAAAAATAATTTGCATTATAATAAAAAGTGATTTGATAATGATTAATTATGAAATAAATGGATATATAAAATAAATTTGTTGTCTCACTCATTTTCCTTGAATCTCACTCTTCCTGACCAGTGATCTCACTCAGTTACTCTGGGGACCCTTGGCAGCTCTGCAGGTGTGTTGAGTGATGTACTGTAAGTATGAATTTTATAATGCAATTTAAATAAAATAAAATGTTCAATGTCTAAATAGCAAATTTTAAATGAAATGTTGGATGTTTAAAAATTGAAAATGTAGACGAGTCTAAAAATGTAAACATGAAAATTTAATTAATAAATAACCAAACATATAAGAGTTGACCATCCGTGAATTGTAATAACGATGTCAGTGTGAGCCTTATATGTCTTTTGGTAGTTTCCCCACATTTTGGGCAGTCACGGTTTCACCAGACCCTGGCCGTGGATTTATGTAAGTAGATAAAAAATTGGTGAACTTTGAAATTGACAGGGGGGTAACACAGGGGAAACTACATAACTAGGGAACAGTGGCTATCGTCGAAGGTGGTGATAGTGCCGTAATAAGGGTATGTGAATCATTTTAGTAGGATTACTGGTGTCCTCGGACATCAGTAATACTGAATTTTTATATAACCGCTGAACCAAGAACGGTATAGGCAGCATCTATACCTTATATATATAAACTTCAGTTCTTGGGAATGCAAATGGACGCCACAGTCCACCAGCAGGAAACAATAGTGTGTGTGGAAAAGGAGCTGGCAGTTACAAGCCATGGGTATAAGGGGGGACTTTAGTAACTGATGAAGTAGGAGGGTAGCTGAAAATTCAGTGAGAGGGTAACGATCTCTGTAAACAGCGGGCGGTCAGCTTATAACACGACTCTATAGAGAGAGTTGGGGGTTGACAATCCAAAGAGCTGTTCAGTAACTGTTTCTATGACTATGACTCAATGAGTAGCGATGTACGTCCCTATGAGAGCAAAAAGATTTTAAGTACTAGATTTAATGGTAAGGATTTTAAATCCACCAATATTTTATGATGATAACTATGTAGTTTTGTGTATTTGTATTAATTGTATGCCATATGTTAGGGATAAGGATTATAAAAATGTGTCCTTGATGTAATTGTTGAAATGTATCAATAGAAAGGTCATTCACCTGACCAGGAACATCAGCTGATTACTGGTGTTGTATGTGTAATACTTCAGTCATATGCACAATTTTATCAATGTAATTAAATATTTGAATATAATATTTTCAATGTGTTTAAGAGATTTTGAATTAAATGGTACAATGAATGGAGAAAGTTTTGAATTTTCAAGAGTTAAAATGTAAATTGTGGTAAAGGTTAGAATTTGGGTGATAATAATGTTTTAAGTAGGGCGTTTAAGCCAATCAAATCAATTTTGAAGGGGGTTAGAGAGAACAATATTATTGTGAATAAAAGTAAGATAGAATTTGAGTATTGATAGTGACACAGTAGCTATGGGGAAAATATGTAGAGTAATGAGTGATATATTAAGGTAATAAATGAATGGAGATATTTTGTAGATGAAAGTGATGCGATTAAAGAGCAATTAGATGAAGGGGGAATTCTGTAAGGGGGTGGTGTGATAAGGAGTCCTCAACGAAAAGCGTTGTGGCGGGAGGGGAACCGATATGCGCCGGAAAGGGTTACCTAGGGAGGGTCCAGGAACCAAATGAGGGAATGAGCATTGGGAAGGGAACACACATGGTAGGGGATGGGATGGGGCCTAAATGGTAGAGTGATGCGTAATATATGGCCTGCATACAAGAGCTGGTCACTAGCCTCTCCTCTCCAACTCCAACTCTCACCTACAAGCGGTGGGCCCTGTTAAGTCGAGCAACCCATGCTAAGGTTGTGGTAACCAATCCCTTCGGCAGCTTGGGTCGGCGAGCCAACGAGAGATGGGGGTCTGGGCGAGGTGGCCCTGAGGTAATCAGGGACCCGGCTTACCAAGATGTAGTGTGTCGGCAGCAGGATGCATGGCGGGGTTGGCGGCGGAAGAACATAAAAATGTCAACGGCGGCGCCCATAGATGTAGTGAGCATGGTCTACTGCGGACGGGTGGATGAGACTCGTTAGCTCAGTGAAGGCAACTCATCTAAGAGACGGGAACTCTAAACATAAAACCCCTGGTCCTCCAGGTTGGGGGTTGGGCGTCGGGTTAACAACCCACCCCATAAAAAAAAGATTGTTATGAAACCAATAGAAAAAGGAAAAGCCGGACGGATTAATGGAATTGGGACTGGATCGTGTAAAAAGGACAAAGATTTTAAACTTGCGACATGGAACTTGCGTTCCTTATACAGACCTCGAGCCTTGAAGATATTAATAGGAGAGGTTCTCAAATATAAGATAGATGTTTTGGCTATGCAAGAGATGAGGTGGACTGGTGCTGGAATCACGGATCGAAGGGACTACTCGGTGTATTACAGCTGTCAGAACCGGGACCATGTGCTTGGAACTGGCTTCTTGGTAAGCCGTAGAATGAAAGCAAATATCATCGATTTTAAACCCCTTACACCTAGAATGTGTAAAATAAGACTTAGGGGAATTTTCTTTAACTATACTATAATAAACGTGCATGCCCCAACTGATGATAAGCCTGAGGAGGAGAAAGATGATTTTTATGACTTGCTGGAGAATGCATATGCTAGCAGCCCTAGACATGACATAAAAATAATCATAGGTGACTTAAATGCCAAAGTGGGAAGCAGCCATACCTGTAGTAATATAGGAAAGTATAGTTTACACTCTGAACACTCAGACAATGGTTTCCGACTATTGAACTTTGCAGTTGGTCAAAATATGATCATAGGAGCGACTTTCTTCGACCACAAAGACATACATAAGGGCACATGGATCTCTCCAGATGGGAGAACGGTCAATCAAATAGATCATGTCCTATTGGATGGCCGCCATAAGTCAGACTTACAAGACGTGAGAGTTTATAGAAGTGCCAACATGGACAGCGATCACTATCTCGTAGTTGCAAAACTGAGAGCTAGAATCTCCAATAATAGAAATGAAAAAGGAATAAAGACTGTTAGATACAATACAGAAATGCTAAAGGAAGAAGAAATAAAACGGAGGTTCGAGGAAGTTACTAATGAGAAAATTAGACAGTGGAGACTTGAATGCCATGAGGAACAAGATATAGAAAACCACTGGCTTAATCTAAAAAACATGTTAGTGACCACGGGAGAAGAAATCGTTGGTTTGAAGAAGAGACATGGGCGAGATGAGTGGTTTGATAAGGAGTGTGAAGAGGCAACTGACTTCAAAAACAAGACATACAAATTTATGATCCAAAGGAAATGCACTAGGGCTGTTCAAGAGGAATACAGGAAGGCCAGGCGGAGGGAAAAGAAGATTCATAGAGGAAAAAAGAGGGAGTATATGATGAGACAGATGGAAAAGATAGAGGAATATAAGAGTAAAAGGCTGAGCCGAGATATGTACAGGAAGGTGAATGATATGAGACAGGAATTTCAGCCTAGAACAAATGCCTGTAGGGATAATAATGGTGGCCTTGTGAGTGATAATGCTGGCGTGATCAGGAGATGGACAGAACACTTCGAAGAGTTGCTAGGCTCAGTTGGGGAGGCTTCGATGGAGGCATCTGAGAATGAAGATGAGGTAGGAGAATTCGAGGATGATAGAGAGGAGTTGGTGCCATCCTATGACGAGGTGTATGAAGCTCTAGAAAAGCTTAAAAATAACAAGGCAGCAGGTTCCGATGGTTTACCAGGGGAACTATTAAAGAGCGCAGGAGGAGATTTCATAAAGGAATTTGCCCATCTTATAGAGCGAATATGGCTGGAGGAGGTAATGCCTGATGAGTGGAATAATGGGGTGGTGTGTTTAATACATAAAAAGGGTGATCCGCTTATATGTAAAAATTATAGGGGCATCTCTCTACTTAATACAGCATATAAGGTATTGTCCAACATCATATTTTCTAGGCTGCTTCCCTACGCTGAGGAAAACATAAAAGAATATCAGTGTGGATTCACTAGGAATAGGTCAACAACAGACCAAATATTTACACTAAGGCAAATCCTGGAAAAAACGTTGGAATATGGAGTGCCCACTCACCATCTCTTTGTGGATTTCCAGTCGGCATATGATTCAATCAACCGGAAAATGCTATATAGAGCTATGAAGGAGTTGCATATACCATCTAAGTTGGTGCGTATGGTTGGAGTAGTTATGTCCAATTCTAAGTGCCAAATCAGAATACAATCAAATCTATCTAACTCCTTAAAAACATTGAATGGGTTGAAGCAAGGAGATGCCTTAGCATGTCTGTTGTTCAACATAGCTCTAGAAAAGGTCATCAGGGATTCAGGAATTCAAACTAGCGGACACATATTTCACAAGGAGGTACAGCTTCTGGCCTATGCCGATGACATTGACGTCATAAGTAGGTCTGAATCTGGCTTAAAGGAAGCCTTTCAGGAACTGGAGTTGTCCGCTAAGGCTATGGGCTTGGTTATAAACCAAAGCAAAACCAAATATATGGTTGTAGGTGCCAATACTCGTACCCTGTCCCTGCGCATTAACGATTATGAATTTGAAAAGGTTCAGGGTTTTCCATATCTCGGGTCATATGTGGACTCTGGAAATGACTCCTCTAGAGATATTGAAAGACGAATATTATCTGCTAATAGGTGTTACTACGGACTGGTGAAACATTTTAAATCAAAATTAATAACTAAAGATACAAAAGCCTCCCTATACAAGACCTTGATTAGACCAGTCCTGATGTATGGCTCGGAATGCTGGGTGTTAAAAAAACTAGATGAGCA
This sequence comes from Magicicada septendecula, assembly GCA_034769895.1. Lineage (NCBI taxonomy): Eukaryota > Metazoa > Arthropoda > Insecta > Hemiptera > Cicadidae > Magicicada > Magicicada septendecula. The sequence goes on along the minus strand of CM068375.1, from coordinate 148,515,378 downwards.
GAGACTATCCGTTTTTGAGAGGAGGGTACTGAGGAGAATCTATGGCCCTGTGAGGGAAAACAACATTTGGAGGCGACTGCATAATCGAGAGTTGTACGAAAGGTTTAAAGATCTTCCGATCGTGCAACTCATACAAATTAACAGATTGCGTTGGGCTGGTCATGTGCAGAGAATGGCGGAGGATAGAATCCCAAAAAGAGTGATGAATTATTTGCCGATGGGAAGGAGAAGGAGGGGAAGACCGCGTACAAGATGGCTGGACCAGGTTGGTAAGGAGGCAGTGAGGCTGGGTGCAGCAAACTGGTGGACATTGGCCGGGAGTAGAGACCAGTGGGGAAGATTTCTTTTGGAGGCCAGGGCCCGGACTGGGCTGTAGCGCCGAGGATGTATGTATGTATGTATGTATATTTTATGATGATAACTATGTAGTTTTGTGTATTTGTATTAATTGTATGCCATATGTTAGGGATAAGGATTATAAAAATGTGTCCTTGATGTAATTGTTGAAATGTATCAATAGAAAGGTCATTCACCTGACCAGGAACATCAGCTGATTACTGGTGTTGTATGTGTAATACTTCAGTCATATGCACAATTTTATCAATGTAATTAAATATTGGAATATAATATTTTCAATGTGTTTAAGAGATTTTGAATTAAATGGTACAATGAATGGAGAAAGTTTTGAATTTTCAAGAGTTAAAATGTAAATTGTGGTAAAGGTTAGAATTTGGGTGATAATAATGTTTTAAGTAGGGCGTTTAAGCCAATCAAATCAATTTTGAAGGGGGTTAGAGAGAACAATATTATTGTGAATAAAAGTAATATAGAATTTGAGTATTGATAGTGACACAGTAGCTATGGGGAAAATATGTAGAGTAATGAGTGATATATTAAGGTAATAAATGAATGGAGATATTTTGTAGATGAAAGTGATGCGATTAAAGAGCAATTAGATGAAGGGGGAATTCTGTAAGGGGGTGGTGTGATAAGGAGTCCTCAACGAAAAGCGTTGTGGCGGGAGGGGAACCGATATGCGCCGGAAAGGGTTACCTAGGGAGGGTCCAGGAACCAAATGAGGGAATGAGCATTGGGAAGGGAACACACATCCTGAGTACAAAGGGGTAGAGAGTATTTTGTTATAAGGGTAGAATGATGCGAAATGAGTTAGAGTAGTAAGTTAGAGGTAGAGAATGGTTGGTAGATGTTTTGATAGATGGGTGTCATACTAGTTAAAGCTGTTAAGTGAGTATTAGAGTCAGAAGGGGGGGGTAAGATTATATGTAAATGCCAAGTTAGTAAATCAAATCATTCTGAATAATGGAGAGTCACCCAAACTAATTGAGAATGAAAATATTAAAGAAAGAAAGTCATAGTTAAAATGTAGTAATAATTGAAACAAGGGACAGATTGTAATAGAATTTGAGAATGATATAAAGCTATAAAATGTGTAAATTTTGGTCAACTTAAATGTAAATTTTATTGTTTATTGTAAGATAATAATAACCATGTTAATTTTGAATGTTCTATGTTTATTATGTTGTATTATGTTTGAAGGTAAAAAATTTTAAAGATGTTTCATGTATTTTACAGTGTAGCTTTGTGTAGTGTATATATGTCAAGGTCGTTCACTTGACCCAGAGAGATCAGCTGGTGACTGATGTTAGAGACAGAACCATTTTCTGATATTTAATGAAGAAATTTGTGTTAGTGGTTGAAATCACAATCAGAATGATCAATATTGCACACCACTATATAAAAATTATTCCGATTAGCGCTTTCAAGCTTCACAGCTCATCGTCAGATCGGGAATAGACAGAAAATATGTAATACCCAACCCTTCACCCCTCTCCCCCACCCTGCTCACCCACAACAAACTAAAAATTAATGACCCTTCCCCACCCCCTAAACTCTGTCTCACCATCTATCTGTACAGTTACATATTTTTCTAGTAAATTCCTTGTGTTTCAGTGTGTGTGTGTGTGTGTGTGTGCATCCTTTTAAAACTACCCTCTTCCTCTCCACACACGTGGTTCAGTCACACACCCTATTTGAAAACAACCAATTAGTACTATGAAATATAATTCTGAATCTTATCTATCTGCCCTCTCTCATTTACTTCTTAATCATGTTATAAAATATTTCTTCATTATCAAATTTAATTTTAATATTAATTAAATTGTCTAACCCTTTTTCTCTTTCTTTCAATATTTCTAACTCCTCTCTAAGCTTCCTTTCAACTGTGTTATTTACTACTTTTACAATTTCGTATTCTTCCAAAGGATTAACAAACTTGTGGTTGTCTTCTATGAAATGTCTTGCATATAACGAATTGGTTGTTCTATTACCTTCTCCACGTTTGTGGTCAGACAACCTGCATGCGAATTTTCGTCCTGTCTCCCCTAGGTACACTTTGTTGCAGTCTTTACATTTTAATTTATAAATTCCGCTTTTCTGTAATACTGGAATTTTTTCTATATTCTTATTCCTTATCTTATCAAATACCGTTTCACATTTTTTAATAGCTATATCTACTCCATATTTATTAAAACATTTTATAATTTTTCTAGTATGTGAACCTATGTATGTCAATGACCCTGCATAATTCTTTTGTTGTGGTTATATTTTAGCTTTTTGTATGTTGACCCTTTTCATAACTTTATCCACTATGTTGGTGCTATAATTATTATTCCTTACAATTCCCTTTATCGTTTTTAACTCCCTATCTTTTGATTCGGTCTCTTTTAAACACTTCTGAGCTCTGTAACAAAAGGAATTGATTGCCGCCATTTTATATCTGTATGGGTGGTACGACTCTCTTGGTATAATTATATCAGAATACGACTCTTTCCTAAATATCCCAAACTGTAGTTTCTCATTATCTTTAATTTCTATGTTTAAATCTAAGTAATTTATTTGCTTACCTCCTATCTCTTCCTTAAATTGTAAGTTTTTATCCTTATTATTTACCTCCTTTATAAACTCATGCACTTCTTCTATGCTTCCTTCCCAAACTACTAATACATCATCAACGTATCTAGACCATAATTTTATATTGTCTTTATACTTAGTGGAAGTTATTAATTGCTTTTCAAAATCATTCATGTATATTTCAGCAAGAATAGGGGATAATGAAGACCCCATAGGTAAACCTTTTTTCTGTATATAAAACTTGTTATTAAACCTAAAATAGTTCTGATTTACACATTCTTAATTACTTTCATCAACTGCTTTTTATACCTGTATTCTCCCATATTATTATCGTTTATTAACTTAATAACTTTATTTACTGTGATATTAGTAAACATGTCCTTAACATCCAGTGATATCAATTTTGTATTTACATTAATGCTAATATTTTCTAATTTTTCTATCAATTTTATATTATTCTCTATGTTGTATTTTGTCCTAAATTCATATTTCTCTTTCAGTACTCTGCTAACTTCCTTTGATAATTTATAAATAGGTGCATTAATAAAAGAAACAATCGGTCTAATTGGTTTTCCTTCTTTATGTATCTTAACCTGACTTTTAAAAGTTGGTGCTGTTGGATTACTTTCCAATAAATACTTTTTCTTATTTTCTTCTATAAATGTTATCTGTTTCATCATTTGTTTTATCCTTGACTGGTACTTACTTGTATAATCATACTTTATTTCCTCGTATGGTCCTTCCCTTATAAATTCTTCCGTTTTCTTTATGTATTCTTCCTTTCTCATTAGTACCATTGTATTTCCTTTATCCGCCTTCGTAACTATAATATCATTCTTCTTTATTTTATTCTTTAGTTTAGTTACAGTTGCTTTGATTTTTTGTTCATTCTTTGAATTATACAAACTTTTCTTAAATATTTTATCTACTACATTCCCTACTTCCCACCTTATTCTTTTTTTATCATTTTCATTTCCTAGTTTTTGTATTATGCTTTCGCATTCAATAATCGTTTTTTCTTGATTTAATTCTGGTGGCGGTGCGTATTTTAAGCCTTTCGCTAACATTTCTTTTTCTTCCGTATTGAAATTTACCTCTGTAAGGTTTATTACTCTTTTTTCATAGTTATTCTTAGAGAGGTGTTCCTTTTTTACTTCGTTTTTTCTTATTAATTTATTTAACTTATCTACCATTTTTTTATTTTTCTTTTCCAATTTCTTTTCTATGTACCCCAAACCAAAATTATATAATATTTCTTCTAACTCTACATACGAGTATATTCTTAATAATTCTATGTGTCTGTCATATAATTCCCTATTATATCTATTGATTAAGCCGTAGAGTGACCTTATTTCCAGTTTTATCCACAACTTCTCACTTTGTTCTTTTACTTTTTTGGCTACACTGTTCTTATTTTTAATTTTAACTTGAGCGTACTTTGGGATGACATTATTATCCAGACATTGTTTATTAAAGTAGATAAGATTCAGAATTATATTTCATAGTACTAATTGGTTGTTTTAAAATAAGGGTGTGTGACTGAACCACGTGTGTGGAGAGGAAGAGGGTAGTTTAAAAGGATGCACACACACCACACACACACACACACACACACACACACACTGAAACACAAGGAATTTACTAGAAAAATATGTAACTGTACAGATGGTGAGACAGAGTTTAGGGGGTGGGGAAGGGTCATTAATTTTTAGTTTGTTGTGGGTGAGCAGGGTGGGGGAGAGGGGTGAAGGGTTGGGTATTACATATTTTCTGTCTATTCCCGATCTGACGATGAGCTGTGAAGCTTGAAAGCGCTAATCGGAATAATTTTTATATAGTGGTGTGCAATATTGATCATTCTGATTGCATTTTCTGATAATTAATTCACACAATGGTGTTACTTAATTGAATTAAATGATTTTAATTTTTTTTGAGATTGATAAAAGAGATATTTTGGTAAATTAAAATTTTTTGAAAAAAAAAATTATTTTTTATATCTGCCATATAGATGATGTTTGCGGTTCTCTGAGTATATTGTTGTTTATATGTATTACTAGTGTGTTTAGGGAATTACATTGTTTAGTATGTATGTATAACCAAATGTTAGGATAAGTGAATTTATGATTTAATAAGATGTTCAATTTATGTGTTTTTTTATGATTGTTAGTAGCAGTGAAGAAAATTGATAGAGTTGATAGATTCATGTAAAAGATTTTTAGGATTTTGATGAAAGTAATGGTAATATAACAGTTTGATTTTGAACTTAAATGAATTTTGAACGAAATTTAAATGATTTGAATTTAATTAGCTGCTGTGTTTTGATTTGAAAACGTAACGCCAATTTATAAAAGGAAATTGAAATTTAAAGATAAATATTTTGGAAATTTTAAATAAAGAGTTTGTTGAGAATAGAATAATGAGTATGTGTACGCACCCAGTACTTGCAAAAGGCGACCCAGTGTGCATGTAAGGGGGAACATATCGGTTGAGGATTTGGTATAGTATAAGGCCAGGGTTTTGATCTTGGGGTGGAATGTTAGAAGGTTAGGTGTGCTATGGTGAGTATCTGTCCGATTTTATGGTGTTGGGATCTCGGATAGAGAAGTCCAGTATTCTCGTTCAGGTGCAGCCATAGTCGCTGAGCTAGGGGGGTAGTTTACCCATGATGTGTAAAGTATTAAAAGGGGGTTGTTGGTGCCATATCCTCACCGATCCTCTTAGGGGTTTAGCAATGAGAGTTCTCCTGTTTCGGCAGATCTCTCATTGGGGGGTATTGTAACGGGGCGGAAAGGGGTATTTTATTTCGTTGTAAATTTATTCAATGTTATTAATATATTTGTGATCGACGCAGAAAGTCCCAGCCGTAAAACGGTTATATTCAAACAAAGGACAGTGGAATGCGATGTGTGTTCGGCAACGCAGTATAATTCCCAGAATTCCAGTGTTGTGTGACGCACTCAAACGCGCGAACACCAGCAGTGCGCACAGATGACGCTTACAGCCTCGAGCCACGCCAAACAAACATGGCTAATTTGTAAAATTTGTTCGCCACGTGGTCGGGATGCTGACGGAAATACAGACAAACCACGCCTACCAGAGTCACGTGATTAGGGCCAGTGCGATATCTTCAGCCCTTTGGGAGTACTCACAACCCATACTTTGTGTACAGTGACGAACAAGAAGGCATTGGTTTCCTGACCAGCAATCCGACGTGGAGGGAGTTGGTTGATGCTCTCCGCAAGGGAGTCGACGATCAGCAAATAAGCGTAATGGACGCGAGTAGTGGCGCGTGTCCCCGGTCGGGCGAAAACTTTATAAAAAATGTGAAAATCTCTGTTGAAATAACTCCACTTCCCGGCCAGGAGCGCAAAGAATGCGTGGGTATCAAAATTAAATTTTTTTCTGTAAAAGTTCAACAGTTCTTAAAAAATAAACCGTTGAAGACAGTGAAGTGAACTAATCTAAATTAAGATGTGGTGAAGTGAAGAAAAAGGGACTTTCAGACATATACAAATAACGCGGCACATGGCGACGAGAGGACGACGCTGGTTGGGTAATCCACAACTATCACTAATAATTTCAAATTAAAACAGGGGTTCAAATAAATTAATGATATAAAAAATTTAAACTGTATGAATGGAGTGTGGCAAGCTGGGTTCGCCTTACTTAGAAATAGAATTAGACTAAGTATATCCCACTGATAGAAATGTTTTGTTTGATGTATATTTGAGATATTTTATTTTGAACGAAGAGATAAAAAATTTAAATAATTTGAAGTTAAAAAATGAAATAAAGCTTGAATTGTGTGATACAAATGAATTGCGTATGTTACTGAAATAGCCTTAATCCATGCTTGCATTTCACAGTTCGTGTAACGGACCTTGGCTAAATTACAGTATGTGGGAGATTATTTAATTATTTAAATGTGTGTTAATGAATAACTTCATAGTTGACCGATGATACTGGGCAATTACAGATGCTGTAGCTCTCTGTTGCACAGGTCACTTCACAAATAAATTAATTATTAATTAATTAATTAATTTTTTAATTAATTAATGCGTTGTTATACAGCAAGAGTTGTTATCGAACTCTACTAGTTCCTCTGCAACTGCGGACTACTTCCCGAACGGTTTATTTAAATAAGACTTTGCGTGGTTTGTGAAATTTAGCACGTATTTAACACACGTCTTGCTCATTTAAGATTCGAACGAAGAGTGTCGATTCCCCAAGTCTGAGTTGGCGTCTCTTCTGAATACAGCTTTGTGATTGGTTGTTCCAAATAAATCATGCGTTTTCCATTTGAAACAATATCGAACAAGTCGACCAAACGCCCCTTAACAGGTTTGAGATGGTAGAGAATTACTGGCTAATTTCATACTTCCTCTGTTTGCAAATCATTTGATTATGGGTATTTACAAACGTGATTTCACAGATCTGACCACCGAATATTATTGCTTAGGTCTTTCTCTGTAAGTGTGTGAAAACACCTAATTCGTACCTAGCCTAATTCTCTAGTTATTTCTCTTGGCGTTCTTTTTCTGTATAACTTCTGTAAATGTTAATTATATTGGTTGATATTTTGGCTACTTATAGAGTTTTAATTGCTGAACACTATGCAGGTTTCAGAATTGCTGTATATTTATTAGTTTTGAAGATATTGCAGTTTTAACTAATAAAAATAATTGAATAAAAATTCATGTCTGTGCCGGCAACCTTCGTAGCAGTGGCGATGTTAGACAGAGATAGCTGTGATTATACCCTCTCTCTCTTGCTTACGCCTCTATACTCGCACAGTATGACACTTTCATATAACGATCTGATGGGTCGGCTTTATGAATCATTATATATACCCCCACTTGGTATAAAAAAATCGATTATTTAAGAAATACATTAATTTTTTTCTTTTATTGTAAAGTTACGCACTTTTTTTTTAATTTTAAAACTTGCACTGTTTGTTTTGCTCGCACACATTTTGCACTATTACAATTTTGCTTACTTCTACCTTATATACCTAACATGGCATACACATATTAGAGATTTATACGAACATTAATGCTTTAATCACAAGTTTGATTTAATTGATGGCAATGATCAAAACGACAATACTAACATTTATTTAACTACTACTTATTAACATTGACATTGCTTCAAAGACATTTATAAATATTTGTTTGACTACGTTTGATTCACATGCCACATTGGCTCAAACCATTGTTTCTTTATTGCTCTATATTTTGTTTATATTTCCTCAAACTATCCCCATGGTACTTTCCTATAATTTTGTTTTTTTCAACATCTTTTAATATGTACGCGTACCTTGCAACCTGCTTTTCTATTCTATAAGGTCCCACGAATATCGGAAAGAACTTGGCCGTGGTATTATCTATGGCAAAGGATACAGGATTCGCTTTTACTAGCACTTCCTCTCCTTCCACAAACCTTACCAACTTGTGAGTACGATTATATCGTTCTACCCTCTTTTGGCCTTCTCTCTGTATTCTTTCTTCTGCTATTCTGGTTTTTACCTTATAGGAATAGGTAGATTGTAGTTGGGTGGACTTTTTATGGTTTTGGTCCATACATGTACTGGTTCTTTGTTGATAAATAATTCTGAAGGTGTGTACCCCGTTGTTTCATTACAAGTATTATTAATACAATCTGAAATAAAACTCAAATAATCTACCCATGCAGAATGGTTCTGATGGCACAATATCCTAAAATATCTACCTAATTCTCTATTTATTCGCTCAGCTAAATTCGCTTGAGGGTGACGTATTGATGTAAGAATTGGTTTTATATTGAGATCCTCCAAGGTTTCTCTCCATAGGTTATGGGTGAACTGTTTTCCTTGGTTGGATAATATTTTCCTAGGTTTACCATACTGTGGGATGTAGAACTTTGTTAACGCTCTAAGTGTTGCTTTTGTCGTGGCTCTTTGGACTGGGTATAGTTTGACAAATTTAGAAAAGAAATCTACTGTTACTAGAATGTGCTTTACCCCTCCTTTTGCTTTTGGTAGAGGCCCGTAATAATCCATAGCTAATAACTCTCCTTTCTCTTTTGCTTGGATTGTTTGCATTTCTACTCTGGTAGATAAGTTCGGGTGTTTACACTTCTGGCACAGGTCACAAGTAGACAATAATCTTTTCATGCGTTTTGCTAACCCCTTTCTAATGAAGCTTTCTGTTAAGGCTCGATGGCATTTCTTAAATCTAGCGTGGCCCAATGACAAGTGGCATTCCCAAATAAGTTCCTCCATCATACAGCTTGGTAATAATAATTTCCACTTATGGGAACATAGCTTATATATTTTCCCTTCATACATGGAAAATCCTGGTTTGGCGTTGGTAACCACACTTCTCCAAGCTACACTAATCCTAGGGTCTTGTTGTTGATGGGTTCCTATTTCCTTAAGTCGTCTAACTATTTCAGGTTTTGTTACATGCTTTACCGTGTAAATACCTATATCGGTGCTACTACTTTTACTGTTTACTGTATCCATGTTGTTTTCTGATGGTGAATTTCTACTGAGTACATCTGCTACCAAGTTGTCTTTCGCTTTACAATACTGTATTTCAAACTGGTACTCTTGTATAGCCAAGATCCAATGAGTCAGACGAGCACCTAGCAATTTACACTTTAATAAAAATACTAACGCCTTATTGTCAGTGATTATAGTAAGTTTAGCACCCAGAATATAACTTCTAAACTTTGACAGGCTATGCACTATCGCTAATAGCTCCTTTTCTGTCGTAAAATAGGTTAATTCCGCCCCTTTAAGTGTGCGACTTACAAATCCTAATACCGCTTTTTGGCCCTTCTCATCTATCTGATACAAGTGTGCTCCTATAGCAATATTGCTGGCATCTGTTTGCAAATAAAATCTTTCTCCTACCCTTGGATGATGTAATACTACAGTATTTATAAAAAGACTTTTCACTTGTTGTAGCGCTTCATCGTGGTCCTTTGTCCACCTCCATTTAATCCCTTTGTTTAACAACTTCAACAATGGAACAGTACTTTCCGCGTATTTACTTGTAAACCTCTGATAGTAGTTAGCTAAACCTAGAAATGATTTTAGCTGCTTGCAGTTCTTTGGAGTTGGAAATTCTTGTATGGCTTTTACCTTCTCTGGGTCCGTGGTTATTCCTTCCACTGAGATTCGGTGACCTAAAAACTTAATTTCCTCCTTACCAAACTCTGATTTCCGTAGATTCAGCGTCATGTTTGCTGATCTTAATTTTGCAAAAATATTTCTTAAATGTTGTAAGTGCTCCTCGAATGTTTGTGACACACATAGAATATCATCTACGAACACTAGTGTATACTTCTCTACCTCATTACCTAAGGCACTGTCTAAACACCTTACCATTGCAGCTAAGCTGGTGCTCAGGCCAAAAGGTACCACTTTAAATTGGTAGCACTTGTTTTTATACAAAAATGCCGTATATTGTCTATCACATTTTCGGATTGGAATTTGCCAACATCCTGATGTTAAGTCCAGTTTGGTCATGTACTTAACTCCATTACATTTTTGGAACAATTCTTCCACACTCCTTGCGCACTCGTAATCAGGTACTAATAAAGAATTTAATTTCCTGGCATCAAGGCATAAGTGGATACTCCCGTTCGGCTTGGTGACAATTACTAAAGGGTTAATATGGGGACTACTTTCCCTCTCTATAACTCCATTCGCTAACATCTGTTGGACCTTTTTTTCCACTTCTTCTCTATAGTGTAAAGGGATTGGATAAGTCCTTTGCACAAATGATGCGTTTTCAGTAAGTGTTAACTGATGTTCATAGAACTTAGCTCTTCCAGGCTCTGTTGTAAAAACATCCCTATACTCACAGACGAGTTGCTGAATTTGGTTCTGTTGCTCGTTGTTCAACTCCGTCCCGATGTTGATTTCTGGAGTATCATTAATACAGTGCTGGTCACTCCTAACGTCAACTAGCGGTTTCTCTCTATACCCTTTTATGACACTTACCGACTTCCAATGCTTAAATTCTTTAATGTTTATATTGATTTTATTAGTATCAATTTCCATTGTGATGGTATTTCTTTTGAAATTTATTTCTGCCTTCCACTCAAGTAACGCATCTACCCCAATAATACAATCATGAACGAGTTTCAGGACTATAAGAGCTACAATTTGGGTTTGGGTACCACTTATATTGATAGGTAAATAAATTTGTTCAGTTATCTTTTGCATTTTGGCTCCAGTGGCTCCCTGTACATTACAAATTTTTACGGGTAGTCTGGGACAATTACGCAACTGACTATTATTTTCTACAAACTTTGAGCTGACACAGGTTACCTCACTGCCGGTGTCTATTAGCGCTCGTACTAGTAGATTACTGATTTTACAAATTATTTCCGGACATTCAGGATAATGGCTTCTACCCACTTCTTGCTCTTCTTTTGACAAGAACTCCCTATTGCTCCCTTGTTTTATATTATTTGTTACTTTCTTTTTACCTGTTTTCGTGGGTTGTTTCACTGCAGGTAATGGTAGATTTAGTTTTGTTTCTTTTCTACCTGCAATGCTTTCCCGTTTCCCGTATTCATTTTACTAGTAGACGGTTGCGGCTCGGTAGATGTTATGGGTTTTACATACCTTATACCCTTTATTTTGTCGGGTTTCAACGCTCCTACTTCTACCCTTTTCATCCAATTCCTGCCGATTTGGGGGTTTGTTACCCGGATATGGGGTAAACCTTTTTTCTTTTGGGTGTTCATTGTCTCTTCTTTTCGCTGGGTAGAAAGTTGGTTCCTGATGATCGCCTCTAGAGTGGTTACTCAGCTGATTATTTACACGCTTCAGGTCCCTCTCTAGGTCTTGACATTCATCCACGACCATTATAAACTTTTCTAGAGTATCCACTCCTCTAGTAGTGGTTGCTACTCTAGTGCATTCCGAGAAATGATGCGCTAGCTTGTACACTAGGTCTCTCTCCTCTATTGGTGGTGTTACATGCTTTACTTGTGCCATTACGTTTAGCACATAGTTGGTTGTTGTCATATTCATTGACGGGTGATAATTACCAAATTCCAGATGATCGCGTACCCTTCTTTGGATCTGAATGTTCCAGTATTGAGCAAGGAATTTTTCTCTGAAGTCGGCGTAGGTTTGGACTCGGTCCGAGATGACTTTCCACCACGTACCTGCCCAATTCTTGAGAAATCGGCCTAACATGTCCTTCTTGTCCTCGTCGTCCATCAGTGGGTTTACGCGAGATATATAAGCCTCAAACAGCCGTAGAAACTCCACAGGATTCTCATGTGGGTTTCCTGAGAATGCAAGGTTTTCCGGTTCTTCCTTATAGCCGCCACACCTCACGACTCTGGTTTGCTGTGACTTCATTGCCTTAGTCAGATCTTCCCGCATTACCTTTAATTGCTATTCTACCTTTTGATGTACTTCGTCTCGGTCCGCCTTACTCTCTACTTGTTTCTTAACCTCCTTAATATTTTCACCCAGTTGGGTACACTCTTCCCTAGTACTCTGGATTTCTTCTTTATTTAGAAGCATTTGGGTTTTTAATTCAGCAGTTACTTCGCTGAATTGTTGGTTAATAAGGGTTACTTTCTGTTCTAACCGTTCATGAAATTCGTTTCTAAATTTATTTAGTTTTTTCTTGACGGCGAAAATTAGTGTTTACTTGTTTCCTAAATTCCTCTAATGTAGTTTTAACCTCTTTGGTATGCTTATCAAACTTAAGATTACTCTCATCTATTTTACTAGCTAAATTAATAGCTAAATTTGCTATTTCTTCATCTATTTTAAATGTAGCTTCTTTACTACTTTGTTCTATTTGGCTAGTTAAATTTTCATTTATTTGTTTCATTTCGCTAGACAAGTATTTATTAGTTTGCTCGATTTTATTATTAACATCATTTATTAATTTTTTATTACTTTCTTCTAAATTTTGATTATTTTCATCTATTTTACTATTGGTACTATCTATTTTACTATTTAATTGACTATTTGTTTTTTCAATTTCACTAGATAATTGATTTTTATTTTCATCTATTTTAGCGGTCAACTGCTTAAACATCTGTTCAATTGCTGCCATATCTACTGCTCGTGATTTAGCAATTTTTATTGTTATTATTATTTAACAAATTTTATTTTAATATTTAACCCTTCAACAGTTATTTATAACCTTAAATTCCACTTCGTTTCAACTTAAATATTGCTACGACAGCGTAGAACAATCTAGGCGTTTATCGAATGTCCCAGAAAGATCTCGACGTAAGCGTGTGGTGTACGTGCTACTAAACGCATGTTGCGAGAAATTTCTCGACTTTGCCAGCCTTCGCTCGGGCGCTCGGACTGTGTCAAGGCCGCAGCAATTACGTAGTTCGCGAGAGATAAGACGCAGTTTGGAAGCTTCTGGTGTGTGTTAGCTAACTATAAATACATCGCGTCGCGGCCTTAGTAGTTCAGTTCAATGCGAGATTTTTGACTGTGCGGTTCGAGAGTATTAGTGCGATATATTTTACAGAGCGGTTCGGGTTATTACGGTGTACGTTGAAGTAGTTATTAGTGAAGTGTTGCGTTTTGTATTCGGACGGTATAATTGTAATACAGTTGAGTTTTAATATTAGTGGACATTTTATTGCGTATGAACAATTTCATTTAATTTGTTGTAGACACTGTGTTGTTAATTACGAACTGTTTTACTATAACAATTAAAGGTGTGATTAGTGACTTAATTGGTGTCTTGTAATTATTTTGTTTCCACTGTACCTACGACGATCGAGTAGACCGTCGTAACAGTGGTGTCAGAAGTGGGATAGAACGGTTAACAGTGGAAACAGTGGATACTTTGTACAAGACGAGTGTGATTCGTAATTAATCGAAAAACAATGGATGCCAGTCAGATGATGGAAAATTTCCAGGCGCTGTTGTTGCAGACAGAAGAACGACGACGACAGGATGCAGAGAAAGCGGAAGAGAGACAGAAAACCCTCCTGCTGGAAGCAGAGGAAAGACGCAGACAGGAGGCGGAAGAAGCAGAAAGACGACAAAAAGAAGAACGAAGACAAGAAAGAGAAGAAGCAGAAAAACGACAGGACGAAAAACGCAGGCAGGAAAGAGAAGAGACAGAGGAACGGCGACGACAGGAAACGGAAGATATCAAAGCATTAATACAGGAGCAGAAACAGATTCAAGAACACAGTACAGCAGAATTGGGTCTCCTACGAGGTGAGCTTAATAAACAAGTTACTAAAATATCTGAAGTAGAAAAATCTGTCTCGACTGTGGAAGAAGTTATGTCAACAAAAATATCTGCAGTAGAAAACTCAATGGCAAACATAAGAGAACAAATTAAAATTGAAGTTGAACAGTGCATGAAGATTCAACCAAAACAAATTTCTGAACAGACTGTACCAGTGATCAAGACAGAAAAATACACAGAAAATAAGTTAACAGAGAAAGTCACTTTGCCTGCAGTAGGGACAGTTCATGTCAAAGCTCCAACCTTTGACGGAAGCACTCACTGGGCAACTTACCTCCGCCAATTTGAAGCTGCTGCATGCGCAAATAATTGGACAGAAAAAGACAAGGCTGTTTCACTTGTTCTTGCATTAAAAGGACCCGCGGCAGAACTACTACAGAAAGTGCCACCTGACAGCCAGAACACCTATGCCGAGTTGATAAAAGCTCTGGAATTACGGTATGGTGATAAACATTTGCGAGATGTGTACTGCACCCAGTTGAGAGCAAGGCGACAGCATTCCGGGGAAAGTCTTCAAGAGTTTGAAGCAAGTATCGACAGACTAATTAGACTGGCCTATCCTGAAGCGCCAGAAGATTTTCGAACGCGTTTTGCGATGCAGACATTTACTGCCGGTGTCCGAGATAACGAACTACAGCAAGTGTTACGAATGGCAAGACACCAGAACAGTGCGGACGCCCTGGTACATGCTTTGCAATTTGAGGCCGCCAAATCAGCGTCTGGTTGGACAAGTCATAAAGTGCGCGAGCTAAAAGATCGCGACGGCACAGACGATGAGGAAGAAGAACAAGGAACAGAGACTCGACGGTCGGCGCCACAGAATAAAATAAGAAAGGATGGAAGACCGAAGTGTTATCGATGTGGGAAACCTGGACATCTACAACGAGATTGTCGGGTTAGAATTCAGCAGCAGGGAAACGAGCAATAGTCGGTGCAATGGGGCGTGTGCTGACTAACTGGAGGAACGAAGCCCCTAGAGAATACGCAATTTCTACGCTTCAGAAAAACACCGGGAGCTTGGTAGTTACCGGATTTGTTCAAGAAAGGCCTACCTCGATTACAGTTGACACAGGCGCAACAGTTTCTATTGTGCGCCCCGACGTGGTGAAAGATCTCAAGCCAATCTGGTGCTCTTGCAGCTTGCGAACAGCTACTGGACGGCCTGTAAAAGTGTATGGAAAAGTGGAGATACACCTACGCCTCGGTAGACTTGAGTTTAATCATCAAGTACTTGTTGCAGACATTGTGGATGAAGCAATTCTTGGTGTGGACGTTATGAACGCATACGGGTTTATAGTCGACTTCAAAAACAATGTCTTGAGAATCGGAGGCGAAGAGGTAATGCTATCAACAATGACGACAGCAGAAAAATCGATGGACGCCATAAACCAAGTGGCCGTAACTGTTCCGCCAAACTCCGAAAAGATCATCATGGTTAGAACTGCGGTAGATACTAGGGGCAATCAGTGCTCTATATTCGAACCCCAGGTAGTCAGCACACCGGGCATACTAATTGCCAGAAGTTTAGTAAAACCTGACGCAACCGGAAATGTACCTATTAGAGTGGCGAATATTTTGGATCAAGCTATCACTTTACAAAGCAATACGCTCCTAGGCAAATTGACTCCTGTGGCCTGGGTAGCCGGAATAACGCAACGAAGACCCAGTTCTTCGGATACTTCTAAATTACCAGAGGAACTGCAAGAATTATTGAACAGATCTTCTAACGACCCCTCAAGTGGTGAGGTAAAAGAACTCGGACAGTTTTTACACGAATTCAAAGATTGTTTTGCGGTTCGGGGACAGTCACTGGGAAGAACCTCTCTTGTGCAACATCGCATCAATACCGGGGACACAACACCGATACGCCAACCTCCTCGTAGGCCTCCATTATCTAAACAAGAGGAGATGTCTCGGTTAGTACAGGACATGTTGACAGAGGGAGTAATTGAACCTTCGTCAAGTGCTTGGTCTTCCCCTGTAGTGCTGGTAGCGAAGAAGGATGGTGGATTGCGTTTCTGCGTAGACTACCGGAGGTTAAATGATGTTACAAAGAAAGACTGCTATCCATTACCTCGCGTTGACGATACACTCGACACGTTGTCCGGAGCACAGTGGTTTTCCACATTGGACCTGAAGAGTGGATATTGGCAAGTGGGTCTTCATCAAGAAGACAAGGAAAAGACCGCTTTCTCGACCCCAAGTGGCTTATTCCAATTTAACGTCATGCCATTTGGACTCTGTAATGCACCGGCAACATTTGAGAGATTGATGGACCTGATACTCCGAGGCCTGACGTGGAAAACTTGCCTTGTTTACTTAGACGATGTCATAGTGATCGGGAAGACTTTCAAAGATCATTTGGAAAACCTTAAGGAAGTTCTAACTAGAATTCACGGTGCACAACTGAAGCTGAGCCCGAAGAAGTGTTCTCTATTCCAGAAGGAAGTACAGTATTTGGGCCATCTGGTTTCGGCAGCGGGCGTTAGCATGGATCCTAATAAAGTAGACACCGTAAGAGACTGGCCAGTTCCGAAGAATAAACACGAAGTTCGGAGTCTCCTGGGGTTATGCTCATATTACCGACGTTTTGTGAAAGGCTTCGCTACTATTGCTAAACCACTACATGAGCTAACGGAAAATAAACGAAACTTCCAATGGTCGAGAGAATGTGAACAAGCATTTAGAACGTTGAAGATTGCATTATGTTCGCAGCCAATTCTCGCTTTTCCAGCTTCCGAAGGGAAGTACATCGTAGACACAGACGCAAGCAATACTGGTCTAGGAGCAGTTTTGTCTCAAGTGCAGAACGGTGAAGAACGAGTAATAGCGTATTACAGCAAGACGCTTTCTAAACCAGAGAGAAATTATTGTGTTACAAGAAGAGAGTTGTTGGCAATTGTCAGAGCTTTGGAGCACTTCCATAAATACCTCTATGGGAGAGAGTTTTCACTACGTACCGACCATGCTGCACTTGCATGGCTCTTGAGATTTAAAAATCCGGAAGGACAGTTGGCAAGGTGGCTCGAACGTCTGCAAGAGTACAACTTCAAGGTACAACATCGGCGGGGGCGCCTGCACGGTAATGCAGATGGCTTATCACGAAGACCATGCCCGGAAGACTGCCGACATTGCCACAGAAAGGAAGAACAAAACTCAAGCGAACATGTTCGAGCCATCACTGTAGATTTCCTGGCTGATGGCTGGACAACACAAGACTGTCGACAAGAACAGATGACTGATGAAGACATTGGACCGATCTTGACAGCAAAAGAGGAAGGTTGTCGCCCGGATTGGCAAGATATCTGCCATGGTTCCGAAGTGCTGAAGGGCTACTGGGCACAATGGGAATCTCTCACCTTAGAAAACGGATTGCTGAAAAGGGCTTGGGAAAGTGCAGATGGACGAGACGTGGTCATGCAGTTGATAGTTCCCCGAAGTAAAGTGCAGTCTGTTTTGAAGGAGATGCATGATGGAACATCTGGAGGCCATCTTGGCGTTAACAAAACCCTTGACAAAATACGGAAGCGATTCTATTGGCTTCATCTTCGCCACGACGTAGAGGAATGGGTTCGGACGTGTGAAATATGTGCTGCAAGCAAGGGCCCACAAACCAGAAGCAGGGGAAAAATGAGACAGTATAACGTTGGACAACCTTTCGAGAGAATTGCCATAGACATTGCTGGACCATTCCCAGTTACTGACGATGGAAACCGGTACATCATGGTTGTAGGTGACTACTTTACTAAGTGGGTGGAAGCCTACGCAATTCCAAATCAGGAGGTTACCACTGTGGCAAAGCAGTTAGTTCACAACTTCTGTTGCCGTTATGGAGCCCCTATGGAAATCCATACGGATCAAGGGAGAAATTTCGAATCAGGAGTGTTTAAAGAATTATGCCGTCTACTTGGAATTCGAAAGACCAGGACAACGCCTCTGCATCCTCAGTCGGACGGGATGGTTGAGAGATTCAACAGGACACTTGAGCAGCATCTTTCGAAAGTTGTTGACGAGAACCAAACAGACTGGGACCAACGTATACCACTATTCCTTATGGCGTATAGATCATCAGTACATGACACAACCGGCATGACTCCAGCAAAATTGGTGTTTGGGCGGGAGATTCGTCTTCCTGGGGACTTGATGTTTGGATCACCTGAGACTCAGTCCCAAGAGCCAAAGAACTATTCCTCGCAATTAGAAAACCAACTGCGAGAAATGAATCGCTTGGTAAGAGGACGGCTCAAGATTGCCAGTGATAAAATGAAAACTCGGTATGACATTCGCAGCAATAGTGTGGGTTTCCAAGAAGGAGATCAGGTCTGGTTGTTCAATCCAAAGCGCCGTCGTGGTCGCTCACCTAAGCTTCAGTCTAACTGGGAAGGACCCTACACTGTAAAAAAAAGGATTAACGATGTTGTTTATCGGATTCAACAGGAAGGACAGCGAAAGTTCAAGGTCGTCCACCTAGATCGCCTGGCTAAATACAAATTTAGAGACGCTTTGCCAGTTCGGGACGAACAGGCTTAAGGAGGGGGCAGTGCTACGACAGCGTAGAACAATCTAGGCGTTTATCGAATGTCCCAGAAAGATCTCGACGTAAGCGTGTGGTGTACGTGCTACTAAACGCATGTTGCGAGAAATTTCTCGACTTTGCCAGCCTTCGCTCGGGCGCTCGGACTGTGTCAAGGCCGCAGCAATTACGTAGTTCGCGAGAGATAAGACGCAGTTTGGAAGCTTCTGGTGTGTGTTAGCTAACTATAAATACATCTAAGGTCATACATGCAAGTGCAGCATGGTCGGTACGTAGTGAAAACTCTCTCCCATAGAGGTATTTATGGAAGTGCTCCAAAGCTCTGACAATTGCCAACAACTCTCTTCTTGTAACACAATAATTTCTCTCTGGTTTAGAAAGCGTCTTGCTGTAATACGCTATTACTCGTTCTTCACCGTTCTGCACTTGAGACAAAACTGCTCCTAGACCAGTATTGCTTGCGTCTGTGTCTACGATGTACTTCCCTTCGGAAGCTGGAAAAGCGAGAATTGGCTGCGAACATAATGCAATCTTCAACGTTCTAAATGCTTGTTCACATTCTCTCGACCATTGGAAGTTTCGTTTATTTTCCGTTAGCTCATGTAGTGGTTTAGCAATAGTAGCGAAGCCTTTCACAAAACGTCGGTAATATGAGCATAACCCCAGGAGACTCCGAACTTCATGTTTATTCTTCGGAACTGGCCAGTCTCTTACGGTGTCTACTTTATTAGGATCCATGCTAACGCCCGCTGCCGAAACCAGATGGCCCAAATACTGTACTTCCTTCTGGAATAGAGAACACTTCTTCGGGCTCAGCTTCAGTTGTGCACCGTGAATTCTAGTTAGAACTTCCTTAAGGTTTTCCAAATGATCTTTGAAAGTCTTCCCGATCACTATGACATCGTCTAAGTAAACAAGGCAAGTTTTCCACGTCAGGCCTCGGAGTATCAGGTCCATCAATCTCTCAAATGTTGCCGGTGCATTACAGAGTCCAAATGGCATGACGTTAAATTGGAATAAGCCACTTGGGGTCGAGAAAGCGGTCTTTTCCTTGTCTTCTTGATGAAGACCCACTTGCCAATATCCACTCTTCAGGTCCAATGTGGAAAACCACTGTGCTCCGGACAACGTGTCGAGTGTATCGTCAACGCGAGGTAATGGATAGCAGTCTTTCTTTGTAACATCATTTAACCTCCGGTAGTCTACGCAGAAACGCAATCCACCATCCTTCTTCGCTACCAGCACTACAGGGGAAGACCAAGCACTTGACGAAGGTTCAATTACTCCCTCTGTCAACATGTCCTGTACTAACCGAGACATCTCCTCTTGTTTAGATAATGGAGGCCTTCGAGGAGGTTGGCGTATCGGTGTTGTGTCCCCAGTATTGATGCGATGTTGCACAAGAGAGGTTCTTCCCAGTGACTGTCCCCGAACTGCAAAACAATCTTTGAATTCGTGTAAAAACTGTCCGAGTTCTTTTAACTCACCACTTGAGAGGTCGTTAGAAGATCTGTTCAATAATTCTTGCAGTTCCTCTGGTAATTTAGAAGTATCCGAAAAACTGTGTCTTCGTTGCGTTATTCCGGCTACCCAGGCCACAGGAGTCAATTTGCCTAGGAGCGTATTGCTTTGTAAAGTGATAGCTTGATCCAAAATATTCGCCACTCTAATAGGCACATTTCCGGTTTCGTCAGGTTTTACTAAACTTCTGGCGATTAGTATGCCCGGTGTGCTGACTACCTGGGGTTCGAATATAGAGCACTGATTGCCCCTAGTATCTACCGCAGTTCTAACCATGATGATCTTTTCGGAGTTTGGCGGAACAGTTACGGCCACTTGGTTTATGACGTCCATCGATTTTTCTGCTGTCGTCATTGTTGATAGCATTACCTCTTCGCCTCCGATTCTCAAGACATTGTTTTTGAAGTCGACTATAAATCCGGAAGGACAGTTGGCAAGGTGGCTCGAACGTCTGCAAGAGTACAACTTCAAGGTACAACATCGGCGGGGGCGCCTGCACGGTAATGCAGATGGCTTATCACGAAGACCATGCCCGGAAGACTGCCGACATTGCCACAGAAAGGAAGAACAAAACTCAAGTGAACATGTTCGAGCCATCACTGTAGATTTCCTGGCTGATGGCTGGACAACACAAGACTGTCGACAAGAACAGATGACTGATGAAGACATTGGACCGATCTTGACAGCAAAAGAGGAAGGTCGCCGCCCGGATTGGCAAGATATCTGCCATGGTTCCGAAGTGCTGAAGGGCTACTGGGCACAATGGGAATCTCTCACCTTAGAAAACGGATTGCTGAAAAGGGCTTGGGAAAGTGCAGATGGACGAGACGTGGTCATGCAGTTGATAGTTCCCCGAAGTAAAGTGCAGTCTGTTTTGAAGGAGATGCATGATGGAACATCTGGAGGCCATCTTGGCGTTAACAAAACCCTTGACAAAATACGGAAGCGATTCTATTGGCTTCATCTTCGCCACGACGTAGAGGAATGGGTTCGGACGTGTGAAATATGTGCTGCAAGCAAGGGCCCACAAACCAGAAGCAGGGGAAAAATGAGACAGTATAACGTTGGACAACCTTTCGAGAGAATTGCCATAGACATTGCTGGACCATTCCCAGTTACTGACGATGGAAACCGGTACATCATGGTTGTAGGTGACTACTTTACTAAGTGGGTGGAAGCCTACGCAATTCCAAATCAGGAGGTTACCACTGTGGCAAAGCAGTTAGTTCACAACTTCTGTTGCCGTTATGGAGCCCCTATGGAAATCCATACGGATCAAGGGAGAAATTTCGAATCAGGAGTGTTTAAAGAATTATGCCGTCTACTTGGAATTCGAAAGACCAGGACAACGCCTCTGCATCCTCAGTCGGACGGGATGGTTGAGAGATTCAACAGGACACTTGAGCAGCATCTTTCGAAAGTTGTTGACGAGAACCAAACAGACTGGGACCAACGTATACCACTATTCCTTATGGCGTATAGATCATCAGTACATGACACAACCGGCATGACTCCAGCAAAATTGGTGTTTGGGCGGGAGATTCGTCTTCCTGGGGACTTGATGTTTGGATCACCTGAGACTCAGTCCCAAGAGCCAAAGAACTATTCCTCGCAATTAGAAAACCAACTGCGAGAAATGAATCGCTTGGTAAGAGGACGGCTCAAGATTGCCAGTGATAAAATGAAAACTCGGTATGACATTCGCAGCAATAGTGTGGGTTTCCAAGAAGGAGATCAGGTCTGGTTGTTCAATCCAAAGCGCCGTCGTGGTCGCTCACCTAAGCTTCAGTCTAACTGGGAAGGACCCTACACTGTAAAAAAAAGGATTAACGATGTTGTTTATCGGATTCAACAGGAAGGACAGCGAAAGTTCAAGGTCGTCCACCTAGATCGCCTGGCTAAATACAAATTTAGAGACGCTTTGCCAGTTCGGGACGAACAGGCTTAAGGAGGGGGCAGTGCTACGACAGCGTAGAACAATCTAGGCGTTTATCGAATGTCCCAGAAAGATCTCGACGTAAGCGTGTGGTGTACGTGCTACTAAACGCATGTTGCGAGAAATTTCTCGACTTTGCCAGCCTTCGCTCGGGCGCTCGGACTGTGTCAAGGCCGCAGCAATTACGTAGTTCGCGAGAGATAAGACGCAGTTTGGAAGCTTCTGGTGTGTGTTAGCTAACTATAAATACATCGCGTCGCGGCCTTAGTAGTTCAGTTCAATGCGAGATTTTTGACTGTGCGGTTCGAGAGTGTTAGTGCGATATATTTTACAGAGCGGTTCGGGTTATTACGGTGTACGTTGAAGTAGTTATTAGTGAAGTGTTGCGTTTTGTATTCGGACGGTATAATTGTAATACAGTTGAGTTTTAATATTAGTGGACATTTTATTGCGTATGAACAATTTCATTTGATTTGTTGTAGACACTGTGTTGTTAATTACGAACTGTTTTACTATAACAATTAAAGGTGTGATTAGTGACTTAATTGGTGTCTTGTAATTATTTTGTTTCCACTGTACCTACGACGATCGAGTAGACCGTCGTAACAATATTATTACAATTCAAACTAGTCACTTGGGTTTATCTCGTTTTAATCAAGTTTACTCGGGCCTATTAGTTGCACACCAAATTTACATATAACTTACTAGCTAAATACCCGTGCTTCGCTATGGAGTTTCACGTTGTACATAATGAAAATCTTATTTAATTAATAAAGTTCAATTAAAGTAGGTTTCTTTTAAATAAATAATTAAAACTTCTTATATATTTTATTTAAAATAAACATTAAACATTTTTGTTATATGAAGTTGTGTTGAGTATGAAAACATTTTAGATTTTTCTTCAATTTATGAACTTGTAATGAAGAACTAATCATCGGATCATTAAAGAACTTCTTTGTACACAAAGTTTTTAGTTTTTCCTTCTGGGTGAAGAATAAACAGACTGTCAGGAGTGCTAACTCTTGAACAGGCAACGTACAACTGGCCATGAGAGAAACAGTCTTCCCTCAGAAGGCTGTGGAGAGGTTCTGGTAGTTCTTTAATGAGAGGAAGGTGGACTTTTCCGTTGCTACAACATAACCCAGGACTTTCCTCTTTCCACTTTTTAGCATTACACCATTTACACTGTATAAAATCACCAATAGATAAAATCTTGTCATTGTTGTAGTCAGTATTACAGTCATATTTAAAGCCCGACAAAGATTTTATCTTCCAGGGAATAAGTGACCTCTTTTCATTGTATTTTCTCACCGCTTTCCATACACCACCTTTGATATCATAACCTATATCTTTATTTATAAGAACCGTGGACTCTGGCCCCGACGTCTTTCGTGGGATTCGACCTAAGACTCAACGGGTTCCGTGGATGGACTCCCTGGAAGGCCCGTCGGACGACTCCCGCGCTACTTCCTACGTGGGAGACTTCCACCGATGCTATGGTAACCAGAATCTATTCTATTGGGTTGCCATAGTAACCAGATCTAATAGATTTTTAAGACCCAAAGGACCCCCCAGAGGATCGTATCGAAAAAAACACATGTCCTATGTTGGTTCTCCCGTTGCGTAAAATATTTGTGCCAAGTTTGGTTGAAATTGGTCCAGTGGTTTAGGAGGAGATGTGGAAGACCCCAAAGGACCCCCCGAAGGATCGTATCGAAAAAACACCTACCCTATGTTGGTTCTCCTGTTGCGTAAAATATTTGTGCCAAGTTTGGTTGAAATCGGTCCAGTGGTTTAGGAGGAGATGTGGAAGACCCCAAAAAACCCCCCAAAGGACCCCATCGAAAAAAACACCTATCCTATGTTGGTTCTCCCGTTGGGTAAAATATTTGTGCCAAGTTTGGTTGAAATCGGTCCAGTGGTTTAGGAGGAGATGTGGAAGACCCCAAAGAACCCCCAAAGGACCCCATCGAAAAAACACCTATCCTATGTTGGTTCTCCCGTTGCGTAAAATATTTGTGCCAAGTTTGGTTGAAATCGGTCCAGTGGTTTAGGAGGAGATGTGGAAGACCCCAAAGGACCCCATCGAAGAAAACACCTATCCTATGTTGGTTCTCCCGTTGCGTAAAATATTTGTGCCAAGTTTGGTTGAAATCGGTCCAGTGGTTTAGGAGGAGATGTGGAACATACATACATAGATACATACATACAATAGGGGGGGGGTTTGCCCCTTAGGAGTGAAAGTTTTTAAAACCGTTTCTTAGTGAGCACCTAAGACCTATGATGAAGCTATGTTCAAAGTTTCATTGATATCCATTCAGTAGTTTTTGCTCTACGTTGATTCTATGTCAGTTAGTCAGGCAAACTCCCCCCCCTTTTCCCCCTTTAAGGGTCGAATTTCCAAAAATCCCTTCTTAGCGGATACCTACATCACATAAGGAACCTACATGCCAAATTTCAAGTTTCTAGGTGTTATAGTTTCGGAGATTTCGTGACGAATCAGTGAGTCAGTGGTATTTCTCTTTTATATATATAGATTTATACATAAATTTGTGACTTAATCGTGCCCATTTAGTTGCGGTGCCAAATTTCTAACGGCCTTTTTATCTAACACACATATATTATATATTTAATGATAGATAAAATGTTACTTACCCGTGACTTTTACTTTACCTGGGTGCCAGAACAAATCCCAGATACAAATGACACGGATTCAGCTTAGCTTAGAGCATAGAGACACACTATCTCAGGATTCGTTCAGTGAATGTGGAATTCAAGGGGAATCGTTACAAATAACACTTTAAAATTTGCTTGAGTTTGTTTAATTAATGATTAAATGTTAAATATCACTATAATATTGACGACTCGGAACACTAAGTTTTTTATAAGTAAAAACGTAAAGTTTTACCTTACAGCCTAAACCGGCTTTCACCTATAGAAGGCTTCATCAGAGGCTGTCGTAAGTAGCGCTGTTCGTCTTGTTGTTGGCGACGAGATAGTTTTTCGAAAGATCGAAGCTGTCTGTGTGTGGTGAGATGTGTTCGAATAATGCGTGCGATTTGAATTGTGTCTGTTCGTTTAGGATGTCGTTTTTATTTGTTTTTGTGTGTTTGTATATTTCTAATTGTTCTAGAGTGTCTAGTTTTCGGCCTTTTGTGTGTACGTGTAGTATGTTCATGTTATTGTCGACGTTTTTATATGTGTGGTTTGCTTCAATGAGGTGGTTTGCGAAGGTAGATTCTTTAGTGGTGTGGAGTGCTTTTGTGTGTTCAATGTATCTGTGTTTGAAGCTACGTCCTGTCTGGCCTATGTATATTATATATTAGTGTTCCGAGTCGTCAATATTATAGTGATATTTAGTTAAGTAACGGACACGTCATGGACAACGAAATCCAAGGATTAAATGTTATTTTATTAATGTTCTTTCAAAGCTAAGTTAAGGACTTATTGCTAACCTAACTCTTATTATTAATGAGTGTGCGTGAAAAGTGAAGATTAAAATGTCCAAACGACCAATTGTTCTTATCTGGTTTAATTAAGACAATTTATATCTCCCAAACCAGTGCTAAAGAACAGGTCTGCAATAATTTGCACGTTCAATACTACACCTCACCTTCCATTCAACACTCCTATATTAATTTATAGCTAATCTACTAATTAAATACACATTATAAATTTACTTAGTGTCTTTTAAAAAATTGTTTATTGCTTTTTATTATTTATTTTGTTTCTTAATTTCATTGATCAATGAATCTATTTCTTACTGATTGATGCGTCGACCGTAGATAGAAATCCGTAGTGATCCTCCTTTTGATGGTTCGGCACAGAAGAAATGATGTTGACCAAAACGTTGACTGATGATGCTGGGCAATTACAGATGCTGTAGCTCTCTGTTGCACAGGTCACTTCACAAATAAATAAATTATTAATTATTTAAAATTATCTTGATGTTGCATCCTCTTCGTTCACTTTATTAATTTAATAATATATATAATACTTTCACTTATGAACTTACTGTTGTCACTTCCCAAACGTTTCGAGATGTTGTTTCTCTTCTTCAGTGGGTTTAATACTAACTGTCGATTACAGAATAACCGTTACGGAATGGAGTGTGTGGTGGGGGTTGATGATGGTGGGAAGGGATTGGCGCTGAGGTTCGAATTATGTGTGTGGATCAGTGTGTCAAATAGTGTATGTGATTTGTAATGTATCTGTTCATTTAATATGTTGTTTGGTTGTAGTGTGTGATATCTGTATATTTCAAATTGTTCAGCTGTGTTTAGTTTTCTACTTTTAGGTAAGTAGTGTAATATTTCCATGTTGTGTTCTATGTTTGTGTAACTGTGGTTTTCGTTATGTAAACGTGTGGCAAATGTGGAATGTATGTAGTTTGTGGTGAGGGCTTTTAAATGTTCAGAAAACCTGGAAGACCTGAACATTTAAAAGCCCTCACCACAAACTACATACATTCCACATTTGCCACACATTTTCTGGTTGATTCTCCTTCTGTGCGGGTTTATTAGGTTCTGCAAGGGGTAATAACATTTCCACATCTTCCACCGGCGTTTGTACGTTATTTTATATTTATTTTACATTTTGATCGTTTTATTAACTACCTACATTGTATTTTTACTTTTATTATTTGTATGAGACAGTCTTTCTTTTCTATAATTAAAGTTTTTTATTGGTCTATGTTGATAGCATAGCCAACTCTGCCTACTATCATTCCTACTGAATTAAGCAGTTCTAGCTTTGGGACAGGGTTACTATTATGTCGCATTACATTTTTTATTTATTCCAAAGTTGTACTATATTTTCTTTATGTAATGGAAAGGAACGTCACGTTACACTGTTCATGTGAAATTGTCTTTCTGTAAGTTCTTTTCACAAAAAAATTATAAATATTTAGTCATCACCTGCATACTGCTGCCGTTACTTGTGTGTGTGTGTGTGTGCGCGTCCTGAATCCTGAGAATTTTATGATGATGATGATGCTGTGTTCTATGTCTCTATGGGTTGTTGTTGCTCCTGAGTTCCTTCATACGTCTTGTGTGTGTGGTAAAAGTGTGTTCAGTCGATCGCAGACCAGCAGCATGACGTTCTTTGGAAATAGCTTATCAAACGGACATAGTGTTCTCGTGTAGAGATTCCTTGAGTCTGAGAATGCCCCAAAATTGTCGGTCGTATTTATACTGGACTCAATCTGACATGTCCAGGATTGCTCTTGACATGTTAGTAATTGTAACTTTCATGTAAAGCGTCCTTTTGAATTTTGAATCACTTTTTTGTTCATTTTAGCGATTTTGTAAACACACTTGTAGCATGCGCGATATCATTGTTTCATAATTTTTTCTGTTCATGCACATATAACACACATGTTAATTACTCTTTAATTATACCCGTAATTAACATTAATTACTTAGCGTCTTTAATATTGCATATTTCTGCAATATTTTTATATAACTGTATTCGTTAAGAATTCCTTAATGCAATGGTGTTTTTATAATTGGCGTAAGTCTTTGCTTACAGGTTTAACACAAGTAATTAGTTTATTATAATCCTTTTAAGACATGATTACAGACAAAATAATAAGTCGTTCGCATCACCCCATATTTTCATGTTGTAGCGTGCTCACACACACACTGTAACTTACGCTACCACAGCAGGTGTCCCTCTCGACAGGTTAGATATTGTCAATTCCTGCACAAAATTGTATAAAACTGTTCCTTATTCTGTTTATACTAATTACAATATAAAACATACCGCCCTGGGCAAATATGCAAATACAGTATATGTATTGTTGCAATATACTTACTCCAACTGACGGTATTTACTGGCGGTATGTTTTGTAAATAATTAGTGTAAAAAGAATAAGACAAACAGTTTAAACCAATTTTGTGCTGGAGAATACAGGCTGGGGCATGTCGAAAATTACACCTGCTACGGTAGCGTAAAACACAGCGTTTGTGTCTATGTGTGTGTAAGCCAGTTCCGACCTGCATTGAACAACGAAAAGGGGAGACGCGTACGAATTGTTGGTTGTCAATTAATCAGGTTTTAACCTGATTAAAATAAACTAATTAATACGTTTTAAACCTGTGAACGAGACTTACCTAAATTATAAAGACACCATTACATTAAGGAATTTTTAATGAATATGGTGATATAAAAATTATTGCAAAATGTGCAATAATAAAGATGCTATTAATTTAATATTAATTACTAGTGTAATTAATATGTGTGGTATATGTGAGTGACCTATGCAGCGGGAGTATCGGTTATTAACAAAAAGAATGAAAGAAAGATTCTTGCAACGGAAATGGAATATTGGAGGAGGTGCTATGGAATAACGAGAGCAGACTGAATAACAAACGAGGAGATCAAAAGAAGAATGGAAACGGAAAGAAGTGTAATTGACTACATCGAAGAAAAAAGATTGGTGTGGTACGGTCATGTCCGGAGAGCCCAAAATAGGTGGATCAACAAAGTAACAGAATGGAGTCCATTAGGAAGGAGAAAAAGGGGAAGACCGAGAAGATCTTGGAGGGACGAAGTGGATGAATCTATGCAACGTATAGGACTTGAGGAAGGACAATGGGAAATCGGGAGAATAGGAAAGCCAGGTTGAAGGAAGGGAGACGGCACTAGCTGTAGCAACCCTATTATATATATTGTAATAATACAAATTAAATAGAATTGATGTTGTGTTGATTGATGATAAGAAGAGACTGTGAAGTATGAGACTCCGATGTAATCAAGTCCAATGTAATATGTTTAATTGGTGTGGCTCTCGACGTCTTACTGGCCTGAAACACTTCCTTAAGTTTCCCAGCTGGTCGAGTCCCAATGGTAGCAAGACCGGTCGAGTAGCGTAAAGTTGATGAAGAAATATATATGCTCAGCTTCACCGAAAGTTTCAAAACAAAAATTATTGTTTTGAAGAAAATAAAAAAAAAATTAGGTTTATAAAAAAAAAATAATTAAAAAAAATTTTAATTTTATTAATTAATTAATTAGGATCAATTAATTAATATAGGGCTGTGAAGTTTTAAACAGTGTAATGCTCTTCTGAAAATTTTTATTAAAGTTTTAGTATAATTTAAATAATCTATCACCACTCATAAGACTGTCTGTAAACCAATCGATATTTGTTTACCTTTCTATTTTTTAGGTTATCTTCACTTACGGGTGGTAAAGTCCTTGTAGATTATCAATTAGAATTATATTATTGGTAATTAGTATTATTGAAGAAATAAAGAACTATTAAGTATTGAAAAGTATTAATGTTTTATTAAGTAACAGCAATATTGACTCTTATCGATTAGTATCGATTCTCAGGATATCGAAAAAAGTTACAAGTATATGTTATAAAAATTATATAGGGTTCTTTAAACAGCCAGTTATTATCAAAGTCAGAGAAATCGGGCTAATATTTAAAAAGTATAACGTTACAATCAAATTAATAGTTATTAATAAACACAGACATTGAATAATAAATTGTAAATATAATAATTGTTTTCACCAAACAGCTGTGCTGAACAAAGAAGAAGGCACTGAGATCGTCAAAGCAAATGGCCGCCGTCAAGTTGATCAAAATGTTGCTCGTTCCTGCTGCATTCCAAATAATGTATTTTGAAGCAATATTCCTGTTCTTGTGTCTGCAAATCTCTTGTTATATGTTGTGTAGTGACTGGTGTAGTGATTCTGGGTTGTATTTAGTATGTCTGTGTAATTATAAGTCAAAACACTTTTCCCAATTCCGACACTAATTTGGTTAATGTGTTATACAGTTTTCTGGTGTTTCGTGGTGTTTTTCAGAGTAGATTTATATTGTTCTGTGTTATGGAGTGTTACTTGATTGTTTCTGTTATAATATGATAGTTTTAGAAGTATTTTACAAGTCACTCGCGATTTCACAATAACGTACTATACACTCGCTTTGTATGTCTATTATAGGTTAGGTTATGCACGTTACCAAACGTATGTCATGTTAACCGTTCAACAACCAATAATTAACTAACTGTTTCCTCCAGTTTCAATTAAACTCTTAGCCCATATAATATTATCCTTAACATTGTTCAAATATTTTTTCACATCCTGTGTGCACTTTTATATTTTCACTATATGAATGCCTAAACTTTGGTTATTTGTCAATTTTATTCACTAGATTTGATTTAAATTAATCTTTCAGTTCATTCTGGTTATTTTCAGATTAAATAATGCCATTTTATAGTGTTTTCTGTCCAAAAAATAGTAATTTCACTTTCAGTTTGGTATACAAACTGTTTGGAAGTCAAAACATTAAAATTTACTTCCTGTCATTATATAAATTCAGCCATTTTATCAGTTATATTTAATATTAATAATTCTATATTGTATTAAAAGGTTCCTATTCCCTTATTTTCTGGTAATTAATTGAATTAGTTGTATTCTGAAACATTATTCTGAAATATATGACTCCCATGTCTAAATTTCTAAGTTTAGTCATTTTTATTTTTATTCATAATTCTGAATATAATTTATTAAAATCTCTCTAAATGGTATGTGCAATTATATGGCATGATCTCAAGTTTATTTTGTCTAAACCCCTTTTGTTTGTTTGCATTTAAATGAGCAATTTCTCTGTTTTGATGAAGTTTGGTTTCCATTCTTTTGGCCTATGATTTTTTAACAATTTTTCTTACAAAATAATTTACAAACAATATATGATGTGTGATACCCTCTCTGACTTTTACAAATAGTATTATAAATTAAACATGTTTTTAAATTACACAAAAACAACTAGTATTGGCCACAATACAAACAATAGTCAAACAGAATAAAGAATATTTTTTTTTAAATAAATGGTTGTCTTCAAATCAGACATTTTGCAACAAAATTCCCATTTCCAACATGGAAATATGGTTTACAACAAAGGTTTTTTACTAACTAACATCTTAATTACTCTCTACTATTTACAAGTGGTAACTATTTTTATAGTTCTGATGTTAGTTGTTTCAGACCCAAACAAATGGCCTTATATCTAATACATTTTTAAACATTCTTGTACTATATACATAAAAAACCTTATATTTATATTCTTATTTCTAACTATTATTATAAGTAGGATTCTACAGTTTTTATACTGTCTTTTACATTGTCTTTGGGGAATTGTACCCTGTCATTAACAAATAAATAGTATTAATTGTTCAAAAGGTATTATGAACTCTGTTTTTCTTTTTTCATGTAAAACAAAATGTTATTTTAAACAGATTCATGTCTTATGAACAACATATTGTCACAGTACATATTTTAAGTCATTGAAAAATGGATATTTCATTGCATCCAATGTTTGTGATTGCCAAGAATGAAACACAAGGTTCATTTTTTATAATACCCAAAACTATCACTGGTTCACTTTGCACTTATATATTATGTTAATGCTAAATGGTCGTATAGTCTTATTAACATAATAAATTGGTTAGCGTTTTTTCAATGGAGATTTGTTCCATGGGTACTATATTATTGTTTCATCTTAGTTCACAGGAAACTTTTACTTTATACACTCCTCTCTCTTAAATTTATATACATGTGGTTTTTATTTCGTTATACTTTTATTTTTAGATATTTATTTTGGGGATATAGGGATTTGGGTGTCTTTTATAAGAGCATGACATCTTCTTCAGTCTTCTTTTCTCCTGCCTTCTGGGACTGGTATCTTCTCCATCTTCTTCTTGATGCCATCAGGTTTCTTGGGATCTTCTCCATCTTCTTCTTTAATTCAGAAATACACAACCTGTATTGGTTGATCTTGGCTTATTTTAGGGTTTCTCTTCTATTTATTCTTCCTCGTTGTGGGTTTGGTCATATTCAGTACTGCTTGGTTATTTACTTTTACCTTCCTGGGTTATACCTTGAAAACCTTTGGTTATGAGACTGGTTTTGGATGACTCATCACTAGTAACTCCTTTTATTTGAACTTGTATTTTCTTTATAATAATGATTTCTTTCCACAGTTGCTATGAATTAATCTATTTATATTAAATTTAATGCTTTCTTCCAAATTTAAACAGTATAACTTTATTATTCTAATGATCAATTGCCATTCAATATTATGCTTATATCTGTCACGCTACAGATTGCTCTCCTCCAGAAGTAATTATTTCAGACATGTTTATGGATGAAATAATTTCTTATGATAATTTCATCATTTCTTATAATTCATTTTCTTCTCCATTTTTATATCGACTTTTTTATATTAGAGTTTTATTAATTTTATATATATGGTTACTTGTCTTACTACTGATCCTTTTCGGATAGTTAGTGTCTTCTGAGATATATTATAATTGTAATACATTTTCTTCCTATATCAACTTCGTGTTGTATCCTTGGGATATTTATTCCCTAACATTCCCTATCACGTGGGCTGGGGCAGATCAGAGGGGCACTGTACGCTACTTCTCTGCTGGCCATACACCACTTCTATAAATTGAGTACAGGGGCATATCCATCCCTGCTCAAAAACATAATGCTGCTGGAATTATCTTCAGTCAGTCATCGAATAAATAAATAAAAAGTAGTCTCATTTTCGACTAATAAAAATATCTTTGGATTCTCCACTTCGTAGTCTCTCAGATTATCTCACATTTTCTATCTTAATAAATCTTCATAATCATTATTATACTCATTACATATATATTTTTCCAAAACTCTTAACTTGTCTGATATATTTAATTTAATTATGGTTGAAAACCTTTCTTTTAATAATTCTGGTTACTGTTTACAGTGTAACTCTCTTTCTTCTTCATCTGAATTCTCTTTATACTTTCTTCTGGTTATTCATAGTATTAGCATGGTCTTTATAAATAGTCTTTCGTATTCATTATTTGAATGGTCTTAATATATTATATTTAATTTTTTAACATTGTATCTTTACATTAAATATACAGGTTGTTATTGATCATTTTATTTAAACATTTTGGTTGTTTCCTTTCTCTTAGAAAGTTATTAATCCACCTTCGCATTCATTAACATTAATTCATTTATATCATATTTCATGTGGTATTTATTCTCTTTGCATTTCATATAGGTCTTATTATTATCATTTGTTCAAAATCATCTTCTCCATCTGTTTGGTATGAGTTGTTCTTCTTCGCTCTTAATTAACTGTTTTCATTATCGTTTCATAGGTAATTAGTCTCTTTGCTTCCAAATTTTTTCCTTCTCTGGCATATTACACTCTTTTTTGTTATTCTTCTCTACTCCTTCAAATGCTATTGTGAATGTCTAGTATTTATTCTGGATTAACGTTAACTCTCTTTTCTGAATTAACCACTTTATTTTCTTCTCAATTCAATCATAATTGACACATAATTATTTTTTTTTGGAACTTGGTTAGTTTTAATGTAAAATTCATACTATTCTTTTTATTTAATAGAAAAATATTTCTCATAAATCCTTGTAATATGTTGATCTTATCTTGTTTCAAAGTTCTGACGTTCTATCAACATTCAAATTCTGTTTAATTCATTTATTCCCAGAATTGTTTCATTCAGAATTGTTTATAGTACTGTGATTTTACTATTATTTCTGAATGTTTTGGTATTTCTCCAAATTCAAATTCTTCTTAATTATTTACCATAAAGTTTTCTCATAAACTTAGTTATAGTAAGTTGGTCTTACTTTATTTTTAAATTTTTTGTATATTTAAGTTCAAAATTCTCTCTCTTTCTCTTTCTTCCAAAAAGTTTTGTTCTAAATTATCAGGTTGTAGTAAGAAGTACTTACTCAATTTTAAATTTTTTTATAATTATATTTCAATTCAAAAGTCTTTCTTTTCCTTTCTTCCATAAAGTTTGTTCCAAAATTATTAGGTTGTAGTAAGATGTACTTACATTATTTTCGAATTTTTTATAATAAAAATTCTAAATTCCTTCTTCTTATAATTCTCCAGAATGTTCTTCTCAAAATATTAGGTTGTAAGATGTACTTACATTATTTTAGAATTTTTTCAAAAATTAATTAAAAAATTCTTTTAATTCTCCAGAATGTTCTTCTCAAAATATTAGGTTGTAAGATGTACTTACATTATTTTTGAATTTCTAAAAAATAAATAAATTCAAAATTCTAAATCTCACAACTCATTCTTCATAATATTTCTTCATAGAAGCTTGATTGTACACTCCTTTGATTTTTCCTGAAACGATTTCCCTCAACTCATATGTATTGTTATGCTTATCATTTACCACAACATATGGGGTTATATTGTACTCTACACTGGCCCATATTATTTATACTTTAATAAGTTGATCTCCACTTTTTCTTTTCTTTTATATACCCAGGAAGATGGACGATTTTCTTTATGTCGTTCCATTGTTCATATTCTTATTTGTCATGTTCATTTTCTTAAATAGTCTTCATTCATAAAACCCAGTTTTGTTTCTATGTTTATTCTTCGTATCATTTCCTTTCAATGATATTTATTTAGTCTCCTTCAACATTGTTTTTCGCCGTAGTCGGTTATCATGATCTCCGTCCCTTTTCTTGATGGTGTTTGGTATTTATGTCAACCAGGGTCCATCGTCTCAGTTGCTCTTATAAAATTTACCCTAGGGCGCGACACTCGGTTATTATTACTGTTATTATTGTTATTACTAAATTTATCATGATAGTAATTTCGGTTAGGTTGGTAAGGTCTGTTACCATTATTGTTGGGATATGGATTTCTCTGACTGTATGGGACATTATTATGTTGGTATAAATTGTTTCTATTGTATGGATAGGGGTTGTTATTCCTAACGCCGTTAAAATTACCGATAAACTGGTTATTATGCGGCGGGTTGTTAGGGCCGTTGTAATTACTGGGCTGGTTCCCTCTATCATCATTTTGTATACACCAATACTTCTCTGGTCCATGTTTTGTGTTACCTGACAAATATATGTGAGGATCTTCATCTGGGTTATCACATATTATTTGTTTATCTGAAACACCATAAGCTGGTTTACCATCACATATCCACTCTGAAGGAATATATTTTAGTCTAACCGTACCCTGGAATTGTCCTAGATGGCACGTTAATGGAATACATTCTGGTGATTCATCTGTGTCATCATTACAGTCTGGTACGATATCACATTTCCATCTTTCTGAAATCCACTGTCCAGTTCTGCGCTGATATTGATCTTGTCCACATGTCATATTCTGTTTACCTCTGGTCCTTTCCCATTGGTACACTACTGTCTTGTGGTAAATTATTTTGGAAATTACTTCGATTCTCCTCCTATAATTCCTGGAATTCATGATGTCTTTGTCATAGGTAATTGGGATATTATTGCCATCAATTAACCCATGTTTCATCATCTCCAACTCTTCCTTCGTTTTTATTACATTTCTTGGATACATTCTCCTTTTCCTTGGTTTAATATTTTCCTGGTTTCGGTTAGTTTCAATTTCAGGTACCACCATTACTTGTTCCTGCGTTTTGTCATTTAGTACTTCTTCTGGTTCTGGTTGGCTATCTTCCTGCGTTTTATCATTTATTACTTCTTCTGGTTCTGGTTGGCTATCATTTTTTATTTCTTCGGTCTTCTCCTTTCTTAATTCTTCCTTTTTTAATCTGTTCTCTCTTCTTTCTTTAATCCATTTTTGATGCTCCTCTTCCCTTTTTAATCTGTTCTCTCTTATCTCCTTAATCCATTTTTGATGCTCCTCTTCCCTTTTCTTATTCGTTTCATCCAGTCTCTTCATTCTCGACTCGTGGCACTCATCCAGTTTCTTACTCAAGTCTTCCTTTGTAGAGTCCAATTTCTTATTATTTTCGTCCATTTTCTTTTCCTTGATGTCCTCTTCCGGCTTCTTATTGATATTGTCCAGTTGGTCACCCAATTCTTTTTTCAAGGACTGGTTATCTCCCTTCAATTCTTCCATGTTCTTGTTCACCCCACTTAATCCTTCTTTCAAAGACTGTGTGTCCTTCTTCCTATTCTCCTCCATTTTCTTGTTACTCTCCTCCATTTTGTCTTCCATCTTTTGTAGAAGTCTTTCCATGAATCTGTCCATTTTATCCTCTTCCGTTACTTTGGATTTTTCTACATGTCTTTCCTGGACATTTACTTCCTCTGTCTGTGTAGGCATCTCAGGTTGTTCCCCTGGTTGTTCATGTTGTTTGGACAACACTGGTGGCAACAAACTTTCCGCGTCTACTGGCGTTGCTTCCTTGTTGTCCATGTCAACTTCTATTTCTTTCTCGGCCTACGCCGCCCGTTTCTTAGATGTTGCACGTCGTTGCATTTTCCCTTGAAATTCTCTGGCTTTGTAGCTGTTGCCTAGCTCCAACTAGTGATTGGGCAGAATGTATTGGCCTTCCAATCGCTAATTAAAGCCCCTAAAGTTGTGCGCCAATTTGTAATAATACAAATTAAATAGAATTGATGTTGTGTTGATTGATGATAAGAAGAGACTGTGAAGTATGAGACTCCGATGTAATCAAGTCCAATGTAATATGTTTAATTGGTGTGGCTCTCGACGTCTTACTGGCCTGAAACACTTCCTTAAGTTTCCCAGCTGGTCGAGTCCCAATGGTAGCAAGACCGGTCGAGTAGCGTAAAGTTGATGAAGAAATATATATGCTCAGCTTCACCGAAAGTTTCAAAACAAAAATTATTGTTTTGAAGAAAATTAAAAAAAAATTATGTTTATAAAAAAAAAATAATAAAAAAAAAATTTTAATTTTATTAATTAATTAATTAGGATCAATTAATTAATATAGGGCTGTGAAGTTTTAAACAGTGTAATGCTCTTCTGAAAATTTTTATTAAAGTTTTAGTATAATTTAAATAATCTATCACCACTCGTAAGACTGTCTGTAAACCAATCGATATTTGTTTACCTTTCTATTTTTTAGGTTATCTTCACTTACGGGTGGTAAAGTCCTTGTAGATTATCAATTAGAATTATATTATTGGTAATTAGTATTATTGAAGAAATAAAGAACTATTAAGTATTGAAAAGTATTAATGTTTTATTAAGTAACAGCAATATTGACTCTTATCGATTAGTATCGATTCTCAGGATATCGAAAAAAGTTACAAGTATATGTTATAAAAATTATATAGGGTTCTTTAAACAGCCAGTTATTATCAAAGTCAGAGAAATCGGGCTAATATTTAAAAAGTATAACGTTACAATCAAATTAATAGTTATTAATAAACACAGACATTGAATAATAAATTGTAAATATAATAATTGTTTTCACCAAACAGCTGTGCTGAACAAAGAAGAAGGCACTGAGATCGTCAAAGCAAATGGCCGCCGTCAAGTTGATCAAAATGTTGCTCGTTCCTGCTGCATTCCAAATAATGTATTTTGAAGCAATATTCCTGTTCTTGTGTCTGCAAATCTCTTGTTATATGTTGTGTAGTGACTGGTGTAGTGATTCTGGGTTGTATTTAGTATGTCTGTGTAATTATAAGTCAAAACACTTTTCCCAATTCCGACACTAATTTGGTTAATGTGTTATACAGTTTTCTGGTGTTTCGTGGTGTTTTTCAGAGTAGATTTATATTGTTCTGTGTTATGGAGTGTTACTTGATTGTTTCTGTTATAATATGATAGTTTTAGAAGTATTTTACAAGTCACTCGCGATTTCACAATAACGTACTATACACTCGCTTTGTATGTCTATTATAGGTTAGGTTATGCACGTTACCAAACGTATGTCATGTTAACCGTTCAACAACCAATAATTAACTAACTGTTTCCTCCAGTTTCAATTAAACTCTTAGCCCATATAATATTATCCTTAACATTGTTCAAATATTTTTTCACATCCTGTGTGCACTTTTATATTTTCACTATATGAATGCCTAAACTTTGGTTATTTGTCAATTTTATTCACTAGATTTGATTTAAATTAATCTTTCAGTTCATTCTGGTTATTTTCAGATTAAATAATGCCATTTTATAGTGTTTTCTGTCCAAAAAATAGTAATTTCACTTTCAGTTTGGTATACAAACTGTTTGGAAGTCAAAACATTAAAATTTACTTCCTGTCATTATATAAATTCAGCCATTTTATCAGTTATATTTAATATTAATAATTCTATATTGTATTAAA
This sequence comes from Magicicada septendecula, assembly GCA_034769895.1. Taxonomy (NCBI): domain Eukaryota; kingdom Metazoa; phylum Arthropoda; class Insecta; order Hemiptera; family Cicadidae; genus Magicicada; species Magicicada septendecula. Next base: position 148,477,113 of record CM068375.1, on the reverse strand, counting down.
AGGTTCCTATTCCCTTATTTTCTGGTAATTAATTGAATTAGTTGTATTCTGAAACATTATTCTGAAATATATGACTCCCATGTCTAAATTTCTAAGTTTAGTCATTTTTATTTTTATTCATAATTCTGAATATAATTTATTAAAATCTCTCTAAATGGTATGTGCAATTATATGGCATGATCTCAAGTTTATTTTGTCTAAACCCCTTTTGTTTGTTTGCATTTAAATGAGCAATTTCTCTGTTTTGATGAAGTTTGGTTTCCATTCTTTTGGCCTATGATTTTTTAACAATTTTTCTTACAAAATAATTTACAAACAATATATGATGTGTGATACCCTCTCTGACTTTTACAAATAGTATTATAAATTAAACATGTTTTTAAATTACACAAAAACAACTAGTATTGGCCACAATACAAACAATAGTCAAACAGAATAAAGAATATTTTTTTTTAAATAAATGGTTGTCTTCAAATCAGACATTTTGCAACAAAATTCCCATTTCCAACATGGAAATATGGTTTACAACAAAGGTTTTTTACTAACTAACATCTTAATTACTCTCTACTATTTACAAGTGGTAACTATTTTTATAGTTCTGATGTTAGTTGTTTCAGACCCAAACAAATGGCCTTATATCTAATACATTTTTAAACATTCTTGTACTATATACATAAAAAACCTTATATTTATATTCTTATTTCTAACTATTATTATAAGTAGGATTCTACAGTTTTTATACTGTCTTTTACATTGTCTTTGGGGAATTGTACCCTGTCATTAACAAATAAATAGTATTAATTGTTCAAAAGGTATTATGAACTCTGTTTTTCTTTTTTCATGTAAAACAAAATGTTATTTTAAACAGATTCATGTCTTATGAACAACATATTGTCACAGTACATATTTTAAGTCATTGAAAAATGGATATTTCATTGCATCCAATGTTTGTGATTGCCAAGAATGAAACACAAGGTTCATTTTTTATAATACCCAAAACTATCACTGGTTCACTTTGCACTTATATATTATGTTAATGCTAAATGGTCGTATAGTCTTATTAACATAATAAATTGGTTAGCGTTTTTTCAATGGAGATTTGTTCCATGGGTACTATATTATTGTTTCATCTTAGTTCACAGGAAACTTTTACTTTATACACTCCTCTCTCTTAAATTTATATACATGTGGTTTTTATTTCGTTATACTTTTATTTTTAGATATTTATTTTGGGGATATAGGGATTTGGGTGTCTTTTATAAGAGCATGACATCTTCTTCAGGATGCTGCCCTCTTCTTCTTTCTTCAGTCTTCTTTTCTCCTGCCTTCTGGGACTGGTATCTTCTCCATCTTCTTCTTGATGCCATCAGGTTTCTTGGGATCTTCTCCATCTTCTTCTTTAATTCAGAAATACACAACCTGTATTGGTTGATCTTGGCTTATTTTAGGGTTTCTCTTCTATTTATTCTTCCTCGTTGTGGGTTTGGTCATATTCAGTACTCCTTGGTTATTTACTTTTACCTTCCTGGGTTATACCTTGAAAACCTTTGGTTATGAGACTGGTTTTGGATGACTCATCACTAGTAACTCCTTTTATTTGAACTTGTATTTTCTTTATAATAATGATTTCTTTCCACAGTTGCTATGAATTAATCTATTTATATTAAATTTAATGCTTTCTTCCAAATTTAAACAGTATAACTTTATTATTCTAATGATCAATTGCCATTCAATATTATGCTTATATCTGTCACGCTACAATATATATATATATATATTATAACATCACCAAATTCAGGTCAATTTTGATAACAATAAGTATGTATAAAAAATGCTAAATGATATTATATTTGAACAAATAAATTATGTGGAGAGTAAAATATATATAAAAGGTAATTAACAGGGAAGGAGAAGGAGTAATAAACTAAAAGTGATTAATAAAGAAACTCAAATAATAGACTGACAGACAAACGACATTGACCCAACCCCAGAGATTGGCCAGTTAAGAAACCAAAATAAGGAAAACAAGACGAATGAAGAAGAAGAAGAATGAAAACCAAGAGAGAACAAACCCACGATGAAGAAAACAAAATGAAACGCGTCAAGAAAACTAGACAAGGAAAAAAATAGAGAAGGGAGAAGTAATGTAATCCAAAATAATAAAGAAAATGAAACCGGTTAAGAACCAAAACTATTAATGAATGTTAGTATTGATAAAATGACAATTATAAACAGTCAGTAATATGAAACAATGTATAAAAGTACACTAACCAAAGAGTTAGGGATATATGTAATTTGTTAACAAAGAAAGACACAATATTAATAATTTTATATAGATAGTGTGTAGAGAAAGAGAATAAAATGATGAGAAATAAATGGAAGTTGAACTAGTGAAAGTGATTTATCCTAGAGTGATATAATACTAAAGAAACACTAAGTAAATTATAATGAACACTAAATAATTTAAGAAAGTGCAAGTGAAAAATAAATACAAATATTGTCTATCATTAAAATAGTAAGAGGAGAGTAGGCTAAGGTAAAGACTTAGTAAAATAACCTGTGTTTTAGTTTTAAGAGTGAACAATAACATTTAACAAAGTTACAATGAATAGTATTTAGGATAGAACATTGATTCAGTAAATAACGAACACTAAGTAGTGATATTCACTGTGATGACTAGGAAATAGTATTGTTATAACTTAAGAATGTATTGTAAAAATTTAAAGGTGTGTTTCACAAGGAAAGGTAATAAGATGGTGTTAACATGGAAGGGAGAGAAAAAAGCATTAGAAAATAAGTCTGTATTAACATTAAGTAAATACCCACGTTATAAGGGGAATTTGATGAAAAAAGTTCAATAGAGGTGAGATTGTTTATCACCAGAACAACAAATAAGAATTAAGTAATTGTATAAACAATTGTTTATGAATTGGATATGGCTGTAAGAGTCATACAGACCATAGACCTAAATGTTTTATGTTATATTGGAAATGGATAGCAAATAATTAGCAAGTAAGATTGAATAACACAGTTGTTACTAACCAAGATCACAAAAAGACTAAATTCAAACACATCCAGAGACATTAAACCTAATTATAAATGCAAAATAACAATTTAGGACCAAATGAAATATATTGTGTATGAAGCCATAAAAATCCAGTAATGGCTACTTAAATGTGAAACAGGCCTAACAGTCAAATATAAGCAACTACTGATTGTATAAAAATCACCACGTAATGGACAAATCCGAGGTGACTAATTCACCAAGTATGAATGGTAGTTATTATTAAAAACCAAATATTAAATTAAGGAATTATATAAACAAAGAAATGTAATTAGTAAGTATGAAATTAACTGTAAACTTAGAAAACTTGATAAAACCCAATATTGTGGGGTACCAAAATAATCTTTGTGGGAAAATATAAATGACAGTGCATTTAGATAATAACTAAGAAGGAAGATAAGAGGAGGAAGAAAGACCGAAGATATGGGAAGATTTGAAAGGAATTCAAAAATTAATAACAATGTATTCATGTTCAGCTCGCCCAATGAAATTAATGATGTAACCATGGAAACGACCGTTTAACGAGGTAATTACCGTTGAATACAATTACTTAGAAAGTGACGCTATCGCAAGCCAGATGCGAAATTTCTGTACAACACATTTTCATATTTAAAACATCTTAAAAGTAAAACCAAGTATAGAAATTGATCATAAAGAAGTCTGATGGATGCGGAATACCATGACCAGAGGGAGAAGACGTTTAATTGAAGACGAAATATCTAAATAACTCCAAACAACTTTGAAAAAGATGCCGAAGCTTGGATAAAGAACAAATGAATTATATGATGCCACAATCCTTCCTTCTCGACATCCAGAGTAATACCGTACTACAACGCTGTTAAGTATCAGTTAAATTATTTCAACTTCCAAAAATAAACGCACTTTGAATATTTCTCAATGTATGTTGAATACCACTGAATCATTTTTATTCTCTTGCAAGGATTGAATCGTAATATTAAATCACTGAAAATTTGTTAACTATAGAACTAACCTCATATTTATGTACGACTTTTAAACCTCTTGTATGACACTCAAACAAAACAATTACCACTACACATTATCCTACTTAAGGAAAAAACATTGTAAGGTTGTGTATTTTTAATATTGTAACTGCATCTGAACCTTTTAACGTGTTCCAAAGAGCCCACAAACATCGATCGAAATATTTGTTGATTGGCAAAATAAAACGCCATACTGTGTTTACTTGTATTCAAAAGTCGATTGTTTAACCCTGGAGAGAGTCTTATAAAGAATTATCCGGTGCAGAATTATATATGAAAAATTAATTACAACTTGTGTCTATAAAATATTAACTTCAAATTAATAATAAATCTATACTGTGTGTGTTAAATCGTGTTTTATTTTCATTAGCAAAGTGTATGTTTAAAAATGTAATGTATAGCGAATGTTTCTGATGCGACGTCTAGCGCGCAAGTAGCGAATACTGCAACTGCTAACTCGATTGACAAAAGTTGAGAAAAGGCGGGACAGATTGAATTCGTCGCCTCGTTCAAATAGAACATTGATAAGTAAACAATTTTAATTGTTTTATACAAACAATTTGGCGCCACCCAGAGATTATCCACTACGTTTGAACCTCAGATCGGGAACCACGATACCTGGTCCCCCAGTACGTTCGCTACGGGCCCAAACATCGTGAATTACATCGCCGTGCGAGGACGCAGTGGTAAGAAACACAGACACACTTTTACACTCAGACACACTGTTATATTTTACAGAGGTATACGAACGAAGACGAGACACGAGTTAACGTTATAAATTGGCTTCCATCGCGGGGCTAGAAGGAGGCAGGACACCGTAATGTTATAATATATATATATATATATATATTATAACGATTCATAAAGCCGACCCATCAGATCGTTATATGAAAGTGTCATACTGTGCGAGTATAGAGGCGTAAGCAAGAGAGAGAGGGTATAATCACAGCTATCTCTGTCTAACATCGCCACTGCTACGAAGGTTGCCGGCACAGACATGAATTTTTATTCAATTATTTTTATTAGTTAAAACTGCAATATCTTCAAAACTAATAAATATACAGCAATTCTGAAACCTGCATAGTGTTCAGCAATTAAAGCTCTATAAGTAGCCAAAATATCAACCAATATAATTAACATTTACAGAAGTTATACAGAAGAAGAACGCCAAGAGAAATAACTAGAGAATTAGGCTAGGTACGAATTAGGTGTTTTCACACACTTACAGAGAAAGACCTAAGCAATAATATTCGGTGGCCAGATCTGTGAAATCACGTTTGTAAATACCCATAATCAAACGATTTGCAAACAGAGGAAGTATGAAATTAGCCAGTAATTCTCTACCATCTCAAACCTGTTAAGGGGCGTTTGGTCGACTTGTTCGATATTGTTTCAAATGGAAAACGCATGATTTATTTGGAACAACCAATCACAAAGCTGTATTCAGAAGAGACGCAAATTCAGACTTGGGGAATCGACACTCTTCGTTCGAATCTTAAATGAGCAAGACGTGTGTTAAATACGTGCTAAATTTCACAAACCACGCAAAGTCTTATTTAAATAAACCGTTCGGGAAGTAGTCCGCAGTTGCAGAGGAACTAGTAAAGTTCGATAACAACTCTCGCTGTGTAACAATGCATTAATTAATTAAATAATATAATAATATATATAATACTTTCACTTATGAACTTACTGTTGTCACTTCCCAAACGTTTCGAGATGTTGTTTCTCTTCTTCAGTGGGTTTAATACTAACTGTCGATTACAGAATAACCATTACGGAATGGAGTGTGTGGTGGGGGTTGATGGTGGGAAGGGATTGGCGCTGGGGTTCGAATTATGTGTGTGGATCAGTGTGTCAAATAGTGTATGTGATTTGTAATGTATCTGTTCATTTAATATGTTGTTTGGTTGTAGTGTGTGATATCTGTATATTTCAAATTGTTCAGCTGTGTTTAGTTTTCTACTTTTAGGTAAGTAGTGTAATATTTCCATGTTGTGTTCTATGTTTGTGTAACTGTGGTTTTCGTTATGTAAATGTGTGGCAAATGTGGAATGTATGTAGTTTGTGGTGAGGGCTTTTAAATGTTCAGGTCTTCCAGGTTTTCTGAACATTTAAAAGCCCTCGCCACAAACTACATACATTCCACATTTGCCACACGTTTACATAACGAAAACCACAGTTACACAAACATAGAACACAACATGGAAATTTTACACTACTTACCTAAAAGTAGAAAACTAAACACAGCTGAACAATTTGAAATATACAGATATCACACACTACAACCAAACAACATATTAAATGAACAGATACATTACAAATCACATACACTATTTGACACACTGATCCACACACATAATTCGAACCTCAGCGCCAATCCCTTCCCACCATCAACCCCCACCACACACTCCATTCCGTAACGGTTATTCTGTAATCGACAGTTAGTATTAAACCCACTGAAGAAGAGAAACAACATCTCGAAACGTTTGGGAAGTGACAACAGTAAGTTCATAAGTGAAAGTATTATATATATTATTATATTAATTAATTAATTAATGCATTGTTACACAGCGAGAGTTGTTATCGAACTTTACTAGTTCCTCTGCAACTGCGGACTACTTCCCGAACGGTTTATTTAAATAAGACTTTGCGTGGTTTGTGAAATTTAGCACGTATTTAACACACGTCTTGCTCATTTAAGATTCGAACGAAGAGTGTCGATTCCCCAAGTCTGAATTGGCGTCTCTTCTGAATACAGCTTTGTGATTGGTTGTTCCAAATAAATCATGCGTTTTCCATTTGAAACAATATCGAACAAGTCGACCAAACGCCCCTTAACAGGTTTGAGATGGTAGAGAATTACTGGCTAATTTCATACTTCCTCTGTTTGCAAATCGTTTGATTATGGGTATTTACAAACGTGATTTCACAGATCTGACCACCGAATATTATTGCTTAGGTCTTTCTCTGTAAGTGTGTGAAAACACCTAATTCGTACCTAGCCTAATTCTCTAGTTATTTCTCTTGGCGTTCTTCTTCTGTATAACTTCTGTAAATGTTAATTATATTGGTTGATATTTTGGCTACTTATAGAGCTTTAATTGCTGAACACTATGCAGGTTTCAGAATTGCTGTATATTTATTAGTTTTGAAGATATTGCAGTTTTAACTAATAAAAATAATTGAATAAAAATTCATGTCTGTGCCGGCAACCTTCGTAGCAGTGGCGATGTTAGACAGAGATAGCTGTGATTATACCCTCTCTCTCTTGCTTACGCCTCTATACTCGCACAGTATGACACTTTCATATAACGATCTGATGGGTCGGCTTTATGAATCGTTATAATATATATATATATATTATAACATTACGGTGTCCTGCCTCCTTCTAGCCCCGCGATGGAAGCCAATTTATAACGTTAACTCGTGTCTCGTCTTCGTTCGTATACCTCTGTAAAATATAACAGTGTGTCTGAGTGTAAAAGTGTGTCTGTGTTTCTTACCACTGCGTCCTCGCACGGCGATGTAATTCACGATGTTTGGGCCCGTAGCGAACGTACTGGGGGACCAGGTATCGTGGTTCCCGATCTGTGGTTCAAACGTAGTGGATAATCTCTGGGTGGCGCCAAATTGTTTGTATAAAACAATTAAAATTGTTTACTTATCAATGTTCTATTTGAACGAGGCGACGAATTCAATCTGTCCCGCCTTTTCTCAATTTTTTGTCAATCGAGTTAGCAGTTGCAGTATTCGCTACTTGCGCGCTAGACGTCGCATCAGAAACCTTCGCTATACATTACATTTTTAAACATACACTTTGCTAATGAAAATAAAACACGATTTAACACACACAGTTAGATTTATTATTAATTTGAAGTTAATATTTTATAGACACAAGTTGTAATTAATTTTTCATATATAATTCTGCACCGGATAATTCTTTATAAGACTCTCTCCAGGGTTAAACAATCGACTTTTGAATACAAGTAAACACAGTATGGCGTTTTATTTTGCCAATCAACAAATATTTCGATCGATGTTTGTGGGCTCTTTGGAACACGTTAAAAGGTTCAGATGCAGTTACAATATTAAAAATACACAACCTTACAATGTTTTTTCCTTAAGTAGGATAATGTGTAGTGGTAATTGTTTTGTTTGAGTGTCATACAAGAGGTTTAAAAGTCGTACATAAGTATGAGGTTAGTTCTATAGTTAACAAATTTTCAGTGATTTAATATTACGATTCAATCCTTGCAAGAGAATAAAAATGATTCAGTGGTATTCAACATACATTGAGAAATATTCAAAGTGCGTTTATTTTTGGAAGTTGAAATAATTTAACTGATACTTAACAGCGTTGTAGTACGGTATTACTCTGGATGTCGAGAAGGAAGGATTGTGGCATCATATAATTCATTTGTTCTTTATCCAAGCTTCGGCATCTTTTTCAAAGTTGTTTGGAGTTATTTAGATATTTCGTCTTCAATTAAACGTCTTCTCCCTCTGGTCATGGTATTCCGCATCCATCAGACTTCTTTATGATCAATTTCTATACTTGGTTTTACTTTTAAGATGTTTTAAATATGAAAATGTGTTGTACAGAAATTTCGCATCTGGCTTGCGATAGCGTCACTTTCTAAGTAATTGTATTCAACGGTAATTACCTCGTTAAACGGTCGTTTCCATGGTTACATCATTAATTTCATTGGGCGAGCTGAACATGAATACATTGTTATTAATTTTTGAATTCCTTTCAAATCTTCCCATATCTTCGGTCTTTCTTCCTCCTCTTATCTTCCTTCTTAGTTATTATCTAAATGCACTGTCATTTATATTTTCCCACAAAGATTATTTTGGTACCCCACAATATTGGGTTTTATCAAGTTTTCTAAGTTTACAGTTAATTTCATACTTACTAATTACATTTCTTTGTTTATATAATTCCTTAATTTAATATTTGGTTTTTAATAATAACTACCATTCATACTTGGTGAATTAGTCACCTCGGATTTGTCCATTACGTGGTGATTTTTATACAATCAGTAGTTGCTTATATTTGACTGTTAGGCCTGTTTCACATTTAAGTAGCCATTACTGGATTTTTATGGCTTCATACACAATATATTTCATTTGGTCCTAAATTGTTATTTTGCATTTATAATTAGGTTTAATGTCTCTGGATGTGTTTGAATTTAGTCTTTTTGTGATCTTGGTTAGTAACAACTGTGTTATTCAATCTTACTTGCTAATTATTTGCTATCCATTTCCAATATAACATAAAACATTTAGGTCTATGGTCTGTATGACTCTTACAGCCATATCCAATTCATAAACAATTGTTTATACAATTACTTAATTCTTATTTGTTGTTCTGGTGATAAACAATCTCACCTCTATTGAACTTTTTTCATCAAATTCCCCTTATAACGTGGGTATTTACTTAATGTTAATACAGACTTATTTTCTAATGCTTTTTTCTCTCCCTTCCATGTTAACACCATCTTATTACCTTTCCTTGTGAAACACACCTTTAAATTTTTACAATACATTCTTAAGTTATAACAATACTATTTCCTAGTCATCACAGTGAATATCACTACTTAGTGTTCGTTATTTACTGAATCAATGTTCTATCCTAAATACTATTCATTGTAACTTTGTTAAATGTTATTGTTCACTCTTAAAACTAAAACACAGGTTATTTTACTAAGTCTTTACCTTAGCCTACTCTCCTCTTACTATTTTAATGATAGACAATATTTGTATTTATTTTTCACTTGCACTTTCTTAAATTATTTAGTGTTCATTATAATTTACTTAGTGTTTCTTTAGTATTATATCACTCTAGGATAAATCACTTTCACTAGTTCAACTTCCATTTATTTCTCATCATTTTATTCTCTTTCTCTACACACTATCTATATAAAATTATTAATATTGTGTCTTTCTTTGTTAACAAATTACATATATCCCTAACTCTTTGGTTAGTGTACTTTTATACATTGTTTCATATTACTGACTGTTTATAATTGTCATTTTATCAATACTAACATTCATTAATAGTTTTGGTTCTTAACCGGTTTCATTTTCTTTATTATTTTGGATTACATTACTTCTCCCTTCTCTATTTTTTTCCTTGTCTAGTTTTCTTGACGCGTTTCATTTTGTTTTCTTCATCGTGGGTTTGTTCTCTCTTGGTTTTCATTCTTCTTCTTCTTCATTCGTCTTGTTTTCCTTATTTTGGTTTCTTAACTGGCCAATCTCTGGGGTTGGGTCAATGTCGTTTGTCTGTCAGTCTATTATTTGAGTTTCTTTATTAATCACTTTTAGTTTATTACTCCTTCTCCTTCCCTGTTAATTACCTTTTATATATATTTTACTCTCCACATAATTTATTTGTTCAAATATAATATCATTTAGCATTTTTTATACATACTTATTGTTATCAAAATTGACCTGAATTTGGTGATGTTATTATATATATATATATATATATATATATATATATATATATATATAATAGGGTTGCTACAGCTAGTGCCGTCTCCCTTCCTTCAACCTGGCTTTCCAATTCTCCCGATTTCCCATTGTCCTTCCTCAAGTCCTATACGTTGCATAGATTCATCCACTTCGTCCCTCCAAGATCTTCTCGGTCTTCCCCTTTTTCTCCTTCCTAATGGACTCCATTCTGTTACTTTGTTGATCCACCTATTTTGGGCTCTCCGGACATGACCGTACCACACCAATCTTTTTTCTTCGATGTAGTCAATTACACTTCTTTCCGTTTCCATTCTTCTTTTGATCTCCTCGTTTGTTATTCAGTCTGCTCTCGTTATTCCATAGCACCTCCTCCAATATTCCATTTCCGTTGCAAGAATCTTTCTTTCATTCTTTTTGTTAATAACCGATACTCCCGCTGCATAGGTCACTCACATATACCACACATATTAATTACACTAGTAATTAATATTAAATTAATAGCATCTTTATTATTGCACATTTTGCAATAATTTTTATATCACCATATTCATTAAAAATTCCTTAATGTAATGGTGTCTTTATAATTTAGGTAAGTCTCGTTCACAGGTTTAAAACGTATTAATTAGTTTATTTTAATCAGGTTAAAACCTGATTAATTGACAACCAACAATTCGTACGCGTCTCCCCTTTTCGTTGTTCAATGCAGGTCGGAACTGGCTTACACACACATAGACACAAACGCTGTGTTTTACGCTACCGTAGCAGGTGTAATTTTCGACATGCCCCAGCCTGTATTCTCCAGCACAAAATTGGTTTAAACTGTTTGTCTTATTCTTTTTACACTAATTATTTACAAAACATACCGCCAGTAAATACCGTCAGTTGGAGTAAGTATATTGCAACAATACATATACTGTATTTGCATATTTGCCCAGGGCGGTATGTTTTATATTGTAATTAGTATAAACAGAATAAGGAACAGTTTTATACAATTTTGTGCAGGAATTGACAATATCTAACCTGTCGAGAGGGACACCTGCTGTGGTAGCGTAAGTTACAGTGTGTGTGTGAGCACGCTACGACATGAAAATATGGGGTGATGCGAACGACTTATTATTTTGTCTGTAATCATGTCTTAAAAGGATTATAATAAACTAATTACTTGTGTTAAACCTGTAAGCAAAGACTTACGCCAATTATAAAAACACCATTGCATTAAGGAATTCTTAACGAATACAGTTATATAAAAATATTGCAGAAATATGCAATATTAAAGACGCTAAGTAATTAATGTTAATTACGGGTATAATTAAAGAATAATTAACATGTGTGTTATATGTGCATAAACAGAAAAAATTATGCAAACAATGATATCGCGCATGCTACAAGTGTGTTTACAAAATCGCTAAAATGAACAAAAAAGTGATTCAAAATTCAAAAGTACGCTTTACATGAAAGTTACAATTACTAACATGTCAAGAGCAATCCTGGACATGTCAGATTGAGTCCAGTATAAATACGACTGACAATTTTGGGGCATTCTCAGACTCAAGGAATCTCTACACGAGAACACTATGTCCGTTTGATAAGCTATTTCCAAAGAACGTCATGCTGCTGGTCTGCGATCGACTGAACACACTTTTACCACACACACAAGACGTATGAAGGAACTCAGGAGCAACAACAACCCATAGAGACATAGAACACAGCATCATCATCATCATAAAATTCTCAGGATTCAGGACGCGCACACATACACACACACACACACACACACACACACAAGTAACGGCAGCAGTATGCAGGTGATGACTAAATATTTATAATTTTTTTGTGAAAAGAACTTACAGAAAGACAATTTCACATGAACAGTGTAACGTGACGTTCCTTTCCATTACATAAAGAAAATATAGTACAACTTTGGAATAAATAAAAAATGTAATGCGACATAATAGTAACCCTGTCCCAAAGCTAGAACTGCTTAATTCAGTAGGAATGATAGTAGGCAGAGTTGGCTATGCTATCAACATAGACCAATAAAAAACTTTAATTATAGAAAAGAAAGACTGTCTCATACAAATAATAAAAGTAAAAATACAATGTAGGTAGTTAATAAAACGATCAAAGTGTAAAATAAATGTAAAAGAACGTACAAACGCCGGTGGAAGATGTGGAAATGTTATTACCCCTTGCAGAACCTAATAAACCCGCACAGAAGGAGAATCAACCAGAAAACCCCACACAAACAGAGAATGCGACAATGCAAGAAATGTTGAGGCTTATGATGGAGAAAATAGATAAAACCGGTGACACGTTGAATAAACAAATCAGTGAAACTAACGAAACTTTAAAACATATGAAAGAAGATAGTGACACACTGAACAAGAAGATAGACAGGAACAATGAGATATTAAATAAACAGATGGAGAAGAATAATGAAATGGTGAAGTTACAGTTAGAAGAGTATAGAGAAGAAATAATGAATAGAATCACGGAAACCAATGAGAAGATTGAGAGAACAAATGAAAATTTTGTTCAATTCTGGGAAGAGATTATCAATAAAATTCTTGATGTTAAAGGTGAGAGTAAAACAAAAATCGAAACATTTCAACAAGACGCTCAAGGAAAATTTGAAAAATTACAGGACAAAGTAGGGGAACAGTACAATCAAATTACAATCAACGTAGGACAGGTACAAGGTCAAGTGACGGACAACTGAGAAAAAATAGAACACATTGCTAAAATACTTAACCAAAAAAGTGACCAGCACAATGAAGCTGTAACACAGCCAACTGCAGAGACAATTGAATGTATAGATGGGACTTTCAAAAGGACCAATGAACATTTAGAAAATAAAAATGAAGGTTTAAGAGAGCAAAATGACAGTAGGGTAAGCCAGAAAATAGAAGGTAGTAAGGAAATAGAAAATAAAGAAGACACAAGTGAATTATTACCTGAAAATAAACATAACAGAAACAAGGAGAATACTAAACAACTAGAAAAGAAGACAAAGAAAATAAGAAGAATACATCCAAAGAAACCAATAAATACAAGAGAAAATTTGGAGATGACGAACAGTGGACTAGTAAATGCACTTAATTTCCCTGTTACCGACCATAGAGAGATAATGAATTTTAAAAATGGTAGGAGAAGCTTAACAGAAATTTTAGAAAGGACTCACAATAAAACAGTGAGTAAGGACTTCAGAAAATTGATATTCAATGTAAATATACTTGAAATAAAAATACATGATAAGGTATCAGTGATTCCACCGATAATTGATATACCATCGACATATTTGTTTAGGAAAACAGATGATAGAGTGATTACTATAGGACTGGATACTAGTGAAAAGGTGGTATTAGACGAATTGGTGTATAAGGTAGCAGAGACCTATATCACAAGGACGGAAATAGTTCTGCACACCAGAAGAATCCGAACGACAAGTGCAGGTGAGATGATAGACCATGGATAAAAACTAAATACCATGCACTATCAAAAAAAGGGACTGATTTTCTGTGTACTGACCAAGGAAACCATTTGAAAAAGCAAACGAAGAAATAATATTAATTAAGACAAAGACAATATAAATGAAGATTTAATGAACCACTATCAAAGACTAAGGAAAAAAAAATGAAAAAAGTTAAGACAAAAACAATACAAATGAAGATTTAAAGAGATGAACCAAATAATGAATCAAGAAGGAAAAAAACAAATAAAGGCCAGACTCTGTGGGCAGATTCCGAAGAGAGTTTGATCCAGGGATCAAGACCTAAAAGAAAGTAATAATAACAGGAATAGAATCAGGAGGAGGAATTTTGATGACAGAAGGGATGAAAAAAATAACAACAGAAATAATGAAGAGAGAATAAATAATAACCAGTACAGGGGCTAAGGTGTATGATATATGTCAACAGGATACAAGAATTATGAAAGGAAGTATAATAACACTGCAATAAATAAAATAGTGAAGGTAAGAGCTATTGGTAGGCAAAATAAAATAGATGTGTCAAGTTGAGGCACCATAAGTTTAACGGTGTTTGTGGTGACTCAAGAGTTATCATTTAAAGAAGTGACAGAGTGTAGGATGCTACGGCGCCACTCAGAAGTCATAAATATGGGCAGTAGCCAATAGAGCACTGTACCATGCACTGGGGGAATGATCGAGTGAGGATAACAGGCCGCAAGAGTGCCACTCACATTCGATATTCATTCACCGTGCCATGTAGAGTTAGGGAGAAATTATAGCACCAGTTGCAGGATAAGCTCACATAGAAGATAACTAATGAAACCAGAAGGTAAAAGATGTTTATGCAATTAAAAACCACCAGTATGAGCTAGAAAACCACTATATAAGAAAGGCAGTCGTTTTACAAATACCAAATATAGAAAATAAGTAGGAATTTATCAAGCAAAGAATTTTAATTATAAATGATCGTATTACATCCCTGAAAAAAGTTAACAAGAAACAATAACCCATAGAGTAATTAATCTCACGAAACCTGTCCCACTCCTGGAATACAATGGAGTGACGATAAGAAGGAAAAGTATTAAACTAACAGAAAAAATATATTATGGAGAATAGATAGAAAGGGAAAGTTTATATATTATAGCCAGTTATTTTAGCAAATACCATAATAATTACCAAAATAATACGACTTTAAAGGAGGGGATTATGTAACGTGACGTTCCTTTCCATTACATAAAGAAAATATAGTACAACTTTGGAATAAATAAAAAATGAAATGCGACATCATAGTAACCCTGTCCCAAAGCTAGAACTGCTCAATTCAGTAGGGATGATAGTAGGCAGATTCGCCTACGCTATCAACATAGACCAATAAAAACTTTAATTATAGAAAAGAAAGACTGTCTCATACAAATAATAAAAGTAAAAATATAATGCAGGTAGTTAATAAACCTATCAAAATGTAAAATAAATATTATAACGTGGCGGTTATTTAGCGAAACGTCCGTCTTATTCGAGCCCCAATGTTGGGTTTGCCAATTTTGCAACGAAACGCTTAGAGTGTGTCTTTCTGATCCTTAAATAGTACTTTACTTTATGGAAACTTTGTTTTATTTGCCCCACGTTAGCGTCAATTCTATAACGTACCGCCTTTTTAGTGTGTGTGTGACGTCCGTCTTTTTTACAGTCTCAGATCGGTCAGAAACCCTCTTAGCAGTCGCCACTTATGAATTATAAAGACTGAGGTTTAAATAAAGTTGGTGGTAATGTTACCCAAACAAAGCAGAAATCGAGTGTGTGTGATTTTGGTTAAGTAGGGAAGTTGTTTAGCCTTCTTTTGAAGAGAGAGCAAGTACCGTTTGTTTACCCTCGGATTAGACGATTTCTAAATTTTCAAATATTTGCCGTGAACCGAATCAGCTGATTTTGACATTTGTCTCCAAATATAGGTTAATCAGACGACACTGTGGCAGAATACGACCTGGTGGATTGTCCTCTTCTTATTTATTCTGAAATTGACTACAACTACCCACTACAATAAAGGAAACACATTTTATTATTCAATATCATTTCTCAATAATATTTATTGATAATATTATCGGTTTTTCTCTTCCGCCAAAATACAAATATTACAATCGATATTTTCATTAACTAGTACATGATATCGACTTCATTGAGTAAACATGGAATTGTCAAAAAAAATATATGGTTTTGACCAATTTTATCTTTTATTTAAACATCAATCAACATATAATTCTTTTATTTATTTCCCCAGGGTTAAGGGTAAGTTCTTTTTGTTATGAGATGGTCAGAAATGGATCATTATACTACGCTTTACAAATACAGAAAAACTTCGAAAATTTGTAATGCTCCGAGTACGTAGTTCCAGCTTTGTCCGTAAGAGAGCAGATTGTTTTATTTTTATTAAAACATGTGGTTACACTTGGAAAGTTTTGTACTGAACGACAATTTGATTTGAGTTTTCTTTGTTAAATATTAAAAGAACTGTTTATATTACCTCTCTTCTCGAAGTTCTTACTTGTGTGAAGCTGTTTCTCAGGTGGTGTTCTTAGTTGTTTGTAATTTCATAACCGTCTGTCAAATACTATCTCGTCAAAACTCAAAACTCAGCTAGGCTATGCCTAATCGTCCAAAATGGTTTTTTCACTTTTATTATGGAGTATAGCAAGTTAACTTTAATAATTAAGGTAGTAGTACCTAATGTTTATACTGTTATTTAATTTTGTAACAATTTTGTGCTGTTCTAAGATTTCTAAAGGATAATTTAATAAAATTTTTGTCTCATCATTTTGTCAACCGGACAGGTTTCAATTTCAAATTCGATTAAACAATACTTGTTATT
Organism: Magicicada septendecula; assembly: GCA_034769895.1. Lineage (NCBI taxonomy): Eukaryota > Metazoa > Arthropoda > Insecta > Hemiptera > Cicadidae > Magicicada > Magicicada septendecula. The sequence goes on along the minus strand of CM068375.1, from coordinate 148,460,233 downwards.
TCGTTACTCTTAGTAGCCCATAATTTTTTATATACCTTTTTATTGGTTCTGCTATTTACTTTTTAGTATATAGGCGGTTTGTAATTATTATAAATTTATTTTTGATTTACAGAAAAATAATTCTTTTTCATTTTGGTTTCTTTCCCAATTTGATTTACATAATAGTTTTCTATTTATTTTCTTATAACTTTGGATATAAGTCTTTAATATTATTATTAACTTTACATGAATTTATATATTATTTATTAATCTCTTATAGTATTCTTACACTGCACTATTTCCTTCTGCCATTTTCCTCATACAGTATTATTTTAATTTTTATTATCATCTGATATTTAAATCTTTTATGTTTTTAAAAACCCTGGGTTATCTTATACAATAACACAATTATTTTATAAAAATATAAAATTAACATAGGTATTAAATTTTGTTGTCTACACAATATAAATACTACAATAACTAAACAAAATACATAATTAGTTAGTAGCATCATAGTCTACTATTATAGTCTATAAGTCTCACATCTACAGCACAATTCTGTAAGAAGTTCCCTTCACCTTCACTTATTACCTCATTGGGTACACTATAACTCACTTGTCACTGTATATCACTTTAATATTGTTTATAATGTTTAGTGATACAACTTAATTTTTAGCTCGTTATAGTTTACCCATTTCTGACCTTTATGGTATTACAAGAGTTATCATTTATTGGGACTGGGTTATGTACCGTTACAATATAAAATAATGTACAAACCTTTTGTAATTATGATGATGTGAAAGAGTGTGGGATAAAGGTAGTTACTAAGCAAACAGAAACAGACTGTGAAAGCTAGTGATCCCTGATATTAGATAGTGCGAACAAACAAACACCCAACTAATAAAGTGTCAGTGAAGCACCAGTGATATTCCCAAACACAAAAAGTGTCAGCGAGGAGGTAATGGCAGAAGTGTGGGTTAAATACTTTTATATAATGAAAACCCATGGACCACGTTAATAGTGAGTTGTGATGGGGGTTTTAGATCATGTTAAGATGTTTACAAAGGTTTTGGCATGACTAGTATGTTTGTGTTTCATGCCAAAGCTTATAGGTAACATTCATGAACCATGTTGTTAGAAATATTTGGAGCCTATGAGCAGAATCAGAAGTTGATGCATTAGGAACCAAAAACCTATGAACAATAATCTAATCACTGATTAGTAGTACTGGTTAAGATTAGTGGGACGGCTGAATAGTATGCCAGTTAACTAATGATTGTGGCTAATTGTAAAATACAAGGTTTAACCAGGGTAAGCCATGCTTAAAACATAGCATGCCGGATGATCCTGTTCTTATTAGGTTATTTGCAACTAACATGTTGAATATTTTAGTTCCAGTATTATGTATAAACAATCAGGTTATTATATTAATACTAATTATATTATTTGTCAATTAATAATTGTAAAATAGGCCATGGAGGCAGTATTTTGAATGATATGTTAAAGGATTTTATTGTAACCATTTGTTAAATAATGTTAAGGGTCCAGACTTGTTTAGTAAATAGTAAAATCAGAAAAAAAAGGGTTCAGAAACAGAGTTTAAGTAAAACCCACTTTCAAAGACTGTTTTATTACAACAGTAAGACTTATAAATTTTAAATGTAAATAATAGTTAAAGTCAATAATTTAATTTTATAAGAAAATTTGAAAGTTACTAAACCTTTTGTTATATGTTAACAATTTGGGTGTGTCAATTGAGTTAAATAATAGTTTGAAAGTAAATGTAATTAGTTTATTTTGTCTATAGCTACTAATAATTTTATGCTTAAGTTTAATATTATTTTTGTTTCTTTTTAAATGAGTTGCTATTAGCATTTGAAGATTGAATCAAAGTCAGACACACACAAAATGAAAGAATTTAGATGACTTATTTAACATGTCTGTTTAGTGAATAAGAGTATATATGACTGTTTAGTTTTTAGATGTTATGAACAGCCTAATATGTGTGAAACTTATAAAAGTGGATTTTTGATTTATCTAATGTTTGAAATTTTTTAATATTGGAATATTTTCTATTAATGAATAAATCTTAGGACGATTATTTTTAAATGGTTTTAAATAATAATTTCATATTATTTTGAATGATCATCACTTCTTTCACAGCACTTTAACAATTAATAATTAAATACACTTTCACTTGTGAAAAACTTACTTTTTGTTATAGCCTTATACGCACGTTTTGGAGTAGTTTGCTCCTTCATCAGTGAGGTAAAATGCAGAAAGCGTCATGGCGTTGGTAATTTGTAACGGTTTTTTGGGGATTGGTTGTGTGTGGGGGTGTGTGTAGATGGAAGGGGGTTGGCGCGAGATTCTGAATTTTGTCCGTGTCCGTTGTGTATTATTGTGTCGAATAGTGTGTTGGATTTAAATTGTAATTGTTCACTGAGTATGTTGTTTGGTTGTGTTTGTATATTTCATATTGTTCTGCGGTGTTGAGTTTGCGACTTTTGGGCATGTAGTGTAAAATTTCAAGATTGTTTTTTATGTTGGTGTAACTGTGGTTTTCTGTTTGGATGTGTGTGGCAAATGTGGATTGTAAGTTGTTATTGGATAGAGCTTTTGTGTGTTCAGAAAATCTGGAGTAAAAAGATCTTCCTGTCTGGCCTATATAGAATTTATTACAATTGTCGCAGTTTAATTTATATACGCCTGTTTTGTTGTATATGTCTATGTCTTTGTTTGTGTCGTTAATGCGTCTCTTTATGGTATTGTTAGTTCTGTATGCTATTTTGTAATTGTGTTTTCTGAATGTGTTGGCAATTTTGTGTGTTAGAGTTGTAGTATGTGAGTGTGATGTATTTGTTTTGTTGTGTGTTATTTGTATTTTGTGTTGTTTTGTTGTTTTTGTATAGGATTTTTCTATGTAATTTGTTTATTAATTCAGGATTGTATCCGTTTTTTATTGCTATGTGTTTTATTGTGTTAAGTTCTTCATTGTAGTCTTGTTAATTTAGTGGTATTTTTGTGAGTCTATGTAGCATATGGCTGAAGGCTGCATGTTTATGTTGTGTTGGATGATTTGATGTGTTGTGTATAACCATGTCAGTTGTGGTTGGTTTTCTGTAGATTTTGTATGTGTGCATATTGTTTGTTTTGTTGATTGTTAAGTCTAGAAAGTTTATACTGTTGTTTTTTTCTATTTCTATTGTGAATTTTAATTTTGGGTGTATCTTGTTATGTATTTGTGGAAATTTTCTACTTGTTTTGTATTACCATTGTATAATAATAATATGTCATCTACGTATCTGTGCCAATATATGATTTTGTTAGTGTACGAGGGGGTACCCGAAAATAACCGACATTTTTTTTTTAAAGCTATGTATTTAATTTTTTTATAAAACAATCTTATCACCTTCAAAGTACTCTCCATTACACTTAATACATTTGTCCAATCTGCGATCCCATTCCTGGAAACATTTTTTAAGTTGTCTTGATTATTCATCTCTTCTTTCACAGCACTAACACTTATCTAAAAATGAACTTTTTCTTGTGAAACTTACTGTTTTTCGTTGGACGCGTTTCGGCGTACGTATTCGCCTTCTTCAGCTTTGATACAGACTGCCATCATTTAGTAACGGTTGTTGTGTGGAAGGTGTGGTGGGGGTGGTGTGTGGAGGAAGGGGATTGGCACGGGGATTTAACTTAATGTTTGTTTTTTGTATAATTGTGTCAAGATGTATGTGATTTATATTGTAATTGATCGTTAAGTATGTTGTTTGGTTGTGTTGTGTGGTGTTTATATATTTCGTATTGTTCAGTTGTGTTGAGTTTTCGACCTTTGGGTAAGTAATGTAAAATTTCAAGATTAGTGTCTATATTGGTGTAACTGTGGTTTTCTGTGTGTATGTGTGTGGCAAATGCGGAGTGTATATTGTTGTTGGTTAAAGCTTTCAAGTGTTCAGAAAAACGGGATGAAAAAGATCTTCCCGTCTGGCCTATGTAGAAACTGTGAAGTTAATTACATTTTAATACTAATAGAATTACATAGAATTATTTAATCTTCCACCTACCTTGTTTAGTCTTCTGCCAGAGTCCGCAACACGAACGTCAAAATGCAAGTATTATTATAGGGTTGCACAACAAACGCACGCCACACTCATTTGTTTGATGTAATAAAAAAATTTATTATATCATTACTTCATTTTAAATAAAATTTCAACTAACTCAACTTTTCTCTCTTTTTTCAACAGATAAAACAGGCACATTTATTTAAACATTTTCTTATTCCAATGTATATTTTATTAATCAAGGCGAACCCAGCTTGCCACACTCTCGCATTCAGACAATTTTTTAAAACCCCCACATTTACTTAAGTTAGGCCTTTATAAGAAAATATTTGAATGGAATACTGTAACTTGTTGCAGTAGCGTCCCCGCCAACCTCATGGCGCGTCCTGTAACGTTCTCGCACTATGTCTAAACGTTTGATAGTTCACTTTTTGTTTTCTACACACTCACTTGATTTTTACATCGTTACATATTACTCTCAACTGTTGAATTGTTTTATAAACTCTGATACCAACTTGGTTAGTCGGCCGACTTAATAAAATGGAAATTTGTCCAGGCAGAAAGTTTAGATGACCGCGCTATTGTTTGTACCACTTTACACTTTTCATTGGGCTTTAAAAATAGGCCGAGTTACTTTTACAGCCTATATTGCACCCGAGGCCACCGTTTAAATTTAAACCAACTTTACTGTCTGATGCTACTTCCTACTGTGTGTTGTGCACTATCTGATGACAAACTGTAGACTGGGTTTCACACAAGCCTGCTGCTGAGTGGTTACGCAACACGTCTGGCAATTGTTTTGGCTAAATAATGTGCATTGCTGTACTGGAGGCTCCTCACAGGTGAAGTCTGGCAATTTGAAAGTGCTTAAAATGATGATTTCAATTAATATAAAATTAAACTGGGGTGGCTTACATACATGAAGTGAATTTAAAATCTTTATAAAATCGAGACCAAAATCAATAAAATAAAAAACCTTCCCATTTGACCCATTACAATACCCCCCCCCATGAGAAGTCTTCTGTCGAAACAGAAGAATTCTCATTGCTAAACCCCTAAGAGGACCGGTGAGGAACTGGTGCCAACAACCCCCCACTTGTTCTTATACCTCATGGGTAAACGACCCCCCTGGCTCGGCGACCATGGACGCATCTGAACGAGATCACTGGACTTCTCCGTAAGAGATACCAACACCGAAAAATCGAACAGACAAGCACCACAGCGTACCTTACCTTTCATCAGGCTACCCCCCAAAACTCCTCAATCCCTGGCTTAGGTCATGCCAGATCCTCAACCGATATGTTCCCCCTTACATGCAAACTGGGTCGCCTTTGGCAAATACTGGGCTTGTACACACTCTCATAATATTTTATAAACAAACTCATCCTTTAAAAGTTCAAAATCAGATTGTATCAAAACAAAACAAAATCTCTTATCTGAATAGATTAAATCTCTTTGTTATTATTACTACAAAAACAAATAAATTGAATATTTAATTAAAATATGAACTGCCTTATCCTAACATTTGATTATACATATATCGTAAACAATATAATTCCATAACACTATTAATACACATAAACAATAATACAATCAAAAACACAAAACATCAATTTGATGGCAGGCACAAAAAGTATATACATATATATATATATATTTTTTTCTACTACCCCCCTTTTAATCCCTTAACCCCCGATACCCGTTACATATTAATGTGTTCTGCGCGAGGCTTCTTGGCCTTTTTCAGCCTCATCCTCGCCGTAAACCACATCTCCCTCGTGACCTGTAACTATGTCACCGCCCATCCACACTCACTATTACCCTCCCTAGACTGTGGCGTCTAGTTGCTTTCACAAGGACTGATGCGGAAGGGGTGGACTTTTTTCCTTTTATTCCACCCCCATCCTTGCTTCGGCGTTACAATAAAATTCGGTATTACCTATTTTTTTATTTATACACCCCTAATGGACTACCACCCCTATCTGGGTGAAAATAGACCTGTTCCAAAATTAGGTAGATTCCCCAAAAAATAACCCCCCTACTAAATCTAACAAACCACCGGGTTAACAAAATAAAACAAACCACAAGCCGGTTATATCAAGTAAAATTTATGATTTGCCACAATTAACTACTTTCATGGTTATGATCCGGTGAGGTCATGACCGCACTTAGGTGGAGAATCTACAGTTAAACATAAAACCTAGATTGACATTTAAAAAAGGTTACTTAAACAGTAATATACACATCATAAGTTCCCACACATTATCTTAGCCTAAACGTTTTTTCATCAGTTGTCAGTGTTAAATGAATATTTTAACCATTATTTACTTCAATTAGCATTTACTTTATAATTCCAGTTTACATTCAAATGAAAATATAGTTAAGTTCATTATTAAAAATCATCTTCTCAATTAATTTAATTACCAAATTAATTTAATTTTATTTAATTTCTCAAACTCTAAGTGACAGTAATTACCTCATTATTATTTTATCTGAAAAAAATTAACTTCAATTCTTTTATATCACAATAGGGTTATGCTGCTGGTAATGATTCAGCAGACTACAACAATTTTTGTTATTGTCAACTCGGCTTCAACACCCCTGTTTACATAAACACTTGTGTGCCAGACTTGTTTTCATAAACACTCTCGGTCTCAACACTCACATAGTCTAAACATTCTGGTTACATCATATACTGACATATCTGCTTGCTGCACTTTTCAAATTTTTTTTTTTTTTATAAATCTTTTAGATAACATATTTATCAATGTCTATTTCTTACAATTCAAACCAAATATAATTTTAATTCACCTTTCATTACTATTTCTTTTTTAATTACAATTTCTATTTAATACTATTATCTCAATTCATTTTCACTATCGAATTAAACTCTTTTCACACCTGTAAGCGTTTTATTCTATCTGATCGGTATTATAAACTTTATACTTACAGTACATTATCCACCTATTGACCTGAACACAAAATACACACCACACACATACACCAATATCTCCACATAACCTCTGAAACATTTAACAGCAATGTTATTTCATACAAACAATTTAACATTTATTCATTAGTATCAAATCTCATAAAACAATTTAAATCCATTAGAAAAATTCAACCATATAACCTTTAAGTCAAGCAAAATATTTAAACATTTCAAATTATTTTAATTAGATCAATTATTGAAAACAACATTTTTTAATTTTTAATTACTTTCATCCATTGCAATAACTACAACTCATTCATTATCTTCTTCCAAATTATTTTTGTTATTTATTTACGCTGCAAAATATTAATATTATTATTATCATCACAACAATTTCTACTACATACATACATTGTTTATCTAACATTTTATAATACATACAATTAATTTCACTACACATGTATTTACAATTCTTCAGCAATAATTATTCAGTTATATCACACTTCATTGTCCAAGGTTGCGAGGTCTGGACCAATAAACGAACTATTTAAAAGTGTCCAATTGTGAATTTAAGGCTCAACCTCCATCGTCATAGATAAGTCTTTGTTTTATATAGCATTGTTCAATTTCATTAACACACAAATTACTGTCTTGTGTGTCGTCACCAAAAAAACCAAATTCATTCATTTTACCAAAATAATCATAAAACAAGTCAACGTTAAGTACATCGGTTAAGTCTCCATCAGTAATTACATTCATTATCAAGTCAGTTATTTTTCCATCATAAAGTAAATTATTATTATTTAAACATGTATCATCAAAATAATCTTCACTCTCAATTTTAACAGGCTGGTACTTCAAATCATTTAACCTCTCTTTCAACTCATTATAGTCTCTCTTTATATAATTCTGTCTCTCTTTCACTACACCATTCTATGTTTAAACTTCTCTCATCATAATGCCATATCGCACTTTCTCTCTCATTCCATGCAGAGGGTACAAAATTATTCAACAAAAATAAACAACTCAAATCTGTCACTAATAAGGGTCTCTTGCCCTCCAATAATAACATTTTTGAACACTCTGGTTCATCACGAATAAGGGGAAAATTTACCCTCTGCCCTACACATTCATCTACTCTTTCTTTCCATTCTTTTTCTAATTCATCAACAGTAATTACAACTTCGTTACTGCATATAGCGCTCTCTCTCTCACTCACTATCTACTTCCAATGTATTTATCACATTACCACTTTCAATATCATTGTTACTATTTGTTATCTTACTCTCTACTACTACGTTTTTACACATATCATTATAATTATCATCTGTTTTACATTCAAAAATTTCCATTACCTTTTGTATTTGTTTGTCAATTTTTTCCACCACATTACTCTCTATTTTGTCAATTCTGTTATTCATATTTTTTAATGAATGACTCAACATTTCATTTAATTCATATTTCAATTTGTTACAGTTACTCTCACTGTTGATTTGTACTTTATTAATTTCAGTTTTAAGTTCATCAAATTTCATGCTAATACTCTGTCGAAACTGAATATTCTGTTCTTCGAATTTTTTATTATTATCATTCTGTATATCTAACTTCTCATTTACACTACTTTCAAATTTATTAAAACTAGTACAAAGAAATTGGATCATTTTCATCATATCTTGATCCTCAGATTTTTTAATCGGGACTGGTGTTGAATGAAGTACGTCATCCATAATTTTCGACTCAGTTTCGGTCAATTCTATATTTACTTGGCTCTCTGTTTCAATGTCAGTGAAGCTGACTTGTTCATTATTAATTGTACGCTCCCTACTCGAAATTGGGGTTATTTGAATCCCCGAATCTACAGTTACATTACTCTGATCTGTTACCTTTAATTCTGTTTTATTCTGACTCGCACTTGGAGTCGAATGTATCTCAAAACTACTCATATTTGAGTCGTCGAAATTTTCGACTCTATTTTCATTTACTTTATTCTCATTATCTGACATTTTTATAAATTTATTAATCTAGATTTACTTACATAAAGACATCTACCACTTAACTCTTAAACTCTAAACATTGATGTACTAGTTTGTATGTGCTGCGTAATTTTTTACGTATTGTTACTCAACCCTCAAATCGAACTTGCATTTATCGTAGGTGTGGAATTTTAATTATTCAAATTCAAGTCCCGTTCGTAGCGCCAAATGTGAAGTTAATTACATTTTAATACTAATAGAATTACATAGAATTATTTAATCTTCCACCTACCTTGTTTAGTCTTCTGCCAGAGTCCGCAACACGAACGTCAAAATGCAAGTATTATTATAGGGTTGCACAACAAACGCACGCCACACTCATTTGTTTGATGTAATAAAAAAATTTATTATATCATTACTTCATTTTAAATAAAATTTCAACTAACTCAACTTTTCTCTCTTTTTTCAACAGATAAAACAGGCACATTTATTTAAACATTTTCTTATTCTAATGTATATTTTATTAATCAAGGCGAACCCAGCTTGCCACACTCTCGCATTCAGACAATTTTTTAAAACCCCCACATTTACTTAAGTTAGGCCTTTATAAGAAAATATTTGAATGGAATACTGTAACTTGTTGCAGTAGCGTCCCCGCCAACCTTAAAATAAAATATAAAATATTTACTATTATAAGGAGTTTTTAAAAACCAATTGTAATGTAGATAATAAGATGTAATTGTAATTATAAAGTACACATATATATCTGTGTAAATAAAATTTGAACAACAGTCAACTTTTATTTAAACCCACCTGGGGAATATATGCAAAAACACATATATTTGCATATTTTCCCAGGGCGGTTTGTTTTGTAAATAATTAGTGTACAAGAATACGACGAACAATGATATCACTCATGCTACGAGTATGTTTACGAAATCGCAGAAATGAAACAAAAAGTGATTTGTAATTAAAAGGACGCTTTGCACGAACTGACAATATCTAACAGGTCGAAAACAGTCCTGGACCTGTCAGATCGCCGTCCAGTATAAATACCACCAGCAATTTTGGGCTGGTCTCAGGACATGGCGCGTCCTGTAACGTTCTCGCACTATGTCCAAACGTTTGATAGTTCACTTTTTGTTTTCTACACACTCACTTGTGGTTGAATTGTTTTATAAACTCTGATACCAACTTGGTTAGTCGGCCGACTTAATAAAATGGAAATTTGTCCAGGCAGAAAGTTTAGATGACCGCGCTATTGTTTGTACCACTTTACACTTTTCATTGGGCTTTAAAAATAGGCCGAGTTACTTTTACGGCCTATATTGCACCCGAGGCCACCGTTTAAATTTAAACCAACTTTACTGTCTGATGCTACTTCCTACTGTGTGTTGTGCACTATCTGATGACAAACTGTAGACTGGGTTTCACACAAGCCTGCTGCTGAGTGGTTACGCAACACGTCTGGCAATTGTTTTGGCTAAATAATGTGCATTGCTGTACTGGAGGCTCCTCACAGGTGAAGTCTGGCAATTTGAAAGTGCTTAAAATGATGATTTCAATTAATATAAAATTAAACTGGGGTGGCTTACATACATGAAGTGAATTTAAAATCTTTATAAAATCGAGACCAAAATCAATAAAATAAAAAACCTTCCCATTTGACCCATTACAAAACTATTGCAGTCATTACAATTTAATTTGTAAACACCTGTTTTGTTATATTTGTCTATGTCTGTGTTTGTATTATTGATGTGTTTTTTGATGGTATTGGTTGTTCTGTATGCTATTTTGTATTTGTGTTTTCTGAATGTGTTGGCGATTTTGTGTGTGTAGGAGTTGTGGTATGTGAGTGTGATGTATTTACTGTGTTGTGTGTTGATGGTATTATGTGTTTTGTTGTTTTTGTTTTTGATGTGTTTGTGTAGTGTGTTTATTAAATTAGGGTTGTAACCGTTTTTGATTGCTATGTATTTTATTGTGTTGAGTTCATCGGTGTAATCTTGTAAAATACCCTTAAATAAACAAGATTACAAGATTGCAGCGCTATTCCGGTTATTTTTGGGTAACCCCTCGTATTTGTTGTTATGTATTATATGCTCTTGTTCTATGTGGTGTATGAATATTTCAGCTAGTATGCCTGATATGGGGGAACCCATGGGTAGTCCATCTGTTTGTATGTATATTTTGTTATTGTACGTGAAGTAATTTTGTTCTGTGATTATTTTAGTGAGTGTGATGATTTCTTGTATGTGTGTTTCAGGTGTGTTGTTTTGTCTGAGTAATTGTTCAAGTGTTTGTATAGTGTCTTTGATGGGTACATTGGTATATAAATTCGTTACGTCAAATGATGCTAAAGTTGAGTTGTGTGGTATATGGATATGTTCTAATTTTTTGACAAGTTCTATGTTGTTTTTAACCGAAGTGTTGTTGGTTAAGTTTATAAATTTATAAGTTATAAAGACGATACAAACCCAAAATAATTGCAAAAAACAACATAATAAACAAAATAAGTGAAAAGAACAAAAGTAGCCAAATGTTAGAACAGCCCAGAGACAATAGAAACTAGTCATGCTTGATGTCTAATTAATTTACATCAGAAAAGCTATTCAATGATAATAATAAAAATCCTATTGATAATAATACAAAGAAAGTATCCTAATTAGAAAATATTTATTCATTTTGGGAAAAGGCCCAAGCCATATAACAATGAGTACAAAATTCTGTCAGCCAATTGAAATAGGAGTCTGGTTACTATGACAACAAAACATTATTAGGAAAAACCGTTACAAAAGAATAAAGAGTCCATTTTTAGCTTCAGACGAGAGCGGATGACAAAATAGTAGCTCCATAAAAATTAGAAAATAAACCAAACAGATGAATTAAAACCAATAATACTAAATGGAAACGAGAAACAAAATTAACAGAACATAATAACAAGATACATCCAATTTACTCGAGAACTACTGAAAATAAAACCAATGAAATAAGAGAAGGAAGACCTGAACACCAGACGTTATGAAAATAAACTACCAAATATTGATGAAATTGTAACGTATAATATCTAATTAATTTACTACACCCACGAGAATGATCACACTTCAAAATTAACGCACAATATCCAAAGTTGGTTCAAACACTAAAAACACTGAATGACTATTAAAATATACAATAATCATTATTAAAAGATTATTCAAATTAATTATTAACACTTTGGGAAATAAGAAAATATTTGTATACGATATCTAACTTAACCTATATTTATAAATTGAACTCACTATTGTTTTAAATGCTAAGAAAACCGTTGTAAAGGAAAATCATAATATTTAATTAACTTGATGTGAAGGATTGTAATTCAAAAATCATTTTGTTATCTTTCTGCCGTAATCAAAAGAACTCTTTGGCTGAATAAACTGTGAAAAAATTAACGTTAAGATAGACACTAGTTTCAGTCAACGACCCAATCAACATAGCCAACTGCTGAGTTGTAATTTCTTTTTAGCCGGAGCAAGAAGTTATATATTTTTATAATTTCATGTCTTAATAACTATTACAAGCAGAACCGATATTTAATAAACCAATACGCAAAGTAATACCTGTTCATTATTTCAATTAATAACATTTATGTGTTTATTTCATTAATATAGCACCGTGAAAATTTTCTACCAGAATTACAGGTTGGTACGACTGCCGCGAGAGAGCGGAATTCGAATTTAGTCGAATCCAAGCAGTGAGAGATACGGATAACTCCAGAGAAAGAAATTAAAAGTTTTTAATTGTTTTAAATCAAACAATTTGGCGCCTATAATTGGGAAAATCACATCTAAGTGGAACAGGTAAACAGGTATTGGCTAGGTAAAAAATACGACACAAGCAGATCGTTACAAAACAGATGACGCAACTTGAAGGTATTTCGCGGTAGAAACAAGATCCAGTTTGAAGAGAGACACGAGAAACTTGTTGTTATAAATTGACGCCAACAAAGTGTGGCTTTTAGAACATACTGAGTCTTGTCGTTACAATATATATATATTATAACAAACCGAATACTTACGGGTGTATTTTACGAACTGCGGATAACGAAATAAGTTACCCTTCAAAACTTGGTTGTACTCGTTAATCGGTTCGTAAATGTCCTTATGTTGTGACTATTAATTATATTAGTTATTTTGTTGTCGTTTCCTGTGTTGTCGTTCAGTATTCGTTGATTAGCAACGATTGTATAGGAACGAGAATTTAGTGTGTCACCGTCCGTTTGAAATCGGCGTGTGAATAATATTTGTTTAGTAATGGTCAAATAGATCGTGTAAGCAGCCCACTGGATCTACTTTCGTGTCTGGATGTCCTTGCACCCTCCTCAAATTTTCTCTTCTGGTTCCTGTAATTAATAGTCTTTATTGGAATAAAATAGGACTGGTACGATTGACAAATTATATCTTTTATTTGTAATTTCTTTGGAACATTGGTCAAATTACCGTTTCATTATTCGAGGATTTACAATTGGATGAGTTCATCCGCAGTAACAAATAGTCCGTAATAACAAAAAAATTCACAATAAATATATTTTATGTTTCTCAGGTAATGGGTACTTGGAGTTGCTAGGAAAGATAGGAAATATGCTTCTACTTAAAAATACAATGCATTACAAAATATATTTACTTCTTATCGACTAACAAAATGTATATAATAATGTTTTTCAAAGTTGTTCGCTTACAGTTTGCAACAGTGCCTTCAGTAACACAACATGGCGGACTATTGAGTTCTCACCTCAGAAAAATACGTTCTTTAAATTCCAACTAAAGTGTTTTAAATAAAGTCTTAGTTATAGTAGTTTATAATAATAGTTGGTATATAGCCTCCTTTATCTGGAACTTATCTGGAACAGCTGTTTTTAGTGGAAATTGTGTTGTGATGTTATGTAGTATTCTGCTGGAATTAACCAAAATTTCTCACCGTTGCTGTGTATATATGGGATGGACGCTTTTGAGTTGGGTATCTATTTTCTCAGATTCTCGTTAGTGTGTTGGTTTTTCTTGGTTCTGGTGTCGTGTAATGTGTTGTCGATCTTTTCGGTATTACTTTTATCGGAATCGCCTCTCCTGGAGTAAGTTTTCACTCTTTTAATATTAATTTTTTACTGCCAGCAATATGCTGTTGAAGTTTTCAGTTTTATATCTAACAATCCAACTGTCTCTCTAAAAATATTTAAATCTCGTTGGTGACCTAGCTTTTGGTGTTTTTGATTGGTCTAGAGCCTTGACCCCACGTCACGTGACTAAGTTATTTTTGAAAATTGGCGTTTTTAATTTTGTCACCTCAGATTACGTTTATTTATTTTTATTTACATTTATTTTTAATTAGTACCATTTTATTGTTCATTAAAATTAAATAGTTTTGATACTAATCTCGCCCCATTTTGGCCTCTTATCTACTGTTTTGGCAGGTTTATACTTTTGTGTTTTGAGGCATTGACCTAATCTTGTTTGACATTTTTGTTGTATGTCTTACAGATCTAATATCTTCTAATATTGTTATTCTTACTACCAAATATAATTCTGAGTATTCCTACTTTTCATACAATATCATTAATTAAAATATCTACACCTATTTTTCTGACAATAACAATAATACTGAAGCCATGTCAGCTTAGTGGCTTACTAAACACTTTATAATTATGTTCATTATCTATATTATGATAGCAATGGATGGTTTATACATCTCCCTCCATTAACATCTTTATTTTTTATCAAAACCAAGCTTTTGTTTTTAGTTTTATTTAATTTAGTAGTGTTTATCTAACTATTTCAATGTTGCTTGGGTCTGGCTCAATTCCTTAGGCCTACATGTCTAACAGTTAGTTATTTCTGTACAATATCCTTTTTATAATATTAGATCTTTCCCAATTACCTGATTGACATTTTTGAACAGTTTATGAACATTCTGTTCACTAAATAACTAACATTTTTTTTAACAAAACTTTTTATAACATATAAATTAATGGTGCACACAGGCTCCCATATTAACTATTTCTAATATAACTGAACATGGGTGTTTATTACCCTAACTCTTTTATATGTCACTATATCTTATTATTTAAATTATAGCATAGGCCAATAACTGTGCATTATTTAAAAATGAATAAGTGTTCAATCCTTATGAATAAATAATTATACATAACATAGTACATTGGAGTTTACCAAAACACTTAATAAAAAAAACACTTTGTCACTATATTTTGGTTCTTATTTCCATATATGTGGTTCATAAGACCTTTATCACTTTAATGATAACCCCCACTGGCTTTCACTTCCCCACTGGTTTATATTATGATCTTTTGATCATCATTTAATTATTTTGGGCTCTCACTATTTTCACTTGTTTGAACTCATAGATTTACACTGGTTTCTTAAATTATTACATATTTTGTTATTATTTACTCTACTGCATTGCATTCTTAATTTTATATTATCTTTATTGGGTACTTGGGTCAATTTGTCATGTTTTTTGGTACAAACTTCTGTTTCTCAGTTCTAAATCTGGTTCTTTGCCTCTTCTCATTTCTTCTATTCAATGTTGATTTTTCTTGTGATATTCATAGTCGCCCGTTTCATTTTTCTTTTATTATCAGTCCATTTGTACTTCGTGTTATTGTTCATATAGTTCATATTGTTCGTGTTAATGTTCATGCCCCTCACCTACCATAACTATTTGGTTTTGTCACGTTATTAGAAATTTTTCTTTGTTTGTTCTTTTCTGAATTTCCTTTTATAACTACTGTTTCTTATATAATATTAATATAATCTTCTTTGGTTACTTTTGTTGGATGTTGGAATTGATAATTTAATGTTAGTTACATACTTTTTAATAAGTTTTTTTTTTCATGGCTTGTGCTAGTACTTGTTATTTATATCTTATCGTTATAATATATCTTATACATATGTGATGAGATGTACCATCACATATTGCCCTGTCACTAAAACTGATTATTTCGGAAGATGTCTTTCAGATACTGGAGAAATAATCATTACTTTTTTTCAGTTTATTTATTCGAGCTCTTTTTATTTTATTCCTTATATAGATTCACATATATTATATTTTTCCTTCTGTTTACACAATTTTCTTCCTTCTTTGTTTCATCCCTTGAATAATAAAATTTACCTACTTATGTGAGTTGGTACAGTTCGGGTAGGCACTTTTTGGCTCTAATTCACCGCTGTCCAAAGCTTCACCTTATGAGTTCAGAGGAACGTATCGTCTGCTCATGATCATGGTTGCTGGAAATCATCTACAGTCAACTCATTTAAATTAAAATCTCTAAAAAATAGTCTTAATTATGACTAAAAAATCATTCTGGGATTACTTGTGCTGGTTTCATCTCAGTTATTTGAACATTAATCATGTTTACTATTCACTTTCTTCTTTCATATTATTTTAGCTCTCTGTTCTTCCATTTTAGTGATGGGTGGTTTATATCTTCCTTTTTAGTTATATGTATAGATTTTTATTTTATTTCATTTATTTATTTTTTTTCATATTCTCTACTAGTTAATATTAACGTAATAATCTTGTTATCACTGATTTAGTAGTATCGTTTCATAGATGATTGATTATATGTGCCTTTCTTCTTTAAAGTATGGGGATCTACAATCTCATAAGTGTTGTTACCGTTAACTCTGTTTACAGTATATGGTCCAGTGCCGATCATAGTTGTTGTTTGTACACTGTTGATTCCTGCAGTTATGTATATAATTTCATTATTATTTTTATTCAGATTCCCTTCTTCTTCTTCCAACAATTCTTCTTTTAAATTTTTCAGGTAGTTATTATGAATTATTGTAATATGATTTTTATTATTTTTAACGTGACTGTTGACGCTGTTAAACCCAATAGTGTGGTTCAGTGAGGGTCCCGATGGTGTTTTCACTGCCGTGTAGAGTTTAAAGGCGGCTCGGATCCTTCATCTCCTCTGCCGTTTTGGTTCGCTTGAACATTTTCGTTGCTTGTCGATCTGGGTTGGGGTCGTTGGTGATCCTCCTCATAATTCACTCGTCGGTAGTCCACTTGACTTCGACTCCTGCCTCTGTTAGTTCGATTATTGTCATGGTTACCTTGGTTCCAGTCGTCATCCCGACTAAAGCTTCGACGCCCGCGATAGTATGATCTACCGTTGCCACTGTTATCTGCCCATATATGATTGACCCTTCGATAGTTTTGATTTTGATCGTTCGGGTTGCGGTTGTTATTATTATTATGGTTAAAATTCCGGTTGTTGTTGTACTGGTTCGGTTGATTTGTATTATATGGGCGGTTATACTGGTTATTCGGGATGTTTTGCCTGTTGCCATAGTTATTCCCATTGTTCCTTGGGCCGTTATTGTAGTTTGGCCGTTGGTATGCCCCATGGTTATTATTATGGGTGTTATTATTACTTGGCCTGTTGTTATAGTTTGTTTGGCTGTACATTCCGTTATTATTACGATTATTACCATTGTTTCTGTTCTCGTAATCCGGAATGTTCCTGCTCCTGTATTGGTCGTTCCTCTGACGGCTTCTTCTCAAGTACTCCTCGCGTTCACGCTCTTCTAATAATGTTGTCATTGCCTGTATTGTCTTTATTTGTCCTCCCGAACGTGCTGTAGATATCCCGCTGTCGTAATGGTATGCCAATCTGGCGACAAATATTTCTTCCGGGATATTCGGCTCAAGGTGTTTTGCCACACACACTTTTCCAAGGAAGTATGTGGTCGGTGTGTTACCCCTGTTAGGATCGTACCTTCCATAGCTGATGCTTTCCCTTACCATGTTTTGCGTGGCATCTGACCAGTATCTCTTTTTAAATGCCTCCTTAAACTCTTCATAGTTTCGCAAATCGTGCCTGGTGGCTATCCACCAGTTATCATTTGTTTCTTTAAAATGCTCGTCCAGGTAGCTCCGGATTACTGGCCATCTGTTCTCTCCGGTTCTTGTCAATTGCTCGCTGACTCGTTGCAAAAATTCCATCGGGTTTCCTCTAAAAGACTTAAAATTGATAGTCTCCCGATTTTCCATGGGTTGGGCATATGCTACTGTAGTTGGTCGATTATCAACTGATAGTTGAAGGTTTTCGATCCTTTCATGGTTGCGATATCCCTGTACCTGGACTTCGTTGACGACTGCACTGATATTTCGGTACTGATTTCCGAAGTCTGTCTGTAGTTGTTCTACTTGAGTTCGGTTTTCGTCTCCTACCTGGTCTATTTTGGCCTCTAGTTCAGCCCTATTCAGTGTAACAACTGCATCGATTCCTTCCAGCCTTCTATTTGTCTCAGCTATCTCCTGTCTTCTTTCACCGTCGTTTTTGTCTATCTTTTGATTAATGGTTTTACTGGCTTCCTCGATTTTCTTGTTGACTGTTTGTCCTATTTCTTCATTCTGTCTGTTGATAGTGTCCCTCACTTCCTTGTTAGTATGTTCAATCCGTTCATTGATTTGTCTGAAGTTGTTCTCATTGATTTGCTTCAACTCCTCCTTCAATTGCCTATTATTTTCTTCCAAGCGTTTAAAATTTTCGCTGGTCTGTTTATTATTTTCTTCCAAGCGTTTAAAATTTTCGTTGGTCTGTTTATTATTTTCTTCCAAGCATTTAAAATTTTCGTTGGTCTGTTTATTATTTTCTTCCAAACGTTTAAAATCTTCTCTGGTTTCTTCTTTATTTTTGTCTAATTTTTCGTCCATCTTGTCAAATTTTTCCGTCATACTGTTCATCATTTGTTCCATGAATTTATTCCAATCTGGTCCTCCACTGGCTTCTTCTTTTCCCGTCATTTCTATTTCTTCCACTGAAGATACCTCCTTCTCTTCCACGTTGATCTCTTCTTCGGCCTCCGCCGCGCGTTTCTTCGACGTAGCTCTTCTGTGCATTTTCCTTATCTTCTAACAACTGCCGGCTGAAAATGAGTGACCTGTAATACAGTTATTAAAATACAAATTTATTATTCTTTCTTCTTGTTTCAGCCCGAAACGTTGGTGCGCCAATCTATAACAAACCGATTAGTGCAGAGGTGTGGAGTTGACTTGTAAAGTCCCACGTTGCAGGCGTCAATCTGTAACAATCAGTTTTGTGTTGTGACGTTTTATCTGTGAGTCTTAAAGGCCCACGTTGGATGCGTCAATCTATAACAAACCGAATAGTTATTGGTGTATCTTACGAACTGCAGATAACGAAATAAGTTACCCTTCAAAACTTGGTTGTACTCGTTAATCGGTTCGTAAATGTCCTTATGTTGTGACTATTAATTATATTAGTTATTTTGTTGTCGTTTCCTGTGTTGTCGTTCAGTATTCGTTGATTAGCAACGATTGTATAGGAACAAGAATTTAGTGTGTCACCGTCCGTTTGAAATCGGCGCGTGAATAATATTTGTTTAGTAATGGTCAAATAGATCGTGTAAGCAGCCCACTGGATCTACTTTCGTGTCTGGATGTCCTTGCACCCTCCTCAAATTTTCTCTTCTGGTTCCTGTAATTAATAGTCTTTATAATTACTTTATTGGAATAAAATAGGACTGGTACGATTGACAAATTATATCTTTTATTTGTAATTTCTTTGGAACATTGGTCAAATTACCGTTTCATTATTCGAGGATTTACAATTGGATGAGTTCATCCGCCGTAACAAATAGTCCGTAATAACAAAAAAATTCACAATAAATATATTTTATGTTTCTCAGGTAATGGGTACTTGGAGTTGCTAGGAAAGATAGGAAATATGCTTCTACTTAAAAATACAATGCATTACAAAATATATTTACTTCTTATCGACTAACAAAATGTATATAATAATGTTTTTCAAAGTTGTTCGCTTACAGTTTGCAACAGTGCCTTCAGTAACACAACATGGCGGACTATTGAGTTCTCACCTCAGAAAAATACGTTCTTTAAATTCCAACTAAAGTGTTTTAAATAAAGTCTTAGTTATAGTAGTTTATAATAATAGTTGGTATATAGCCTCCTTTATCTGGAACAGCTGTTTTTAGTGGAAATTGTGTTGTGATGTTATGTAGTATTCTGCTGGAATTAACCAAAATTTCTCACCGTTGCTGTGTATATATGGGATGGACGCTTTTGAGTTGGGTATCTATTTTCTCAGATTCTCGTTAGTGTGTTGGTTTTTCTTGGTTCTGGTGTCGTGTAATGTGTTGTCGATCTTTTCGGTATTACTTTTATCGGAATCGCCTCTCCTGGAGTAAGTTTTCACTCTTTTAATATTAATTTTTTACTGCCAGCAATATGCTGTTGAAGTTTTCAGTTTTATATCTAACAATCCAACTGTCTCTCTAAAAATATTTAAATCTCGTTGGTGACCTAGCTTTTGGTGTTTTTGATTGGTCTAGAGCCTTGACCCCACGTCACGTGACTAAGTTATTTTTGAAAATTGGCGTTTTTAATTTTGTCACCTCAGATTACGTTTTATTTATTTTTATTTACATTTATTTTTAATTAGTACCATTTTATTGTTCATTAAAATTAAATAGTTTTGATACTAATCTCGCCCCATTTTGGCCTCTTATCTACTGTTTTGGCAGGTTTATACTTTTGTGTTTTGAGGCATTGACCTAATCTTGTTTGACATTTTTGTTGTATGTCTTACAGATCTAATATCTTCTAATATTGTTATTCTTACTACCAAATATAATTCTGAGTATTCCTACTTTTCATACAATATCATTAATTAAAATATCTACACCTATTTTTCTGACAATAACAATAATACTGAAGCCATGTCAGCTTAGTGGCTTACTAAACACTTTATAATTATGTTCATTATCTATATTATGATAGCAATGGATGGTTTATACATCTCCCTCCATTAACATCTTTATTTTTTATCAAAACCAAGCTTTTGTTTTTAGTTTTATTTAATTTAGTAGTGTTTATCTAACTATTTCAATGTTGCTTGGGTCTGGCTCAATTCCTTAGGCCTACATGTCTAACAGTTAGTTATTTCTGTACAATATCCTTTTTATAATATTAGATCTTTCCCAATTACCTGATTGACATTTTTGAACAGTTTATGAACATTCTGTTCACTAAATAACTAACATTTTTTTTAACAAAACTTTTTATAACATATAAATTAATGGTGCACACAGGCTCCCATATTAACTATTTCTAATATAACTGAACATGGGTGTTTATTACCCTAACTCTTTTATATGTCACTATATCTTATTATTTAAATTATAGCATAGGCCAATAACTGTGCATTATTTAAAAATGAATAAGTGTTCAATCCTTATGAATAAATAATTATACATAACATAGTACATTGGAGTTTACCAAAACACTTAATAAAAAAAACACTTTGTCACTATATTTTGGTTCTTATTTCCATATATGTGGTTCATAAGACCTTTATCACTTTAATGATAACCCCCACTGGCTTTCACTTCCCCACTGGTTTATATTATGATCTTTTGATCATCATTTAATTATTTTGGGCTCTCACTATTTTCACTTGTTTGAACTCATAGATTTACACTGGTTTCTTAAATTATTACATATTTTGTTATTATTTACTCTACTGCATTGCATTCTTAATTTTATATTATCTTTATTGGGTACTTGGGTCAATTTGTCATGTTTTTTGGTACAAACTTCTGTTTCTCAGTTCTAAATCTGGTTCTTTGCCTCTTCTCATTTCTTCTATTCAATGTTGATTTTTCTTGTGATATTCATAGTCGCCCGTTTCATTTTTCTTTTATTATCAGTCCATTTGTACTTCGTGTTATTGTTCATATAGTTCATATTGTTCGTGTTAATGTTCATGCCCCTCACCTACCATAACTATTTGGTTTTGTCACGTTATTAGAAATTTTTCTTTGTTTGTTCTTTTCTGAATTTCCTTTTATAACTACTGTTTCTTATATAATATTAATATAATCTTCTTTGGTTACTTTTGTTGGATGTTGGAATTGATAATTTAATGTTAGTTACATACTTTTTAATAAGTTTTTTTTTTCATGGCTTGTGCTAGTACTTGTTATTTATATCTTATCGTTATAATATATCTTATACATATGTGATGAGATGTACCATCACATATTGCCCTGTCACTAAAACTGATTATTTCGGAAGATGTCTTTCAGATACTGGAGAAATAATCATTACTTTTTTTCAGTTTATTTATTCGAGCTCTTTTTATTTTATTCCTTATATAGATTCACATATATTATATTTTTCCTTCTGTTTACACAATTTTCTTCCTTCTTTGTTTCATCCCTTGAATAATAAAATTTACCTACTTATGTGAGTTGGTACAGTTCGGGTAGGCACTTTTTGGCTCTAATTCACCGCTGTCCAAAGCTTCACCTTATGAGTTCAGAGGAACGTATCGTCTGCTCATGATCATGGTTGCTGGAAATCATCTACAGTCAACTCATTTAAATTAAAATCTCTAAAAAATAGTCTTAATTATGACTAAAAAATCATTCTGGGATTACTTGTGCTGGTTTCATCTCAGTTATTTGAACATTAATCATGTTTACTATTCACTTTCTTCTTTCATATTATTTTAGCTCTCTGTTCTTCCATTTTAGTGATGGGTGGTTTATATCTTCCTTTTTAGTTATATGTATAGATTTTTATTTTATTTCATTTATTTATTTTTTTTCATATTCTCTACTAGTTAATATTAACGTAATAATCTTGTTATCACTGATTTAGTAGTATCGTTTCATAGATGATTGATTATATGTGCCTTTCTTCTTTAAAGTATGGGGATCTACAATCTCATAAGTGTTGTTACCGTTAACTCTGTTTACAGTATATGGTCCAGTGCCGATCATAGTTGTTGTTTGTACACTGTTGATTCCTGCAGTTATGTATATAATTTCATTATTATTTTTATTCAGATTCCCTTCTTCTTCTTCCAACAATTCTTCTTTTAAATTTTTCAGGTAGTTATTATGAATTATTGTAATATGATTTTTATTATTTTTAACGTGACTGTTGACGCTGTTAAACCCAATAGTGTGGTTCAGTGAGGGTCCCGATGGTGTTTTCACTGCCGTGTAGAGTTTAAAGGCGGCTCGGATCCTTCATCTCCTCTGCCGTTTTGGTTCGCTTGAACATTTTCGTTGCTTGTCGATCTGGGTTGGGGTCGTTGGTGATCCTCCTCATAATTCACTCGTCGGTAGTCCACTTGACTTCGACTCCTGCCTCTGTTAGTTCGATTATTGTCATGGTTACCTTGGTTCCAGTCGTCATCCCGACTAAAGCTTCGACGCCCGCGATAGTATGATCTACCGTTGCCACTGTTATCTGCCCATATATGATTGACCCTTCGATAGTTTTGATTTTGATCGTTCGGGTTGCGGTTGTTATTATTATTATGGTTAAAATTCCGGTTGTTGTTGTACTGGTTCGGTTGATTTGTATTATATGGGCGGTTATACTGGTTATTCGGGATGTTTTGCCTGTTGCCATAGTTATTCCCATTGTTCCTTGGGCCGTTATTGTAGTTTGGCCGTTGGTATGCCCCATGGTTATTATTATGGGTGTTATTATTACTTGGCCTGTTGTTATAGTTTGTTTGGCTGTACATTCCGTTATTATTACGATTATTACCATTGTTTCTGTTCTCGTAATCCGGAATGTTCCTGCTCCTGTATTGGTCGTTCCTCTGACGGCTTCTTCTCAAGTACTCCTCGCGTTCACGCTCTTCTAATAATGTTGTCATTGCCTGTATTGTCTTTATTTGTCCTCCCGAACGTGCTGTAGATATCCCGCTGTCGTAATGGTATGCCAATCTGGCGACAAATATTTCTTCCGGGATATTCGGCTCAAGGTGTTTTGCCACACACACTTTTCCAAGGAAGTATGTGGTCGGTGTGTTACCCCTGTTAGGATCGTACCTTCCATAGCTGATGCTTTCCCTTACCATGTTTTGCGTGGCATCTGACCAGTATCTCTTTTTAAATGCCTCCTTAAACTCTTCATAGTTTCGCAAATCGTGCCTGGTGGCTATCCACCAGTTATCATTTGTTTCTTTAAAATGCTCGTCCAGGTAGCTCCGGATTACTGGCCATCTGTTCTCTCCGGTTCTTGTCAATTGCTCGCTGACTCGTTGCAAAAATTCCATCGGGTTTCCTCTAAAAGACTTAAAATTGATAGTCTCCCGATTTTCCATGGGTTGGGCATATGCTACTGTAGTTGGTCGATTATCAACTGATAGTTGAAGGTTTTCGATCCTTTCATGGTTGCGATATCCCTGTACCTGGACTTCGTTGACGACTGCACTGATATTTCGGTACTGATTTCCGAAGTCTGTCTGTAGTTGTTCTACTTGAGTTCGGTTTTCGTCTCCTACCTGGTCTATTTTGGCCTCTAGTTCAGCCCTATTCAGTGTAACAACTGCATCGATTCCTTCCAGCCTTCTATTTGTCTCAGCTATCTCCTGTCTTCTTTCACCGTCGTTTTTGTCTATCTTTTGATTAATGGTTTTACTGGCTTCCTCGATTTTCTTGTTGACTGTTTGTCCTATTTCTTCATTCTGTCTGTTGATAGTGTCCCTCACTTCCTTGTTAGTATGTTCAATCCGTTCATTGATTTGTCTGAAGTTGTTCTCATTGATTTGCTTCAACTCCTCCTTCAATTGCCTATTATTTTCTTCCAAGCGTTTAAAATTTTCGCTGGTCTGTTTATTATTTTCTTCCAAGCGTTTAAAATTTTCGTTGGTCTGTTTATTATTTTCTTCCAAGCATTTAAAATTTTCGTTGGTCTGTTTATTATTTTCTTCCAAACGTTTAAAATCTTCTCTGGTTTCTTCTTTATTTTTGTCTAATTTTTCGTCCATCTTGTCAAATTTTTCCGTCATACTGTTCATCATTTGTTCCATGAATTTATTCCAATCTGGTCCTCCACTGGCTTCTTCTTTTCCCGTCATTTCTATTTCTTCCACTGAAGATACCTCCTTCTCTTCCACGTTGATCTCTTCTTCGGCCTCCGCCGCGCGTTTCTTCGACGTAGCTCTTCTGTGCATTTTCCTTATCTTCTAACAACTGCCGGCTGAAAATGAGTGACCTGTAATACAGTTATTAAAATACAAATTTATTATTCTTTCTTCTTGTTTCAGCCCGAAACGTTGGTGCGCCAATCTATAACAAACCGATTAGTGCAGAGGTGTGGAGTTGACTTGTAAAGTCCCACGTTGCAGGCGTCAATCTGTAACAATCAGTTTTGTGTTGTGACGTTTTATCTGTGAGTCTTAAAGGCCCACGTTGGATGCGTCAATCTATAACAAACCGAATAGTTATTGGTGTATCTTACGAACTGCAGATAACGAAATAAGTTACCCTTCAAAACTTGGTTGTACTCGTTAATCGGTTCGTAAATGTCCTTATGTTGTGACTATTAATTATATTAGTTATTTTGTTGTCGTTTCCTGTGTTGTCGTTCAGTATTCGTTGATTAGCAACGATTGTATAGGAACAAGAATTTAGTGTGTCACCGTCCGTTTGAAATCGGCGCGTGAATAATATTTGTTTAGTAATGGTCAAATAGATCGTGTAAGCAGCCCACTGGATCTACTTTCGTGTCTGGATGTCCTTGCACCCTCCTCAAATTTTCTCTTCTGGTTCCTGTAATTAATAGTCTTTATAATTACTTTATTGGAATAAAATAGGACTGGTACGATTGACAAATTATATCTTTTATTTGTAATTTCTTTGGAACATTGGTCAAATTACCGTTTCATTATTCGAGGATTTACAATTGGATGAGTTCATCCGCTGTAACAAATAGTCCGTAATAACAAAAAAATTCACAATAAATATATTTTATGTTTCTCAGGTAATGGGTACTTGGAGTTGCTAGGAAAGATAGGAAATATGCTTCTACTTAAAAATACAATGCATTACAAAATATATTTACTTCTTATTGACTAACAAAATGTATATAATAATGTTTTTCAAAGTTGTTCGCTTACAGTTTGCAACAGTGCCTTCAGTAACACAACATGGCGGACTATTGAGTTCTCACCTCAGAAAAATACGTTCTTTAAATTCCAACTAAAGTGTTTTAAATAAAGTCTTAGTTATAGTAGTTTATAATAATAGTTGGTATATAGCCTCCTTTATCTGGAACAGCTGTTTTTAGTGGAAATTGTGTTGTGATGTTATGTAGTATTCTGCTGGAATTAACCAAAATTTCTCACCGTTGCTGTGTATATATGGGATGGACGCTTTTGAGTTGGGTATCTATTTTCTCAGATTCTCGTTAGTGTGTTGGTTTTTCTTGGTTCTGGTGTCGTGTCATGTGTTGTCGATCTTTTCGGTATTACTTTTATCGGAATCGCCTCTCCTGGAGTAAGTTTTCACTCTTTTAATATTAATTTTTTACTGCCAGCAATATGCTGTTGAAGTTTTCAGTTTTATATCTAACAATCCAACTGTCTCTCTAAAAATATTTAAATCTCGTTGGTGACCTAGCTTTTGGTGTTTTTGATTGGTCTAGAGCCTTGACCCCACGTCACGTGACTAAGTTATTTTTGAAAATTGGCGTTTTTAATTTTGTCACCTCAGATTACGTTTTATTTCTTTTGATTTACATTTATTTTTAATTAGTGCCATTTTATTGTTCATTAAAATTAAATAGTTTTGATACTAATCTCGCCCCATTTTGGCCTCTTATCTACTGTTTTGGCAGGTTTATACTTTTGTGTTTTGAGGCATTGACCTAATCTTGTTTGACATTTTTGTTGTATGTCTTACAGATCTAATATCTTCTAATATTGTTATTCTTACTACCAAATATAATTCTGAGTATTCCTACTTTTCATACAATATCATTAATTAAAATATCTACACCTATTTTTCTGACAATAACAATAATACTGAAGCCATGTCAGCTTAGTGGCTTACTAAACACTTTATAATTATGTTCATTATCTATATTATGATAGCAATGGATGGTTTATACATCTCCCTCCATTAACATCTTTATTTTTTATCAAAACCAAGCTTTTGTTTTTAGTTTTATTTAATTTAGTAGTGTTTATCTAACTATTTCAATGTTGTCTTGATTATTCATCTCTTCTTTCACAGCACTAACACTTAACTAAAAACGAACTTTTTTCATGTGAAAAACTTACTGTTTTGTTGGACGCGTTTCGGCTTAGTATCCGCCTTCTTCAGCTTTGGTAACAGACTGCCAGCATTTTGTAACGGTTGTGTGGAAGGTGAAGTGGGGGTGGTGTGTGGAGGAAGGGGATTGGCGCGGGGATTCAACTTACTGTTTGTTTTCTGTATAATTGTGTCAAAAAGTGTATGTGATTTATATTGTAATTGATCGTTGAGTATGTCGTTTGGTTGTGTTGTGTGGTGTTTATATATTTCGTATTGTTCAGTTGTGTTGAGTTTTTGACCTTTGGGTATGTAATGTAAAATTTCAAGATTAGTGTCTATGTTGGTGTAACTGTGGTTTTCTGTGTGTATATGTGTGGCAAATGCAGAGTGTATATTGTTGTTGGTTAAAGCTTTTAAGTGTTCAGAATAACGGGATGAAAAAGATCTTCCCGTCTGGCCTATGTAGAAACTATTGCAGTCATTACAATTTAATTTGTAAACACCTGTTTTGTTATATTTGTCTATGTCTGTGTTTGTATTACTGATGTGTTTTTTGATGGTATTAGTTGTTCTGAATGCTATTTTGTATTTGTGTTTTCTGAATGTATTGGCGATTTTGTGTGTGTATGAGTTGTGGTATGTGAGTGTGATGTACTTATTGTGTTGTGTGTTGATGGTATTAAGTGTTTTGTTGTTTTTGTTTTTGATGCGTTTGTGTAGTATGTTTATTAAATTGGGGTTATAACCGTTTTTTATTGCTATGTATTTTATTGTGTTGAGTTTGTCGGTGTAATCTTGTTTATTTAAGGGTATTTTAGTTAGTCTATGGAGCATATGGTTGAAGGCCGCATGTTTATGTTGTGTTGGGTGGTTTGATGTGTTGTGTATAACCATGTCGGTTGTGGTTGGTTTCCTGTATATGGGATGGGATCCCCCATATCAGGAATACTAGCAGAAATATATATACACAACATTGAACAGAACCCCATAATAAACAACAACAAATACACTAACAAAATTATATACTGGCACAGGTATGTAGATGATATAGTACTTTTATTCAAAGGCAACACAAGACAAGTTGAAAACTTCCACAAATACATAAACACTATACACCACAAATTAAAATTTACACTGGAAACTGAACAAAACAATAGTATAAATTTTCTAGACCTAACAATTAACAAAACTAACAATACACACACGTACAAAATATACAGGAAACCAACCACAACCGACATGGTTATACACAACACATCAAACCACCCAACACAACATAAACATGCGGCCTTCAACCATATGCTCCATAGACTAACTAAAATACCCTTAAATAAACAAGATTACACCGACAAACTCAACACAATAAAATACATAGCAATAAAAAACGGTTATAACCCCAATTTAATAAACATACTACACAAACGCATCAAAAACAAAAACAACAAAACACTTAATACCATCAACACACAACACAATAAGTACATCACACTCACATACCACAACTCATACACACACAAAATCGCCAATACATTCAGAAAACACAAATACAAAATAGCATTCAGAACAACCAATACCATCAAAAAACACATCAGTAATACAAACACAGACATAGACAAATATAACAAAACAGGTGTTTACAAATTAAATTGTAATGACTGCAATAGTTTCTACATAGGCCAGACGGGAAGATCTTTTTCATCCCGTTTATCTGAACACTTAAAAGCTTTAACCAACAACAATATACACTCTGCATTTGCCACACACATACACACAGAAAACCACAGTTACACCAACATAGACACTAATCTTGAAATTTTACATTACATACCCAAAGGTCAAAAACTCAACACAACTGAACAATACGAAATATATAAACACCACACAACACAACCAAACGACATACTCAACGATCAATTACAATATAAATCACATACACTTTTTGACACAATTATACAGAAAACAAACAGTAAGTTGAATCCCCGCGCCAATCCCCTTCCTCCACACACCACCCCCACTTCACCTTCCACACAACCGTTACAAAATGCTGGCAGTCTGTTACCAAAGCTGAAGAAGGTGGATACTAAGCCGAAACACGTCCAATAAAATAGTAAGTTTTTCACATGAAAAAAGTTCGTTTTTAGTTAAGTAATTCAATGTTGCTTGGGTCTGGCTCAATTCCTTAGGCCTACATGTCTAACAGTTAGTTATTTCTGTACAATATCCTTTTTATAATATTAGATCTTTCCCAATTACCTGATTAACATTTTTGAACAGTTTATGAACATTCTGTTCACTAAATAACTAACGTTTTTTTTAACAAAACTTTTTATAACATATAAATTAATGGTGCACACAGGCTCCCATATTAACTATTTCTAATATAACTGAACATGGGTGTTTATTACGCTAACTTTTATATGTCACTATATCTTATTATTTAAATTATAGCATAGGCCAATAACTGTGCATTATTTAAAAATGAATAAGTGTTCAATCCTTATGAATAAATAATTATACATAACATAGTACATTGGAGTTTACCAAAACACTTAATAAAAAAAACACTTTGTCACTATATTTTGGTTCTTATTTCCATATATGTGGTTCATAAGACCTTTATCACTTTAATGATAACCCCCACTGGCTTTCACTTCCCCACTGGTTTATATTATGATCTTTTGATCATCATTTAATTATTTTGGGCTCTCACTATTTTAACTTGTTTGAACTCATAGATTTACACTGGTTTCTTAAATTATTACATATTTTGTTATTATTTACTCTACTGCATTGCATTCTTAATTTTATATTATCTTTATTGGGTACTCCTATCAATTGTATTGTTTATTAAAAGAATGGAATTAGTTTACTCATTAGATTGGGTCAATTTGTCATGTTTTTTGGTACAAACTTCTGTTTCTCAGTTCTAAATCTGGTTCTTTGCCTCTTCTCATTTCTTCTATTCAATGTTGATTTTTCTTGTGATATTCATAGTCGCCCGTTTCATTTTTCTTTTATTATCAGTCCATTTGTAGTTCGTGTTATTGTTCATATAGTTCATATTGTTCGTGTTAATGTTCATGCCCCTCACCTACCATAACTATTGGGTTTTGTCACGTTATTAGAAATTTTTCTTTGTTTGTTCTTTTCTGAATTTCCTTTTATAACTACTGTTTCTTATATAATATTAATATAATCTTCTTTGGTTACTTTTGTTGGATGTTGGAATTGATAATTTAATGTTAGTTACATACTTTTTAATAAGTTTTTTTTTTCATGGCTTGTGCTAGTACTTGTTATTTATATCTTATCGTTATAATATATCTTATACATATGTGATGAGATGTACCATCACAATATATATATATATATATGTTATAACGTTATATCAAGTAGCCCATCTATAAAGAAGAAATTACCATTTAAAAGAAAATAAGTTACAACATTGAAGGAATAAAGAAAATCAAAGTATCAAAGACTTAACGAATAGGAGTATTAGAATGTAACAATACTGACATAGAAACTATACAAGGACTAAGACGATGACAAAACCCAAGTGATTGGCAGAGGGAAAGAGAAAAATGAATAACTTTCTGACCACAACACAACCCCTTTTCCAATAATAATAATATAGAAGAGATAATAATGGTAGTACAAAGCTATAGATAGAATAGAAGTATAAGTAGTTCCATGTAAAACTATCAATACATAAATGTAGATTGAGTAATGATAAGTAATATTATTAAAATATAGAGGGAATAAAACTCTTATATAATAAATACACAATTTTAATCATAAGGTGAGTTGTGTGGTTAGCTCAAAGTGAATAAAAGAAAGAAAAAATAGTGAATAATATAACCCTAAAGTGTGCATAAAAGAACCAAGAAAATTATACTAACTGAAAATCAGTAGTAGGAATAAAGTGTAAAATGAATAATAAATAATACTTGATGAAAAAATGATGAATGTATACTGTGAAAAAACTAAGGCATAATAAGCATATACAAATGAAATAGGTAGAATTAATGTTCATGTTTTAAAAAAGAAATAATAGTTAGGTAATAGTTATAGTTATTTGTTTGTGTTAAACAGAGTATATAAGGGTAAAAAAGTATGTTTAATGAATGATAGTTAATGGGAGTAGGAATGTATGTATGTATTAAAGAATAGCATGTGCATAGCATGTTAAAAAAAATAGTATTATGTTTTAAAAATGTTATGAATAATCAAATGTTATGTTAGTTTAAAATAGTAATTTAAAATAATGTTGTAGTTGTGTTTAAAATAGTTCGGTTTCATAAAACCAAAGGAATCTGTTATAATAACTGTCTAAAGAAAATCAGTTGGACTAGGCATGAAGAGCCTATTGTAAAAAACAGAAATTTGTAAAATTTGATATTATAACAGTAGTAATTAAGGGCAAAATGTAGGTAATACTATTAGGTTTGATTATATAACTTTAGAGACACATAATGTATACCAAAAGAATCAGTTATAAATTAATTAATATAAAAACAAAATTGTTAAACTAGTAAATTGGTAAATACTGAACAGAAACTATTCATGTTTGGTTTCTAATTAATTTATAAAAGAAATACAACGCAATAGTGTTATTATCTTGAGAATTCATAGTAGTATAAGATTATACTAATTTAAAAATATTTGTTAATTTTGTAGAAACATCAGTAGCAATGTCTAACAATGGAAACAATTTGTTCAACCAATAGGAGTATTAGGCTTGCTGCCTTGACAACCAAACATTAACAGAAAAATTCGTTAGTCTATTATTGGATTTAGAGAAGAGAAGATTAAACAACCCGTGCAGCTCAATATAATTATATAAAAGAAATAAATAACAATAGAAATGAGATAGTAATGAACTAAAATGATACTATGTATGGTAATAGTATAACAAGAAGAAATATTTAAAACTAAATCACTTAAAATTGAAAGAATAAATCTGTCTTACAAATTATAAAAGAAAATGAAGATGAAGTGATACCTCAGATGTAAAGGAATGTGCTAAATATAAAATTGAATTAAAAACTAAATAAGAAAAAGACTAGTCTACACTTTGACACGTTTTTACTCAAAAATAAACTTTATTTAAACACTCAATTAATGAATAAACTAGTGACAATCAGTTTATATCTTCATTCACTTTTTAATTTATGGTGATCAAATTATTGGACATTGTAATCTTCTCTTTAAACAAACTGTTAACCTAAATTCACCAACTTTGATCCAACATCATATAACCTAAGAATTAATTTATTAAGAACCTGTATATTTATTTAATTATGTTTTATGTGAAGTTTTGTACTTTCTAAAGAGCTTTTGCTAATTTTTCTGTAATCACAAGAACCCAACTAATATAATAGGCTATATGTATATATATATATATATATATATATATATGTACATTGTAGCATGACAGAAAATCCACATTGTTCTAATTTAAAAAATAATCATGTATAAAATAAAAATAAAATGACATCAAGGAAAACTACTATAAAAATTAATCAAGGACCACAGTGAAGTGAAATCATAGTTCGAAGAGATAAAATAAATTAAAACCAACCATGCAATATATAATAAATTATAGGAAAATAATGATAGTCCAAAATGTAAGGAAATACCCAGAATAAACCGACCTCCATAATAAAAGGACAACTTTTGGAAAAAACATATTATAAAAATAGAAACCCCCAAAAAAGATTAAATATCCATAAGAAAAGTATAACACAACAAAATCAGAATAAATGTAAAGTAGAAGTAAGTAAAGTTTCTAGACATATAATTAACAGTGGACCAGTGCAATTCATTTTTTGTTATGAAAATCTACTAAGGATGATCCCATGTAAGTGCTATTCTTTATCTCACAATATTAGATAAAATGACTCAAAATAAGATAAGAGAATGCAGTAAATAGTGAAGTGAACAAGGGGAAATCCCTAAACTAAAACAAAAACAGCAAAAGACTGCATACAAATTAATTTTAATAAATAATGTAATGAAGAAAAACAGATGTGTTTTGTTTATGTTAGCAGTTCATTGAACTCAAGGCTTGAATGTTTGAGACTGAGTATAATTTTTTTGTTATAGAATATTTATTATGTTTTAATGGTATCAATTAATAATAAATGTTACTGTAATTAAGTAAGGAAATTTTAATTAAGATTTTATAAGAATTATATGTCAGAAAGGGTATTAGCAAGCTGAAATAATAATAAACATTGTATGTGAACACATGTAAAATATAGGCCAAATGGTAAATATCACCCACATTATAATTACTAAATAAGTTAAGGAAAGTAATTAAATTGATGAAAATTATATAATTTAAATCAATCACTGTGTATTACAACTGTAACAATACTTTGTAAAGGTATTGAAGGAATGTATAAAATATTATTAGAAAAAATGAAAGTATAATAACACTGGAATCTAAGGGGAAAGCCTAAATTAAAGATAATATTTAAATTAGTTAACCAAATCATAAAATTACAAAGAATTAAAGAAAAATAACCATTTTAATTCAATCAATGATCTTGTTCAATGATAATTAGAACATGACAGAAATTGTAAACCATATAATGGCAGGAAGTACAATAGGTAAAGCCTACATCCAAATATACCGTAAATATGACTTTTTGAGTTAGAAAATACTATAAAGTATATCATGTTTGATATTAAATAACGTAGAATTAAATAAGGAAATTGGATATGTAATTAGTATTTAATACGAATAAATAATAAGCAAAATGTAATTAATCATATAATGTAAAAGTCAATTATTTAGTTCAACATATAATTGAAGCGGAAATGCCAGATGATTAAAACAATGTCATTTTAATATTAAATCAGCCAGGACCTTTTGTATGAAGAAGAAAGAGAGTTAGTTGATTGTTACACGTTGAGATGCACACATCGGAACAATCTCACACAAATTAATTATTTAACAAAGCTAGAAGAAAAATTTTGGATATGAACTAAACCTAGTAAAATTAAACCAGAGAAATTTAAAAATATGAGTCAACACTGAGTTCAAATGGAATAACCCAGATTAAACTATTTATGAAGATTGGAAGGCGTAATACAGATATTAGAAAATATAAACGTTAATTCCGAATTTTATCGAGACGAAATTTGCCATAGTCAACCTTATGAACTAAATGGAACACGAACACTTTTGAACACTGATTGTCGAGCCGAATAACTGACCACTAATCCAGAATAACTACACGGTTATAAAGAGGAATTAATCACTACTGCTTGAATGAGGAACACCTAGAGAATAAACATTTATTTGAAGAAATTCCGTTGTGAAGACGCCTACTAAATACGCAGCAAGGGAGCCGCCATGTTGGGAATACTTCGAGTCGAATAACAGCTGAGATGACATCACCTTCACCCAGCGCCGTTGGTTCGAGAAATCTAACTTATAAACATTTTCTATTAAATAATATTTTTTATTTTTAGATAATTAAGAATTTTTTATTGTAAGTGATTATTAAAATGATACTTGTAGTATATTAAAATGATACTTTTCAGCTTTGCCCTTTCTCTGACTATTTAAATAACAGCTAAAAGAACCTGTAATTTAACATTAATAATTTATATAATGAAATCAATGGCCCTGATATATGAGTTTGTGAGCTGTCGATTAGCTGATCGATTCAGAATCGATTAGTGTCTACAACATTAATACATTCATTGAATATTATAATTTTGAGTTTTATTTATTAGTAAACATATAGATAGAAGAATTTCAGATAATATTTGACACCTGGACTCCAACAAAAGAAGAAAATAACATCATTGAAGGAGTACACTCATTGAATAACGGAAGACCGCTAATCGATTATTACATTTTATAATCTAGTTAACGCGGAAAAACAATTCTTGTTATTCTAAAGTAATAAATTAATTAAATTAAAATTAAATAATTAATAAATTAATAAATCATAAAAAATAAATAAATAATTAAATAAATAAATAAAATATAATTTTTTTATTTTTCAGACAGAATTTTTTTTTATTATAACTTTTGTAACTCCGAAAATTGAATATTTTGTTTTATTACAAAATTGACGCTACCAACGTGTGGCATATAATATAATCATAACAGATAATTTTGGTTTTATTACAAAATTGATGTCCAACTTAAGGGGCTGAAATTAGTAATTGATAGGCCATAAGAGATAACAATAATCTGCCCAATTTCTAATTTTGGCCGGCAGCTGTTATAAGGTCAGGAAAAGTAATAAAAATGCCGAAAAGAGCAATATCAAAGAAAAGGGTGGCAGAAGCTGAGAAAGAGATCGATATGGACGACAAAGAAGCAACTCCGGTTGAAGATATAGAAGGAAGGTTACCTCCTGTGGAACCGAACCAACCCGCACAACAAGAGGAACAACCCGAGGTACCCACACAAACAGGGGATGTCAATCTCCAGGAGAAAGAGTTAGAGAAATCCAAAACAACAGAAAATCTGATTCTGGATAAGATGATGGAAATGCTCTTACAAATGAGTCAGAGAATAGATGAGAACAACAAATCCACAAAAGAGGAATTGAGTAAGAAAATGGTTGAGAGCAACCAAACCACAAAAGAGGAATTGAGTAAGAAAATGGATGAGAACAACTAATCCACAAAGGAAGCATTGGGAGAATTAAGTAACAAAATTGGAGAAACCAGTAGGAAGATGGAGGAAAACAATAAGAAGATGGAAGAAAAGATGGGAAAGAAGTTGGAAGAATTGAAGGATGACAACCAACTGTTAAGGGAAGATTTGCAGGAGAATATTAAGAAAATAGCAAGAAGATGGAGGAGAAAATGGATGAGAATAACCAACTATTAAGAGAAGAATTAAGGGAGGTGAACCAGAAAAATATTGACAAGTTAGACGAAAGGATAAAGTTGTTAAAGGAAGAGTTGAGCAAGAAGATAAACGATAATAATGTGTCGATAAACAAGAAATTAGAAGAAAAGACAACTAGAATCAAACAACAAATTACAGAAGCTGATGGAAGATGGAGTCAGACTGAGCGAGAAGTACAGAGTTTTAAAGCAGAAGTAAACACCAAGGTTACCAATATAGAAGAGACCAATAAGAAGGTGGATGATGGTTATAAAAAATTATGTCAGAAAATGAACGATATGACCAGAGAATTACAACATGATAGCAAACCGGGAACAGAAGAAATACCAAACGATAAAACATGGGAACAAGTAGCATTATTATCTGAAATTAAACCTAACAAAAACAAAGAAAATATTAAGCACAGGGAAATGAAGTCAAAGAAAATGAGACAAATGCATCCAAGGAGATTAATAAAAACACATGAAGAGTTGGAGATGATGAACAATGGTTTAATTAATGTATTTCATATCCCAATGACCAACGATAAAGAAATCATGAATTCCAGAGATTATAGGAGGACGTTAGAAGTAATTTCAGTAATGACTTACCATAAAACTGTAGTCTACAACTGGGAAAAGACCAGAGGTAAATGGAATACACCAGAGATAGAAATACATGGGAAAATATCAATGATATAATTAATCATTGATATATCAGTGAAATATTGGTTTAATAAACAATATGATAGGGTGAGTCAAATAAGCTTTGAAGCAAATGAAAGAATAACAGCAGGAAAAATGAAGTACAAGGTAGAAGCAAGAGATGTCACAAGAACGGAAATAATTATGAAGACAATGGTAGTCCGGACAATAAGGGCAACTGAGTTTATGGACCATGGATAAAGTAAACACCACACACCATCAAGAAAAGGGACGGATGTTATGATAACCGAATACAGCAAAAATCCATTTAAAAGAGAAGGAAAATAAGTATAATTGAGAAAAAATAATACGAATAAGGAATAAAGAAACAAAACCGAGATTTAAGGAAGAATATTATTCAAGAAAATGAACAATACCAATGAAAATATGAGGAACTGAGCGATATTAGGAAAATCACCAAAAGCTCATCAATACTGGGTTTAGAAGAACATATAACAATTAAGAACTGTAATAAGGGGATTAGAATTTGAATTAAAAAATTAAATAAATTCAAAAAGAACGTAAGATCAACTTATACCAATTATTTACAGGATTTAATTTTGAATGATTATTATATTACTAAATTTTAAAAACCGTAAGGACAACTTACATGAATTATTTGAATAAACTATTATGGAAACGAATTGTGAAGAAAAATGATTATTATATTACTAAGTTCTAAAACTAGATAAGAACAACTTATATCAATAATACGAATAAACTAGTTTTGGAAAGGAAATATTAGAAGAGTTACGAAATGCAAAAGGAAGTAAAGACCACTTAAATAATATAATGTTCATGAAATAATTTGGATGAAAACCAGAGCAAAATAATAATTTTTGAAGAAAAAAAAAAAAAAAAAAAAATATATATATATATATATATATATTGTAACACCACAAAATGTTACATAACCAAAACACACACCAGAAGGGTAAATTATGACACTAAAGTTATAAAGTGAATCATTTTAATGAATGTAACAAAGAAGAGAAGGGACCAGCATAGAAGAAAGAAGAGGAAGGATCCCAAGAAGCAGTGATGAATACACTGCATGACACTACAACTGAAACACAATGACTGACTATGACTAATGGACATGCAAAGTTCACCAATAAGCTGTCAAGCGAGCCAGATCATGACATTAATGTGTAGAGTCATGTAAAATAGAAACTAAATAACAAATGACTTTAATAAAGTAATAACTATAACAGCATTTTGGCTGAAATTAGAAGAACTATGATAAATAAATAACAAAGCCTATTACTATACTAGCAGTAGCCACAAAGCTATAAAAAGCTAGCTTTACCAACCCAGATGTAACATTATAGAATAAAGATAAATGTAAACGGAAGCCTTATGTGTTTAAGCAACTTCCTAATTAAATAAAATGTAATTAGAAATAAGAGTAAACAGGTAATAAACCCTGTACCATAAATGTATCTAGACCATGCATAAACGAATCTATGTCAGTAAATTAATAGGGAAACAGGACTCCTAATGAACATTAAATTTACTGAATAATAAATATGACGAATAAGGTGTGAAATACCACCACTCAATTAATATTGTATGCCTTTAAATTGAGTAGGCCAAGTAGAAATGTAAATAGAGAATAAGGAATTTTCATAATAATGTATTATCATAATTATAATAAGATTTAATATTGTTCAGCTATAAACAGCTTTTAATTGTAATAATATGTGTAATTTTATTCATGTAATATCGTTCAAAAGAGAACACAGATATAATTAAACAAATGTAAAAGATAGGGAAATAGTCGCATTGTGCATTATTAGCAGACGACAATAAGAAACCATGTTTCAAAACACTATTTTTATGTATTGTCCATGAAAGCTAGGTGCAAACCAGCATTAAGCCACATCAAAATAAAGAGCAGACAATAAGCTTTAATTTGATGATGATAATTTAGAGATCGAAAGTGTAATAAGTTAATAGTGAGTGTTAACATCATTTCTGAACCAGATTTAAGAAATTATCAGTGAAAACCAACAACAACGACAATCGGGTACAGAGAGCGCGACGGTGGCGACTAACAAAAATAATACGTCACTGTAACAGTATTTTGTACCAATCACAAAAGAGTTCACTCAGCGAGATTTGTCCCTAAACGCGATCTAAGCCAGGGGTATATAATCAGAGAAACGCTGAAAAATTCAGATTCGCTTCCACCATCTTGAGCTAAACAGTTGCGGCTCGACGTCGTTTTATATTTTGTTAATCTACTACAACATAATAGTAGTAAATACTTTAAATTTCATTAAAATAATTACTAGAACAGCGATTCATCATATATAAGTGCATTGAAAGTAATTAGTGAATCTTTTTAACCAGTGCGTGTGTTCGGAACGAGCAAATTGAACTTAACCTGTAAAGTCAACAACCCGTTTTTAGTAAGAAGAGGGTTAGTTCTCGTTCCAAGTGCGATTAAAGTGTAGTTATATAGCGATCAATATAATCCGATCGCTAAAGTGTTTATTTTTAATCTATAAGATTAAAAAAGCAAGGTAGTACAGTGACAAATTTTATTGTTTATCTGCCTTCTACTGATCATAACTATCAACACATTGTACTGACGCAAAAAACAATCACACTATTAATAACGAACACTGTATTCATTTATTTAGAGGATTTAATAATCCGATGTAAGAAGATTTGTGTTAGAATTAGTTTTTATAATATTAATTAGGATCCAAGCAGACAAAATTATCGTTAACCTAAAATATAATTGCAAGTTTTTAAAGAGGCCAAAAATGAATTACTATCATAGTAATATCTATCAAAGCAATTAATAACGTTCTATTTTGTATTTACAAGGACTTACCCTTGAGGTATCTAGTTAAATATTATTAAAATTTTGTTAATAACCATAAGAGTTTTTATATTGTTCTTAACTGAGCTAGACCAGTCAGTAGACGGATACTTTGAAATCCGACTGTATTATTGTAAATGTATTTTTATTCAATTTGATTTTTGAGGGTATAATAAACCCCTAATGTTATACAGCATAACCTTTGTGTTCAATTATTTCAATTTAGATAAGTAAACCTCAGTATAGCATACACTGAGGTACATTTGAAACAGTAATTTTTCAATACACTATTTAAATTATTTTAAATGCCATAAGCATTTAAACAACAGAAAAAGTGAATACATAGAATTTTAAATTTGGAAATTTGTTTTTTATGGGAACTTTTCTTGAAGAAAACCCATATGGCGCCCACATAACCTTGATTATAAAATTTAAACTGGTCAAAATAACCTTGACAGTTTATTTAGTGGCGGTGAACGTCTGAACATCTAGTACGACAACCAGGTACGTGAAAAGTGTTCTTTATATTAATTTATTTGTCCAGACAACACTTGACTTTACTTACACAGACGACATTTTTCCAGAAGAGGAGTTCGACATCAAGTTCGACGCTACCGTTACATTCATTAACAACCAGCAAATTAATAATTTATCCATAATAGATTATCACACTATAATTAAATAAATCATATTTATCAATTATCATAAAAGATAATTACTGCATGTAATACTCGAGAATCCATTAAACAACAATTAAACCATAAATCTATAAATTATATATCAAATTTTATAGAGGGGGACAATATTTTCGTTTAGTTACAATATAATAATATGACCATGATCACTACTTTAATTTTAATTATAATAAGAACAATTGGAAGAATGACTGTCATAACATAAAACCAGTGGAACAATTAAAAAGAACCAAGAAAAAAATATATATATTGCAACGATACAGCCATAGCTGTATTAGGCATTAATTTAAATAAATGTAAATTTTGTATAAGTTATGGGTAAATGGACAGGTCTGATATTGAAGAAATATTTCATTGTTAGATTAGGGTAGCAATTAACCTGTTCCGACACGCAGTGAACACCTGCTCAATTGTATGTGTGTTACACATGTATCTTGTGTGTGTG
Source organism: Magicicada septendecula (assembly GCA_034769895.1). Taxonomy (NCBI): domain Eukaryota; kingdom Metazoa; phylum Arthropoda; class Insecta; order Hemiptera; family Cicadidae; genus Magicicada; species Magicicada septendecula. The sequence goes on along the minus strand of CM068375.1, from coordinate 148,419,635 downwards.
AGTGAAGCAGGCATAGACAGGAAACTCAGCAACCTGCCCCAAGTAATTAATAAAATAATTGTTTTAATTCAATGAGAAAACTAATTAATGTATGATCAAACCAAAGGCACCAAAGTGTGGGTAAAAATTATAGTTATCCCCAGTGAAAAGATGACGTTAATAGAACATGTTATGCTAAGACAGTGCAAAATAAACGTGCTAAAAAATACGCAAATTACCCTAAGACGCTCAAATTAATATAGTGAGTGATTAATCGAAGTAGCTACGATTTGTGCTATCTCGATTCTGTGCAAAACAGTGCTATTTGCTAATAATTGCAAATAGATGAAAAGGTTCGGTAGTGGGGGCTGTCACGAGATACGCAGGTATTGACAGGACGATTTTGGAGACGACCAGCGCGGAATCTCGAGAGGGTATAAATTAAGGGTTCGACCAAAAACCCTTCTCTTCATTTCAAGACTCAGTTGCAGCCGGACATGCTGTCCGTCGGCAAAAGAGTTTTGTTAATAAGAAGAATGATCCGTCACGTGAGGACCAAAAATTTATGTTGAGATTCGGTCCGAGACCAAATAAAAATGTGTTGAATGTCGGCACGTGTGCTCTAAGATTTTCTCCATCAGAAAGAATGAAGCTTGGTGTGTTATCGCCAGGATGCAGAATGATAAAGATAGTGGACTGTATTAATACATTTATTAAGTTTCCTTTTTTACACTCAACTCATAGTACTAAGGTTGGCTAATTCTGAAGATTAATTTTGAAGAAACCAATTCGTAAACGAAGCTACATTTTGATGACGCACAAATGCGTGCCACTCAGCTACATTGAAAAACGTTGAGGCCTAAGGCCTAAATAATTGTCGCGACAACAAGAAAATGAAAACGACAGAATCAGGCAGCAAACGTGATGACGTCCGCTGCCAGCCAAGGCTCGTGGAACTGTATCGTTGTAAAAACATGATAAGAACGATTTGAAAGCGTACAGATTAGCCAACCTATGAATGCAAAAATTACCACACTACTGTCCATAACTGCCCGCAAAAAATCAAAAGATTTTTTAATACATTTTAATAACTTATTGTAGAAAAATACAAGTTCTTAATAATAAAGGTCAATCTCAGTAGGCTGCATTGAACCTTGAGTTGTAATCTTAGATAACAGTTATGACATTAACTGCTTAGCTTTAAGCTTGAGCGATGATAAGAGTTAAACAGGCCAAGGTTGGCGTGCAAGTTGATTTGTGCATGAGTATAAATGCAAAGTTAGCAATGTATTGCCAATATATATTGTATGTATACAATATTGAATGATATAAGACATGAAAATACATAATTTGACAATGTTTAATTATGAATAATCGGTGACTCATCACATGATGGGCCCGATAAATTGTAACATTTATGCAAGTCATAGTGGTTAGCTTGAACCAGTTATGGCCAGTAGACCTATACAAGTAGTATTGAATACAATGAACAAACAAAATTATTATAAAATTATACATGTAAAGACATAAATTTAGCATGACGCCATATAGTCTGCACGATGCATGCTATACCTGAAGTTTCAGGAATATACAATAAATTGTTATGTGAAAACAAGCTATGCATAGTTGACTGATTGCAAGCACAAATTGTAATGACATGTATGTCATAATTAAAGCATGAATAATAATTGTGCAATGCGTTATCACAAAGTGCAAAATACAATATAAAAATAAAAATATAGGCGTGGCGTGGTTATAGACAGTAGATGCAAAAAACAATGTGTTTTACATAAATACAAGTTATATAATAAATACAATAGAAATCAGTTTAGTTAATTACAAATATGAATAAGGCACAATAGCATAAGTGACAAGTACAACAATGTGGTTATACAAATGTAATACATGAGTTGAACAATTGCGAGAAATACATTCATAGAATAATAAATATCACACATATTGACAAATGTGCAAGAAAATGCATACATGGTTTGTATAACTGCAGACCATGCAAATATTATGTAACAAATTTTTATATAAAACAATACCACCAATGACATGACACATACCCAATACCAATATCAAAATGTAAATGTGTAGGACATAGTATGCCTCACAGATTATTAACATATAAATACAAAAATAGCAAAGTATACAACCATGAAACTATGATGAGTATAGACATAATAGCACAGTGCATGGTTGTGAAATTACAAGTCACATGCAAATTTAGTATAAAAACACGTAATGATGCGAATTAACATGAAAATGTTGTGATGATATATATCACAATTAAGTTGACCAAATGGTCATACAATAAATTAATGAAAGCCAGTGGCCACGTAAAATAGCATTGTGCTAAATAATTATAGTAACCTTGTGTCTAAGTCTCGTCCCGCGCTGGCAACAAACATAGCTTATGAACTGGTCTCCGTAAAATACCAGTAGGCGTGCGAATGTCTCAACTCTAATTAAGTTGTCTGGGCCAGAAAATGTGGCAGTAATTACACCAAATTTCCATGCTAATGGAGGTAAATTATCCTCAATCAGCAAAACCAGGTCACCAATGGAAACATTATCCTTGGCGAATTTCCATTTGTGACGTTGTTGTAATTGATGTAAATAATCGCGAGACCAAGCCTTCAAAATGACTTGGACAAACTTCTGGAGAAGTTGCCAACGTCCAAGACGAGAGATGGGAACGTGAGATAAGTCTGGATCAGGTATTGCCGTTAATGGTGGGCAAATCAAAAAATGGCCAGGTGTAAGTGGCACCGGATCATTTACATCCGATGAAATGGCAAATAATGGGCATGAGTTTAGACATGCCTCTATCTGAGACAAAACTGTAGTAAACTCCTCGAAGGTGAGTATAGACTTGCCTACCATGCGGCGCAAATGATACTTTAAACTCTTTATACCGCTCTCCCAAAGACCACCAAAATGGGGTGATGAGGGCGGAATATATGACCATGAAATACCCTGAGAGGTCGTAAAGGATTTGATTGATGAGGTGGCATCCTTATTATGCCAAAGATTGTAAAGGTCATGTAAAACATTGCGGGCCTTCCTAAAGTTCGTGCCAGTATCTGGGTAAGTTCGTGCCAGTACCGGCTGGGTATGCCCCTATGGGACATAAACCGACGTAAGGCAGCTATAAACGCGCTGGCTGTAAGGTCGGAAACCAATTCCAAATGAATGGCCCTGGTTGCTAAGCAGATGAACAAAGACACGTACGATTTTGACAGAGTCCTAGATTTCTGCCCGCCATGACGAATCATGAAGGGACCACCATAATCAACTGCGCAGAATAGAAACGGCCGCGAAGGAGTGACTCTAGGAGATGGTAGAATACCAAGCCTCTGAACCTGTTGTTTGGCACTAAACCTGAGGCACTTGACGCATCTACAAATGATGGAGCGAATGACTATCTTGGCGTTAATAATCCACCAACGTTGACGAAGTGAGTGATGCACGAGTTGAGCACCAGCGTGAAGTAGACGAATGTGTTCGCGTTCGATAATAAGGCGAGTAATATGAGCCGATGGATGCAAGACAATAGGATGCTTATTGTCATAAGGTAGTTGCGAATGCTGTAAGCGCCTGCCGACGTGTATTACGCCAAACTCATCAAGAAATGGGTCCAGAGAAGACAACTTACTCCTAATAGTGACAGAAGACCCATTATGAAGACAATTAATCTCGGCAGCGAAGTGGATCGACTGAGATTGTTTTATGAAGAAATTAAGAGTGTAATAAATTTCAACGGGGGTAAGAGCGCCCGAAAATTTCTCAGCACTGGAGAGTCTAATATTTTTGATGAATCGAAAGCAGTAAGCGTATACGCGTGTCAGACGGTGCAACAAAGAAAAGTCCTTTGAAAGATCAATAGCCAGGGTAGACATTAGAGAAAGGTTGGGGGTTTGTTTCTCCTCCGCAGTGAATTCAGAAGACGACAGATTAGAAGGTAAAAAGGGTGGAAAAAGATTGGACTCAGAAGATTGAGACAAACAGGCGGGACCATGCCACCAAAGCGAACAATCGCGCAAAACGTCGGGGTGACATCCCCCAGAAATAATATCAGCAGGATTATGTCGAGAATTGATGTGATGCCATGTGTAGGCTTGCGTAAGACGCTGAATCTAGGCAACACGATTAGCGACGTAGGTTTTCCACCTCGAAGACTGGGCATGAATCCAGTAAAGGGACACCATAGAGTCAGAATATAGATGATCACTATTAATAAAGGAATGAAGAGCAGGGACGACCTTGAATACGAGTCGCGATAACAACAAGCAAGCGCAGAGTTCAATGCGAGGTAATGACACTTGTCATAGGGGGGGCCACGCGAGATTTAGAACACAGAAGGTGACAAGAGGCCGATGAATCTTGATAAATGACTCTAATGTAAACACCCATACCTCTAATGTAATGACCCATAACCCATTTCAGAAGCATCCGAAAACCCATGTAATTCAACTATCCTTGCCTTAGACTTGCAACGAATAGAACGTGGGACAATAATTTTACTGATCAGACATAATTTATCGCATAATGAATGCCAATGCAAGCGTAATTGCCCGGAGATTGGCTCATCCCAACCGAGATTGCACAGCCAGAGTTGCTGCATAAACTGTTTGTACAGGAAAACAATGGGACCGACGAGTCCGAGTGGATCGTATATGCCTGCGATAATCGATAGGATTTTCCTCTTGGAGATGCTTGATTCAACGGGGAATGATTTGATGTCAAACAAAAATGAATTGGTAGTGTTATTCCAGAGAATGCCCAAGGTACGCACATTACCCTGTTTGTTTAAAGGGAGTGATAAATTGTCATGATTTGCGACCACCTGGGGTTCATTTGATGCCCATTTATGCAGCATGAGACCGTATTGACTCAACAACGTACCTAAGTCAGATTTCAACTTGGTCAGATCAGAAATGGCGTCTGCACCGGTTAGCAAATCGTCGACATAGAAATCATTGGTTATAGCTGACGCTGCGTCAGGAAAAGAAGCTTCATGATCCTTACCAATTTGATTAAGACAGCGAGTAGCCAAAAACGAAGCACTAGCAGTGCCGTAGGTTACAGTTCGCAATACAAAGTGTTTAAACTGTTCGAGGGGAGAGTCACGCCACAGAATACGTTGATAATGACAATCCTTCTCAGCTACCAGAATTTGTCGATACATCTTCTCGATGTCGGCAATGAGAACATAGTTATGCATACGAAATCGCAAAAGAATAGAAAAAAGGTCTTGTTGGACGTTCGGGCCTACCAACAAGATGTCATTGAGAGAAAGGCCATTGGTAGTTTTGGATGAACCGTCAAAAACGACGCGAAGGTTTGTCGTAGAACTGGAATGCTTAAAGACAGCATGGTGTGGCAGATAGTAGGTATTTGAAACCCCAAAATTGATAGAGCAATTGTTGATAAGCGTCATGTGGCCAAGATCCTTATACTCGTGAATAAAGTTTGCGTATTCGCGCGCAAGCTTAGAATCACGCATGAACCGGCGTTCTAAACTCAAGAATCTTGCTTCAGCATTGGCATAGGACTCACCCAACTGGGGATGGTCAGACTTAAATGGTAGCGAAACAACGAACCTACCCTCTTGATTGCGATGAGTAGACCTAACGAAATGCTCCTCACAAGCTGACTCGTTATTAATAGGTGCATTATCAGGGATAGTTTCGGTCTCCCAAAATTTTTCGAGAAACTCCAAAATTTGACCATCGTTGTTCCTAGCTAGGAACGAAACAGCAGGACCCTTATAACGGCAGCGTTTGGGCAGATTGCCTGCAAGAATGTAGCCTAACTTTGTTTCCTGTATAATAGGAAAATGAGAACTGCGTACGTATTTGTTAGCTAAGATTAAATCTAGGTAGAATTGCGCTCCTAAACGTATGTCGATGTCAGCTGATATGTTGAAATTTGGATCAGCAAGAAAAACGTTATCTGGAATGTTAAATTGATTTATGTGAAAAGATTGTGCTGGCAGTTTATGGGTTAATGCAGATAAGACAGCACATTTTGCCTCGAAGCTAAATCTTTGATAGCGGGAAATAATGCGTATAGACGCAAGATTAGTGGCACAACATGCGGTATTATTTATACCTGTAATCGGTATGTTAGATTTAGTCAAGTTAAGCCGTAATTTCTTGGCAAATGATGCCGTACAAAAATTTATTTGTGAACCCGCATCCAAAAGAACTCTTGCGAGTTGTCTGTTGCCAGCCTGGTCAATGACAAACACAAGTGCTGTTGATAAAAGAATATTATTTGTGGATTGTAATTTGAGTGAACAATAATTACTGCTGCTGGCAGAAACTGGCTTCGACACATTGTTTATGTGCAACAATGTATGGTGTCGTTTTGAGCAGATCTTACATGATTGTTTAATCTTACAATTAGATGAGAAATGATCTGGTCTTAGACAATTGGTACAGCATTTATGATTTAATATAAATTGTCCTCGTTCTGATGTGCTTAGTGCACGAAATTTATCACACATGTAAATTGGATAATTAGATTTACAGTATAAACATGAATAATTATTTGACGCTGAGTGATAACTTTTAAATGCAGTGCTGCCAGCAGCGTTTCGTGATTTATGTTTGTCAGATTTATTATTGAATCTTAAACTTAGCTTGTTGAGTTGCTGTCCGGCATCAATAGGCAGTGTATTTTCTAACAACTGTCTACGTGCGTTTAAAAACTGAGTAAAACCTTGAAAGTTAGGAAGATTATCGGGGTCTATAGACTCCTTCCATAATTTAAACGTAGTATGGTCGAGTTTTGCTGACAATAATTGTACAGTGATAAGCTCGAATGAATCCACTGACAGTTGCATGGCCGCCAGTGAATTAACGGAAGACGTTATCGTATTTATGAATTCTGCCAAACTTTGGACAGAGTCTTTAATTGTTGACTTTACTTCAAGTAAATTTTGAATATAGTACTTAGCTAGTATGAATTTGTTGTCATATCTACCAGACAGCAAACTCAACGCTATCGAGTAGTTTTCGTTACAAATAGGTAATGACTTAATTAAATCTAGCGGCTCATTTTTCAGAGACGAATACAAATAGTGTAATTTCTGCACTGATGTTAGATCAGATCTGGCATGCACCAAGTCCAGAAATATTGAGTAGAAATGCTGCCATTCTAAGATATTGCCTGTGAAGCAGGGCAAACTTATCGGTTTTAGTTGCATATTGCTTGTTAATACGGGAGACACAGTCTGAACGTTAAAGGTTTCTATCAATTGTAAGATATTGGCTTCTGTTGAATATAACAGCTCTTCGACCTCAACTCGGTCTTCTTGAGCAGCGTTTATGTCTTTAGAAATAAGTTCAATTTTGGACTGTACCTCATCGTATTTTGTTGCCAAGCTTTTTAGACTTTCAAGTCTAACTGTTAAAAAATGTTTGGTGTTAGTGTTTTTGTCAAAGTTATTGATAGCCGAATTAATACGCACTATGGCAGACTTTAAGCCGCCTCTCTTTCTGACCAATACTTTGAGGCCTTCTTCAGCCATTGTACGCACCTGTTAATGATGTGGTACCTGGTATGCGATGTCCTGAAGCGTCGAGCCCGTGGAGAAGATGGCAAACACACAGACCGGAGAGATGACTGCTTACACTGGAGTACTGACGCTAGCACATGGATGGTCTTGCAGTGATGTCATCAGAAGGCTCAAAGGCGACGAAAGAAATGCTGGTTAAGTCACGACACGGTCGGATCAGCGAATATGCTGAGTCACCCGTGATGGCCAGAAATTGGGGCAGAAAAATAATGAAAAGGTAAATGACGAATCCGGCCCGGAGGACCAAAAAAATGTTAATAAGAAGAATGATCCATCACGTGAGGACCAAAAAGTTATGTTGAGATTCGGTCCGAGACCAAATAAAAATGTGCTGAATGTCGGCACGTGTGCTCTAAGATTTTTTCCATCAGAAAGAATGAAGCTTGGTGTGTTATCGCCAGGATGCAGAATGATAAAGATAGTGGACTGTATTAATACATTTATTAAGTATCCTTTTTTACACTCAACTCATAGTACTAAGGTTGGCTAATTCTGAAGGTTAATTTTGAAGAAACCGATTCGTAAACGAAGCTACATTTTGATGAGGCACAAATGCGTGCCACTCAGCTACATTGAAAAATGTTGAGGCCTAAGGCCTAAATAATTGTCGCGACAACAAGAAAATGAAAACGACAGAATCAGGCAGCAAACGTGATGACGTCCGCTGCCAGCCAAGGCTCGTGGAACGATATCATTGTAAAAACATGATAAGAACGATTTGAAAGCGTACAGATTAGCCAACCTATGAATGCGAAAATTACCACACTACTGTCCAAGTTTATTTTTATTATCCTATTACAAGTCGCAGTAACAAACGAAATGATGTTTATTAAAGTCACGACAAGATTACGGGAAAAGTAAATACGGCAATAGTTAGTCTATCAAGAGTATATCCAGGAAATATGCCGTGGATCGACGCTGGACTCTAGACATATCCAGGGAAGCTGCCGTAGATCGACGCTGGACCCTAGACGTATCCAGGACCACGCCAGGACAAGAGGAATGGATCAGAAATTGAGGTGACATGCTTAATGGATTTTAAATGATTTATAAAAACAAAAGAGCTCATAAAGACGATTTCAAAAGACAGTAAATTGAAACAAAGAAAGTTTATATTTAGTAATAATATGTTAAAATGTAAATAAATGTTTAGTCGTAAGAATGAGCGATCGCATATACATAAAAGCAGTAATAAATGAAAGAGAATTTAAAGTAAAGAGAGTAGAGTTTATTATCAAAATAAATAGTAAAGTAATTAGAAATTTGAAGTATAGAAAGATTAATTTAAAGTTGAATATTAAAACAAAAGCCAGTCTACAAGAAATTAATATAAAGTTAAATTGAAGTCAAAACATTGGTATAGACTGAGCTAGTAGAGGTCAGATCTGAGATAAGACAATTTATTTCAATATAAGAATATTTTAATTTTATAATAAATTAATAAAAATTATTTAACATGTTTAGATATAAGATTAACATGTTTAGATATAAGAATTTTTTTTAAATATATGTAATATTGCATATCGTAAGATATAAACATTAAATAATGAGCAATATCGTGACCGACAAATTAATGATGTTTATGAATAATTTTAATAATGAAAAAATAATAAATATGAGTTTTTAATACTGATAATAAAAATACTCTTATTATAATTATTTACACCTGAACCCCAAATACACGTACATGTTGTTAGTAATGTTATATAAAGTGTATGAGTTCAATTAATGTACCAATTAAATTGCACAGAATATATAACTTGTTACATTTTTTGTCGCCCTTGACGTGTGGCACGACACGCTTACATTTAATAACATTGTATCGTTGTATAAAAATGGCTCCCAAAAAACGTGGGGCTATACAAATTAAATTACATATAAATTTGTATCAACATATGTTGCATAAAAAATGTCGCCCATGAACGTGGGACACGAAACGCCTACATTTAATAATTAATGTATGCTCTATGATTACTAATGTTTGATGAGTTATATGATATAACTAATATTATATGTAATAATTGTTTATAGTAAACATTAACTGTATGTTATGTTAATTGTTGTGTACTAAAACACAACTAGCGCTCAACAAAATAAACAGGTGTAAGTGTAACATGAGTAAATAAAAATAAATAAATAATAACAGTTCAACAATAAATAAATAAAAACTTGCATACGGTTCACTAATAATAATAAATTATAAATAAATATTTAAATACAAAATAATTCAACATGACGACTCCAGGAAATTTAGACATGGAGGCATTTCAGACAATGATGCGTGCCTGGGTCGATGAATTAAGCACAAAACAGACAGAAAATTTAAATAAACAGACAGAAAATTTAAATGCTAGAATAGATGAATTAAAAGAATTTAATAAGAACCAAACAGACAGTTTAGAAAATAAACTTTATAACAAAAGAAAAAAAGAGTGGTGTAAGTGTTGTTCGTGTTGTAAAATGTCGGGCGTTACCTCCGCGCACTTTTTGTTACTTACCGGTGATCGGATCCTCTGCGGTGATGTAGTCCTGTAACACAACTTAATACTATGTTTTTTGTGGGCGCCACTTGGAATCGTTTGTTCCAAGAAAGAAATATGGTTATTAAAGAAATTAAAATTTTGAATTCTTAATTCTATGAAAAAATGTAAACAAGTCAGTTTAGTTTGAAAAAATAAGGTAAGTTTAATGATTCTTAAAAAAAAATCGTCTGAAGGACTAACATACATGAAAAAATTATAAAATTGCAGAGTTGAAAAAAAAATTCATAAGTTATTATTATTATTATTGACAATTTTATTTCTCCAATCAAGTATCGGCTAGTATTTTCAATTTTTACTCAGTTGAAAAGCATGAGTTTAATACGTGAAATAATCTTTACTCTCAGGACGTGACTCCTTTGAACTACCAAGACATATCAATAAGACGCTTTACAAGAAAAATTAAGTGATTTGAAGGTGTGTGTGGCATGTGTAGTACAACTGTGTGACAAAATGTAACCAGGTAAAAAATGACTTTAATTTTGGTAACTCACGTTCCAATGGTTAATTAATCTCGCACTGGACACTCCTCTCTGGTAATTTTTCAATTTCGCCTCTTCATGTGTGCACTGAATTTATTTTAAGTCAAAATTGCGATCATTTACAATTTCCGCACTTTTTGTGAAATGATTTCGCAGTAGATTTTCGTTCAAACCCCGCCGCTACAAATCAGCTGCTTCGCGTTGATTCCCAAATTGGCCGCCACAGCGCTGATTCCCATGTAGTCGAGAGAAAGGCTTTGTGTTTGTTTGTTTACGTTAAGGGAGTTATTGTCAAGTTAGTTTGTCTTTGCGAACACAGCAGAATTGGTTCTCTATTTAAAATTTCGGTCCCTCCTGGGCCGTTGATGTTCTGGCTGCGTGATTTCTATAAAAATTTGCCATGTTGCTGCTCTATTTCAGCAACACATTGGCGTAGATTCTTGTAGAGGTTAAGTCAGTCTGTTTGTCAATGTACGGGAAAAGCCTTTCTTCGGGTCTTGTGTCGATTTCTCGCCTTCGGTTTCGCCTTGACTGCGTTGATCAGTGTCGTGGGTGATGCATCTGTTCTGGAGTTCAAGCTTCAAGTGTTTTTGGGTCAAATTTGGTCTCTCTTTTATACTAATTCAGGCTGATTGTTTTCATTGACTTCCGGTATATTTGTGTAAAAATTCCTTCTAGATTGTTCGAGAAATAAGAAATGGAACATCATGGAACAAATTTAATTTCCGTCGAAGCTTTTAGAACAAATTTCTTATTCTTCACACTAAGGATATTTCAAAAATTACTCTGGTATTTGTCAAACAGTTTTACACTAGTACTCACAATTTGCATGCCATTATTACATTTAGATTCTCTGTTTTCAACTGAATCTAGTGATACTAATTATGATTGGTTTTTAAATAAATTAACTCTAATAAGTAACACAATATACAACTCTCACCTTGGGTTGTTGTCATTGAAATTCAATTTTTTAGAACAAAAATTGTTGTGAAACTATTATGTTTCTTCCATAACATGAACACATAACATTACTATCTTCCTATAACAAAACAAACAAATTTTAACATATATAATACATAGATAATTTCAATTTTACATGGCCCATGCCCATGGCCTATGTTGTTGTCAATGTTATGACACAATAATTAGTCTCTTTCTTTAACATGATACTTTTCAATTAATTACAAAATTATAATTAACTCTTACCTTCGGGTTTTTCCAAGAGTCATTCAGACGAAACGGCTGCAGACAGGATCATTTGTTTGAGTTACGAATAATTACGCTAACACATGTGATGTAATGAATGGCGCTTATTTATTTTTCTCTAATTAATTTCCCTCTTTACTCTCTGTAGAACAACGGTTTACACAAAAATCGCTTAATTACTTATTACATGAAAGTGATATAAAAAAGTTACTACAATGGTCTTTGCATCATCCCCTTACAACAGCAAGATAATGCAAAAAATTTTACAATTAATTAATTTACTCAATCTATGAACCAGTATTTTACTTTGTAGGTACGTACCCCAAACTTACGCTCTCACTCACTCTCTCTCTCTCACCCTTCTATTTCATTTAGTTAAATTTGTTAGTATTCTACCCATTATATCTGTGAAATTTAAAAGTTTTGGCCAATTAGTTACTGATGGTACTTAACCGTTCCATGTGTCTCTCGGTGAGTTGTACAATCGCTGTTTGTTCAACATTACGGTTCACTCCGCGTTTAGTTGTTTTTTTCTTTGGTACACTGGTTAATTCACGTCAATGTTATGACCGTCAGTCACCACTGTTCAAATTATACGTATATTATTTCTTTAGGCGATCGACATAACTTTTCGCACTTAGAAAGTCACTTGAAGTTTTTTTAGGCTGGCCGCGCGGCCCTGAGTCACAACTGGAACTGGCGTTAGTTCGCTAAAGCTGAGCATACAGAGCTGGTCACGTGATCGTGAATATGTGCTCCCATTGGTGCTGTTAAAAGAGCGCCTTAACACAGGCGGAAAGTTTAGCAATGTTTTTGCCGCCTGGCGCAATATGCAGTTACCTGACTTTCTTCCGTGATTCACGGCTGGTGCGAAGTTAGGTGTTATTTCACAATCGGTCTACACTGCTTGAATGCGGAGACAAAACACAGCCTATCTGGTTGACTAACTCGGGGTTCTACAAGGGTGAACAATGACTATGTGGAAAATATAATTTTTAAAATGTTACCTTGGCCCTACAGTTTCGTACCGTTACAATATCCCCCCAGTAAGAGATTGAAAGCCGAAGCGTTCAAACTCTTATTGCCTAAACCCTAAGAGGATCAGTGAGGATATGGCGCCGCAACCCCCCTGAACACTACTAAAATTGTGGGTTCTTACCCCCCTAGTTTGGCGACTGCGACAGCACCCATCCGATCTTACTGGACTTCTCTGTTCGAGATCCCAACACCGAAAAATCGAACAGATACCCGACCCAGTATCGCCTAATTTTAAAACATTCAATTAAAAATCAACAAACAGCCTTCCATCACTCCATATCCCACAACTGATTTGTTTCCTCTTAGCCGTACTGGTTCATTGACAACGTACTGGCTCATTTTATATTATAGACCCAAAAAAATATAGTGTTAATAAAACAATATAGGTTTACAGTAGTACACATAAATTCCAGTTAAATTGAATAATATTCCCCATACAATATTACCCAGCCAAAATGACACATTAATTATACAGGATTACATTAACTCACAGTAATCGTACCTGAAATACAAATTATATCCTTACTTGCCTACTCATATTTATATAGAATAAACAAAAAAAATTTTTTTTTTCTTTTTTTTTTCTTTTACTACCCCCTTTTATCCCTTAACCCCTGATACCCGTTACATATTAATGTGTTCTGCGCTAGGCATCTTGGCCTTTTCCAGCCTCATCCTAGCCGTAAACCACATCTCCCTCGTGACCTGTAACTGGGTCACCGCCCATCCACACTCACTATTACCCCCCCTAGACTGTAGTGTCTAGTTGCTTTCACAAGGACTGATGCGGAAGGGGTGGACATTTTTTTCTTTTATTCCACCCCCATCCTTGCTTCGGCGTTACAATAAAATTCGGTCTTACACCTACTAATAAAAAATGAATGATACGCCCCTAATGGACTACCACCCCTATCTGGGTGAAAATAGCCCTGTTCCAAAATTAGGTAGATTCCCCAAAAAATAACCCCCCTACTAAGTCTAACAAACCATCGGGTTAACAAAACAAAACAAACCACAAGCCGGTTATATCAGGTAAATTCATGATTTGCCACAATTAACTACTTTCACGGTCATGATCCGGTGAGGTCATGGCCGCACTTCGGTGGAGAATCTACAGTTAAATATAAAACCTAGATTGACATTTAAAAAAGGTTACTTAAACAGTAATATACACATCTTAAATTCCCACACATTATCTTAGCCTAAACGTTTTTTCATCAGTTGTCAGTGTTAAATGAATATTTTAACCATTATTTACTTCAATTAGCATTTACTTTATAATTCCAGTTTACATTCAAATGAAAATATAGTTAAGTTCATTATTAAAAATCATCTTCTCAATTACTTTAATTACCAAATTAATTTAATTGTATTTAATTTACTTTAATTAATTTAATTAATCTCAAAAGTTACAGTAATTGCCTCATTATTATTTGGTCTGTAAAAAAAAATTAACTTCAATTCTTTTATGCCCCAATAAGGTTTTGATCAAGATACTGATTCATCAAGCTACAACAGTTATCAGCTTCAACACATCTGGCTGTAAACATTGGTCACACAACCTACCTGTTTACATAAACACTTGTGTGCCATACTGGTGTTATAAACACTCTGTCTCAACACTCACATAGTCTAAACATTCTGGTTACATCATATACTGACAGATATACTTCCTTCGAATTTTTGGTTTCTGTAAATCTTTTAATGTTAACATATTTATCAATTGCTACCAACTCAGATCAAAGTTACTTTTGCTTCATTAATGAAATTAGCCATTTTAGATTATTTGTTTAACTTGAAAATTCTTTAATAATCTCCACTCAAACAGTTTAACTTTAATTACCGCTGTATGAAGTTAATGTATCAAATATATAAAATTACAATTTCAATTTGAATCAAAATGAATTTAAACACAACACCAACATTTACAATATTAAATTACTCCAGGGACAACTACAATTCAATTTCATCTCTTCGTACATTCAAAACAATTTCAATTGCTTTAATTACATTTATCAAAAAGATTCTAATTAGTCTAGTATTTCAGTTTTTCTTAATATTTCAATAAATTTTACAAACATTACATCATTTGTTTCAAATCTCTCTTTAAATTCCTCCACAATCACATTCTTAATACCATTATCCCCTACTCATAACCTAACATAGCAGGTACCACAAAATAATAATTAAACCTTTTGGTTACATAAGTTTTACTTTAGAATATGTTCCAAAATTATTTTTTCTTAATTACCTGTAAATAGGTTATATGTTACATGTACAGAATAATTGTATACCGGGATGCGATTGAAGACGAACAGAACCCCGCTACTATGACAGTGAATAACTACCCTTCTTACTGTACTGAATTCTATACCTGCCTCCTTTTTCCAAAATAATAAACAAACCACAACCACTAATCTACAGCCCCATCCCGATATACAATTATTCTATTAAACTATACAAACATTTATTATTTAGTTTGTCTACTCAGCCACAAAACTTCTCTACCAACTATCTAATTAAGGGATGAGTTTACAATTCATAAATAACGCCAGTTTATTTAATTTTGAGGATTACCCTAATGTAGTGTTTAGAATTAAGGCAATCAAATGGTTCCAAAAAGTGTGCCAAATTATGTAACTATTGTTATGTTTACTCTAAGGGGAGGGTGAAGGAAATCGGGAAGATAAAAAAGGTAAGGATCATTTAAAGGTCAAGAACTAGGACTAAAGGTAAGGGCAAAGCTTCCTCCGGAAATAAGGGTAAATGGAGAAAACCAAGGCTCGCATGGGCAGGGGCGCGTCCCTGAAATAGACGAACCCCACTGGGACAAGTGGGAAACATCTATCCGCTACCACTTACTGTTTTATATTATTTATAGTTGTTTAGTTGTGTTTAATTACAAAATTTATTTTTATTATTTTTATTTATTATTATTTCATTTCGACCAATACTTTTTTAAATTAGTGGCATTATGGGTACCCACTATTTCCCCAGTCATTTGGTTTCGTAGCACGTAGGCATTATCCATTTTGATTTCAACTACTTCATACGGTCCTTCATACAACAAAAAGAATTTTTTAATCTCTTTATCTTGTGCACTTGATAAATCGTGTCTTCTTACTAATACCAGCTGACCTATCTCATACTTAATCCACTTACCTTTGGCATCATGAAGCCGTTTTCTTCTTTCTCCCTTCGTTAATAAGTTTTCATTTGCGAGTTGAAGTTTTACTTCCAGATCTCTTGGGTTGCTCTCCGGTGGAAAGTTGAACAGCTGTTCCAGGATCCTAGGTGGACGTTTTCCCTTGACTAGCTCATATGGTGTGAACCCCGTTGATTCATGGGTGGTACAATTTAACCATTCTTCCCACATAGGCTGGCCATTCACTGTGTTTAGCATGGCAGTATGCCCGGAAAATTCTTCCTAATTCTCGCATGACTCTTTCGGCTTGGTTCGACTGAGGATGATATACCGCCGTGTGTTTAGGTATGATACCTTCCCAACCCAAAGTTTGTCTCCATATTCCGCTAATAAATTGGGGCCCATGGTCGGATAATATTATTTTAAGTTTTCCGGTTTTAATCATATAGTCCTTCGTTATTTTCTCACTTAGTACTTTACTAGTAGCCCTCTTTACACTGTATAATCTTACAAATTTCGTGAATGTATCTAATACCACAAAAATATACATTACGCCTCCCCTTCCCTTTGGTAGAGGGCCAAACAAATCTACTGCAACTAAATCAAAAGGCTTTTCTACGTTAATACACCTCATCTCTCCCTCTAAACGGTAATTAACTACTTTTGACTTTTGGCATAAATCGCACCCTCGGAGTAAAGGTCTAACCCTCCGTTCCATATTCTTAAATAAACATGATTCTTTTAATACATTTACACATTTCCTAGCGCCGAAATGCCCATACCGAAATGACAGTCCCATATTATCTTATCTACCAACCCTTCCGGAATAACTAACCTCCAATCACGCTCACCCCCCTCTACTTTCTTAAACAAACTCCCTTGATAGATCTGGAAATAACGGCTATACCCTGACTCCTCTAAGTCGGACTCTAAGCTAGTTATTATTTTGTTCAATTTAAGATCTGTTCTTTGCATACTATTAATATCTCTCAATTCTTCCCCAAATAATCTATCTTCCCTGCTAAGTCTGAAAATTTCTATTTCTTTTAAGTCCCTCCCTGTTCTCGTTCCCTCTGTATCTACCCTGGATAAAGTGTCAGGTATTTTGTTTTCTACCCCTTTTATATACTCCCAACTAAAATTGTACTCTTGTAAAGCTAGCACCCACCTGGTTATCCTGCTGTGTGTCAACTTACAGGTGTTTAAAAAAGATTGCCTTGTGGTCCGTCCGGATGATGGTGGAGTTGCCCAGTAGATATGTACGAAACTTCTTTACTGCAAAGACAATGCTTAATAGTTCCTTCTCGGTCGTTGTGTAATTTCTTTCAGCAGCTAACAAGGTGCGACTGGCGAAAGCGATGGTGTGATGCTCCTTTTCGTCGTCCTCCTGGTACAGTTCTGCGCCCAACGCGATGTTACTAGCGTCGGTCTGTAAAAAAAATGTGCGTTCAAAATTAGGGTGATTCATCATGATCATGTTACTAAAATGGTCCTTTATTTCGATAAACACCTTTAGTTCTCTTTCCCCCCATTTCCACTGTTTGTTCTTTCGTAACACTGCGCTCAACTTTGAGGTTATATGGGCATAATTTTTCTGAAATTTTCTGTAGAAATTACATAGTCCTAAAAAACTTTGTAACTGCTTAATATTTTGAGGTTCTGGGAATTTTAAAATTGATTCTACTTTCTCTGCGTTAGCTTTTATCCCATCTGGTGCAATTATGAACCCTAAAAAATGTATTTCTTTCTGTAAGAATTTAGATTTCTCCCAATTGACAGTCAACCCCCCTGTACGCAATCTATCTAATACATATTCTAAATGTTCCACATGTTCGGAAAATGTTCGTGATGCTATCAATATATCGTCTACATAAATCGTTAAAAAATCTAAATTATGTGGCTGGAGTATTTCATCTAAACATTTTATAAAGCTGGCTACACTGGTATTCAGCCCAAAAGGTAATCGTTTAAATTGGTAATTCTTTCCATTGAACAGGAATGCTGTGTATTTCCTGCTGTCACATGCTAACGGGACTTGCCAGTACCCCGCGGTTAAATCTAATGAGGTCATGTATTTAACTCCACTGAATTTTTGGAAGATTTCGTTTATTGCTTCGGGTGACTCCCGGTCCAGGATAATTATTTGATTAATCTTACGGGCGTCTAAACATAATCTAACGCGGCCATCTTTCTTAATGACTACTACTAACGGGTTAGAGTACGGTGATACTGATCTTTCTATTATGTCCCCTTCCAACATTTTATCTAATTCCGCCTGAACCGCCCTTCTTTTTGAATAAGGTACCGGATAGCTTCTTTGTACATAGGGTGCGTGTTCCCTTACTTTTAATTCACACTCATAATCCCTTGCCCTCCCTGGTACATCGGCAAACACTTCTCGAAAACACTCTATTACCTGCCACAACGCTTTGCGTTGAGAACTCCCTACATCACGCCCCTCACTACAAAATTTTACCGCTCTATCCTCCCAAATTCGTTTATTTACATTATCCCCTAACTCTCCCTCTCTACATGCGTACGTATTAACTACCGTATCTACTTTACTGGCCCGATTTAGTATCATCTTAACTCCCGAAATTCTGACTTTATCTACTACCCGCTCAAAGTTAATCTCAACTGGTTTACCTTCATTATTAAGTACTAACAACCGCTTCTGGAAATCAATTACCGCCTTGTGTTTTATCAAAAAATCATTCCCCAGAATAACCTCCAAATTTAGTCCCCTTACTACTAAAAATGTGTTGTCATATTCTACTCCATTAATTACCATGTTCAAATGTACTTGTTTAGTTACACGTTTACTCCTAACCCCGGTAATACCTACAATGGTCACCCCCGCTACTGGCAAAATTGGGATATTTTTATTTATTTCTTGCAGACTCTCTAATATGTGTTCGGAAATGACAGAAATTTCGCTACCTGTATCAACTAAAGTTTTTACTTCCTTACCTTCAATTTGAATTCTTACCTCTGTCAGTCCGGTTTCTGGTCTTGCTGTCTCCAAGTCCTCTTCCTCCATCAGTTCCTTGGACATATCCGTACAGATGACGTTATTTGTATATTCGTTATTATCTTGGGCCCCGCATTCATTTGTCGACAATGGTGGGGTCCCTTCACTCACTGTCCTTGTTAGTTTTCCGTCTGGGTGTTTGCACGGCCTGGAGTGTGCCCACCACGACATCTATTAGAAGTTCCACTGCTTCCCGGTGCTCCTCGGTTGCTGCTCCCTCCTCTCTGTGGTTGACTATTTTGGTTATGTTCAGTATTACTGCGTTGGCAACTCCTCTCTTTATGACACCTGTAACAAGTTGTTCTACTACCATAGTTCTCACAATGACACTCTCCACATCGCCAGTCATCACGTCTATAGTTATTATTGTAGCCTCCCCTTGTCCCTCTATATGTGTTTGGTGTCCCACTAGATTGATTATGATTATGATTCTCATTGTTATGTACCCCTGACGGGTTTGAGCGCCTACCAATTTCCCGGTCCCTGATATTTTGGAAAATATCTAATATTTGTTCAAGATCACTTATACCTTCCACTTCCCGCGTCATCAGGTTAATTTGCACCTCCCTTGGTAAATGTTTACTTATATGACGTACAAATGATCTAAACGGTAATGGTGGTTCAAGGTATTTTGCCTCATTGTACATTTTCATTACATAAATGGTGACATTATTACCATTAGTCCCAAAATTACCCGACCCCATTATCTTACTTCTAAGTACTTCTTGGTCCTCTTCAGACCAGTATTTACTTCTAAAATCCCCTTCAAAACTTTGGAAATCTAACCAATCTCCCTTATGTACCTCCGCCCAAATTGAGGGGCTTCCCTTAAAACATTTCATAACTTTCAATAATTTCATCTCCCAATTATTGTTACAAAATCTATTAAAGTCTCTTACTCTATTTAGGAATTGCATAGGGTGTACCCCCCTCCTATCACCAGTAAATGACTCTAACTCTATTTCGCTATCTACATTACGGTTGATTACTACTTGCTCATGGACACTGTCTAATGTTTTGTTTATTACCGTGTTCAAGTCATCTTTAACATTGATTATTTTTTGTTCCATTAAATTAAACTTATTGTTAGTTACCCATTCAGATTGAATACTGGCATTATTTACCATTTCTACAGCACCTTTTAATAGCTGTATTTCTGACTTACAACTACTTTCTGTTTCACTGATCTTACTATCAACATTGTCATTAATTTCTAAAATTTTATTCGCAAAACTCAATTGACATTCACTTATTTTGCTATCGCAATTGCTTTCTATTTCATTTATTTTGAAATTAACATTAGTTTCATATGTCTCAATGTTATCTCTAACTTCTTCTATTTTCTCTACTACACAATTAAATTTACAGTCATTATCAACGTTACACTTTTTTATCCTACTTTCAAAATTATCTTTCAACTCTTGAATTTGCTCATGCACTTGTATTTTGACTGTCTCTGTCACTTGTTTATTTACATTAATGATATGCTTATTTAATTGTTCATTTACTGAGCCTATCACTTGTTGTTTAATAGTGTTAAAGCATTCATCCATCTCATTTAAACGTTTATTAATATTGTCTTCAAACTTAGCGTTCTGTATATTAATTTCATCAAAACGACTATTTATAATATCAAATTTACTATTCTGTTCATTGAATTTCTCATTAACACTACTTTTAAATTCTTGCATTTCATTTTTCTGTTCATCAAATTTAGCGTCATTACTATCAAATCGTTTACTGAGAAGGTTAAATAGGTCATTCATTGACATTTCTTTTTCTTTTATATTTGTTTTAATTGTAATAGGGGTGGAAGTTGCTCCCCCCTCATTAATGAATACAGATTCGTTTACATTACTGTCACTGATTGACAGTGACTCTGTCTGAATACCTGAATCGCCTTTATTGGCCGACTCAGTTGACATATTTTCATTTACTACCGTTTCGGTTACTATTGTTTTTATTAGATTTTTAGCACTAGTGCTAGTTAAATCAATAGTGTTTTCCATATTTTCAAGTATTTACTTATACACAATTTATATACTTATACTGACAATCGCCCTCACTCCCAAACAACCCGTTCTGCAGCTTGGTTAGGTCTGGCGAATGTAAGTTGTAACCTACACTCGAGTCCCTGTTCGGGCGCCATTGACACTTTTCAATTAATTACAAAATTATAATTAACTCTTACCTTCGGGTTTTTCCAAGAGCCATTCAGACGAAACGGCTGCAGACAGGATCATTTGTTTGAGTTACGAATAATTACGCTAACACATGTGATGTAATGAATGGCGCTTATTTATTTTTCTCTAATTAATTTCCCTCTTTACTCTCTGTAGAACAACGGTTTACACAAAAATCGCTTAATTACTTATTACATGAAAGTGATATAAAAAAGTTACTACAATGGTCTTTGCATCATCCCCTTACAACAGCAAGATAATGCAAAAAATTTTACAATTAATTAATTTACTCAATCTATGAACCAGTATTTTACTTTGTAGGTACGTACCCCAAACTTACGCTCTCACTCACTCTCTCTCTCACCCTTCTATTTCATTTAGTTAATTTTGTTAGTATTCTACCCATTATATCTGTGAAATTTAAAAGTTTTGGCCAATTAGTTACTGATGGTACTTAACCGTTCCATGTGTCTCTCGGTGAGTTGTACAATCGCTGTTTGTTCAACATTATGGTTCACTCCGCGTTTAGTTGTTTTTTTCTTTGGTACACTGGTTAATTCACGTCAATGTTATGACTGTCAGTCACCACTGTTCAAATTATACGTATATTATTTCTTTAGTCGGCCGACATAACTTTTCGCACTTAGAAAGTCACTTGAAGTTTTTTTAGGCTGGCCGCGCGGCCCTGAGTCACAACTGGAACTGGCGTTAGTTCGCTAAAGCTGAGCATACAGAGCTGGTCACGTGATCGTGAATATGTGCTCCCATTGGTGCTGTTAAAAGAGCGCCTTAACACAGGCGGAAAGTTAGCAATGTTTTTGCTGCCTGGCGCAATATGCAGTTACCTGACTTTCTTCCGTGATTCACGGCTGGTGCGAAGTTAGGTGTTATTTCACAATCGGTCTACGCTGCTTGAATGCGGAGACAAAACACAGCCTATCTGGTTGACTAACTCGGGGTTCTACAAGGGTGAACAATGACTATGTGGAAAATATAATTTTTAAAATGTTACCTTGGCCCTACAGTTTCGTACCGTTACAAACATATATAGTATTTCACTAGTGTACACTCAGAGTTTATTATATTGTCTGCCTTTTGTGATACCTGGTTACTCTTTACACATATGATCTTTATTACAGGATAACATAGCATCATATTGGTTGGTCTGAGATGTCCTTTTTTCATAGTGTGACAAATCTCACTCTTATAAGTTAAATTCTTTCATAATTGATCTTATTTTCAACTGAGTTTGTTCGTTTTTAAGGTATACTGAAGTATTGTACCATTCTCTTTTATTTTTGCCAACATTTTGTAAATATTTAGCCAGATATGACTATTTTTTGTACTGGTTGATTGGCCCCAGCCATACATGGTATAGGTAAATATTTTGCTAACTCGACTATTACAATGTTAAAGTTAGTCAAATATATTAGTATAGTTGCTTTATATTATATTTCAACTTTCTAATGCAATTTGGTTGCATTTTGGCAACATTAAATCCATAAATCATACAACATTATATGCCTACCACATGTTTTTAGTTAATACAGTTTTTGGCTATTTTGACTGGCTTTTATTCATTTGACAGCTTTCTTTATCTAAGATAAATTGTTCATTTTTGTCTGCTTGACAATTACATATAGTTTTTATTTCAATTTGATAATAATTAATTTTTACATGAAATCTGAGTGTTTGGTCTCAAATCCAACACATTAATATTTTTTGTCATAACAATTATATAATTTTTATTTTAACTTAGATTCCTTCTAATAATGTATTTAAGCCATTTAATATATTTATTTTATTTACATTACACAATATAATACTGGATCATGTCCATTCATTCACAATAAATAGTTCTTTATACTCTATTCAGACTTAATAATTAACGACTTCATTTTGGTTGATCCTGATATTATTTGTCTCTCTCATAGTATCTTATGGTTTTTTCACTGTTATTCACTTTAATAATATATATGGGGTTTGTGTTTTAGTCAAAGTCTGGTCGTTTTTCATGTTAGTAGTAATAATTATTAGACAATATTAAAAAATTTTTAGGGCTACTTGGGTTCGATACTGTCCACCTCACTCTCCTCTTATGATAAATTGCTATGTAAATGGTTTCCTTTATGGAACGTTCTGTGACGTTACATATGCCTCTCCATTAAAGTTGATAATTTTTGAAAAACATATCTTTGGTTTTGATGAAATTATCGTCTCTATATTAACCTTTTATTAGCTTCTTTATATTTCATTCTTTTATCTTATAATTAAATTCCTGTACTACTCCTTTAATATATTAATCCAACTCAATATTCCTAGTTCGTTCTTTGTCGTATCACCTATTCCTTTCCTTTTTACCTTGATGTTAATTATTTAATCTTTGATATAATTCCCTAACTTTCATAGAGGGTTGGGAGTCAGAGTGGCTCGCTATGGCATACATTCTCTGCCCTTCCCTATCTATAACTACTGAAATCAGAGGCAACACATCCCTGTCCAGAAAATAATAATTGCACCTTCGCAACAAATAATAATAATAATAATAATAATAATAAAAAATACAATATTCAAAGATCATAGGCTCCTACACATAAATTCCCTTTCTTAAACTCTTCTGATTAATTCGCAATTATATTAATATATAGTTCTCCGCAGGTAAAATTATCGTTTAAAATCATTCAATGTTAATAGCTATATTCATTCATCATTACCTCCTTATGTAACACGCTGTTTCCTTTTTTTTCATTTATCATCTCCATTTAGTATCAATTATATGACAGTATTTCTCCTTTTTTCCTCCTTTACTAAGTACGGGTAAGCTGGTAAATATACGTTGACATGGCTATTGGAAATAAATCTTGCCTATAGTGAAATGTGTCCATCTCGTAATATTTATTAATAATAATCTCTCTCCTTCTCTAAGTACGGGTAAGCTGGTAAATATACGTTGACATGGCTATTGGAAATAAATCTTGCCTATGGTGGAATGTGTCCATCTCGTAATATTTATTAATAATAATCATTATACAATAATATTTATATTTATTTAATAATCTCTACCTCCTTTCTAATTATGGGTAAGTTAGAAAAATCCACGTTAACATGTTTAGTCAAGGTACCTTCTCAATGATGCTGTATTTGACTTGGGTTTTTGGTCATGGTACTTGCTCACTGATTGAGTATTTGACATGTGATTTTTAATCATGGTACTTTTTCAATGATGTTTGGTTATACGTACCTTTTACTTTGTTCCTAACCGTGTCAGTTACCTCGTAGGTATTGTTTTTATTGTCTCTGGTTATCGTGAAAGGTCCTGTATATAAAAGTAGCAATTTCCTCGTTATGCCTTGTATAGCACTGGGTAATTCTCTATTTTTAACTAACACCTTTTCTCCTACCTCATATTTAATTGCCTTGGGCTGTGATTTGACATATTTTTTCCGCTGCTGTTCCGTTTTTTCTAACACCTTGTTATAAAATTTAGTTCTTTCAAAGTGGTATGCGGGTTCGTCGGGAAAATTAATAATCTCTTTTATCTCTCATGGTGGGGGTCTTTCGAACATAACTGTGTATGGCGACACCTCGATGGTATTGTGATGTGAGAAATTGAGAAAATCCTCGGTTGATGCTATGTATTCATGCCATCTTTTCTGCTCGTTATGGCAGTAGGTTCTCAGCAACCGTCCTACTTCCCTTAACATTCTCTCGGCTGGGTTACTATTCGGGTGATATACGGACGTCTTGTACGTTTTTATTCCGTGTTTTCCAAGGTTTTCCTTCCAAAGTTTTCCCCTAAACTGGGTACCGTGGTCCGTAATTATTGAATATGGTCGGCCTACCTCCATTATATATCGTTCTATTATGATGCCTATTATCTTCCTGGTCGTTGCCCTAGTTATTGGGTATAGCTTTGTATATTTGCTAAAATGGTCGAAGATGATTACGATAAATTTATATCGGTGTCTCCCACCGCTGCGTGGAAATGGTCCACAGATATCGAGAAATACCTTTTCCAATTTTTCGGTGGATGTTATGGGTATCATGACCCCTTCTTTTCTCTCGTTATCACACTTTACTTTTTGACAAATATCGCACGACCGTATCGCCAGTTGCACCTTCTTATTCATCCCTTTGATGTATGTTTGCTCTTCCAATGCCTTCCTTACTTTGAGGGCACCCATATGTCCGTACCTGTCGTGATAGTCAATTATTAGCGGTCTCTCTATTGCTGGTGGGATTACTAACTTCCAATTCTCTTGGTGCGGGGTATTCCTTATAAACAAAGTGTCGTTGTGTATACAGTAATATCTATTTATGAACTCATCGCCTTCCTGTACCCGTTTTCTAATATCTCCTAATCTTGGATCGGCCTCTTGTTGTGACTTTATATTGTTTAAAATATTTTTTAAATCTTCCCTGCTCTTAATAATATGGTATACTTTTGCTAATTGTTCCCTTTCGCCGTCAAAGGTTTGGTCTGGTATATTGACGCGAGATAGGACGTCGGCTGCTACGTTCTGTTTGCCGGGTATATATTCCCATGTGATATTATATTCTTGCAAGGCCAAAACCCATCTCGTCAGCCTTCCGTGGTTCAGCTTACAATGCTTTAAAAATGATATAGATTTGTGGTCGCTTCTAACTGTTATGGGGTACCGTAATATATATGTCCTAAATTTACCACATGCGAAAACTACACTCAACAATTCTTTTTCGGTAGTATTGTAGTTTCGTTCGCAACTGTTCAGCACGCGGCTAGCGAAGCTAATTACTAAATGATTACCATCCTGATCTTCCTGATATAGGGCTGCACCTAAACTCACGTTACTGGCATCGCAGTTTAGAAAAAATGGTTTTGTAAAGTCGGGATGATGCAACATTACTGCTTCTAAAAACTTTTCCTTTATGAGATTGAGCACTCCATCTTGCTCTGGTCCCCAAGTCCATTTGTCTTTAGCTGATAACTGCTTTTGGAACCTGGAAGTTAGTTCTGAGTAATTGGACCGAAACTTTCTGTAATAGTTACAGATTCCTAAAAATGACTGCAGCTGTTTCCTATTCTTTGGGGTGGGGAATTTCTGTATGGCCTCTACCTTCTCTTTGGATGGAGTAATCCCTTGTTCTGTTAGATTAAATCCTAAAAATTTCACCTCATTTGCAATGAATTGGGACTTATCTAATTTGAGGGTGATATTATTCTCTGATAGTTTCTCTAACGCCTGTTCAACCCTATTACAATGATCGTCCCAATTCGCTGAAGTTACCAGTAGATCGTCGACGTATACTGTCGTAAACTTCAGTACTTCCTGCCCCAATATTCTGTCCATTATCTTTACAAACACCGCCACAGAATTTATTAAGCCAAAGGGTAATCGCTTAAACTGATAGTTTCTACCCTCGAATATGAATGCCATATATTTCCTACTATCAGGGTGGAGTTCTACCTGCCAGTAACCGCATACGGTATCCCATGAGCTTATATACTTTGTTCCGTGAAACTTTTTCAATATTTCCTCTATCTCCCCAGGTGATGTGCGGTCGTTAACAATCATCTTGTTGATCTCCCTAGCATCGAGACATATACGTACCTTTCCGTTCTTTTTTGGCACAGCTATGATTGGGCTGGTAAAGGGCGAATGACTATACTCGATTATGTCGTCCTCTATCATCCTGTTCAATTCTTCCCTGACTTTGTTCTTTAGCGAGTAGGCGATCGGGTACGATTTCCTGTTAAATTCCACCGGAGTTTTGAATTTTACGGTGCATTGATAATCTCTGGCTTTACCTGGAGCGTTTGAGAATATGTGTTTGTAATTGTTGTATACTTTAATCAATTGTTCCGCCTGTTTTTCGCTGATCAGATCCCTTGCCTTCGTCCTTCGGAAATCCCGTATCTCTTCTAATTTTTCTAACCACAACTCTGGGTTTTCCTCCTGATGTAAAGGCATGTTTATAGGTCGATCGGCACAATAATAATGGTTCACTATCGCTTGATAAGGTGTGTTGTCTGTACCATCTCCTTGGACATTGATTAAATTATTGTTCCAAATTCCCTTGTTAGTTTTTAAAGTTATCATCTTACCTTCTAAATCTATTACTGCATTATATGGCCTAAGTATATCGCAGCCTATTAGGATACTCATGGGTAAATTATTCGCCACTAATAACCCTACTGGTATCGTTACCCCATTACTAGTCATCTCTAATGACACCTGTTTCTTTATCGATTTATTTTGCCTCCCCGTTGCTCCGACTAGAATGATGTTATTTATAGGCAGAGTGGGTATTGGTAAATTACTATTTTGTTTGATCCGCTCTAACTCTACACTATCGATAAGCGATACATTTGACCCCGTGTCAATGAGTAATATTGCTTCTATGCCATTGATATTTGCCTTGATTTGTACGATATCATTGTTCCCTTTGTTACGGTTTTTAACGATATTGTCACTCTCTTCTAATAACTCCCCTCTAATATCCTTAAGATAATTATTTATTCTTAATGTCATAGTCCTGTCATTGTCCTGTCTGTGTTTGTAACTAGTCACCCCATAATATTGGTTCAGTGAAGGGCGGTTTTCCTTTTCCACTGCCGCGTTTAGTTTAAATGAGCCACGGTCTCGTTGGCCCGGTCGCCCGGAACATTGGGTTGCTGACCCGTCTGTGTTTCCTGCCTGACCTCGGGATTACCATTAATAGGTTGGCTATTCATCGTATTGCCCTGGCTACCTGGCGCCTGTTGTGGGTAAAACATGTAAGTGGGTACATTGGGTGGATATGGCCGTCGGTTATTGGCCATTATATAGTTTACCTGGGGCCTATATTCTGGATTTCTCCTATCGCCTCCTCCTTGGTCGCCCCCGTTACGATAATTATTACGTTGACCGTAATTATTTCCCCTATAGTTATTCCCGCGATAACTGTTTTCCTGGTGGTAATTTCTACCGTAATTATTCCCGGTGTAACTACCTCTGTTTGGTCCCGGATAGTTACGGTTATTTGGACCCTGAGTGTTATCACTTCGGCCATTTGGTGGGGTATTATTATTCTGACTACTTGTGTTAAGGTTGTTACCGTTCCACCTCCATTCCGGTTTGGTCCGTTATTATTGTTGTTGTACTCTACCTTACGATTGGGGGGTTGGTAATCCTGGAATCTTCCAGTGGATTCACAATTTTCTAGTAATTTGGCTAGATCGGCCATTTTACTGAGCTGTTGGTACAATTGGGCATCTTTGATACCATAGCTGTAGTGTCCAGCTAACTGCCTTACCAAACATTCCTCCGGGATTGGCGGTATCAACTTTCGTGCCAAACATACCTTTCCTAAGAAATAAGACGTCGGGGACTGTCCATTGGACGCGTCGTATTTGCCATAGAATATGTCCATCCTTACCCTGTTTTGTGCAGTCTCCGACCAATACTTTTCCTTAAACTGGCGTTTAAACTCGGCTAAATTCGTGATTTCGGGTCGTACCGCTATCCACCAGTTTACCCTAGTGTTTTTAAATGTCTCGTCTAGCATCTCCCTTATCCTGTCCCACCTTGTTTCTCTATTTCTTCCAATAAACTCTTCCATTCTTTCTAAAAATTCCATTGGGTTTCGACGATAGTTTTGGAAGTTGATTACTTCCCTATTTTCACTATGACACGTATGAGTATTTAATATAGGTGTGTCTCTCAGCGCCTCCAATCTTTCCTGCAGGTTTTCCTCTCTGGTCTATTTCCAGTATGCTATTTTTGTTAGTTTTTATTTGTTCGTCCAGCCTGTTAGCGATGTCATATGTTCTCTGCATCCTCTCGCTAACGTCTTTCTGGACTTCTCCCACCTCCTGCATGATGGCGTCTTGGTTCAGCCTTACTTTGTTTTCAAGATTTCTAACATCTTGTTTGGTCTCTACTGTTTGTTCCTCTATATTTTCGAAACGGGTATTATTTCCCTCCTGTAGTTTTTCCAACTGTTTCTCCATGTTTTCGACCTTCCTGTCACTATCGATTTTATTATCATCGATCTTTTTGTTTACTGTTTCGTACTTTATGCTAATTTCTTTTTTCAGGGACTCTATACATTTTTTATTCTCCTCCTGAAATATCTCCAGTTTATTCCCATTGTCATTTATTTTCTCGGTTATATCCTTCCTTAAAGATTCTATGTTTTTGTCTAATTTTATTATTTCCTCCTTATCTTCCTGTCTCTTTTTATTATTCTCCTCCTTATCTTCCCGTCTATTTTTATTCATGGATTCTATTACTTCCTCCTTATCTTCCTTCATTCTTTGGAGCATCATCATTATTATATTCACGTCAATGCTCCCTGTTATTTTTTCTGGTTTGGGTTTCTCTGTTTGTTCTACCATTTGTATGGGTTCTTCTCCCGTTTGTTCCTCTATTTCATCTGCCGTTTGTACTGGTCTTTCCATTTCTAGTGTGGGCGGTTCTAACTCTATTTCCTCCATTTGTACTGCCTCTCCGTCTTCCACACTTAACTCGGGTTCCACATTCTTCTTCACCTTTTTTCCCTTAGGTTGCGGCATTTTGATCTGTTGGTAGTTGCCGGGCTTGTTCCGTTTTTTGAAGCCTCACTAGTTGGGCTGCCAATTTATAACAAAATGAAATAGTGTAAAAGTGTTGTTCGTGTTGTGAAATGTCGGGCGTTCCCTCCTCGCACTTTTTGTTACTTACCGGTGATCGGATCCTCTGCGGTGATGTAGTCCTGTAACACAACTTAATACTATGTTTTTTGTGGGCGCCACTTGGAATCGTTTGTTCCAAGAAAGAAATATGGTTATTAAAGAAATTAAAATTTTGAATTCTTAATTCTATGAAAAAATGTAAACAAGTCAGTTTAGTTTGAAAAAATAAGGTAAGTTTAATGATTCTTCAAAAAAAATCGTCTGAAGGACTAACATACATGAAAAAATTATAAAATTGCAGAGTTGCAAAAAAAATTCATAAGTTATTATTATTATTGACAATTTTATTTCTCCAATCAAGTATCGGCTAGTATTTTCAATTTTTACTCAGTTGAAAAGCATGAGTTTAATACGTGAAATAATCTTTACTCTCAGGACGTGACTCCTTTGAACTACCAAGACATATCAATAAGACGCTTTACAAGAAAAATTAAGTGATTTGAAGGTGTGTGTGGCATGTGTAGTACAACTGTGTGACAAAATGTAACCAGGTAAAAAATGACTTTAATTTTGGTAACTCACAATCCAATGGTTAATTAATCTCGCACTGGACACTCCTCTCTGGTAATTTTTCAATTTCGCCTCTTCATGTGTGCACTGAATTTATTTTAAGTCAAAATTGCGATCATTTACAATTTCCGCACTTTTTGTGAAATGGTTTCGCAGTAGATTTTCGTTCAAACCCCGCCGCTACAAATCAGCTGCTTTCGCGTTGATTCCCAAATTGGCCACCACAGCGCTGATTCCCATGTAGTCGAGAGAAAGGCTTTGTGTTTGTTTGTTTACGTTAAGGGAGTTATTGTCAAGTTAGTTTGTCTTTGCGAACACAGCAGAATTGGTTCTCTATTTAAAATTTCGGTCCCTCCTGGGCCGTTGACGTTCTGGCTGCGTGATTTCTATTAAAATTTGCCGTGTTGCTGCTCTATTTCAGCAACACATTGGCATAGATTCTTGTAGAGGTTAAGTCAGTCTGTTTGTCAATGTATGTGAAAAGCCTTTCTTCGGGTCTTGTGTCGATTTCTCGCCTTCGGTTTCACCTTGACTGCGTTGATCAGTGTCGTGGGTGATGCATCTGTTCTGGAGTTCAAGCTTCAAGTGTTTTTGGGTCGAATTTGGTCTCTCTTTTATACTAATTCAGGCTGATTGTTTTCATTGACTTCCGGTATATTTGTGTAAAAATTCCTTCTAGATTGTTTGAGAAATAAGAAATGGAACATCATGGAACAAATTTAATTTCCGTCGAAGCTTTTAGAACAAATTTCTTATTCTTCACACTAAGGATATTTCAAAAATTACTCTGGTATTTGTCAAATAGTTTTACATTAGTACTCACAATTTGGATGCCATTATTACATTTAGATTCTCTGTTTTCAACTGAATCTAGTGATACCAATTATGATTGGTTTTTAAATAAATTAACTCTAATAAGTAACACAATATACAACTCTCACCTGGGGTTGTTGTCATTGAAATTCAATTTTTTAGAACAAAAATTGTTGTGAAACTATTATGTTTCCTCCATAACATGAACACATAACATTACTATCTTCCTATAACAAAACAAACAAATTTTAACATATATAATACATAGATAATTTCAATTTTACATGGCCCATGCCCATGGCCTATGTTGTTGTCAATGTTATGACACAATAATTAGTCTCTTTCTTTAACATATATAGTATTTCACTAGTGTACACTCAGAGTTTATTATATTGTCTGTCTTTTGTGATACCTGGTTACTCTTTACACATATTATCTTTATTACAGGATAACATAGCATCATATTGGTTGGTCTGAGATGTCCTTTTTTCATAGTGTGACAAATCTCACTCTTATAAGTTAAATTCTTTCATAATTGATCTTATTTTCAACTGAGTTTGTTCGTTTTTAAGGTATACTGAAGTATTGTACCATTCTCTTTTATTTTTGCCAACATTTTGTAAATATTTAGCCAGATATGACTATTTTTTGTACTGGTTGATTGGCCCCAGCCATACATGGTATAGGTAAATATTTTGCTAACTCGACTATTACAATGTTAAAGTTAGTCAAATATATTAGTATAGTTGCTTTATATTATATTTCAACTTTTTAATGCAATTTGGTTGCATTTTGGCAACATTAAATCCATAAATCATACAATATTATATGCCTACCACATGTTTTTAGTTAATACAGTTTTTGGCTATTTTGACTGGCTTTTATTCATTTGACAGCTTTCTTTATCTAAGATAAATTGTTCATTTTTGTCTGCTTGACAATTACATATAGTTTTTATTTCAATTTGATAATAATTAATTTTTACATGAAATCTGAGTGTTTGGTCTCAAATCCAACACATTAATATTTTTTGTCATAACAATTATATAATTTTTATTTTAACTTAGATTCCTTCTAATAATGTATTTAAGCCATTTAATACATTTATTTTATTTACATTACATAATATAATACTGGATCATGTCCATTCATTCACAATAAATAGTTCTTTATACTCGATTCAGACTTAATAATTAATGACTTCATTTTGGTTGATCCTGATATTATTTGTCTCTCTCATAGTATCTTATGGTTTTTTCACTGTTATTCACTTTAATAATATATATGGGGTTTGTGTTTTAGTCAAAGTCTGGTCGTTTTTCATGTTAGTAGTAATAATTATTAGACAATATTAAAAAATTTTTAGGGCTACTTGGGTTCGATACTGTCCACCTCGCTCTCCTCTTATGATAAATTGCTATGTAAATGGTTTCCTTTATGGAACGTTCTGTGACGTTACAACTTGAACAACAGACTGAAAATTGTAAACAGGACACCATTAAAATCACGGAGAGTTTAGAAGAATTAACAGAAAAAATTGTTGATACTAACTTACGTATTGACATGCTAGAGAATAATTTTAAACAAGCCTTACATGAACAACTTGTACGGATTGAAAATAAACAAAAAGAATTACGTCTCGAGTGGAGGAAAGATCTAAAAGAATCGCATAAACAAATAAATGAAAATTTAAATGATACTTTAACTACTATGATGTGAGAGCAGGATGATAAAATTCAAACTGTTAGTAATATGTCACAAGCAAATACCAGTAAACTTAGAGACATAGAAACGCGTACTGTAGTCATTGAAAATAGAATTGAAGAAACTACAAAAGACCGTTCGGGAGACGTCTCACATATGAAAGAAGAAATCCAAGAGGAGATGAACCAGCTTCGAAGTGAGTTGAGAAGACGACAGAATCAAATGACCATGTTTCCTACACCAATGGAAGAAAGGACCAGACTTAAATTCTCATGTGGAAAATGGGAGAACAGTATGGAATTCCTAGCTAGAGTGGAGAAGGAAATAGAAAAGATTGGCAGTGCAATAAATGATGACGAAAAGATAGACTTCGTCACGCGATATCTTAAAGATTCAGCCAGTCAATGGTATTCTATTATTAGAGATAACGTCAGTACATATCAGCAGTTTCATGAGGCATTCGAAAACAGATACTGGAACGTGCATACCCAACGACAGGTGAGGGATCAACTTGAGTATGGAAAATTCAATGCACAAGGAGAACAGAGTATTGAACAGTACACAATTGCGCAAACTGAATGTGTAAAACATTTAAAACCAAAATTTTCTGAATATGAAATAGTGTCTAAGTTGTCTTACCATTTCCATAGAGATATCCAATTAGCTGTATATATGCAGGGTATCAAAACGATTGAACAATTCTTAATACTTGTCACTCAATCACAAAATATTAACAAGAGTAACACAGCACCACACTATCAACAAACACGGATTAATTATCACAATAATTACGAACGTAGTGATAAAGCACGAGAACGTGATGATACGCAAAATCATGATAATTATAGGCAAAATTTCACACCGCCAGCGCACAGTGTAAAGCAACACACAGCTGTGAATAACACGCGAAACGTACAGCAGGAACCACACTCAGAGAAAAACGTGTGTGATACAAATTGGAGCAGAGATTTAAGAAATCACATGATCGCTCCGTGTCTACAGTGCAGAGCAAGAGAGGGAGTGCAGAGGGAGAAATCAAAGCGAAGTCGCGACACAGCTCTGTGCAACCATCCTGTTCCCATGACACAGAACAATAACTGAAAAACAGGACGTACGAGTCCACAATGAACAATATATTTCCGTGTGATGTGAGAAATGAATTATTAGACACCGACAGAAGGGTGACACTAAATCAACCAGAAATAAAATGTCCGCTAATTAATGTACAAATTAACGGAAGTAAAATTAAAATGTTAATCGATACAGGTTATTAACTGTACTAAGTAATAAGTGGGTACAACAAAATAAAAAATATTTTAAACAAACGGCTATTTTACCTGTCAGTAATATGAATGTTATTACAACCATGAATAAGAAAGAAAAAGTTAGACAGCAAGCTTACGTAACTTTAAATTGTAAGGACTTAGAAATAATATATCCTATGATCATAAAGAATAAACTTATTTATGATGGAATTATTGGAATGGATTTATTAAATACTTTAAGTGCAAGAATTGATATCAATAACAATAAGATGTTATGTAATTAAAAGAATGTTCTATATGAATTAATTATGAATGAAGATGAAGAAAATGGTGAGGTAAGTGAAAATCCTATTGTCATATCCAAGCCATGTATACGATATGCACCTACTCTGCATGCTAATTCAGCCGAAGAAGGAATGTCATCTCAGGAAGAAGCGAAGTTATTTAAATTAATAGAAGTGCATAATGAAGTATTCAGCGAAGTACCGACGCAGACCACAGTCTACGAACATGCTATTATAGTATCAGACCCTACAAAATATGTCAGACGAACGTATCCAATACCCAGGAAGTACGAGGGAGAAGTTGAACTGGAAATACGACGGATGATAGAAAATAACGTCATTGAGCGGTCGAACAGCAACTTTCTTAATCCTCTAGTTGTAGTAAAGAAGAAGAGTGGAGAAGTACGTTTATGCCTGGACATGAGGAGTTTGAATAGCGTTATTCTACGTGAATTCGATTGTGCACCACCTGCGGACGAGTTATTTGCCAAGTGTGAAGGAGCACGATATTTGACTAAGTTGGATTTAAGGTCAAGTTTCTGGCAAATTCCAATTAGAAGAGAAGATAGAAAATACACCGCCTTCCTATATAAAAATAAATGCTATCAACACAAGGTAGTTCCATTTGGTTTGAGCACGAGTTTGGCTGCAATTGTAACATGTCTGGAGAAAGCATTGGGACCAGAAGTGGAGCCGTACACCATAGTGTTCGTGGATGACTTCCTGGTAGTATCAAAAACCTTGACGAACACATTGAACATCTTAACATTATATTCCACAAGTTTAAGGAAGCCCATATATCCCTTAACCTAGACAAGTGTGAATTCATAAAATCCTCAATCCAATTCCTAGGTCATATTAATTCATCTTCAGGTATTCAACCCGATCCCATGAAAATATCCAGTATTACCGATTTTCCTATACCTAAGAACATTAAAGGGTTACGAGCATTTTTGGGACTCACAGGGTATTATAGAAGATTCTCACAACTATACGCAGAGAAAACCCAACCATTGCTGGAGTTAACAAGGAAACATCACAAATGGAAGTGGGAGAAGAAACATCAAAATGCCTTCGACCAAGTCAAGAATTTATTCATGGAAAACATAATGCTTCATCATCCACAGCGAGATGGAAGATTCGTCATCTACGCAGATGCTAGTGACTACGCGTGTGGAAGTGTACTGTATCAACAGGATGCTACAGGAGAACACCGTGTCATTGCATATGCTAGTAGAGTATTCAAAGGAGCAGAGAAGCAGTACTCTACATCTGAGAAGGAGATACTTGCTATAGTCTACGCTCTGAAACAGTTTCGATACTATATTTACGGAACGCATTTTGAAATACATACGGACCATCAAGCGTTATCATTCTATTAAAATGTAAAGTAACCAATGCTCGATTGTTACGATGGATCCTAGCAATCAGTGAGTATTCCTTTACTATAAAATATTGTAAAGGGAAAGATAATACTATAGCCGATACTTTGAGTAGATACGTCACAGAAAAGTGTGAAGAGGTCTATGAAAAGAAACATAATGAGTTACAACTGTTACCTATTAAATTTACTATTGATAATGATATTAAACACATGTTGAAGAATCTAGCTCAACAACAAAACTTAGATGATGCTACGAGGGAATTTAAGCTACGAGATCACCTACCAGACAATTACAAGGTACAAAATGGAGTCATATAAACTAATGAGGCAAGATTGGAAGGTAGTATTAACAAATGATATGTTGCATAAATTAATTCGACCAACACACAAAAGTTTAGCACACGCTGCTGCACTTAAATGTTACTTAAGCCTACGTGAAGATTTTACCATCAATAATATGTTCAGGAAGATAAAAAACGAATGTAAGTAATGTTATGAGTGTCAAACAGCAAAAGGACCAAATCTACATAACTATGTGGAAATGCAGAGTATTCAAAAGGACCAAAAAGGATGCAGTGGATTTTCTTGGACCACTCCCGAGATCAAGTCGGGGGGGGGGGGTGAAACACATACTTGTTTGTATAGATGTATTTTCCAAAGCCGTCCATCTGTATCCAATTATACGACCCACAACTAAAGTTGTTTTAAAAATACTCTTGCAGAAATACATCCCTGCATATGGTAAAATGAAGAAGGTACTTGGTGATCAAGGAGTACAGTTCCAAAGCGAAATATGGGAGAGAACTCTTCGTGAAAATGGAATCCAACCTGTACTCACATCAGTACGACGCCCACAGGGAAATCTGGTGGAAAGAGTAAATAAAGAGTTAGGTAAATATCTACGAATCTACTGTCATGATCAACACAACAAATGGGCAGAGTACTTACCTTTCTTTGAGAAAGCAATAAATGAAAATTATAGTGAAGCAACGAGTTCTACACCAATCGAGCTAGACGAAGACAAGAAACCTGTCAGATTCTGGACCAAATATGTAAGCAAACCAGAGAATCAAAACGTACCTATTTCATTAAATGTAAAGGTGGAGTATGCTAAACAACGCATCATAGAACAAGGTAACAAGAGGATAGAAAAATACAATAGATCACATAAATTACAATGATTTGATGTAGGAGAACAAATTTTGTTGAAAGTTAATCCTGTAGGAAAACACAGTGACAACACAGCAAAGAAATTTTTCCGATTATACAACGGACCTTATACATTGAAACAACGCGTAGGAAAACACACATTCATCATATACGATGAGAGAAAAGATAAGGACATTGGCAAATATCATGCGACGTCATTCAAGAAGTTCTACGTATGAATAATGAGAAGAGAGAGTAAAAGTGGGACAAGGCCACTGAAGCAGGACAAGGTCAACGCACCGATCAATTGTGTAATGGGGGTAAATATTACATACCACCACGGTGAACGTTACGCTGACTTACTCATTATTATGTGTTTGTTTAACAATGTAAGCTTAAGTTAAGTTAATATACCATGATTGTATTTGTCTAGAACAAATAGACAAAAATTTAATAAATAAATATTTATTAAATTTTTTCTCTCAAGCAGAGGAATAATGCAACGATACAGCCATAGCTGTATTAGGCATTAATTTAAATAAATGTAAATTTTGTATAATTTGTATAAGTTATGGGTAAATGGACAGGTCTGAGATTGCAGAAATATTTCATTGTTAGATTAGGGTAGCAATTAACCTGTTCCGACACGCAGTGAACACCTGCTCAATTGTATGTGTGTTACACGTGTATCTTGTGTGTGTGAGTGAAGCAGGCATAGACAGGAAACTCAGCAACCCGCCCCAAGTAATTAATAAAATAATTGTTTTAATTCACTGTGAGGAAACTAATTAATGTATGATCAAATCAAAGGCACCAAAGTGTGGGTAAAAATTATAGTTATCCCCAGTGAAAAGATGACGTTAATAGAACACGTTATGCGAAGACAGTGCAAAATAAACGTGCTAAAAAATACGCAAATTACCCTAAGACGCTCAAATTAATATAGTGAGTGATTAATCGAAGTAGCTACGATTTGTACTATCTCGATTCTGTGCAAAACAGTGCTATTTGCTAATCATTGCAAATAGATGAAAAGGTTCGGTAGTGGGGGCTGTCACGAGATACACAGGTATTGACAGGACGATTTTGGAGCCGACCAGCGCGGAATCTTGAGAGGGTATAAATTAAGGGTTCGACCAAAAACCCTTCTCTTCATTTCAAGACTCAGTTGCAGCCGGACATGCTGTCCGTCGGCAAAACAGTTTATCTTTATTATCCTATTACAAGTCGCAGTAGCAAGCGAAATGACGTTTATTAAAGTCACGACAAGATTACGGGAAAAGTAAATACAGCAATAGTTAGTCTATCAAGAGTATATCCAGGAAATATGCCGTGGATCGACGCTGGACTCTAGACGTATCCAGGGAAGCTGCCGTAGATCGACGCTAGACCCTAGACGTATCCAGGACCACGCCAGGACAAGAGGAATGGAAAATTAACTCTAGACAATGCTGGAACCCCAGACAACAGTCGTAAGATCATCAGAAATCGAGGTGACATGCTTAATGGATTTTAAATGATTTATAAAAACAAAAGAGCTCATAAAGACGATTTCAAAAGACAGTAAATTGAAACAAAGAAAGTTTATATTTAGTAATAATATGTTAAAATGTAAATAAATGTTTAGTCGTAAGAATGAGCGATCGCATATACATAAAAGCAGTAATAAATGAAAGAGAATTTAAAGTAAAGAGAGTAGAGTTTATTATCAAAATAAATAGTAAAGTAATTAGATATTTGAAGTATAGAAAGATTAATTTAAAGTTGAATATTAAAACAAAAGCCAGTCTACAAGAAATTAATATAAAGTTAAATTGAAGTCAAAACATTGGTACAGACTGAGCTAGTAGAGGTCAGATCTGAGATAAGACAATTTATTTCAATATAAGAATATTTTAATTTTATAATAAATTAATAAAAATTATTTAACATGTTTAGATATAAGATTAACATTGTTACAACACAAATAAGCCAGCCCAGTACCAGGGATAAAATATAAAGACAATGACTCGACAAACGACGACATGACCCAACCCAAGTGATTGACCAAACAAAAGGAAACAAAAGAAGAAGGGAACCACGAAAAAACAAACGAGAATAAAACCAAAGAAGAGAAGAAAGTGATTAACCAAACCAAAAGAAGAAGGGAAAAGACCAAAACCAAACAAAAATGAAACAAATTCATGGAATTGAATGAATCAATGTAACATGTTAAAATGAACCCAAAGGAGAAGGTGGAAAACCAAAGTATTAAACAAATATAATGAAAATGAAGAAGAAGGGGAATGAAAAAGGAACAAACCCAAAATGAAGGGAAATAAATAAAAATGAAAACCAATGATGATGCACAAACAAGTAATAAAGAAAGAGCAGGAGAAATAATGCACTCAACTGTAATATTGGAAACAAGACCAATAATTAACCTAGGAAAAGAGAAAACAAAAGTAAATATTGTTATCCATTAATGGACAATAATAATCTATAGAAGAAACACAATTAAACAATGTTAAACATAAATATAAAAAGCAAACTAACCCACAATTTAGAGTTAGATGTAATAATAGAAATGTAAGGACATAAAATTGTTAATATTATTAGTGAAATATTGTAATGAAAGAGATAGTACGGTAGTGAGATAATAATTAGAGGGATTACCCATTCAGAAACACTTAAAAAACAAAAACATTTGTGAAGTGCAAAATGAAAGTGTAAAAACCCCAAGGTGTAGTGATAAAGAAGGTACACTAATTAAATTATAAGAAACTATAAATAATTTAAAAGTGAAGACGATGATTGAATGAGAAGAGTGTAAAATAAAGAATGGTAATATAGTGAAAAATAGTGAATGATAAAATCATTAACAATTAATAAATCCAAATGAAACACTAAATAATTAAAGGTGAAATATATTAGTAATTAAGATTAGCAGTATAAACTGATAAGACAGTAACTAGTTTAAGAAAGAATGTTATTATTAAATTTAAGTAAATACCATTATGATTAAAAGGAAGAATGCCTTGAAGGGAAAAACCAGATAGTGTTAACATGGATGGAGAATAAAGATTGTTTAAAAATTAAGTAATTACAACAAATCAAAAAACACCCATGTTATAAGGGATCGTTATAAGTTCATAAAAGTGATGTCGTTTATCACACTAAAAAATAACATAAAATAAGATGAATTGTAAACAAAGATTAGCAAATAACAGTTAAATAATTATTCAGGCAACTTGATGAATTGGATATGGCTGTAAGAATTATACAGACCATAGGCCGAATTATTATATGTAATAAGATCAAAAGTTAGTAAATAATAGCCACATTGTTATTATTGGCCACGTGGAAACCAAATAGTACACAATTATGTATAAAATTAAAGTGACAAGATAATCACACATAAACAAACACAAAAACACAACACAACCCCTTATAATAACAAAATAAAGCCCATTAGGCTGAAAGGAGGTGTAATTTAAATGAAATAAGTCAAATACCATAATGGCTACTTAGGCCTATGAAAATGTCTAACTGTCAGAAACAAACAAATACAAATTATAACAAATTAACAAAGAAATTAGCAAATCCGAGGTGAAGGACTCATCCAGAATAAATTATAAATCATTTGTGAAACAAAATATTATAATAAGCATTTGTATACAAAAGAAATGTAATTAACAAGTATTAACATAATTGTAAAAACATAAAATATGAAATAACCCAAACTTGTGGGGTATCAAAATAATCTATGAAAGGAAATACATACTATAGTGACAATATTTAATAATCAGGAAGGAAGATAGAGGAATAACAGCAGGCAGAAGATATACAAGGATTTTGAAAAGAATTCAAATTTTGATAACAATGGTTTTATATCAATATCAGCCAATCATAATTCTTTCTTTACCATAGAAACGACGGTTGAAGACGAAATTACCGCTGAATACCGTTACTCGTAAAGCGTCAGTCAAGCAGTACAGAAGCCAAAGTTTGGAAGACCAATTTTCTAATAAAATATTGTAAAACCGTAAACGAAGTTCATAACCATGACTGTATAAGAAGTTGACGAACGAATTAGAGCAGTCCATGCAAGATCCAGGACCATACAACTGAGAATTAACAGAAAATTATGACCAGATATTATAAGAAAAGGATGCCAGACCTGTTTAAGTCCATAGATCAATGAAAAAAGAACTTATTGCAGCCCAATCCTATTCCGATCCAATGAACGAAAACACCAAGTCATGCCGATGTGTTAAGTACCATTGAATTACCTTATTTCAAAAACCTAATCACTCTAAATTTTACTAAAGGTAAATTAATCTCACTATAAACCGAATATTTCTCTTTCAAAGATTATTGAAGAACAATAAACACACTGAAAATTTGTTAATATAAAATCTAACCTATTGTGTAAACACAAACTTTCGAAACACATTTAACGACACTACAGCACAGATTGTAACAACACACCTTATTATTTATGTACACTTAGAGTAAGGTAAAATATTTTTATTGTAATCATAGGAATTCTTTATCTCATAATCAAAAGAATCCAACAATTTTGGAACGAAAATTATTATAATAGCTAAACACCTCAGCGGCCATGCTGGAGTAAATACCTCGTTCCTTAATCGATTCGTCAGCCTTGAGAGGAAGTGTTTCATGTAAAAAGTTGGTGCAAATTTATTATAATCTAATTGTCAAATTGAACATTTTAATTATCACCCATTAAAAATAACTATTACAAGGAGTAACCGTTGTTATTATTTCATAGGGAGTGCATTATATTACTTGTGTTTATTTACGAAGACTAGGTTTGATGAGCAGCGATCGAGTTGTCATTCACACAGCTGTATACATGATTCAGAAGGCGGCACGAGCGGGAATTATTTGAACGTCACAGTTGAAAACACTGTATCAAGTAATTTTAATTTTTTTAATAAACAATTTGGCGCCACCCGGGATTAACACACCCCTATATTTAAAAGCAGGTAAGGTTACTGCCGTGTTATACTGGTAATTATCACAAAGCTACGGACATCGTTAGCGCAAAATTGATGTAACGACCCCAGTGCGAGACGAACGCACTAACACTTTATACACATATAAAACTGGTATACATTTTATGCAGAGACGTACCAGACGAACGCGTTACAGATTTGGCTTCCATCGCGGGGCTTTAAAAGAAGACCTAGCGGCGATTATGAGACATTCTTTGGTTACAATATAAAGACGAAAAAGGATGAAACAAAAAGATATGCTACAACAACAAACGAAAATGCCCAAACAACAGAACCAATTGAGCTATGCAGAGTGGATGACAGGATTATTTAAAAAATTCAGTAAGGAAATGGAGTACATCAAGAAGAATACAACGGATCACGAACGAGCACAGATGAGTCGTGCAAATGCAGTGGGATCGCCAATCGACAAAATGTCACTGAGAGATATTTATGATGAAATGTGGAAGCTGGACACCAAGTATAATGAAGAAGAGACTATTGGGACAGCCCACGAAAAACGCGATAACAATGTGGAAAGAATGACTAAAGAAGATTGGGATAGATGGAGTGACAATGAAAAAGAAATGAAAAACGAAAGAACGGGAGTATACGCACAGGTGACAGAGGAATTTACACAGGAGGAGTATGAACAATGGAGACAATCAATAAGACAACCGGAACAACCAATACAAACAGAAAACGCAGAATTAAGAGAATGGATAAGGGTTATGTTTGAACTATCCAGAGAAGATATTTGTAATTGGAGGAAGGTACATAATCAAGTAGAAGAGTTCAAGGTAATGCCAAATAATAAAAAAATGAAACAACCAAAACCCAAATAAAAAAAGAAACAGTCAAGGATGTCAAAGTGAAGCAACAGAAGAAAATACCAGAACAAAAGAAGGAGGAAAGCTTCAAGGAATGGAGGGACAAGTTTTTTAAAAAATTCGGTAAGGTAATCGAAGAATATGATAAGAAAATGAGTGATAATGAGCGACAACAAATTATAGACAGATAAAAGAAGATTTCAAGAAATTAAAGAAGAACAAAGTGTATTGTTACATGAAAATAATAACAGCGAAACAAATGATGAATACGTGGAAATGAAGACTGAGATAAGGCATCACAGAAAACTAATAAAAACAAGAGAAGAAGTGGATATGATGAAGAACGGACTAATCGATGTGTTTAATGTACCAATGGCCAACCATACCGAAAGAATGAATTTTATGGAGTGCAGGAGAACTCTAAAAGAAATTATAGAAGGAGTGAACTACCGACCAGCGAGAAGAAACTGGAGAAAAGCAATACCTAAATGGAAGATACCCAAAATTGAAGGAATTCACAACCAACCAGTGGATGAAAAATTCAGCAAATCTATGCTTAGACGGAGGATGTCAGAAATAGAAGGGACTGACAACAAAACAGTATATAACAAATTAAGGAGGTCCCTGAAACACTGGAGCACACCAGAAATGGAAATACAGAATAAAAGATCAATGATAACAAAAGAGGTACAATTAACAACTTCTTTGATTAATCAGAATGTAGTGAATGAAGCAGTCATGGAGGCAAATGAACATATGATAGTAGAGAAATTATGGTACAAGATGGAGGAGACCTATGTTACACGAACAAAGATAGTTCTACACACCAAGGTCATCCGAACCACAAGCGCAGATGAAATAATGGACATGGGTAAACTAAGCGAAGATACCACACACCAAGAAAAGGGACTGATCTTCGAATTACTGACCAAGCAACCCAATGGAAAGAAAGGAGTATTAAAGTAAATTAAACCAATTTATAATAATCACCAAAACAAGAATTGCCAAGAAATGACTAAACGACCAAGACGAATTAAATGAGAACTAATAAATAAATTTAAAAATTATCCAAAATAAATGTTCAAACATCTAACATTTGAAGAAGTAGAGAAGAAAGACAACAAAGAGTGTAATATACAAGAGAAGGCAATAATAATGAAAGAAAAGGAGAAGATCAACTTACAAAAAAAT
Source organism: Magicicada septendecula (assembly GCA_034769895.1). Taxonomy (NCBI): domain Eukaryota; kingdom Metazoa; phylum Arthropoda; class Insecta; order Hemiptera; family Cicadidae; genus Magicicada; species Magicicada septendecula. The sequence continues at coordinate 148,375,615 of CM068375.1, read as the reverse complement.
ATAAATAAAATAGTCCTACATATAGTCCAATATATAACCCTATGTCATCACAAAAGCTAATGGAAACAATACTTATGAAATAAGCAATATAACCACCAGTAAAATAAAAGGAGTTTACAATCAAGCTTCAATAAAAAAGTTTTATGAAGAAAAATAAATTACAATAAATAAAATAAACAAATGCCAAAATTCAGAAATCATGTGAGCACAACTTACGACCATATTTCGATGACTTATGAGGCCTAATATAAAGTGTTAAAAAAGGAATAAGTTACACACATTCCTACCAAGTAAGATCAATTTACAGTCAAATAAAGTTGATAGATGAAGTATAAAATAAAAAATGTTAATAAAGGAATAAGTTACAAAGATTCTTATAAAAAAAAAGTAAGAACCACAAACTTACGATAATATTTAAACAAAAAATACCAAGAAAGGAATACGTTACAAAAATTCCTATAAAGTAAGAAAAACTAACTTACAAAAAATATTAAGAATAATGGTTAAAACAAAATAAAATAAACAAAAATAAAATCAAGCAAAAACTGCTGAGATAAATACCTAAAATTATAATGAATTTAATGTATTAAAAAAAAAAATCTCAACTGGTACAAGAACAAAAAAAAAGAGAAGTTACGTATAAAACAAATATACAAAAAATGGCTTAAGCAGAATATTGCTAAATAACCACGAAAAAAAAATAAAGATGTCCAAGATAATTAAAATGATCACAAGAAGAATAGAAAAACAAACTAATGAAAAGTTAGATATGAAGAAATTAACATATGAATAAATAAAAACCAATCAACTGTATGAGTAGATGGTAGTATATAGCAAAGGTACAGCGGAAGGAAGAATGAGTAAAAGGCCAAAATGATCTAAAAACAAACCACAAGGTGGACAATCCCAAAATATATTATTATTATTAATTTAAGTCACAAGTTGACTAAAAAGGTATTTAAGATTGACTGTTGAAAAGTCCAGCAATCAAAATAAACTGAGCAGAGATGATGTTCCTCTGGTCTCAGAAAAAATGAGTAGTAATGGAAGAAACCAGCTACTAAAAAGTTAGGGAAAAAATTATATAAGGGAGAACACATTAATGGAAATAAATAAAAACAGATCCAAATAAAATGGAATGAATCAAGTAAGAAGAGAAATAAGAATGGAGAAACAAACAAGAAAGAAAAGGAAAAAGCTTATATATAACTGATAATTTCATAAAAAACTATGCTAGTGTTTCAATAAAATGATCAATTTTAAAGGAGAGGCATTATGTTACAACACAAATAAGCCAGCCCAGTACCAGGGATAAAAAAGATGATTCTAAATACAAAATGATACTTCATATTAAATAAAATGCTTAATTTAAATAAAATATAAAGACAATGACTCGACAAACGACGACATGACCCAACCCAAGTGATTGACCCAACAAAAGGAAACAAAAGAAGAAGGGAACCACGAAAAAACAAACGAGAATAAAACCAAAGAAGAGAAGAAAGTGATTAACCAAACCAAAAGAAGAAGGGAAAAGACCAAAACCAAACAAAAATGAAACAAATTCATGGAATTGAATGAATCAATGTAACATGTTAAAATGAACCCAAAGGAGAAGGTGGAAAACCAAAGTATTAAACAAATAAAATGAAAATGAAGAAGAAGGGGAATGAAAAAGGAACAAACCCAAAATGAAGGGAAATAAATAAAAATGAAAACCAATGATGATGCACAAACAAGTAATAAAGAAAGAGCAGGAGAAATAATGCACTCAACTGTAATATTGGAAACAAGACCAATAATTAACCTAGGAAAAGAGAAAACAAAAGTAAATATTGTTATCCATTAATGGACAATAATAATCTATAGAAGAAACCCAATTAAACAATGTTAAAGATAAATATAAAAAGCAAACTAACCCACAATTTAGAGTTAGATGTAATAATAGAAATGTAAGGACATAAAATTGTTAATATTATTAGTGAAATATTGTAATGAAAGAGATAGTACGGTAGTGAGATAGTAATTAGAGGGATTACCCATTCAGAAACACTTAAAAAACAAAAACATTTGTGAAGTGCAAAATGAAAGTGTAAAAACCCCAAGGTGTAGTGATAAAGAAGGTACACTAATTAAATTATAAGAAACTATAAATAATTTAAAAGTGAAGACGATGATTGAATGAGAAGAGTGTAAAATAAAGAATGGTAATATAGTGAAAAATAGTGAATGATAAAATCATTAACAATTAATAAATCCAAATGAAACGCTAAATAATTAAAGGTGAAATATATTAGTAATTAAGAATAGCAGTATAAACTGATAAGACAGTAACTAGTTTAAGAAAGAATGTTATTATTAAATTTAAGTAAATACCATTATGATTAAAAGGAAGAATGCCTTGAAGGGAAAAACCAGATAGTGTTAACATGGATGGAGAATAAAGATTGTTTAAAAATTAAGTAATTACAACAAATCAAAAAACAACCATGTTATAAGGGATCGTTATAAGTTCATAAAAGTGATGTTGTTTATCACACTAAAAAATAATATAAAATAAGATGAATTGTAAACAAAGATTAGCAAATAATAGTTAAATAATTATTCAAGCAAGTTGATGAATTGGATATGGCTGTAAGAATTACACAGACCATAGGCCGAATTATTATATGTAATAAGATCAAAAGTTAGTAAATAATAGCCACATTGTTATTATTGGCAAAGGAAATAAGTATAAAAGTTAAGAATGTATGACTAGAAAACGTGGAAACCAAATAGTAAACAATTATGTATAAAATAATAGTGACAAGATAATCACACATAAACAGAACCAAAAACACAACACAACCCATTATAATAACAAAATAAAGCCCATTAGGCTGAAAGGAGATGTAATTTAAATGAAATAAGTCAAATACCATACTACTTACTATACTATAGGCTACTTAGGCCTATGAAAATGTCTAACTGTCAGAAACAAACAAATACAAATTATAACAAATTAACAAAGAAATTAGCAAATCCGAGGTGAAGGACTCATCCAGAATAAATTGTAAATCATTTGTGAAACAAAATATTATAATAAGCATTTGTATACAAAAGAAATGTAATTAACAAGTATTAACATAATTGTAAAAACATAAAATATGAAATAACCCAAACTTGTGGGGTATCAAAATAATCTATGAAAGGAAATACATACTATAGTGACAATATTTAATAATCAGGAAGGAAGATAGAGGAATAACAGCAGGCAGAAGATATACAAGGATTTTGAAAAGAATTCAAATTTTGATAACAATGGTTTTATATCAATATCAGCCAATCATAATTCTTTCTTTACCATAGAAACGACGGTTGAAGACGAAATTACCGCTGAATACCGTTACTCGTAAAGCGTCAGTCAAGCAGTACAGAAGCCAAAGTTTGGAAGACCAATTTTCTAATAAAATATTGTAAAACCGTAAACGAAGTTCATAACCATGACTGTATAAGAAGTTGACGAACGAATTAGAGCAGTCCATGCAAGATCCAGGACCATACAACTGAGAATTAACAGAAAATTATGACCAGATATTATAAGAAAAGGACGCCAGACCTGTTTAAGTCCATAGATCAATGAAAAAAGAACTTATTGCAGCCCAATCCTATTCCGATCCAATGAACGAAAACACCAAGTCATGCCGATGTGTTAAGTACCATTGAATTACCTTATTTCAAAAACCTAATCACTCTAAATTTTACTAAAGATAAATTAATCTCACTATAAACCGAATATTTCTCTTTCAAAGATTATTGAAGAACAATAAACACACTGAAAATTTGTTAATATAAAATCTAACCTATTGTGTAAACACAAACTTTCGAAACACATTTAACGACACTACAGCACAGATTGTAACAACACACCTTATTATTTATGTACACTTAGAGTAAGGTAAAATATTTTTATTGTAATCATAGGAATTCTTTATCTCATAATCAAAAGAATCCAACGATTTTGGAACAAAAATTATTATAATAGCTAAACACCTCAGCGGCCATGCTGGAGTAAATACCTCGTTCCTTAATCGATTCGTCAGCCTTGAGAGGAAGTGTTTCATGTAAAAAGTTGGTGCAAATTTATTATAATCTAATTGTCAAATTGAACATTTTAATTATCACCCATTAAAAATAACTATTACAAGGAGTAACCGTTGTTATTATTTCATAGGGAGTGCATTATATTACTTGTGTTTATTTACGAAGACTAGGTTTGATGAGCAGCGATCGAGTTGTCATTCACACAGCTGTATACATGATTCAGAAGGCGGCACGAGCGGGAATTATTTGAACGTCACAGTTGAAAACACTGTATCAAGTAATTTTAATTTTTTTAATAAACAATTTGGCGCCACCCGGGATTAACACACCCCTATATTTAAAAGCAGGTAAGGTTACTGCCGTGTTATACTGGTAATTATCACAAAGCTACGGACATCGTTAGCGCAAAATTGATGTAACGACCCCAGTGCGAGACGAACGCACTAACACTTTATACACATATAAAACTGGTATACATTTTATGCAGAGACGTACCAGACGAACGCGTTACAGATTTGGCTTCCATCGCGGGGCTTTAAAAGAAGACCTAGCGGCGATTATGAGACATTCTTTGGTTACAATATAAAGACGAAAAAGGATGAAACAAAAAGATATGCTACAACAACAAACGAAAATGCCCAAACAACAGAACCAATTGAGCTATGCAGAGTGGATGACAGGATTATTTAAAAAATTCAGTAAGGAAATGGAGTACATCAAGAAGAATACAACGGATCACGAACGAGCACAGATGAGTCGTGCAAATGCAGTGGGATCGCCAATCGACAAAATGTCACTGAGAGATATTTATGATGAAATGTGGAAGCTGGACACCAAGTATAATGAAGAAGAGACTATTGGGACAGCCCACGAAAAACGCGATAACAATGTGGAAAGAATGACTGAAGAAGATTGGGATAGATGGAGTGACAATGAAAAACAAATGAAAAACGAAAGAACGGGAGTATACGCACAGGTGACAGAGGAATTTACACAGGAGGAGTATGAACAATGGAGACAATCAATAAGACAACCGGAACAACCAATACAAACAGAAAACGCAGAATTAAGAGAATGGATAAGGGTTATGTTTGAACTATCCAGAGAAGATATTTGTAATTGGAGGAAGGTACATAATCAAGTAGAAGAGTTCAAGGTAATGCCAAATAATAAAAAAATGAAACAACCAAAACCCAAATAAAAAAAGAAACAGTCAAGGATGTCAAAGTGAAGCAACAGAAGAAAATACCAGAACAAAAGAAGGAGGAAAGCTTCGAGGAATGGAGGGACAAGTTTTTTAAAAAATTCGGTAAGGTAATCGAAGAATATGATAAGAAAATGAGTGATAATGAGCGACAACAAATTAGACAGATAAAAGAAGATTTCAAGAAATTAAAGAAGAACAAAGTGTATTGTTACATGAAAATAATAACAGCGAAACAAATGATGAATACGTGGAAATGAAGACTGAGATAAGGCATCACAGAAAACTAATAAACACAAGAGAAGAAGTGGATATGATGAAGAACGGACTAATCGATGTGTTTAATGTACCAATGACCAACCATACCGAAAGAATGAATTTTATGGAGTGCAGGAGAACTCTAAAAGAAATTATAGAAGGAGTGAACTACCGACCAGCGAGAAGAAACTGGAGAAAAGCAGTACCTAAATGGAAGATACCCAAAATTGAAGGAATTCACAACCAACCAGTGGATGAAAAATTCAGCAAATCTATGCTTAGACGGAGGATGTCAGAAATAGAAGGGACTGACAACAAAACAGTATATAACAAATTAAGGAGGTCCCTGAAACACTGGAGCACACCAGAAATGGAAATACAGAATAAAAGATCAATGATAACAAAAGAGGTACAATTAACAACTTCTTTGATTAATCAGAATGTAGTGAATGAAGCAGTCATGGAGGCAAATGAACATATGATAGTAGAGAAATTATGGTACAAGATGGAGGAGACCTATGTTACACGAACAAAGATAGTTCTACACACCAAGGTCATCCGAACCACAAGCGCAGATGAAATAATGGACATGGGTAAACTAAGCGAAGATACCACACACCAAGAAAAGGGACTGATCTTCGAATTACTGACCAAGCAACCCAATGGAAAGAAAGGAGTATTAAAGTAAATTAAACCAATTTATAATAATCACCAAAACAAGAATTGCCAAGAAATGACTAAACGACCAAGACGAATTAAATGAGAACTAATAAATAAATTTAAAAATTATCCAAAATAAATGTTCAAACATCTAACATTTGAAGAAGTAGAGAAGAAAGACAACAAAGAGTGTAATATACAAGAGAAGGCAATAATAATGAAAGAAAAGGAGAAGATCAACTTACAAAAAAATATAAATAAAAGAGTCCTACATATAGTCCAATATATAACCCTATGTCATCACAAAAGCTAATGGAAACAATACTTATGAAATAAGCAATATAACCACCAGTAAAATAAAAGGAGTTTACAATCAAGCTTCAATAAAAAAGTTTTATGAAGAAAAATAAATTACAATAAATAAAATAAACAAATGCCAAAATTCAGAAATCATGTGAGCACAACTTACGACCATATTTCGATGACTTATGAGGCCTAATATAAAGTGTTAAAAAAGGAATAAGTTACACACATTCCTACCAAGTAAGATCAATTTACAGTCAAATAAAGTTGATAGATGAAGTATAAAATAAAAAATGTTAATAAAGGAATAAGTTACAAAGATTCTTATAAAAAAAAAGTAAGAACCACAAACTTACGATAATATTTAAACAAAAAATACCAAGAAAGGAATACGTTACAAAAATTCCTATAAAGTAAGAAAAACTAACTTACAAAAAATATTAAGAATAATGGTTAAAACAAAATAAAATAAACAAAAATAAAATCAAGCAAAAACTGCTGAGATAAATACCTAAAATTATAATGAATTTAATGTATTCAAAAAAAAATCTCAACTGGTACAAGAACAAAAAAAAAGAGAAGTTACGTATAAAACAAATATACAAAAAATGGCTTAAGCAGAATATTGCTAAATAACCACGAAAAAAAAATAAAGATGTCCAAGATAATTAAAATGATCACAAGAAGAATAGAAAAACAAACTAATGAAAAGTTAGATATGAAGAAATTAACATATGAATAAATAAAAACCAATCAACTGTATGAGTAGATGGTAGTATATAGCAAAGGTACAGCGGAAGGAAGAATGAGTAAAAGGCCAAAATGATCTAAAAACAAACCACAAGGTGGACAATCCCAAAATATATTATTATTATTAATTTAAGTCACAAGTTGACTAAAAAGGTATTTAAGATTGACTGTTGAAAAGTCCAGCAATCAAAATAAACTGAGCAGAGATGATGTTCCTCTGGTCTCAGAAAAAATGAGTAGTAATGGAAGAAACCAGCTACTAAAAAGTTAGGGAAAAAATTATATAAGGGAGAACACATTAATGGAAATAAATAAAAACAGATCCAAATAAAATGGAATGAATCAAGTAAGAAGAGAAATAAGAATGGAGAAACAAACAAGAAAGAAAAGGAAAAAGATTATATATAACTGATAATTTCATAAAAAACTATGCTAGTGTTTCAATAAAATGATCAATTTTAAAGGAGAGTCATTATGTTACAACACAAATAAGCCAGCCCAGTACCAGGGATAAAAAAGATGATTCTAAATACAAAATGATACTTCATATTAAATAAAATGCTTAATTTAAATAAAATATAAAGACAATGACTCGACAAACGACGACATGACCCAACCCAAGTGATTGACCCAACAAAAGGAAACAAAAGAAGAAGGGAACCACGAAAAACAAACGAGAATAAAACCAAAGAAGAGAAGAAAGTGATTAACCAAACCAAAAGAAGAAGGGAAAAGACCAAAACCAAACAAAAATGAAACAAATTCATGGAATTGAATGAATCAATGTAACATGTTAAAATGAACCCAAAGGAGAAGGTGGAAAACCAAAGTATTAAACAAATATAATGAAAATGAAGAAGAAGGGGAATGAAAAAGGAACAAACCCAAAATGAAGGGAAATAAATAAAAATGAAAACCAATGATGATGCACAAACAAGTAATAAAGAAAGAGCAGGAGAAATAATGCACTCAACTGTAATATTGGAAACAAGACCAATAATTAACCTAGGAAAAGAGAAAACAAAAGTAAATATTGTTATCCATTAATGGACAATAATAATCTATAGAAGAAACCCAATTAAACAATGTTAAAGATAAATATAAAAAGCAAACTAACCCACAATTTAGAGTTAGATGTAATAATAGAAATGTAAGGACATAAAATTGTTAATATTATTAGTGAAATATTGTAATGAAAGAGATAGTACGGTAGTGAGATAGTAATTAGAGGGATTACCCATTCAGAAACACTTAAAAAACAAAAACATTTGTGAAGTGCAAAATGAAAGTGTAAAAACCCCAAGGTGTAGTGATAAAGAAGGTACACTAATTAAATTATAAGAAACTATAAATAATTTAAAAGTGAAGACGATGATTGAATGAGAAGAGTGTAAAATAAAGAATGGTAATATAGTGAAAAATAGTGAATGATAAAATCATTAACAATTAATAAATCCAAATGAAACGCTAAATAATTAAAGGTGAAATATATTAGTAATTAAGAATAGCAGTATAAACTGATAAGACAGTAACTAGTTTAAGAAAGAATGTTATTATTAAATTTAAGTAAATACCATTATGATTAAAAGGAAGAATGCCTTGAAGGGAAAAACCAGATAGTGTTAACATGGATGGAGAATAAAGATTGTTTAAAAATTAAGTAATTACAACAAATCAAAAAACAACCATGTTATAAGGGATCGTTATAAGTTCATAAAAGTGATGTTGTTTATCACACTAAAAAATAATATAAAATAAGATGAATTGTAAACAAAGATTAGCAAATAATAGTTAAATAATTATTCAAGCAAGTTGATGAATTGGATATGGCTGTAAGAATTATACAGACCATAGGCCGAATTATTATATGTAATAAGATCAAAAGTTAGTAAATAATAGCCACATTGTTATTATTGGCAAAGGAAATAAGTATAAAAGTTAAGAATGTATGACTAGAAAACGTGGAAACCAAATAGTAAACAATTATGTATAAAATAATAGTGACAAGATAATCACACATAAACAGAACCAAAAACACAACACAACCCATTATAATAACAAAATAAAGCCCATTAGGCTGAAAGGAGATGTAATTTAAATGAAATAAGTCAAATACCATACTACTTACTATACTATAGGCTACTTAGGCCTATGAAAATGTCTAACTGTCAGAAACAAACAAATACAAATTATAACAAATTAACAAAGAAATTAGCAAATCCGAGGTGAAGGACTCATCCAGAATAAATTGTAAATCATTTGTGAAACAAAATATTATAATAAGCATTTGTATACAAAAGAAATGTAATTAACAAGTATTAACATAATTGTAAAAACATAAAATATGAAATAACCCAAACTTGTGGGGTATCAAAATAATCTATGAAAGGAAATACATACTATAGTGACAATATTTAATAATCAGGAATGAAGATAGAGGAATAACAGCAGGCAGAAGATATACAAGGATTTTGAAAAGAATTCAAATTTTGATAACAATGGTTTTATATCAATATCAGCCAATCATAATTCTTTCTTTACCATAGAAACGACGGTTGAAGACGAAATTACCGCTGAATACCGTTACTCGTAAAGCGTCAGTCAAGCAGTACAGAAGCCAAAGTTTGGAAGACCAATTTTCTAATAAAATATTGTAAAACCGTAAACGAAGTTCATAACCATGACTGTATAAGAAGTTGACGAACGAATTAGAGCAGTCCATGCAAGATCCAGGACCATACAACTGAGAATTAACAGAAAATTATGACCAGATATTATAAGAAAAGGACGCCAGACCTGTTTAAGTCCATAGATCAATGAAAAAAGAACTTATTGCAGCCCAATCCTATTCCGATCCAATGAACGAAAACACCAAGTCATGCCGATGTGTTAAGTACCATTGAATTACCTTATTTCAAAAACCTAATCACTCTAAATTTTACTAAAGATAAATTAATCTCACTATAAACCGAATATTTCTCTTTCAAAGATTATTGAAGAACAATAAACACACTGAAAATTTGTTAATATAAAATCTAACCTATTGTGTAAACACAAACTTTCGAAACACATTTAACGACACTACAGCACAGATTGTAACAACACACCTTATTATTTATGTACACTTAGAGTAAGGTAAAATATTTTTATTGTAATCATAGGAATTCTTTATCTCATAATCAAAAGAATCCAACGATTTTGGAACAAAAATTATTATAATAGCTAAACACCTCAGCGGCCATGCTGGAGTAAATACCTCGTTCCTTAATCGATTCGTCAGCCTTGAGAGGAAGTGTTTCATGTAAAAAGTTGGTGCAAATTTATTATAATCTAATTGTCAAATTGAACATTTTAATTATCACCCATTAAAAATAACTATTACAAGGAGTAACCGTTGTTATTATTTCATAGGGAGTCCATTATATTACTTGTGTTTATTTACGAAGACTAGGTTTGATGAGCAGCGATCGAGTTGTCATTCACACAGCTGTATACATGATTCAGAAGGCGGCACGAGCGGGAATTATTTGACGTCACAGTTGAAAACACTGTATCAAGTAATTTTAATTTTTTTAATAAACAATTTGGCGCCACCCGGGATTAACACACCCCTATATTTAAAAGCAGGTAAGGTTACTGCCGTGTTATACTGGTAATTATCACAAAGCTACGGACATCGTTAGCGCAAAATTGATGTAACGACCCCAGTGCGAGACGAACGCACTAACACTTTATACACATATAAAACTGGTATACATTTTATGCAGAGACGTACCAGACGAACGCGTTACAGATTTGGCTTCCATCGCGGGGCTTTAAAAGAAGACCTAGCGGCGATTATGAGACATTCTTTGGTTACAATATAAAGACGAAAAAGGATGAAACAAAAAGATATGCTACAACAACAAACGAAAATGCCCAAACAACAGAACCAATTGAGCTATGCAGAGTGGATGACAGGATTATTTAAAAAATTCAGTAAGGAAATGGAGTACATCAAGAAGAATACAACGGATCACGAACGAGCACAGATGAGTCGTGCAAATGCAGTGGGATCGCCAATCGACAAAATGTCACTGAGAGATATTTATGATGAAATGTGGAAGCTGGACACCAAGTATAATGAAGAAGAGACTATTGGGACAGCCCACGAAAAACGCGATAACAATGTGGAAAGAATGACTGAAGAAGATTGGGATAGATGGAGTGACAATGAAAAACAAATGAAAAACGAAAGAACGGGAGTATACGCACAGGTGACAGAGGAATTTACACAGGAGGAGTATGAACAATGGAGACAATCAATAAGACAACCGGAACAACCAATACAAACAGAAAACGCAGAATTAAGAGAATGGATAAGGGTTATGTTTGAACTATCCAGAGAAGATATTTGTAATTGGAGGAAGGTACATAATCAAGTAGAAGAGTTCAAGGTAATGCCAAATAATAAAAAAATGAAACAACCAAAACCCAAATAAAAAAAGAAACAGTCAAGGATGTCAAAGTGAAGCAACAGAAGAAAATACCAGAACAAAAGAAGGAGGAAAGCTTCGAGGAATGGAGGGACAAGTTTTTTAAAAAATTCGGTAAGGTAATCGAAGAATATGATAAGAAAATGAGTGATAATGAGCGACAACAAATTAGACAGATAAAAGAAGATTTCAAGAAATTAAAGAAGAACAAAGTGTATTGTTACATGAAAATAATAACAGCGAAACAAATGATGAATACGTGGAAATGAAGACTGAGATAAGGCATCACAGAAAACTAATAAACACAAGAGAAGAAGTGGATATGATGAAGAACGGACTAATCGATGTGTTTAATGTACCAATGACCAACCATACCGAAAGAATGAATTTTATGGAGTGCAGGAGAACTCTAAAAGAAATTATAGAAGGAGTGAACTACCGACCAGCGAGAAGAAACTGGAGAAAAGCAATACCTAAATGGAAGATACCCAAAATTGAAGGAATTCACAACCAACCAGTGGATGAAAAATTCAGCAAATCTATGCTTAGACGGAGGATGTCAGAAATAGAAGGGACTGACAACAAAACAGTATATAACAAATTAAGGAGGTCCCTGAAACACTGGAGCACACCAGAAATGGAAATACAGAATAAAAGATCAATGATAACAAAAGAGGTACAATTAACAACTTCTTTGATTAATCAGAATGTAGTGAATGAAGCAGTCATGGAGGCAAATGAACATATGATAGTAGAGAAATTATGGTACAAGATGGAGGAGACCTATGTTACACGAACAAAGATAGTTCTACACACCAAGGTCATCCGAACCACAAGCGCAGATGAAATAATGGACATGGGTAAACTAAGCGAAGATACCACACACCAAGAAAAGGGACTGATCTTCGAATTACTGACCAAGCAACCCAATGGAAAGAAAGGAGTATTAAAGTAAATTAAACCAATTTATAATAATCACCAAAACAAGAATTGCCAAGAAATGACTAAACGACCAAGACGAATTAAATGAGAACTAATAAATAAATTTAAAAATTATCCAAAATAAATGTTCAAACATCTAACATTTGAAGAAGTAGAGAAGAAAGACAACAAAGAGTGTAATATACAAGAGAAGGCAATAATAATGAAAGAAAAGGAGAAGATCAACTTACAAAAAAATATAAATAAAAGAGTCCTACATATAGTCCAATATATAACCCTATGTCATCACAAAAGCTAATGGAAACAATACTTATGAAATAAGCAATATAACCACCAGTAAAATAAAAGGAGTTTACAATCAAGCTTCAATAAAAAAGTTTTATGAAGAAAAATAAATTACAATAAATAAAATAAACAAATGCCAAAATTCAGAAATCATGTGAGCACAACTTACGACCATATTTCGATGACTTATGAGGCCTAATATAAAGTGTTAAAAAAGGAATAAGTTACACACATTCCTACCAAGTAAGATCAATTTACAGTCAAATAAAGTTGATAGATGAAGTATAAAATAAAAAATGTTAATAAAGGAATAAGTTACAAAGATTCTTATAAAAAAAAAGTAAGAACCACAAACTTACGATAATATTTAAACAAAAAATACCAAGAAAGGAATACGTTACAAAAATTCCTATAAAGTAAGAAAAACTAACTTACAAAAAATATTAAGAATAATGGTTAAAACAAAATAAAATAAACAAAAATAAAATCAAGCAAAAACTGCTGAGATAAATACCTAAAATTATAATGAATTTAATGTATTCAAAAAAAAATCTCAACTGGTACAAGAACAAAAAAAAAGAGAAGTTACGTATAAAACAAATATACAAAAAATGGCTTAAGCAGAATATTGCTAAATAACCACGAAAAAAAAATAAAGATGTCCAAGATAATTAAAATGATCACAAGAAGAATAGAAAAACAAACTAATGAAAAGTTAGATATGAAGAAATTAACATATGAATAAATAAAAACCAATCAACTGTATGAGTAGATGGTAGTATATAGCAAAGGTACAGCGGAAGGAAGAATGAGTAAAAGGCCAAAATGATCTAAAAACAAACCACAAGGTGGACAATCCCAAAATATATTATTATTATTAATTTAAGTCACAAGTTGACTAAAAAGGTATTTAAGATTGACTGTTGAAAAGTCCAGCAATCAAAATAAACTGAGCAGAGATGATGTTCCTCTGGTCTCAGAAAAAATGAGTAGTAATGGAAGAAACCAGCTACTAAAAAGTTAGGGAAAAAATTATATAAGGGAGAACACATTAATGGAAATAAATAAAAACAGATCCAAATAAAATGGAATGAATCAAGTAAGAAGAGAAATAAGAATGGAGAAACAAACAAGAAAGAAAAGGAAAAAGATTATATATAACTGATAATTTCATAAAAAACTATGCTAGTGTTTCAATAAAATGATCAATTTTAAAGGAGAGTCATTATGTTACAACACAAATAAGCCAGCCCAGTACCAGGGATAAAAAAGATGATTCTAAATACAAAATGATACTTCATATTAAATAAAATGCTTAATTTAAATAAAATATAAAGACAATGACTCGACAAACGACGACATGACCCAACCCAAGTGATTGACCCAACAAAAGGAAACAAAAGAAGAAGGGAACCACGAAAAACAAACGAGAATAAAACCAAAGAAGAGAAGAAAGTGATTAACCAAACCAAAAGAAGAAGGGAAAAGACCAAAACCAAACAAAAATGAAACAAATTCATGGAATTGAATGAATCAATGTAACATGTTAAAATGAACCCAAAGGAGAAGGTGGAAAACCAAAGTATTAAACAAATATAATGAAAATGAAGAAGAAGGGGAATGAAAAAGGAACAAACCCAAAATGAAGGGAAATAAATAAAAATGAAAACCAATGATGATGCACAAACAAGTAATAAAGAAAGAGCAGGAGAAATAATGCACTCAACTGTAATATTGGAAACAAGACCAATAATTAACCTAGGAAAAGAGAAAACAAAAGTAAATATTGTTATCCATTAATGGACAATAATAATCTATAGAAGAAACCCAATTAAACAATGTTAAAGATAAATATAAAAAGCAAACTAACCCACAATTTAGAGTTAGATGTAATAATAGAAATGTAAGGACATAAAATTGTTAATATTATTAGTGAAATATTGTAATGAAAGAGATAGTACGGTAGTGAGATAGTAATTAGAGGGATTACCCATTCAGAAACACTTAAAAAACAAAAACATTTGTGAAGTGCAAAATGAAAGTGTAAAAACCCCAAGGTGTAGTGATAAAGAAGGTACACTAATTAAATTATAAGAAACTATAAATAATTTAAAAGTGAAGACGATGATTGAATGAGAAGAGTGTAAAATAAAGAATGGTAATATAGTGAAAAATAGTGAATGATAAAATCATTAACAATTAATAAATCCAAATGAAACGCTAAATAATTAAAGGTGAAATATATTAGTAATTAAGAATAGCAGTATAAACTGATAAGACAGTAACTAGTTTAAGAAAGAATGTTATTATTAAATTTAAGTAAATACCATTATGATTAAAAGGAAGAATGCCTTGAAGGGAAAAACCAGATAGTGTTAACATGGATGGAGAATAAAGATTGTTTAAAAATTAAGTAATTACAACAAATCAAAAAACAACCATGTTATAAGGGATCGTTATAAGTTCATAAAAGTGATGTTGTTTATCACACTAAAAAATAATATAAAATAAGATGAATTGTAAACAAAGATTAGCAAATAATAGTTAAATAATTATTCAAGCAAGTTGATGAATTGGATATGGCTGTAAGAATTATACAGACCATAGGCCGAATTATTATATGTAATAAGATCAAAAGTTAGTAAATAATAGCCACATTGTTATTATTGGCAAAGGAAATAAGTATAAAAGTTAAGAATGTATGACTAGAAAACGTGGAAACCAAATAGTAAACAATTATGTATAAAATAATAGTGACAAGATAATCACACATAAACAGAACCAAAAACACAACACAACCCATTATAATAACAAAATAAAGCCCATTAGGCTGAAAGGAGATGTAATTTAAATGAAATAAGTCAAATACCATACTACTTACTATACTATAGGCTACTTAGGCCTATGAAAATGTCTAACTGTCAGAAACAAACAAATACAAATTATAACAAATTAACAAAGAAATTAGCAAATCCGAGGTGAAGGACTCATCCAGAATAAATTGTAAATCATTTGTGAAACAAAATATTATAATAAGCATTTGTATACAAAAGAAATGTAATTAACAAGTATTAACATAATTGTAAAAACATAAAATATGAAATAACCCAAACTTGTGGGGTATCAAAATAATCTATGAAAGGAAATACATACTATAGTGACAATATTTAATAATCAGGAATGAAGATAGAGGAATAACAGCAGGCAGAAGATATACAAGGATTTTGAAAAGAATTCAAATTTTGATAACAATGGTTTTATATCAATATCAGCCAATCATAATTCTTTCTTTACCATAGAAACGACGGTTGAAGACGAAATTACCGCTGAATACCGTTACTCGTAAAGCGTCAGTCAAGCAGTACAGAAGCCAAAGTTTGGAAGACCAATTTTCTAATAAAATATTGTAAAACCGTAAACGAAGTTCATAACCATGACTGTATAAGAAGTTGACGAACGAATTAGAGCAGTCCATGCAAGATCCAGGACCATACAACTGAGAATTAACAGAAAATTATGACCAGATATTATAAGAAAAGGACGCCAGACCTGTTTAAGTCCATAGATCAATGAAAAAAGAACTTATTGCAGCCCAATCCTATTCCGATCCAATGAACGAAAACACCAAGTCATGCCGATGTGTTAAGTACCATTGAATTACCTTATTTCAAAAACCTAATCACTCTAAATTTTACTAAAGATAAATTAATCTCACTATAAACCGAATATTTCTCTTTCAAAGATTATTGAAGAACAATAAACACACTGAAAATTTGTTAATATAAAATCTAACCTATTGTGTAAACACAAACTTTCGAAACACATTTAACGACACTACAGCACAGATTGTAACAACACACCTTATTATTTATGTACACTTAGAGTAAGGTAAAATATTTTTATTGTAATCATAGGAATTCTTTATCTCATAATCAAAAGAATCCAACGATTTTGGAACAAAAATTATTATAATAGCTAAACACCTCAGCGGCCATGCTGGAGTAAATACCTCGTTCCTTAATCGATTCGTCAGCCTTGAGAGGAAGTGTTTCATGTAAAAAGTTGGTGCAAATTTATTATAATCTAATTGTCAAATTGAACATTTTAATTATCACCCATTAAAAATAACTATTACAAGGAGTAACCGTTGTTATTATTTCATAGGGAGTCCATTATATTACTTGTGTTTATTTACGAAGACTAGGTTTGATGAGCAGCGATCGAGTTGTCATTCACACAGCTGTATACATGATTCAGAAGGCGGCACGAGCGGGAATTATTTGACGTCACAGTTGAAAACACTGTATCAAGTAATTTTAATTTTTTTAATAAACAATTTGGCGCCACCCGGGATTAACACACCCCTATATTTAAAAGCAGGTAAGGTTACTGCCGTGTTATACTGGTAATTATCACAAAGCTACGGACATCGTTAGCGCAAAATTGATGTAACGACCCCAGTGCGAGACGAACGCACTAACACTTTATACACATATAAAACTGGTATACATTTTATGCAGAGACGTACCAGACGAACGCGTTACAGATTTGGCTTCCATCGCGGGGCTTTAAAAGAAGACCTAGCGGCGATTATGAGACATTCTTTGGTTACAATATAAAGACGAAAAAGGATGAAACAAAAAGATATGCTACAACAACAAACGAAAATGCCCAAACAACAGAACCAATTGAGCTATGCAGAGTGGATGACAGGATTATTTAAAAAATTCAGTAAGGAAATGGAGTACATCAAGAAGAATACAACGGATCACGAACGAGCACAGATGAGTCGTGCAAATGCAGTGGGATCGCCAATCGACAAAATGTCACTGAGAGATATTTATGATGAAATGTGGAAGCTGGACACCAAGTATAATGAAGAAGAGACTATTGGGACAGCCCACGAAAAACGCGATAACAATGTGGAAAGAATGACTGAAGAAGATTGGGATAGATGGAGTGACAATGAAAAACAAATGAAAAACGAAAGAACGGGAGTATACGCACAGGTGACAGAGGAATTTACACAGGAGGAGTATGAACAATGGAGACAATCAATAAGACAACCGGAACAACCAATACAAACAGAAAACGCAGAATTAAGAGAATGGATAAGGGTTATGTTTGAACTATCCAGAGAAGATATTTGTAATTGGAGGAAGGTACATAATCAAGTAGAAGAGTTCAAGGTAATGCCAAATAATAAAAAAATGAAACAACCAAAACCCAAATAAAAAAAGAAACAGTCAAGGATGTCAAAGTGAAGCAACAGAAGAAAATACCAGAACAAAAGAAGGAGGAAAGCTTCGAGGAATGGAGGGACAAGTTTTTTAAAAAATTCGGTAAGGTAATCGAAGAATATGATAAGAAAATGAGTGATAATGAGCGACAACAAATTATAGACAGATAAAAGAAGATTTCAAGAAATTAAAGAAGAACAAAGTGTATTGTTACATGAAAAAAATAACAGCGAAACAAATGATGAATACGTGGAAATGAAGACTGAGATAAGGCATCACAGAAAACTAATAAACACAAGAGAAGAAGTGGATATGATGAAGAACGGACTAATCGATGTGTTTAATGTACCAATGACCAACCATACCGAAAGAATGAATTTTATGGAGTGCAGGAGAACTCTAAAAGAAATTATAGAAGGAGTGAACTACCGACCAGCGAGAAGAAACTGGAGAAAAGCAATACCTAAATGGAAGATACCCAAAATTGAAGGAATTCACAACCAACCAGTGGATGAAAAATTCAGCAAATCTATGCTTAGACGGAGGATGTCAGAAATAGAAGGGACTGACAACAAAACAGTATATAACAAATTAAGGAGGTCCCTGAAACACTGGAGCACACCAGAAATGGAAATACAGAATAAAAGATCAATGATAACAAAAGAGGTACAATTAACAACTTCTTTGATTAATCAGAATGTAGTGAATGAAGCAGTCATGGAGGCAAATGAACATATGATAGTAGAGAAATTATGGTACAAGATGGAGGAGACCTATGTTACACGAACAAAGATAGTTCTACACACCAAGGTCATCCGAACCACAAGCGCAGATGAAATAATGGACATGGGTAAACTAAGCGAAGATACCACACACCAAGAAAAGGGACTGATCTTCGAATTACTGACCAAGCAACCCAATGGAAAGAAAGGAGTATTAAAGTAAATTAAACCAATTTATAATAATCACCAAAACAAGAATTGCCAAGAAATGACTAAACGACCAAGACGAATTAAATGAGAACTAATAAATAAATTTAAAAATTATCCAAAATAAATGTTCAAACATCTAACATTTGAAGAAGTAGAGAAGAAAGACAACAAAGAGTGTAATATACAAGAGAAGGCAATAATAATGAAAGAAAAGGAGAAGATCAACTTACAAAAAAATATAAATAAAAGAGTCCTACATATAGTCCAATATATAACCCTATGTCATCACAAAAGCTAATGGAAACAATACTTATGAAATAAGCAATATAACCACCAGTAAAATAAAAGGAGATTACAATCAAGCTTCAATAAAAAAGTTTTATGAAGAAAAATAAATTACAATAAATAAAATAAACAAATGCCAAAATTCAGAAATCATGTGAGCACAACTTACGACCATATTTCGATGACTTATGAGGCCTAATATAAAGTGTTAAAAAAGGAATAAGTTACACACATTCCTACCAAGTAAGATCAATTTACAGTCAAATAAAGTTGATAGATGAAGTATAAAATAAAAAATGTTAATAAAGGAATAAGTTACAAAGATTCTTATAAAAAAAAAGTAAGAACCACAAACTTACGATAATATTTAAACAAAAAATACCAAGAAAGGAATACGTTACAAAAATTCCTATAAAGTAAGAAAAACTAACTTACAAAAAATATTAAGAATAATGGTTAAAACAAAATAAAATAAACAAAAATAAAATCAAGCAAAAACTGCTGAGATAAATACCTAAAATTATAATGAATTTAATGTATTCAAAAAAAAAATCTCAACTGGTACAAGAACAAAAAAAAAGAGAAGTTACGTATAAAACAAATATACAAAAAATGGCTTAAGCAGAATATTGCTAAATAACCACGAAAAAAAAATAAAGATGTCCAAGATAATTAAAATGATCACAAGAAGAATAGAAAAACAAACTAATGAAAAGTTAGATATGAAGAAATTAACATATGAATAAATAAAAACCAATCAACTGTATGAGTAGATGGTAGTATATAGCAAAGGTACAGCGGAAGGAAGAATGAGTAAAAGGCCAAAATGATCTAAAAACAAACCACAAGGTGGACAATCCCAAAATATATTATTATTATTAATTTAAGTCACAAGTTGACTAAAAAGGTATTTAAGATTGACTGTTGAAAAGTCCAGCAATCAAAATAAACTGAGCAGAGATGATGTTCCTCTGGTCTCAGAAAAAATGAGTAGTAATGGAAGAAACCAGCTACTAAAAAGTTAGGGAAAAAATTATATAAGGGAGAACACATTAATGGAAATAAATAAAAACAGATCCAAATAAAATGGAATGAATCAAGTAAGAAGAGAAATAAGAATGGAGAAACAAACAAGAAAGAAAAGGAAAAAGATTATATATAACTGATAATTTCATAAAAAACTATGCTAGTGTTTCAATAAAATGATCAATTTTAAAGGAGAGGCATTATGTTACAACACAAATAAGCCAGCCCAGTACCAGGGATAAAAAAGATTATTCTAAATACAAAATGATACTTCATATTAAATAAAATGCTTAATTTAAATAAAATATAAAGACAATGACTCGACAAACGACGACATGACCCAACCCAAGTGATTGACCCAACAAAAGGAAACAAAAGAAGAAGGGAACCACGAAAAAACAAACGAGAATAAAACCAAAGAAGAGAAGAAAGTGATTAACCAAACCAAAAGAAGAAGGGAAAAGACCAAAACCAAACAAAAATGAAACAAATTCATGGAATTGAATGAATCAATGTAACATGTTAAAATGAACCCAAAGGAGAAGGTGGAAAACCAAAGTATTAAACAAATATAATGAAAATGAAGAAGAAGGGGAATGAAAAAGGAACAAACCCAAAATGAAGGGAAATAAATAAAAATGAAAACCAATGATGATGCACAAACAAGTAATAAAGAAAGAGCAGGAGAAATAATGCACTCAACTGTAATATTGGAAACAAGACCAATAATTAACCTAGGAAAAGAGAAAACAAAAGTAAATATTGTTATCCATTAATGGACAATAATAATCTAAAGAAGAAACCCAATTAAACAATGTTAAAGATAAATATAAAAAGCAAACTAACCCACAATTTAGAGTTAGATGTAATAATAGAAATGTAAGGACATAAAATTGTTAATATTATTAGTGAAATATTGTAATGAAAGAGATAGTATGGTAGTGAGATAGTAATTAGAGGGATTACCCATTCAGAAACACTTAAAAAACAAAAACATTTGTGAAGTGCAAAATGAAAGTGTAAAAACCCCAAGGTGTAGTGATAAAGGAGGTACACTAATTAAATTATAAGAAACTATAAATAATTTAAAAGTGAAGACGATGATTGAATGAGAAGAGTGTAAAATAAAGAATGGTAATATAGTGAAAAATAGTGAATGATAAAATCATTAACAATTAATAAATCCAAATGAAACGCTAAATAATTAAAGGTGAAATATATTAGTAATTAAGAATAGCAGTATAAACTGATAAGACAGTAACTAGTTTAAGAAAGAATGTTATTATTAAATTTAAGTAAATACCATTATGATTAAAAGGAAGAATGCCTTGAAGGGAAAAACCAGATAGTGTTAACATGGATGGAGAATAAAGATTGTTTAAAAATTAAGTAATTACAACAAATCAAAAAACAACCATGTTATAAGGGATCGTTATAAGTTCATAAAAGTGATGTTGTTTATCACACTAAAAAATAATATAAAATAAGATGAATTGTAAACAAAGATTAGCAAATAATAGTTAAATAATTATTCAAGCAAGTTGATGAATTGGATATGGCTGTAAGAATTATACAGACCATAGGCCGAATTATTATATGTAATAAGATCAAAAGTTAGTAAATAATAGCCACATTGTTATTATTGGCAAAGGAAATAAGTATAAAAGTTAAGAATGTATGACTAGAAAACGTGGAAACCAAATAGTAAACAATTATGTATAAAATAATAGTGACAAGATAATCACACATAAACAGAACCAAAAACACAACACAACCCATTATAATAACAAAATAAAGCCCATTAGGCTGAAAGGAGATGTAATTTAAATGAAATAAGTCAAATACCATACTACTTACTATACTCTAGGCTACTTAGGCCTATGAAAATGTCTAACTGTCAGAAACAAACAAATACAAATTATAACAAATTAACAAAGAAATTAGCAAATCCGAGGTGAAGGACTCATCCAGAATAAATTGTAAATCATTTGTGAAACAAAATATTATAATAAGCATTTGTATACAAAAGAAATGTAATTAACAAGTATTAACATAATTGTAAAAACATAAAATATGAAATAACCCAAACTTGTGGGGTATCAAAATAATCTATGAAAGGAAATACATACTATAGTGACAATATTTAATAATCAGGAAGGAAGATAGAGGAATAACAGCAGGCAGAAGATATACAAGGATTTTGAAAAGAATTCAAATTTTGATAACAATGGTTTTATATCAATATCAGCCAATCATAATTCTTTCTTTACCATAGAAACGACGGTTGAAGACGAAATTACCGCTGAATACCGTTACTCGTAAAGCGTCAGTCAAGCAGTACAGAAGCCAAAGTTTGGAAGACCAATTTTCTAATAAAATATTGTAAAACCGTAAACGAAGTTCATAACCATGACTGTATAAGAAGTTGACGAACGAATTAGAGCAGTCCATGCAAGATCCAGGACCATACAACTGAGAATTAACAGAAAATTATGACCAGATATTATAAGAAAAGGACGCCAGACCTGTTTAAGTCCATAGATCAATGAAAAAAGAACTTATTGCAGCCCAATCCTATTCCGATCCAATGAACGAAAACACCAAGTCATGCCGATGTGTTAAGTACCATTGAATTACCTTATTTCAAAAACCTAATCACTCTAAATTTTACTAAAGATAAATTAATCTCACTATAAACCGAATATTTCTCTTTCAAAGATTATTGAAGAACAATAAACACACTGAAAATTTGTTAATATAAAATCTAACCTATTGTGTAAACACAAACTTTCGAAACACATTTAACGACACTACAGCACAGATTGTAACAACACACCTTATTATTTATGTACACTTAGAGTAAGGTAAAATATTTTTATTGTAATCATAGGAATTCTTTATCTCATAATCAAAAGAATCCAACGATTTTGGAACAAAAATTATTATAATAGCTAAACACCTCAGCGGCCATGCTGGAGTAAATACCTCGTTCCTTAATCGATTCGTCAGCCTTGAGAGGAAGTGTTTCATGTAAAAAGTTGGTGCAAATTTATTATAATCTAATTGTCAAATTGAACATTTTAATTATCACCCATTAAAAATAACTATTACAAGGAGTAACCGTTGTTATTATTTCATAGGGAGTGCATTATATTACTTGTGTTTATTTACGAAGACTAGGTTTGATGAGCAGCGATCGAGTTGTCATTCACACAGCTGTATACATGATTCAGAAGGCGGCACGAGCGGGAATTATTTGAACGTCACAGTTGAAAACACTGTATCAAGTAATTTTAATTTTTTTAATAAACAATTTGGCGCCACCCGGGATTAACACACCCCTATATTTAAAAGCAGGTAAGGTTACTGCCGTGTTATACTGGTAATTATCACAAAGCTACGGACATCGTTAGCGCAAAATTGATGTAACGACCCCAGTGCGAGACGAACGCACTAACACTTTATACACATATAAAACTGGTATACATTTTATGCAGAGACGTACCAGACGAACGCGTTACAGATTTGGCTTCCATCGTGGGGCTTTAAAAGAAGACCTAGCGGCGATTATGAGACATTCTTTGGTTACAATATAAAGACGAAAAAGGATGAAACAAAAAGATATGCTACAACAACAAACGAAAATGCCCAAACAACAGAACCAATTGAGCTATGCAGAGTGGATGACAGGATTATTTAAAAAATTCAGTAAGGAAATGGAGTACATCAAGAAGAATACAACGGATCACGAACGAGCACAGATGAGTCGTGCAAATGCAGTGGGATCGCCAATCGACAAAATGTCACTGAGAGATATTTATGATGAAATGTGGAAGCTGGACACCAAGTATAATGAAGAAGAGACTATTGGGACAGCCCACGAAAAACGCGATAACAATGTGGAAAGAATGACTGAAGAAGATTGGGATAGATGGAGTGACAATGAAAAACAAATGAAAAACGAAAGAACGGGAGTATACGCACAGGTGACAGAGGAATTTACACAGGAGGAGTATGAACAATGGAGACAATCAATAAGACAACCGGAACAACCAATACAAACAGAAAACGCAGAATTAAGAGAATGGATAAGGGTTATGTTTGAACTATCCAGAGAAGATATTTGTAATTGGAGGAAGGTACATAATCAAGTAGAAGAGTTCAAGGTAATGCCAAATAATAAAAAAATGAAACAACCAAAACCCAAATAAAAAAAGAAACAGTCAAGGATGTCAAAGTGAAGCAACAGAAGAAAATACCAGAACAAAAGAAGGAGGAAAGCTTCGAGGAATGGAGGGACAAGTTTTTTAAAAAATTCGGTAAGGTAATCGAAGAATATGATAAGAAAATGAGTGATAATGAGCGACAACAAATTAGACAGATAAAAGAAGATTTCAAGAAATTAAAGAAGAACAAAGTGTATTGTTACATGAAAATAATAACAGCGAAACAAATGATGAATACGTGGAAATGAAGACTGAGATAAGGCATCACAGAAAACTAATAAACACAAGAGAAGAAGTGGATATGATGAAGAACGGACTAATCGATGTGTTTAATATACCAATGACCAACCATACCGAAAGAATGAATTTTATGGAGTGCAGGAGAACTCTAAAAGAAATTATAGAAGGAGTGAACTACCGACCAGCGAGAAGAAACTGGAGAAAAGCAATACCTAAATGGAAGATACCCAAAATTGAAGGAATTCACAACCAACCAGTGGATGAAAAATTCAGCAAATCTATGCTTAGACGGAGGATGTCAGAAATAGAAGGGACTGACAACAAAACAGTATATAACAAATTAAGGAGGTCCCTGAAACACTGGAGCACACCAGAAATGGAAATACAGAATAAAAGATCAATGATAACAAAAGAGGTACAATTAACAACTTCTTTGATTAATCAGAATGTAGTGAATGAAGCAGTCATGGAGGCAAATGAACATATGATAGTAGAGAAATTATGGTACAAGATGGAGGAGACCTATGTTACACGAACAAAGATAGTTCTACACACCAAGGTCATCCGAACCACAAGCGCAGATGAAATAATGGACATGGGTAAACTAAGCGAAGATACCACACACCAAGAAAAGGGACTGATCTTCGAATTACTGACCAAGCAACCCAATGGAAAGAAAGGAGTATTAAAGTAAATTAAACCAATTTATAATAATCACCAAAACAAGAATTGCCAAGAAATGACTAAACGACCAAGACGAATTAAATGAGAACTAATAAATAAATTTAAAAATTATCCAAAATAAATGTTCAAACATCTAACATTTGAAGAAGTAGAGAAGAAAGACAACAAAGAGTGTAATATACAAGAGAAGGCAATAATAATGAAAGAAAAGGAGAAGATCAACTTACAAAAAAATATAAATAAAAGAGTCCTACATATAGTCCAATATATAACCCTATGTCATCACAAAAGCTAATGGAAACAATACTTATGAAATAAGCAATATAACCACCAGTAAAATAAAAGGAGTTTACAATCAAGCTTCAATAAAAAAGTTTTATGAAGAAAAATAAATTACAATAAATAAAATAAACAAATGCCAAAATTCAGAAATCATGTGAGCACAACTTACGACCATATTTCGATGACTTATGAGGCCTAATATAAAGTGTTAAAAAAGGAATAAGTTACACACATTCCTACCAAGTAAGATCAATTTACAGTCAAATAAAGTTGATAGATGAAGTATAAAATAAAAAATGTTAATAAAGGAATAAGTTACAAAGATTCTTATAAAAAAAAAGTAAGAACCACAAACTTACGATAATATTTAAACAAAAAATACCAAGAAAGGAATACGTTACAAAAATTCCTATAAAGTAAGAAAGACTAACTTACAAAAAATATTAAGAATAATGGTTAAAACAAAATAAAATAAACAAAAATAAAATCAAGCAAAAACTGCTGAGATAAATACCTAAAATTATAATGAATTTAATGTATTCAAAAAAAAAATCTCAACTGGTACAAGAACAAAAAAAAAGAGAAGTTACGTATAAAACAAATATACAAAAAATGGCTTAAGCAGAATATTGCTAAATAACCACGAAAAAAAAATAAAGATGTCCAAGATAATTAAAATGATCACAAGAAGAATAGAAAAACAAACTAATGAAAAGTTAGATATGAAGAAATTAACATATGAATAAATAAAAACCAATCAACTGTATGAGTAGATGGTAGTATATAGCAAAGGCACAGCGGAAGGAAGAATGAGTAAAAGGCCAAAATGATCTAAAAACAAACCACAAGGTGGACAATCCCAAAATATATTATTATTATTAATTTAAGTCACAAGTTGACTAAAAAGGTATTTAAGATTGACTGTTGAAAAGTCCAGCAATCAAAATAAACTGAGCAGAGATGATGTTCCTCTGGTCTCAGAAAAAATGAGTAGTAATGGAAGAAACCAGCTACTAAAAAGTTAGGGAAAAAATTATATAAGGGAGAACACATTAATGGAAATAAATACAAAACAGATCCAAATAAAATGGAATGAATCAAGTAAGAAGAGAAATAAGAATGGAGAAACAAACAAGAAAGAAAAGGAAAAAGATTATATATAACTGATAATTTCATAAAAAACTATGCTAGTGTTTCAATAAAATGATCAATTTTAAAGGAGAGGCATTATGTTACAACACAAATAAGCCAGCCCAGTACCAGGGATAAAAAAGATGATTCTAAATACAAAATGATACTTCATATTAAATAAAATGCTTAATTTAAATAAAATATAAAGACAATGACTCGACAAACGACGACATGACCCAACCCAAGTGATTGACCCAACAAAAGGAAACAAAAGAAGAAGGGAACCACGAAAAAACAAACGAGAATAAAACCAAAGAAGAGAAGAAAGTGATTAACCAAACCAAAAGAAGAAGGGAAAAGACCAAAACCAAACAAAAATGAAACAAATTCATGGAATTGAATGAATCAATGTAACATGTTAAAATGAACCCAAAGGAGAAGGTGGAAAACCAAAGTATTAAACAAATATAATGAAAATGAAGAAGAAGGGGAATGAAAAAGGAACAAACCCAAAATGAAGGGAAATAAATAAAAATGAAAACCAATGATGATGCACAAACAAGTAATAAAGAAAGAGCAGGAGAAATAATGCACTCAACTGTAATATTGGAAACAAGACCAATAATTAACCTAGGAAAAGAGAAAACAAAAGTAAATATTGTTATCCATTAATGGACAATAATAATCTATAGAAGAAACCCAATTAAACAATGTTAAAGATAAATATAA
This sequence comes from Magicicada septendecula, assembly GCA_034769895.1. Classification (NCBI taxonomy): domain Eukaryota; kingdom Metazoa; phylum Arthropoda; class Insecta; order Hemiptera; family Cicadidae; genus Magicicada; species Magicicada septendecula. Next base: position 148,347,880 of record CM068375.1, on the reverse strand, counting down.
AAAGCAAACTAACCCACAATTTAGAGTTAGATGTAATAATAGAAATGTAAGGACATAAAATTGTTAATATTATTAGTGAAATATTGTAATGAAAGAGATAGTACGGTAGTGAGATAGTAATTAGAGGGATTACCCATTCAGAAACACTTAAAAAACAAAAACATTTGTGAAGTGCAAAATGAAAGTGTAAAAACCCCAAGGTGTAGTGATAAAGAAGGTACACTAATTAAATTATAAGAAACTATAAATAATTTAAAAGTGAAGACGATGATTGAATGAGAAGAGTGTAAAATAAAGAATGGTAATATAGTGAAAAATAGTGAATGATAAAATCATTAACAATTAATAAATCCAAATGAAACGCTAAATAATTAAAGGTGAAATATATTAGTAATTAAGAATAGCAGTATAAACTGATAAGACAGTAACTAGTTTAAGAAAGAATGTTATTATTAAATTTAAGTAAATACCATTATGATTAAAAGGAAGAATGCCTTGAAGGGAAAAACCAGATAGTGTTAACATGGATGGAGAATAAAGATTGTTTAAAAATTAAGTAATTACAACAAATCAAAAAACAACCATGTTATAAGGGATCGTTATAAGTTCATAAAAGTGATGTTGTTTATCACACTAAAAAATAATATAAAATAAGATGAATTGTAAACAAAGATTAGCAAATAATAGTTAAATAATTATTCAAGCAAGTTGATGAATTGGATATGGCTGTAAGAATTATACAGACCATAGGCCGAATTATTATATGTAATAAGATCAAAAGTTAGTAAATAATAGCCACATTGTTATTATTGGCAAAGGAAATAAGTATAAAAGTTAAGAATGTATGACTAGAAAACGTGGAAACCAAATAGTAAACAATTATGTATAAAATAATAGTGACAAGATAATCACACATAAACAGAACCAAAAACACAACACAACCCATTATAATAACAAAATAAAGCCCATTAGGCTGAAAGGAGATGTAATTTAAATGAAATAAGTCAAATACCATACTACTTACTATACTATAGGCTACTTAGGCCTATGAAAATGTCTAACTGTCAGAAACAAACAAATACAAATTATAACAAATTAACAAAGAAATTAGCAAATCCGAGGTGAAGGACTCATCCAGAATAAATTGTAAATCATTTGTGAAACAAAATATTATAATAAGCATTTGTATACAAAAGAAATGTAATTAACAAGTATTAACATAATTGTAAAAACATAAAATATGAAATAACCCAAACTTGTGGGGTATCAAAATAATCTATGAAAGGAAATACATACTATAGTGACAATATTTAATAATCAGGAAGGAAGATAGAGGAATAACAGCAGGCAGAAGATATACAAGGATTTTGAAAAGAATTCAAATTTTGATAACAATGGTTTTATATCAATATCAGCCAATCATAATTCTTTCTTTACCATAGAAACGACGGTTGAAGACGAAATTACCGCTGAATACCGTTACTCGTAAAGCGTCAGTCAAGCAGTACAGAAGCCAAAGTTTGGAAGACCAATTTTCTAATAAAATATTGTAAAACCGTAAACGAAGTTCATAACCATGACTGTATAAGAAGTTGACGAACGAATTAGAGCAGTCCATGCAAGATCCAGGACCATACAACTGAGAATTAACAGAAAATTATGACCAGATATTATAAGAAAAGGACGCCAGACCTGTTTAAGTCCATAGATCAATGAAAAAAGAACTTATTGCAGCCCAATCCTATTCCGATCCAATGAACGAAAACACCAAGTCATGCCGATGTGTTAAGTACCATTGAATTACCTTATTTCAAAAACCTAATCACTCTAAATTTTACTAAAGATAAATTAATCTCACTATAAACCGAATATTTCTCTTTCAAAGATTATTGAAGAACAATAAACACACTGAAAATTTGTTAATATAAAATCTAACCTATTGTGTAAACACAAACTTTCGAAACACATTTAACGACACTACAGCACAGATTGTAACAACACACCTTATTATTTATGTACACTTAGAGTAAGGTAAAATATTTTTATTGTAATCATAGGAATTCTTTATCTCATAATCAAAAGAATCCAACGATTTTGGAACAAAAATTATTATAATAGCTAAACACCTCAGCGGCCATGCTGGAGTAAATACCTCGTTCCTTAATCGATTCGTCAGCCTTGAGAGGAAGTGTTTCATGTAAAAAGTTGGTGCAAATTTATTATAATCTAATTGTCAAATTGAACATTTTAATTATCACCCATTAAAAATAACTATTACAAGGAGTAACCGTTGTTATTATTTCATAGGGAGTGCATTATATTACTTGTGTTTATTTACGAAGACTAGGTTTGATGAGCAGCGATCGAGTTGTCATTCACACAGCTGTATACATGATTCAGAAGGCGGCACGAGCGGGAATTATTTGAACGTCACAGTTGAAAACACTGTGTCAAGTAATTTTAATTTTTTTAATAAACAATTTGGCGCCACCCGGGATTAACACACCCCTATATTTAAAAGCAGGTAAGGTTACTGCCGTGTTATACTGGTAATTATCACAAAGCTACGGACATCGTTAGCGCAAAATTGATGTAACGACCCCAGTGCGAGACGAACGCACTAACACTTTATACACATATAAAACTGGTATACATTTTATGCAGAGACGTACCAGACGAACGCGTTACAGATTTGGCTTCCATCGCGGGGCTTTAAAAGAAGACCTAGCGGCGATTATGAGACATTCTTTGGTTACAATATAAAGACGAAAAAGGATGAAACAAAAAGATATGCTACAACAACAAACGAAAATGCCCAAACAACAGAACCAATTGAGCTATGCAGAGTGGATGACAGGATTATTTAAAAAATTCAGTAAGGAAATGGAGTACATCAAGAAGAATACAACGGATCACGAACGAGCACAGATGAGTCGTGCAAATGCAGTGGGATCGCCAATCGACAAAATGTCACTGAGAGATATTTATGATGAAATGTGGAAGCTGGACACCAAGTATAATGAAGAAGAGACTATTGGGACAGCCCACGAAAAATGCGATAACAATGTGGAAAGAATGACTGAAGAAGATTGGGATAGATGGAGTGACAATGAAAAACAAATGAAAAACGAAAGAACGGGAGTATACGCACAGGTGACAGAGGAATTTACACAGGAGGAGTATGAACAATGGAGACAATCAATAAGACAACCGGAACAACCAATACAAACAGAAAACGCAGAATTAAGAGAATGGATAAGGGTTATGTTTGAACTATCCAGAGAAGATATTTGTAATTGGAGGAAGGTACATAATCAAGTAGAAGAGTTCAAGGTAATGCCAAATAATAAAAAAATGAAACAACCAAAACCCAAATAAAAAAAGAAACAGTCAAGGATGTCAAAGTGAAGCAACAGAAGAAAATACCAGAACAAAAGAAGGAGGAAAGCTTCGAGGAATGGAGGGACAAGTTTTTTAAAAAATTCGGTAAGGTAATCGAAGAATATGATAAGAAAATGAGTGATAATGAGCGACAACAAATTAGACAGATAAAAGAAGATTTCAAGAAATTAAAGAAGAACAAAGTGTATTGTTACATGAAAATAATAACAGCGAAACAAATGATGAATACGTGGAAATGAAGACTGAGATAAGGCATCACAGAAAACTAATAAAAACAAGAGAAGAAGTGGATATGATGAAGAACGGACTAATCGATGTGTTTAATGTACCAATGACCAACCATACCGAAAGAATGAATTTTATGGAGTGCAGGAGAACTCTAAAAGAAATTATAGAAGGAGTGAACTACCGACCAGCGAGAAGAAACTGGAGAAAAGCAATACCTAAATGGAAGATACCCAAAATTGAAGGAATTCACAACCAACCAGTGGATGAAAAATTCAGCAAATCTATGCTTAGACGGAGGATGTCAGAAATAGAAGGGACTGACAACAAAACAGTATATAACAAATTAAGGAGGTCCCTGAAACACTGGAGCACACCAGAAATGGAAATACAGAATAAAAGATCAATGATAACAAAAGAGGTACAATTAACAACTTCTTTGATTAATCAGAATGTAGTGAATGAAGCAGTCATGGAGGCAAATGAACATATGATAGTAGAGAAATTATGGTACAAGATGGAGGAGACCTATGTTACACGAACAAAGATAGTTCTACACACCAAGGTCATCCGAACCACAAGCGCAGATGAAATAATGGACATGGGTAAACTAAGCGAAGATACCACACACCAAGAAAAGGGACTGATCTTCGAATTACTGACCAAGCAACCCAATGGAAAGAAAGGAGTATTAAAGTAAATTAAACCAATTTATAATAATCACCAAAACAAGAATTGCCAAGAAATGACTAAACGACCAAGACGAATTAAATGAGAACTAATAAATAAATTTAAAAATTATCCAAAATAAATGTTCAAACATCCAACATTTGAAGAAGTAGAGAAGAAAGACAACAAAGAGTGTAATATACAAGAGAAGGCAATAATAATGAAAGAAAAGGAGAAGATCAACTTACAAAAAAATATAAATAAAAGAGTCCTACATATAGTCCAATATATAACCCTATGTCATCACAAAAGCTAATGGAAACAATACTTATGAAATAAGCAATATAACCACCAGTAAAATAAAAGGAGTTTACAATCAAGCTTCAATAAAAAAGTTTTATGAAGAAAAATAAATTACAATAAATAAAATAAACAAATGCCAAAATTCAGAAATCATGTGAGCACAACTTACGACCATATTTCGATGACTTATGAGGCCTAATATAAAGTGTTAAAAAAGGAATAAGTTACACACATTCCTACCAAGTAAGATCAATTTACAGTCAAATAAAGTTGATAGATGAAGTATAAAATAAAAAATGTTAATAAAGGAATAAGTTACAAAGATTCTTATAAAAAAAAAGTAAGAACCACAAACTTACGATAATATTTAAACAAAAAATACCAAGAAAGGAATACGTTACAAAAATTCCTATAAAGTAAGAAAGACTAACTTACAAAAAATATTAAGAATAATGGTTAAAACAAAATAAAATAAACAAAAATAAAATCAAGCAAAAACTGCTGAGATAAATACCTAAAATTATAATGAATTTAATGTATTCAAAAAAAAAATCTCAACTGGTACAAGAACAAAAAAAAGAGAAGTTACGTATAAAACAAATATACAAAAAATGGCTTAAGCAGAATATTGCTAAATAACCACGAAAAAAAAATAAAGATGTCCAAGATAATTAAAATGATCACAAGAAGAATAGAAAAACAAACTAATGAAAAGTTAGATATGAAGAAATTAACATATGAATAAATAAAAACCAATCAACTGTATGAGTAGATGGTAGTATATAGCAAAGGTACAGCGGAAGGAAGAATGAGTAAAAGGCCAAAATGATCTAAAAACAAACCACAAGGTGGACAATCCCAAAATATATTATTATTATTAATTTAAGTCACAAGTTGACTAAAAAGGTATTTAAGATTGACTGTTGAAAAGTCCAGCAATCAAAATAAACTGAGCAGAGATGATGTTCCTCTGGTCTCAGAAAAAATGAGTAGTAATGGAAGAAACCAGCTACTAAAAAGTTAGGGAAAAAATTATATAAGGGAGAACACATTAATGGAAATAAATAAAAACAGATCCAAATAAAATGGAATGAATCAAGTAAGAAGAGAAATAAGAATGGAGAAACAAACAAGAAAGAAAAGGAAAAAGATTATATATAACTGATAATTTCATAAAAAACTATGCTAGTGTTTCAATAAAATGATCAATTTTAAAGGAGAGGCATTATGTTACAACACAAATAAGCCAGCCCAGTACCAGGGATAAAAAAGATGATTCTAAATACAAAATGATACTTCATATTAAATAAAATGCTTAATTTAAATAAAATATAAAGACAATGACTCGACAAACGACGACATGACCCAACCCAAGTGATTGACCCAACAAAAGGAAACAAAAGAAGAAGGGAACCACGAAAAAACAAACGAGAATAAAACCAAAGAAGAGAAGAAAGTGATTAACCAAACCAAAAGAAGAAGGGAAAAGACCAAAACCAAACAAAAATGAAACAAATTCATGGAATTGAATGAATCAATGTAACATGTTAAAATGAACCCAAAGGAGAAGGTGGAAAACCAAAGTATTAAACAAATATAATGAAAATGAAGAAGAAGGGGAATGAAAAAGGAACAAACCCAAAATGAAGGGAAATAAATAAAAATGAAAACCAATGATGATGCACAAACAAGTAATAAAGAAAGAGCAGGAGAAATAATGCACTCAACTGTAATATTGGAAACAAGACCAATAATTAACCTAGGAAAAGAGAAAACAAAAGTAAATATTGTTATCCATTAATGGACAATAATAATCTATAGAAGAAACCCAATTAAACAATGTTAAAGATAAATATAAAAAGCAAACTAACCCACAATTTAGAGTTAGATGTAATAATAGAAATGTAAGGACATAAAATTGTTAATATTATTAGTGAAATATTGTAATGAAAGAGATAGTACGGTAGTGAGATAGTAATTAGAGGGATTACCCATTCAGAAACACTTAAAAAACAAAAACATTTGTGAAGTGCAAAATGAAAGTGTAAAAACCCCAAGGTGTAGTGATAAAGAAGGTACACTAATTAAATTATAAGAAACTATAAATAATTTAAAAGTGAAGACGATGATTGAATGAGAAGAGTGTAAAATAAAGAATGGTAATATAGTGAAAAATAGTGAATGATAAAATCATTAACAATTAATAAATCCAAATGAAACGCTAAATAATTAAAGGTGAAATATATTAGTAATTAAGAATAGCAGTATAAACTGATAAGACAGTAACTAGTTTAAGAAAGAATGTTATTATTAAATTTAAGTAAATACCATTATGATTAAAAGGAAGAATGCCTTGAAGGGAAAAACCAGATAGTGTTAACATGGATGGAGAATAAAGATTGTTTAAAAATTAAGTAATTACAACAAATCAAAAAACAACCATGTTATAAGGGATCGTTATAAGTTCATAAAAGTGATGTTGTTTATCACACTAAAAAATAATATAAAATAAGATGAATTGTAAACAAAGATTAGCAAATAATAGTTAAATAATTATTCAAGCAAGTTGATGAATTGGATATGGCTGTAAGAATTATACAGACCATAGGCCGAATTATTATATGTAATAAGATCAAAAGTTAGTAAATAATAGCCACATTGTTATTATTGGCAAAGGAAATAAGTATAAAAGTTAAGAATGTATGACTAGAAAACGTGGAAACCAAATAGTAAACAATTATGTATAAAATAATAGTGACAAGATAATCACACATAAACAGAACCAAAAACACAACACAACCCATTATAATAACAAAATAAAGCCCATTAGGCTGAAAGGAGATGTAATTTAAATGAAATAAGTCAAATACCATACTACTTACTATACTCTAGGCTACTTAGGCCTATGAAAATGTCTAACTGTCAGAAACAAACAAATACAAATTATAACAAATTAACAAAGAAATTAGCAAATCCGAGGTGAAGGACTCATCCAGAATAAATTGTAAATCATTTGTGAAACAAAATATTATAATAAGCATTTGTATACAAAAGAAATGTAATTAACAAGTATTAACATAATTGTAAAAACATAAAATATGAAATAACCCAAACTTGTGGGGTATCAAAATAATCTATGAAAGGAAATACATACTATAGTGACAATATTTAATAATCAGGAAGGAAGATAGAGGAATAACAGCAGGCAGAAGATATACAAGGATTTTGAAAAGAATTCAAATTTTGATAACAATGGTTTTATATCAATATCAGCCAATCATAATTCTTTCTTTACCATAGAAACGACGGTTGAAGACGAAATTACCGCTGAATACCGTTACTCGTAAAGCGTCAGTCAAGCAGTACAGAAGCCAAAGTTTGGAAGACCAATTTTCTAATAAAATATTGTAAAACCGTAAACGAAGTTCATAACCATGACAGTATAAGAAGTTGACGAACGAATTAGAGCAGTCCATGCAAGATCCAGGACCATACAACTGAGAATTAACAGAAAATTATGACCAGATATTATAAGAAAAGGACGCCAGACCTGTTTAAGTCCATAGATCAATGAAAAAAGAACTTATTGCAGCCCAATCCTATTCCGATCCAATGAACGAAAACACCAAGTCATGCCGATGTGTTAAGTACCATTGAATTACCTTATTTCAAAAACCTAATCACTCTAAATTTTACTAAAGGTAAATTAATCTCACTATAAACCAAATATTTCTCTTTCAAAGATTATTGAAGAACAATAAACACACTGAAAATTTGTTAATATAAAATCTAACCTATTGTGTAAACACAAACTTTCGAAACACATTTAACGACGCTACAGCACAGATTGTAACAACACACCTTATTATTTATGTACACTTAGAGTAAGGTAAAATATTTTTATTGTAATCATAGGAATTCTTTATCTCATAATCAAAAGAATCCAACGATTTTGGAACAAAAATTATTATAATAGCTAAACACCTCAGCGGCCATGCTGGAGTAAATACCTCGTTCCTTAATCGATTCGTCAGCCTTGAGAGGAAGTGTTCATGTAAAAAGTCGGTGCAAATTTATTATAATCTAATTGTCAAATTGAACATTTTAATTATCACCCATTAAAAATAACTATTACAGGGAGTAACCGTTGTTATTATTTCATAGGGAGTGCATTATATTACTTGTGTTTATTTACGAAGACTAGGTTTGATGAGCAGCGATCGAGTTGTCATTCACACAGCTGTATACATGATTCAGAAGGCGGCATGAGCGGGAATTATTTGAACGTCACAGTTGAAAACACTGTATCAAGTAATTTTAATTTTTTTAATAAACAATTTGGCGCCACCCGGGATTAACACATCCCTATATTTAAAAGCAGGTAAGGTTACTGCCGTGTTATACTGGTAATTATCGCAACGCTACGGACATCGTTAGCGCAAAATTGATGTAACGACCCCAGTGCGAGACGAACGCACTAACACTTTATACACATATAAAACTGGTATACATTTTATGCAGAGACGTACCAGACGAACGCGTTACAGATTTGGCTTCCATCGCGGGGCTTTAAAAGAAGACCTAGCGGCGATTATGAGACATTCTTTGGTTACAATATAAAGACGAAAAAGGATGAAACAAAAAGATATGCTACAACAACAAACGAAAATGCCCAAACAACAGAACCAATTGAGCTATGCAGAGTGGATGACAGGATTATTTAAAAAATTTAGTAAGGAAATGGAGTACATCAAGAAGAATACAACGGATCACGAACGAGCACAGATGAGTCGTGCAAATGCAGTGGGATCGCCAAACGACAAAATGTCACTGAGAGATATTTATGATGAAATGTGGAAGCTGGACACCAAGTATAATGAAGAAGAGACTATTGGGACAGCCCACAAAAAACGCGATAACAATGTGGAAAGAATGACTGAAGAAGATTGGGATAGATGGAGTGACAATGAAAAACAAATGCAAAACGAAAGAACGGGAGTATACGCACAGGTGACAGAGGAATTTACACAGGAGGAGTATGAACAATGGAGACAATCAATAAGACAACCGGAACAACCAATACAAACAGAAAACGCAGAATTAAGAGAATGGATAAGGGTTATGTTTGAACTATCCAGAGAAGATATTTGTAATTGGAGGAAGGTACATAATCACGTAGAAGAGTTCAAGGTAATGCCAAATAATAAAAAAATGAAACAACCAAAACCCAAATAAAAAAAGAAACAGTCAAGGATGTCAAAGTGAAGCAACAGAAGAAAATACCAGAACAAAAGAAGGAGGAAAGCTTCGAGGAATGGAGGGACAAGTTTTTTAAAAAATTCGGTAAGGTAATCGAAGAATATGATAAGAAAATGAGTGATAATGAGCGACAACAAATTAGACAGATAATAGAAGATTTCAAGAAATTAAAGAAGAACAAAGTGTATTGTTACCTGAAAATAATAACAGCGAAACAAATGATGAATACGTGGAAATGAAGACTGAGATAAGGCATCACAGAAAACTAATAAAAACAAGAGAAGAAGTGGATATGATGAAGAACAGACTAATCGATGTGTTTAATGTACCAATGACCAACCATACCGAAAGAATGAATTTTATGGAGTGCAGGAGAACTCTAAAAGAAATTATAGAAGGAGTGAACTACCGACCAGCGAGAAGAAACTGGAGAAAAGCAATACCTAAATGGAAGATACCCAAAACTGAAGGAATTCACAACCAACCAGTGGATGAAAAATTCAGCAAATCTATGCTTAGACGGAGGATGTCAGAAATAGAAGGGACTGACAACAAAACAGTATATAACAAATTAAGGAGGTCCCTGAAACACTGGAGCACACCAGAAATGGAAATACAGAATAAAAGATCAATGATAACAAAAGAGGTACAATTAACAACTTCTTTGATTAATCAGAATGTAGTGAATGAAGCAGTCATAGAGGCAAATGAACATATGATAGTAGAGAAATTATGGTACAAGATGGAGGAGACCTATGTTACACGAACAAAGATAGTTCTACACACCAAGGTCATCCGAACCACAAGCGCAGATGAAATAATGGACATGGGTAAACTAAGCGAAGATACCACACACCAAGAAAAGGGACTGATCTTCGAATTACTGACCAAGCAACCCAATGGAAAGAAAGGAGTATTAAAGTAAATTAAACCAATTTATAATAATCACCAAAACAAGAATTGCCAAGAAATGACTAAACGACCAAGACGAATTAAATGAGAACTAATAAATAAATTTAAAAATTATCCAAAATAAATGTTCAAACATCTAACATTTGAAGAAGTAGAGAAGAAAGACAACAAAGAGTGTAATATACAAGAGAAGGCAATAATAATGAAAGAAAAGGAGAAGATCAACTTACAAAAAAATATGAATAAAAGAGTCCTACATATAGTCCAATATATAACCCTATGTCATCACAAAAGCTAATGGAAACAATACTTATGAAATAAGCAATATAACCACCAGTAAAATAAAAGGAGTTTACAATCAAGCTTCAATAAAAAAGTTTTATGAAGAAAAATAAATTACAATAAATAAAATAAACAAATGCCAAAATTCAGAAATCATGTGAGCACAACTTACGACCATATTTCGATGACTTATGAGGCCTAATATAAAGTTTTTACGATATTAATTGATGACTCGTTGGGCACTTGGTGAAACATATTAATACAAAGGTTTTGTAAAATATATAAAAACACTTGGTAAGTTTCACAAATTTTTTAATTAACTCTGACAGCTGTTTCGACTAACTTAAGCCATTGTCAAAGAGCGAGTGAATGAAATTACTGAACACAGGATGTTAGAGTAGTGTAGGTGGTAAACATCTGTTTAGGGCGTATCTGGAACATCTGTGTTGTGATGGCGAGGGGTGGGGAGTGTGTGCATGAGACAAGGGAAGGTCTGGTGTCTTTAAAAAAAAACTAAATACAATCATGAATGCAAAATATAAAATTAACTGAACTAAATATAAACTGAATGCAAAATTTAAAATAATGATGAACATTCAAAATAATATAAAATAAACTAAACTAAATAACAGATTTTAATAAAGGGGATACACAAAATTCAGTCTGTTCATTGGTTAAATTTTTGTTATTTTTTATTGCTTTTTTAATTTCTAAAATTTCTAACAAATCCATTTTTCTACCTTTTTGTATGTTGTGGAGTAGTGTTATGTTTTTTGTGTCTATAAAGTGATTGTGTTGTAAGCAATGATCTGCAAAACCTGTATTAGATGTATTGGTTAAAATCGCCTTCTTATGTTCAGAAATGCGATGTTTCAGAGCACGGCCACATTGTCCGATATAAATAGCATCGCATTCTGCACAGTGTATTTCATAAACTCCATTTTTCTCCAGTGTATTAGATTTTTCTTTATTATTGACTAGTAGTGAAAAAAGATTACGTTTGTTTACTGATACCATGTTAAGACCATGGTTTTTTAACCTATTATTAATCTTATCTGTTATACACGGAATGTAATTTGTTAAGTGAAATTTTTTGTTACCCTGATCTGGCTCTATGGAATAAAATTCTTTTAAAGTAATTTTCTTCTGTTTTTTTAAAATTAAAGAATTAATTATTCTTTCATCATAACCGTTATTTTGTGCTATGGCTTTTATAATATCTACCTCTTTATTGAAATTTTCTTTGGATAAAGGAACTATAAGGAGACGATTAACCATTGCATGAAAACTGCTTAATTTTATGTGCCATGATGTTAGTGATTGTTTATGTATAACGGTATCTGTAAAAGTAGGTTTTCTATATATCTGAAAACTAAGATTATTTTGTGATCTAGTAATGGTAAGATCCAAAAAATTTAAACTTTTCATATTTTCTGTTTCAAGTGTAAATTGCACGCTACTATAAAAGGAATTAATATAATCTAAGAACATATGGAGCTGTCTATCTGTTCCCGTCCAGATACAAAATATATCATCAACATACCTTGCCCAATGAAAAACATATTTTATGTTGGGGTTATCAGATGTAAAAATGTTTTCTTCCAAAAATGTCATAAAGATTTCACTTAATAAAGGTGATAAAGGAGAGCCCATAGGTAAGCCATTAAATTGTTTATAGATTTTATTATTAAACTGAAAATAATTTTGTCCTATGCAAATATCTAAGGCCGAGAATAATTCTTTTTTCTGATCACTATTTAAGGTTAAAGTATTTTGTATATGTGAGGAACAGATAGACAACAGAACATCTACAGGTATAGACGGAAATAAATTCTTAACATCAAATGAAACTAATTTTGCATTCAGTGGTAAATGTACATTTTTTATATTATTAACTAATTGTAAAGTGTTTTTAATAGCATACTTTGGGTTAAAGTTAATATATTTTGGCAATAATTCATTAAGTTTTTTACAGACTTTATATGCAGGTGCAGTTACATATGAAACAACTGGGCGCATGGGACAATTAGGTTTATGTATTTTTGGTAAACTATACAAAACAGGAGCTTTTGGGTTCATCATAGTTAGCATGAAACTTTTTGTGTCTGAAAATATATTAGGGCAATTTTTAATAAGTGATTTTATTTGTTTTTGAAACTTATTAGTGGGATCATTTAATATCTTGAAATTGTCATTCCTGAAGAGAAGTTCTGTCTTTTCAATATATTCGCTCCTATTTATTATTGTAATTGTATTGCCTTTATCAGCTTTGCAAACCACTAAACTATTTGAATTAATTTTTTGTTTTAAACTTTTAACTATGTACTTATCTGAATCTTTTAGACTGTACTTATTCTTATTACTTTTTGATATAATGTTTGCACAGGAAACTAATTCATTATTTCTTATATCTGGGTTATCTACATTACTAAGTGCTATTTCTGTATTTACACATAACATTTCCATGTCTCTTTTGTACCGTATGTTTGGACAATATTTCAAACCTTTATTTAACAGATTTAGTTCTTTCTGAGTAAAGTTTATATTTGAGAAATTTTCCACTCTGTTATAAAATTTATTTACTGGTGATGACATAGTAGTTACTCTCTTACTACTTAGCTTAGTTGTGATAAGTTTTAGTAATTTTGTTTTTTGTACTAAATATTGTTTATGAGCATGATAACTTACTTGTTCTCTGATCATATTATCAATAAGGTCAAATTCCACTGCACTGTATCTATAAGTTAATTCACAATGTATTAGTTTTTGGTGTAAAGACAAATTATTTCTTCTAGAGTAAAATTTCTTGAGTTCCAAATGTAGCCAGTTCTTGTATGCCTGTTGAACAGCAGTTTTTGCTTCAGACGATTGATGGCGGCAACTAATCTTCATGTACGTTGGAAATACACTATTCTTTAGGCACTGTTTATTAAACCACAAATGGTTGTTGCACTTCCGGAATTTTAAAAGACATCTTCTGTAGAAAGTAACGAGCATTGCTTTACTTGCACTTTTCACGATATTAATTGATGACTCGTTGGGCACTTGGTGAAACATATTAATACAAAGGTTTTGTAAAATATATAAAAACACTTGGTAAGTTTCACAAATTTTTTAATTAACTCTGACAGCTGTTTCGACTAACTTAAGCCATTGTCAAAGAGCGAGTGAATGAAATTACTGAACACAGGATGTTAGAGTTGTGTAGGTGGTAAACATCTGTTTAGGGCGTATCTGGAACATCTGTGTTGTGATGGCGAGGGGTGGGGAGTGTGTGCATGAGACAAGGGAAGGTCTGGTGTCTTTAAAAAAACTAAATACAATCATGAATGCAAAATATAAAATTAACTGAACTAAATATAAACTGAATGCAAAATTTAAAATAATGATGAACATTCAAAATAATATAAAATAAACTAAACTAAATAACAGATTTTAATAAAGGGGATACACAAAATTCAGTCTGTTCATTGGTTAAATTTTTGTTATTTTTTATTGCTTTTTTAATTTCTAAAATTTCTAACAAATCCATTTTTCTACCTTTTTGTATGTTGTGGAGTAGTGTTATGTTTTTTGTGTCTATAAAGTGATTGTGTTGTAAGCAATGATCTGCAAAACCTGTATTAGATGTATTGGTTAAAATCGCCTTCTTATGTTCAGAAATGCGATGTTTCAGAGCACGGCCACATTGTCCGATATAAATAGCATCGCATTCTGCACAGTGTATTTCATAAACTCCATTTTTCTCCAGTGTATTAGATTTTTCTTTATTATTGACTAGTAGTGAAAAAAGATTACGTTTGTTTACTGATACCATGTTAAGACCATGGTTTTTTAACCTATTATTAATCTTATCTGTTATACACGGAATGTAATTTGTTAAGTGAAATTTTTTGTTACCCTGATCTGGCTCTATGGAATAAAATTCTTTTAAAGTAATTTTCTTCTGTTTTTTTAAAATTAAAGAATTAATTATTCTTTCATCATAACCGTTATTTTGTGCTATGGCTTTTATAATATCTACCTCTTTATTGAAATTTTCTTTGGATAAAGGAACTATAAGGAGACGATTAACCATTGCATGAAAACTGCTTAATTTTATGTGCCATGATGTTAGTGATTGTTTATGTATAACGGTATCTGTAAAAGTAGGTTTTCTATATATCTGAAAACTAAGATTATTTTGTGATCTAGTAATGGTAAGATCCAAAAAATTTAAACTTTTCATATTTTCTGTTTCAAGTGTAAATTGCACGCTACTATAAAAGGAATTAATATAATCTAAGAACATATGGAGCTGTCTATCTGTTCCCGTCCAGATACAAAATATATCATCAACATACCTTGCCCAATGAAAAACATATTTTATGTTGGGGTTATCAGATGTAAAAATGTTTTCTTCCAAAAATGTCATAAAGATTTCACTTAATAAAGGTGATAAAGGAGAGCCCATAGGTAAGCCATTAAATTGTTTATAGATTTTATTATTAAACTGAAAATAATTTTGTCCTATGCAAATATCTAAGGCCGAGAATAATTCTTTTTTCTGATCACTATTTAAGGTTAAAGTATTTTGTATATGTGAGGAACAGATAGACAACAGAACATCTACAGGTATAGACGGAAATAAATTCTTAACATCAAATGAAACTAATTTTGCATTCAGTGGTAAATGTACATTTTTTATATTATTAACTAATTGTAAAGTGTTTTTAATAGCATACTTTGGGTTAAAGTTAATATATTTTGGCAATAATTCATTAAGTTTTTTACAGACTTTATATGCAGGTGCAGTTACATATGAAACAACTGGGCGCATGGGACAATTAGGTTTATGTATTTTTGGTAAACTATACAAAACAGGAGCTTTTGGGTTCATCATAGTTAGCATGAAACTTTTTGTGTCTGAAAATATATTAGGGCAATTTTTAATAAGTGATTTTATTTGTTTTTGAAACTTATTAGTGGGATCATTTAATATCTTGAAATTGTCATTCCTGAAGAGAAGTTCTGTCTTTTCAATATATTCGCTCCTATTTATTATTGTAATTGTATTGCCTTTATCAGCTTTGCAAACCACTAAACTATTTGAATTAATTTTTTGTTTTAAACTTTTAACTATGTACTTATCTGAATCTTTTAGACTGTACTTATTCTTATTACTTTTTGATATAATGTTTGCACAGGAAACTAATTCATTATTTCTTATATCTGGGTTATCTACATTACTAAGTGCTATTTCTGTATTTACACATAACATTTCCATGTCTCTTTTGTACCGTATGTTTGGACAATATTTCAAACCTTTATTTAACAGATTTAGTTCTTTCTGAGTAAAGTTTATATTTGAGAAATTTTCCACTCTGTTATAAAATTTATTTACTGGTGATGACATAGTAGTTACTCTCTTACTACTTAGCTTAGTTGTGATAAGTTTTAGTAATTTTGTTTTTTGTACTAAATATTGTTTATGAGCATGATAACTTACTTGTTCTCTGATCATATTATCAATAAGGTCAAATTCCACTGCACTGTATCTATAAGTTAATTCACAATGTATTAGTTTTTGGTGTAAAGACAAATTATTTCTTCTAGAGTAAAATTTCTTGAGTTCCAAATGTAGCCAGTTCTTGTATGCCTGTTGAACAGCAGTTTTTGCTTCAGACGATTGATGGCGGCAACTAATCTTCATGTACGTTGGAAATACACTATTCTTTAGGCACTGTTTATTAAACCACAAATGGTTGTTGCACTTCCGGAATTTTAAAAGACATCTTCTGTAGAAAGTAACGAGCATTGCTTTACTTGCACTTTTCACGATATTAATTGATGACTCGTTGGGCACTTGGTGAAACATATTAATACAAAGGTTTTGTAAAATATATAAAAACACTTGGTAAGTTTCACAAATTTTTTAATTAACTCTGACAGCTGTTTCGACTAACTTAAGCCATTGTCAAAGAGCGAGTGAATGAAATTACTGAACACAGGATGTTAGAGTAGTGTAGGTGGTAAACATCTGTTTAGGGCGTATCTGGAACATCTGTGTTGTGATGGCGAGGGGTGGGGAGTGTGTGCATGAGACAAGGGAAGGTCTGGTGTCTTTAAAAAAACTAAATACAATCATGAATGCAAAATATAAAATTAACTGAACTAAATATAAACTGAATGCAAAATTTAAAATAATGATGAACATTCAAAATAATATAAAATAAACTAAACTAAATAACAGATTTTAATAAAGGGGATACACAAAATTCAGTCTGTTCATTGGTTAAATTTTTGTTATTTTTTATTGCTTTTTTAATTTCTAAAATTTCTAACAAATCCATTTTTCTACCTTTTTGTATGTTGTGGAGTAGTGTTATGTTTTTTGTGTCTATAAAGTGATTGTGTTGTAAGCAATGATCTGCAAAACCTGTATTAGATGTATTGGTTAAAATCGCCTTCTTATGTTCAGAAATGCGATGTTTCAGAGCACGGCCACATTGTCCGATATAAATAGCATCGCATTCTGCACAGTGTATTTCATAAACTCCATTTTTCTCCAGTGTATTAGATTTTTCTTTATTATTGACTAGTAGTGAAAAAAGATTACGTTTGTTTACTGATACCATGTTAAGACCATGGTTTTTTAACCTATTATTAATCTTATCTGTTATACACGGAATGTAATTTGTTAAGTGAAATTTTTTGTTACCCTGATCTGGCTCTATGGAATAAAATTCTTTTAAAGTAATTTTCTTCTGTTTTTTTAAAATTAAAGAATTAATTATTCTTTCATCATAACCGTTATTTTGTGCTATGGCTTTTATAATATCTACCTCTTTATTGAAATTTTCTTTGGATAAAGGAACTATAAGGAGACGATTAACCATTGCATGAAAACTGCTTAATTTTATGTGCCATGATGTTAGTGATTGTTTATGTATAACGGTATCTGTAAAAGTAGGTTTTCTATATATCTGAAAACTAAGATTATTTTGTGATCTAGTAATGGTAAGATCCAAAAAATTTAAACTTTTCATATTTTCTGTTTCAAGTGTAAATTGCACGCTACTATAAAAGGAATTAATATAATCTAAGAACATATGGAGCTGTCTATCTGTTCCCGTCCAGATACAAAATATATCATCAACATACCTTGCCCAATGAAAAACATATTTTATGTTGGGGTTATCAGATGTAAAAATGTTTTCTTCCAAAAATGTCATAAAGATTTCACTTAATAAAGGTGATAAAGGAGAGCCCATAGGTAAGCCATTAAATTGTTTATAGATTTTATTATTAAACTGAAAATAATTTTGTCCTATGCAAATATCTAAGGCCGAGAATAATTCTTTTTTCTGATCACTATTTAAGGTTAAAGTATTTTGTATATGTGAGGAACAGATAGACAACAGAACATCTACAGGTATAGACGGAAATAAATTCTTAACATCAAATGAAACTAATTTTGCATTCAGTGGTAAATGTACATTTTTTATATTATTAACTAATTGTAAAGTGTTTTTAATAGCATACTTTGGGTTAAAGTTAATATATTTTGGCAATAATTCATTAAGTTTTTTACAGACTTTATATGCAGGTGCAGTTACATATGAAACAACTGGGCGCATGGGACAATTAGGTTTATGTATTTTTGGTAAACTATACAAAACAGGAGCTTTTGGGTTAATCATAGTTAGCATGAAACTTTTTGTGTCTGAAAATATATTAGGGCAATTTTTAATAAGTGATTTTATTTGTTTTTGAAACTTATTAGTGGGATCATTTAATATCTTGAAATTGTCATTCCTGAAGAGAAGTTCTGTCTTTTCAATATATTCGCTCCTATTTATTATTGTAATTGTATTGCCTTTATCAGCTTTGCAAACCACTAAACTATTTGAATTAATTTTTTGTTTTAAACTTTTAACTATGTACTTATCTGAATCTTTTAGACTGTACTTATTCTTATTACTTTTTGATATAATGTTTGCACAGGAAACTAATTCATTATTTCTTATATCTGGGTTATCTACATTACTAAGTGCTATTTCTGTATTTACACATAACATTTCCATGTCTCTTTTGTACCGTATGTTTGGACAATATTTCAAACCTTTATTTAACAGATTTAGTTCTTTCTGAGTAAAGTTTATATTTGAGAAATTTTCCACTCTGTTATAAAATTTATTTACTGGTGATGACATAGTAGTTACTCTCTTACTACTTAGCTTAGTTGTGATAAGTTTTAGTAATTTTGTTTTTTGTACTAAATATTGTTTATGAGCATGATAACTTACTTGTTCTCTGATCATATTATCAATAAGGTCAAATTCCACTGCACTGTATCTATAAGTTAATTCACAATGTATTAGTTTTTGGTGTAAAGACAAATTATTTCTTCTAGAGTAAAATTTCTTGAGTTCCAAATGTAGCCAGTTCTTGTATGCCTGTTGAACAGCAGTTTTTGCTTCAGACGATTGATGGCGGCAACTAATCTTCATGTACGTTGGAAATACACTATTCTTTAGGCACTGTTTATTAAACCACAAATGGTTGTTGCACTTCCGGAATTTTAAAAGACATCTTCTGTAGAAAGTAACGAGCATTGCTTTACTTGCACTTTTCACGATATTAATTGATGACTCGTTGGGCACTTGGTGAAACATATTAATACAAAGGTTTTGTAAAATATATAAAAACACTTGGTAAGTTTCACAAATTTTTTAATTAACTCTGACAGCTGTTTCGACTAACTTAAGCCATTGTCAAAGAGCGAGTGAATGAAATTACTGAACACAGGATGTTAGAGTAGTGTAGGTGGTAAACATCTGTTTAGGGCGTATCTGGAACATCTGTGTTGTGATGCGATCTGTGCAGAATGCGATGCTATTTATATCGGACAATGTGGCCGTGCTCTGAAACATCGCATTTCTGAACATAAGAAGGCGATTTTAACCAATACATCTAATACAGGTTTTGCAGATCATTGCTTACAACACAATCACTTTATAGACACAAAAAACATAACACTACTCCACAACATACAAAAAGGTAGAAAAATGGATTTGTTAGAAATTTTAGAAATTAAAAAAGCAATAAAAAATAACAAAAATTTAACCAATGAACAGACTGAATTTTGTGTATCCCCTTTATTAAAATCTGTTATTTAGTTTAGTTTATTTTATATTATTTTGAATGTTCATCATTATTTTAAATTTTGCATTCAGTTTATATTTAGTTCAGTTAATTTTATATTTTGCATTCATGATTGTATTTAGTTTTTTTTAAAGACACCAGACCTTCCCTTGTCTCATGCACACACTCCCCACCCCTCGCCATCACAACACAGATGTTCCAGATACGCCCTAAACAGATGTTTACCACCTACACTACTCTAACATCCTGTGTTCAGTAATTTCATTCACTCGCTCTTTGACAATGGCTTAAGTTAGTCGAAACAGCTGTCAGAGTTAATTAAAAAATTTGTGAAACTTACCAAGTGTTTTTATATATTTTACAAAACCTTTGTATTAATATGTTTCACCAAGTGCCCAACGAGTCATCAATTAATATCGTGAAAAGTGCAAGTAAAGCAATGCTCGTTACTTTCTACAGAAGATGTCTTTTAAAATTCCGGAAGTGCAACAACCATTTGTGGTTTAATAAACAGTGCCTAAAGAATAGTGTATTTCCAACGTACATGAAGATTAGTTGCCGCCATCAATCGTCTGAAGCAAAAACTGCTGTTCAACAGGCATACAAGAACTGGCTACATTTGGAACTCAAGAAATTTTACTCTAGAAGAAATAATTTGTCTTTACACCAAAAACTAATACATTGTGAATTAACTTATAGATACAGTGCAGTGGAATTTGACCTTATTGATAATATGATCAGAGAACAAGTAAGTTATCATGCTCATAAACAATATTTAGTACAAAAAACAAAATTACTAAAACTTATCACAACTAAGCTAAGTAGTAAGAGAGTAACTACTATGTCATCACCAGTAAATAAATTTTATAACAGAGTGGAAAATTTCTCAAATATAAACTTTACTCAGAAAGAACTAAATCTGTTAAATAAAGGTTTGAAATATTGTCCAAACATACGGTACAAAAGAGACATGGAAATGTTATGTGTAAATACAGAAATAGCACTTAGTAATGTAGATAACCCAGATATAAGAAATAATGAATTAGTTTCCTGTGCAAACATTATATCAAAAAGTAATAAGAATAAGTACAGTCTAAAAGATTCAGATAAGTACATAGTTAAAAGTTTAAAACAAAAAATTAATTCAAATAGTTTAGTGGTTTGCAAAGCTGATAAAGGCAATACAATTACAATAATAAATAGGAGCGAATATATTGAAAAGACAGAACTTCTCTTCAGGAATGACAATTTCAAGATATTAAATGATCCCACTAATAAGTTTCAAAAACAAATAAAATCACTTATTAAAAATTGCCCTAATATATTTTCAGACACAAAAAGTTTCATGCTAACTATGATGAACCCAAAAGCTCCTGTTTTGTATAGTTTACCAAAAATACATAAACCTAATTGTCCCATGCGCCCAGTTGTTTCATATGTAACTGCACCTGCATATAAAGTCTGTAAAAAACTTAATGAATTATTGCCAAAATATATTAACTTTAACCCAAAGTATGCTATTAAAAACACTTTACAATTAGTTAATAATATAAAAAATGTACATTTACCACTGAATGCAAAATTAGTTTCATTTGATGTTAAGAATTTATTTCCGTCTATACCTGTAGATGTTCTGTTGTCTATCTGTTCCTCACATATACAAAATACTTTAACCTTAAATAGTGATCAGAAAAAAGAATTATTCTCGGCCTTAGATATTTGCATAGGACAAAATTATTTTCAGTTTAATAATAAAATCTATAAACAATTTAATGGCTTACCTATGGGCTCTCCTTTATCACCTTTATTAAGTGAAATCTTTATGACATTTTTGGAAGAAAACATTTTTACATCTGATAACCCAAACATAAAATATGTTTTTCATTGGGCAAGGTATGTTGATGATATATTTTGTATCTGGACGGGAACAGATAGACAGCTCCATATGTTCTTAGATTATATTAATTCCTTTTATAGTAGCGTGCAATTTACACTTGAAACAGAAAATATGAAAAGTTTAAATTTTTTGGATCTTACCATTACTAGATCACAAAATAATCTTAGTTTTCAGATATATAGAAAACCTACTTTTACAGATACCGTTATACATAAACAATCACTAACATCATGGCACATAAAATTAAGCAGTTTTCATGCAATGGTTAATCGTCTCCTTATAGTTCCTTTATCCAAAGAAAATTTCAATAAAGAGGTAGATATTATAAAAGCCATAGCACAAAATAACGGTTATGATGAAAGAATAATTAATTCTTTAATTTTAAAAAAACAGAAGAAAATTACTTTAAAAGAATTTTATTCCATAGAGCCAGATCAGGGTAACAAAAAATTTCACTTAACAAATTACATTCCGTGTATAACAGATAAGATTAATAATAGGTTAAAAAACCATGGTCTTAACATGGTATCAGTAAACAAACGTAATCTTTTTTCACTACTAGTCAATAATAAAGAAAAATCTAATACACTGGAGAAAAATGGAGTTTATGAAATACACTGTGCAGAATGCGATGCTATTTATATCGGACAATGTGGCCGTGCTCTGAAACATCGCATTTCTGAACATAAGAAGGCGATTTTAACCAATACATCTAATACAGGTTTTGCAGATCATTGCTTACAACACAATCACTTTATAGACACAAAAAACATAACACTACTCCACAACATACAAAAAGGTAGAAAAATGGATTTGTTAGAAATTTTAGAAATTAAAAAAGCAATAAAAAATAACAAAAATTTAACCAATGAACAGACTGAATTTTGTGTATCCCCTTTATTAAAATCTGTTATTTAGTTTAGTTTATTTTATATTATTTTGAATGTTCATCATTATTTTAAATTTTGCATTCAGTTTATATTTAGTTCAGTTAATTTTATATTTTGCATTCATGATTGTATTTAGTTTTTTTAAAGACACCAGACCTTCCCTTGTCTCATGCACACACTCCCCACCCCTCGCCATCACAACACAGATGTTCCAGATACGCCCTAAACAGATGTTTACCACCTACACTACTCTAACATCCTGTGTTCAGTAATTTCATTCACTCGCTCTTTGACAATGGCTTAAGTTAGTCGAAACAGCTGTCAGAGTTAATTAAAAAATTTGTGAAACTTACCAAGTGTTTTTATATATTTTACAAAACCTTTGTATTAATATGTTTCACCAAGTGCCCAACGAGTCATCAATTAATATCGTGAAAAGTGCAAGTAAAGCAATGCTCGTTACTTTCTACAGAAGATGTCTTTTAAAATTCCGGAAGTGCAACAACCATTTGTGGTTTAATAAACAGTGCCTAAAGAATAGTGTATTTCCAACGTACATGAAGATTAGTTGCCGCCATCAATCGTCTGAAGCAAAAACTGCTGTTCAACAGGCATACAAGAACTGGCTACATTTGGAACTCAAGAAATTTTACTCTAGAAGAAATAATTTGTCTTTACACCAAAAACTAATACATTGTGAATTAACTTATAGATACAGTGCAGTGGAATTTGACCTTATTGATAATATGATCAGAGAACAAGTAAGTTATCATGCTCATAAACAATATTTAGTACAAAAAACAAAATTACTAAAACTTATCACAACTAAGCTAAGTAGTAAGAGAGTAACTACTATGTCATCACCAGTAAATAAATTTTATAACAGAGTGGAAAATTTCTCAAATATAAACTTTACTCAGAAAGAACTAAATCTGTTAAATAAAGGTTTGAAATATTGTCCAAACATACGGTACAAAAGAGACATGGAAATGTTATGTGTAAATACAGAAATAGCACTTAGTAATGTAGATAACCCAGATATAAGAAATAATGAATTAGTTTCCTGTGCAAACATTATATCAAAAAGTAATAAGAATAAGTACAGTCTAAAAGATTCAGATAAGTACATAGTTAAAAGTTTAAAACAAAAAATTAATTCAAATAGTTTAGTGGTTTGCAAAGCTGATAAAGGCAATACAATTACAATAATAAATAGGAGCGAATATATTGAAAAGACAGAACTTCTCTTCAGGAATGACAATTTCAAGATATTAAATGATCCCACTAATAAGTTTCAAAAACAAATAAAATCACTTATTAAAAATTGCCCTAATATATTTTCAGACACAAAAAGTTTCATGCTAACTATGATGAACCCAAAAGCTCCTGTTTTGTATAGTTTACCAAAAATACATAAACCTAATTGTCCCATGCGCCCAGTTGTTTCATATGTAACTGCACCTGCATATAAAGTCTGTAAAAAACTTAATGAATTATTGCCAAAATATATTAACTTTAACCCAAAGTATGCTATTAAAAACACTTTACAATTAGTTAATAATATAAAAAATGTACATTTACCACTGAATGCAAAATTAGTTTCATTTGATGTTAAGAATTTATTTCCGTCTATACCTGTAGATGTTCTGTTGCCTATCTGTTCCTCACATATACAAAATACTTTAACCTTAAATAGTGATCAGAAAAAAGAATTATTCTCGGCCTTAGATATTTGCATAGGACAAAATTATTTTCAGTTTAATAATAAAATCTATAAACAATTTAATGGCTTACCTATGGGCTCTCCTTTATCACCTTTATTAAGTGAAATCTTTATGACATTTTTGGAAGAAAACATTTTTACATCTGATAACCCCAACATAAAATATGTTTTTCATTGGGCAAGGTATGTTGATGATATATTTTGTATCTGGACGGGAACAGATAGACAGCTCCATATGTTCTTAGATTATATTAATTCCTTTTATAGTAGCGTGCAATTTACACTTGAAACAGAAAATATGAAAAGTTTAAATTTTTTGGATCTTACCATTACTAGATCACAAAATAATCTTAGTTTTCAGATATATAGAAAACCTACTTTTACAGATACCGTTATACATAAAAAATCACTAACATCATGGCACATAAAATTAAGCAGTTTTCATGCAATGGTTAATCGTCTCCTTATAGTTCCTTTATCCAAAGAAAATTTCAATAAAGAGGTAGATATTATAAAAGCCATAGCACAAAATAACGGTTATGATGAAAGAATAATTAATTCTTTAATTTTAAAAAAACAGAAGAAAATTACTTTAAAAGAATTTTATTCCATAGAGCCAGATCAGGGTAACAAAAAATTTCACTTAACAAATTACATTCCGTGTATAACAGATAAGATTAATAATAGGTTAAAAAACCATGGTCTTAACATGGTATCAGTAAACAAACGTAATCTTTTTTCACTACTAGTCAATAATAAAGAAAAATCTAATACACTGGAGAAAAATGGAGTTTATGAAATACACTGTGCAGAATGCGATGCTATTTATATCGGACAATGTGGCCGTGCTCTGAAACATCGCATTTCTGAACATAAGAAGGCGATTTTAACCAATACATCTAATACAGGTTTTGCAGATCATTGCTTACAACACAATCACTTTATAGACACAAAAAACATAACACTACTCCACAACATACAAAAAGGTAGAAAAATGGATTTGTTAGAAATTTTAGAAATTAAAAAAGCAATAAAAAATAACAAAAATTTAACCAATGAACAGACTGAATTTTGTGTATCCCCTTTATTAAAATCTGTTATTTAGTTTAGTTTATTTTATATTATTTTGAATGTTCATCATTATTTTAAATTTTGCATTCAGTTTATATTTAGTTCAGTTAATTTTATATTTTGCATTCATGATTGTATTTAGTTTTTTTAAAGACACCAGACCTTCCCTTGTCTCATGCACACACTCCCCACCCCTCGCCATCACAACACAGATGTTCCAGATACGCCCTAAACAGATGTTTACCACCTACACTACTCTAACATCCTGTGTTCAGTAATTTCATTCACTCGCTCTTTGACAATGGCTTAAGTTAGTCGAAACAGCTGTCAGAGTTAATTAAAAAATTTGTGAAACTTACCAAGTGTTTTTATATATTTTACAAAACCTTTGTACTAATATAAAGTGTTAAAAAAGGAATAAGTTACACACATTCCTACCAAGTAAGATCAATTTACAGTCAAATAAAGTTGATAGATGAAGTATAAAATAAAAAATGTTAATAAAGGAATAAGTTACAAAGATTCTTATAAAAAAAAAGTAAGAACCACAAACTTACGATAATATTTAAACAAAAAATACCAAGAAAGGAATACGTTACAAAAATTCCTATAAAGTAAGAAAAACTAACTTACAAAAAATATTAAGAATAATGGTTAAAACAAAATAAAATAAACAAAAATAAAATCAAGCAAAAACTGCTGAGATAAATACCTAAAATTATAATGAATTTAATGTATTCAAAAAAAAAATCTCAACTGGTACAAGAACAAAAAAAAAGAGAAGTTACGTATAAAACAAATATACAAAAAATGGCTTAAGCAGAATATTGCTAAATAACCACGAAAAAAAAATAAAGATGTCCAAGATAATTAAAATGATCACAAGAAGAATAGAAAAACAAACTAATGAAAAGTTAGATATGAAGAAATTAACATATGAATAAATAAAAACCAATCAACTGTATGAGTAGATGGTAGTATATAGCAAAGGTACAGCGGAAGGAAGAATGAGTAAAAGGCCAAAATGATCTAAAAACAAACCACAAGGTGGACAATCCCAAAATATATTATTATTATTAATTTAAGTCACAAGTTGACTAAAAAGGTATTTAAGATTGACTGTTGAAAAGTCCAGCAATCAAAATAAACTGAGCAGAGATGATGTTCCTCTGGTCTCAGAAAAAATGAGTAGTAATGGAAGAAACCAGCTACTAAAAAGTTAGGGAAAAAATTACATAAGGGAGAACACATTAATGGAAATAAATAAAAACAGATCCAAATAAAATGGAATGAATCAAGTAAGAAGAGAAATAAGAATGGAGAAACAAACAAGAAAGAAAAGGAAAAAGATTATATATAACTGATAATTTCATAAAAAACTATGCTAGTGTTTCAATAAAATGATCAATTTTAAAGGAGAGGCATTATGTTACAACACAAATAAGCCAGCCCAGTACCAGGGATAAAAAAGATGATTCTAAATACAAAATGATACTTCATATTAAATAAAATGCTTAATTTAAATAAAATATAAAGACAATGACTCGACAAACGACGACATGACCCAACCCAAGTGATTGACCCAACAAAAGGAAACAAAAGAAGAAGGGAACCACGAAAAAACAAACGAGAATAAAACCAAAGAAGAGAAGAAAGTGATTAACCAAACCAAAAGAAGAAGGGAAAAGACCAAAACCAAACAAAAATGAAACAAATTCATGGAATTGAATGAATCAATGTAACATGTTAAAATGAACCCAAAGGAGAAGGTGGAAAACCAAAGTATTAAACAAATATAATGAAAATGAAGAAGAAGGGGAATGAAAAAGGAACAAACCCAAAATGAAGTGAAATAAATAAAAATGAAAACCAATGATGATGCACAAACAAGTAATAAAGAAAGAGCAGGAGAAATAATGCACTCAACTGTAATATTGGAAACAAGACCAATAATTAACCTAGGAAAAGAGAAAACAAAAGTAAATATTGTTATCCATTAATGGACAATAATAATCTATTGAAGAAACCCAATTAAACAATGTTAAAGATAAATATAAAAAGCAAACTAACCCACAATTTAGAGTTAGATGTAATAATAGAAATGTACGGACATAAAATTGTTAATATTATTAGTGAAATATTGTAATGAAAGAGATAGTACGGTAGTGAGATAGTAATTAGAGGGATTACCCATTCAGAAACACTTAAAAAACAAAAACATTTGTGAAGTGCAAAATGAAAGTGTAAAAACCCCAAGGTGTAGTGATAAAGGAGGTACACTAATTAAATTATAAGAAACTATAAATAATTTAAAAGTGAAGACGATGATTGAATGAGAAGAGTGTAAAATAAAGAATGGTAATATAGTGAAAAATAGTGAATGATAAAATCATTAACAATTAATAAATCCAAATGAAACGCTAAATAATTAAAGGTGAAATATATTAGTAATTAAGAATAGCAGTATAAACTGATAAGACAGTAACTAGTTTAAGAAAGAATGCCTTGAAGGGAAAAACCAGATAGTGTTAACATGGAGGGAGAATAAAGATTGTTTAAAAATTAAGTAATTACAACAAATCAAAAAACAACCATGTTATAAGGGATCGTTATAAGTTCATAAAAGTGATGTTGTTTATCACACTAAAAAATAATATAAAATAAGATGAATTGTAAACAAAGATTAGCAAATAATAGTTAAATAATTATTCAAGCAAGTTGATGAATTGGATATGGCTGTAAGAATTATACAGACCATAGGCCGAATTATTATATGTAATAAGATCAAAAGTTAGTAAATAATAGCCACATTGTTATTATTGGCAAAGGAAATAAGTATAAAAGTTAAGAATGTATGACTAGAAAACGTGGAAACCAAATAGTAAACAATTATGTATGAAATAATAGTGACAAGATAATCACACATAAACAGAACCAAAAACACAACACAACCCATTATAATAACAAAATAAAGCCCATTAGGCTGAAAGGAGATGTAATTTAAATGAAATAAGTCAAATACCATACTACTTACTATACTATAGGCTACTTAGGCCTATGAAAATGTCTAACTGTCAGAAACAAACAAATACAAATTATAACAAATTAACAAAGAAATTAGCAAATCCGAGGTGAAGGACTCATCCAGAATAAATTGTAAATCATTTGTGAAACAAAATATTATAATAAGCATTTGTATACAAAAGAAATGTAATTAACAAGTATTAACATAATTGTAAAAACATAAAATATGAAATAACCCAAATTTGTGGGGTATCAAAATAATCTATGAAAGGAAATACATACTATAGTGACAATATTTAATAATCAGGAAGGAAGATAGAGGAATAACAGCAGGCAGAAGATAGAGGAATAACAGCAGGCAGAAGATATACAAGGATTTTGAAAAGAATTCAAATTTTGATAACAATGGTTTTATATCAATATCAGCCAATCATAATTCTTTCTTTACCATAGAAACGACGGTTGAAGACGAAATTACCGCTGAATACCGTTACTCGTAAAGCGTCAGTCAAGCAGTACAGAAGCCAAAGTTTGGAAGACCAATTTTCTAATAAAATATTGTAAAACCGTAAACGAAGTTCATAACCATGACTGTATAAGAAGTTGACGAACGAATTAGAGCAGTCCATGCAAGATCCAGGACCATACAACTGAGAATTAACAGAAAATTATGACCAGATATTATAAGAAAAGGACGCCAGACCTGTTTAAGTCCATAGATCAATGAAAAAAGAACTTATTGCAGCCCAATCCTATTCCGATCCAATGAACGAAAACACCAAGTCATGCCGATGTGTTAAGTACCATTGAATTACCTTATTTCAAAAACCTAATCACTCTAAATTTTACTAAAGGTAAATTAATCTCACTATAAACCAAATATTTCTCTTTCAAAGATTATTGAAGAACAATAAACACACTGAAAATTTGTTAATATAAAATCTAACCTATTGTGTAAACACAAACTTTCGAAACACATTTAACGACACTACAGCACAGATTGTAACAACACACCTTATTATTTATGTACACTTAGAGTAAGGTAAAATATTTTTATTGTAATCATAGGAATTCTTTATCTCATAATCAAAAGAATCCAACGATTTTGGAACAAAAATTATTATAATAGCTAAACACCTCAGCGGCCATGCTGGAGTAAATACCTCGTCCTTAATCGATTCGTCAGCCTTGAGAGGAAGTGTTCATGTAAAAAGTCGGTGCAAATTTATTATAATCTAATTGTCAAATTGAACATTTTAATTATCACCCATTAAAAATAACTATTACAGGGAGTAACCGTTGTTATTATTTCATAGGGAGTGCATTATATTACTTGTGTTTATTTACGAAGACTAGGTTTGATGAGCAGCGATCGAGTTGTCATTCACACAGCTGTATACATGATTCAGAAGGCGGCACGAGCGGGAATTATTTGAATGTCACAGTTGAAAACACTGTATCAAGTAATTTTAATTTTTTTAATAAACAATTTGGCGCCACCCGGGATTAACACATCCCTATATTTAAAAGCACGTAAGGTTACTGCCGTGTTATACTGGTAATTATCGCAACGCTACGGACATCGTTAGCGCAAAATTGATGTAACGACTCCAGTGCGAGACGAACGCACTAACACTTTATACACATATAAAACTGGTATACATTTTATGCAGAGACGTACCAGACGAACGCGTTACAGATTTGGCTTCCATCGCGGGGCTTTAAAAGAAGACCTAGCGGCGATTATGAGACATTCTTTGGTTACAATATAAAGACGAAAAAGGATGAAACAAAAAGATATGCTACAACAACAAACGAAAATGCCCAAACAACAGAACCAATTGAGCTATGCAGAGTGGATGACAGGATTATTTAAAAAATTCAGTAAGGAAATGGAGTACATCAAGAAGAATACAACGGATCACGAACGAGCACAGATGAGTTGTGCAAATGCAGTGGGATCGCCAAACGACAAAATGTCACTGAGAGATATTTATGATGAAATGTGAAAGCTGGACACCAAGTATAATGAAGAAGAGACTATTGGGACAGCCCACGAAAAACGCGATAACAATGTGGAAAGAATGACTGAAGAAGATTGGGATAGATGGAGTGACAATGAAAAACAAATGCAAAACGAAAGAACGGGAGTATACGCACAGGTGACAGAGGAATTTACACAGGAGGAGTATGAACAATGGAGACAATCAATAAGACAACCGGAACAACCAATACAAACAGAAAACGCAGAATTAAGAGAATGGATAAGGGTTATGTTTGAACTATCCAGAGAAGATATTTGTAATTGGAGGAAGGTACATAATCACGTAGAAGAGTTCAAGGTAATGCCAAATAATAAAAAAATGAAACAACCAAAACCCAAATAAAAAAAGAAACAGTCAAGGATGTCAAAGTGAAGCAACAGAAGAAAATACCAGAACAAAAGAAGGAGGAAAGCTTCGAGGAATGGAGGGACAAGTTTTTTAAAAAATTCGGTAAGGTAATCGAAGAATATGATAAGAAAATGAGTGATAATGAGCGACAACAAATTAGACAGATAATAGAAGATTTCAAGAAATTAAAGAAGAACAAAGTGTATTGTTACCTGAAAATAATAACAGCGAAACAAATGATGAATACGTGGAAATGAAGACTGAGATAAGGCATCACAGAAAACTAATAAAAACAAGAGAAGAAGTGGATATGATGAAGAACAGACTAATCGATGTGTTTAATGTACCAATGACCAACCATACCGAAAGAATGAATTTTATGGAGTGCAGGAGAACTCTAAAAGAAATTATAGAAGGAGTGAACTACCGACCAGCGAGAAGAAACTGGAGAAAAGCAATACCTAAATGGAAGATACCCAAAACTGAAGGAATTCACAACCAACCAGTGGATGAAAAATTCAGCAAATCTATGCTTAGACGGAGGATGTCAGAAATAGAAGGGACTGACAACAAAACAGTATATAACAAATTAAGGAGGTCCCTGAAACACTGGAGCACACCAGAAATGGAAATACAGAATAAAAGATCAATGATAACAAAAGAGGTACAATTAACAACTTCTTTGATTAATCAGAATGTAGTGAATGAAGCAGTCATGGAGGCAAATGAACATATGATAGTAGAGAAATTATGGTACAAGATGGAGGAGACCTATGTTACACGAACAAAGATAGTTCTACACACCAAGGTCATCCGAACCACAAGCGCAGATGAAATAATGGACATGGGTAAACTAAGCGAAGATACCACACACCAAGAAAAGGGACTGATCTTCGAATTACTGACCAAGCAACCCAATGGAAAGAAAGGAGTATTAAAGTAAATTAAACCAATTTATAATAATCACCAAAACAAGAATTGCCAAGAAATGACTAAACGACCAAGACGAATTAAATGAGAACTAATAAATAAATTTAAAAATTATCCAAAATAAATGTTCAAACATCTAACATTTGAAGAAGTAGAGAAGAAAGACAACAAAGAGTGTAATATACAAGAGAAGGCAATAATAATGAAAGAAAAGGAGAAGATCAACTTACAAAAAAATATAAATAAAAGAGTCCTACATATAGTCCAATATATAACCCTATGTCATCACAAAAGCTAATGGAAACAATACTTATGAAATAAGCAATATAACCACCAGTAAAATAAAAGGAGTTTACAATCAAGCTTCAATAAAAAAGTTTTATGAAGAAAAATAAATTACAATAAATAAAATAAACAAATGCCAAAATTCAGAAATCATGTGAGCACAACTTACGACCATATTTCGATGACTTATGAGGCCTAATATAAAGTGTTAAAAAAGGAATAAGTTACATACATTCCTACCAAGTAAGATCAATTTACAGTCAAATAAAGTTGATAGATGAAGTATAAAATAAAAAATGTTAATAAAGGAATAAGTTACAAAGATTCTTATAAAAAAAAGTAAGAACCACAAACTTACGATAATATTTAAACAAAAAATACCAAGAAAGGAATACGTTACAAAAATTCCTATAAAGTAAGAAAAACTAACTTACAAAAAATATTAAGAATAATGGTTAAAACAAAATAAAATAAACAAAAATAAAATCAAGCAAAAACTGCTGAGATAAATACCTAAAATTATAATGAATTTAATGTATTCAAAAAAAAAAATCTCAACTGGTACAAGAACAAAAAAAAAGAGAAGTTACGTATAAAACAAATATACAAAAAATGGCTTAAGCAGAATATTGCTAAATAACCACGAAAAAAAAATAAAGATGTCCAAGATAATTAAAATGATCACAAGAAGAATAGAAAAACAAACTAATGAAAAGTTAGATATGAAGAAATTAACATATGAATAAATAAAAACCAATCAACTGTATGAGTAGATGGTAGTATATAGCAAAGGTACAGCGGAAGGAAGAATGAGTAAAAGGCCAAAATGATCTAAAAACAAACCACAAGGTGGACAATCCCAAAATATATTATTATTATTAATTTAAGTCACAAGTTGACTAAAAAGGTATTTAAGATTGACTGTTGAAAAGTCCAGCAATCAAAATAAACTGAGCAGAGATGATGTTCCTCTGGTCTCAGAAAAAATGAGTAGTAATGGAAGAAACCAGCTACTAAAAAGTTAGGGAAAAAATTATATAAGGGAGAACACATTAATGGAAATAAATAAAAACAGATCCAAATAAAATGGAATGAATCAAGTAAGAAGAGAAATAAGAATGGAGAAACAAACAAGAAAGAAAAGGAAAAAGATTATATATAACTGATAATTTCATAAAAAACTATGCTAGTGTTTCAATAAAATGATCAATTTTAAAGGAGAGGCATTATGTTACAACACAAATAAGCCAGCCCAGTACCAGGGATAAAAAAGATGATTCTAAATACAAAATGATACTTCATATTAAATAAAATGCTTAATTTAAATAAAATATAAAGACAATGACTCGACAAACGATGACATGACCCAACCCAAGTGATTGACCCAACAAAAGGAAACAAAAGAAGAAGGGAACCACGAAAAAACAAACGAGAATAAAACCAAAGAAGAGAAGAAAGTGATTAACCAAACCAAAAGAAGAAGGGAAAAGACCAAAACCAAACAAAAATGAAACAAATTCATGGAATTGAATGAATCAATGTAACATGTTAAAATGAACCCAAAGGAGAAGGTGGAAAACCAAAGTATTAAACAAATATAATGAAAATGAAGAAGAAGGGGAATGAAAATGGAACAAACCCAAAATGAAGGGAAATAAATAAAAATGAAAACCAATGATGATGCACAAACAAGTATTAAAGAAAGAGCAGGAGAAATAATGCACTCAACTGTAATATTGGAAACAAGACCAATAATTAACCTAGGAAAAGAGAAAACAAAAGTAAATATTGTTATCCATTAATGGACAATAATAATCTATAGAAGAAACCCAATTAAACAATGTTAAAGATAAATATAAAAAGCAAACTAACCCACAATTTAGAGTTAGATGTAATAATAGAAATGTAAGGACATAAAATTGTTAATATTATTAGTGAAATATTGTAATGAAAGAGATAGTACGGTAGTGAGATAGTAATTAGAGGGATTACCCATTCAGAAACACTTAAAAAACAAAAACATTTGTGAAGTGCAAAATGAAAGTGTAAAAACCCCAAGGTGTAGTGATAAAGAAGGTACACTAATTAAATTATAAGAAACTATAAATAATTTAAAAGTGAAGACGATGATTGAATGAGAAGAGTGTAAAATAAAGAATGGTAATATAGTGAAAAATAGTGAATGATAAAATCATTAACAATTAATAAATCCAAATGAAACGCTAAATAATTAAAGGTGAAATATATTAGTAATTAAGAATAGCAGTATAAACTGATAAGACAGTAACTAGTTCAAGAAAGAATGTTATTATTAAATTTAAGTAAATACCATTATGATTAAAAGGAAGAATGCCTTGAAGGGAAAAACCAGATAGTGTTAACATGGAGGGAGAATAAAGATTGTTTAAAAATTAAGTAATTACAACAAATCAAAAAACAACCATGTTATAAGGGATCGTTATAAGTTCATAAAAGTGATGTTGTTTATCACACTAAAAAATAATATAAAATAAGATGAATTGTAAACAAAGATTAGCAAATAATAGTTAAATAATTATTCAAGCAAGTTGATGAATTGGATATGGCTGTAAGAATTATACAGACCATAGGCCGAATTATTATATGTAATAAGATCAAAAGTTAGTAAATAATAGCCACATTGTTATTATTGGCAAAGGAAATAAGTATAAAAGTTAAGAGTGTATGACTAGAAAACGTGGAAACCAAATAGTAAACAATTATGTATAAAATAATAGTGACAAGATAATCACACATAAACAGACCCAAAAACACAACACAACCCATTATAATAACAAAATAAAGCCCATTAGGCTGAAAGGAGATGTAATTTAAATGAAATAAGTCAAATACCATACTACTTACTATACTATAGGCTACTTAGGCCTATGAAAATGTCTAACTGTCAGAAACAAACAAATACAAATTATAACAAATTAACAAAGAAATTAGCAAATCCGAGGTGAAGGACTCATCCAGAATAAATTGTAAATCATTTGTGAAACAAAATATTATAATAAGCATTTGTATACAAAAGAAATGTAATTAACAAGTATTAACATAATTGTAAAAACATAAAATATGAAATAACCCAAATTTGTGGGGTATCAAAATAATCTATGAAAGGAAATACATACTATAGTGACAATATTTAATAATCAGGAAGGAAGATAGAGGAATAACAGCAGGCAGAAGATAGAGGAATAACAGCAGGCAGAAGATATACAAGGATTTTGAAAAGAATTCAAATTTTGATAACAATGGTTTTATATCAATATCAGCCAATCATAATTCTTTCTTTACCATAGAAACGACGGTTGAAGACGAAATTACCGCTGAATACCGTTACTCGTAAAGCGTCAGTCAAGCAGTACAGAAGCCAAAGTTTGGAAGACCAATTTTCTAATAAAATATTGTAAAACCGTAAACGAAGTTCATAACCATGACTGTATAAGAAGTTGACGAACGAATTAGAGCAGTCCATGCAAGATCCAGGACCATACAACTGAGAATTAACAGAAAATTATGACCAGATATTATAAGAAAAGGACGCCAGACCTGTTTAAGTCCATAGATCAATGAAAAAAGAACTTATTGCAGCCCAATCCTATTCCGATCCAATGAACGAAAACACCAAGTCATGCCGATGTGTTAAGTACCATTGAATTACCTTATTTCAAAAACCTAATCACTCTAAATTTTACTAAAGGTAAATTAATCTCACTATAAACCAAATATTTCTCTTTCAAAGATTATTGAAGAACAATAAACACACTGAAAATTTGTTAATATAAAATCTAACCTATTGTGTAAACACAAACTTTCGAAACACATTTAACGACACTACAGCACAGATTGTAACAACACACCTTATTATTTATGTACACTTAGAGTAAGGTAAAATATTTTTATTGTAATCATAGGAATTCTTTATCTCATAATCAAAAGAATCCAACGATTTTGGAACAAAAATTATTATAATAGCTAAACACCTCAGCGGCCATGCTGGAGTAAATACCTCGTCCTTAATCGATTCGTCAGCCTTGAGAGGAAGTGTTCATGTAAAAAGTCGGTGCAAATTTATTATAATCTAATTGTCAAATTGAACATTTTAATTATCACCCATTAAAAATAACTATTACAGGGAGTAACCGTTGTTATTATTTCATAGGGAGTGCATTATATTACTTGTGTTTATTTACGAAGACTAGGTTTGATGAGCAGCGATCGAGTTGTCATTCACACAGCTGTATACATGATTCAGAAGGTGGCACGAGCGGGAATTATTTGAATGTCACAGTTGAAAACACTGTATCAAGTAATTTTAATTTTTTTAATAAACAATTTGGCGCCACCCGGGATTAACACATCCCTATATTTAAAAGCACGTAAGGTTACTGCCGTGTTATACTGGTAATTATCGCAACGCTACGGACATCGTTAGCGCAAAATTGATGTAACGACTCCAGTGCGAGACGAACGCACTAACACTTTATACACATATAAAACTGGTATACATTTTATGCAGAGACGTACCAGACGAACGCGTTACAGATTTGGCTTCCATCGCGGGGCTTTAAAAGAAGACCTAGCGGCGATTATGAGACATTCTTTGGTTACAATATAAAGACGAAAAAGGATGAAACAAAAAGATATGCTACAACAACAAACGAAAATGCCCAAACAACAGAACCAATTGAGCTATGCAGAGTGGATGACAGGATTATTTAAAAAATTCAGTAAGGAAATGGAGTACATCAAGAAGAATACAACGGATCACGAACGAGCACAGATGAGTTGTGCAAATGCAGTGGGATCGCCAAACGACAAAATGTCACTGAGAGATATTTATGATGAAATGTGAAAGCTGGACACCAAGTATAATGAAGAAGAGACTATTGGGACAGCCCACGAAAAACGCGATAACAATGTGGAAAGAATGACTGAAGAAGATTGGGATAGATGGAGTGACAATGAAAAACAAATGCAAAACGAAAGAACGGGAGTATACGCACAGGTGACAGAGGAATTTACACAGGAGGAGTATGAACAATGGAGACAATCAATAAGACAACCGGAACAACCAATACAAACAGAAAACGCAGAATTAAGAGAATGGATAAGGGTTATGTTTGAACTATCCAGAGAAGATATTTGTAATTGGAGGAAGGTACATAATCACGTAGAAGAGTTCAAGGTAATGCCAAATAATAAAAAAATGAAACAACCAAAACCCAAATAAAAAAAGAAACAGTCAAGGATGTCAAAGTGAAGCAACAGAAGAAAATACCAGAACAAAAGAAGGAGGAAAGCTTCGAGGAATGGAGGGACAAGTTTTTTAAAAAATTCGGTAAGGTAATCGAAGAATATGATAAGAAAATGAGTGATAATGAGCGACAACAAATTAGACAGATAATAGAAGATTTCAAGAAATTAAAGAAGAACAAAGTGTATTGTTACCTGAAAATAATAACAGCGAAACAAATGATGAATACGTGGAAATGAAGACTGAGATAAGGCATCACAGAAAACTAATAAAAACAAGAGAAGAAGTGGATATGATGAAGAACAGACTAATCGATGTGTTTAATGTACCAATGACCAACCATACCGAAAGAATGAATTTTATGGAGTGCAGGAGAACTCTAAAAGAAATTATAGAAGGAGTGAACTACCGACCAGCGAGAAGAAACTGGAGAAAAGCAATACCTAAATGGAAGATACCCAAAACTGAAGGAATTCACAACCAACCAGTGGATGAAAAATTCAGCAAATCTATGCTTAGACGGAGGATGTCAGAAATAGAAGGGACTGACAACAAAACAGTATATAACAAATTAAGGAGGTCCCTGAAACACTGGAGCACACCAGAAATGGAAATACAGAATAAAAGATCAATGATAACAAAAGAGGTACAATTAACAACTTCTTTGATTAATCAGAATGTAGTGAATGAAGCAGTCATGGAGGCAAATGAACATATGATAGTAGAGAAATTATGGTACAAGATGGAGGAGACCTATGTTACACGAACAAAGATAGTTCTACACACCAAGGTCATCCGAACCACAAGCGCAGATGAAATAATGGACATGGGTAAACTAAGCGAAGATACCACACACCAAGAAAAGGGACTGATCTTCGAATTACTGACCAAGCAACCCAATGGAAAGAAAGGAGTATTAAAGTAAATTAAACCAATTTATAATAATCACCAAAACAAGAATTGCCAAGAAATGACTAAACGACCAAGACGAATTAAATGAGAACTAATAAATAAATTTAAAAATTATCCAAAATAAATGTTCAAACATCTAACATTTGAAGAAGTAGAGATGAAAGACAACAAAGAGTGTAATATACAAGAGAAGGCAATAATAATGAAAGAAAAGGAGAAGATCAACTTACAAAAAAATATAAATAAAAGAGTCCTACATATAGTCCAATATATAACCCTATGTCATCACAAAAGCTAATGGAAACAATACTTATGAAATAAGCAATATAACCACCAGTAAAATAAAAGGAGTTTACAATCAAGCTTCAATAAAAAAGTTTTATGAAGAAAAATAAATTACAATAAATAAAATAAACAAATGCCAAAATTCAGAAATCATGTGAGCACAACTTACGACCATATTTCGATGACTTATGAGGCCTAATATAAAGTGTTAAAAAAGGAATAAGTTACATACATTCCTACCAAGTAAGATCAATTTACAGTCAAATAAAGTTGATAGATGAAGTATAAAATAAAAAATGTTAATAAAGGAATAAGTTACAAAGATTCTTATAAAAAAAAGTAAGAACCACAAACTTACGATAATATTTAAACAAAAAATACCAAGAAAGGAATACGTTACAAAAATTCCTATAAAGTAAGAAAAACTAACTTACAAAAAATATTAAGAATAATGGTTAAAACAAAATAAAATAAACAAAAATAAAATCAAGCAAAAACTGCTGAGATAAATACCTAAAATTATAATGAATTTAATGTATTCAAAAAAAAAAATCTCAACTGGTACAAGA
Organism: Magicicada septendecula; assembly: GCA_034769895.1. Classification (NCBI taxonomy): domain Eukaryota; kingdom Metazoa; phylum Arthropoda; class Insecta; order Hemiptera; family Cicadidae; genus Magicicada; species Magicicada septendecula. The sequence continues at coordinate 148,308,418 of CM068375.1, read as the reverse complement.
ACAAAAAAAAAGAGAAGTTACGTATAAAACAAATATACAAAAAATGGCTTAAGCAGAATATTGCTAAATAACCACGAAAAAAAAATAAAGATGTCCAAGATAATTAAAATGATCACAAGAAGAATAGAAAAACAAACTAATGAAAAGTTAGATATGAAGAAATTAACATATGAATAAATAAAAACCAATCAACTGTATGAGTAGATGGTAGTATATAGCAAAGGTACAGCGGAAGGAAGAATGAGTAAAAGGCCAAAATGATCTAAAAACAAACCACAAGGTGGACAATCCCAAAATATATTATTATTATTAATTTAAGTCACAAGTTGACTAAAAAGGTATTTAAGATTGACTGTTGAAAAGTCCAGCAATCAAAATAAACTGAGCAGAGATGATGTTCCTCTGGTCTCAGAAAAAATGAGTAGTAATGGAAGAAACCAGCTACTAAAAAGTTAGGGAAAAAATTATATAAGGGAGAACACATTAATGGAAATAAATAAAAACAGATCCAAATAAAATGGAATGAATCAAGTAAGAAGAGAAATAAGAATGGAGAAACAAACAAGAAAGAAAAGGAAAAAGATTATATATAACTGATAATTTCATAAAAAACTATGCTAGTGTTTCAATAAAATGATCAATTTTAAAGGAGAGGCATTATGTTACAACACAAATAAGCCAGCCCAGTACCAGGGATAAAAAAGATGATTCTAAATACAAAATGATACTTCATATTAAATAAAATGCTTAATTTAAATAAAATATAAAGACAATGACTCGACAAACGATGACATGACCCAACCCAAGTGATTGACCCAACAAAAGGAAACAAAAGAAGAAGGGAACCACGAAAAAACAAACGAGAATAAAACCAAAGAAGAGAAGAAAGTGATTAACCAAACCAAAAGAAGAAGGGAAAAGACCAAAACCAAACAAAAATGAAACAAATTCATGGAATTGAATGAATCAATGTAACATGTTAAAATGAACCCAAAGGAGAAGGTGGAAAACCAAAGTATTAAACAAATATAATGAAAATGAAGAAGAAGGGGAATGAAAATGGAACAAACCCAAAATGAAGGGAAATAAATAAAAATGAAAACCAATGATGATGCACAAACAAGTATTAAAGAAAGAGCAGGAGAAATAATGCACTCAACTGTAATATTGGAAACAAGACCAATAATTAACCTAGGAAAAGAGAAAACAAAAGTAAATATTGTTATCCATTAATGGACAATAATAATCTATAGAAGAAACCCAATTAAACAATGTTAAAGATAAATATAAAAAGCAAACTAACCCACAATTTAGAGTTAGATGTAATAATAGAAATGTAAGGACATAAAATTGTTAATATTATTAGTGAAATATTGTAATGAAAGAGATAGTACGGTAGTGAGATAGTAATTAGAGGGATTACCCATTCAGAAACACTTAAAAAACAAAAACATTTGTGAAGTGCAAAATGAAAGTGTAAAAACCCCAAGGTGTAGTGATAAAGAAGGTACACTAATTAAATTATAAGAAACTATAAATAATTTAAAAGTGAAGACGATGATTGAATGAGAAGAGTGTAAAATAAAGAATGGTAATATAGTGAAAAATAGTGAATGATAAAATCATTAACAATTAATAAATCCAAATGAAACGCTAAATAATTAAAGGTGAAATATATTAGTAATTAAGAATAGCAGTATAAACTGATAAGACAGTAACTAGTTCAAGAAAGAATGTTATTATTAAATTTAAGTAAATACCATTATGATTAAAAGGAAGAATGCCTTGAAGGGAAAAACCAGATAGTGTTAACATGGAGGGAGAATAAAGATTGTTTAAAAATTAAGTAATTACAACAAATCAAAAAACAACCATGTTATAAGGGATCGTTATAAGTTCATAAAAGTGATGTTGTTTATCACACTAAAAAATAATATAAAATAAGATGAATTGTAAACAAAGATTAGCAAATAATAGTTAAATAATTATTCAAGCAAGTTGATGAATTGGATATGGCTGTAAGAATTATACAGACCATAGGCCGAATTATTATATGTAATAAGATCAAAAGTTAGTAAATAATAGCCACATTGTTATTATTGGCAAAGGAAATAAGTATAAAAGTTAAGAATGTATGACTAGAAAACGTGGAAACCAAATAGTAAACAATTATGTATAAAATAATAGTGACAAGATAATCACACATAAACAGACCCAAAAACACAACACAACCCATTATAATAACAAAATAAAGCCCATTAGGCTGAAAGGAGATGTAATTTAAATGAAATAAGTCAAATACCATACTACTTACTATACTATAGGCTACTTAGGCCTATGAAAATGTCTAACTGTCAGAAACAAACAAATACAAATTATAACAAATTAACAAAGAAATTAGCAAATCCGAGGTGAAGGACTCATCCAGAATAAATTATAAATCATTTGTGAAACAAAATATTATAATAAGCATTTGTATACAAAAGAAATGTAATTAACAAGTATTAACATAATTGTAAAAACATAAAATATGAAATAACCCAAACTTGTGGGGTATCAAAATAATCTATGAAAGGAAATACATACTATAGTGACAATATTTAATAATCAGGAAGGAAGATAGAGGAATAACAGCAGGCAGAAGATATACAAGGATTTTGAAAAGAATTCAAATTTTGATAACAATGGTTTTATATCAATATCAGCCAATCATAATTCTTTCTTTACCATAGAAACGACGGTTGAAGACGAAATTACCGCTGAATACCGTTACTCGTAAAGCGTCAGTCAAGCAGTACAGAAGCCAAAGTTTGGAAGACCAATTTTCTAATAAAATATTGTAAAACCGTAAACGAAGTTCATAACCATGACTGTATAAGAAGTTGACGAACGAATTAGAGCAGTCCATGCAAGATCCAGGACCATACAACTGAGAATTAACAGAAAATTATGACCAGATATTATAAGAAAAGGACGCCAGACCTGTTTAAGTCCATAGATCAATGAAAAAAGAACTTATTGCAGCCCAATCCTATTCCGATCCAATGAACGAAAACACCAAGTCATGCCGATGTGTTAAGTACCATTGAATTACCTTATTTCAAAAACCTAATCACTCTAAATTTTACTAAAGATAAATTAATCTCACTATAAACCGAATATTTCTCTTTCAAAGATTATTGAAGAACAATAAACACACTGAAAATTTGTTAATATAAAATCTAACCTATTGTGTAAACACAAACTTTCGAAACACATTTAACGACACTACAGCACAGATTGTAACAACACACCTTATTATTTATGTACACTTAGAGTAAGGTAAAATATTTTTATTGTAATCATAGGAATTCTTTATCTCATAATCAAAAGAATCCAACGATTTTGGAACAAAAATTATTATAATAGCTAAACACCTCAGCGGCCATGCTGGAGTAAATACCTCGTTCCTTAATCGATTCATCAGCCTTGAGAGGAAGTGTTTCATGTAAAAAGTCGGTGCAAATTTATTATAACCTAATTGTCAAATTGAACATTTTAATTATCACCCATGAAAAATAACTATTACAGGGAGTAACCGTTGTTATTATTTCATAGGGAGTGCATTATATTACTTGTGTTTATTTACGAAGACTAGGTTTGATGAGCAGCGATCGAGTTGTCATTCACACAGCTGTATACACGATTCAGAAGGCGGCACGAGCGGGAATTATTTGAACGCCCCGACCGTCACAGTTGAAAACACTGTATCAAGTAATTTTAATTTTTTTAATAAACAATTTGGCGCCACCCGGGATTAACACACCCCTACATTTAAAAGCAGGTAAGGTTACTGCCGTGTTATACTGGTAATTACCGTAACGCTACGGACATCGTTAGTGCATAATTGATGTAATGACCCCAGTGCGAGACGAACGCACTAACACTTTATACACATATGAAACTGGTATACATTTTACAGAGACGTACCAAACGAACAGTTACAACATGTTTAGATATAAGAATTTTTTTTAAATATGTGTAATATTGCATATCGTAAGATATAAACATTAAATAATGAGCAATATCGTGACCGACAAATTAATGATGTTTATGAATAATTTTAATAATGAAAAAATAATAAATATGAGTTTTTAATACTGATAATAAAAATACTCTTATTATATTTACAACTGAACCCCAAATACACGTACATGTTGTTAGTAATGTTACATAAAGTGTATGAGTTCAATTAATGTACCAATTAAATTGCACATAATATATAACTTGTTACATTTTTTGTCGCCCTTGACGTGTGGCACGACACGCTTACATTTAATAACATTGTATCGTTGTATAAAAATGGCTCTCAAAGAACGTGGGGCTATACAAATTAAATTACATATAAATCTGTATCAACATATTGTTGTAATATATATATATATATATATATATATATATATATATATGTATGCTATTAATATTGATAACCAGAAGAAGATTGTTGGAACAATAGAAGAATTAAAGAGAATTCAGATGAAAATATTTACACCCAATAACTAGTGATAAATATATCAACAGAACTTCTAACCATGAGAAAAATAAATATATCAACAGAGCTTCCAACCATGATAAGAATAAATATATCAGCAGAGCTAAAAACAATAGAAGAATAAATAATAAGAATAAATGAGATAGAAAATATTAGCAAATCTGAGCAACTACGAAGTGAGGTATCCAAGGATGTTTTTTATTAGTCAAAAAATAGACTATTCTTGTATAATTTTTATTTAATGACTGTCCGTAGATGAATTCCAGCAGTATTATGTTTTGAGCAGAGATGATGTTCCTCTGATCTCAAAGAAGTGTAGTATGGCCAGGAGAGTATATGTAGCCACAAGTGCCTCTCTGGACTGCCCCAGCTCACGTGTTAGGGAATGTTAGGGAATGAATATCCCATGGATAAAGCACAAAGTAAAGGAAAAAATAAAAATAATAATAATAATAAACCTCGGATAACAATAACTATCAAATAAGAATCAATTTAAGAAAAAAAAAGAAAGAAAACTAAAGCTCAATTACGAAGAAGCAGATATAGAAATGGGTAGGAAGACAAAGAAGATAATAACTAATAAATATCATAAGCAATTATTTCATACATACTCAATGTATGATCTGAATTAATCACTTCTGGAGGAGAGCAATCTCATGGTGTCTACAAAAAAATTTTCTCGCGATTCCAGAATTTCCATAATCCACTTTAAGAAATTTCCAGAATATTTTTTACGGGTTTTTGAATTTTATTTATAATGAAATATTGTACCGAGTAATCCTAAAAAAATCGAATTCAACACACTTAAAACCGTTAATGGTAAATTTAAACCCAAGAACCTGGGATAAATCAAGTTAAATGTTTTTAAAACTGTAGACAGTTAAACCCAAACCTGAAACTTGAAGTAGGTAAGTTCATCTTGTCTCAAACCGAAGACGGTAATCTTATACGAGTGACCAGACCGTGCGATTTATCGCAAAATGTGCGATTTTTAGCCCATATGTACAACTTCATTACCGACTTTTGCGGTATACGATTTTTGAACGATAACGGGCATTAAATCAGAGACAGGCGAGTTAAATCCAAAATGCCCGGGGGAAAGTGAGTTCAACGCAGATAAACCAGATACAGACAAGTTAAACCCCAGATGCCCATGGTAAAACGAGTTCAACGCAGCTAAACCAGAGACAGGCGAGTTACATCAGAGATGCCCAGAGGAAAGCAAGTTCAACGCGGCTAAACCAGAGAAAGGCGAGTTAAATTCCAGATGCCCGGGGGAAAGTAAGTTCAACCCAGCTAAACCAGAGACAGGCGAGTGAAACCTCAGGTGCTTGGGAATGGTACTTGAACTACACTCAGGTGCTTGAACTCGCCTGTCTGTGGTTTAAAATTTATCTGCCTTCTTTACCTATTGAAATATTTTCCATGAAAAAATAATTATTTTTAGAATTCAAGTGTGACATGTTTTAGCTGCATGAAAAAATTCTTTAATTGACAGTGGTTTTGTAGTCATTGATAAAAAAATACATTTTGTTTTATTTTTTTTTATTGAATTGTATGAAATAAAAAAAGCTGCAATTTTTTGGTTAAATCTATATAAATAAAAATTAAATGCTGTTCGTTGGTAAGAGCATCACTTGAGAACGGCTGGACCGATTTGGCTAATTTTTTTTTTTTAATGTTCGTAATAGTCCGAATAAGGTTTTTAGGGAAAGAAAAATTGGAAAAGTTGCCCAGAAAATTGGAAAATTCGGGAAAAAATGAAAGGGCTTTTTTCTATGGGATATTTGTATGACCTCAAGACCATAACTCACGATTCGAACAATGGATATGCGTAATTCTTTTTTTGTTTTGTTCGTTATGGTCCTGGAAATCAGGAAAAAAAATTTGGGACAATTACAAAGGAAAGTCGGAAAATTTGGACAAACTGCAAAAATCATAATTTTTGTATGCACTCTCGATCATAACTGATGATAGGAACGACATATTTGGTTGATTCTTTTTTTTGTTTTGTTCGTTATGCTCCCGGGATGGAAATAGCTCAATTGAATGTTTTCAATTGAAAAAAATCTGGAAGATCTGGAGAAAAATGTAGTTATTTTATTTCTATTCCAATTTATTTCGCTACTAGCTGACCCGACAGACGTTGTCCTGTGCAAATTTCAATAAATTTGTTTGTGATCGTTTTATTTACATTTCGATTTCGATTGCAAGATCGATGTTCAAGTAAACAATCAAAACAAAGAAATGCTTTGTTTCCATTGGTTTGCTGTGACATCACCATTTCGTTGATTGAAATGCTTTATGATACACGACATTTTTTGTTTTGTTGTCTGGCGCGTAAACAAACAAAGCTGATGGTTTTCCGACATATTTCGCTATACGTGTGCAAATGTCGTTTGACAGCTGATTGTCACCTTGTGAATCGGTTACATAGTGACGAAAAATTGATTCAGTTGTTTATTTTCAGTTGAATTGTGATTCTGTTGTAAGTTCATCGCAATTGTTTCATGAAATGAATTAAGTTTTGTCGTTTTATCTCAAACAAATTTACAGATTTACCTACGCAATACGGTGAGTTTTGAAGTGACAAACGGTTATACAGTAACAACAAAGTGAATCAATTGTCCATTTTCAGTTGAATTGTGATTCTTCGCATCGCACATTGTGTCACAATCGACACAATTGCATTGAATTGACACAATTTGATCGCATTGCAATGCCGCCAATAAGACAGAGCAATTTAGGTCGCAGAACTCGCAATGCTACAAACCAAACGAATTTTTGATCTAATCAAACTGCAGAGCAACGCGAAGAGCGAAATGAAATTGAACGGAATTGATTATCACAAACACGTTCAGCACGTACACAAGAAGAAAGAGAAAATGCAAACGAAGATGATATGCATTTTACATCAATAATTTTACGTGATATCATTCTACATCGGCGGAACGATCAGCTGCAGCATGTGTATGAAACGCACCGATCATATGATGCGTTGCAATATCCCATCATATTTTGGCAAGGTGAAGACGGTTATCATTTCTTGATCAAGATGATAAATCCGCTTACAGGTGAATAGCAAATATATATTTTTTCTAATAAGATTAATTCATTTCATTGACACAAAAATTCATTTACAGGCGCTGAAACGAACAAAAAAGTCAGTTCAATGATAATTCATATCGACTGATGGTTCATGAAAATGAGGACAAACACATCTTGAAATATCGGCGTCTATTTCACCAATATGCTGTCGATATGTACGTCAAAGTTGAAACTGAGCGATCGACATTCATCAGATTGAACCAGACAAAACTCCGTTCCGAAGAGTATATTCACCTTCGAGATGCCATCAATGCTGACGGAAACACACAAATGTCGGACGAATGACGATTCTCCCAGCAACGTAAGTCGGAAGTCCGCGATATATGCATGAATATGCTCAAGATGCCATGTCGTATGTTTGCCATTACGGCACACCAGATTTGTTCATCACGTTCACGTGCAATCCGCAGTGGATAGAAATTTGGCAAGAGTTATTCCCTGGCCAATCACCCATCGATCGCCATGACATCACCGCGAGAGTCTTCAAACAGAAATTGAAATCACTGATGGATTTCATTGTGAAGCATTGCGTGTTCGGCGAGACGCGCTGCTGGATGTATTCAGTGGAGTGGCAGAAACGCGGATTGCCACACGCACATATTCTCATTTGGTTGATTGAGAAGATAAGACCGAATGAAATCGATGATGTGGTATCAGCGGAAATTCCCGATGAAGAAGAAGATCCAGGCTTGCATGAGGTTGTTACTAAGAACATGATTCATGGCCTCTGTGGAACATTAAATAACAATTCTCCGTGTATGGTCAACGGAAAATGTTCGAAGCGTTATCCACGGGCATTAGTAGCAGAAACAATTACCGGAAATGACGGTTATCCACTGTATCGTCGCCGATCGACTGCGGACAATGGAAGATCAACAATTGTCAAAGTGAATCAACAGGACATTGAAGTTGATAATCGTTGGATTGTTCCGTATTAGCCATTACTCTCGAAGACATTCAAAGCTCACATCAACGTCGAATCTTGCCATTCCGTGAAATCCATCAAATACATCTGCAAGTATGTGACCAAAGGAAGTGACATGGCTGTGATTGGAGTTGGTGTGGAGAATTCCAACGATGAAGTCACTCAATATCAAATGGGCCGCTATGTTAGCAGTAACGAAGCAATTTGGCGCATTTTTTCATTCGCCATTCATGAAAGACATCCCACTGTTGTTCACTTGGCCGTACATCTGGAAAATGGTCAAAGAGTATACTTCACTGCGGAGAACGCATTACAACGAGCTGATCGACCGCCATCTACAACATTGACCAGTTTTTTTGAAATGTGCCAGAATGATGACTTCGCCCGAACGCTGCTATACTCCGAAATGCCAAGATATTATACTTGGAATCAATCGTCAAAGAAATTTCAACGACGGAAACAAGGAAATCCAGTTCCAGGTTACCCACATGTATTTTCCACCGATGCATTAGGTCGCATTTACACAGTCCATCCAAGCAATGACGAGTGTTTCTATTTGTGTTTGCTATTAGTCAACGTTCGTGGCCCAACATCATTCCAACATCTACGAACTGTTAATGGTGAATTGTGTGGTACATATAGAGAAGCCTGTCAACGTTTGCGATTGCTAAAGAATGACACTCATTGGGATTACACCCTCGGAGATGCTGTGATTTCGTCAAGTGCTCATCAAATACGAACATTGTTTTCGATAATTATCTCAACATGCTTCCTATTGAAACTGACTGATTTGTGGACCAAATACAAAGATGACATGTCTGATGATATTTTGCATCAGATGCGTACTAGAACATAAAATCCAGATTTGCAACTGAGCGAGGAAATTCACAACGAGGCATTGATATTAATTGAGGACATGTGCTTGATGATATCGAACAAGGTATTACCTCAATTAGGCATGACAGCACCCAATCGTCCGATGCATGACGCATTTAATCAAGAGTTGAAACGCGAAAAACAATATGATTGCTATGCATTGAGAGAATCAGTTCAAACGAACGTTCCGCTGTTGAATCGGCAACAAAAATATGCGTACGACACTCTCATGAAAGTTGTGAACGATGGAACTGGAGGGATTTTCTTCTTGGACGCTCCCGGTGGAACTGGGAAAACTTTTCTGATCGCATTGATTTTGGCAACAATTCGCTCGCAGAATGAAATTGCACTTGCACTTGCTTCATCAGGAATTGCAGCTACGTTGTTGAAAGGCGGTCGAACAGCTCATTCAGCACTCAAGTTGCCGTTGAATATGCAAATCAATGAAACTCCAACGTGCAACCTTTCGAAGAACTGTGCGATGGCCAAAGTTTTGCAGCAATCAAAATTGATCGTTTGGGATGAATGTACGATGGCGCATAAAAAGTCTTTGGAGGCATTAGACCGAACGATGCAAGATCTACGAAACAATCAAAACCAGTTTGGTGGTGCGATGATTTTGTTGGCAGGTGATTTTCACCAAACATTGCCAGTGATTCCACGGTCAACGCCAGCCGATGAACTTAATGCATGTTTGAAGTCGTCCGTTTTGTGGAAACACGTCAAGACACTCAAATTAAGTATGAACCTGCGTGTCGAGTTGCAGAACGACCAATCTGGAGAAGTATTTTCAAAACAATTGCTGGACATTGGCAATGGCAAAATCCCCGTTGACATTTCGACTGGCTGCATTACATTCCCCGTCGATTTTTGCTAGTTCACCGAATCAAAGACCGAACTCATCCGAAAGGTGTTCCCAAACATTGCTCAAAATTACAAAAATCGTGTTTGGTTGAGCAAACGTGCTATATTGGCTGCAAAAAACATTGATGTCGACGAATTGAATTTCAACATTCAAAGTGAAATTGCTGGCGAATTGATGACGTACAAATCGGTGGATTCTGTTACTAGCCAAGATGATGTCAACTATCCAACCGAATTTTTAAACTCGCTGGAATTGCCCAGATTGCCGCCTCACAGTCTCAAACTGAAAGTCGGATCGGTAATCATAATGTTGCGAAATATCAACCAACCAATTCTTTGTAATGGCACCCGGCTTGCGGTGAAGAAACTGATAAACAACGTCATCGAAGCAACAATTCTTAAAGGAAAGTACAAAGGAGAAGATGTTTTGATACCACACATCCCAATGATTCCGACCGACATGCCATTTGACTTTAAACGCTTGCAGTTTCCGGTGCGGCTTGTATTCGCAATGACAATAAACAACTCACAAGGGCAGTCATTGAGTGTTTGCGGCATTAACCTTGAAAATCCATGCTTCTCGCATGGTCAATTGTATGTCGCCTGTTCCCGTGTCAGAAAACCATCAGCTTTGTTTGTTTACACGCCAGACAACAAAACAAAAAATGTCGTGTATCATAAAGCATTGCAATGAACGAAATGGTGATGTCACAGCAAACCAATCGAAACAAAGCATTTCTTTGTTTTGATTGTTTACTTGAACATCGATCTTGCAATCAAAATCGAAATGTAAATAAAACACCTTGAGATTCATTGTGATTTCAAATTTAATGGAAGAAAATAAATCATTTGGTTGACATAAAATTCTGACTTAATTCAATTGTGTCTTAAATTTTGGAACAAAACCGCATGGTTCCAAGTTGATCACATTCCAGGCACATCACACATTTCCAGCATTTCAGGGGTGTACTGCCGATAAAATTCATCTCGCATGTAAAATTTCCCATTGGCGTACTTCTGAATGTACTCCTCCTCAAATTGAATATCCATGGCCACAATCGTTAATAGATACAATGAACACTCAGAAATACGTTTTATTCTCATGTTTACTTTGTTTACACATTTCCAGTAGCTTTTCACAAATTCACAAAACGATCACAAACAAATTTATTGAAATTTGGACACGACGTCTGTCGGGTCATCTAGTATTCAATACTAATCTTTGCATTTAAACATTAAATATTCAAAATTCAGATATAAAAAATGTTAAATTTTATTAATTAAATTATAAATATATTTTACATGTAAAAAATAAAAGGAATATTTATTATGTAATTACATTTTCTAAGCCAATACTGTATAAAATTATAATCTAAAATAATTAAAAATGCAGAAACTAAATTCTCTGTTATATTACTGTTACCTATTACCAGCTTACTTATTTTTCTTTTTTTTCTGTTTGTTTATTATCATTTAGTTTGGTTGAAGAAGGAGTCACTTTTCTAGTTTTTTTAACTCTCTGTCGTACATTTCAATTTCTCTTTCTGTATATGTCAGAGTGTCCAATGCTTCATTCTTCTTTGCATGTAATGTATTTATTTCATTCTGTAACTCTCTTTTTCTTTTTCTAGCGGAATCTTCCGCTGCTTTTTTTTCTTTCAATGCTTCTACTCTATTATACGAAGCATTTTTGAAAGCCGTTATCATATCTTTAGAAATACAAATATCGGTAACTTTGCTAAAATTGTTTATGAAGACATGTACACTTCTTTGAGCGATGAGAGTGTGCTCTTGCAAATTTTCAACTAGAAATTCTTTATTAAAAGAAAAACTACGTTCTACGCAGCATTACCGTAAAAAACAACTAAAATTCTTTTAACAAAATCAACAAAGTGCTTAGAGCATTCTTGCTCTGTACATAGCTTCATAAGAAATGCATCTAATTTATCTTTTTATGGCTAAATTTATTCAGTTCTTTTATAACATTTTCATTTGAAATAAAATGAATATTCTTTTCAATCTTTTCAGTGGCAATGCTGACAAAATGATTTAAATCAGATAACTCTTCTAATACTAATCTTACTCTAGTCTTTGCTATATCAGGTACCAACATAACTAAAGGAGACAAACAGCTCGCACCCCTCACGAATTTCATACTTAACGGACACTTTTCTTTTAATTTTTTGCACATTTCTAAAATAAATTTTTGACATTGCATTTGAAAATGCAAAATATCAGTTTCCTTTGGTTTGACCAACTTTTTTATGACACTTTTTGCAGAAATACCAACATCTACTTTACTAGGGTCACAAAGAATCTCCTTATCTAAATCAAGTGACAGTAGGTCCCGAACATTTTTTACTTCTTTCATGTAATCACTTTTTTATTATTCTTGAATGCAAATTTTTCATCATTACAAATAAATCATTGTGCATAAAAGGCAATAAACAATCATTGGAATGATAAATAGTCAAACTTTATAGTTCTAGAGACACACTTATCATAAAAGCTAATTTTGCCTCCAACATGTCATCTTTTATAAATTCTTTAACTACATCAAAATTTTTTGATTTTGGAGGTTTTTTATATACTGCTTGGACATAAGCTTTTATCTTCGATAAAATACTTTCGGCTCTTTCCATCACTCTAGAATTTTCTATCTATCTAGTCGGGAGCAATACTTCAAAGGAAAATCATAAGATTGTGTAATGCGCATAAAAGCACCTCTATGAGTGGGAAAATCTTTGAAGAGATAATATGAAGCCCTTAAATACTTATCAATTTCCCAACCAGTTTTCGCATGTCCTGTTTAAAAACTTCCATTCTCTACATGCAATGAACACGTGCCAATTTCAATTATTTTAGGGCTATCAGGATTTTCTGCTGTTAAAAATTCTTTCAAATCACTTAACATTTTTAAGTTGACGTTTGGACCGTCCATTCCAACTTGGATAATTTTATTTGCATCAAGGTTGAGTTCTAACAAACCAGATTTGAAACCTTCTAGAAGTCCTACAGCTGTCACATCATTTAAAAAACAAGATGTCAAATATTTAGTCTCCACAAATTCATTGTTTTTCCAATAACGAACAATCAAATCCATCTGAGCTTTTTGTGCAATCTTATTGAGGCTCTCATCAAAAGATATCGCAAAATAATCACAATTTCTTACTTCGTTTGCTGTTACTTTTTGAAAATACGGTCCTAAACTGTAGGTTATTGAATAACTAAGCTTGTCTTTATGCATCTTGAATTTTTTTGCGATTTCACTATCTTTAAACATTATAGGAAAGCAATCAGAAATCTCTGAAAACATCTTAAAGAACCTTGCTTACTCACATGACAAAAAGACAATATAATTTCTGCACGAGTTACATCTTCATTTGTCACATAACTAGTAATACAACTTTTGTTGTTGACACTTATATTACTTATATCACAACATTTTTCAGTGATCACAGTATTTACGCTTACATTAGACTGGTTTAATTGATTCTCACTTCCCTCGACTCCTTTATTGTTATTTACATCAGAACTTTTTTTATTAGTAAAAAATGAATTGAAAACTGGTTGATGACTAGATGGATGCTTAACAATACTTAATGATACGTTTTAGATTTTATATGTGAATACAAAGCATGTTTTCCCTTGTTGATTAGATCAATTGGTAATCTATTATTACATTTTAAACACTTGGCTTTTGTATTGCTTATTTTTGCAAGCCATCCGCTGAACTCAGGAAATTGTTCAGGATCAAGCCACTCTTGACGAAAATGACACTCTCCCTTAACCATTTTAAAAAACTTTTCTAAAACAAAAAATTGAAATGTTCATGTTTAAAACTCATACAAATTCTCGATCGGAAACCTAAGTAAAATCTAGGAATATAAATTTTATTCATTCTTACTGTTAAGTAGGTTAGCACACAATAGGTGAAGTACGTAGATAGGTACGTATGTAGGTTTCCACACAATAATTCAATCTTTAACAGGATCTGTTATTGTTTTTTCTGCACATAAAAAAATATTGTAAATATTATATATTTTAAACGTAAACTTTCAATTGAATATTATTCGTTATTCGCTGATAAACAACAACAAAATATTTTTTTGATAACGATTTAATTTACAGTGTAACATACCAAATTGGCAGTTACATAAGATAACTATCTAATGCGTCAAATAAAAAGATATCATGAAAATATTTCAACGTGCATAAAAGAAGGAACAGGAGAATATAAACAAAGTGTATATCTACGAACGTATATTATTGAAACAACCCAACAAAGAAGAAGGAAGAGTAATAAGGATATCATCGTGTATAGAAGAGAGAGAAAATGACAACGAGCCAATATAATATGTTAGCATCCAGGCCCAATAGATCCAAAATAGTGAGGGGACATGACGAAAATAATTATTAAAATGAAAAGGAGACAATAGATCCAAAATAGTGAGGGGATATGACGAAAACAATTACTAAAATGAAAAGGATACGAATCAAGTACAACCACAATGGTGATAAAACAAACGAATTTGTTTATTAGTGCGAAATAATATGGAACAAGGATTACCATAACCACGAATAAAAATATGGAAGAGTATGACAAGACTAAGGGAACATTGATTATCACAAATAATGTGTAACCCAGGAGAACACCGATAGTAAGCAACAACTAACCAGAAGAAGAAAAGAAGAAGAAGAGGAAAGGAACCATACCATGAAGAATGAAGATAATGTATGAACAGTACAAGACATCAACATTCACAAGATGTACAAGGAATTAAAATGAATATAGTGACCGGAAGAAGTGTAATGATTATTCGAAGATCAATGACAAAGAAACCAGTGTTTAGCATCATTGAGTGATCACGAACAATAACAGTGAACACTTAATATAAGTGTAACAACCTGTGATATGATAACCATTTTACCCCAAATAAACACCACAAACAATACAAGTGAAAATGTTTATAACAGAGAAAAAATGATTAACCATTATAAGTGAAAGAATCCAAGATTAACTAGTTAAAAAACACAGACAATTAGTGTGACAAGTTTAATCAAGATAGTAACATCACATAGATAATCATTAAGACCACCAAAAGAAATATGAGACAGAACAGTAAATTAATTGTTCATAGGGACTGATAATAAAAGCTTTGTAAGCCTTAATATGAAATGTGCCTGAATGCCATAGCAAGACAGGACAAAATATAAATGAATTCCAGAACAAATAGTAGCAAATAAGCTAGTTTGTTAGGTATAAACCAATAAATGTACCAAAAACTAGGTGCAACCCACCAAGACATGTAATATTATTAGACTAAGAATACCTGTGTTATTGTTTCAACAAATAGTATAAAAATGTGTATAACTTAATAATAAACCATTGTCGTAGAATGCCATAATGAGATGGAAATAGTTGAGTCAAATACTGCATAAAAATTTGTTGCACACTGTTGTCAGACAACTGACACATAACCTCATAAGAAGTGAACCTATAACATAAAATCATGTACATTAGTTAAACCAAGCAACTATCCACAATTGTTTCAAACAAAGACTAATTAAGAATAATAATGCAAACCAATAAATACCATAAGTACTGAAGGACACAGCAAATGAATCAGATTGAATATGATATCATAAAGTTAAATGGACAGAACCCCAATGTGACAAGATAGTTAGTCAAAAAGCATTATCAAAACTTATCAAAAGATCGTGAAAAATGTTACCAGTAGTTAGAGAAATATCTAATACTGCTATGAGAACACCTCACAAATGTAATACTAGTAGTTTAATAATTGAAATATTATAAATTAACTAACTGCAATTGTAAAACCAGATGTAAATAAACATCATACTATAACTTAGAGAGCTTTCAGATAACGAAAAATTAGTAAATACATTGAACCAACAAGGTACAACAATTGTACACTATTTTAATTACTAACATTATACCCCTTGTGTAATAAAATAATTAAAAAAGTGACAAAATAGAGAAATGAGAACAGAAAGTATTTTGATCATACTATAAGTATATAAAAAATAACGTTTTTAGCAAAATAAAATGTGAACAAATGTAAATAAATGTACATATTAGTGTTAGGATGTTAAATACATATAATAGGATAAGGAATAATAGCGTTACATGTAAATATAAACAATCGAACATGGTCGGTATGGACGCCATTAACAGATATTGTTTAAACTGTAAATATAACTGTTTTATGTACCAACATGAAGAAGAAATGGACTCGAGATGTTTAGTAAGAAGTATTACAGTGTAATTGTAAAGAAATATGGTGAAACAAACTTACTTATATTAAGAATCACCATATGAGGTTTTGAGATGGCCAAGTGAATTAATAATGAACGGATTTAGTGCTTGTTTAGACTTAAAATAAAGCCACAAGTGTCCGCGATTTAATGCCACTATCCGAATGACGATACGACAAAAGATAAGAAAGTTATGACAATTATAAACTTTTCAATCATTTTGAGTATCCATGCATACGTCACACATAATCTCGAACCCACGCTAAGAGTTGTCAAAAATTAAAAGTTTTATTTGACCAAAGTGTTTTGGGGTTGAGAGTTTGACATTTTGAATCAATCAAATGGCTTAAAATGACCAGACGAGAAAGAGACGCTTTAGCGAAATGTATCATTCGTTCTGCATCACTCACGGCGAGAGGTCTACGCAAAAAGTCAGCAAGATAATTTTGAAATGTGCGCGTCACCTACAGTAATACGTAAACAGACATTAACCTACACACCACAACATATTACCGAGTGTCCAGTGAATTAAGTGAACAGTGAAATAACATGACCAGTGTATAATAAGTGTCATGTTTTGTGTATTCAATCAGGGAGTACAATGTTTTCATTATTTTAAAGAAATCAATGAAAATAATAATTTTCGTTGATGAACGAAAAATATTGTTTTGTACTGCACTAGTCATAACGCTTAAGTGCTTAAACTATGATGGACAATTATCAGAACTTAATAAATAAATTGTAGCACGGTTTAATGTCAATAATTAATTCAAAAATAATTATTTTACAATTAAAGAATAATTGAGAAAGGCGGAATTAACTTAGATACCGCTCATCAGTACATAGTATATAGTCGCTTACTTGACTAAACTTTTTGAATTAATAAATAATTATTTTCTTGTGCAAATATTTTAGTAACTGATAATTACATGCCAAATGATTTATAAATAGAATGTTTGTAACTGTATCATTAAGAATTTTATAAATAACATACTTATTATAAATAATGACTTACGTGTTACTAGGTAAACTAACCTAGAACTGAAGAATATAATTTTGTCACAAAGAAACAATTCTGTTCTTGAATAATTTTACTGAAATGAAAGCTATAACAAGAGTTTTTTTCTCTAGATTTTTTCTCTTGTCAGTACATGGTTCTGCTAATTAATGAATAAATAATAATAATATTTTTAACCGAGCAACGCTCAGAGCATGTGTTCACCACAACTGCTATATACTTTTGCATAACGTACGATAGTACGATATTATCGGTTATGGTACAGAGTTTTATAATTTTAAATTTTTGTTCTTTTTCATAGTAATAGATAATTAAATATTGTTAATGAAACTCACGTCTTGTAATCTGGTATCATGTATCTTCAAAGAACTCACTAATTTGGTAATATAATTGAATAAAGTGAACCTAACCTCGTTCACCAAAAACATTGTACCTTACAACAGTGTTACCAGCCTTGAGATACAGAGATCTCAGTATTTGTTTAAATTTGTTATTGTTTGTAAAAAGATATTATTAATTGTTTTTTAAAAGAGTTTATTGAATTTGATAATTGTCAATAAATCCCCAGTTTATTATCAGTGGAAACAGAGTTTTGATTTCTATACAATAGAAAAGTAGTTTAAGTTTTTCATGAACAGTTCTCTCATAAGGTGGCGGTAGTATTTGAATGACTGATATCATTCAAAGTGCAATTGAACATTTAATTCATTTTATTATTTATGTGCATTCTTTGTGATATTCAAAAGGAATATCTATGTATGTATGTCAAGTGTTTTTACAGTAAAAGAAGTCGCCATCGAGAATAGTGAAGACATCCACATATGGTAAGTGGGGAGGTTGACACAGTGAAGTGATAAATACTCTTTTAAACCACAAACTCTTAAACGTGAACACTAATTCAATTTTAATAATCAACTATAATAATAATAACATTATAATAATCTAATCTTAACGTTGAAAGTTTTGTTACAACGTGGCGCCCAACGTCTGAGCGCGAATTAGGACAAAAAAACCTAACAGTTTGATTAATTAAATAAATAATTTCTCAACCTAATTCGACAGCAAGTACATTACACAGATAACAAGATGTATAGGAGTTCAACATCGAAGAAACGAGCGGCAGAGGCCGAGAGGGAGGCTAGATTGGAGGAGAAAGAAGCAACGTCGGCAGAGGACGTTGAAGAAATATTACTAGAAATTGAAGATAGACAACCTGAACCGGCGGAGGAGGTTCAGCAACCGGAAGATGAACCGGAAGTCATACAGCAGGAACCACAACCGGAGGTCACCCAACCCGAGAAACCGATATTACCAGGAGGAACAGACTTCATGGAAATGATGAGAGCATTGATGGAAGAGACCAATAAGAAGATGGTGGAAGACTTGAATAGCAAAATGGATGAAAACAGTCGGTCCACAGACCAGAAAATAGAAACAATGAACAAGAAAATGGATACAACCAGTCAATCCACAAAGGAGGAATTAAGCAAGAGTATAGAATCATTGAAGGAAGACAGCCGATCGCTATCCAAGAAAATAGATGAAACCAGTCAATCCACAAACAAGAAAATAGAGGAAGGCCAGAAGGAGAGCCAGAAGAACATAGAATTATTGAAGGAGGGTTTAAATAACAAGA
Organism: Magicicada septendecula; assembly: GCA_034769895.1. Taxonomy (NCBI): domain Eukaryota; kingdom Metazoa; phylum Arthropoda; class Insecta; order Hemiptera; family Cicadidae; genus Magicicada; species Magicicada septendecula. The sequence continues at coordinate 148,289,181 of CM068375.1, read as the reverse complement.
TAAATGAAACTAATAGGAGGATGGAAGACGGACAGAAAAAGACTGAAGAGTTATTGGAGAAAAAGATGGAAATAATGAAAGAAAATTTATCTGCGGAATTAGGAATCAAGATTGATGAGACCAACAAAAAGATTGATGAGATAAATGAGAAAATCAATAAGGACATTGAGTCAATGAAGAATGATAATGAGAAAATATGGCAACAAATGGCCGACAATAATTACAGAACTGAAGAAATTGCCAAAAATACAGTAGAAGCAATTGACAAAAAATTGGAAGAAAACATAGAAGCGACGGAGGAGAGGGTTGCAGTATTAGCAACAGAAATCCACGAAGAGATGTCCGACATACGGAGAGAAGGTGAGATGAATAAACAAAAAATCATACAAACCGAAACGGATCTCAACCACCGTGTCGACAGTCTTGAGGAAACCCACAACAACCAGGTAGGAGTTATAGAACGGAGACAGACGGAAATGATAGCCGCACACACCACACTAGGGGAGAGATGTGAAGAAATTTCAACCAAAGTGGATGCAGTCAAACACCAGGTGAACAACGACCGAGATCAGTTCACTGAGCGACAACAAAGGGAATTCGGTGACCTCAGAGATGAAATGAACCGCACGCGAGCATTCCCAAATGTATTATCCGGATTAACACACCTGGATAGAAGGGAACAAATAGATTTCCGCGCCTATGTTAAAAATCCACTCGAGTTCCTAGAAAGGGTGGATGAGATACTCAACAGAAACAGAGAAAACCGTTGGTCAGTGATAAAGGGAATGTTGGACGAATCTTTTCGGAACGTATTCGACAACTGGTGGACAGCTAAAATATTGGTCCGATTCTACACAAAACATCATCCGAGACAACATCACCAATGGCAGGTATGATCCAAACGGCAGACAGTCGATGACAACCTACTTTTTAGGGAAGATCTGCTTAGCCAGAAATTTGGAACCGGCCATACCAGAGGAGTGCTTAGTGACGAAATTGGCATACCATTTTAGCCAAGGAGTGTCACAAGGGAGACTTAACTCTCAGATCAAAACAATACAAGGTATGTGTACTCTACTAGAAAGCCATGAGAGGGAGCGTTACTATCAGAGGAACCGCCAGGGTCCCGGACAGCCATATGATCGGGGCGGACCAGGCAACATTAACCCAAACAATAATACCAACCGGAATAATTACGGGAGAAATTTTAATAACCCTCCACGGTTCAATAATCACCAGGGACCAAGACAGAATGATGGTGGTAACCACAATAACCATGCAGACCGAGGAAATATAAACAATCCTAGGCCGAATGGCTATCAAGGGAACAATAATTATCGACAAGGTAATAATTATTACCGACCTCCTAATAACCAACATCCAAATAACCAGTATAGGCAGAGTAATGGTAATAATAATAATAACCAGTTTAGAAGAGTGCATTACACTCATGCCAGCAGAGGGGGAGGCAGGAGAACATATTACCAGGGTCGACGAAGTTTCCCTAATAACAATAACAATCAAAGTCACAGTGACGGAGAGGAAAGGGAATCAGGTTATCGATCAAACAGGAGTAATAGCAGTGAAGATAACCGGCCAACCACTCGAAACACAGAAGTATACCACAATGGGAATGGGCCAGGATCCCAAGAACCGAACGCATCAACCTCATCGGACAGGCACCCAGACAATGGTGACCTCCCTTTAAATGGGCACCGGCAGTGAAAAGCATGATAACACCCTCACTGAACCGGACTATTGTATAGCATCATAAAGTGTACACAATTAACCTTGAGTAAGGTCAAGGGCGGAATAGTCTAGCCGCCATTTTGGAAATTTGAATCATTAACCATTGTTATGCTGATATTAATTTACCAAGTATCTACTGAAAATAAAACCAAAATTCGTTACCGTTATCTAATGTGTCACGTTATTTCTATACCCAACGACTTCTGCCGCTGTCTGCTTAACGCAATTCTGGACCCAAAGCCTAATGCATGTAACTGAGCGAAACACGTGTTATTCCGGTGATGAGATTTATTATGTAAATTACACAAATATGAACTACCATATATTCAGTATTAATAATTGTATAATTAACATACATAAATGTGTAAATTAACAGTATATCAGTATATGGGACACAGTATTTGGATATTGGCAGGTGGAGTTACACCCCAATAGCAGAAAATTTACGGCCTTTATTTTTGAAGGGCGTAACTACCAATTTAAAAGGTTACTCTTCAGCCTTGTAAATTCTGTAGCAGTTTTCGTGAAATGTATGGACGAGATCTTAGGCCAAAGTACACTGCAATTTACTACAGTATATGTAGATGATTTATTGATTACCTCAGATAATTGGGAGGAACACTGCAACCGGGTGGCACAAGTATTATGTAAACTAGAGGAAAATAATATAACACTAAAGCTAGAAAAATCCAAACTAATAGCAAAGTAAGTGCAATTCTTGGGCTTTAACTTGTTTGAAACTGGCATAACCCCAGCACAAGAAAAGATGGAGGCGATACAGCGTTTCCCAATACCAAAGAACAAGAAACAATTACAATCGTTTCTTGGTATCTGTAATTACTATAGGAAATTCCAACACAACTATTTAGAACTGACAGCTAAGTTTTCCCAACAATTATCATCGAAGGAGAAGTGGAGATGGGGACCTGAACAGGACACAACCTTTGAACTAATAAAAGAAAAATTTCTTACAACTGTAATGCTGCATCATCCGAATTTTAACAAACATTTTTATATGAACTGCGATGCAAGTGATGTAAGCCTTGGATGAATATTGTATCAGGAAGACCAGGAAGGCAACCATCAAGTGATCAGTTTTGCGAGCAGAACACTCAACAAGTGTGAACGCAACTATCACACTACTGAAAAAGAACCTCTGAGTATTGTGGTCGCATGTGAAAAATTTAGAACATACATTTTAGGATACCCTATTACAGTACGCACAGATCATAAGTCAATATCTTTCCTGAAGAATTGTAGATTAAAACATGGCAGACTGACGAGATGGACACTAACGCTCCAAGAATATAACATACAGTGGGAATACATCCCTGGGAAAAGCAACATAGCTGCAGACGTGTTGTCCAGAGTGAACATAATGGCCCAAACCTTCGAGGGAGAAAAAGAAACCATCGCCAAGGTTTACCATATTTTAAAAAGCAAATCTGAATTGGCCGACATATTATCTAACATACAAATTCAGCAGCGAAATGATCCTAAAATGTTACAAATCCTACAACAATATACTATTCACTAAAACCAAACAATCTAGTGAACAGTGGAAGGTTGTAATACCAAAGATTATCGAGAAAGAAATTGCAGTTGACTACCATGTGCGCTATGGTCATATGGGAGCAGTAAAAGTAGTCAAGGCACTACATGAACATGTCTACTTCAAGGATATGAACCGTAGGGTAAGAAAGTATATACAGCATTGTCACTTGTGCCAATTAGTCAAATGTAGCAATGAGAGGAGAGAAGGGGTAATGATACCCATTACTTCGGCAGAAAAATTAGAGAAAGTGTTCGTAGATATTTGTGGACCATTTCCACGAAGTGGTGGCAGACACCAATACAAATATATGGTGATAATCTTTGATCACTATACGAAATTCACGAAACTTTATGCCATAAACAGGGCAACAACCAACAAAATTTTGGACATTATAATATCAAAATACATACCCGAGATAGGAAAACCCCAGTCAATAATCACAGATCACGGAACGCAATTTCGAGGCCGAAAATGGCGAGATACTCTAATCAATTGTGATACTCTTTTTATTGGTATCATTTATTAACACAAAAAACAATTTAATTTTTTACTTACCGTTACGATCGCTTGTCTGGCTTCAGGGTTCGATCACATGAACGCTAGATACAAACATGGTCTAAAGGTTAAGCAAATCACTGACACACCTCATTTTTGAAGAGAATTACTATTTAATCGTTTACTTTTGAACTGTTGTAAAATTAGGAAGATTCCTTAAATACATGTTTCCAAAGTTGTGCAACTCTTACATAATCGAACTTACGAACTATAGCTTACCTTGTATCATTTATAATTATACAACTGAATTTACACACTAACAGCCCAGCATTGCTCACTCACTACTCACATTCCATTATAAGACCCCATTACCCCAATTACCCGATTGAATGCATGATATAGGGTCACTGCCGGCAACGTGTTCTTTCGTGACCTCGTGACCACACCGCGGTAGGTCGTAAACGTCTCGAAAAAGAACAAAACTGAAACACGAATTTAGATGTTAATGCTCTGCGACTCTTCTTCCATACTGTCACTAGTTTTAAAAAATGATTACTTCACTTTTATATCAAATACTGATGAAATTTAGATGAGCATATTTAGCTCTCGTGTCGGCGCCGACACAGTCAGTGACGAACTGGGCAATGTGCTTCTCTGAACGGGAGGAACAGAGTATTCACGGCCACCTGCTTTGCGTCGTCGTTCATGCTTAATTTGCTGTGACTTAGGAGTTCTGTGCGTGGAACATAGTGTGGTTTTTCCTAGTGTTCTAGTAATGCGTGGTGACGATATTTGCATCGGCTCTATTGACGTCATTAAAATGGGCGGTCTTTAGCAGCACTTCCTGAGGATCTGTGAAGAGACGATGAATAATTTTGCACTCTAGCCATCTTGGTTTTTTAGTTAAGCGCGTCCCTTCGAGCGTGTGCTTGAGTAGTTGCGCTCGTGTGTCGACACACATGTACAGATTTCTGAGAATTTCGAAGGTGGTAAATTCTTTTGACGAGTTACACAACATTAATTGCGTCTCGCCTTTGTTCCAAACTCTGTTCCATATGCCATGCATTCTGTTATACTGAAATAGCGTTGCACAATAATTTTATGAAATCCCGCACAACAACGAAATAAATAAAAATGTAAATACCCCATACTGTAAAAAATAAAATGACCCAAAATTGACAAGCTACAATACCCCCTCGATGAGAATTCTGCTGTTCACAACAGAAGAAATCTCATCGATAAACCCCGAAGAGGACCAGTGAGGAACTGGTGCCAACAACCCCTTCTTGTTCTTACTCCTCATGGGTACATGACCCCCCTGGCTCAGTGACTATGGACTCATCTGAACGAGATCACTGGACTTCTCCGAAAGAGATCCCAACACCGAGAAATCGAACAGCTAAGTACCACAGCGCACCTCACCTTCTAACATGCTACCCCCAAAAATCCTCAATCCCTGGCTCAGATTATGCCAGATCCTCAGCCGATATGGATCCCCTTTTATGCAAGCTGGGCTGCCTTTAGCAGATACTGGGCTCACACACACTCACATTACATAATATTACACCTTGACAAATTCTTTACAATTTATAGAAATTAAAAAAATTCAAAATTCAAAATGATATATTTTACCAAAAAAATTCTCTTCCTTGTTTTTCTGTTTTATTTCAAATGACTTAACTTAAATATTCCTCCTAATCAAAACATATCCTTACTCTAACATGTGAACCACTTATAATCTAACAATACACTGCAATACAAATAAATCAATAAAAATAAACATGGTTAATACACAAATAATATAATAATCAACACTTAAAATATTCATTCACTGGCAGGCGAAAAATCATTTTTTTTTCAAAAATTAAAAAATCCAAAAAAAAATATTTTCCAAAAAAAATTAAAATTCAAAAAAAATTTAAATTTATTAAACGTTTCCTTTATCTATTGACATTATTTAGTATTTGTTTGAATTGATAAAATAAACAAATTAAATTGACTTCCTACTACACAAGCTTAGTGGGTGTATGACCTCATCAGCTGATCGAAACTAGGTCAAGTCCAAAACCCTTGACCTACATGTGTTATGTATACTTCCTGAAAATACATTCAACATTTGGAATATCCTAACTGGAAACACAAAACATAATAAAATAAAATATTTAAAATTAACAAAATATTAATATAAATAATAGGCAAATTGACATTTAAATCATTCAAAATAAACACCTTATGTCTTTACATTATCAAATTCTCTCAAAATTTTGTCACTGGTTTTAAAAAATGACAATTTTATATCTTTATTATAAATCACTCTCTTTATTTAACCATCGGATTCTATATTGCTTTGGGTGATTTAAACATTTATTCTCATTTAATTTACTACTTGATCTGTTTATACATATATCAACTTTCTCCCTCTGACTCTAATATTCATCAACTTCAACTCCCATGACACCCATCTCTATTAAAAACATCTACCAAAACACTCTAAACCCCAACTTATCATTAAACTCAAGTCGCCACCTTCTCTACATATATAAAAAAAATACTCTCTAACCCTTTGTACATAGGATACGTGTTTCCCCGCCCCCAAAAAACTCAATTTCCCTTTTATGGCCCCGGATTCCACCTAAGGCGGCCCCTCCTCACTAAAATCAATACCAATTCCCGTCCCAACATATTTTGTTGCGGACTCCTACATTACACTATCTCCTACTACAAAATTGCCATCCCCAAAATCTCAATCTCATTACCTCACTTCATTACAACAAAATAACATCAATTATAAACAACAATATAGCACTCAAAGTCCACATAATTCTCCACAACTACTGTGTCAACATCAATACTTCACAAAACTACATTACTTCAAAACAATATTACATTATCATCTCTACTATTTCAACTTCACTTTGGACAGATCTATATGTCCCACAAAATACTCATCACCCAAAAACTATCTCTTGTTAACTTGCATAAATTGTTACTTTATTTCCCATTATCATTAAATTATTTTTATAATTACTTTAAAACATCTGTAATACATTAAAACATTACATTGAACATTAATTACTTGGAACATTTATAAACCATTTTACCAGTGACATATTATTGCTGATCAGCTGATCCTCCTAACACAATGCAAATACCTCTCACAATTGAACAATTACATGAAATATATATATATTTATCTATACTCACTTCTCACTTCCTTGTTTCCCCTTTTTCTGATTCTAATCATTTTGTGTTACCTGCCTGCCAGACGTTTAATTATTGGCTTAGAAAAGAAATATACACACATAATGAAAACACATATTATCATCAACCTTATATCTAACGTACAACGATAAAATAATACACTTAAAATTATAGCATGAACACCTTGTATTGAGTGTCTAAGCACTAGTTATTTAACAGAGCACAAGCATTTTTATTGGATCAAAATTCTGAATTAGCAAAAAAAATTTGTGTTGTTGTAAAATTTAAATTCGTGACTCATTTGAGTCACCCCCTGATCCACACACACTATTTCAAATTTATTATTAATAATTATCCTATATCATCATTCAATTATTATTACAATTTTTTAATTATCTTTTTTTTATTTATTGACCACAATTCTTTCAAATCTTAGTTATACCTGTAAACATTTTTGTTCTACATGATTATAAAATTTTTCTACTTACAGTTCAGTTAACATCATATATACAAAACCTAATCACCATATTACAATACCTTTCACCTCATCTCTGTAACATTTAACACAAAAATTAGTTTACATCCAACAATGCCTTTAATTACAAAATTCATCTCATAAAACCATTTGACTTCAAACAAAAATTCAATTATATAACCTTTAAATAATCAATCAAAATATTTAACATGTATCAAATTGTTTTAATTAAATTAATTACCAAAAATATAAATTATATAATTATCGAAACAATTTCCATTAATCAATTACTGTTTTCAAAATACATTCTGATACTTATTTAACTTGCAAATATTTCAATATTATTATTACAACAATCATCCTACGTACACACATTACCTACTTAACATTCCACCATGCACACAAATAAATTCACTATATTTTATTTACAAACTCTTGTTATTAATTGTTCAGTTTTCCGCACTTTACTGTCCAAATCTGCCATGTCAGAACCATTAAAACAAAATGTTTATACTGTCTTTTATTGTTTTAATAGTTTATCCTCCATTGTCCCAAATAAGTCTTGGTTCTATGTAGCATTGTTCACTTTTATCACCACACAAATGACTGTTTTGTGTGTTGTAACCATACAAACTAAACTCATTCATCATACTAAAATACTCATGAAACCAGCCTACGTTAGGTATTTTTGTTAAGTCTCCGTTAAACATTCGTGATCGGGTCAATTACTTTAGTCAAATCCTTATAATCATTGTTACTCAAATATACTTTTAAACTTTCCTTCCATTCTTCATACTTTCTATTCAAAAAATACAATTCCGTTACTTTCTCCACACACAATTCTCTGTTTAATTCCCTCTCTTCATAACACCACACCACACTCTCACAATTATTCCGGACAGAGGGTACACAGTTACTCAACAAAAATAAACATCTCAATTCATCTATCAATACGGGACTCTGGCCCTTCAACAACACTTGTAACCACATTAAATCATCATCATAAACATCATAAATAATAAAGGGAAAATTTGCCCTCTGTCCCCACTCTACTACAACATTATTTTTCCTCTCTCTCTCTAACTCATACACACACATTAACATCTCATAATCACATTCTACCAACCCATCAGTACTCTCATTCTTTATTTTTACCGTATCAGTCTCCGATACTAATTCTTCAAATACATTACTATTATTCTCATGCTTTTCAACATTATTGTTATCATTTATTAACTCTTTCTCTGGTATCAAATATTCACACTTGTCATTACAATTTTCATTTGTGTTATTTTTCTCTGTATTCATCACATGTACTCCCATTCGCTCCACACTTTGTTCTAATTTATTTAAGCTGGTTCTTATTGTTTCATTAGTACTTTCTAAACATTTATTTAATTCTTGAATCTCATTTTTTAACTCGTCAAACTTGTCATTCATTTTATTGTATTTGACATTGGAATCAATTTGTTGCTCTTTATAATTGCTATTTATATTTTCAGACACGGTTTTTATTAAATTAAACAGATCGTCCATCGACAACTCTTTGGTTCGTGTTGTCGACGGAGTAGATTGTGCTGCTATGTTTCCGTCAGTGAAGCCGACTTCTTTACTATTAATTCTACTTTCCCTATCTATTTTCGGGGTCACTTGAATCCCTGAATCTTCATTTACTTTACTTTGATCTGTTATACTTATTTCTGCTTCATTCTGACTCACACTTGGAGTCGAGTGTGCTTCAAAGTTACTAATGTTTGAGTCGTCGAAAACTTCGACACTCGTCATTTCATTTACGTTATTTTCGTTATCCGACATTTTTTTTTTATGATTTATATTCAAAATATTAATAATCTAGCTAATTAATTCTTTGTAATGTGCTTTTATATTGCTTTTGGTATAGCTCTGCGTACACAACGCCTTGTTATTTTGCTACGCTAACCTAAAACACATGTTTGTATCTTTATTGTAGATGTGGAATTTAATTAATTAATTATAATTCGTACCTGTTTCGCGGCGCCAATTGTGATACTCTTTTTATTGGTATCATTTATTAACACAAAAAACAATTTAATTTTTTACTTACCGTTACGATCGCTTGTCTGGCTTCAGGGTTCGATCACATGAACGCTAGATACAAACATGGTTTACAGGTTAAGCAAATCACTGACACAACTCATTTTTGAAGAGAATTACTATTTAATCGTTTACTTTTGAACTGTTGTAAAATTAGGAAGATTCCTTAAATACATGTTTCCAAAGTTGTGCAACTCTTGCATAATCGAACTTACGAACTATAGCTTACCTTGTATCATTTATAATTATACAACTGAATTTACACACTAACAGCCCAGCATTGCTCACTCAATACTCACATTCCATTATAAGACCCCATTACCCCAATTACCCGATTGAATGCATGATATAGGGTCACTGCCGGCAACGCGTTCTTCCGTGACCTCGTGACCACACCGCAGTAGGTCGTAAATGTCTCGAAAAAGAACAAAACTGAAACACGAATTTAGATGTTAATGCTCTGCGACTCTTCTTCCATACTGTCACTAGTTTAAAAAAATGATTACTTCACTTTTATATCAAATACTGATGAAATTTAGATGAGCATATTTAGCTCTCGTGTCGGCGCCGACACAGTCAGTGACGAACTGGGCAATGTGCTTCTCTGAACGGGAGGAACAGAGTATTCACGGCCACCTGCTTTGCGTCGTCGTTCATGCTTAATTTGCTGTGACTTAGGAGTTCTGTGCGTGGAACATAGTGTGGTTTTTCCTAGTGTTCTAGTAATGCGTGGTGACGATATTTGCATCGGCTCTATTGACGTCATTAAAATGGGCGGTCTTTAGCAGCACTTCCTGAGGATCTGTGAAGAGACAATGAATAATTTTGCACTCTAACCATCTTGGTTTTTTAGTTAAGCGCGTCCCTTCGAGCATGTGCTTGAGTAGTTGCGCTCGTGCGTCGACACACATGTACAGATTTCTGAGAATTTCGAAGGTGGTAAATTCTTTTGACGAGTTACACAACATTAATTGCGTCTCGCCTTTGTTCCAAACTCTGTTCCATATGTCATGCGTTCTGTTATACTGAAATAGCGTTGCACAATAATTTTATGAAATCCCGCACAACAACGAAATAAATAAAAATGTAAATACCCCATACTGTAAAAAATAAAATGACCCAAAATTGACACGCTACACAATCAAGGTGTGAAAACATACAAAACGTCAGTGTATCACCCTAACAGCAACCCTGCTGAGAGAGTTTTGAGAGAAGTAGGAAGGATTTTAAGAACCTACTGTCACGCCCAACAAAGAAGATGGGAAGAATATTTATCCCCAGCTGAAGATTTCATTAACTTAGCTTGCCACCAATCAACTGATGAAACGCCCTATACTGCTATGTTTGAGCAAAGACCACCCCGGGAAATTACAGAAATTACAAAATTTCCACCAGAAAGTGAATTTAAATTTAACAAAACCAAATTCTTTAACAGTGCAGTCGAACGAGCTGACAAACTTAGGCTCAAATATCAGAAATCACAACCTAAGATCATAACATACGAAGTGGGAGACAAGGTACTCTTAAAAAATCGAGAACTCCCAAGTGCAATAGAAGGAATTGCTAAAAAATTATTACTGCTATACACAGGCCCATATACTGTTACCAAGAATAACATGAACAACACTTATGAATTACAAGACCCTGTGACAAAGAAAATAAAGGGCAACTACAACCAAACTTCCATGAAACGGTATATTGGAAATTAAATAATGAAGAAAGAGTGAAATATTGCGATGAAGACTATTTGTTATTGATACTAAGTAAGAAGTGAAAATATAACTGTGAGAATAAATGTTGACTATATTGTAATTTTGTAATATAAAAATGTAATCTAAAGGAATTATGTAAAGGATGAAGAAAATTGTACTTACCCGTACATACAAGAAAAACAATACGAGACCGACACATTACATCTACGGCATGAATTAATATATCCTAGAGCCAGTCAACATGTAAATACCAACTTACCCGTACATAAAAGAAAAGAAGAGTAAATACGAGACTGACACCTTCCAACCACGGCATAAAAATATAATTTCCAAGAGCCAAGTCAACCAGTAAGGAACAACTTACCCGTACTACTACAGATATAAACAATACGAGACAGACACCCGAGATCTACGGCATGAATATATCCTAGAGCCAGTCAACATGTAAATACCAACTTACCCGTACATAAAAGAAAAAAAAAACAATACAAGAACGACAAACACCATCTTTGGCATAAAAAGAAATTTCCAAGAGCCAAGTCAACCAGTAAAGAACAACTTACCCGTACTACTACAGATATAAATAATACGAGAAAGACACACAACTATGGCAAAATAATAATTTCCAAGAGCCAAGTCAACAAGTAAAATACCAACTTACCCGTACTACTAAAAGAGGAGACGATGGACTAGATGATATACAGAACGAGAAGAAAATAAGAAGTTGGAGGAATGAAAGCAAATAAGTATCATTGATGTAGATAATAGATGACACACAAACACGAGGCAAGACACTAGAAGAGAGCCTATACCAAATGAAATATAACCCAAAGAAGTGAATCATGAAAATGAAGAAGATTATGAAATGATGTTTAATGTAATACCAAGAGAAAAGATTAATTGATGACAAAGAAGAATGAAAAAATAATATATTAACGAAGATGATCATGAGAGTATACCAGTGATGAAATGTAAACAAACTATCCCTGTAAAATGTGAAGAATTTAATTAAGTTGAATCAAGAAGAAGAGAATATAACAATGTATAAACCGCAGATGCGTGAGATGATCCCAAGGATATTTATTATTTGTCGAAAGAACGACCACTTTATATTTTGAATTAATTTGAGATGAATTGACTGATGAAATGTTCCAGCAATCATTTATATTATTAACAGAGATGATGTGCCTCTGTATTTATTGATGTTAGTATGGCCAGTGGAGTTGTATGCCAAGGTGAGCCACTCTGAACTGCCCCAGCTAAACTTATGTTAGGGAATTAGGGAATTAAATAAACAAGGGAGATAATTACATAGAAAGGAAATAATTATGATTCAAATAGAAGAAAGTGAAGGGATATAAAAAAGCATAAGAGTCGACGTGGAAATGTACAACAATTGATGAATTCTTCAATAAAAAATAAATATACGAATTCAGAATTAATCAATTCTTATAGGAAGGCATATGTAACGTACCAAATTGGCAGTTACATAAGATAACTATCTAATGCGTCAAATAAAAAGATATCATGAAAATATTTCAACGTGCATAAAAGAAGGAACAGGAGAATATAAACAAAGTGTATATCTACGAACGTATATTATTGAAACAACCCAACAAAGAAGAAGGAAGAGTAATAAGGATATCATCGAGTATAGAAGAGAGAGAAAATGACAACGAGCCAATATAATATGTTAGCATCCAGGCCCAATAGATCCAAAATAGTGAGGGGACATGACGAAAATAATTATTAAAATGAAAAGGAGACAATAGATCCAAAATAGTGAGGGGATATGACGAAAACAATTACTAAAATGAAAAGGATACGAATCAAGTACAACCACAATGGTGATAAAACAAACGAATTTGTTTATTAGTGCGAAATAATATGGAACAAGGATTACCATAACCACGAATAAAAATATGGAAGAGTATGACAAGACTAAGGGAACATTGATTATCACAAATAATGTGTAACCCAGGAGAACACCGATAGTAAGCAACAACTAACCAGAAGAAGAAAAGAAGAAGAAGAGGAAAGGAACCATACCATGAAGAATGAAGATAATGTATGAACAGTACAAGACATCAACATTCACAAGATGTACAAGGAATTAAAATGAATATAGTGACCGGAAGAAGTGTAATGATTATTCGAAGATCAATGACAAAGAAACCAGTGTTTAGCATCATTGAGTGATCACGAACAATAACAGTGAACACTTAATATAAGTGTAACAACCTGTGATATGATAACCATTTTACCCCAAATAAACACCACAAACAATACAAGTGAAAATGTTTATAACGGAGAAAAAATGATTAACCATTATAAGTGAAAGAATCCAAGATTAACTAGTTAAAATACACAGACAATTAGTGTGACAAGTTTAATCAAGATAGTAACATCACATAGATAATCATTAAGACCACCAAAAGAAATATGAGACAGAACAGTAAATTAATTGTTCATAGGGACTGATAATAAAAGCTTTGTAAGCCTTAATATGAAATGTGCCTGAATGCCATAGCAAGACAGGACAAAATATAAATGAATTCCAGAACAAATAGTAGCAAATAAGCTAGTTTGTTAGGTATAAACCAATAAATGTACCAAAAACTAGGTGCAACCCACCAAGACATGTAATATTATTAGACTAAGAATACCTGTGTTATTGTTTCAACAAATAGTATAAAAATGTGTATAACTTAATAATAAACCATTGTAGTAGAATGCCATAATGAGATGGAAATAGTTGAGTCAAATACTGCATAAAAATTTGTTGCACATTGTTGTCAGACAACTGACACATAACCTCATAAGAAGTGAACCTATAACATAAAATCATGTACATTAGTTAAACCAAGCAACTATCCACAATTGTTTCAAACAAAGACTAATTAAGAATAATAATGCAAACCAATAAATACCATAAGTACTGAAGGACACAGCAAATGAATCAGATTGAATATGATATCATAAAGTTAAATGGACAGAACCCCAATGTGACAAGATAGTTAGTCAAAAAGCATTATCAAAACTTATCAAAAGATCGTGAAAAATGTTACCAGTAGTTAGAGAAATATCTAATACTGCTATGAGAACACCTCACAAATGTAATACTAGTAGTTTAATAATTGAAATATTATAAATTAACTAACTGCAATTGTAAAACCAGATGTAAATAAACATCATACTATAACTTAGAGAGCTTTCAGATAACGAAAAATTAGTAAATACATTGAACCAACAAGGTACAACAATTGTACACTATTTTAATTACTAACATTATACCCCTTGTGTAATAAAATAATTAAAAAAGTGACAAAATAGAGAAATGAGAACAGAAAGTATTTTGATCATACTATAAGTATATAAAAAATAACGTTTTTAGCAAAATAAAATGTGAACAAATGTAAATAAATGTACATATTAGTGTTAGGATGTTAAATACATATAATAGGATAAGGAATAATAGCGTTACATGTAAATATAAACAATCGAACATGGTCGGTATGGACGCCATTAACAGATATTGTTTAAACTGTAAATATAACTGTTTTATGTACCAACATGAAGGAGAAATGGACTCGAGATGTTTAGTAAGAAGTATTACAGTGTAATTGTAAAGAAATATGGTGAAACAAACTTACTTATATTAAGAATCACCATATGAGGTTTTGAGATGGCCAAGTGAATTAATAATGAACGGATTTAGTGCTTGTTTAGACTTAAAATAAAGCCACAAGTGTCCGCGATTTAATGCCACTATCCGAATGACGATACGACAAAAGATAAGAAAGTTATGACAATTATAAACTTTTCAATCATTTTGAGTATCCATGCATACGTCACACATAATCTCGAACCCACGCTAAGAGTTGTCAAAAATTAAAAGTTTTATTTGACCAAAGTGTTTTGGGGTTGAGAGTTTGACCTTTTGAACCAATCAAATGGCTTAAAATGACCAGACGAGAAAGAGACGCTTTAGCGAAATGTATCATTCGTTCTGCATCACTCACGACGAGAGGTCTACGCAAAAAGTCAGCAAGATAATTTTGAAATGTGCGTGTCACCTACAGTAATACGTAAACAGACATTAACCTATACACCACAACATATTACCGAGTGTCCAGTGAATTAAGTGAACAGTGAAATAACACAACCAGTGTATAATAAGGGTCATGTTTTGTGTATTCAATCAGGGAGTACAATGTTTTCATTATTTTAAAGAAATCAATGAAAATAATAATTTTCGTTAATGAACGAAAAATATTGTTTTGGACTGCACTAGTCATAACGCTTGAGTGCTTAAACTATGATGGACAATTATCAGAACTTAATAAATAAATTGTAGCACGGTTTAATGTCAATAATTAATTCAAAAATAATTATTTTACAATTAAAGAATAATTGAGAAAGGCGGAATTAACTTAGATACCGCTCATCAGTACATAGTATATAGTCGCTTACTTGACTAAACTTTTTGAATTAATAAATAATTATTTTCTTGTGCAAATATTTTAGTAACTGATAATTACACGCCAAATGATTTATAAATAGAATGTTTGTAACTGTATCATTAAGAATTTTATAAATAACATACTTATTATAAATAATGACTTACGTGTTACTAGGTAAACTAACCTAGAACTGAAGAATATAATTTTGTCACAAAGAAACAATTCTGTTCTTGAATAATTTTACTGAAATGAAAGCTAAACAAGAGTTTTTTTCTCTTGTCAGTACATGGTTCTGCTAATTAATGAATAAATAATAATAATATTTTTAACCGAGCAACGCTCAGAGCATGTGTTCACCACAACTGCTATATACTTTTGCATAACGTACGATAGTACGATATTATCGGTTATGGTACCGAGTTTTATAATTTTAAATTTTTGTTCTTTTTCATAGTAATAGATAATTAAATATTGTTAATTAAACTCACGTCTTGTAATCTGGTATCATGTATCTTCAAAGAACTCACTAATTTGGTAATATAATTGAATAAAGTGAACCTAACCTCGTTCACCAAAAACATTGTACCTTACAACAGTGTTACCAGACTTGAGATACAGAGATCTCAGTATTTGTTTAAACTTGTTATTGTTTGTAAAAAGATATTATTAATTGTTTTTAAAAGAGTTTATTGAATTTGATAATTGTCAATAAATCCCCAGTTTATTATCAGTGGAAACAGAGTTTTGATTTCTATACAACAGAAAAGTAGTTTAATTTTTTCATGAACAGTTCTCTCATAAGGTGGCGGTAGTATTTGAATGACTGATATCATTCAAAGTGCAATTGAACATTTAATTCATTTTATTATTTATGTGCATTCTTTGTGATATTCAAAAGGAATATCTATGTATGTATGTCAAGTGTTTTTACAGTAAAAGAAGTCGCCATCGAGAATAGTGAAGACATCCACATATGGTAAGTGGGGAGGTTGACACAGTGAAGTGATAAATACTCTTTTAAACCACAAACTCTTAAACGTGAACACTAATTCAATTTTAATAATCAACTATAATAATAATAACATTATAATAATCTAATCTTAACGTTGAAAGTTTTGTTACAACAGATGTTACATGGGAAGTTTCGAGTTATATTTAACCTCAAAACAATTAAATATATACATGTACTACAATTAAAATTAATTTCTTTAAACCATTGGATTTGAAATAATGAAAAACATTACAGGCAAAGTTTTGAGTTATACTTAACCTCAAAGCATATAGGTACATATATGTATCGCAACTAAAATTACTTATTTTAAAGAATCTCATTTGAAATAATTACACAAATATTACTTACTTTGAAAATATTTCACATTAATAATGTGTGAAAAAAACTAACGTAAACAATTGTCACTTTACAAAAATAATCTTGTAAATAAAGAAAATAATCTTTGAACTGCCAAGCCGGCTGGATGTTTTTGTGGTTTGTTGCGTCTATATAACCAAATTTATCAAATGACTGAGTAGATTTCTATGTAGAGGGTTAGAGGGCGCAAAAGGAAAGGAAATAGTATTTGGACTCTCATCTATTTTGACTGTGCTTTCCGCGCGAATTTTTTATTTTCAAATTTTTCAAAAAATGACATTTTTTATTATATCAATTTTCAAAAAATTAAAAATTCCAGTATTCAAAGATTTTGAAATCCTATTCCAGAATATTTCAATAATTTCAAGAGTCAATTTTCAATTCCATAATATTTCCAGAATTTCAATAATTTCAAGACCTTGTAGACACCATGAATCTGTAGCATGACAGAAAATCCACATTGTTCTAATTTAAAAAATAATCATGTATAAAATAAAAATAAAATGACATCAAGGAAAACTACTATAAAAATTAATCAAGGACCACAGTGAAGTGAAATCATAGTTCGAAGAGATAAAATAAATTAAAACCAACCATGCAGTATATAATAAATTATAGGAAAATAATGATAGTCCAAAATGTAAGGAAATACCCAGGTAGTATAGGAGTATGTAAGGAAATACCCAGAATATACCGACCTCCATAACAAAAGGACAACTTTTGGAAAAAACATATTATAAAAATAGAAACCCCCAAAAAAGATTAATTGTCCATAAGAAAAGTATAACACAACAAAATCAGAATAAATGTAAAGTAGAAGTACGTAAAGTTTCTAGACATATAATTAACAGTGGACCAGTGCAATTCATTTTTTTTTATGAAAATCTACTAAGGATGATCCCATGTAAGTGCTATTCTTTATCTCACAATATTAGATAAAATGACTCAAAATAAGATAAGAGAATGCAGTAAATAGTGAAGTGAACAAGGGGAAATCCCTAAACTAAAACAAAAACAGCAAAAGACTGCATAAAAATTAATTTTAATAAATAATTTAATGAAGAAAAAACAGATGTGTTTTGTTTATGTTAGCAGTTCATTGAACTCAAGGCTTGAATGTTTGAGACTGAGTATAATTTTTTGTTATAGAATATTTATTATGTTTTAATGGTATCAATTAATAATAAACGTTACTGTAATTAAGTAAGGGAATTTTAATTAAGATTTTATAAGAATTATATGTCAGAAAGGGTATTAGCAAGCTGAAATAATAATAAATATTGTATGTGAACACATGTAAAATATAGGCCAAATGGTAAATATCACCCACATTATAATTAGTAAATAAGTTAAGGAAAGTAATTAAATTGATGAAAATTATATAATGTAAATCATTCACTGTTTATTATAACTGTAACAATACTTTGTAAAGGTATTGAAGGAATGTATAAAATATTATTAGAAAAAATGAAAGTGTAATAACACTGGAATCTAAGGGGAAAGCCTAAATTAAAGATAATATTTAAATTAGTTAACCAAATCATAAAATTACAAAGAATTAAAGAAAAATAACCATTTTAATTCAATCAATGATCTTGTTCAATGATAATTAGAACATGACAGAAATTGTAAACCATATAACGGCAGGAAGTACAATAGGTAAAGCCTACATCCAAATATACTGTAAATATGCTTTTTGAGTTAGAAAATACTATAAAGTATATCATGTTTGATATTAAATAACGCAGAATTAAATAAGGAAATTGCATATGTAATTAGTATTTAATAAGAATAAATAATAAGCAAAATGTAATTAATCATATAATGTAAAAGTCAATTATTTAGTTCAACATATAATTGAAGCGGAAATGCCAGATGATTAAAACAATGCCATTTTAATATTAAATCAGCAAGGACCTTTTGTATGAAGAAGAAAGAGAGTTAGTTGATTGTTACACGTTGAGATGCACACATCGGAACGATCTCACACAAATTAATTATTTAACAAAGATAGAAGAAAAATTTTGGATATGATAGTTACCGTTGGTCTCCAGATCACTGTATATGATTAAATAAATAATTACCTTATTTTATCCACTAAGTGATCTTCTTTTTCTTTTTAATTACTACATGTTTCAGGGCTTATATCCCCATCTTCAGGTAAAAGCAAATCTACCCTATTATTAGGGTTTCGTTAAAAATTCACAACGACACAAACACATAACACACTTAAATAAATTAACATTGAACATTAAATCTGTATCGGAACACGCTAAACATAGTAAAATTAAACCAGAGAAATTTAAAAATATGAGTCAACACTGAGTTCAAATGGAATAACCCAGATTAAACTATTTATGAAGATTGGAAGGCATAATACAGATATTAGAAAATATAAACGTTAATTCCGAATTTTATCGAGACGAAATTTGCCATAGTCAACCTTATGAACTAAATGGAACAAGAACACTTTTGAACACTGATTGTCGAGCCGAATAACTGTCCACTAATCCAGAATAACTACACGGTTACGAAGAGGAATTAATCACTACTGCTTGGATGAGGAACACCTAGAGAATAAACATTTATTTGAAGAAATTCCATTGTGAAGACCCTTACTAAATATGCAGCAAGGGAGCTGCCATGTTGGGAATACTTCGAGTTGAATAACAGCTGAGATGACGTTACCTTCACCCAGCGCCGTTGGTTCGAGAAATCTAACTTATTAACATTTTCTATTAAATAATATTTATTATTTTTGGATAATTATGAATTTTTTATTGTAAGTGTTATACTTTTCAGCTTTGCCCTTTCTCTGACTATTTAATAACAGTTAAAAGAACCTGTAATTTAACATTAATAATTTATATAATGAAATCAATGGCCCTGAGATATGAGTTTGTGAGCTGTTGATTAGCCGATCGATTCAGAATCGATTAGTCTCTATAACATTAATAAATTCATTAATAAACTCATTGAATAACAGAAGACCGCTAATCGATTATTACAGTACATTATAAAATCTAGTTAACGCGGAAAAACAATTCTTGTTATTGTAAAGTAATAAATTAATTAAATTAATAATTAATAAATCATAAAAAATAAATAAATAATTAAATAAATAAATAAAATATATTTTTTTTATTTTTCAGACAGAATTTTTTTTATTATAACTTTTGTAACTCCAAAAATCGAATATTTTGTTTTATCTTTTTCTTGTATCAATAACATACATCCTAAAATACAATTCACAGAAGAAAAATCAATAACATACATCCTAAAATACAATTCACAGAAGAAAAAGAAAAACATAACAAAATCAACTATTTAGACATAACCATCACAAGATACAACAACCACATACAATATACAATATATAGAAAACCAACTTTCACTAACATCATTATACCTAACCATTCTGACCACCCACCACAACATAAAATGGCAGCATTCTATTCGCTATTTAACAGAATGTACAAAATTCCCCTAAACAAATAAGAAACTGACAAAGAAAGAAATATAATATACCAAATTGGTTATGAAAATGGATACAATAAAAATACTGTGAACAAAATAGAAAATAAAATCAAATATAAAATATAAACTGAACAATTAAGAATTAATCAAAATGAACAACACATAAATGATAACAACAACAAAAAATGGGCCACATTCACATACATAAATAATAAAATGAAAAAACTAACAAAACTATTTAAAAACACAGATATAAAAATAGCATACAAAACTAATAAAAATAAATTACAAATCTAAATAGCTCACACAACAAAGATAATACAACAACTAACGGTATATACAAAATTGAATGCCAAGACTGCAATAAATGTTACATAGGACAAACAAAAAAACAGCTGAAAAAACGTTATTTTGAACACCTAAACGCATACAAAAAACAGAAATATATAAATCCAATTTAGCCACACATGCAATAAACACAGGACATGAATTCCCAGACATAACCAATGTGTCACTAATAAAACATATACCACACAAAGGCACCATAATGAACATTTGGGAAAATTTACAAATATACAAACACAAAACAAACTAATACCAGAACAAATACAAATTAATACAAAACATGACACAATATTCAAAGCACTCAACATTGAAAATACACAAAATACAAATACATATACCACAATCACACACAATAATACAACTTTAAAATACCAAAGACCAACAAACAACCTTAATAGCATCCAGCAGCCAACACACAAATACTTCACCAGACACAAGATCGCGAAGGCTGAAGATGAGAGCACGGGAACTCTCGAAACATGTTCCAAATAAGGAAAAATAACATCTTGAGGTAAATTTAGTTATAAATATTAAATGTTATATATATATATATTATATATATATATATTATATATATATATATTGTAGCGTCACCAATTTATACAGATCTACAAGCTACTATTAATAGATAAAACTATGCATAGAACAGAATCAGGACAATCCAAAAAATAACTTGTAATAACAACCAATTAATTTTATAAAGTAAAAGAGGTGTAAACTAACCCAACCACTGTAAATAAAGAATAGAGTATCTACAGAATAAATAGAGTAGAAAATAGAACTCCAAACTATAAGAAAAATAAGTATTAAAATAACAGACCAGACATACTAAATGACATGACTATAACAATAACTGAGACTTAAAATAAAAAGTTACCCAACAAGATTAGGAGAGTAAAGTAATAACAATATGATTATGAGATAGATAATAATATAAGATAATAAGATTGTATTCTTACCTTCAAACTATACCATTTATGTAACCAACTGAATATCAGAAAGGACTGATTAGTAATTAGAAATGTACTTAGAATATAACACAACCTGAATAATTTTAATCAGAAGGATAAATAGTAAATAGTACTATTAATAAATAGTAATAAGTGATTAAAATAACTAATAAAAACAAAGCATGTGAACTAAATTAATGAATAATTAAAGAGACTACTACTAATAATTAACATACACGCACATGAGAGAAATCACTTTCTTTACAGAAACAAAGACATTTTTTTGTTTTCTTCTTCTCCTCCCTTCAAGTATCAGGCCTCCACTCATTGGCATATGATATAACTCATGTTCCACCAACGCCTTAGAGAAACTAGCTATGTAGTAACCATGCCGGTAGCAAACTGCACTGCAGTGAGGGAGTTGTATGACTGTATATGTTTATGCATAGGGTGAGTGTGGTTTTGTTACTTACCTAGGCTACAGATGACTACTGTATTATGTCATCAGCAATAGGGACAGGCATGGAGACTGATATTATGAACTCAGCAAAAATACCATTGTACCGGTCTGCACCACAAACTGTTTCTATTCTGTAATTCAAAGCTCTCTCTCTCTCTCTCTCTCTCTCACACACACACACACACACACACACACAATTCTATTATATTTGTTTTAAAGCAGCTTTTTCTGTTTCCTGAACTAAAACCAATTGTGAACATATGGAGGTATCATAAAAATAAACATCTGGGTACAACAAAAAAGATCGTATATAATGTATAGTCAGATAAAAAAGATATGTATATAAAATAGTCAGATTTAATATTTTCTAAAAATTGTATTAATACAAACAACAGAACATTAATAATATCATTAACATGTTCCAAGAAAGAATCGTACAAAAAGTTCTACTTAAATTACAAAAAATATCTTACATATACAGTTTGTAACAAAAATATTACAAAGAGTAATCTCAAATAAAAATTGACAGTTTACACAAAATTTCTTATATAATTTATTATTATTAATTAAATAAAGATCAAAAAATTTCCATTTTGATACTACTTTCCCCCACAGAGATACAATTTTCTGATTTTGAGATCACAGTTGATTGAATAGTTTTATAGAAGAACATGAGAAATCTGAAAACATACAAACAAGCAGTTGAAAAATCTCGCTAACAAAACATGATATGCTCATTTTGTTGATTTTATATATATATATATTTATTACATTCCACAACACAATTCTACAACATGAAACACACACAAGCAATACTCATAATACTATGTGAAGGCTGTCCAAAAATAATATTCACACTGTTAAAGGGAGCTTAGGCATAACAGTTACTTCTGACATGCAAAGGAACAATACGTATGATTTGTTGGCCTGCTATCAGTGATGGCTTTTCCATAACGTATAATGGTTCAGTGAACCCCTGAATAATTTAAATATGTGTAAGTATTTGTTGAGAGACTGGTTTCATATTTAAATTAACGAAATCTGTGAGGTTAACTGTGTTGACTGAACAATAATTTATTTGCGTAATAAACAAATTGCTTGCTACTACTGCCTGAGGTGAAAAGCAGCTCTCAGCACCTCTTGGGCTATGTAGAGAGCTTTGGAGGGAGAGCTCATTATACCCAAAATTACACTGAACTGTAGTTCAAACAGGGCTGACCACATCAACTGGGAATGTCAACATTTTCCTAACACTATTGTGATTTTTACTATGATTTCTCAGTTTACCTTCAGTTTTATGTTAGTTTTTTTTACTTTTTTTTGTAAAAAAAGAATATTTTCGTTCCCTCAAAACTAATATGTAAGATATGAATAACCAGATATGTGGGTACACTATTAGTAACTGTTTCTAAAGTTTCCCATGTTTACTTTTTGGCAACGTAAAAGATACTGGGTGGACTACTGCATCTGTTAATTTAGGGCACCTGTCACACAAAAAAAAAAATGAATTCTCTCTTAGTCACAAAAATGCATGCTTTAATTTGCCAGTACTTGAGAAAAACAAAATATGGGAACAACTCAGTGATGCTCTTTTAAGAAATATACAATGCCAAAATGACCAGGCCAGAAAAAATCATCATGTATTTTCTGAAATAATAGACTGTACCAAATTTTGTGATAAATCTGAACTGGCCCTAAGAGGTCATGATGAGACATCTGAATCTAAAAGTCCAGGTACATTCGACAACTCATGTGTCAAGCAAGCGTCAAATTGCAATTATTTTGCATTATGTATTAAAAAATGGCAAACCTGATGAATATGTGTGAACAAGATTTGCAAGCCCAAGCGATTATGATGCTGCAGCATTGGCTGACTGTATTAAAATGATTCTTCATGAAGTAACTGGACAGAATAAGTAAAAACTAATATCACAAAGTTATGATGGAGCAAACATTATAAGTGGGAGACATTCTGTAGTACAGACAGAAATCAAAGCAGAATATCCGTACGCTTACTTTGTGCATTGTTACGCCCACCAGCTTAACCTAGTAATGGCACCGGGAGTTCATCAAATTACAGGGGGGGGAGAGAGAGAGAGAGAGAGAGAGAGAGAGAGAGAGAGAGAGAGAGAGAGAGAGAGAGAGAGAGAGAGAGAGAGAGAGAGAGAGAGAGAGGGGGCCCTCTCTCTTTTAGTGGCCATGTATGAATGTATGATGCCCGCTCCTCAATGAAATTTATTCTCATTCAGAAGTATTAAAAATAAAGATCATAATATGTATCAGCTCATGAATATATTTTGTAAGTAATACATTTTCTGTAAAAAAAAAACAAGGCAACATTTGAAGTGTTTTCGTAAGTGTGTTCAGAAGTGATTACATTTTTATAAGTGTTTTCATAAATAGAAATATATAAAATATTAAAATGAAATAGTTAAAGACAATTAGATTTTACTCTAAATGATGGATTTGATAATGATAATGATAAAATGTTTTCCAATAATATGTTGTGTTACAGTTGTGCCTTTATTTTCTAAAGTTTAGATTGCTAAAACCTTGGTCTGTATTAAAAGTTTATACTGGATTTTTGGTAATACTTTATTCTATAACAATCGAAATGTATTAAAAAGATTTTTTGGTGCCATGGAAAAAAAACTGGAGAATACTGACAAAAGTAAATAAAAAACAATAATCCTATTTTAAGTAGTTTTTATTTGTCACCTGACCCCAACCTAACCTGCACTCACGGGCTCGCCTATATGTACTTGGTGGTTTCCTTCTTCTGGTAAGTAGTTTAGTTTGTGTTAGAGCTTTGTTTAATGGGGATAAATGATATGGCTCTCACACGCCGTCTGTCAAGTGTGAGTGGTGAGTCTGTTCCTTCACAAAGACTAAAAATGCAGTAATCTAGTTTTATTTTTTTTGTTTGAATTTTTTTATAGAGTAATGCCACATGTTGAAATCTTATACATCAGACTGTAGTCATGAAATATGCATTAAATCACAGTTAAAGAATCTGTAACGATACAAATATTACCGTCCCGAGACATATTGTGAATATTGATGATTTTATTAATAATTTTATTGGGGAAAAGGAGTACATGATTTAACATCAAGGTCATCGATCAAGCAGCTGGAGACAGCTATTTTTAGCGATCTGAACTTTGAACGTTGTACAATTTAAGTCACGCTACACAACGTCATAAGCCGAGCCCAACACACGTCATGTTGGAATTCGGGAGTGTCCACTAACTCTCCGGGACGGCGTCAGCAGTCTGCGCTTGGTTTTATAAAGTCAGTCGCCAAACAACATCTAGTGACGACAGACGCGGGCAGGTTGCTTGCCCCAGTGGAATTTATACCCAGTTGAATTCATACTCTCGTGCTGTACGGCCGTACAACAATCCGTAGAAAAATTTCGGGCGCGCCCAAACAAACAACAAGTGTAAAATGTAAATCAACAAAATGGAAACAGTAATTAGAACATATTAACAGTTAAATTTTTCAAAAAAGAAAAACAAGTAGAATCAGTGAATCAAATACAGAGTAATCGACGTAGTGTGCATGGAACAATGTGACGTCTTCTGGAATAAATTTCAAGATAAGTAACATTCGGGGGGGGGGTGAGGTAAAACAAAATGCCAAGAGGGTTGTACACAATTTAATATCATTCATTTTGATTTTGAAGGAAATGTTTTAATTACAAAAAATTTGAGATCTCACAAGGGCATGGGGTGGGTGTGTGTGTGTGTGTGTGTGTGTGTGTGAAAATTACAAGATAAGAAGAGCTGGTTTGCATGAATAAATTTAAGCTGTGTTTAAAATTTTGTTGTATTTTGAATTTACGTATAATCAATATATAATCATAGAATCAATGTATTTTGTACCGTTTAAATTGTAACAGGTAAGGGAGAGAGAAAGAATATTTTTGTTTATGATGTGAACTAAATGAGTTGAAACTGTTTTGAATAAAATAATTGATGGAAATACAGCATTGAAATAATGATAACTAATAAAACTTAATTCATTGGAAGCAAGTAGATTAATTATTTATTTCAAATAACCATTCTGCTCTCTAACTCGTTCAACAGAATCCTAGACGAAAACACAGCTGACTTTATAAACAAGTAAAGTAAAAGTAAAATAAAAGTCTATAAAGAAAAAATATCTTTACAAATCCATATCATCTTTTGTAAATGAAATCAATAAAATTAGAGAAACTGTCAATGATATTGTTGTACTCGTAACAGGTGTTCAAGCAACTAAATTAAGGTCCAAGAAAAAAACTCAGCCCTAGAAATAAGTATACAGTATATCATAGTACGGTGTAGCAAAAGAAGTCTGCTGATAACGGTGTTGTCATAAGTCAGGCAGCAGAAATATATGGATTCACCTGTCACTTATTAGCTGCAAATTTGAATTTGAAAGCTTTGGTAATTTTAAAAAACAATTTCCAGATGGTATACTGGACATTGTAATTCAATCATATCCCTTCCTTAGTTGTAACGGTACAAATAGGTCCGTATAGGGATTTTGGGTAAATAACAGGTATAAGTTCTATTGTAAATTAAAATGCAGTATGTGTGAGTGCAACGTTTTCTAACGAGTGAGACGACGCAGTAAGCAGTGAAGGGTTTGCGTCAAGGTCAGTGGCGTACATGAGAAATGGCAGAGATTTGGACAAATCAACCAACCGATCCTATGTAAACGTCATCTAAAAAATGCCATACGTAATTGCTGCACCTTAAAAAACAAAGACGTCATCAGCGAGAACAATAGAATTGATGACGCGACAACCCTTTCCACCTCAGAAATAAGCGCCATATTATCGTTCTCAGTCGACTTAAGATCTTTCGTGCGAACTGCACGTTACCCAAATTGCTGGCCAGCAAGCCATTAAAGTAACAACAGCGATGTAACCAAAATGTGAATTTAAATCAGTTTTTGAGAACCAAAAGTATAAAATGTAACGTAGAGACAGTGAGTGCAGTTAAAAAGGAGAAACATTTAATAGTTCGGCCAAACAACAGCTGAAACATGAGTGACGCCTGACTCGATCGTCGATACAGCAAAGCAGGGAAGTAGACATTTTCACACAATCTAAAATACAGACCCATATTAATTTAGCTCAATCAAAAGATTTTAAAAATGTACCGTTTAAATTAGTATGTGTGGGAGCATGTTTGAGTGTGTACAGGTACCTATGTAAATCACAAAGCA
Organism: Magicicada septendecula; assembly: GCA_034769895.1. Taxonomy (NCBI): domain Eukaryota; kingdom Metazoa; phylum Arthropoda; class Insecta; order Hemiptera; family Cicadidae; genus Magicicada; species Magicicada septendecula. The sequence goes on along the minus strand of CM068375.1, from coordinate 148,261,640 downwards.
TTGGTTTACGTTGTGTGATATAAATAACTTAATAATTTGAATCATTAAAACAGTAGTAATTGTCGACATTCATTTCAAAATGTAACAAGAGTAAGTTGAAGTCAAAAATATATTATGTAAATGTATCATGCATAAAGCCTGAGGAGAGGAAGTGTAACGCAGCCATTTTGTATTTGGATTTGGTAAAAGGAGAATGACTCCATTTTGTTATGAAAATATAAAACATACAGCTAATTAATAAATACAAGTTTTTATCTAATGCTATCAGAAAATATAATAGATATTTCTCTACAATCACTGTGTTTTCTTCGCTCGTTTATAGAACCATGGAACCCGTAAGTATAAATTTCCCATGTTGGTACCACACAACATGGCGGCTGAACTGGTCATAATAAACATAGTAAACAAAGTGTAGAAATGTTAACAAAAAAGTAAGTAAGAAAAGAAGTTAGTTAACAAATGGCGCCCTTACAGTTGGAGATTATATAAATAAATTTTATATAAAATAGACCTGCATGAGGAAACAGAATGGTTGTTGAGAATGGGTATGTAATTAAGACACATAAATAATAAGGTTAGTTTATAACCATATGTGGTAGTGGTAAAACATAATGAAATAGAATATCTTTCTGATAGTAAGTCTGTGTATTAACTATATGTTATATATAGTGTAACGGTACATACCCAGTCCCAATAACTGATAACTCTTGTACTACCATAAAGGTCAGAAATGGGTAAACTATAACTAGCTAAAAATTAAGTTGTATCACTAAACATTATAAACAATATTGAAGTGATATACAGTGACAAGTGAGTTATAGTGTACCCAATGAGGTAATAAGTGAAGGTGAAGGGAACTTCTTACAGAATTGTGCTGTAGATGTGAGAATTATAGACTATAATAGTAGACTATGATGCTACCAACTAATTATGTATTTTGTTTAGTTACTGTAGGATTTATATTGTGTAGGCAACAAAATTTAGTACCTATGTTAATTTTATATTTTATAAAATAATTGTGTTATTATATAAGATAACCCAGGGTTTTTAAAAAATAAAAGATTTAAATATCACATGATAATAAAAATTAAAATAATACTGTATGAGGGAAATGGCAGAAGAAAACAGTGCAGTGTAAGAATACTATAAGAGATTAATAAGTAATATATAAATTCATTTAAAGTTAATAATAATATCAAAGACTTATATCTAAAGTTATAAGAAAATAAACAAAAAACTATTATGTAAATCAAATTGGGAAAGAAACCAAAATTAAAAAGAATTATTTTTCTGTAAATCAAAAATAAATTTATAATAATTACAAACCGCCTATATACTAAAAAGTAAATAGCAGCACCAATAAAAAAGGATATAAAAATTATGGGTTACTAAGAGTAACGAAATAACAAGTATTGTTTAATCGAATTTGAGATTGAAAACCGTCCGGTTGACAAAATGATGAGATAAAAATTGTATTAAAAAATCCTTTACAAATCTTTTGAACAGCACAAAATTGTTGCAAAATTTAAATAACAGTATAAACAGTATGTACTACTACCTTAACTATCAAAGGTAACTTGCTATACTCCATAATAAAAGTGAAAAACCATTTGGAATACCAGGCCTAGCCTAGCCGCGTTTCGAGTTTTTGACGAGATAGTATCTGACAGACGGTCATGAAATTACAAACAACTAAGAACACCATCTGAGAAACAGCTTCACACAAGTAAGAACTTCGAGAAGAGAGGTAATATAAACATTTCTTTTAATATTTAACAAAGAAACCCTCAAATCAAATTGTCGTTCAGTACAAAAACTTTCAAAGTGTAATCACATGTTTTAATAAAAAACAATCTGCTCTCTTACGGACAAATCCGGAACTACGTACTAAGAGAATAAACAAATTTTCGAAGTTTTTCTATTTTGTAAAGCGTAGTATAATTATCCATTTCTGACCATCTCATAACACAAAGAACTTACCCTTAACCCTGGGGAAATAAATAAAAGAATTATATGTTGACTGATGTTTAAATAAAAGATAAAATTGTAAAATCGGTCAAAACCAGATTTTATGACAATTCCATGTTTACTCAATGAAGTCGATATCATGTACTAGTTAATGAAAATATCGATTGTAATATTTGTATTTTGGCGGAAGAGGAAAACCAATAATATTATAAATTGTGACAGTACAAAAAACCTGATATAAAATGTATGGTATGCAAGGTAGTAAATTATTGTATTTCGATGTTTTTAAATTCATTTCTATGGGTAATACAATTTACCTGGTTTTTGCCTGCAACGACGCAGTTCCGAGACAACGAAATAATTTCAAGGCCAGCAGTGTACGTGCAAATAAAAACACTTAAAATGGTTACAGCAACTAATACCGGCTCTACATACTTCTGTTTCATTGGCCGACAACGCCAAACGTCATTAATACAACAATGACGTGATTAAAATACGTAACAAGCAAGGCGTTTACGTAACGAAAGACAAAGAACAATGACGTGTGCTCACACACACATACGTACAAATTGCGTAGTGTTCGGCCCAGTCTCCAGAACATCATCATGGCGATAACACGTTAAAATTGTGCTGGCCTAAAATAGTCAGCTAAAGTGTTTTATTTGAATCAACAAAATGTAATCACAAGTAAATAGTGTTAACAAGTAATTATAACCACCATGTAAATTCAGTGCAAAGGACAGACGAAAGTTAGAGAGTAGTGTTCTCCCCAGTCTACACAATACAGCAGCAGCAGTAACACCTTGTTACAGGCAGCCGGCAATTTATACCGGTTTAGTGTCTTAAATAATTCAAAATGTAAATAAGTATTAACTACAGGAGAACTCAGACAGTGTGCAGTAATTGTTTTTCAAAATTATACTTAGAGTCAGTGAATTCAGTAAAATGTAACCACGCCATTTGAGAAAGCAACATGTGATCCACTTCTAGAACTTCCAGGCTACCGAATCAGGAAAGTGCAAACCCAAAATTTTACTTAAAGAGCTCTTTACCCAAATTGCAGATTTGTGTACACAAAAAGTAAATTAAGATTATAAGTATGAATGTGAGTGAGGAAGCGGGGCGTGCATGATAAATGTCGACATCCAACCGGGTTGTTGGTTTGCGTTTGTTATAAGGAAATATCATTGAATCAGTTAAATATAAAGCAGCTGCATAATCAGTATATAGAATTTGGTAAACTAACGTTTAATAAAGTATAAAAGAGTTTTATGATGAACGAGAGTCAATATAAGTAATGGCCGCCATTTTGGAATTTTGTCCGGTGTACACAATTAACAAAATTAATGAATAAATTAATATTGATGTTCAATGTTTCAAATGAACGTATTCTTATTTCTATGCCTATCTCTGTCAGCAATCACGCTGAGTCGAATCCTTGGACCCTAGGAAGTAATAATAATAATAAGATTGAAGCAACCGGATTTTCAAAGTATGGTAAAGTACCATAATTATGGTGTGCGTGACATACGTGTCTGATATAAGTATGTAAACAAACCCAAATATAGGTTACTTGTTATTTCTTCTTACAAATACATTTATATTTATTTAAATTCATGTGGAATTGCACAATTGACGCCCGGAACAGTGACTATTTATTTATATTTGAGTAATTGCACAATTGCCGCCCGAACTGGTGACTATATAAAAATATGTCCCGGTGTATTTTATATAATAAGCCTGAATGAGGGCAGAGTGGGCATTGAAACTGAGAATACGGTTGTAGGTTAGGTGGTAACGCTAATATAGAGCAACAAGTCATTAACATTTTATAATGGCAGATAATAACGAAAACAGTAACGTAGAGAATACAAACACAGAGTCATTGGTGTTGAACTCAACACATACCATGAATAAAGTTTCATTGGAAGATCTCTTCCAATTAATGCAAATACAAAACGGTCAATTGAATAATAAATTGAATCAATTAGGGGAGAAATTAGACAAGATAATTAATGAGATAGAGTTAGAAAATAAGAGTAGAGAAATAGACAAATTAGATAGAAACAAAGACAAGGTAAGTGGGGTAGAAAATTATGATAATATAAATAAAAGTATGATATTGGAAAATGATTGTGTAAACAGGAGTAGTAATAATGAAATTTTATGGGGAATAGAATATAATAATAAGGGAATGATAGTGTGTTTTGAAGGTTTAAAGAGTGGGTGTAAAGAGAGATATATTGAGAGAGAGAAGTGTTGTTGGGAGAGGTATTATTATGAGAGATATTTTAATAGTGAGAAATATATTGAGAGAAACAGAGAAGTAGAAATTTTTAAGATAAGCAGAGATTATGAAGAGTTTATGGTAAGGTTAGGAGTAGAGATGATATATAATAAAAATAATAAGTACTTACCTTGGGTTGAAGCTGATATAGCAGCAGTGGGAGATGATGTTGATAAAGCTGACTTTGTAACTTACCTGATTGTAACAGACTATACCAAAGGCGACATGACCATACTCGATCGTGACAAATTATATGAGATAGTAATATGGAATAAGCATATTAATTTAAATAGTATTGTGGAAATATATGAAGAATTAGATAAGTATATAGTAATAATATAAGACATTCAATATTAAACCATGTATATAGTTTTAAGGTTCGACTATTATTTGACGATGGAGGGTAAACATTTTATTGTGTTTATAAACATTTAATTATGTGGACAGTGTTTTTCAGGATGGACTGTTTATGACTGATTTTGGTAAATGATTTAATGACTAGGTGGATTGTATATTTTTGTGTATTGATGTCTATGTATTTGTGTAATTTTTGCTGTTGTGTATTTTATGTATTTTTTATGTAAACATGTATTGTAGAATTTTAAATAACTGAAGAAAGTTAAATGATATTATGAGATTTAGATTCTAAAGGGTTAGTAAATGATTACGCATATAATGTATTTGGATATTGAGAGGTATTGTTGTTAGTAGATAAGTGATGAATTTTCTAGTGGTATATTAAGGTGAAATGTTGTAAAAGAGTTTGGGTAATAGTGATAAATAAGGGCATTGGAATTAGTTAAATAAAGTTATTGGGAGTTAGAAAAAATAAAGTGTTGAGATGCTGATAATATATAAAGAGGTGTTAGATATTTTAGGGACACAGTAGTTAGTGATTATATGTAAAGGTGAGTAATGTGGATGGTAATTTTATAGTTGTTGTTGGTGATATTTTGTAGTAAGGATCCGGTGTTAAGGAGTGATCAACGAGCGACGTGGCAATGGACCAGCGTGCAGCGTTGTGGTAGGCGGAGCAATTTTGGGTTAGAGTGTTTGCCGATATTGGTGGAGGGCAAAGGGTTCTGAATGGATATGGCCAGTTAAGTAACATACATCCTTATATAAAAGACAAAATGAGCGGTGCCAGAGGTTTTAAATGGGATTTGTGAAGGGGGTTATTATAGAGATATTGGTGTCATATTATGTTAATGGTTAGAAGCGGTTGTTAGTAGAGAAAAGGGGGTAGTAAGGTTAGATTGACAATGCCAAAATAAGATATAGAGAATAATGAATAATTGAGAGTCACCCAAACTAGACAAGGATTGATAAAAGGGTTAGAAAAGGAAAATTCATGGTAGAAAGGTGAGGTAACAGAAAGGTAATGATCAATTTGAAATTGTTTTATAGAATCTGGTGATATAATAAAAGTTGAAAAGAGTTGATAATAGTAAAACTAGTAATGTCTTATTAAAGTTTTGCTACAAGTTATGTAAATATGAATTAAGTAATGTGAATTGTTCAATGTTAGTTGTTTAATGTTTTATGATGTACAATGTTTTATTATGTTTTTATTATGTTGATGGTACAATAGGATGGGAGGTTACTACCAGGATAGTAACGATAATAATGTTAAGTTTTGTGAAGGTTGTCAATTCTGTAGTAATGATTCTGTTATAAAGAAAAATTAAACATAAGAAAAGATCGTAAAGAAATTATAAAGCTTTAAAGTTGTTTGCCATGATATAGATATTGTAAGATTATATGAAGTAAAATATTAGAGTTAATGGTTGTTGCTAGAGAAGTAAAATGTATTTTTGTTTAGGTTAAGAACAATTGTTTTCATGTGATAAAGAGAGTGAATATAATTGACAGGAGTCAGAAAGGTGTACTAGATACCGGATTGTTAAAAGGAGAAGGAATTTTCTATCTTAATTCTTGATATACATTGTTTGAAACTTGTAGAATTAAGCAAACCAAGGCCCCAAAAACGCAAACCAACGTACTAAGAGGAAACATATCAGTTGTGGATATGGATATAGAGAAGGCCACTATTTTAAAATTTTGTATTGAATGTTTCAGAGTTTTATGGTGTGGTGACCACGGTCCTGAACTGGCTGGTGCGTCAGAACATGAGCGTAAAGTGCCACATGGCCTTATGGTGTAGGGATCTCTCTGGAGAAGTCCAGTAAGGTCAGAAGGTGCGAACCTCATCATTGGACCAAGGGTAAGTGATTGAATTTCTTTTATAGTAACACTACAGGGGTTTGTGGCTCCATATCTGGGCTGATCCTTTTAGAGAAGTGTGAATGAGTCAATGAAAGTTTTTGTGTCTCGACACAAAACCTTTCATTGAGGGGGTTTTGTGACAGTACAAAAAACCTGATATAAAATGTATGGTATGCAAGGTAGTAAATTATTGTATTTCGATGTTTTTAAATTCATTTCTATGGGTAATACAATTTCCCTGGTTTTTGCCTGCAACGACGCAGTTCCGAGACAACGAAATAATTTCAAGGCCAGCAGTGTACGTGCAAATAAAAACACTTAAAATGGTTACAGCAACTAATACCGGCTCTACATAAGTCTGTTTCATTGGCCGACAACGCCAAACGTCATTAATACAACAATGACGTGATTAAAATACATAACAAGCAAGGCGTTTATGTAACGAAAGACAAAGAACAATGACGTGTGCTCACACACACATACGTACAAATTGCGTAGTGTTCGGCCCAGTCTCCAGAACATCATCATGGCGATAACACGTTAAAATTGTGCTGGCCTAAAATAGTCAGCTAAAGTGTTTTATTTGAATCAACAAAATGTAATCACAAGTAAATAGTGTTAACAAGTAATTATAACCACCATGTAAATTCAGTGCAAAGGACAGACGAAAGTTAGAGAGTAGTGTTCTCCCCAGTCTACACAATACAGCAGCAGCAGTAACACCTTGTTACAGGCAGCCGGCAATTTATACCGGTTTAGTGTCTTAAATAATTCAAAATGTAAATAAGTATTAACTACAGGAGAACTCAGACAGTGTGCAGTAATTGTTTTTCAAAATTATACTTAGAGTCAGTGAATTCAGTAAAATGTAACCACGCCATTTGAGAAAGCAACATGTGATCCACTTCTAGAACTTCCAGGCTACCGAATCAGGAAAGTGCAAACCCAAAATTTTACTTAAAGAGCTCTTTACCCAAATTGCAGATTTGTGTACACAAAAAGTAAATTAAGATTATAAGTATGAATGTGAGTGAGGAAGCGGGGCGTGCATGATAAATGTCGACATCCAACCGGGTTGTTGGTTTGCGTTTGTTATAAGGAAATATCATTGAATCAGTTAAATATAAAGCAGCTGCATAATCAGTATATAGAATTTGGTAAACTAACGTTTAATAAAGTATAAAAGAGTTTTATGATGAACGAGAGTCAATATAAGTAATGGCCGCCATTTTGGAATTTTGTCCGGTGTACACAATTAACAAAATTAATGAATAAATTAATACTGATGTTCAATGTTTCAAATGAACGTATTCTTATTTCTATGCCTATCTCTGTCAGCAATCACGCTGAGTCGAATCCTTGGACCCTAGGAAGTAATAATAATAATAAGATTGAAGCAACCGGATTTTCAAAGTATGGTAAAGTACCATAATTATGGTGTGCGTGACATACGTGTCTGATATAAGTATGTAAACAAACCCAAATATAGGTTACTTGTTATTTCTTCTTACAAATACATTTATATTTATTTAAATTCATGTGGAATTGCACAAAATAAATATTATTGAGAAATTATATTGAATAATAAAATGTGTTTCCTTTATTGTAGTGGGTAGTTGTAGTAGATTTCAGAAAAAATAAGAAGAGGACGATCCACCAGGTCGTATTCAGCAACAGTGTCGTTTGGTTAACCTATATTTGGAGACTAATGTCAAAATCAGCTGATTCGGTTCACGGCAAATATTTGAAAAATTGAGAAATCGTCTACTCCGAGGGTAAACAAACGGTACGTGCTCTCTCTTCAAAAGAAGGCTAAACAACTTCCCTACTTGACCCAAATCACACACACTCGATTTCTGCTTTGTTTGGGTAACATTACCACCAACTTTATTTAAACCTCAGTCTTTATAATTCATAAGTGGCGATTGCTAAGAGGTGTTCTGACCGATCCGAGACTGTAAAAAAGACGGAAGTCACACACACACTAAAAGGCGGTACGTTACAGAATAGCGCTTACAACAGTGGGGCTTAATTAAATAAGACGAGCACTCAATAGGTCACATACAAAGACTCCGCGGAAAGTACCTCTAAAAGCGGTTACGTTACAAAATGGCGCTCAACGTAAAAGGGCTGTAATTAGAAAAGAATTTTGATATATTTAATAAATTCATATACGAAAAAACCTAATTATCGTCGGCAGTTATGAGAAAACAAGAAATGCATAATACCAGAGGCAGATCGAAGAAGAGGGCAGAAGAAAAGGAGAAGGAAGAAGGTGGACAGGAACGAGAGATAGAAACATTTACGGACAGTGAAATGGAACAACCGGTGGGTGATAAAGAAGAAACTGAAGCAATTATGAGCACGGAAAAGGAAATAGTGGAAGAGGATGCCCAAGGGGACCAACCAGACAAAGTGGAAGCCAGGAAAGAACCAAATTGGCAAGAGATGATGAAATTTATGGCTGAACAATTTAGAAAACAGGAGGAATCTTTAAAGCAAACCAAGGAGGAAAATAAGGAAAACTCAAGGAAACAAAATGAAACCTTGAGCGAAAAATTTGACAAAATAGATGAAAATTTTAAGAAACAGGAGGAACAAAATAGACAGACCAATGAGAAAATAGATAGCATTCAGGAAAGTTTAGTCAAACAACTAAATGAAAAAATAGAGACCACTCATGGAAATATCAAACAAACCATGAATGAACAATACCATGAATTGAAAGAAACTGTTGAAGGACAAAGGGAAGAGATGAAGGCTAAATTTGAAGAGAATAATGAGAATTTAAAACAAATTGAGGGTAAGATGGAGAATTTCAATAAGGAATTAAGAGAAAATCTTGAGAGTAAAATTGAACTGGTCAGTAATACACTTAGCCAAAGAGTAGATGAATATAAGGAAGAGGCAGAGAAGAAATTAATAGAAACCAATCAAAGGTTGGATAAAACAGAAGAAAAGATAGAACTAATTAAAACAGGAATCGATGCCCGAATGGAAAAGGAGGAACAAAATAATCAAGTTCGTGTAATGGCCATACGCCAAGAAAACAATGACCAGTTAGATAGTATCAAAGGCAGTCTAAACTGTAAATTTTCGGATTTTCATAAAACAGTAGAGAATGTAAAAAATCAGTGTAATAGCCAAGCAGAGAAATTAGATAATTTGCAACTAATACAAACCAATTTACAAGGTGATGTAGATAGAATAAGTTCTAGATCTGCATGCAACAGTCATCATGTTATCCAAGATAGTAAGGAAAGTGTAAACTTTCGGGATTATCGCAGAAACCCACTCGAATTTTTAGCGAGAGTAGACGAAATTTTGAACAGATTAAAGGAGAATCGATGGAATATGATCAAAGGTATATTAGACGAATCTTTCAAAAACATCAACGATAACTGGTGGACGGTAGTCAGGAACGAGGTGTGTGATTATGGGGGTTTCAAAACAATGTTCAAACTTAAGTACTGGTCGGAGTCAGTACAAAACATTATTAGGGACGATATCTGTCATGGTAGGTATGACCGTACAATGGGACAAACACCTACTGCTTACTTTTTGGGGAAGGTGTGTATAGCAAAGTATTTAGACCCAAAGATCCCTGAAGAGTGTCTAGTGACCAAAATTGCGTATCATTTCGAAGAGAAGATCATCAGTGCCCGATTAAGTGGACAAATAAAAACTATTGGAGGCATGGAAACGCTACTAGAAAATTATGAGCAAGAATCTTATTATAGGAGGAGTAGATGGAGGTCAGGGAATACCGAGGAGCGGAAGAATGAACCACCAAGAGATAATCGACCTAGAGTAAATTATGTGCATACTAATAACAATTATTTTAATAACAGGTATCGAGGAAGATGGTCAAATTATAACAGTCGAAATTACAGACATGATTCTTATCACCGAGAAGAAGGTCCACAAAGGAGTAGGAGTGAAGAGCAACCTAGATTCAGAGATAGTGATGAAGAAAGGAGACCAATAACCAATATTCAACATAATGAAAATGTTGAATCAAACAATAATAATGATGGAAATAGGGGAAACGGGTACCAGCAGTGAGAAGATGTGACTGCCCGTCACTGCTAGAAACAACAGGGTACAGAATTTACCACAAACCCAATTATAAAAATAAATTAAACAAACCAATAACCATTATCAGAAATTATTTAAAAAAAAAATATACAGTCAGAGTTAATGGAAGAAAGAGCAATTAAAGAGTCATCGCCAAACAATGACATAGTCTATATACAAATAAAATTAAATGGAGTGTCAGCAGAGGCCATGATTGATACAGGAGCAAATATTTCAATTATTGATCAATTAGAACTAGACCGTATTACTGAGCTAACTACTGAGAGAATACCTACTTTACCAATTAATAATTTAACAATTGTTGGTGCCACCGGGAAACAAAATAAAACAATCAGAAAACAAGTGTCTTTGAATGTTACCACTAGTGGAATAGCAATACCTATGGGATTTTTAGTAGCAAAAGGGCTACCGTTTAGGGTGTTAATAGGGTGTGATATGCTACGGCGACACACTGCAATTATAAATCTGGCCAGGGGTATAGTAACCTTGAGCACAGAAAATGGTGAGTTAACGGCTGAGATAATTGGTAGCCAAAGTGCCCCTCAGTGTCCGAGCTCATTTTTTATTAGGGAGGATAATAGATTAACCCTAGGTAAAAACACAGAAGTAACAGAATCAAAGATTTGGCAAGAGAAGATAGAAGAGATAATTGAGTTTCAGAATAGGCAGGCACCGGAAATAATTAATGTAGAACAAAAACAACAGCTTATAAAAATTTATGATAAATATAAATCAGTATTCTCAGAGTCACCAGGAAAAGCAAAAAACTTCTTGTGTGAACTAAAGTTCAAGGAAAATGTAAATTTTAATAAATGGTCATACCCTATTGCTCAAGCTTTGAAAGAGGCAGCAAGGAAATAAATTCAAAGAATGATATTGGAAGACATAATTGACAGAAGTAGTTCTCCGTATACCAGCCCATTGGTAGCTATACCGAAGATGGTCAAGTAAGACTATGTCTTGATGCTCAGGAGTTGAATAAAATGCTCATTAACGATCGCACGTCTCCAGGTGAGATTGAAGAAATAATGAAAAAATTCTATGGATGCAAGTACATGAGTACCTGGGATGCAGTCTGTGGATATTGGCAAATAGAGTTGCACACTAACAGCAGACAATATGTTGCTTTCATATTTGAAGGACGAAATTATCATTTTAAGCGTTTGCCTTTCGGATTGGTAAATTCTGTGGCCGTGTTCATCCAATGCATGGACCAAATTTTAGATAAGGAAGTTTTAGATTTTACTACCATATATGTGGATGTCATATTAATTACGTCTTGTACTTGGGAGGAGTAAAGTTCGACAAAGTGGAAATGCACAACAGAGTGTTGCATAAAGTGGAACTTCAACAAAAAAGGGATCAAGTAAAAAAGAAAAGATTGGATACATACCAGATGGGAGATAAGGTATTAATCAAAAATAGACAACTACCCAGTTCTATAGAGGGTATTGCTCTGAAGCTACTGTTACTTTATACTGGGCCTTACCTCATAACCCAGGTGAAGGGGAATAATACCTATGAAATTAAAACAATTAACAATAACAGAATAAAAGGAGTGTACAACCAGTCGGAATTGAAACAATATTACGAAGAAAAAAGCCAAGAATATTAGGAGAATTGAAACAATCAACAATTTATTTTAGTAAACGAGTAAAACCAAAATAAATTTGTTCTAGTGGGGGGGCTTTATGTAACAGTACATAACCCAGTCCCAAGAACTGATAACTCTTGTACTACCATAAAGGTCAGAAATGGGTAAACTATAACTAGCTAAAAATTAAGTTGTATCACTACACATTATAAACAATATTGAAGTGATATACAGTGACATGTGAGTTATAGTGTACCCAATGAGGTAATAAGTGAAGGTGAAGGGAACTTCTTACAGAATTGTGCTGTAGATGTGAGAATTATAGACTATAATAGTAGACTATGATGCTACCAACTAATTATGTATTTTGTTTAGTTATTGTAGGATTTATATTGTGTAGGCAACAAAATTTAGTACCTATGTTAATTTTATATTTTATAAAATAATTGTGTTATTATATAAGATAACTCAGGGTTTTTAAAAAATAATAGATTTAAATATCAGATGATAATAAAAATTAAAATAATACTGTATGAGGGAAATGGCAGAAGAAAATAGTGCAGTGTAAGAATACTATAAGAGATTAATAAGTAATATATAAATTCATTTAAATTTAATAATAATATCAAAGACTTATATCTAAAGTTATAAGAAAATAAACAAAAAACTATTATGTAAATCAAATTGGGAAAGAAACCAAAATTAAAAAGAATTATTTTTCTGTAAATCAAAAATAAATTTATAATAATTACAAACCGCCTATATACTAAAAAGTAAATAGCAGCACCAATAAAAAAGGATATAAAAATTATGGGTTACTAAGAGTAACGAAATAACAAGTATTGTTTAATCGAATTTGAGATTGAAAACCGTCAGGTTGACAAAATGATGAGATAAAAATTGTATTAAAAAAATCCTTTAGAAATCTTTTGAACAGCACAAAATTGTTGCAAAATGTAATAACAGTATAAACAGTATGTACTACTACCTTAACTATCAAAGGTAACTTGCTATACTCCATAATAAAAGTGAAAAACCATTTGGAAGACCAGGCCTAGCCTAGCCACGTTTCGAGTTTTTGACGAGATAGTATCTGACAGACGGTCATGAAATTACAAACAACTAAGAACACCATCTGAGAAACAGCTTCACACAAGTAAGAACTTCGAGAAGAGAGGTAATATAAACATTTCTTTTAATATTTAACAAAGAAACCCTCAAATCAAATTGTCGGTTCAGTACAAAAACTTTCAAAGTGTAATCACATGTTTTAATAAAAAACAATCTGCTCTCTTACGGACAAATCCGGAACTACGTACTAAGAGAATAAACAAATTTTCGAAGTTTTTCTATTTTGTAAAGCGTAGTATAATTATCCATTTCTGACCATCTCATAACACAAAGAACTTACCCTTAACCCTGGGGAAATAAATAAAAGAATTATATGTTGATTGATGTTTAAATAAAAGATAAAATTGTAAAATCGGTCAAAACCAGATTTTATGACAATTCCATGTTTACTCAATGAAGTCGATATCATGTACTAGTTAATGAAAATATCGATTGTAATATTTGTATTTTGGCGGAAGAGGAAAACCAATAATATTATAAATAAATATTATTGAGAAATTATATTGAATAATAAAATGTGTTTCCTTTATTGTAGTGGGTAGTTGTAGTAGATTTCAGAAAAAATAAGAAGAGGACGATCCACCAGGTCGTATTCAGCAACAGTGTCGTTTGGTTAACCTATATTTGGAGACTAATGTCAAAATCAGCTGATTCGGTTCACGGCAAATATTTGAAAAATTGAGAAATCGTCTACTCCGAGGGTAAACAAACGGTACTTGCTCTCTCTTCAAAAGAAGGCTAAACAACTTCCCTACTTGACCCAAATCACACACACTCGATTTCTGCTTTGTTTGGGTAACATTACCACCAACTTTATTTAAACCTCAGTCTTTATAATTCATAAGTGGCGATTGCTAAGAGGTGTTCTGACCGATCCGAGACTGTAAAAAAGACGGAAGTCACACACACACACTAAAAGGTGGTACATTACAGAATGGCGCTTACAACAGTGGGGCTTAATTAAATAAGACGAGCACTCAATAGGTCACATACAAAGACTCCGCGGAAAGTACCTCTAAAAGCGGTTACGTTACAAAATGGCGCTCATCGTAAAAGGGCTGTAATTAGAAAAGAATTTTGATATATTTAATAAATTCATATACGAAAAAACCTAATTATCGTTGGCAGTTATGAGAAAACAAGAAATGCATAATACCAGAGGCAGATCGAAGAAGAGGGCAGAAGAAAAGGAGAAGGAAGAAGGTGGACAGGAACGAGAGATAGAAATATTTACGGACAGTGAAATGGAACAACCGGTGGGTGATAAAGAAGAAACTGAAGCAAATATGAGCACGGAAAAGGAAACAGTGGAAGAGGATGCCCAAGGGGACCAACCAGACAAAGTGGAAGCCAGGAAAGAACCAAATTGGCAAGACATGATGAAATTTATGGCTGAACAATTTAGAAAACAGGAGGAATCTTTAAAGCAAACCAAGGAGGAAAATAAGGAAAACTCAAGGAAACAAAATGAAACCTTGAGCGAAAAATTTGACAAAATAGATGAAAATTTTAAGAAACAGGAGGAACAAAATAGACAGACCAATGAGAAAATAGATAGCATTCAGGAAAGTTTAGTCAAACAACTAAATGAAAAAATAGAGACCATTCATGGAAATATCAAACAAACCATGAATGAACAATACCATGAATTGAAAGAAACTGTTGAAGGACAAAGGGAAGAGATGAAGGCTAAATTTGAAGAGAATAATGAGAATTTAAAACAAATTGAGGGTAAGATGGAGAATTTCAATAAGGAATTAAGAGAAAATCTTGAGAGTAAAATTGAACTGGTCAGTAATACACTTAGCCAAAGAGTAGATGAATATAAGGAAGAGGCAGAGAAGAAATTAATAGAAACCAATCAAAGGTTGGATAAAACAGAAGAAAAGATAGAACTAATTAAAACAGGAATCGATGCCCGAATGGAAAAGGAGGAACAAAATAATCAAGTTCGTGTAATGGCCATACGCCAAGAAAACAATGACCAGTTAGATAGTATCAAAGGCAGTCTAAACTGTAAATTTTCGGATTTTCATAAAACAGTAGAGAATGTAAAAAATCAGTGTAATAGCCAAGCAGAGAAATTAGATAATTTGCAACAAATACAAACCAATTTACAAGGTGATGTAGATAGAATAAGTTCTAGATCTGCATGCAACAGTCATCATGTTATCCAAGATAGTGAGGAAAGTGTAAACTTTCGGGATTATCGCAGAAACCCACTCGAATTTTTAGTGAGAGTAGACGAAATTTTGAACAGATTAAAGGAGAATCGATGGAATATGATCAAAGGTATATTAGACGAATCTTTCAAAAACATCAATGATAATTGGTGGACGGTAATCAGGAACGAGGTGTGTGATTATGGGGGTTTCAAAACAATGTTCAAACTTAAGTACTGGTCGGAGTCAGTACAAAACATTATTAGGGACGATATCTGTCATGGTAGGTATGACCGTACAATGGGACAAACACCTACTGCTTACTTTTTGGGGAAGGTGTGTATAGCAAAGTATTTAGACCCAAAGATCCCTGAAGAGTGTCTAGTGACCAAAATTGCGTATCATTTCGAAGAGAAGATCATCAGTGCCCGATTAAGTGGACAAATAAAAATTATTGGAGGCATGGAAACGCTACTAGAAAATTATGAGCAAGAATCTTATTATAGGAGGAGTAGATGGAGGTCAGGGAATACCGAGGAGCGGAAGAATGAACCACCAAGAGATAATCGACCTAGAGTAAATTATGTGCATGCTAATAACAATTATTTTAATAACAGGTATCGAGGAAGATGGCCAAATTATAACAGTCGAAATTATAGACATGATTCTTATCACCGAGAAGAAGGTCCACAAAGGAGTAGGAGTGAAGAGCAACCTAGATTCAGAGATAGTGATGAAGAAAGGAGACCAATAAGCAATATTCAACATAATGAAAATGTTGAATCAAACAATAATAATGATGGAAATAGGGGAAACGGGTACCAGCAGTGAGAAGATGTGACTGCCCATCACTGCTAGAAACAACAGGGTACAGAATTTACCACAAACCCAATTATAATAATAAATTAAACAAACCAATAACCATTATCAGAAATTATTTTAAAAAAAAATATACAGTCAGAGTTAATGGAAGAAAGAGCAATTAAAGAGTCATCACCAAACAATGACATAGTCTATATACAAATAAAATTAAATGGAGTGTCAGCAGAGGCCATGATTGATACAGGAGCAAATATTTCAATTATTGATCAATTAGAACTAGACCGTATTACTGAGCTAACTACTGAGAGAATACCTACTTTACCAATTAATAATTTAACAATTGTTGGTGCCACCGGGAAACAAAATAAAACAATCAGAAAACAAGTGTCTTTGAATGTTACCACTAGTGGAATAGCAATACCTATGGGATTTTTAGTAGCAAAAGGGCTACCGGTTAGGGTGTTAATAGGGTGTGATATGCTACGGCGACACACTGCAATTATAAATCTGGCCAGGGGTATAGTAACCTTGAGCACAGAAAATGGTGAGTTAACGGCTGAGATAATTGGTAGCCAAAGTGCCCCTCAGTGTCCGAGCTCATTTTTTATTAGGGAGGATAATAGATTAACCCTAGGTAAAAACACAGAAGTAACAGAATCAAAGATTTGGCAAGAGAAGATAGAAGAGATAATTGAGTTTCAGAATAGGCAGGCACCGGAAATAATTAATGTAGAACAAAAACAACAGCTTATAAAAATTTATGATAAATATAAATCAGTATTCTCAGAGTCACCAGGAAAAGCAAAAAACTTCTTGTGTGAACTAAAGTTCAAGGAAAATGTAAATTTTAATAAATGGTCATACCCTATTGCTCAAGCTTTGAAAGAGGCAGCAAGGAAATAAATTCAAAGAATGATATTGGAAGACATAATTGACAGAAGTAGTTCTCCGTATACCAGCCCATTGGTAGCTATACCGAAGATGGTCAAGTAAGACTATGTCTTGATGCTCAGGAGTTGAATAAAATGCTCATTAACGATCGCACGTCTCCAGGTGAGATTGAAGAAATAATGAAAAAATTCTATGGATGCAAGTACATGAGTACCTGGGATGCAGTCTGTGGATATTGGCAAATAGAGTTGCACCCTAACAGCAGACAATATGTTGCTTTCATATTCGAAGGACGGAATTATCATTTTAAGCGTTTGCCTTTCGGATTGGTAAATTCTGTGGCCGTGTTCATCCAATGCATGGACCAAATTTTAGATAAGGAAGTTTTAGATTTTACTACCATATATGTGGATATCATATTAATTACGTCTTGTACTTGGGAGGAGTAAAGTTCGACAAAGTGGAAATGCACAACAGAGTGTTGCATAAAGTGGAACTTCAACAAAAAAGGGATCAAGTAAAAAAGAAAAGATTGGATACATACCAGATGGGAGATAAGGTATTAATCAAAAATAGACAACTACCCAGTTCTATAGAGGGTATTGCTCTGACGCTACTGTTACTTTATACTGGACCTTACCTCATAACCCAGGTGAAGGGGAACAATACCTATGATATTAAAACAATTAACAATAACAGAATAAAAGGAGTGTACAACCAGTCGGAAATGAAACAATATTACGAAGAAAAAAGCCAAGAATATTAGGAGAATTGAAACAATCAACAATTTATTTTAGTCAATAAAATATATTGTAACGTTTCCACACTAAAAGGCGGTACGTTACAGAATGGCGCTTACAACAGTGGGGCAGAATTAACTAAACCCGTAATTGCAATACACTCTTGGAGAGGCGGAAACCTTTGATATAGAGTCGTTACGTTACAATAGTAAGATTTGAAAAAGAAATATATACAAAATTTCGAGATGGCAAATAAAAAAAGTAGATGTCAGCGTAACTGACAAAACGTTTACGAGTGAGATGGGTATTCATTCAACACCAGTTAGTCAAATCGGTGAGTCTAGTGCCACTGAATCTGTTGAGTTAAATACAATACAGGTAACACCCATCTCAACTCGTCATGAAAACAAAAAAGACGATAATAGTGACATAATATATATGATGAAATTCCTTATGAAAGAGCAAAATAATAACTTAAATTCCAAATTTGAGACAAAGTGAACAGTCGTTTTGACGTTAGTGACATTAAAATGAGTAACTTAAATGCTAAATTTGACGAGGTAAACAGTCGTTTTGATGTCAGTGATACTAAAATGAATGATAAATTTGAGATGCAAAATAATGAGATAAAGTTGATGAGAGGGGAGATAAAACAGCAAAATTTTAATTTTAATAAACAAATGAATGAAATTCATGAACGTTATGAGAATATGAAAGAACAAATAAGAGAAGTAGTCAGTCAGAAGTTTGATAAACAAAATGCAAGAGTAGATGACATAATTAATAACTTTAAAATGAATAAAGCAGATGATAAGTGTGAGATTATAGTGGGGGTAGAAAGTAGGAAAGAGACCGATCAATTAAATGAAAATAAAGACGGTCAGTTAACATATAAAGACGATGAGGTAAGTAGGGGTGAGAATTACGATGATATAATAAAAAATAGTGGTGATGAAATTTTAGAGGTAGAATGTAATAATGGAATGTTAGTGTATGTTGTAGAGCCAGAGAGAAAGTGGAGAGAGAGTATAGAGGTAGAGGGGTTGCAGGGGGTAAATTTTTCCCGTGGTGTTGTTGGGAGTGAAGAAGGGTCTTCACGAGTATATTTGGTAGATGAAAGATCTACAAATAATTGTCCATTGAATTTTGGTAGTGTTCTTGGAAGGACCAGGAGGTGTTTTTATGATTTAGAGCCCCCTGCATATATTGAGAGAGAGTGTGTGACTTGGGGTTATAATGAGGGATATTTTGAGAGAGAGAGAGAGAGAGAGAGAGAGAGAGAGAGAGAGAGAGAGAGAGAGAGAGAGAGGTATGGTGATAGGAAGATAGAGTTGTTTGAGGTTGGGAGGAGTTATACAGAATTAAGAGAGAGAGTGAATAGAGAGAGAGAGAGACAGTTGATAATTATAGTGAGTACTTACCTTATGTTGAAACGGCTGTAGCAACAGTAGTAGATGATACTATAACTTACCTGACTTTAACGGAAAATACTAAGAGCGAACTTAACATACCCAATGTCGACAGGAATCTTGAAATAATAGTATGCAAGAATAGCTGTAGTCACTATACTGATAAAATAGAAAAAAGCAATGATGATGATTGTTATAATTATAATAATAAAAATGTGTCTGTAATTGTAAATGAATGGCGTAGTCATAAGATGAGACTATTAAATGATGATGGGGGTTAGAAACAGTGAATGAACATTTTAATTATTTTAGTTTATGGTGATGACCTTGCTAACTTATGAAATGAGGTGTGATAAGCAGAAAAATAATGACAAAAAATTGTAAATAAATTTATAGTGAAATTAATTGTGTTTGTGGTGTGAAATGTATTTTATGTAAACTATGTATGTACATAATAGGAATTGCTTTAATAATACTTATAACATTTTTTTTCTCTCAGACTAAATAGGTGATGAAAGTAATTGTGAGATTTTAAATTGTTTGAATTAAATAATTGAAGATTAATTAATTATTGTTGTACAGCAGAGAAAATCAATTGTGGAATGTAGAAATGGTAAATGTAGAAGGACATAAGTTTAGATATAAGTAGGCTATTGCAGTGGCGGCATGTGTCACTGCAGATAGCGGTAAGTGTTGATGAGTAACGTCAAAGTACGTTACCATCATCGGAGGCCTAAACTGGGCGTAATATACACTGTACAACTACTTTGTATAATTTTATATTATATGTTAATTGCTAACGTACAGTGTATTCAAATAACGAAGTGTAAACATGCGAATGAGAGATGATTTCCCCGCCTTTTCAGGCGATTACTGTTTTACCAGCACTAATCGTGGTTTTGGATGACAACCCGCTATAGGCAGAAATTGTTAAACTGACCATGGTTGGTTTCCCTTGAAATTGGTAAAAATTGAAATTAACGGGGGGCAGCTTAGGGGAAATCCCCGGAACTATGGAACAGCGGTTATCACCTTGTTCGCGTAGGAACAGTAAAAAAAAGGTGATAGATCCTTCTTAAGGTTATAAATATAAAATCAGATATTATGATATCTGGAATTTTGAAATGTAAGGCTGAAGCAAGGACAGGAGACGACAAAATTCCTCCCTAATTTCAGTCCTTGTGGAAGCAACTGGGCGCTACAGTCCAGGGGGGGCCATAGTGTGTGTGGAAGGAGGTTACTAATTGGGTAGTAACGTTTTAAGAAATACTAAACCTATAACGTTGATGATGTTGATTATAAAAGCTAATTATGATTTTGTATTAAAGTATTAGGATCATGAAATATGATTAGTTATTTTCAAATACGTAGATGATTCTGAAGTAGTGAACTTGTGTTTTGTTCTATATACGAATTATATTAACGAGCTGGTTTGTTTATTCTCTTAAATGTAAGTAATTGTTGGGAATATTATGGTGTTAATATAAAGATTTATATTGCTTCTGTTGAAAGGGAAAAGAGTTAAATATTATCGATTGAAATCAAATTTTCATAAATATTTTGGAGTGAAATAAGACTTACTTACTTACTAGCCAACGCCCACCCTTGGCTGTTGGGCCATTAGGCGGCGCGCTGACCAGTAGAGACGTGAGAGCCTTGCCGTACCATCTTCGTCTTGGACTTCCGTGTCTGAAATCAAGGTGATCCGCATTCATGGAAGCGTATCCACAGAGAACACATTCAGGAGACGACAACACGCCAATGCAGTGCAGGTGGGAGGCCAGGTAGTCATGACCGGTTGTAGTTCTAAAAAGAGCAACACTAGTTGCTCGGGGTAGAGTTCTGTTGATGGGGCCGTCCGTAACCAATGTTGCCCATCTTTTTCCCACACAGGCTCTTAATTGTTTTTCTTTTAGCCATAGGCTTATTGTTATTCGTGCTTTCGCAGATGCATATGAGCTGGGGGTCTCCGGCTGAGGTAGTGCTGCGCCCATTTTGGCGAGGATGTCGGCTTTTTCATTTCCCATGATGTTGACATGGCTGGGTACCCATTGCAGTTCAATCTGCCAGCCTAATTGTACAAGGTTCTGCAGTTCTCGCCTACACTCAATTGTCAGGGAGCAGTTTGTATCACCATTTGAGGTCACGTTTTGAATCGCTGCAGTCGAATCTATGAGGAAGACGGCTTTGTTAGGTGGTGAGATCTTGGCAAGCTCAATAGATGCTGCCTTTATGGCTGCTACCTCTCCGTCATAGTTGCTTAGCCGGCCTCCTACAGCGAGGTGGCCTTCAAATAGAGAGCTGTAGAACCCAGCCCCTGTTGCCCTTGTAGATGGTATACAGGATCCGTCTGTGTAGATTCGTATCCACTGATCAGCGGGAAAATGTTTTTGTACAGTGTGTAAGGCTGCTTGACGAAGCTCGGCTTCATTCGACTCAGTTTTGGTCTTATTATGGTCGAAGAGTTTCAAGTTAGCATTTGGGAGTTGGCTAAAGAATTCACGGTGATGTATAAATGGTGCTGCCTCATTTGGTTCTATGTCATATTTGCGTTGGAGTTCTTCATAGATCGCAATCGGGCATTTCTGAGTTTTCAGCCTTTCTGTCGCTGTTTTATAGTTATTCCACCGTTGTTGGTAGGCTCTTTTACATCTCTCCCAGGATATGAGGCACAGCTTTTCCCGTCTTACTTGGATAGGTTCGACTTGCAGTTGTGACTCCATGGCAAGTATAGGAGTTGATTTTGGCGCACCAGTTATCGTTCTAAGGGCTGCATTTTGGACCAAGTGAAGTTTCTGGGATGCTGCATTGGAGGCAGTAATAGTTGCTTCTGCGCCATATTCCAATAGCGGCCGAATGTAGCTCTTATATGCAGTTGTCAGAACATCTTGATTTGCTCCCCATGTAGTCGCAGTGAGTCGTTTAAGTAGCCGGCAGCGCCTGGACGCACTGTTCGCGGACTGTTCTATATGGTGCTTCCACGTCATTCTGGTGTCTATATTAACACCCAGGTATTTAGACATGTTCACCTCTTCGAGTTCCGATCCACAATAGCGCAGATTGACCGTAGGCCGCCTTGTTGATAGAGAGAAAAGTTGGTATGTCGTCTTGGTGGTATTTACCGTCATGGCATTTAGTTTGGCCCACTCTTCTAGTTTAACAAGTGCAGTATTAATAGTTGCTTCAAGACCCATGATATGGCTGCTAGTTGCCCAGATGATAAGGTCATCGGCATACAGGAGCGCTTGTACTCCCGGCACACACCGAACAGCCACCAGAATGTCATTGACCATAAGGTTAAATAGGGTGCAGCTGATAATGGCACCTTGGGGTAGCCCTTGGCGTTGGATTCGGTACTCTGAAAGGCAATCATTATAGCGGACACGAATTTGTCTTTGACTCAGGAAGGACGCTATCCAGTTAAAAAGGTTACCTGCGACGCCACTCAAAGCAAGTTTGTGAAGCAACATGGGTCTCCAGACTGTGTCGTACGCGTTTTTTAGGTCAACCATTACTGCCAGGGAGGACATTTTCTTGTGGTACCCATCCTTAACACTTTGTGCAAAGTAGACGACTTGGTCCATGGTGCATCGGTGCGCTCTGAAACCTGCTTGGCATTCATCAATAACCGCATTCATTTCAAAGAACTGGTTCAGACGCCGCACAACCATTCTTTCGGCAACCTTGCAGCAAGCACTTGTTAATGTGATGGGGCGGTAGCCCTCAGGTGTATCACTTGGCTTTCCTTTCTTGGTAATAGGTATAATCTCCCCTTTCCTCCATTGCTGGGGGACGCGTGTTTTCCACGTTAGATTAATGAGATTGAGCAAGGCTAGTTTCGGTGTGTTACCAAGATTTTTTAGGAGTTCTGGGTAGATTGCGTCGGCTCCTGCTGCCTTCTTGCCCTTTGTGTTTAATAGTGCAAATTCAAGTTCGGAGAGGCTAAAATCGCTTAGGCAAATTTTTTGTTCGGTTTTGTTGAGGCACTGCATTAGAGGTTTTTTATTCAGGTGTCTGTGTTCATTTCTTGTCTTTCGGGTTCGGCTTATATGAAATAAGTGAAATAAGAGAAGGGTACATCTATAAAGTAATTCTTGTGTTCATATATGTAATAGAGGTATTAGGAGTTAAGGAAAAAACCAATGCTTATTAACGTAAACCAATACGCAGCTAAGGGGAAACAGATCAGTTAGGGATATGGTATGATACAAGGCCACTATTTGATTTTTTTTATTCGATGTTTCAGAGTTTGGGTGATGCTGTGGCGGCGGTCCTGAACTGGCCAGCGCATCAGAGCAGGAACGTTAAGTGCCTGACTGGCCTTGCGGTGTTGGGATCTCGAAAGAGAAGTCCAGTAAGGTCATGCAGGTGCTGTCACAATCACTGGACCAAGGGGTAAGTTATCTATATTCTTTTTATATAAACAATACAGGGGGTTGTGGCGACATATCCTAGCTGAACCCTTTAGGAAGTATGAATGTGTCAATGAGAGTTTTTATGCTTCGTCATAAAACCTCTCATTGAGGGGGTTTTGTAACGGTACAAATAGGTCCGTATAGGGATTTTGGGTAAATAACAGGTATAAGTTCTATTGTAAATTAAAATGTAGTATGTGTGAGTGCAACGTTTTCTAACGAGTGAGACGACACAGTAAGCAGTGAAGGGTTTGCGGCAAGGTCAGTGGCGTACGTGAGAAATGGCAGCGATTTGGACAAATCAACCGACCGATCCTATGTAAACATCATCTAAAAAATGCCATACGTAATTGCTGCACCTTAAAAAACAAAGGCGTCATCAGCGAGAACAATAGAATTGATGACGCGACAACCCTTTCCACCTCAGAAATAAGCGCCATATTGTCGTTCTCAGTCGACTAAGATCTTTCGTGCGAACTGCACGTTACCCAAATTGCTGGCCAGCAAGCCATTAAAGTAACAACAGCGATGTAACCAAAATGTGAATTTAAATCAGTTTTTGAGAACCAAAAGTATAAAATGTAACGTAGAGACAGTGAGTGCAGTTAAAAAGGAGAAACATTTAATAGTTCGGCCAAGCAACAGCTGAAACATGAGTGACGCCTGACTCGATCGTCGATATAGCAAAGCAGGGAAGTAGACATTTTCACACAATCTAAAATACAGACCCACATTAATTTAGCTCAATCAAAGATTTTAAAAATGTACCGTTTAAATTAGTATGTGTGGGGGAGCATGTTTGAGTGTGTACAGGTACCTATGTAAATCACAAAGCATTGGTTTACGTTCTGTGATATAAATAACTTAATAATTTGAAACATTAAAACAGTAGTCATTGTCGACATTCATTTCAAAATGTAACAAGAGTAGGTTGAAGTCAAAAATATATTATGTAAATGTATCATGCATAAAGGTTGAGGAGAGGAAGTGTAACGCAGCCATTTTGTATTTGGATTTGGTAAAAGGAGAATGACTCCATTTTGTTATGAAAATATAAAACATACAGCTAATTAATAAATACAAGTTTTTATCTAATGCTATCAGAAAATATAATAGATATTTCTCTACAATCATTGTGTTTTCTTCGCTCGTTTATAGAACCCTGGAACCCGTAAGTATAAATTTCCCATGTTGGTACCACACAACATGGCGGCTGAACTGGTCATAATAAACATAGTAAACAAAGTGTAGAAATGTTAACAAAAAAGTAAGTAAGAAAAGAAGTTAGTTAACAAATGGCGCCCTTACAGTTGGAGATTATATAAATAAATTTTATATAAAATAGACCTGCATGAGGAAACAGAATGGTTGTTGAGAATGGGTATGTAATTAAGACACATAAATAATAAGGTTAGTTTATAACCATATGTGGTAGTGGTAAAACATAATGAAATAGAATATCTTTCTGATAGTAAGTCTGTGTATTAAGTATATGTTATATATAGTAAGATTTGAAAAAGAAATATATACAAAATTTCGAGATGGCAGATAAAAAAGTAGATGTCAGCGTAACTGACAAAACGTTTACGAGTGAGATGGGTATTCATTCAACACCAGTTAGTCAAATCGGCGAGTCTAGTGCCACTGAATCTGTTGAGTTAAATACAATACAGGTAACACCCATCTCAACTCGTCATGAAAACAAAAAAGACGATAATAGTGACATAATAAATATGATGAAATTCCTTATGAAAGAGCAAAATAATAACTTAAATTCCAAATTTGAGACGAAGTGAACAGTCGTTTTGACGTTAGTGACATTAAAATGAGTAACTTAAATGCCAAATTTGACGAGGTAAACAGTCGTTTTGATGTCAGTGATACTAAAATGAATGATAAATTTGAGATGCAAAATAATGAGATAAAGTTGATGAGAGGGGAGATAAAACAGCAAAATTTTAATTTTAATAAACAAATGAATGAAATTCATGAACGTTACGAGAATATGAAAGAACAAATAACAGAAGTAGTCAGTCAGAAGTTTGATAAACAAAATGCAAGAGTAGATGACATAATTAATAACTTTAAAATGAATAAAGCAGATGATAAGTGTGAGATTATAGTGGGGGTAGAAAGTAGGAAAGAGACCGATCAATTAAATGAAAATAAAGACGGTCAGTTAACATATAAAGACGATGAGGTAAGTAGGGGTGAGAATTACGATGATATAATTAAAAATAGTGGTGATGAAATTTTAGAGGTAGAATGTAATAATGGAATGTTAGTGTATGTTGATGAGTCAGAGAGAAAGTGGAGAGAGAGTATAGAGGTAGAGGGGTTGCAGGGGGTAAATTTTTCCAGTGGTGTTGTTGGGGGTGAAGAAGGGTCTTCATGAGTATATTTGGTAGATGAAAGATCTACAAATAATTGTCCATTGAATTTTGGTAGTGTTCCTGGAAGGACCAGGAGGTGTTTTTATGATTTAGAGCCCCCTGCATATATTGAGAGAGAGTGTGTGACTTGGGGTTATAATGAGGGATATTTTGAGAGAGAGAGAGAGAGAGAGAGAGAGAGAGAGAGAGAGAGAGAGAGAGAGAGAGAGAGAGAGAGAGAGAGAGGTATGGTGATAGGAAGATAGAGTTGTTTGAGGTTGGGAGGAGTTATACAGAATTAAGAGAGAGAGTTGATAATTATAGTGAGTACTTACCTTATGTTGAAACGGATGTAGCAACAGTAGTAGATGATACTATAACTTACCTGACTTTAATGGAAAATACTAAGAGCGAACTTAACATACCCAATGTCGACAGGAATCTTGAAATAATAGTATGCAAGAATAGCTGGTAGTCACTATATTGATAAAATGGAAAAAAGCAATGATGATGATTGTTATAATTATAATAATAAAACAGTGTCTGCAATTGTAAATGAATGGTGTAGTCATAAGATCAGACTATTATATGATGATGGGGGTTAGAAACAGTGAATGAACATTTTAATTATTTTAGTTTATGGTGATGACCTTGCTAACTTATGAAATGAGGTGTGGTAAACAGAAACATAATGACAAAAAATTGTAAATAAATTTATAGTGAAATTAATTGTGTTTGTGGTGTGAAATGTATTTTATGTAAACTATGTATGTACATAATAGGAATTGCTTTAATAATACTTATAACATTTTTTTTCTCTCAGACTAAATAGGTGATGAAAGTAATTGTGAGATTTTAAATTGTTTGAATTAAATAATTGAAGATTAATTAATTATTGTTGTACAGAAGAGAAAATCAATTGTGGAATGTAGAAATGGTAAATGTAGAAGGACATAAGTTTAGATATAAGTAGGCTATTGCAGTGGCGGCATGTGTCACTGCAGATAGCGGTAAGTGTTGATGAGTAACGTCAAAGTACGTTACCATCATCGGAGGCCTAAACTGGGCGTAATATACACTGTACAACTACTTTGTATAATTTTATATTATATGTTAATTGCTAACGTACAGTGTATTCAAATAACGAAGTGTAAACATGCGAATGAGAGATGATTTCCCCGCCTTTTCGGGTGATTACTGTTTTACCAGCACTAATCGTGGTTTTGGATGACAACCCGCTATAGGCAGAAATTGTTAAACTGACCATGGTTGGTTTCCCTTGAAATTGGTGAAAATTGAAATTAACGGGGGGCAGCTTAGGGGAAATCCCCGGAACTATGGAACAGCGGTTATTACCTTGTTCGCGTAGGACAGTAAAAAAAAGGTGACAGACCCGTCTTAAGGTTATAAATATAAAATCAGATATTATGATATCTGGAATTTTGAAATGTAAGGCTGAAGCAAGGACAGGAGACGACAAAATTCCTCCCTAATTTCAGTCCTTGTGGAAGCAACTGGGCGCTACAGTCCAGGGGGGGCCATAGTGTGTGTGGAAGGAGGTTACTAGTTGGGTAGTAACGTTTTAAGAAATACTAAACCTATAACGTTGATGATGTTGATTATAAAAGCTAATTATGATTTTGTATTAAAGTATTAGGATCATGAAAGATGATTAGTCATTTTCAAATACGTAGATGATTCTGAAGTAGTGAACTTGTGTTTTGTTCTATATACGAATTATATTAACGAGCTGGTTTGTTTATTCTCTTAAATGTAAGTAATTGTTGGGAATATTATGGTGTTAATATAAAGATTTATATTGCTTCTGTTGAAAGGGAAAAGAGTTAAATATTATCGATTGAAATCAAATTTTCATAAATATTTTTGAGTGAAATAAGAGAAGGGTACATCTATAAAGTAAGTCTTGTGTTCATATATGTATTAGAGGTATTAGGAGTTAAGGAAAAAACCAATGCTTATTAACGTAAACCAATACGCAGCTAAGGGGAAACAGATCAGTTAGGGATATGGTATGATACAAGGCCACTATTTGATTTTTTTTATTCGATGTTTCAGAGTTTGGGTGATGCTGTGGCGGCGGTCCTGAACTGGCCAGCGCATTAGAGCAGGAACGTTAAGTGCCTGACTGGCCTTGCGGTGTTGGGATCTCGAAAGAGAAGTCCAGTAAGGTCATGCAGGTGCTGTCACAATCACTGGACCAAGGGGTAAGTGTGCCGCCCCTTGGCAAGACAACACAAAAATCGGGAACTAGTTTAATTCTTTACCAGTAAACTAAACCAGCTGCCGTTGTTAGTAAAACTCTTACTAACAAATTACAAAACAAGTATGATATAGGAAACTGACAAGGTTTGCATAAACTTATTCACTCACTAGGTATTAGCTAAAACATCTTTTTATTGCTATTGAAATATTAATCAAACATTATTCCTGATTTTAAAGAAAGTTATTTTAGTAAATAGCGCTTTTACTGCTTCAAAGATCTTAATTATATTATTCTTGTTATATCAAAATTTATTCATATAACTGTTGCTTTTAATACCACGGATCCGGGTCTCAATTTTCTCAAAATTATTAATTTATCAATATATACATTACGGTTACTATTACTTCTTACAAAATTACAAAATATACAAATCTGATAATTTGTTCATTACATTGCGAAAGTTCTTTAAAGTTCTTTGTTACTTCTTATTAAGGGGAAATTTACAAAAGTTGCGGTTTGATATCACCTGAGGTTGTTGTTGTATTCTTGGGACATCTCCAGTTGTCTTCTACGGGTTGAGTACGTTGTTCTTGGTGTATCTACATCGGGTTGATTTTTAGTTTACTTGAAGCTCTCGAAGATAGGTTGTTTACTTGAAGTTCCACATGTTGTAATTTCACTTTTCTTATTGCAGATTCTTGTAGTTCACATTTTCTTTATTTTAATTACAGTTATAGTTCTCACTTTGCAGTACTACAGTCTAGTAGTTAACTATGTTACACTTACATTTGATTTTGTTTTTAAGAGATGTGTTGGCTACCTTTTTCTATTTTATTTATATATTTTCTCACAAACTCTAGACACTACATTATTCACAATAACAAGATTTCACGCTGGATATGCTTCTAGAGAACATACACATACGTATATGTGTACAACACCAAAACTCACGTCTACTCATTGCGACGTTCTACGGCCGAATGCGCGTACGGTTTAGGGGAGAGGGCTCAGTAAGCTAGTGCGTATTTACGCACTAAGAAAATAGTTCGTACTTTTCCTATTATTATTTATTCATTAATTAGAAGATAAATACTTTATGTTTATTTTATTATGACTTAGGGATTTCTTTATTTCTCTAGTCGCATTTTTAATTATTTAAGTAATTATTATTATTATTCACTACTTAATACTTTTCTTGGCGTGTTGGTACTGGAAGGTTTCAAGTTGATTCAGGAATCTGGGTATAGGTAAGGGTGTATGATACTCTTACTTATTAAAATTAAAAAATTTTAATCTGTGCGATTTTTAATACATTTAAAATCGTCACATCCTCCTGCACTTAACTATGAAAAACGGGGGGGTGTAATAATATAATTCTAATAAACAATTATTTTTTTTCTTTCGTGAAATTCCCTTTCTCTCGTTTCTTAACATCTACCTTACTATTATTTACATATAAATAGATATTACTTATCTATTAATCTATTTGTTACTCTTAGTTCCCCGTAACTTCACAATATAGTGGCCCGACTGATTACCTTGCATACTCTAACTATATTGGTTAGCTTTCTGCGCTTTCTTTATCTCTTGTAAAGAATTATTCAGTGCGGCGCCATTGTGACTGTGTTACGTATTTATCCCTATATCTCTTAATTCTACTACAGTAATCTAAAGTTGATCCCATACTCAACCTTAGATCCTATCTTAACACTAATTTCTTATTCTACTGAGATACGCGGAATTTCACAAAGTGGGAATCTTTATTTACATTTAAACAATGAGCAGTTACAATCTAAGAGGGGTCAAACACTGAACACATTGTATTATACACTAGGGAGGTTTTCATTGTTTAGCGATGCTACCATTTATAACAATAGGGGAAGGCTTACTACAATATTTCCTGTACGAACGGGTTTGTCTCTATTACTGTCAAGCTGGGGGAATTATTTCGAAGAAGGCCACGACCGGGCGTTTACACGACTCAAATATACTTTTATTATTATTTTTTTTTTACTCATTTTACTCCTACACTTTACACTTTTATTACACGTTATTTTTATTCAAGCTATTATTAAACCTTTTTATTTAAAGTACTTATTATTTATTTTATTTCAAACACTTACAACCTTGAATTTATTTAAACACACATATCTATATCTTATTTCATATTAAGCTTTGGGAAGTAATCTTATCTTAATTAATCAACATAACTTATCTCACAACAATTAAATTCTCAGTATTGACATATATAATTAATCAAAACAAAACGATAATACTATTTTAGTAGAGAGAAATTTCATATACGGAAAGTTCATTGGTTTAACAATAGCACAAAGAGTCAGCTGTATTGGGGTGTCGTCTAGTTGCATAGGGTAGTAATTCAGAACAATACAAAACAGGAAAGAGCGTGTCTAACGTGGCTTTGTTTTCTTATGGGGACGAGGGGTTATGAATGAGAAGGGTGTTTACAAAGGGGAGAGTTTACATTCCTCAACACGTATTTAACATGAACCAACTGGTTTGGAATTGAATACATACCAGCTATGACTTGCTTAATACGCCAAAGTCGCGATACTAATATTATTATAACATAATTTAAAATTTTACTCATTTATTTTTTTGTTTATTTCTGAGTGAATAAATTTATGTTTGTCCTTTTTATCGTTAACGACTTATAAACTTACACAACAACAATTACATAATTATGTTGCAATTTTCTGTACGTGACACTCTGTAAACAATATTTTGTTTTACCAAGTAAATTACACAATTTTAAATTTAGCAGAGTGGCGCAATTTTGGTACTGTAAAAGCTTGGTACGACAACACATTAATCGGAACTAGTTTAATTCTTTACCAGTAAACTAAACCAGCTGCCGTTGTTAGTAAAACTCTTACTAACAAATTACAAAACAAGTATGATATAGGAAACTGACAAGGTTTGCATAAACTTATTCACTCACTAGGTATTAGCTAAAACATCTCTTTATTGCTATTGAAATATTAATCAAACATTATTCCTGATTTTAAAGAAAGTTATTTTAGTAAATAGCGCTTTTACTGCTTCAAAGATCTTAATTATATTATTCTTGTTATATCAAAATTTATTCATATAACTGTTGCTTTTAATACCACGGATCCGGGTCTCAATTTTCTCAAAATTATTAATTTATCAATATATACATTACGGTTACTATTACTTCTTACAAAATTACAAAATATACAAATCTGATAATTTGTTCATTACATTGCGAAAGTTCTTTAAAGTTCTTTGTTACTTCTTATTAAGGGGAAATTTACAAAAGTTGCGGTTTGATATCACCTGAGGTTGTTGTTGTATTCTTGGGACATCTCCAGTTGTCTTCTACGGGTTGAGTACGTTGTTCTTGGTGTATCTACATCGGGTTGATTTTTAGTTTACTTGAAGCTCTCGAAGATAGGTTGTTTACTTGAAGTTCCACATGTTGTAATTTCACTTTTCTTATTGCAGATTCTTGTAGTTCACATTTTCTTTATTTTAATTACAGTTATAGTTCTCACTTTGCAGTACTACAGTCTAGTAGTTAACTATGTTACACTTACATTTGATTTTGTTTTTAAGAGATGTGTTGGCTACCTTTTTCTATTTTATTTATATATTTTCTCACAAACTCTAGACACTACATTATTCACAATAACAAGATTTCACGCTGGATATGCTTCTAGAGAACATACACATACGTATATGTGTACAACACCAAAACTCACGTCTACTCATTGCGACGTTCTACGGCCGAATGCGCGTACGGTTTAGGGGAGAGGGCTCAGTAAGCTAGTGCGTATTTACGCACTAAGAAAATAGTTCGTACTTTTCCTATTATTATTTATTCATTAATTAGAAGATAAATACTTTATGTTTATTTTATTATGACTTAGGGATTTCTTTATTTCTCTAGTTGCATTTTTAATTATTTAAGTAATTATTATTATTCACTACTTAATACTTTTCTTGGCGTGTTGGTACTGGAAGGTTTCAAGTTGATTCAGGAATCTGGGTATAGGTAAGGGTGTATGATACTCTTACTTATTAAAATTAAAAAATTTTAATCTGTGCGATTTTTAATACATTTAAAATCGTCACATAAGTTATCTACATTCTTTTTATATAAACAATACAGGGGGTTGTGGCGACATATCCTAGCTGATCCCTTTAGGAAGTATGAATGTGTCAATGAGAGTTTTTATGCTTCATCATAAAACCTCTCATTGAGGGGGTTTTGTAATGGTACAAATAGGTCCGTATAGGGATTTTGGGTAAATAACAGGTATAAGTTCTATTGTAAATTAAAATGTAGTATGTGTGAGTGCAACGTTTTCTAACGACTGAGGCGACGCAGTAAGCAGTGAAGGGTTTGCGTCAAGGTCAGTGGCGTACGTGAGAAATGGCAGCGATTTGGACAAATCAACTGACCGATCCTATGTAAACGTCATCTAAAAAATGCCATACGTAATTGCTGCACCTTAAAAAACAAAGACGTCATCAGCGAGAACAATAGAATTGATGACGCGACAACCCTTTCCACCTCAGAAATAAGCGCCATATTGTCGTTCTCAGTCGACTAAGATCTTTCGTGCGAACTGCACGTTACCCAAATTGCTGGCCAGCAAGCCATTAAAGTAACAACAGCGATGTAACCAAAATGTGAATTTAAATCAGTTTTTGAGAACCAAAAGTATAAAATGTAACGTAGAGACAGTGAGTGCAGTTAAAAAGGAGAAACATTTAATAGTTCGGCCGAACAACAGCTGAAACATGAGTGACGCCTGACTCGATCGTCGATACAGCAAAGCAGGGAAGTAGACATTTTCACACAATCTAAAATACAGACCCATATTAATTGAGCTCAATCAAAAGATTTTAAAAATGTACCGTTTAAATTAGTATGTGTGGGGGAGCATGTGTGAGTGTGTACAGGTACCTATGTAAATCACAAAGCATTGGTTTACGTTGTGTGATATAAATAACTTAATAATTTGAATCATTAAAACAGTAGTCATTGTCGACATTCATTTCAAAATGTAACAAGAGTAGGTTGAAGTCAAAAATATATTATGTAAATGTATCATGCATAAAGGTTGAGGAGAGGAAGTGTAACGCAGCCATTTTGTATTTGGATTTGGTAAAAGGAGAATGACTCCATTTTGTTATGAAAATATAAAACATACAGATAATTAATAAATACAAGTTTTTATCTAATGCTATCAGAAAATATAATAGATATTTCTCTACAATCATTGTGTTTTCTTCGCTCGTTTATAGAACCCTGGAACCCGTAAGTATAAATTTCCCATGTTGGTACCACACAACATGGCGGCTGAACTGGTCATAATAAACATAGTAAACAAAGTGTAGAAATGTTAACAAAAAAGTAAGTAAGAAAAGAAGTGAGTTAACATAGTATAAACAAGCTAAAACCAGAATTACAACAATGGACTGGTGAGAATATGGCGGTTACATGCTCAATGGACCAATTGAAGCTACTGTGCATGCACAAACTAATCAATGTTATACTAATCGCTCTTTATAACTAATCAGCCTTTACTTTTGAAATATGCCTTGTACATGGAATGTGAAATTCCTGCATTCTTTTTTCTTAACCAAAGCATCCAAGGCTAATTTCCTAACACCCATTTTATTACAAAACCACAATACATATTGTCTTGCCATAAATTTCATACTAACTTTTTGATAAAAGAACACTACCTGAAAATATATACGACACACTGCTATTTTGCTCACATAATCTACAAAAGGAACCTACTTTTATCATTAAAAAGATAATTAAATCATATAACATACAAGAAAACCATTCTATCATATATTCTATCAGTAAATATATTATTATATTAGATCACAGCAAGATGTTGACCTATGGTAGTTGCAAAATTGATACCAAATACAGTATGGATTCGAACAGATCCAATTCAAAAGAGAACTCTTGATTGTGAAGTCAGAAATTATGGTCTGGAGAGTTCAAGATGCTATATGAAGTATCAATCCCTATTGTCCACAAAGATGGGCACTTGCATTCAAATCACACAATGTTGCATTCAATCATAACCAACGTTGGTAGTTTTTAGCAGAAAGAAGAGTTGTGGTACCAGTTCTCAAGACAATAAAACTAACTATCTATGAAGAAGGAGAAAAGGCTGTTAATATCAATAGCAAACTGCTAGTCAAATCACTAAAGACAACTAGGATTTTCATACTCATGAGTGTATATGTGAAGGCTGAAGAGTCTGTTTTGCAGCAGTATGAATCTGGGAATTAACAGCTGATGAAGAGTTCTATTACACAAACACAGAAGGGGGAGACAAAAAGAGAATTAAGGAGGTTCTGAACAGAACTAAGGGAAACAAAACACTTTTAGATACAATCCTGAAGAAGAAGGGGAACTAGGTTTGAATACAACAAACAGGGATACTAAGTAAGTGTTCTTGACTATACAGTGGAAGGGGAAAAGAGAAACGGATGGACGAGATTAACGATGACAGGTAATGTTAAGAAAGGAGGGTATAAATAACAGGCATGGGCCAGGAGTAATTGGAGACTACAATGGTGTACGGGACCATCCTATTCTCAGAGCACCATATGATCCTTATGATATGTGGATGGTTCACAAGTAGCTTAAACAACAGCTAAACTTGTGACCCCACTTGGGAATAGGAAGCTTAACCTGTGACTTCACAGGAATAGCGCGACTGTGAAGGAAAATATGCAAAAACTATTGACACAGCTAAACTTGCTTCCACTTGCTTCTGAGATGATAAAATCATAATTTAGCTAATAACTAAGATAGTTTTAGCATATTCTGTACAAAAACTGTAAAAAGCAAGCATATATGCTAAAACTTCCTCCTTAACACTCAGTTTCTGAATAATTAATTAATTTTTCAAAGTGTTAAAAAGTTAAGATGATGTTTTTTGAGAAAAGAAATATACTCTAGACATGTGGCAGTATTTTGTTCTCACATAAATGAGACATAAGGAGGATTTATCCTGGATTCAACAATATTAGCAATGTGTGTTGCCAACAGTCAACCCATATCAGTTTATTACAACATCTTATATAAACATAATAATAATAATAATACCATTCACACTGTAGAAACATCAAAAACATGTAAAGTATGAATTTCTTTTTGATGTTTGTATGGATTTTCAGATTCCCACCTAGCAAATGATAAAATATCAGTATGGAGAACCATACATGACTTCCATGTTCTAAGATTTATATTTAAAATACTTTTTGAAATGAACTATTTCCATAGAAACTACTTCTTTCTACTTACTGGTTCAGCCTTAACAACAGTACTGTGGTCACTAACGTATACCACCACACGTTATCGCACTCGATTTTCACTGATGATGGCAGTCGACGGCATTGCAGAAACATCTGGTTTTGCAGAAAACACTGGACTACGGCCAAACAGCCCGGGAAGGAATTTTAACAACAAACTACTACTATGTTGCCGATAACGTAGTACACATATAAAAATTATCCCCTCCCCCTTCAACTATAATTTTCATTTATAGAAAATTACCCCCACCCCGTTCAACTACCCACTTCATTTATAGATATTTTATCTACGTTTCTACAGTGGATTATTAAGATCTTCTTATCAGGATACTTTATTTATCAAAATTAAGTACTTTACTCTTGTTACAACAAAAAATGTTTTAGTTAAACTACCCTTTCCCCCTAACCGATCTTCACCAAAATCAACAGGCCTTGAGTTCTCTACAATGTAGGGAAGTATGCAAAACATTATTTGATTATGTTTGAATTTACGGCAGTTATCGTTCGTCATAGAAAAAATTACCCTTGTTATCACATAAAACGTTGCAGGTAAACTACACCTTTCTCTTAACTGATCTTCATCAAAATCAATAGGTCTTGAGTCCTCTAAAATTCAGGGATGCATGCAAAACACTATTTGATTCTGTTTGACTGTGCGGCAGTTATTGTTCTTCATAGAAACAATTACTCTTGTTAAAACATTAAAAGTGGCAGGTAAACTACCCCTTTCCCTTATCCGATCTTCACCAAAATCAGTAGGCCTTGAGTCCTCTACAACTCAGACACATATGTAAAAAATTATTTGATTCTGTTTGAATTTATGGCAGTTATCGTTCTTCACGAAAAACGTTCTCTTGTTACACCATAAAATGTTGCAGGTAAACTACCCCTTTCCCTTAACCGATCTTCAACAAAATCAACAGACCTTGAGTTATCTACAATTGAGGAAGGTGTGCACAAAATTATTTGATTCTGTTTAAATGTGTGGCAGTTATCGTTCGTCATAGAAAAAATTACCGTTGTTAAAACATAAAATGTTGCATGTAAACTACCCCTTTCCCTTAACCGATCTTCACAAAAATCAACAGACATTGAGTTCTCTATAGCTCAGGAAGGTATGCAAAACATTATTTGATTCTGATTGAATTTACGGCAGTTATCATTCGTCATAGAAAAAATTACCCATGTTAAAACATAAAACGTTGCAGGTAAACTACGCCTTTCCCTAAACCGATCTTCAACAAAAACAATAGGTCTTGAGAACTCTACAATTCATGGCTGTATGCAAAACATTATTTGATTCTGTTTGAATTTGCGGCTGAATCGTTTGCCATAGAAAATACCCTTGTTAAAACAAAAAACGTTGCTGGTAAACTACCCCTTTCCCTTAACCGATCTTCACCAAAACAATAGGTCTTGAGAACTCTACAATTCAGGGCTGTATGCAAAAAAATATTTGATCCTGTTTGAATTTGCAGCTGTTATCGTTTGCCATAGAAAATACCCCTGTTAAAACATAAAACGTTGCAGGTAAACTACCCCTTTCCCTTAACCGATCTTCACCAAAAAAAAATAGGTCTTGAGAACTCTACAATTCAGGACTGTATGCAAAACATTATTTGATTCTGTTTGAATTTGGGGCTGTTATCGTTTGCCACAGAAAAAAATTACCCTTGATTAAAAAAAAACGTTGCAGGTAAACTACCCCTTCCCCTAACCGATCTTCACCAAAAACAATAGGTCTTGAGTACTCTACAAATCAGGACTGTATGCAAAAAATTATTTGATTCTGTTTGAATTTGCGGCTGTTATCGTTTGCCATAGAAAAAAAATTTACAGACAGACACAGACACTTTTCAAAAAGTGATTTTGTTTCATGTTTTAAGGG
Organism: Magicicada septendecula; assembly: GCA_034769895.1. Classification (NCBI taxonomy): domain Eukaryota; kingdom Metazoa; phylum Arthropoda; class Insecta; order Hemiptera; family Cicadidae; genus Magicicada; species Magicicada septendecula. The sequence goes on along the minus strand of CM068375.1, from coordinate 148,224,075 downwards.
TAGTACAATCAGAATCTGCAATAATCTCGACCACGATTTTTTTTGCCATCACCATACTTCCATTTCCTTATGGAACACGGAAGTAAAATAAACTGCATTCTAGTATATGTATTGCAAGGGGAAGACTCACCACACTGGATGAGTCTTCACACTGGACATTCCACTTCATCTTTGCTCTCTGTTTTTGTATCTTTCGAAATCATATTGCCACTATGCCTGTCCATTCCTACAATTATACGCAAAACCATATCATCTTTTTCTCGTTTTGGGTGTGCCAGTTATTACCTCACAAGCAATACCAAGAGCAAATGACAGAGTTGAGAGAAGGTAACGCAGTTAGTGTACTATGGTTACACTTATCAATAATGCTCCCTTTAGTCAAAAGTTTTACTATTTCTGGAGAAGTACACAAACAGCTAAGTACACAAACTAATTTCAAAATTTACACAAAACTCTACTATTGCTAAAATTGCTCCAATCTAAAATAAAAACATTTCTAGCTTATTCAGTTACCTAAATATAAAATAAGATCTCTGGAATTTGTCCATCTTCAACAGAGGTTCCGTTATTGTTTCCGGCAGCATATGAAAATTGGAATGTAACTTTACCACCACCTGGACAGTCTAAGACAACCTTTCTTTGACCCTTTGTTCCATAATGAGAATCAGGACCCTACAACATAAAAGATCACATTTGAATAAGACAGTTTACAAATACAGTCAAATCCCAATTATGTCTTCACATTGCCCAGTTTGTGGATTAACCAAGATAATAATGCAAGGAAATGTATTAAAAATGTTATCAAAAGTATAAACTATTAAAATTATGGAGTGAGGGTATTGCATTGAGAATTTCTCATGTTAAGGGGTTTGATCAAGTCTCTAAAGAAAGAAGAGGACAGTCAGCTGACAAACTAAATCCTGAAAACTGCATGCATCAACCAAAATAATACCTTAGATTGACCAATCCTTTCCTTCCCACCAAAGTTCTAAAATTTCTATTCAGAGGAATTCACAGGTGTGAACATTAGAATATAACTAATCTAAGTATTCAGTTTTTTGTATGAAAAACTGAATAAACATTTTCCTTTACATCAGAGAAAATTCTAATATTCTTGGTACTTTGACTTTTTGTGGAACTCATTACTTATTATTATTATTTTATTTTTTGCAACTTCTGTGACATTTTAATCCATCTCAATTTTTTTTTAACTATCATCACAATGTCTGCCAGCTAACTGATTTTTCCAACTGATCAATTCCAATGGTTTGTACAAACTGTGTGTATTGGGTGTTCAGCAACTGGAGTGCAACATGTATGAATAAATAAATTACACATATATTAATCTAAAGTTATTGAGAGTGGTAACTAAAAGTAATTCGGATTACAGGCTCCCACAAAAGTTGAGATACTATGAACTATTAATCAGTTACAGCTAACACGCTCAAAATGTTTACATGCAGGATGGTTTGATGTAAAAATGTGTTCTTAGACCAGTGACATTGTCTGTGTATGCCATTCAGATTGTCCCATTAGTAAAATGACACGAAGATTTCATGACTGTGAGGACATGGCATTGTCACAATTAGCATTCAGCAACTGCACAGGTAATCAGCTTCAATGAAGCTGACCATCAGTCATTTTGCTGTCAGTGTAGGTCTTTAAGTAATACAAGAACGTGTCAGCTAACTGATTTTTCAATTAATCAATACTCTACTATAATGTTTTGTACAACCTATATCTATTAGGTGTTCAGCAACTGAATTGCACCGTGTAGTAATAAGTAAACTACTCATATATTAATCTAAAGTTATTGAGAGTGGTAACTAAAAATAATCAAAACTATAGTCTCCCACAATAGTTGATAATTAATTGAGGGAGAAAGGGAACGAGAGAGTAACACTTCAGCTTTTACATCCATTACTTTGCAAATTCTAACTGTGCTACAAGTATTCCTAAAATTCTCCTTACAAATACCAGTATAAAATAAACACAGAAATAAAACAACAGGTACTTACTTTGAGAGTAGCAGACGCAGTGTAACATGTATTTGGCTGTATCTCAACAGGTTCCTTGAACATTACCCTGAACGTGTAACTGTTTCCATCACAGCTAAAGCTAGTACTGTTCGAACCACAAACATTTCCTGATGCAGTGTGGATCACTTGTAAATTTACATCATAATCTGTTGGACCATGGATTGACCCATACAGGCCAAAGCCAACAACAAATATTCTGCGATCTGCAGTGAACCTGATTATCACAAGAAACACAATTAGTTCATACAAATTTGTATGTAACATGCTGGTATCTTAAAACTTAACATTAAAGCTTGTTAGTTGATGTCTTATTTCAACAAATATTTCATACTTTAAAATGAGACATCTTATTTTAAGCTGAACCATCCACAGTCAGTTTCATCACTGAGACTGTCCCATCTCAGAATGTGTAAAACATGCTCTGTTGTACGAGGATTGTTCAATAGCAATATGTTTTATCTGCGCAGCCGTGATTCCGACGCAATCACAACAGAATTCATTTGTTTATATTGTCTGTTTAACTACTAGTGACGCGTCTGTTAAAATATTTGCAGTTTGCTCTTTTCCTAGCATTGTGACTGGGTTGAAAAATGGCATCTATGATAGAAAATCCGTCCAAAGATAATCTGTGAGGCATTATTCAGTTTTTGGCTGCTGAGGGGTGTCAGCCAATGGAAATTTATATGAGAATGAAAGCTGTATATGGTGACTATAGTTATTCTCATACAGCAGTGGTTGACTGGTGCAATCTCTGAAGGCAAAACAATTTTGGTCCCAACCTTTGGCAGGAAAAGTAATGGTGACCGTATTTTTTTTATTATCAGGATGTGCTGCTTTTAGATTTTGATGAACCTGGTGTCAACATCAACGCTGAGCGATATGCAGACAGCTTAAAATGCTTACGGGTCAGCATCAAGAATAAACGTCTCGGGAAGCTCACAAATAGTGTAATTCTTCTGCATGATAATGCTCGACCTCGTGCAGCCCAGGCGATTCAAGATCTGCTTGGTCGTATGAAATGGGAAGTCTTACAACATCCACCTTACAGTCCCGACTTGTCCCCATGTGATTATCATGTTTTTGGCCCATTAAAGAAACCCCTAAAAGGACGGCGGTTCAAATCGGACTCTGAGGTAGAGTTTGCTGTTAGCGAATGGTTATGTAAACAACTGCAAGATTTTTACCAGCAGGGAATCTACAGATTAGTGCAACAGTGGGACTCATGCCTTAACGTTAATAGAGTTCTTTTACAATCGTTAAATAAAAAACGTTTTCCATTAATACAGATTATTAAACTTTCACTTGTGAAACTTACTTTGTTTCCTCCCGTACGCGTTTCTTCGTGATGTGTGCCTTCATCAGCGGTGTGAGACAGACTTGTTTTATAGCCTCGTTTTAATGTTTTACAGCCTCTAAACGTGTTTCAATTGAACAATCCTCGTATGTACAACCAATTACACATATTCCAATGTACTATATGATGAAGACAACTGTAAGACAATCTCCATTGTCTTGTTTTACTGAATGAAAGAATATTAGTTTATTTCGAGATAGCATGAGTCTCTGAATTCATTATCTACTGATAGGACAACTTGCAATTTTCTTTGTGTAGACTGGTGTGAAACAGGTATAATTATGTTTCCCACTTTGTACATTACCTTTGCCATTCACAGTTTTTCTTAACGATTTGGGTGTTAGGCCAATTTAATATGCACAACACATATCACACTCTATGGCTATATGACATCTGAGTACTTTGTACATGCTTATAAGTATGAATTCTGTAATCTTGTTTTTATTCATTAAGTTATGAATACGGTAGAAATTCTGAGGACTGAAGACATTTTACAGTTTTCTTTCTGACTATTTTTAGTTTCAGTTCAGCCATTCAAAAACAGCAAATGCAGAGGTGAATCCTCAGAGCAAGCAATGCTTGCCCAAAGAAAATCAGGCAAAAGTAAATAAATGATTACATCACTAACATTATTGTAACCAAAAACTATTTCACGTGCCTTCTTATCTCTCATTTTTGAAACTTGGCGGCGCATTTGTCACTTATCTTGCAGTCAAAATGACACTGATGACTTGATTTCATCAAAGCCATTAATATCACTTCGCTTAGTTCTCTGCACTCTTTTGACAGCAGACTGACCGCTCTGGGACCAAGGCAATCACTTGAAAAAATGCTTCAGTGCACTACCTATGAGTTAGCCATAATTTCAGAAATCTTAGCATTTATTTAGGATTTAATAACTACACTTTCATTTTCTAGCATTATTGTTTACATTAGGCTGCAGTTAAAAAATAGTCAAACTTATAACATTTAACCTACAATTACGACGGTTTGCTGGTATCTACATATAATGCTAAACTACACAGCAGCCAGCTCTCAAGAGATGCAAAAGCAAGCACTCTGTAGTAGTGCTTTAAGCCGCTAGGAGTGCTAGTAGTGTTTCAGCTCACCAAAAATGCTGCTAATTTTTTCCCTTGTTTATTGTTTTGGTTGTTGCTGTTTGAGGTTAGCTTTTTGATTGCACATGTCAAGCCAAGGCAAGTCCTGGTGTGTCAAATTTACGATGGGGCTTCAGTTATGTCTGGAGCGTTGTTGAAACTGTGTCTCATTATAGGCTTGACATCGGAAACTGTTTTTGGGAAATAATAGACAATGAAAGTGAATGGGAAAATGATGCTATTTTTAAAGCTAGGGGTTTCATCAGTTTATTCAATATTTTGAAACTGTATTTCTTTTACAGTTATTCAAACATTTATTCAAAAACTGGTTATCTGTTTAATATTCTGCAGACAAAATGACATATTATTGTCACTTGGAAGTAACTTCCACCAAACAATATTTAAATGGTTTGAGATCTTATTTTTTTACGACTCTTACAAGAAACTATTCCTCTTGCTGGGCAACCCACTGCCACTAGGAGACAAACAGACATAGATCCAGTTTTGTGGTTCAGGATATTGTTTAATGAGGTCTTAGATGATCTGACTGTCAATATCCATTCTCGATTTTCAAACCTCTCTCAATTTAAAGTTTCTCGAAATTTTAGATACTAGTGAATATAGTGATTTTAGGAGAGTCTTTCCTACTGAAAGTTTGAACTGTCTGGCTACGACTTCTCTGGAAAATTCAGTGTATCCATACTTAGGACAGAACTAAACGTTATTTATAGCCACAATAATTATCAAAGTAAGTCACAGGGAAAATATTAGAAACTATTATGCAAAGTGACCTTCAAGAAGCTCTCCCATAGTTGTGTAAGCTCTCTAAGCTCAGCCTTACAATCCCATGCAACTTCTGCTAGTATTGAAAAGTCTTTTTCAGCTCTGAATTTAATTAAATCATTTCAGAGAAATACAATGTGGCAGAACTGAGTTCCATAAGTTTTTTATCATGCGAAAAAGAGTTAATGGAGGCTGTGAGAATACCTCAAGAAGGGGTTGATTTTTATGACGAATTCATTAAAGAGTTCATCAAGAAAGAAAGATGGATAGAATATATTTTCAAGTAATTCTAGCCAATATGTAGTCACATTTAAAAAGCTGATCTACTGACTAAAAATGTCTGAAAATATTTTTTTACACTTTCTCTCTTGATCCACATAGTTGGGAATTGGTGGAGGTGGACCAGGAAGGACACACGTGGTGTACCACCTGACAGTAGTTAAAAATCATAATTTTTTTAAAACTAGGAAGTAGAATCGCAGCTTGCTAAACGCCTCTGTTTTAATCCTCATACTAATTACACTTAATAAATATTTTTCTCACAGTGACACACACAAGTGCATACCTGAATATTTAAAAATGATTTTCTAGCGATGGAATTTTATGTATATCTGATTATATTGTGCTTAGAGTTGATGCTTGCCCTACCCATCAGGTCAGGAATTGCCACTGAGCAAAAGATCAACTCTATATTCATGGATGAAATTGCATTAGATACATATTAGTACATAATCAGACTGAATGTGCAGAAAACAAGACCAAATCTGGGTTTTATAATAGGAAAACGAAGAAAATAATTACATGTTTCCTGCCATCAATTACATTGGCTTAATGGGCTAATAAAGAAATTAACAAAGAATTGTGGAATGCCCGGACTATACAAAGCATTTCCTTAAAAACCATTTCCATAATTCTAATTAAACCAGCAATGTGAATCAGTTACAGAAAAAACTCAAGAGGACAGCAGAAACAACTGTGTAATCTTGAAAAAAAAAAACATCCCTACCAGCTTTTAACAATTAATTACTTAATAAGGATATGAAATTCTGACCATTATATATTTTAAACTTTACAGTAAACAGTATTATTGCAGTCTATATTGTTCATGAATAGCATGAAGTGACTTGTCTTTAAAGGACCTTTACACTAACAAGCTTAAGAAAAAACAGAATGTCATACCTAATTCTGTCACTTGTCCCACTATAACCCCATCTGCTTTCAATCTGAAGAAACCTATTAACGGACTGCTCTTTCCCTGTCATTGAACATCTAGGTGTATCCACGAAGTTAATTTCTGGCTTAGGATTCACAGTGAAATACAAAAACAGAGACACAACTTCTCTATCAGTCAGTATCCCAGATTGAGCAGCACCAACAGCAAATTCTTCTACGGTCATAAGTGGGAAACGTATTAGTGACAGTGCACTTCCCAAAACTGTACGCTGGTTTTCTGGAGTCACATGTAACTGCTGTCTAGCACATTCTGCTTCAGTCCACCTGCAATAATACCAAATGAGACAAAACTTAACAGTTCAGTCTTTATATGCCAGACCAAATAAGGTCTGTGTAAGAAGGTAGGATTGTGAATCATAGCGTAATATTATGTGTACTAAACAGAGTACATCTGAAATCATATTTATAATATTTAGAAGCACTAATATAAGATAAATGTTTTATATTTTAATGATGGTTGTCACTGTTCTAACAGATAAGTCTTGTCATCACTTTCAAACTGGGCAGTCCTGTGTTTCAGTGCTACAAAATGATACAAACCGACTTTTTTTGTTATTAAATGATAATATATAACCGTAAATTTCCTACTAAACATTCCACACTATATGGAAAAAGGCAGTTAGATAATAATATAATAATAATATAATGATGATGGTGATGACACTGATGACTTACACTACTAAAAGTAAAGATGGTCATCTTTATCACATGAAGAGTGAAGATAATAGGGATGTTAAATCTTAAATTGAAGCTGTCAGAAGGTAATCACATTCATTAGCACAAATACATATTATTTCATTTAGTTTGTTCCTATGATGCGTCAGTTACAATACTAATGAAACCATCGTGTCACTCTCATCCATTCCACCATATGGACAACATCTCACTAGCCTTTACTAAATAGTGCCATGTGCTAAGTATTGTTACGACATCACAGAACAATCTACGTGTTTATCGAACGTTCCAGAGAGATCCAGACTGTAAGCGTGTGGCGTACGTGCTTGTAGACGCGTCCACGAGAAAGTTCTCGATGCTGCCAGCCGTGTGGACTGTGTCAAGGCCGCAGTTAATTACGTAGTTCATACGCACGCTACGACACAATTAGGAATCGTCTAGATATTCGACTAGCTATAAATACCGGTACTCAATGACATTCAGTTTAATATTAGGCGAATTTTTGACTGTGCGGTTCGAGAGTATAAGTGCGATATATTTACAGAGTGGTTCGAGTTATTACTGTGTACGTTCAAGTAGTTATTAGTGAAGTGTTGCGTTTTATAATCGGACGGTACAATTGTCTTTAATATTAGTGACATTTATTTGCGTGTGAACACATTTCATTTCATTTGTTGTAGAGACTGTGTTGTTAATTACGAACTGTTTAACTGTAAAAATTAAAGGTGTGATTAGTGACTTAACTGGTGTCTTGTACTTATTTTGTTTCCACTGTACCTACGACGATCAAGAGACCGTCGTAACAGTGGTGTCAGAAGTGGGATAAAACGGTTAACAGTGGAAACAGTGGACACTTTGTACAAGACGAGTGTGATTCATAATTAATCGGTAAGCATGGATCCCAGTCATATGATGGAAGCTTTACAAACACTGCTGCGGCAGACACAGGAAGAAGCAGAGAAACGACAGGCAGGTAAGAGAAGAAGCTGAGGAACGTCAGAAAGCACTAATGCTAAAAACAGAAGAAAGACAAAAAGAGGAAAGTAAGCAGGAGGCAGAGAATAAACGTGAAGCAGGTGACATCAAAGCGTTAATTCATGAACAAAAGCAGATGCAAGAACATACTACCGCAGAATTGGGTCTCCTACGTGGTGATGTAGGTGAATTACGAGGTGAGCTCAATAATCAGATTACCAGAATATCTGACGTAGAAGAATCCATGTCAAATAAAATAGCTGAAGTAGAAAAACCTGTCTTGACTGTGGAAGAAGTTATGTCAACAAAAATATCTGCAGTAGAAAACTCAATGGCAAACATACGAAAACACATTAAAATTGAAGTTGAACAGTGCATGAAGATTCAACCAAAACAAATTTCTGAACAGACTGTACCAATGATAAAGACAGAAAAAGACACAGAAAATAAGTTAATAAAGTCAATTTGCCTGCAGTAAGGACAGTTCATGTCAAAGCTCCAACCTTTGACGGAAGCCGTCACTGGGCAACGTACCTCTACCAATTTGAAGCTGCTGCATGCGCAAATAATTGGACAGAGAAAGACAAGCCAGTCTCACTCATTCTCGCATTAAAAGGACCTGCGGCAGAACTACTACAGAAAGTGCCACCTGACAGCCATAACATCTATGCCGAGTTGATAAAAGTTCTAGAATTACGCTACAGTGATAAACATTTGCGAGAGGTGTACTACGCTCAGTTGAGAACAAGATGACAACATTCCAGGGAGGGTCTTCAAGAGTTTGAAGCAAGTATCGACAGACTGATTAGATTGGCCTATCCTGAAGCACCAGAAGACTTCCGAATAAGGTTTGCGGTGCAGACATTTATTGATGGCATCGGAGATTGTGAACTTCAGCAAGTGTTACGAATGGCAAGACACCGAAATAGCTCAGAAGCTCTTGTTCACGCCCTAGAGTTTGAAGCTGCCAAGTCAGCGTCCCGTTACATTAATGGGTTTGTGCCATCACATTGCCGTTATGATGGGTGGAGGAAAACAATGTTGTCGGACAAACAATTCAAAAGTTCAAGAGAGTCGCAACGATTTGAAAAAGACAGAAGACCAAAATGTTACAACTGTGGAAAACGTGGTCATCTACAGGTAGACTGTTGGGAGAAGAAGATACCGAGAGAAGAGACTGATCGCACCAATTGGAGAAGTAAAGCCCCAGAACAGCACACAGTTTCCACGATACACAAGATCAGTGGAAACTTGATTGTTAATGGATTTGCGGATGGTAAACCAACATCATTTACAGTTGACACGGGCGCAACAGTGTCCGTTGTGCGCCCTGACTTAGTCAGTAACACCATCCTCTAATTAGCTTTTGTACAATACAGACTGTGACTGGAAGCCCCGTCAAGGTGCTAGGAAAGGTAGACGTACGTGTACGCCTGGGTCTTCTTGAGTTTAGCCACCAAATGCTCGTTGCAGACATTGTCGATGAAGTGATTCTTGGCACAGACATTATGAATGCCTACAGATTCATTGTGGACTTAGGAGAGAATGTCCTGAAGGTTGGCCAACAGAAGATAAAGCTTTGCATGGCTAAAATGACAGGGTCTACCAACCATTCGATTAAGCGAGTGGCATTAGTCAAAGAAAAAGTCAACAAGTCTGGTCAAGAGGAACCCTCCCTGTTGCAAGCGGAAATGGAGGAAGAACTAGCAGAGGAAGTACAAATAAGTATAATGACAAAAGAAGTGATTGGAAAGCCAACTATGGGTGTCGAGACAAAACTCTTGCTTGTTCCTGAGCTGATAGACGTGCCCGAGGGCAAAGTGGCTGAAGATGAGGTTACGCAAGAGGTTGTTGATGAGAACCAAACAAACCTGGATCAGCCAGTGGTATTTAGGTCATCAGTACATGATGCAACGGGAGTGATTCCAGCGAAACTATGGTTGCGCGAAAGACTCTCATTCCTGGGAACGTGATGTTTGGATCACCTGAGACTCAGTCCCAAGAGCCACAGAACTATTCCTCGCAATTAGAAAACCAACTGCGAGAAATGAATCGCTTGGTAAGAGGACGGCTGAAGATTGCCAGTGATAAAATGAAAACTCGGTATGACATTCGCAGCAATAGTGTGGGTTTCCAAGAAGGAGATCAGGTCTGGTTGTTCAATCCAAAGCGTCGTGGTCGCTCACCTAAGCTTCAGTCTAACTGGGAAGGACCCTACACTGTGAAAAAAAGAATTAACTATGTTGTTTATCGGATTCAACAGGAAGGACAGCAAAAGTTCAAGGTCATCCACCTAGATCGCCTGGCTAAGTACAACTTTAGAGTCGGTTTGCCAGTTCGGGATGAACAGGCTTAAGGAGGAGGCAGTGTTACGACGTCAGAGAACAATCTACGTGTTTATCGAACGTTCCAGAGAGATCCAGAGTGTAAGCATGTGGCGTACGTCCTTGTAGACACATCTACGAAAAAAGTTCTCGATGCCGCCAGCCGTGCGGACTGTGTCAAGGCCGCATTTAATTACGTAGTTCATACGCACGCTATGACGCAATTAGGAATCGTCTAGATATTCGACTAGCTATAAATACCGGTACTCAACGACGTTCAGTTTAGTTTTAGGCGAATTTTTGACTGTGCGGTTCGAGAGTATTAGTGCGATATATTTACAGAGTGGTTCGAGTTATTACTGTGTACGTTCACGTAGTTATTAGTGAAGTGTTGAATTTTATAATTGGATGGTATAATTGTAATACAATTGTCTTTACTGTTAGTGACATTTATTTGCGTGTGAACACATTTCATTTGATTTGTTGTAGAGACTGTGTTGTTAATTATGAACTGTTTAACTGTAAAAATTAAAGGTGTGATTAGTGACTTAATTGGTGTCTTGTACTTATTTTGTTTCCACTGTACCTACGACGATCGAGAGACCATCGTAACAGTATTAATACTATGAGGACCATTTGGAAAGTAATACCTGTTTGTGTGTACAGAGCCTGTAGTTGCCCCGTTCATGTCTATTGTTGTCCAGCAGTCTCAATGATGCGTCTGTTTGGTCTGTGTGGGTTTGAACTGTGTTTACTTAAATATCTTTGTGTTTTTTTGTGCACATTCAGAGTGTTAAAAAAATCAATAATGCTGCTGTGTGGGAAGTGAGAGTGGCAATTTAATTTCTTTAATGCAAGACATATGTGGCTGTTTGAGATTTATCACCAAATCAGTAAAGTGTATGGTAATGTAATGGATGAATCATCAGTAAGATGATGGTGTTGCAATTTTTATGAAGGAATGCAGAATATCCTTGATAATGAATGAAGTGGTTGTTCTTTCATTATGATCGTCTGCTGTTTTGTGTAGATTCATCAAACAGGATCAGCATGTCACACTTGATGAAATAAGTGAAAATTGGCACTCATTATGTATGAAATTGTTACCATTCATCTCAATTACTGAAAAATTTGAGTGAGGTGGGTACCATGTATGCTTAATAATGAACACAAAAAAAACCGCATTCTTTATCGTAAACAAAAAAATGGGTGCTGATAAACAAAAAAAGGGTTTTTTTTCATTTTTTCCCAAAGAACAGAGACGAATTCCTAACACATCTCATAACAGGAGACAAAACCTAGGTTTCTTATGTTATGCCAGACAGTAAATGTAATCTATGCAATGGTATCACCCTCATTCACCATCCAGATCACAAAAGTTCAAGCAGGCAGTGTCAACTCTGAGGGCTGTGGCTACAGTCTTCTGGGACTCGAAAGGCCCACTCCTTCTTGACTTTATGCCTCAAGGTATAATAAAAGCTGACACATACTGTAAAATATTTAAAAATTTCAAAATTCAAGCTGCTGGATTCAAGGGCTGTTCAAGATTGCTGGAGGACCTCATGTCTAGCGGCATCTTGCTTCTCCACGACAATGCATGGCCTCATGCTGCAGAGAAAACAAAACAATTCCTTACAAAATTTACGTGGAAGTTTTCTATCACCCAGCTACAGCCCCAACTTTGCCTTCATTAACTACCATCTGTTTTCTACATTAAAAGAATTTTGGGGAGGAAAGGATTTCAAAAATGATGAAGACTTATCGAAAACAGTGACTACTTATCTTAATAAACTGGTGGTGCAGGTATATGGCATGAGTACGGTATACAAAAACTCATCAAACAGTATGAGGAAGATAAGGAAAAGAAGGTCATGCATACAATCTGAATGGATCTGGTGCTCACCTGACAACAGCTTGAAACAGTTTAGATTCACGTATCCTTAAAGTGTCCCTTTCTAGTACACAGTTCAGAGTGTCCAAATCAACATCTGTAAAACCATCGGCTGCTAATGCTTCAGCAGTGTCTTTGTCTATAGTGTCTAAACATAAAGCAGCTAACTGTGGCTCATCAAATAGTCTCGCTTGAGTTAACAACATGATAGCATTATCTGCACCCAAATTTGACTGAAACACAAGGAGAGATCTTGTGAATTGTGAATGCAATGAAAATCAGCCTTAATTTAGTATGTAATTTCTTAATTTAAAAAAATGTATGGTATATGGTAACTGACATATTACATTCAGTTTCAAAATTGAATACCTTTTTTTTTATCATGAACAACTTATTTTAGAATAGTTCAAACTTATACGAAACAGAAAATGCTCCTACCATCTGTACCAATTACATTTAAATCTAACATATTGCAACAGTAGAAATGTATAGGGTACTGTGCATAGCACATAGTAATTAAAATGATTAATTAAAGTAAATAAATAATTCATGTTGTTAGCAATAATAATTCAGCTTTCAATCTGAACTGTAAAAGGAACGACCAACTTTCATGTCGGGACAGGCTGATCACGCCACTCCGCTATGTCTGTGTGTACACGTGTATGTTACATGTGTGTGTGAGACCTGTCAATTCCTGAAAAGTGTCACCCTTAATAAACGCTATTAATTATATGAATTTATTTATTTTTAAACATATAAAAATTTATTTATATGAGAAAAATAAGAAACAATAACCTAAATCTCTAAACCTTTATAATGCCTGGGCCAAAGTCAAAGATAATCTGAAAAAAAAAACTTTTAACAATATTTATGAAGTATTATAAGAACAGGAGAAGAATTCCAATTGAGAAATACTTACAATATTCACAGTTGTTAGGGAAGATTGATTTTCCCTTTGTACAAGATACTGGCAAAAAAAGTGCTTTGCTTCAAAAATCTCCATCAAGACAATAACACTGCTTGAAGTGGCATATGGTGAATCAGCAATGAAAAACACAAATGGGATGAGAGTTGTGTTAGTGCTGATGATGATATTTGTTGTGTTAGTGTAATGCCTGTTTACAGCGACAGATGATGAAATCATTAACAGAAGGAAAGCTACTGAGGAGTACTACTAGAAGATGGAACATCATAACATCACATTATTACATACTGTGGGAAACCACCACAGTATTCTCCATAATGATAAAAAAATACAGTATGTTTCTAAACATGATGTCCCAAACACACAATCTTGTCTGCAGGTCAGAATGAAATACGAGAATGATACTGGCAGGAGGCTTTATCATTACGGCTGAAGGGAAAAATTTTGTTGAACAATATAATTACAGGATATGAGACATGGTGTCTGTTTTTGTATGAAATGTACACAAAATGCCAATCATCAGAATGGAAATTGAAATCATCTCCTCTGATATAAAAAGTTAATTTGGACAAGAACAAAGTTATGTACGATTTTTTTTTATTTTCAGGGCACTGTCCACATTCATTCGCAAGACCAACAGTAAATAAGGAAATGTATGTCAGTATCTTTTGTTGTCTCTGGGATGCAACCCAAAATAAATGTGTTAAAAATATAAAACAAATAATTTGGTTTTTTTACATAAAAAAGTGCTAGCATATCGATCCATCCTGTCATGGCATAACATAACATTGCTCAAGCATTCACCATACTTTCTCGACTTGGTGGCTGCTGATTTTTACTTACTTTCTAGTTTAAAACTGGCATTGGAAGAAGGTTTCTAAAATGGGTTCCAGGAACGTTTCCAAAAATGTCTGAACTCTGGGCAAACGTGTGTAGCTGCTGAAGGAAACTTTGAAAGAAATATAATGTCAAATTTATCAATTACATTTTTTTTAATAAAACAAATTAATTTCAGCAACTTTTTAACTTTGAACACCACCTTTCTTTTCCTGTTATTCCCTGACAGACCGTCATGTCTAGTAATATTTCCAAAAATTCTAACAAACTCACCTTTCAATAAACCAATGGATGGAATATATCAAATTTAAGACTGATTATAGCAGATTTCATTTACATTGAAACTGTACTGATTGCATGTATGGCTTGTTTATAAATTATTCTTGAAACTAACCTTGTCACATATAATTTTTTTTTAAATTATTTTCTGAACTAAAAATTAATACATTTAAGAATTATGTTTTACAATCTGTTGGCTGCACTGATTCTTCTTGTACACAAGAAAAACCTATACATTATTATAAGCCAGAAAGAGTACAAATATAAGTACACATAATGGCAATACACATAACAGATTTAGGTTATATGTGGGAAATTATACGTTTCTATTTCAAAATCTTACTAGAATCATCATCAGAAAATTTGATGGGCTCATATGTGATGCCTCTATCAGAATCATTAATTTCAGAATCTGACTGATTAGAATTTTCATCACAAATTACAAATCAGCATGAAATCACGTGTATTTGACATTTTGTTTACATCAGAAACACCACACAACTGATCACTCATTACTTTGTCCATTTGTAGGAGCATCTATCAGCAAAAGTTTGAACCAAACTATAACACTAGCATACGTGCAAATGTATTTAAACGCATGAAAATCTAGCACCCATATAGCATATGGGCATGGTGTTGAAAGTGTTAAAGCAACTTTACCTTTTATAGGCTACATTATTACATTCTGATCTACATTATTATAAAATAAACCTGTTGTTTTTGTTGTTGTTTTCCAATGGCTCCCCCTTGGTACATTTAACCCATTTGGTTCCGAGCTTCCCAATATGATATGGTAGAAACAAAATAAACCTTGTTTCTACTATATCTTACTTCAATTATAAATTTTACTTATATCTAATTCTTCTGCAACTTATTATTCGATCATTTTTCATATCATAGGAGAATACAGTAGTTTCATCAGATTTGATTCAGTAATGCGCACAGATGTGATGTGAACACACAGATGGTGTGTGTAAATGTATGATGGTAGAGTGAAAAGTCCTGTACGTACCTGAATAAGAAAACAAACTTTTTTTAAATATTAATTTGCATTTATTTTTCAACATAATCTCCACTCAGATCAGAACTTTTTTCATACAGATGTTCTAGAGATGTTATGCCAGACTGATAACACCATTTGTTGAGACAGTCATTTACAGTATTGCTGACTTGATTGTCACCCATAAATCTGTTTCCACTGAAGCATTTTTTAGAAGTCACTTGGGGCTAACTATTGTGAATACAGTGGGTGAGGAAGCAATATGAAATTTAATTTTTTGATTTTCAGCTATCTCAACAATCGATATACAAGTTCTGACTTGATTTCATCATTTAAATGCTGCTATAAGTTTCCATAATACTTGTCACTAACTGACTTTCCTATTTCAAGGTAATCAATGAAGAGTACTACACACCATCCTTCAAAATATATGCCGTTTTAGCACTACGTGGATTGTCTTTGCCTTCGTTGGAGTTGGTTAACTTTTGTTGCAGTCAATTGTTAGGACTCAGGAGTGTTGGGGTGATGCAAAAATTTGGATGGACTCTATTTAGGCTACAGTATGCCAAACAATTGGTTAAAACATCGTTTTGTCATTACTTTTGGTAAGGTGTCAGCAGAAGCATCCATGTTCCACTGATATCCAAAGTCTTTGCTATCTAAACTCATTTTCACTTTACAGTCTGGTAAAACGTACAATGACACAATCAAAGCTTTTCACCCTACTCTCATGTAATTTACCACTTCCTTTACTGTCACTGCTACTATGAGCAAATTGCTTACCTTAAGAAAGTCAACACAGTGACGTTCCAGTGCTGGCACTGCATATTTTTTTGCTGTATACAATGTTGTCATCACTGTTTCTGGCCCTATCTGAACTTCATCAGAATACAAAAATCTGAAAGAATGTAATACAAGTGTAGGTGAATTTATCGTCTTCAGAAGCACTCATTATCTCCTTTCACAATTTATACAAAACATTAATTAAATAATTAAAATATACTGGATTATTCATTAAAATCTATAATTCTGTGGTCAATATATCTGTCACATTACTTTATTGTAACCTTTCTGTTTACATATAATTTTTAAGACAAGTTAATTTTACTTAAGCACAGTTGCACACAAATTATTACACCACATATAACCTTTGTACTACTGCTTTCATCAGACTGGGCAAAGACAGTTAATTTCCCTTTTAATAAAAGCAGAGTAGGCTATTAGATTTGTCTAATCTTTAGTGTCTCTGGAAGATCTAAACCGATTGGTTATGTCTAAATATTAATTGGTGAACTATGTATGTGTATTAAACGTCTGTGACATATATTTGTATGTGTAACAGAAATAATTCATAATGACTATGAACAGACTAAAAAAATTTCTTTCAAAAATTACCAAAGTTGGAAGTTCAAAAAAGATACAAATAATAATAATACACTTTTTTAAACAAGTAATTAACATAGTTTGAGGACAACAAAATTTGATATGATTGAAAACTTAATCTTCATTTTGTTCTAAATTCTGTAGCTTTAGTTTATAGTATTTGTCTGTTTTGAGACCCTGCATTTACTGAAGGTTAAATCATTTCAGCAATGCTTCATCCAGGTCTTTATAGATGGTGTAGCAAATTCTTTTCAAATACAACAAATTATTTTTTTATATACTTCTTTAATTTTTAGTCCCGTGTTTTTCTCCAAATTGTAACATTGTATATAACAAAGACAAAAGTCTCTTGTTACTCTCTCCTAATTCACGTCTCTATATTGTGTTGGCTTCTACTGTTAAGGGCCTTTCTTGCTGACAGTATGAACAGTGTACACTTCGACTAACAGTACGAGGCTGTTATTATCATTCATTGGATGACTATATTGGATTATAGTACAACATGAACGCAAAAAATAAAATATCCTTTGTTTTAGTGGTAACATTTTGTTATACTGTAACACTGTTCAGCGCTTATGGAAAGATATCTCATGCTGATAGGTTGTTTATTGTGTGCAACATCCACCTTACTACAGTTAGTACAGTAAAATTGAAAGTTAAGGGGACATGCGCAGAAACCAATTTATGGATGAATGACTCCACTTTCAAATTGTGAATGGCGGGAGGGTAATGGAAAATCAACTGGTAACCAAGTGAAGGGTTACCAACTTGTGTGTGATGTTTTAGTTACCCGTACATTGTTAGTTACTGTGTGACGTAGTATCTCAGTCTTGCATTTGTTATTATTATTTCAATTTATTATTAATTGTATCGTTGTTTTACAGTCACTCATTTTTATTAGTTATTTAATTTTTTAGTTAGTTTGTATTGGTAGTTTTTATTCTGTAAAAACGTATTATCATAATTATTGTGTTATCATCCAGTAACAAGATTTGTTAAAATGGATACTTCTCCTTCAACTAGTAAAAACAGGAAAGTTATTCAGTCAAGCACGGGAAGTAATAAAATGATAAACTGTAGAGATCGTCGAGTATAATTAAGGACTGGAAGTGTACAGTTTGCAAATTCCATTGCGATAAGAACAGTCTGAAAGGCTGTAGTTTTTTACGTCTCAGTAGTACACAACGACAGAACCAAACAACACTCAGATATGTTTATAAAACATTCTGATATGTAACATCAACAAATTCCGATACGTCTGAACAGTACATATCATTTGGTTGATTTGTATAGTCATACAATTACAATATTATTATTATTAATATTATTTGATTTACATCAGAAACAATGAACGTATAATTCTTTTTTTAAGCCAGCTGTGTGACTGTAGGCACGCGCGTGTGCACGCACACACACAGATAGAGATTCGTAGTGACACATTTACAAACAAACCTTAACAGTCGCGAGTTTTTTTTACTATTAGAAACGATATTCATAGGTTGGCCGCACCGTCGCTGATAAGAACAATTATCTTCTCACATCTCACAGCGACTCCCTCCACATCGCCTTTCCCCTCTGACCGTAAGTGTTTCGTGCATTTCCATGCCCTTAACTTTCAATTATGCTATACATTTCTTGTATGAAGGTAGTACTTATTATGTTTAAACCAAATGTATGCCCCCACAAGTATTTTCATTATTGCCAGTCTGTCCTAATAACCAATGTTTCGGAGAACAATTTTTACTAATACTACCATGCACGTTGTAACCTTACTAGATTACTGGTGTCTTAAAAATGTTTAAAATGGTTAAAATGTAGTATTGAAAGTTAAAGTTATGTTATAAATCGATTAGAATTTGATTATGATGAATAAAAGTTATAACTAATTTACAAGAACTCTTTTTTAAAAATAATTGCAGTAATACTGTTTGAATAGTAATGTTGCTCAATTTAGTGAATAAAGCGTACTCGCTGGTCGACTGATGAAGGTAGCCGTCGCGTCGATTCTGGCAGCGAAACTCCTCCTCCAGGTTAACTATCGTCAAAGTACGTAAAGTCGAGTCTCGTCTGGACAATAAAAATTTATAAAAATACACTTCCACGTACCTGGTCGTGATTCTAGAAGGTCGGAAGTTCACTTATAGTAATTAATAAGCTGCCAAGACGGTTTCCAAAACCAGCTTGCTTTACTGACAAGGTTAGATTACTCCTGGTTTAATAAGGGTGCCACACAGGTTTATTTCAGGAAAATCCCGTGTAAAACCAATTAATGAGATTAGATATTTGCTAATTTTCTTTAAAAACTGGTGTTGAAGCTTATTGCACTTACGGCAATTCAAATTTAACAACATACAACCTCTAATCAGAGTTACTTTTGTTATTCAAAATTAATTATTCATTCACTTCTTGAAATAAATAGAGTCAAAGTTTATGCTGCTAATAAATGGGTTTTATTGTTACCCTTGAGAATAAATTTAAACAAACATAAGTATGATAGATACATTAATATACAATTGCAATTATTTCGTTCCTTTACCCTACAAACTAGCTCAGATAACACAAACAAATCTTCTGGTTATTCCCAGATTAACTTTTAATTTAAATATTATTTTTATATATCTCGGGCGTAAATTCTTTTAAACACAAGAAAGAACGTTCATGCCTATACAGAAGTTAATTATTTAACAGAAAACAATATTTACTAATTCGGCCTCTTTGTTTTAAAAATCGTACCTATTTCTAGGTTATGCGTTCGTCACGCTAGCTTAATTATTCACAAATATTTTATACACTTAAGACTAAAATAAATCTTACGTAGGATTAACAAATCCACTAAATAAATTCAATCACCGTGTAACATATAGAAAGTTTTGATGTTATGCGTCAGTACAAATTTTGTGTTGAAAAATATAAGTACACACAGATTAATGAAATAAATTGTCACAATGTTACCTTTTTATTTTAATCTTATAGATTAAAATTTAATTTAAACACTCCAGCGGTCGGATTATAGTGACCCTGGTTTAATACACTGCACACGCACTAAGAACAGAGAATAATCGTCCTCTTCTGACAAAATTGGACTAATTTAACTACTGGTTAATTATTTTTCTCTTGTTCTAATTACCGCGCACAAAATAAAATAAATACTTCACTTCGATGCACTGATTGTTGATAAACTGTTGTGTAGTTACTTGGTTTTGCCGAAACGGTTAAATGGAAGAACTGTTTACATGATACCCTAAGTTATTAACGTATTTTGCGGCGACGAGCGACAACCTTTCGCTCTCGCTGATGACAATAAAGTGTGTCAAGCTCCGCTTGGATTTCGATTATATACCCCCTGGCTTCATGGGGCTTAGGTTCATTTAATAAGCTATTTTTTGATTGGCTCCACCAGACGTTACAAAAATGACTCATTGTTTTCTAACCGTCATTAGGCGAAGTTGATTGACAGTTGGCGTTGTTGTTAGTGTTGACTAACGAATTTCTCACTTTATATTTACAAATGATGCTAATGCATGTCACGCACTTATTACAGTTGCGATCGGGGTTTTATCACTATCAAATTAAAGGATATTTTATGCGCTTTAATTTGATATAGTTTGACACTGGTTTTATTCGCACTTTCTCTGACATTTCTGAATAAATAACGTTCAGATACATGGTTTCGCACTGTCGTCTGCTAGTGACGCCAGACACGATTCTTCATTATCTATTTATTTTTTGTGTTTCACATCACGTTTTCTTTTAAACGTTTTTGTCGGAACACTAATACATTCGTCTTTATACTTAATATCTATTCAGTGAATACAATTATCAAATCTTAGCTAACTAGGGCGATACATTACTATGAATAATCCTTACCTTCTAATTACATTTTGTTTATCCCACTCAACTTTATGATACCCATTAATAATGGAGTGGTTACATTCATAATATATTAATAATATTCACTGTTACATTTGGTATAATGATTGTTCAGTAGAGTTTATTTACACTAGTAGTCCTTTCTACTTATCACTTCACTGACAATCGTTTGTTTAGGCGTAGCCTAGGCATACCTTTAACATTGGTTTATGCCTTAATAATGGTCATTAGTTACATTTGGTACGACGAGGAAGTTACTTAGTCATATAAGGTTTCCTCTTACAAGTATCCTTACGTCTTAAGATTACATTTGGGATTGTAATGTAAGTTTCAATTTTACATTGTGGCCATAGCTAGTCTTAGTCATAGGCATTGTTATTTACTGGTCATTGTTTATTTATTTTCAGCCAAATGCTGTTGCTGATATTATATTATTCTTGTCATTCTTTAATTACTTTTATTAACATGTGATTTTACATTTCAGTCATTGACTGGCTTGTTTGACAGCTTATAGTGAACTTGGCTTGTCCATTAGTTAGAGTCAGTCCTAGTATTTGTTGTAGTGTCATGCAGTGTATTCGTTACTGCTTCTTGTGGTACTTCTTCTTCTTTCTTCTTCGTTGGTCCTTCTCTTCTTCGCTACTTTCATCATTATTTATTCACTTATATTACTTTCGTGTACTTATTGATTCTTTTGGTACATGTCTAGGTTATGTAACACTTGGTCATGTTACAACGTGTATAAAGCATATGTATATAGTAATCAAGCAATAATTGCTCAACAGTATCGCATATGTACTGTATTACCTACCATATTGGTAAACATACGGTAACACATGGATTGTAAATATTAGATACAACAATAAGAGTAATAAATTTTAAATATGTCACGAATTAAAAAAATTTGTTAACTGATTCGAGAAAAGCAACAGCAACTTAGGAATCACAAAATTATAAAGCATTAACAATAATACAAACCACAAGAAGTTCATATTGTTACGACATCACAGAACAATCTACGTGTTTGTCGAATGTGCCAGAAGAATCTAAATGTAATACGTAGTATGTGGAATCGTCCAGATTTTCAGCCGGATATAAATACCAGTACTCAATGACGTTCAATTCGGTATAGTGGCGATATATTTACAGAGCGGTTCGAGAGTTATTATCAGGCGAGGATTACTGTGTATGTTCAAGTGGTTATTAGTGAAGTGTTGCATTTTATAATCGGCGGTATAATTACAATTTATTGTAATACAATTGTGTTTAATATTAGTGACATTTTATAGTGTGAGAACAATTTTTATTTGATTTGTTGTAGTAGACTGTGTTGTTAATTACAAACTGTTTTACTGTAAAAATTAAAGCTGGTGATTAGTGACTTAATTGGTGTCTTGTACTTATTTTGTTTCCACTGTACCTACGACGGTCGAATAGACCGTCATAACAGTGGTGTCAGAACTGGGATAGAACGGTTAACAGTGGACACTTTATATAAGACGAGTTTAATTCGTAATTAACCGGTAAACATGGATGCCAACCAGATGATGGAAGCTTTCCAAGCACTGCGGTGGCAGACACGGGAAGAGACAAAAGAAGAACGAAGACAAGAAAGAGAAGAAGCAGAAAAACGACAGGATGAGAAACACAGACAGGAGGCGGAAGAAGCGGAAAAACGATAGGATGAAAAACGTAAGGTGAAACAGAAGACATCAAGGAGTTAATACAGGAGCAAAAGCAGACACAAGAACAAATCGCTGCAGAGTTGGGTCTCCTATGAGGTGAGATTAATAAACAAGTTACTAAAATATCGGAGGTACAAGAATCAATGACATTAAAAATAGCTGAAGTAGAAAAATCTGTCTCGAGTGTTGAAGAATCGATGTCTAATAAATAGCTGAAGTAGAAAGTCACGAGTGTGGAAAAAGCTATGTCAACAAAAATAGAAGACTCGATTACAAATGTAAAAGAGCAGATTAAAAATAAAGTCGAGCAGTGCCTGAAGTTACAACCAAAACAACTTTGTGAACAGACTGTACCAATATAAAGACAGAAAAAGACGCAGAAAATAAGTTAATGGAGAAAGCCACTTTGCCTGCAGTAGGGACAGTTCATGTCAAAGCTCCAACCTTTGACCTTTGACGGAAGCAGTCACTGGGCAATGTACCTCCGCCAATTGAAGCTGCTGCATGGGCAAATAATTGGACAGAGAAAGACAAGGCAGTCTCACTCGTTCTCGCATTAAAAGGACCTGCGGCAGAACTACTACAGAAAGTCCCACCTGACAGCCAGAACAACTATGCCGAGTTGGTAAAAGCTCTAGAATTACAGTATGGTGATAAACATTTGCGAGATGTGTACTGCACCCAGTTGAGAGCAAGGCGACAGCATTCTGGGGAGAGCCTTCAAGAGTTTGAAGCAAGTATCGACAGACTAATTTGACTGGCCTATCCTGAAGCGCCAGAAGATTTTTGAACGAGTTTTGCGATGCAGACATTTACTGCCGGTGTCCGAGATAACGAACTACAGCAAGTGTTACGAATGGCAAGACACCAGAACAGTGCGGACGCACTGGTACATGCTTTGCAATCTGAGGCCGCCAAATCAGCGTCTGGTTGGACAAGTCATACAGTGCGTGCGCTAAAAGATCGCGACAGCACAGACGATGAGGAAGAAGAACAAGGAACATAGACTCAACGGTCGGCGCCACAGAATAAAGTAAGAAAGGATGGAAGACAGAAGTGTTATCGATGTGGGAAACCTGGAGATCTACAACGGGATTGTCGGGTTAGAGTTCAGCACCAGGAAACAAGCAGTAGTCGGTACAACGGGGCGTGTGCTGACTAACTGAAGGAACAAAGCCCCTAGACAATACGCAACTTCTATACTTCAGAAAAACATCGAGAGCTTGGTGGTTACCGGATTTGTTCAAGAAAGGCCGACCTCGATTACAGTTGACACAGGCGCAACAGCTTCCATTGTTTCACATGGTGAAAGATCTCAAGCCAATCTGGTGCTCTTGCAGCTTGCGAACAGCTACTGGACGGCCTGTAAAAGTGTTTGGAAAAGTGGAGATATACCTACGCCTCGGTAGACTTGAGTTTAATAGTCAAGTACTTGTTGCAGACATTGTGGATGAAGCAATTCTTGGTGTGGACATTATGAACGCATACGGATTTATAGTCGACTTCAAAAACAATGTCTTGAGAATCGGAGGAGAAGAGGTAATGCTCTCCACAATGACTACAATGGAAAAATCGATAGACGTTATAAACCAAGTGACCGTAACTGTTCTGCCAAACTCCGAAAAGATCATCATGGTTAGAACCGAGGTAAATACTAGGGGTAACCAGTGCTCTATATTCGAACCCCAGGCAGTCAGCACACCGGGCATACTAATTGCCAGAAGTTTAGTAAAACGTGACGAAACCGGAAATGTACTTATTACAGTGACGAATATTTTGGATCAAGTTATCACTTTACAAAGCAATACGCTCCTAGGCAAATTGACTCCTGTCACCTGGGTAGCCGGAATAACGCAACAAAGATCCAGTCCTTCGGATAATTCCAAATTATCAGAGGACTTCTTGAACAGATCTTCTAATGACTTCTCAAGTGGTGAGGTAAAAGAATTCAGCCAGTTTTTACACGAATTAAAAGATTGTTTTGCAGTTCGGGGACAGTCACTTGGAAGAACCTCTATTGTGCAACATCGCATCAATACTGGGGACACAACACCGATACACCAACCTCCTCGAAGGCCTCCATTATCTAAACAAGAGGAAATGTCTCAGTTAGTACAGGACATGTTGACAGAGGATCTTCGTCAAGTGCTTGGTCTTCTCCTGTAGTGCTGGTAGCGAAGAAGGATGGTGGATTGCGTTTCTGTGTAGACTAACGGAGGAAAGATGGCTATCCATTACCTCGCGTTGACGGTACACTCGACAAGTTGTCCGGAGCACAGTGGTTTTCCACACTGGACCTGAAGAGTGGATATTGGCAAGTGGGTCTTCATCAAGAAGACAAGGAAAAGACCGCTTTCTCGACCCCAAGTGGCTTATTCCAATTTAACATCATGCCATTTGGACTCTGTAATGCACCAGCAACATTTGAAAGATTGATGGACCTGGTACTCCGAGGCCTGACATAGAAAACTTGCCTTGTTTATTTAGACGATGTCATAGTGATCGGGAAGACTTTCAAAGACCATTTGGAAAACCTTAAGGAGGTTCTAACTAGAATTCACGGTGCCCAACTGAAGCTGAGCCTGAAGAAGTGTTCTCTATTCCAGAATGAAGTACAGTATCTGGGCATCTGGTTTCGGCTTCGGGTGTTAGCATGGATCCTAATAAAGTAGACACCGTAAGAGACTGGCCAGTTCCGAAGAGTAAACACAAAGTTCGGAGTTTCCTGGGGTTATGCTTATATTACTGACGTTTTGTGAAAGGCTTCGCTACTATTGCTAAACTACTACACGAGCTAACAGAAAATAAACAAAACTTCCTGTGGTCGAGAGAGTGTGACCAAGCATTTAGGACTTTGAAGATTGCATTATGTTCGCAGCCAATTCTCGCTTTTCCAGCTTCCGAAGGGAAGTACATCGTAGACACAGACGCAAGCAATACTGGTCTACGAGCAGTTTTGTCTCAAGTGCAGAACGGTGAAGAACGAGTAATAGCGTATTACAGCAAGACACTTTCTAAACCAGAGAGAAATTATTGTTACAAGGAGAGAGTTGTTGGCAATTGTCAGAGCTTTGGAGCACTTCCATAAATACCTCTATGAGAGAGAGTTTTCACTACATACCGACCATGCCGCGCTTGCATGGCTCTTGAGATTTAAAAATCCGGAAGGACAGTTGGCAAGGTGGCTCGAACGTCTGCAAGAGTACAACTTCAAGGTACAACATCGGCGGGAGCGCCTGCATGGTAATGCAGATGGCTTATTACGAAGACCGTGCCCGGAAGACTGCCGTCATTGCCACAAAACGGAAGAGCAAAACTCAAGCGAACATGTTCAAGCCATCATGGAAGATTTCCTGCCAGACGGCTGGACAACACAAGACTGTCGACAAGAACAGATGACTGATGAAGACATCGGACCGATCTTGACAGGAAAAGAGGAAGGTCGCCACCCGGATTGGCAAGATATCTGCCATGGTTCAGAAGTGCTGAAGAGCTACTGGGTATAATGGGAATCTCTTACCCTAGAAAACGGATTGCTGAAAAGGGCTTGGGAAAGTGCAGATGGACGAGACGTGGTCACGCAGTTGATAGTTCCCTGAAGTAAAGCGCAGTCTGTTTTGAAGGAGATGCATGGTGGAACATCTGGAGGACATCTTGGCGTTAACAAAACCTTTGACAAAATATGGAAGCGATTCTATTGGCTTCATCTTCGCCACGACGTAGAGGAATGGGTTCAGACGTGTGAAATATGTGCTGCAACCAAGGGCCCACAAACCAGAAGCAGGGGAAAATGAGACAGTATAACGTTGGACTGCCTTTCGAGAGAATTGCCATAGACATTGCTCGACCATTCCCAGTTACTGACGATGGAAACCGGTACATCATGGTTGTGACTACTTTACTAAGTGGGTGGAAGCCTACGCAATTCCAAATCAGGAGGTTACCACTGTGGCAAAGCAATTAGTTCACAACTTCCGTTATGGAGCCCTATGGAAATCCATACGGATCAAGGGAGAAGTTTCGAATCAGGAGTGTTTAAAGAATTATGCCGTCTACTCAGAATTCGAAAGACCAGGACAACGCCTCTACATCCTCAATCGGACGGGATGGTTGAGAGATTCAACAGGACACTTGAGCAGCATCTTTCGAAAGTTGTTGACGAGAACCAAACAGACTGGGACCAACGTATACCACTATTCCTTATGGCGTATAGGTCATCAGTACACAACACAACCGGCATGACTCCAGCAAAATCGGTGTTTGAACATCACCAATAATAATTTATTAGTTTTAAAAATAATAAAGAAAAGGATTCACATGATTTTGTTTGTAAAGAAACTATATAACTAATATTTAATTAAGAAAGTTGTGTTAGTGGTTATAATCACAAACAGAATTATTACTGTTGCACACCACTATAGAAAAATTATCTATATAATTATCTACATAATTTTTCTATAGTGGTGTGCAACAGTGATAATTCTGTTTAGATAACTAATAATTAAATGTATATTAAATAATACAAGACTAATTTATCTTGATATAATAAAAACAAATTTCTGAAGAAAACTATTTATATATTATTTTAAAACATGATTCAAAACATATTTTCTACTCAATATAAGAAAATGTTGTTTTATATATGTGTAGGGACTGGGAGTGAACAAAACTACGCAACTAATAATATAATTTGAAGAATAATCAAAATCTGAAAATTTAGCTAGCCATGGAAGAGACAAATCAAATTTTTACCAGCATCTGCAGCATGATTAATTAGAAAACTGGCCAAGATATGAAAAAATATATGTTCACACACACACACACACACACACACACACACACACACACACACACACACACACACACACACACACACACACACACACACACACACACACACACACACACACACACACACAGAATTAAGATTCATGGACTTACTTGAGTAAAGCTAAGAAAGCTGCAGGTTCAACATCTGGGAGTTCAATCTGATCTGATTGTGTCGCCAGTGTGCCATTAAACATAGCATCGAATACTGCACTTCCAACTGAGAGCACAAATTTGTGTGCTGGTATTCTTTGTTGAGTCATATCTCTTCCAACAATGAAGTGTACATCGCTCAGTATTTCATTATTGAACATGAAAGCAAAACGTTCTTTCACTGTTGTTTTTGTTGCCTGCCAATTGTATACTGGAAGACCAGCAGCACTGTAGACATTTGCAGTTGAACTACTACTGGCAGCTGTGTCCTGCACGTCTGACGATGATGAAATGGACCCTGTAGTGGATCTCACGGGTGGTGATTCTTGTTCGACACATGATGCCCGTACATTTGATGACTGGCCAAACATCTGGTTACTTGGAATATTTGAAGGTAACATATTATGTGGAGAGCCTGATACCGAGGTGTACTCATCAACACTCAAGTTTCCAAAGTGAGAATTAAGGCTGTAGTTTCCACTTCCATTATGGTTATTTGGTTCCATTACATACGCAGACTGAAAAAAAAACATTTTAAATTAATTTTAAATAACAGCTTGGTGATTCCCATATAGATGGCAAAGGTCATGTGGCATTTAGAGGACCACAGTAAATGATACAATATTTCAACTACTCTCATATTTTCAGTATCTGTGTTGAAATGTCAGTTATAAGAGACCACGATGTAACAAATACAATTAATAGATTTCAAGTACAAAGTTACAGCGATTCTGGAGTTCTTTATGGTTCAGAAATGTGTGCGCTTTCATTATGATATTCAAGTAAAGTGTGCACAATTAAGAGTAAAGTGTTTTCTTTGTGAGATGATGCAGTACTTCAAGGAGGACAGAGTGAGAATTAAGGATCGAGGAAAGAACTGAGAACGTGTTCGGTACTGGAGGTAATTGAGAAGGCCAAGAATAAATGGAAAGAGGATATGCTGAGGATGGAGAAAGAAAGTTTCCTGAGGGAAGTTTTTGGTTACAGGCTCTGAAGTAGGATGGTTATTGGTAGGTGGGGTGATGGAATGGAAGAACCCTATGGAATGAACATGTTTATAGCCTGGAAGGTGGAAGGAGAAATAGTGTTAGTTATACTTGAAGTCTAATGCTTGTTACAGAAAGTTAGTTGCACCTCTGCTATAAATATTCAATAGTGATAAATGCATTTCAATTGTGCAAACATTACGAAGTTACTATTCAACCCATTCATACAGTAGATACTACACCTACTATGACTCAGTTCAATAGTGACTTACAAATTCTTTGCCAACCGAAACACACTGTCAAGACTGAATATTTATAGCAGAATAGTAACTAACATTCTCTAACAAGTGTTCCACGTAACTGGTAAAACTAATTATTACTGTTACAATTTAAATTCATTAAGCACTGAACTAATGTGTTAAAATTATTTTATACACTAGCTAACATAACAAAATATATTGTATTAATTACTCTGTCTTATAAGCAAAATGTTATTCTGACAATATATTCAAATACATGACAGAAAAGAATACAAATAAGAAAAGAAACTGTTTGACTAAAAGATAAAAGATGATACTAAGTAATAAAATAGAGTATAAATGACAGAAAATTTAATAATAACAACAACACACTACAATCATAAAATGCTGTGAATGTCTTGTACATAACTAGCCCTAGATTTATCACGTAATGTATTTTATTAATCTGGCATTTTCAGTGTAACCAAATGTAATATTAAACATTATTTAATTACAGAAAGTTTCAAAAAGTTAAGATTTTTATAAGACTATCCAAATTTTTATGATCATATATGTTAACTATCCACATTACAATAACATTTGTTGTGACATAAGGACAGTAGTTACACTTTCATGTTACAGAATAGCTTACCATAATTTTTAAAAAGAAACACGAATTATTTGGATGCAGTTAAAACATTTCTTGTAATGTGCAAAGATTTAACCTGTCATCAGTTATTGTGAAGTCACTTACTTACATTAACACATCACAGAGAGGTCGGCCAACTACAGAGTACTGGGGCAGCCAAACCTAATTAATAAGATCTGCCAACTATATTACTGAGAACAAAAAGTACTACTCATACAAACAGTGTATAGTATATGTCTTTTATAAGGGAATGCTAGTAAAGGCATGGCTACTAGCATACAACAGGCATAAACAGTATACACAATAATATAAACTGTAAACAAACCGGTCCAGCCCTGAAATCCAGTTTAAAATTAAACACAGATTATTATTTTTAACATCAAGAATGAAACTATGTGCAGAATATTAACACAGAAAAACATAATCAACCAATATTACAAATTTGAGTGAAAAACTGCATGTAATGGAAGAAATTGATAGTACGACTATATATTTTTCCAAGTGATGACAGTTTTGTTGTCTTTAAAAATTTTGCTTACAACTATGAGTAGAGTTAGTTAAATTATAATACAGAGATTTCCTCTGTGATCTCATGTAACTGGCCAAGGCTTTTGCTTCTACAGCACAAGGCAAACGGGAGGTCTGTTTGGAGCTGACCTATAAGACAAACTGGGAAGCAAGGAAAAACATGAACAGGCTAAAGATATAGATATGGAATAAGCAAAGCCTTTTAACTTTTCAGTTAAAGGCTGGCTAGCAAGTTAAGGCTACAGCAGGTTCTCCTCAGAAGTATAAAAAACTTCATGAAAATAAAAATGGGGGTTTAATCGATCCAGTCTTCCTTGTGTACTTATTCAATTTGTATATTTTTAGTATTTCACCTTCATGGTGATAATAGAATAAAACGGTTGTGTACAGTCAGGATTGTGAAAAGTTATAAAGTTATAGTAATTGTTATTGTGTAGTCATTTTGTAGTTCATGACTGCCACCCAAATATACAGTGTCCAGATTGCAAACAATGAACAAATTGGCATATGGTATGAGGCTGAATTAACGTCTTAAAGTGTCCTGGTTAAAAACTAACACATGTAAGTTGTTACAAAGCCAGCAATATGAAAAGGTAAAATGTAGAGAGAGCATTTTCTACCTCCTCATTGCACATAAAATAATATATAACATGTTCTTGGTGAAAAACTGACATTGTTTTGCACAACACTTCAATCCAAAAATGTTTTAACAATTCATAAATTAAGTTGAGAGAGATCAGAACATGCTTCATACCCTTCCTTAGACCATCCACATTACAATAACATTTGTTGTGACATAAGGACAGTAGTTACACTTTCATGTTATAGAATAGCTTACCATAATTTGTAAAAAAAAACACGAATTATTTGGGTGCAGTTAAAACATTTCTTGTAATGTGCAAAGATTTGTTTTATGTATAATTGTGTCAAAGAGTACAATACATACATACAATAATTCGGATCCCCTCGCCATTCCCTTCCATCCCCCACCCCATCCTACCTACCAACTAAAAAACCATTACAAGTTCCGGACATTCTGTCTCACACCGCTGAAGAAGGCGCACATCATGCCGAAACGCGTACGGGAAAAAACAAAGTAAGTTCACAAGTGAAAGTTTAACAATTAATATTCATTAAGTGCTGTGAATGAAGAAGATTAACCATCAAAACAACCATTTCAAAGCATATGCTTCATCATCAAACCTTAAAATATCCCTCATAGAGGTTGTCATTCGTTAAAATTCAATAGCATTTGCACTGTATATGCGTCTGTAGGTGTTTACCTATTCACATTTTGTCAACCACTGAGCAGTTGTTTATCTCTATCTGATAAAACAGGTTCAAGGTGGTATCATATAGCAGAGTGGATTTAAAGTTCAGCTGGTAATTCAATACAAACAGCAATTGCTTACATTTGTGTATGCTCTATAAAATTTCAAACTCCTCCAAGCATTCACGATTCGACCCTTTTCACAAATGCGCAGTGGTTCCAAGTTAGACTTGAAATCTGTGTAATAGTGTTGTGTGAGACCAAGTGGCGAGTGTAGTTACACTTTATGTTGATGGAGTTAAGTTGCTTTAGTTACTTAGGCGTGTGTTCACAGAAACTTTTAAGAAAACCCCTCCCTGTTTGACCAATGTAAAAACAATTACAGTCATTACATATGTTTGTCATCACATAGATGCCTGTTTTCTTTTCCGAAAGCACATGTTTATTCCGCCTAAGTGTTTTTAATATACTATTATCAGTTCTAAATGTTACTGAATTAAATGTTCTAAATGTTTAATACTAAAGTCAAAAGATTTCATGTCAAAGATTTGTTGATTTGAGCATACTGGTGAATCACTTGAATGATACAATGTTTTGTTGTAACAATAAAAGTACAGGGGGCTGATGATATGTCATAGTTAACTACACAGACACTTATCACAATTTACTTATAAGCAAGAAGATAAATAACTGTTGCTTTGTTATCTTTCTGTTAAAAATAGGTGTTTATGATGTATCTTCTGTATACATAAGCATGCACAAAGTAACAATAAAATAACCCACTTTATCAACAAGACAATACATTTTATTCGGACAGCATCATGAAGTAAAATGAACGCAATATGGCTTTAATACGGACTGTTTGGTGCACATTATATAAAACCACAAAAGTTTAATTCATTAAATTATAAAAATATTTTTAAAAAGTTGTAACCCTCACAAAACAGAATTAAATATATCATCTCAAATTAACCACAGTAAGGAGAGCACTTACATTAGAAGTTCAACAGCACTTTGCAGTTTGAGGGAACTCCAACATATATGATGACAGTGTAGCCATTAATCACTGTCTGAAAACTAAAATTTCCCTTCCACTTACATTACCCTACCTTACCCTAATATTTTTCAGAAATACTTGTAACTGAAAACAACAAGTAAAGTTTTTTGCAAACTTTCTGCAGGCAGTCCAAACCAAAATTTGTAAGTAATATTGACAGATATTAATTTTGGCCAATTATTATTAAAGATGCTGAGTTTGCATTTAAAATAAAATTCCCCATTATTTAATGACCCACGTAGGCTTTTGCAATTTTTTCAAAATTATGACTTTGGCCTATATTTATGGCCTGTGGTTCCCCTAAAGTTAAAAATATATTCAAAGGAAACACTACTTTGAATTTGGGTTAAAATTCCTTGTAGTCTTGATAACCAGCATAGTTTTAAGAATTTTTTCAAAATGTTTTGGGCTCCATTGTTCTAAAACTTTGAAACTTCCAAAACCGAACATTATATTCAGATTTTGGTTAAAATGTTCTTTCACACCCTACACTAATTTTTGCAATTTTTTACAAAATTTTGACTCGCATTTTTGCCTCCCACCATCCTACTTTTAGAGGAATAATTCCCCAATACAACAAGGGTAAAAGTTTTACAATATATGCACGCTAAGTTTTACAAAAATTGGTTGATACATTCAATAGTTAGCATGAGACTCCCCTCCCCAAAAGACAGACACAAATTCCAAGTGGTCAAGTTAAAACTGAGAACTTGCTTTGCTCATCAAATTAATAAAGGGGGTTGCTGTATTTTGCATACACTATTAACTATTAAAACTACTTAAGTGGTTAGTATTCATTATGATAGTAATGCATTAATGGCAAGCAAAACATAAAAAGAAATATACTTGACTTGCTACAGTAAATAAAAGGAGGAGAATAATAACTGAAAGCAAAATAGGCATATCTTTGAATAGATCTATATTTTAGCGGTGATGTTAATAAAAATTACACAAAATTAAAAACACATACATGGACTGAGTTACTAGATATTTGAAAGTAAGTGTGCAAAAACACATGACCTATAATCTCTTGCTGTTTCGACAATGCTACTGAATCATAAATCCTCCCTGAAAGACAAAAAATGGTGAGCTGGTGAGTATGTACAGAACAGACCCAAACAATAGGAATAAAGGACAGTAAGATACACTTCCATTTTTGGTAAGATACATGTCCTTTAATTTTTTAAACAAATATAGCCTAATGTATTTTGAAATTTTTATGAACTTTAAAGAAGTAAATATAAATATAATTTGCTTTGTAAAAGTGCTCAGAGCTTTTATAATAGTAATTCTAGTAGGTGTATACAGTATTTGCTTAGCAATTAAAAGCAAAAATTAACTGTAGGTGCCATATATACTTCAGAGAGGATCTACAAGTGTGTGCATGCATCCCCCTTCTCCCCCCCCCCACACACACACACAAGAATATACACAACAGATCTGTGTATTGTTACCATAAGTAATCTAAAAAATGTTTAAATACTCTGAATCATTAATAATTATTCCTGTGTGACAACCCTTCTTGTCTGATAGCTCCTTATTTTTTTGAAAGGAAAATAAGTTTGTTTTTCTAATTTCATCTGCAACTATGCTGTGTATTTCATGTAGGCAATGCTTTGTAACTAGTGTCAATCAGCTGAGGCAGACAACTCAGATATTGTTTGGCCCTGGTTGTGAGAAAAATGGATTAACTTGACTGTGAACTGAACCAACAATACAAACACAACCAACTCAATTTTGAGCAAGTCAGAGTATAGCACCACCCTGCCATATACTAACTAAACAGTAAATATAAAAAACTTGAAAGCAGGCTGAGTGGTCAAGAAATAAAACATGAATCATGTACTTCGAAAATAAAATTTAAAGAAAATACAAATGGAGCTAACTACAGGCTACTCAAATGTGAGTGCTAATGAAAGAACTTCAGCAACACACTTTCAACAGTTAATTTACAGATTTGGATGAAATGTGAATCTGCCTACTATTTATTCTGAGATAGCCTCTATATTTTTCATCACGTCGCAAGAAAATACTCAGAGTGTACACAAAGCAGTCTATAACTCTGCACTTGTAGCGTCTATAATGAGGAAGATACAGAATTTTGTATACAGACTATACATTTTATATAGGAAAAACATGCGACACATCTTGTTTGTTCATACTTTATACTTAAAAAAACAATGGGCAGACATTTGTATTATTATAAGTTTCCCAGCTGCTATTTATTATGATTACAGCTGCTATTTATTATGATTATGAAGTGGTTTGAGTTTAACAAAATGAACACTAATCACTTGTGAGTTATAAATTTCCTTTTTATAAGTGACTTTTTGTTTGCATGTTATCATTACAGTCCTTCATACACCAGAGCCACTAGCTTTAACAGTTCATAGTTCAACACCAATACAGAATTATGGTAGTTGTTACATTCCATGAAGGCCTGCACTAGGACTTAATTCAAACTACTTTCACAAAATATGTTAAGTAGCCAGAACATCGCCCTCCACCAACATAAAAACCATGTATTCCAGAATTTGTCTGATCCATATAAAAACCATATAATCTTCTGTAATGGATTTTTAAAAGTGTAATTATCTTATTTTTTAAGTTACTTTGAAGAAAACTGTATTCAGAAACAACAATAAATAAGAGAAAAATATTTCTTGCAATTTATTGGGTGGGTGCTGTATTAATCTTAATACTCAATATCTATGTCTAATCGATCAAATAGGCCTATGTTTCATATAAAAATTGAATAAGTTTGATAATACTGTCGGAGGTATGTTATGTATCAAACTACAACCGGTATTACTAAAATCTGGTAAAGCATATCTCTAAATTATCAAGTTACACTTCAATGATACAGTTAACCTTAAGAAAATTGAGATGCCTTAAGTATCACCTACAATGTTACTGCAAAATCTGCTTTTACGTTAAAATTTTAAATACATCTTAAAATTTACAGAACTGTATTACAAAAAATTCAAATTTTAAACTGTACTTTCTTTCATATATTCACATACAAGAAAATTTTACAATACCGGTACCCAATTTTAAATTAATAGATACGACTAGTACGTTGGAAATGTTTTAACAATATCACGAAATAAAATCATTATTGATTCAAATCTAAACTGCTCTTGCACATATTAATTAATTCACAACATATTTGAACTATACTCACTAATCTGACGGTTCACTGTAGGATTACAGGATAACGACGCTGTTATGTTTGACACCAAAACTATCCAAATAAAATATGGAAAGCATAAATGAATAATGTAACAACCTTACATGCGGTAACAAATATTCCATTTTTTGAACACTTACTCTCTTATTGTATGAAAGTAAATTAATGATATTGTTTTTGACACTACCATATGATCACATAACGTACGCCAATATTGCCAAAAAATATTTCTTCTTAATCAATTCAAAGTTTGAGCCTATTGTTCCAGGAATTATAGACACATCACTCGCTAAAGGTGTAATTTTTTTTTAGAATTTCGATTATCTTATTCCATTTTTTACTTTTTAAAGAAAGGGAATTAATGGTGAATAATTTAAAAGAAAACAGTATCTATATAGCTTATAGTTTTTAGTTTTAGAAACAACCCCATTTTACGATAACAGATAAAAAGCTGATATTTTAACCTTTAATATTAATTTTTGTGTACAAATAAAAGGTATTGCTTTAACATTTGCCGAAAGTTGAATTGATTGTGTAATCAATTAACTTCTCGGCTAGCTGTTGTTTAATTAAACATAGTTGGTGACACTGCCAGAGACCCGCGTATTTAATTTCTATAGTAACAAATCCAGTAATAAATTTACGAAACTAGGATAAATTGCGGACCGGTATCTTCTTAGTACTTTGACACATTACGAAGTGTCCATTATATTTTTAGTCAATTCGGTAATAGTTCCGATTGACACCCTTGTCTGGAAAAGCCACGAAACCTGCAAAAACCGATGTTTTTGCAGGTTTTATGTAAACTACAGACCAAAAATAGGTGCGGAAGTGAATAATCCACAAAAAAAAAATTTTTTGAAAAAAATTCGCAAAAATTTATTTAGGGGCCTAAATAACGTAAAAATGCGTTATTTCGTATTTTACATGAAACCTACGTATAAACAAAATTATACATCACTCTTTTTGAAACAGAACTCAATGTTGTAATGTCCAACGGCACCTCCGGTGCCGCTCGGCCCGTCGGCAGGCCTCACAGAGTCAATGCCTAGACCGCCCGTCTTCGGGGCTTCGCCCCTCAGACCTTATTACACAATTCTAAACTATAAAATAGGTTATTTACCTTCTGTCGACGTTTCTTAAAATCCTTTTAGGATGACTCGAGTTTCGACACCATTTGGTGTCATCATCAGATCAGAATATGAATTAAGTTAAAACATTTTGATGCATGTGCATCTCGTCAGATATTTAAAAAATTAAAAACAACACATAACATTATATAAAACAATAAATAAACTATATCACAATAAAATAACATTAACAAAAGAATATAAAAACAACGCGGCCGCAAACGAACCTGTACAGGAACGCACCCCACGGTAAGACTAATCAATGCCGGTTTGACCTCGGTTCAATCTTATCGATCTGATATAGCCAATCTCTCGTTCCATAAGATCGATTCTATTAAATAAAACATTATTGTTATGTATCGCTTTTTCATTTAGGACACGATTGTGATCCTTCTTTATGGCCTTGTATATCTCGAATCTTTCAAGGGTGTCCAGCTTTAGTGACTTTTTACATTTATGTAGGATATCTAAATTATCATTGATACTTTTTATATTATGGTTATATGAGCTCAAATGTTCTGCAAACGTAGATCTTGTTACATTTGACTTGGAGCTTGGGATATGTTCTTTATAGCGTAATTTGAAAGAACGACCTGTTTGTCCTATATAGAACTGTGTGCAATCAGAACAATTAAGTCTATATACACCAGTACCATCAAATATATCGGAAGGTATATTTTTGTTAGTAAAAGTAAGTTTTTTCTCAAGTTTATTACTTGCCTTTGAGGCCAATGTAATATTATGCTTTTTTAATAGGTTTTTATATAGGACAAACAGGTCGTTCTTTCAAATTACGCTATAAAGAACATATCCCAAGCTCCAAGTCAAATGTAACAAGATCTACGTTTGCAGAACATTTGAGCTCATATAACCATAATATAAAAAGTATCAATGATAATTTAGATATCCTACATAAATGTAAAAAGTCACTAAAGCTGGACACCCTTGAAAGATTCGAGATATACAAGGCCATAAAGAAGGATCACAATCGTGTCCTAAATGAAAAAGCGATACATAACAATAATGTTTTATTTAATAGAATCGATCTTATGGAACGAGAGATTGGCTATATCAGATCGATAAGATTGAACCGAGGTCAAACCGGCATTGATTAGTCTTACCGTGGGGTGCGTTCCTGTACAGGTTCGTTTGCGGCCGCGTTGTTTTTATATTCTTTTGTTAATGTTATTTTATTGTGATATAGTTTATTTATTGTTTTATATAATGTTATGTGTTGTTTTTAATTTTTTAAATATCTGACGAGATGCACATGCATCAAAATGTTTTAACTTAATTCATATTCTGATCTGATGATGACACCAAATGGTGTCAAAACTCGAGTCATCCTAAAAGGATTTTAAGAAACGTCGACAGAAGGTAAATAACCTATTTTATAGTCTTAATCGTTTCTGGAGGCAAGAAAAATGTTACAATTCTAAAGTCATTAATAACTCTACGACTCCAAGTGGTATATATATCTACAGTAGATTCATACGTTATATCATTTATCTAACATCTAATCTCTGCACACTAGCAAATGAAGGCATAGCCTACCTGTGCTTGAGTCAGTATTTTTACTACCTCAGTAAGTAACAGAAAATTTGATGTGATGTTCTGCACAACCGAGTTTTCATGTGGTACTTGCATTTACAAACAGCATGAAGACTACGAGAGTAAATATTTATTAATTGTAACGTTATTCTCCATCTAATATGAATAATATAATACACTATGTAAGGTACGTTATTGTAACTAAATTAGGGGAGACCGGGGCAGGTTGTCACAATTTATGGTTTTTAATTTTTGAAGAGGCAGTGTTTACAGTTTCCCTTTCTATCATTAGTGTATCTCGTAATATGTATCCTTGGCTATATTTTCCCACAAATTTGAGGCCATAGCAGCATTTGGCTTTTCAGAAAAAAAAATGTTCTGTCAGAGTAAATTTTTGTGACAACCTGCCCCGACTCCGGGTTGGTTGTCACAGACATTGGGGTTGGTTGTCAGGGGTTATTTAGATGGGAAAAAAGAAATTATTTATTCAAAAAAAAGTTATATTAAGAATAGAAAAATCAAACAATGATATTGATAAAGCACTAATACATATTTAAGACCAATTTAGACACTAAAATAGTAATTTAAGTAAATACTGTATTTAAGAAAATGTCCTATATTAGCCTAGTCACTTTCGAGCGCACTCTCACAATTTTGACATGTATAAAAGTTATTTGGCCCAGGAGTATATAATTTATGAGCCCACTTCTTACATTCTATACACTGGATCCATTTTTCCTTAGCTTTATTGTTAGACAATGGTTCAAGACAAACTAAACAAAAACAGTCATTATCCTCTTCACTAATTGAGATTTTTCATTCCTTCTTTTTACTTCCTTTCTTATTTTTTGCATTCTCGTTGTTTTCAGTTGTTTTTCTAAATAGACATTTCATTGATTTTTTTTTACTGGCTTTTTCAACTAGTTCTTCAAGCTTTCTTTTAACTGGTGAATCTGTTAAAATTGCTGTATCTCTTTTTTGGGAGTTATTTCTATCTGTATTTTTCCTATCGCCAGCCTTTGGTAAAGGTCTTACTACAAGAGCTGACTTGCGCACATTGTTGGGCCCGGGTTGAGGTTCATCTGAGTTACCTTGAGACATCTCTGGAAGCTGTTTATTTGGCTGCTCTGAAAGCTGCTTTGCAAGCTGTTCTGGAAGGTGCAAAATCTGCATCTGTGAATATGTCACAATTTAATGGATATATTCCTGTGCATCGAAATCCTGAAGAAATATTAGATGGAGTCATTGCAAGAGGATATGCACGAGAAACGAGTTGTGGTATATTGTAAATTGTCATCGTTCTCCCTGGGTTGTTAATCATCCAGTCGTCACAAGCTGAGTTGAAGAGTTTCTTGAACGGCCCATAGACAGTGCGATCAAGAGGCTGGAGTTTATGTGAATAATGTGGGGGGAACGATAACATGATGATCCCATTTGATCTAGCGAAATTGAGCCCTTCTATGCTAAGATGGGAGCCATGATTATCAAGAAGAAGCAGACATGGATTCTCAGGTGTGCTTTTTGTGTGCTTATGGAAATGATTTAAAAATAAGATGAAATCGTCTTCTTGCATCCACCCAGATTTATTTGCAGTTCCACCAGAACCTGCAGGCACAGTATCTATAAAGCGCTTGTGGTATTTGACCCTTGGAAACACAAAGAATGGTGGGACATGGCTTCCAATAGCAGAGACAGCACAAGCCAAAGTTACTAGAATACCCCTTTCAGCAGAAACTAGTGCACCGATTTGTATAGCTCCTTTACGAGCAACAATTCTATCTGGCCTCTGCACTGAAGTAACACCTGTTTCGTCCATGTTCCAAATTTCATGAGGTTGAAAATTATGTCTTCTGAGAACTGTTGTCAAATTATTGAAAAAAGATTCCACATTTGTTAGGTTGAAGCTAGAAAGAGTCTGGTTGTCTGGTTTTTGTAATGAAAGAGTTGGGTGTCTTTTTAAAAAATCAGCGAACCAGTCATCTCCAGCACACCCATTATACTGCCAAGATTTAGGACATTTAATAGAATTTTCCACGCAAAGATCATAAGCCAAAGTTTTGATTTCTTTTGGCGTTAAACCGTAGTAAACATTGGCTGCTTGAAGAATATATTGCTTTAATTCCTTCTCGTCGTCATCAGAAAAAAACTTTTCTATTTGGAAAATAACCAACGGTGGTGGAAGACCAGTTCGGGGAAATGGATTCCCCATTTCATCTTGGGGAATTTTCTTACAATATCTTGCTAAAGTTCGATAATTGATTTGATGATCAGCTGCAGCTTTACGAATTGATAATCCCTCCTTTTTTACCTTCCTCACTGCTGCAAGCATGATGTCTGGAGCAACTTCTCCTCGGTTTGTCTTTTTTTATGATTTCTCACCATCTTTACCTGAAACAAGCGAAAAAAACTACTAAAAAAACCTGCCGGGGTAGGTTGTCACATGTGACAACCATCCCCGGAATTTTTGTGACAACCAACCCTGAACAGACATTTCAGAAAAACCGAGCTGGAAAAACAGACCTTGAACCTAACCTCAATGTTGATACAGAATAACATTGTGCAACTGTTATAAAATAATAGAAAATAGTTGGGATATAGACTTCATTGAATACAGAGTGAATAATGAGAGTTAATTATATCAATAAATGAATACTTACAGCTGCAAAAAACACCAATAAAATCCAGAAAACTGTCGCCAGGAACTAGAAACTGCGTACACCCTACTCAGAATATTGTGATCGTACTGTGGTTTGAGTTTTGTCCGCTAGGAAGCAGCAGCGACTGAGAACTGAGACTTGTGACAACCAACACGTGTGACAACCTGCCCCGGTATCCCCTACCTTAAATTGTTTGCCTTGTGACTTCTTATAATTTTTCTATGATGCGTTTCAGAGCTTATGCTCCATCATCAGATATAGATTAAAATAAAACTATCACTCTTACCGAGGTTGTTACATAATATAAAATGTTAAAAATTTTTGCATATAAACAGCGCGCGGAAGTAGGGTGCGCCCTGTTCAAGTTCAAATTGCCACTGAGCGATCGCTACCTTATCTTAGTGCCGGCGAGCAGTTTCAGGGCCGTATCGTACAAGTGGTTTGAAGCAAAGTTTAGTTGATCATTTAACACACAATCGCGACTGCTTGGGTCGGCGTATGCACTATAAATTTCGAACTCCTCCAAGGCATTCATGAACCGACCCTTCTTACATACATGTAACGGAATTAAGTTGGAATTGAAATCGGTATAGTTGTGATTATGTAAAGTTAGGTGTCGGGCGTAGTTAGATTTAATGCTGTTAATATTACTTGTTTTTGGTATATGTTCTCGAAAATGCTTAAAGAAACTTCTCCCAATTTGTCCAATGTAGAAAGTAGAAACTATTGCAATCATTGCATAGTAGTTTATATATTCCTGTTTTTTCTTCCGGGGTATGTGTTTTTTTTTGGTCTTAGAATGTTTAGTAATTTATTATTAGTTCTGAACGAGATATTAAAACCAATATTGTTCAACACAGATGGCAAAACCTTAGGCATTACACTTGTATAATTAGTTGATATAAACATTTTTTGTACATTATTGTTTGTTCGTGGATTAAATTTGTTTCTTTCATGCTTTTTTAACAGTTTTTCTATGGTAAAACTACTGTGCCCATTAGCAACCGCGATGTGGTTTATATTATTTAGTTCATCCCGAAAGTCATTATCATCTAGAGGAAGTGTTAATAACCTGTTAATAAAACTATTATACGCTGCCATTTTCTGCGAATAGGGGTGATGAGAGTCCGCGTGTATTGTAATGTCGGTAGTAGTAGGCTTCCTATAAATGTTGAACTTAAGCTTATTTACCTGTCGGGTGATAGTTAAATCTAGAAAATTTAATCTATTGTTAACTTCGGTTTCGAGTGTGAATTGGATCTTTATATTTACTTTATTAAACAATTTTTGAACAGCTGAATCTGTCTTGTAGTACCATCCAAAATTAAAAAAGTATCGTCTACATACCATGCATAAAACATTATTGGTAATTATGCTCGATCCGGATTATGCTCAAATTGCTGTGAAATATTTCTTTTCCTATTCTTCTATGTTATATAAAGACGGGACAAATAATTTTAAACGGCGGTCGGACCTATTTACGGAGAAAAAAAATTAAATAATTACTCCCATAAGCGCGCATGTAAAGTGAATGGCCGCCATGTTAACTGAGCAACGGCGCACAAATGCACAGCGAATGACGAGTATGACGTCTTAAATATTTGTTGACATCTTAAATATTTGAAAAATGGTTCGCCTTAATTTTTGCAAGAATTTTTTGAAACAATGAACTATAATTGTGGCCCTTCGAGCCGCCCCTCCGAACCTAACCGGCAGGTATCGGCTCAACTCGCTTTTCATCCAACTCAGTTGTCTTATGTAATTATTTAATTTTTTTCCCCGTAAATAGGTTCGACCGCCGTTTAAAATTATTTTTCTCGTGTTTATATAGTATCGAAGAATAGGAAAAGAAATATTTCACCGCAATTTGAGCATAATCCGGATCGTGCACAATTACCATATTATTTTCTTTGCATATATATTATTATTTAACATGTGCGTGTTCTCATAAAAATTCAAATAAATATCAGCTAATAGGCCGGAGAGGGGTGAGCCCATGGCCAGTCCATCATCTTGAAAGTAGAATAAGCCATCAAAGGTGAAATAATTTTGTTTTAAAACTACCTCGAGTAGGTTGATTAATTCATTTATCATCTGTGTATTCATGCAACGACTATCAGACAGATTATTTCTCAAGATCTGTAATGTATCTATTACAGGGATATTTGTGTATAAATTGGCTATGTCGAATGATGCCAATTTGTGGTTAGGCTGTAATTCAACGGATTTAACTCTGTTAACGAAATCAGTGTTGTTTACAATACTATGATTATTTTGTAATTTTAACTTGTCTTTAATCAAACGAACAAGTGCTTTTGCAGTTTTGAACCCAGGGGCGGTGGTAAAGTTCACAAGTGGTCTGATAGGTATGTTGTCTTTATGAATTTTGGGTAATCCTGTGAATATCGGGGCCTTTGCATTGATGGGCTTTAGGTATCGCCGTGTATTTTCATTAAATAAATTGATATATTTGTTAATACAATTGTTAAGTTCCCTGACATATATTTTTCAGTGGGGTCAGATTTTAATAGTTTAATGTTGTTAAAAATGAAATCATGAACTTTAGCATTGTATGAAACAGTGTCCATGATAACTAGCGTATTACCTTTATCTGCTTTAACGATTTCTAATTTCTAAAGTTTTTCTGGTTGAAATTACAAGGGTCATTTGTAAATTAATACTCGTTTTATGATAAAAAAGTAACAAAGATTTTTGAACAAAACATTTTATTTAACTTAAAATTAACCATAAGCTAAATTTTTTATACATTTACCTTGAATATTTAAACATTTATCAGAGCATTGAAAGAGTTTTTGTATTCCCATGTCACATACCTCCATTACCAGTTCATTAACGTATGTAATTACTGTTTTCTGTAAGTATTTATCACTCTCAGAATGCTTACCTCCCCTATATTCTTTCAGTTTAAAAAAAGAGGTGACAGTGGCAGAGCTGCCAAGGGTCCCCAGAGTAACTGAGTGAGATCACTGGTCAGGAAGAGTGAGATTCAAGGAAAATGAGTGAGACAACAAATTTATTTTATATATCCATTTATTTCATAATTAATCATTATCAAATCACTTTTTATTATAATGCAAATTATTTTTATTTAATATTCATCAGTTTTGTGGAAAACAACAGAACACAAGTTAATATATACCAAATGTTGCACTTAGTTGCAAACAATACAAATTTCACTCTTTATTGCTATGTGTTTTATTATACTGATATGTTGCTTTCTTAGCATTAGCCACCACTTCTTTTGGTGGTTCGAATGTGTGGCATGGCTCATGGATGGCCATTTTCATGGTCAAGACAGACGATAATGTGCCATCCACGTTCATTGAAGGTCTAAAAGCTGTTTTATTTTTCCCTATCATAGAAAAAACATGTTCTTCGCCAGCATTAGAATGTGGAATTATCAAAACCAATTTTGCAACCTCAGATAGCCTCTTATACCTATTCTCCATTTGCTAGTTTCATCTGAGATAAATATGCCCAAATTACATCCATTCGGTAAATGTACCGACTTACTTGCTCCTCATCTTGGACTTTAGCACTTTCCCATACATCTTCAGGGATGCTGTCTTGT
The DNA here is from genome assembly GCA_034769895.1 of Magicicada septendecula. Taxonomy (NCBI): domain Eukaryota; kingdom Metazoa; phylum Arthropoda; class Insecta; order Hemiptera; family Cicadidae; genus Magicicada; species Magicicada septendecula. The sequence goes on along the minus strand of CM068375.1, from coordinate 148,179,896 downwards.
TTTAAAATTTTGTAATCCACAAATTCATCGTATAGTTGTTCCATCTCAGTCACTGGGTGGATATGAGAAAGAATGTTACGGTACCTCAAGAGAAAAAATTCTACGTCACTAAACTGAACTGAACTTTTCTCAAAAAAGTCAACAAATCTGGCATGTTTCAGCAAGTTGTCGTTCAATGGTAACTTCTTGGTTGCCTCAGAAATTACTTCCTGATAAAACTGCCTAACTGCAGTTAAAAATTCAGCATAGTCTTTAGGGCTAATGCTACCTTCATGAAACAGAGTAGTCAGTTTTTGTCGAGTTGCAATCCCAATAAATATTTCCTCATCATCCAGTTGATCTTCTCTTATATCAACTTTGAGATCTTTGAATCCAGAACCTTCAACCTCTTCAACTTTCTCAGGGGGAGAATTTTATCTAGAACTTTTTTCACAAATTCATGCAAACATTGATAAGCAGCAAAGACACATGGATCCTCCCTCTGAAGATACTTGTTAATAATAGTCAACATTGGCAGAACTGCATTGTAAAAGAGCAGATACACTTCCAGAATTAGATTATTGAACAACGTTTTAAGTCTTTTAAAACGTGGCTCACTCTCAGAATTGGACAAAAAGTAACTCTTCAGTCCATCAAACAAGGAAAGGATTCTCTCCACTGCTCTCTCAAGACTCAACCATCTAGTGTTTACATATTTGACTACTTTGTGATATTCAACATCACAAAATAAGCAAAATGTTTTAAGATTTGATTTGCACTTAGTGCTCTTATCAAAATAATAGTAGAGATCAACACACATATCTTCTACATCAAACCCACTTCTCTCAAGAAATTTGTCTGCAGCTCTCCTTGCAATATATGTATTAGGTGACAGGGGCACCCCATGAAGTAAGTATCCTTATTCTGAAGAAGGACTCATGACATGGTGGAGTTCCTAACACCTATAATTACATTCATATTGTCAACACCAAAAGCAACACAATCCAGGGAATGCTGTTTTTCACTAGTACCGTACCTCTGAAATCTTGTCATAAATTGTGGCTGCTGTTGCTGCTCCAGTACCTGTGGTGGTGCACGTGTCCAAAAAATGACTCATAACTTTCCGTGATCTTATATCAAAGATGCGTACAGTCAGTGGGTTTAATTTCTCAAGACCAGTGTCATTTGAACCATCTACAAGAACTGAATATGGATGAATCTGCATATGTTGCACCAACTGAAAATGAAAGTATGGTGCAATAGCCCCATTCATAATGCATGTAGTTTTCCATCTGCAAGAAGGAATGGTAAACGAATTAGGGTAAATCAGTGACAAGGTTCATGCTCCTCTATTGCTCACATGTTTCCATAAATTTATTTTTATAACCACATTCTCTTACATACCTTCCTGAAGCATAATTCTGAGCTATTGAAGAATCCGGGAAAATGTCCTTGAAGAGTGGACTCAAATGACTAGCAGTGGCAATTGGGATGTTGTGGCATGCAAGAAGTGTTGCTATTTTCACTTCTGCTCTACCAACCTGAAAATATAGTAAAACTATTATAAAATGTGGTTGGCCTAAAATTAAATTTTTTAACGGTGCCTCTTTACCTATCGACCACACGTTTTAAAATTACCATATCATGAAACAACCTAACCTATCGTTAAATAACCTCGTGAACATCAATCGATATATCGCAGTCGATCACTAATTTAACAGCTGAACATCGCCTAGTGTCATCCACTTCATAGGTTAGAGTGCGAAATGTGGTCGATCGGTAAAGAAATAAGTTTTTGGTGCCTTTGGTAGGTAAAGAAATACATTTTTAACTAATGCCAGTGAATAATAATTTATAACTACAATACATAAACATTAGGCTACTTACTTTTTCCATTGTTCGATCATCCTTAGGTCTGCTGAATATGTCAGATATTTTAGGCTGATTTCTACTAGATTTCATAAACTTCTTATGAGCATTGGAGTCAATGTGTCTTTTGATATCCGCCTCACCTTGATGTCCACAGGACTAAGTTCGTGCACACACATCACACCGAAAGGCAGATCCAGATGGATCATCAGCAACTGCAGATACAGGATACTTTACTTGCCAGGCAACGTTGAAGTGGGTTTTATATTTAGCAGCTCCCGCAAAAGATCTTGGATTTGTATTTCTTTTTGAGAAGTTCCTCCCAGAGAAGGATCATCCTCCTTTTCTGAATCTGAAGACAACACAGACTGCACACGCTTCATTCTTCCATGAAACAACTTATGAGTGACGTGTTGAATCGGCTGTATGCGTTTTCTTCGAAGCCGGTAGAGGAGCTCCCGCCATCTGTTAGTGACAATCTCAATCTTTTATGCGACTATGCACTTATCTTTCACATCAATATTAAAATGACCGGTATTCAGAGACTGCGAAACACAATAAACAAGAGTTAAAATAAAGTTAATTTAAAAATAAAATTTTAATGTCTTTCATGGATAAAATGCGTGAGATTTCAGCTCGCATGCATGTGAGCGTGATATCAGCCTTGAATCCATGTGTCTCACGCTCAATGCATGAGACTTGGCAGGTCTGCAGTGGAATAGTAGTGGTTTTAATGCTGTAGGCTGGATGACAGAAAACTACCCACTTAAATTTTGCAAGCAACTATTTTGTTTTTTCTTTTCCGTAGCACAAGGCTATGCGTTTGGTTCATAGAGAAGCAAAATGCTGATAGACATCAAGTCCTTCAGCAATTTTGAGTGATGTCCCAAATTTTTTTAATGTTTTACAATTTGTGTCAGCATTTATTATGGCTCCATGGGACATAATTCAACAAGAAATTGGTTTTTCAGGTACCAGAACACTGTATTCATAACCTTATGAGTTGAGACTACCTACAATGCCATGGTGAATGATGGTGATAGCATTGTATAGATTAACATCTACTTTCTGGTATAGCATAAGAAACCAAGATTTTATCCCCTGTTATTATAAGTGTTAGGAATTCATCTTTGTTCTTGGAATAACAATTTGGAAAAGACAGTGTAGCACTCATACATTTTTTTGTTTATCATAAAGCATACATGAAATTCACCTTGCACAATTTTTTTGGTAATTGAGATGAATGGTGACAAAAGATGAATAGATAAAAGATTTTTACTGTTTCATCAAATGTGACAGGCCAGTCCTGTTTGATAAATTCATTCACATGATGCAGCACATCATCTTTAACAATGGAAGGACGACCACTTCCTTCATATCTAGAAAATCCTCTTTCCCTTCATCAAAATTATGACACCATCATCTTACTGATGATTTGTCCACACACTTCACAGATATGAAAGTAAATCTCACTCAGTAAATCTTTTAGGAAGAAATCAAATTCTCACTCCCTATGTGGCGGCATTAACAACATTTTCAAATATGCACAGTAAAACACACAAAGGTCAGGAATGCAGTTGGAATTCACACAGACTAAATAGACATCTCATGGCACTAAGACAGGTGAAAAATTGGACTGGTGAAGTCCAATAAAAAAGTGAGTCATTGAAAGCCAAATTGGTACAATTAAAAAATTTGAATTTTCTGGTCCTTCAACATCAGTGAGTACTTGTCCTTCAACATCACATAATGACAAAGTGTGTATCACATATGATAGAAGAAAATTTATGATGCAGTGTTGTTTTCCCATCAATGGACAGCTGTTTTTGGTGACAGGGATACTGGGACAAATCAGAATTATATCACTTTGTATTGTATTGTATTGTACTTATACAACTTTGCTTTTCAGTTATAATAAAATTTGTTACATGAGAAGCTACTGAATATTGTGGCATGAGTAAAAATGTAACACTAATTGCCAGTGTTATTATTTTTTTTATCATCAACTGCAAATATGACAGAAGACAGTGATTAAGATTGTGATAAGATCAATTCTTCAAAATTCTGGATCAAAATAGTTCTACCTGATGATGAAAATGAAACAGGTAAACTGATTTATATTGTCGGATAAAGATAATAATTCAATTTGGTTCTTTTCTTCTACAATAAAAATTTGAATTTTATTGTGTACAGAAATTTAAAAATTTAAAAGAAGCAACCAAAACCAAGTATTTATGCATTGTGGCATTTTGGTATAAATACTTTCCTTTTTCACCTTCTTCTTCCTCTACTTCTTCTTCAATTGGCAGTTACAACTCTATATGGGGTTTAGCCTTCTCAACAATAATCCTCCATTCTGCCATTTCCTTGACATTTTCTCTCCAGTTTTGTACTCTGATTTCCATCAGATCTTTCTTCACATCATCTCTCCATCTACTCTAAGTCTATCACTAATTCTTTCCTGAGAAGGTTTCCATATAAGGGACTTTTTTTTTCAATTTAACTCTCATCCATCCATGCAATATGTCCAATATATGTGATATTTACAGATTAAATATGGCTCACTATGTCAGCTCCTTCAAAAATTTTTTCAAGTTCTAGATTCATCAAGATCCTCCACATGGCATCAACATTTTTTATTCGTCTGTCATATGTTCATATGTTGATATCAACATATCTTTCATAACATGTTTCATTCAAATGTTCAAAGTAGGTGTTTGTCAATTTATGTCCATGCCACATTACCATAAGTTAATTTTGGGGTTATCAGGTTTCGTAAAAAGGCCAACATTATTTGTTTATCTACCAGTTTATATGTCAATAAGGAAACATTAGATTAATCTATAAAACCGCAAAAATGAATATTGTAATTTTAACGTCTACAAAGAATATATACATTCTTATATATTCTCAACAAAGATCACGAGAAATCTCTTGCATTATATAGTACTAATTAATTGAATTATTTTGGATACTATGGAAACACAAAGAAATATTTTTACCGCTACCGAAACAGTTTCTCAAGCAGTCAGAAGAGAAAAAAATTAATTTCGGTTTAAGATATTTTTAAATGGCTTCCACTTTCATAGCTGGATTGTTTGTATGCAGAAAGACTCACGAGCAAAATATAGATAAAAGTGGATAGATAATTCTGATCGTAGGTGTCTTGAAAGGAAAATACAGTCAGGCGTACTGGCAGATACTGAATTAATCCCACTGCAGAGATTGTTTAACAAGAAAGAAATTGAGTAGAGCGTTTGCCAACGGCCATACCACAGGGTGTTGTGTGAAATAACTTGAAAAATTAAATAAACTATAATTTTTCACATGCTGCTACCGAAACAGTTTCTCAAGCACTCAGGAGAGAAAAAGGTTATTTCGATTTAAGATAATATTTTATCCATGGCTTCCATCTTCATCGCTGAACCCTGAACCGGCTGTATGCAGAAGCACTCAAGAGCAAAATATACGCTTACATTACTCGATAATTCAATCGGCTTTATAAAGATTTTAGTGACATTCGAAAAATAAATTTGAGCATGGCGGGTGTCGGTAATAGAAAAAGTTGATAGTTAATGCTCATCGTTGGTGTCTTGAATGGAAAATACACTCAGTCGGTAGTGACAGATACTGAATTAATCCCACTGCAGAGATCGTTCAAGAAGAAAGAAATTGAGTAGAGCGTTCGCCGACTGTCATACCACGTTGAATACACCGGTTCTCGTCCGATCACCGAAGTTAAGTAACGTCGGGCCCGGTCAGTACTTGGATGGGTGACCGCTTGGGAACACGGGTGCTGTTGGCATCTCTTTTATTTTCCGTTCCTTCCATTGATTGGTTGAACATTATGGTTTTATTTATCTTCTATTAGGTAAATAAAAAACGATTTACCAGGGCGTCGCTGATAACAAACGATTTTTGTAATTGCACAGAAAATTATTTTCTTATCGATTAGCTGTTCAGCAGGGTCAGACGTGTAAAAATGACACAGGTTTCAGTCAGGTTAAGAAACAGCGTACCTCGGCCTAGCAAACGAAAGTCGTAAAATTCAGTGCGAGAGGCGAGTAATATTCTTATGTAAGTAATCGAAGGTGGAGAAGAGAGAAACTGCAGTAATTACGTGATGTCAGTAGAACACCTGGCGATTTCGGAAAGTCGAGAAGGATTGTTGCCAAGTGATCACGAATTTTTTGACGATTAAATCAACAGTTAAAGTAAGTTGGGCAAGTTCTTGTTACAGCGAATTGTGCAAGCAGTTACGTCCAGTGTAATTCAAATGCAACAGATCCCGTACTGCCTTTGTTTACTGCTGTGATTGTGGACGCTGCTACTGGACAAAGGAGACAATAATTACATAGTGCCATAATTTATTATTTATAAGCCTACGTAGAGTACCTTTGGTCCAGTCAGGTAAGGTTTGTTCCTTACTGTTGTAGGCCTAGTTGTACCAAACTAAATAATAATATGTATTTTACTGGATTGAGATGCACTACACAGAGAAAAGGCAACGGCAACGTTTGCACTGCCAGGGAAGACATCAGAAATGGAAATTCGATAATATCAGGGTCCCGTCTGAAGATGTTACATAAAAGTGATTCTGACAAATCATTACACAGTTGAAATATATTTCATTTCTTGTTTCTGGGGACACCGGGTACTGTTGGCGTCTCTTTTGTTACTCGTCCCTCCACAAAATGTGCTTGTTTTAATGTCAATTTTATTTACAAATAATCCGCGCGCGCCCACTTCAAATTATTTTGGAATGTCTCGGAAAATTTTTTGTTTCATCTGGATTATAATTTTTTTCTTATATCTATGAGTTTACGAGTATTGTTGTACCGTGACGTGTAGAAAGAATAAGCACGTTCATTATAAGCAACGAAGACAGTTTGGGCAAAGACGTCGTGTGCGCAAACTGTTGCCGGCCGCAGTGTTCTTCAAACAGTAAATTTTGACAGATTCCGTTAATTGTCGTCACAGTGTTTATGATTACTCAAGCCTCTTTAATGTAGCGAAACAGCGTGCGAGCACATACGTTGTTGGTACGCAATAGGAGCGAATTAAAGAAAGAATAGTATAGATCTAACCTCAGCATGCAGTGGTCTACGGGAAGAAGGTAAAAGGCGTACACGTAGAGTCTTTTAAACGCTTCCAATGAACGGTAAGGAAAAATTCCATTCGTCTAGAAAATCGCAATAAATCATGATTTTTGTAATCTTAACGTCTACGAAGCGTAGCCTATACATTTTTCTATAATCTCAAAAATGATCCGGAGAAATCTCTTGTGCTATTTCCTACTAAAAAACTGAGTTATTTTGGATTCTATGGAAACATGGAAACAGTTTTATGACTCAGCATATCAACAATGGAGTATTCTATTGACAACTGGATAGGCTTTAGGAGGGGTAAAATATGAATTTATAGTAATATATAAAACAAAATCAAAGCAAATAATGAAAATTTGAAAAATTCTATTAATTCCTTTAATATGTAGTGGATTATTAATATTTAAAGTGTTAATGTCTTAGTTGTGCGTTTGTGTTTTTGATTAATTCAAGTTAACTCGGAATTTTTGAAAAATATTCTCTCTGACCGATCCACTTTTAATGCTATTATTATTCTTCAGTCAGTCCGTGGGTAGTTATGGCTTAATAACGTGTTGCGTATGGAGTGAATTCTAATTTCTTATCTAGACGATTTTCTTTTTTAACGAAAAACGTCAGTCAATTGCATTGCAAAAGTACTCAGTAAGTGGTGGTCTCAAAAAAGGAAATATACGCTCTTCATTCTACTCAGGCGTATCAGATTAAGTGGTAAATAACATGTATAGTCTAAATTATTTACTTGTCAAAAAAATTGGCATTTAAATCTGCACTGGGTTTTGTGTGAAATAACTTAATAAATTAAATAAACTTCAATTTTTAACATGCTACTAGCAAAACAGTTTCTCAAGCAGTCAGGAGAGAAAAAAGTAATTTCGGTTTAAGATAATTGTCCATGGTTTCCATCTTCATCCCTGGACTGGCTGTATGCAGAAACACTCACGAGCAAAATATACGCTTATATTACACGATAGTTCAGTCGGTTTAAAAACATATTTGTGACATTCGAAAAATAAAACTGAGAACGGCGGGTGTAGGTAGAAGAAGAAATGGATAGATAATTCTGATCATTGGTGTCTTAAATGGAAAATATAGTCAGTCGGTAGTGGCAGATACTGAATTAATCGCACTGCAGAGAATATCTAAGAAGAAATAAATTGAGTAGGGCGTTCGCCAACGGTCATACCACGTTGAATACACCGGTTCTCGTCCGATCAACGAAGTTAAGCAACGTCGGGCCCTGTCAGTACTTGGATGGGTGACCGCTTGAGAACACCGGGTGCTGTGTGTAGGCATCTCTTTTATTTTTTTTCGTTCCTTCCCTTGTTTGGTTAAACATTATAGTTTTATTTTCCTTCTACTAGGTAAATAAAAATCGATTTACCAGGGCGTCGCTGATAAAAAACGATTTTTGTAATTGCAGAGAAAATTATTTTCTTCTTGATTAGCTCTTTATCATAGGTCAGACGTGTATAAATTACTCAGGTTTCAGTCAGGTTAATAAGGAAACTCGTACAAAAACTAAGAAATAGCGGATCTCGGCCTATCAGACGAAAGTCGTAAGACTCAGTGCGAGAGGCGATTAATATTCTTAGGTGGAAATCGAAGGTGGTGATGAGAGAAACTGCAGTAATTACGTGATCTCAATAGAACACCTAGCGAATACGGAAAGTCGAGAAGGATTGCTGCCAAGTGATCACGAATTTGTTGGCGATTAAATCAACAGTTAAAGTACGTTGGGCAAGTTCTTGATACAGGGAATTGTGCAAGCAGTTACGTCCAGTGTAATTCAAATGCAACAGATCCCGTACTGCCTTTGTTTACTGCTGTGATTGTGGACGCTGCTACTGGACAAAGAAGACAATTACATCGTGCCATAATTTAACATGATAATATGTTTACGTAGAGTAGGCCTACATTAGGTCCAGTCGGGTAAGGTTTGTTCCTTACGGTTGTAGGCCTACTTGTACCAAACTAAATAATATATGCATTTGACTGGATGGAGATGCATTACACAGAGGAAAGGCAACGGCAACGTTTGAACTGGCAGGGAAGACATCAGAAATTGAAATTCGAAAATATCAGGGTCCGTCTGAAGATGTTACGTAAAAGTGAATCTGACAAATCAATACACAGTTGAAATGTATTTCATTTCCTTGTTTCTGCGAGGACCGCTTGCCGTTCGTACGAGCGCGTGGCGACGCGCGGTTGTATTTGACAGTCTCAAAAAATGCGCACAGACGTGTAAACGGAAAGTGTACCGAAACGATTGTAAGTTTAGTTAAATAAAATAAGTGCCATTTGAAATAGGTGGACTTTAGTTTGTCGAGACACATATTTTATAATATGTGTGCGTTTTCCTGAAGATCGTACTGTGCGTTATGACAGAGTAACTGACGTCACATAAAACACACTGACTGCTTTAGTTGCGAATAAAAATCAAGCCTGCGTGTACAAAGAATACTTATGTACTTCGCACCGCACATAATGTATAAGAAGAATGAAATTGGGAAGACCGTTCGTCAACGGCCATACCACGTTGAATACACCGTTTCTCGTCCGATCACCGAACTTAAGCAACGTCGGGCCCGGTCAGTACTTGGATGGGTGACCGCTTGGGAACACCGGGGTGCTGTTGTGGCATCTCTTTTATTTTTTGTTCCTTCCCTTGTGTGGTTGAACTTCATAGTTTTATTTTCTTTGTATTAGGTAAATAAAAATCGATTTACCAGGGCGTCGCTGATAAAAAACGATTTTTGTGGTGTGACGATTTAAATAAAAAAAAAATAAAATAAAAAAAAAAATTTATTAATAGAAATCGAAGAATGGGAAGTTAGTTAAAAAACATTAAATCGCACTATTAACCCAATTACCCCTGGATTAACTCATGGTAGTGATGAGACTTAAATAAGAAAATTTAACTAGTATTAATTAATTAAAATTGTGGAAGCAGGCAAAAGTTAAAGAATAAAACTGTTAACCCTTTATTAAACTTATCATGCTATGACCTGTGAATTCCGGATTCAACTTGTATACCCAGCCGGCATTAAATAAGAAATACGTGTGAACCATAATATAAAGAATTAATAATTTAAAGTCACTAGTAATAGGTGTAATAATTTCAGTATACGAGGAAAATCTCGATTGTTTGTTTTGTCTAACTGTAAGACTGTAGTATTAAGTAAAAGATGGAACTATATTATGGCGGAGTATTCGCTCCGCGTCTTCGCAACTTTCCTGTTGAAACAACTAGGGATTAACGATGCGGCTTTCTAACTGTAAACAGCTCCACGCTGGGGCTCTATACAAAATGTTATTTTTGTGTGTATTTTAATTTAAGTGTTAACCTCCACTAAAAGTGTGGACAGCTAGACATAAGTAACGAAAATGTAGTGAGTAAATTTTTGTGAAACAAACATGTAAGAAAAAGGAAAAACGTGTATAAGAGGTGACATCTCCTGTAATTTAAATATCCAGTCAAATATTGTTTAAGTTAAAAGAAATTCCAACATAATGTACAAACAATACGTAAACTCCAACACGACGGTGCAATTAAACAGGTGATGTGAATAACAGTGAAAAGTGACGACTGCGAACTATACGGCCTTTACTCTATCTCCGAGAATCCTGACGACTTCACGTTAGCTGGCACCATCACATCCATTTCATCGTTACTGGACAGACTACTCCTAGGACAATCCTCGACTACAAGAGTACGGAAGAATCACTCGTCAAGACACGGACAGTTAACCATAATATAAGAGGTGACGCGGGAGCTCGTCTTCCGTGAGTTATACATATTTTAAAATATAAGTAATTAAAGATGAAAAAGACTTTCAAAAGACAATCAATAAGCTCTAAGATTTAAACTGATGTAACCACCAATTCTTGCAATCATACGTTGTAACTTAACCTTCTTTATGTAACTTCAAAAGTTGCTCAACTAAATAAAACCATTCTTCAAATGGTACTTAAGGAATAATGTAATCATATAATCAAGTATGGTAAATTTGAAAATTCTTAACAAGAAAAAGAAAGACTCGGATCCGAAGTAAACTCATTATCTAAATGATCATTTTATTTTAGATAGAAAACCCCCTTACAATCTCAGAGTAAATAATATCTTTATTTGTAATGTGTTACGTATACTATGTGAATAAAAGGGATGTCATCTTTGTTGCATACTAAAGTGATTGCATAAATCAGTTAAATTCTTCCCCCTGTTTCCTATAATTAGAATAATTGTAATTTTGTTAGTCTTGTGTTTTGAGTTTCAGTTTATTACAACGTAGGCAGCCTGTATAATTGGCTAGCGTCAATTATCACAGGTTCCCTGGATTATGACGTAGCCGACACGTCATAAAATGCGCCACTCTGCTTTCTTGTAAAATAATTGTTTACGTAGTGTCACATATAAAAAAATGCGACCCTCTGCTGATCTATGCACTCAGTTAAGGTATTTTATGTAACTCAAAAAGGCTAAGTTGCATGAAAGAAAAATAGCGACAGTATAAATTTACCATTGTGAATTGTGTGTGAGATTACGCTCGTACTTGTATATAATTTATTTAACATACGCGAAAATAATTCAAACTATTATTGTATTACACCAATGCAAGTACCTACATGAATTTTAGTGCTTGTCAAACTGTTCAGTCTTTAACACGTCTGTTTTGTGACAATTCAAGACCTGTAGTTTCCTGAATATGCCTGCATAAATGTGTAATTTATATTTCTGTTGTCACGGTGCGTCATATAAACTATTGACTAAGTTAAACCAGTTTAATTACGTGTAAATAAATTTGTAAGTTAATTCTGCAAAAAAAAAAAAAAGAATTAGAGAAAGTTAAATTTGAACGTAAAACGAATAATAGTTAAACTCAGCTTGATAACAGGCTGTAGCTTGTTTAAAACGCATATCGGTACGTATTGCACTTACCCCCTTGTTGAAGCCAGCCGAGACTAGTCGATAAAGGTAGCCGTAAGCTATTGTTGTATAGAACAATAACGCTCCTCACCCCAAGTGTATTTCTCCCCTTCTCACGCGTACAACAAGTATGCCATTGTTTACAAAGAAAACTAGTCTGACCTACATTCCAGCGTAACAGCTGATCGTTGACAATAAAATGACGTCTGTGTGAAATTTCCTTCTTTCTCTGAGATGAGAAGTAACTCTCTTACTACCAATGCAAATGTTTTGACCATGAATTATATTGTGTATGTCATAAGTATATAGTGTAGTAAAGTAAATTTTAGTGTGTTAGATATAAGGTAAACATGGCCCTATTTAATCCAGATTTACTATTAAAGGACGAGCTGTCTTATGAAGCTCTTTTACGTGGTCTATCCCATGCGAATGTAACAGTCGCGGAATTGCGCAAGTCTATACGCGAAAGTGGATTTGATGCACCCGTGCAGTTAAGCAACCTGAGCGGACTCGATTATGAGAGCGAGAGAGAAACTTGTAATGCCAAGTATAGCGAGTTGACCTTATTGTCCCAAACCCTTCAAGACGAGAAATCTCCTGCGGTAATATTGCGGACAACTCAAAGGATAGAACACTTAACCCGGCGAATTAAAAATTTGTTGAACTGGCCTAACCTTACGGAAATTCCTCCCGAAGTCCAAAGTTTTGCGGATGAAGCTTTACGCCAATTACCTTCTATCATCAACAAATTACGAAGAAAATCCGACTCGTTCCGAATGGATGAAATTGAAAAATCCTTGAAGAAACTACACATCTCGCCAATTCAATCTCGTACGTCAGAACAACCTCTCCCCAACGCGGATCGGGACTCGCCCGCCGGATCTAAAATACAACCTACGCGAGAGCTAAACCCAAATAGAGATTTAAATACCCAGACTGTATCTGAAACCCCTCCTCCCAGTGGTTTCCAAATTCGCACCGGAATGTATGAATTGACTACCCCTAATGCATTATCTGGTCCTCCCAAAGCTGTGCAACACGTAAATTATAACGCGGACCTCTACGGAAAAATCACTCACCCCGTAGAAAAACTCTTAGCTGAAATTCCATACACTGATGGTTTGAATGTTACTAAACTACTGAATTTCATCAAATATCTCCTGCAGATAAAAGATCTACAGCAGCTAAATGACTGGCAAATTTTGCAAGTCCTCCTACCGAAATGTAAACCCCCGTTAAAGAATCGTGTGCTAGAATCATTAAGCTCTACCCTTCCAGTAGAAGAACTGCATACTACAATCATAAACTATTTTATTCCCACCGGAATTTATGAGGAACTTAAGAGAAAGACCGTACTACGAGTACAAGGAAATAATGAGAGGTTGGCCCATTACATCTCAGACATCAGGGAGTCTTCTCGACTACTGCAAGTAGATTGGAATGAGAGACAGATGGTGGATACCATTTTAGTAGGATTGTCTCCAGAAGAAAGATCTCGTTTAGCGTTAATAAATCGACCCAACACCTTTGCGGATCTCGAACAATGCAGTATTCACTCGTCGAACGTATGGTACTCAGATCAGAACAGACATGAGGTGAAATCAATCGAGGCGAATAGAAATGAATTGCAAGCCCTAGTACCCAATGTGCCAACCCAGTATGTAAAGCGAGTATTTAATAGACCGAGCAATTTGCACAACCCTGGTAAATCAACTGACGCGCAACCTAAAACGGAAGCAAGGTAATCTTCTCGTAATAAAAATACGTGTTATAACTGCGGTAAGTATGGACACATAAGTAGAAACTGTAACAACAAGCAATACGAACGTAAACACCCTAATCCAAAAAATATGTAAGGCAGGGAGACCCGAAATCCTGTGTCTTCCGCAGCAACTTGAGAACCGGTAAACCCAAAGAAATGTACGACAATAATAAAAGAAAAAGAAACACTAGAGAAATAGATCCCTATGTTAGGAGGTTTATTGAGAAATGTAACGCGACAACTAAATGTGATTGGACTAAAAGTCTATTGCCCTTCATACAAATTGACCTAGGTGTTACATCCACCCTCGGATTAATCGATTCTGGATCGACTAGAACCTTAATCAGTCAAAAGTTAGCGGATAAATTATTCGAACACAACCTAGTGAAACGCAGTCAAACTGTGAATATAAAATGTGCGACAGCTAATAAACAAAATATAGTGATAAAACTCAGCATCACCATTAAAGTAAAAATTAAGAAGCTAACGTGGTTTTCTACAATGTTAGTATGTGATGATATCGGACCCGACCTAATATTGGGAGCTGACTTCATCAGTAAAACGGGAATAATTCTTGACATCCACGCGAAGAAATATTATTTTAGATTCCACCGTACACGGAAGTATAATTTTGATTGTACAACTGACGAACAAGAAAGTACTAGATCATCGACTGCACACATAGTACACCATGAGTCTGAATTATCTCATCTAGAAAATAGAGATAGGCTGCGAATGCAGAAATTAATAAAAGAGTTTTCCACCGTTCTTACCCCTAAGCTAGGACTTACGAACCTAATAGAATATAAGATCAATCTGAGCGATCACAAAGTAATACGCCTACCCCCGTACAAGTTATCGCCGCCCAAAATGGAAGTGATAAGGAACCATATCAACAAGTTGTTAGAACAAGGAGTCATCGAACCCTCTACGTCTCCGTATTCATCACCTCCTTTTTAGTACCTAAAGGTTACGACAAACATAGACTAGTTGTGGACTACCGGCAATTAAATAAACGAATAGAATTTGAATCTATCCCGCTTCCAGACATCCACAGTGCTTTTCATTACTTCACAAGAGCGAAAGTTTTTACGATAATGGATCTAAATCAAGCATTTCACCAAATACCCCTTTCAGAGGAATCCAAACGTCTAACCGCGTTTGCTGTTCCTTTCAACCTGTACCAATTTACTAGAGTACCCTTTGGAATATCACAAGGAAGTTCCGTATGTAGTAGACTATTAGAGAGAATATTTAATGATATTAAATTTAGATATGTGTATCACTACCTGAACGACATCGTAATCTATAGCGAATCGATGGAACAACATCTTAAACATCTACGTGAAGTGTTATCTCGATTACAAAAAGCAGGACTAACAGTTAATCCCAAAAAGGTAAATTTTGCAGTCCCACACTTTTCATTTTTAGGTCACATCGTGAAGGCCAACGGAAAGGTAAGCATAGACCCCGAACGAACCCGTGCGATCAGAGAATTTTTACCCCCGCGAGATGCAAAAGGAATAGCCCGATTTTTGGGAATGGTAAACTATTTCCACAAGTATATTCCCCATCTAGCCGAAATAGCCGCACCTCTGAATGCCTTAAGAAAGAAGGGAGCGAAATTTGAATGGACTCCACAACACCAAACTGCGTTCGAACAACTAAAAGAAAGCATCATATCACCCCCAGTTTTAGAAACTGATAATCAAGCATTATCTTGGTTACTGAATCACCCTAAACAGTTGGGACGTATTGGAAGATGGGTATTGAGGTTAAACTGTTACAAATTCAAAGTACAACATGTTAAAGGTACACAAAATGTAGTCGCTGATACCCTGTCCCGTATGTTCCAGTCGCCCACTAATACTCTCGAAAGCAAGGAGAGCCTGGAAACACCCGTTGTTAACACAGTAATTACCGAATTCCCCCTTGCGTTTACCAACATCGCTCAATATCAACAACATGACCCTCTTCTCAAAACCGATTATAGAACAACTCGAGCAAGGAATTAAATCAGAGAAATACGTATTAAGTAAAAGAATACTATGCCACAGAATAGCAAATGGAAAGGAATTAAGGATAATAGCCCCTGATGTAATTAAGCCCATGCTGATGGAATACTTCCATTCATCTACCATTGGAGCCCATATGGGAATAAATAAAACAATACATCGCATTCGTAAGGAATATCATTGGAACAATATGAACAGCGAAATAGCTAGCTTCGTTAAAAAGTGTAAGTTATGCGCGCTCAGAAAACCAGCAAGAAATAGTCAAATAAGCCAATTAATTTCAGAAATCCCTACTACCCCATT
Organism: Magicicada septendecula; assembly: GCA_034769895.1. Lineage (NCBI taxonomy): Eukaryota > Metazoa > Arthropoda > Insecta > Hemiptera > Cicadidae > Magicicada > Magicicada septendecula. The sequence goes on along the minus strand of CM068375.1, from coordinate 148,163,939 downwards.
CTCTAAACTTTATTTAGACTTTTCAGGTCCCTACCCTCGATCTAAATCAGGTAATACGATGCTACTCATATGTGTAGATTCGTTCACCAAATTTGTTTGGATGTATCCCATGCGGCGAGCGTTAGCGTCGACCACTGTAAAGATATTACAGGAGAGATTATTTAAAGATTATGGTACCCCTGTACATCTAGTGTCAGATAACGGACCCCAGTTTAAGGCTAAGGAATTTAAGAATATGTGTTTCAAGTTAGGTATAGACCATATTACCACTACGGAGTATCGTCCGCAAGGCAATATTGCTGAAAGGTATCTGCGAAACCTCAAATCTGCTTTAATTGCCTACCATGCGAACGACCATACGTCTTGGGACCAGAACCTATCCTGGATACAGTACGCCTTCAATTCCGCTTACCACGAAGGACATAAGTCTACCCCGTTTGAGTTACTATACAAATACATGACTTACTACCTCAGCAAATTAAGGATAAGCAGATTAAACGAATCTGGAATGAAGCCCGCGTAAACTTAAGAGCGAACTTAGAAAAATCGCGAAAATATCACGAGAGAAGTAATGATACTAATTTAGTTAGGTACCAAGTCTGTGACTTAGTAATGTACAAGACACACCCGACTAGTAGTGCTATTGATAAGACCACCTCTAAACTATCATACCGATGGTGTGGTCCTTACCGAATCCAGAAGTACTTAACCCCAGTTACAGTAGCCCTGTACGAACCTGCGACGCAAGAATATGTACGGAGAACACATATTTCGCAGATAAAATTGTATAAAAAAAAAAATAAAACTAGAAAAAGGTAATAATAGGTAGACAAGTTATCTTGTACCTGAGTAACCGTGTGAAGCGCTAATCATAGAATTAGGACTGAGGCCTGATCAACCTTAGATCCTGTTCAGCAAAAGATGAGAGAAATAAGTAGTCAGTTAACCACAACCTGACCACTAAGTAAGAAGTTATCTAGATAGTAACTCTCTGTAGAGAGTAACCAAAACCCAAAGAAAAAACCGGTAGTAGATTTAAGTAATAGAAATAAGTAGAAGTTTGTGTGTTTTAAAGTGTAGTAATTAAGTATCAACTTTACGTAATTTAAGAAGTAATTTGTAAGTATATGTATATATTGTTTGATACTCAAAGAAATAAGTTGTGTATAACTCATGCAAATAAATAAATGAAAGAAAAAGGGAGAAGAAGCAGAGAAACTCCACACAGTAACGACAAGTGTACCCCAGTGACTAACTTTCGAATCCACTTAATAAATGTTTCCCCCATGTCAATTTTAAGCGGCGGAGTATGTGACGATGTAAATAAAAAAAAAAAATAAATAAAAAATTTAATAATAGAAATCGAAGAATGGGAAGTTAGTTAAAAAACATTAAATCGCACTATTAACCCAATTACCCCTGGATTAACTCATGGTAGTGATGAGACTTAAATAAGAAAATTTAACTAGTATTAATTAATTAAAATTGTGGAAGCAGGCAAACGTTAAAGAATAAAACTGTTAACCCTTTATTAAACTTATCATGCTATGACCTGTGAATTCCGGATTCAACTTGTATACCCAGCCGGCATTAAATAAGAAATACGTGTGAACCATAATATAAAGAATTAATAATTTAAAGTCACTAGTAATAGGGGTAATAATTTCAGTATACGAGGAAAATCTCGATTGTTTGTTTTGTCTAACTGTAAGACTGTAGTATTAAATAAAAGATGGAACTATATTATGGCGGAGTTTTCGCTCCGCGTCTTCGCAACTTTCCTGTTGAAACAACTAAGGATTAAAGATGCGGCTTTCTAACTGTAAACAGCTCCACGCTGGGGCTCTATACAAAATGTTATTTTTGTGTGTATTTTAATTTAAGTGTTAACCTCCACTAAAAGTGTGGACAGCTAGACATAAGTAACGAAAATGTAGTGAGTAAATTTTTGTGAAACAAACATGTAAGAAAAAGGAAAAACGAGTATAAGAGGTGACATCTCCTGTAATTTAAATATCCAGTCAAATATTGTTCAAGTTAAAAGAAATTCCAACATAATGTACAAACAATACGTAAACTCCAACAAGACGGTGCAATTAAACAGGTGATGTGAATAACAGTGAAAAGTGACGACTTCGAACTATACGGCCTTTACTCTATCTCCGAGAATCCTGACGACTTCACGTTAGCTGGCACCATCACATCCATTTCATCGTTACTGGACAGACTACCCCTAGGACAATCCTCGACTACAAGAGTACGGAAGAATCACTCGTCAAGACACGGACAGTTAACCATAATATAAGAGGTGACGCGGGAGCTCGTCTTCCGTAAGTTATACATATTTTAAAATATAAGTAATTAAAGATGAAAAAGACTTTCAAAAGACAATCAATAAGCTCTAAGATTTAAACTGATGTAACCACCAATTCTTGCAATCATACGTTGTAAATTAACCTTCTTTATGTAAGTTCAAAAGTTGCTCAACTAAATAAAACCATTCTTCAAATGGTACTTAAGGAATAATGTAATCATATAATCAAGTATGGTAAATTTGAAAATTCTTAACAAGAAAAAGAAAGACTCGGATCCGAGGTAAACTCATTATCTAAATGATCATTTTATTTTAGATAGAAAACCCCCTTACAATCTCAGAGTAAATAATATCTTTATTTGTAATGTGTTACGTATACTATGTGAATAAAAGGGATGTCATCTTTGTTGCATACTAAAGTGATTGCATAAATCAGTTAAATTCCTCCCCCTGTTTCCTATAATTAGAATAATTATAATTTTGTTAGTCTTGTGTTTTGAGTTTCAGTTTGTTACAACGTAGGCAGCCTGTATAATTGGCTAGCGTCAATTATCACAGGTTCCCTGGATTATGACGTAGCCGACACGTCATAGTGGTTGCACAGAAAATTATTTTCTTCTCGATTAGCTGTTCATCAGAGGTCAGACGTGTAAAAATTACTCAGGTTTCAGTCAGGATAATTAGGAAACTCGTACAAAAACAAAGAAATAGCGGATCTCGGCCTATCAGACGAAAGTCGTAAGACTCAGTGCGAGAGGCGAGTAATATTCTTAGGTGGTAATCAAAGGTGGAGATGAGAGAAACTGCAGTAATTACGTGATCTCAATAGAACACCTAGCGAATACGGAAAGTCGAGAAGGATTGCTGCCAAGTGATCACGAATTTGTTGGCGATTAAGTCAACAGTTAAAGTACGTTGGGCAAGTTCTTGATACAGCGAATTGTGCAAGCAGTTACGTCCAGTGTAATTCAAATGCAACAGATCCCGTACTGCCTTTGTTTACTGCTGTGATTGTGGACGCTGCTACTGGACAAAGAAGACAATTACATCGTGGCATAATTAAAAATGATAATAGGCATACGTAGAGTACATTTGGTCCAGTCGGGTAAGGTTTGTTCCTTACTGTTGTAGTCCTACTTGTACCAAACTAAATAAAATATGCATTTGACTGGATTGAAAAATACGCACAGACGTAAAAACGGAAAGTGTACCGAAACGTTTGCAGTTAAATAAAATAAGTGCCATTTGAAATAGGTGGGCTTTAGTTTGTCGAGACACATATTTTATAATACGTGTGGGTTTTCCTGAAGACCGTTCTGTGCGTTATGACAGAGTAACTGACGTCACATAAAACACACTGACTGATTTAGTTGCGGATAAATCTCAAGTCTGCATATACAAAGAATAACCTATTTATGTACTTCGCACCGTACATAATATCTAAGAAGAATGAAATTGGGAAGAGCGTTCGCCAACGGCCATACCACGTTGAATACACCGGTTCTCGTCCGATCACCGAAGTTAAGCAACGTCGGGCCCGGTCAGTACTTAGATGGGTGACCGCTTGGGAACACCGGGTGCAGTTGGCGTCTCTTTTGTTACTCGTTCCCTCCACAAAATGTGCTTGTTTTAATGTCAAATTTATTTACAATTAATCCGCGCGCGCCCACTGCAAATAATTTTGGAATTTTTCGGAAAATTTTTTGTTTCTTCTGGATTATAATTTTTTACTTATATCTATGAGTTTACGAGTATTGTTGTACCGTGACGTGTAGAAAGAATAAGCACGTTCACAATAAGCATCCAAGACAGTTTGGGCAAAGACGTCGTGAGCGCAAACTGTTGCCGGCCGCAATGTTCTTCAAACAGTAAATTTTGACAGATTCCGTTAATTGTCGTCACATTGTTTATGATTACTCAAGCCTGTTTATTGTAGGAAAACGACGTGCGGAGACATACGTTGTTGGTACGCGATAGGAGCGAATAAAAGAAATAATAGGATAGATCTAACCTCAGCATGCAGTGGTCTACGGTAATAAGGTTGCCTAATAGGCGTACATGTAGCGTCTTTTAAAACGATTCCATGAACGGTAAGGAAACATTCCATTCGTCTAGAAAATCGCAATAAATCATGATTACTGTAATTTTAACATCTACGAATCGTATATATTTTTCTAAAATCGCAACAATGATCCGGATAAATCTCTTGCGTTATTTCGTACTAATAAACTGAATTATTTTGGATTCTATGTGTAACCCCTCTTTACGTATGACTTGTAACAAAAATTTTTTTTTCTAAAGAGGGGTCACAAGATAATTAAAACTAGGCCAAAGCCTAGAGAAGCCAAAAATGCGCTGGATCCAGTGAGATGGGACTTGCAATTAAAACTCACAAAATTAACAACCAATAAAATCTTTTTATTATAAACAAACTCATTATATCTCCTTAAAAATGTTACTTGAAAAATTAATAAATAGAAAATTCATATCTATATTTTCCTTAAAAAAATGTTACTTGAAAAATTAATAACTAGAAAATTCATTTCTATATTTTCCTTAAAAAATGTTACTTGAAAAATTAATAAATAGAAAATTCATTTCTATATTTTCCTTAAAAAAATGTTACTTGAAAATCAATAAATATAAAATTCATTTCTATATTTTCCTTAAAAAAATGTTACTTGAAAATCAATAAATATAAAATCTATATTCTATATTCTCCTTTTAAAAATGTTACTTGAAAATTAATAAATATAAAATCTATATTCTATATTCTCCTTTTAGATATGTTACTTGAAAATTAATAAATATAAAATCTATATTCTATATTCTCCTTTTAAAAATGTTACTTGAAAATTAATAAATATAAAATCTATATTCTATATTCTCCTTTTAGAAATGTTACTTGAAAATTAATAAATATAAAATCTATATTCTATATTCTCCTTTTAGCCCTATATCTAACCCCCAAAAATACACACGAATATACAATACATATACACGTTCCACAACACAGGACAATTACAACTTCTATCATTAAAATCTTGCCACACCTTTTTCACCCCATGAGGTACATAATTAACAATTTATAAATATCCTTGCACGTAACACCTATTGCAAGATCTTAATACCTAATATGTGTATAACATATTATATGTGTATAATAAGATATATGTTTGTAACACCAGTGGCCCCAGGACGTACTAAATTCAGGAGTTGGCATAGTGCCTGATACTATTATAAAGTGCTCCCACATTGAGCACTTAGACTTGGAGTAATTATAATTAGAATCCAGTAAACACACAAGTGATCATAATCAATTAAAAGAATTTAAATATGATAAATTTTGTTAAATATTGAAAACAGTAACGTGTCATAATGACTTATAACCTTTTAAAATTAATTTGGCCCAAAGGCCGACATGTTCCTAGGCAAGATAGTGCATAACTCAACCTGTCCCAAGAGCATGTTCAAGTCTGCATGAAAATCCACCTATACAGGATTAAACTGGTGACCCGACTGAACTACCAAAGAAACTTCTATCCCTATATGACCCAAACTGAATATAAAAATGTGAAATTAAAGCATAAAATGAAAACTAAATCTAACCAGTGAAATTACATGTTTATTGAATGAATTAGTAGCACTAAGGTAACCCTTCTACTGAAAACAAGAAAGAAATTTACACGCCTGAATGGTAAGCAGCCACAGATACATGCCAACCTCTGGGCTCACAGTTTATACAAACAGAGTTACAAAATGTACAAAAGATTCCCCCCCAAGTCCACGCACTATTCTGTCCCGTTAACCGGGGACCCAATTAAAATGTTTAAAGCTTAAAGTCATTGATGTAGTGTGACTATATGTCCACGGGTTCTAGTGGGTTACATCACACTGTGTAAAAGTAAATTGGTTTGGTGTCACCTGATATATTCCATGGTGTGAAGTGGTGGTATTCTGGTCTACATTTTAGTGTGTTTGTGGCCTATCCTCGCTATTCTCCTCCGGCAGATGAAGTTGAGAGAGAGTCTAGGTGTTCATGTCAGGATGGAGCTGTTCCTCGACTTGCAGCGAGGGACCCTATTCATACAAAATATTATCAGCGATAAGTTCCCAAAACTAATTCCCCCAGAAACCTCACACGCACCAAAATCCATATATAATATTAAACACAGCTTTAGGCCTACTTAAAATGATAGTTTGACACACTCTGCAACAGGTTATACGGCCACATGGCCCTATCTTGGAAAACATTTAGTTTAGTTAAATTTCATATTATTCTGACTTTACATTATTCTCAATTCTGGTGCCTTAGTTAAGACTTCTGAAATTAATATAGTATTACTATAATTACCAATAAAAGTTACATTTAAATTACTCAAAATTACACATTTTGCCACGTGGCGTGATAGGTTAGCTGATTTCATTCATATCTGGACTTATTAAACAAATTCCCTTTTGCATAACTTTATATTAATGTATTTAAGCATATTGCCGTGACTTACCGCAGATCTGTATTAGTTTAGCCTGCCATAGATGAAGATGGTGCAATTAAAAACTTCTTTCTGTCGGAGAAGATATGCGACGAGGCGTTAGGTTGGAAGACTAGCAAAAGACAGCTTTTTGAACGCAGTTCCGGCATTTCGATGCTCGCAATCAGCAGCTAACACCAGAGCGCAGCACCAATCAGGCACAGCTTAATAACCACATTACAGTATTGTAAACGCTACCGCTAAATACAGTACACTATTTTTCGTCGGCTTTCTCGTTAAATACCGTACACGGTTTTTGATTATTCGCGCCGATATAAATTAATCGGCACATATGGAAACACATGGAAACAGTTTTACAACTCAGTATCAACAACAGAGTATTCTGTTGAAAACTGGATGGGTTTTAGGAGGGGTAAAATATAAATTTATAGTAATATATAAAACAAAATCAAAGCACATAATTAAAATTTGAAAAATTCTATTAATTCATTTAATAAGTAGTGGATTATAAATATTTAAAGTGTTAATGTCTTAGATGTGCGTTTGTGTTTTTGTTAAATTCAAGTTAACTCGGAATTTTTTGAAAAATAATCTCTCTGACCGATGTACTTTTAATGCTACTATTATTCTTCAGTCAGTCGGTGGGTAGTTATGGCTTAATAACGTGTTGCGTATGGAGTGAATTCTAAGTTCTTATTTAGACGATTTTCATTTTTAGCGAAAAACGTCAGTCAATTGCATTGCAGCAGAACTCAGTAAGTGGTGGTCTTAACTAAGGAAATATACGCTCTACACTCTACTGAGGCGTATCAGATTAATTGGTAAATGACATGTAACTTATAGTCTAAATTGTTGACTTGTCAAAAAAATTGGCATTTAAATCTGCACTGGGGTTTGTGTGAAATAACTTAATAAATTAAATAAACTTCAATTTTTAACATGCTACTAGCAAAACAGTTTCTCAAGCAGTCAGGAGAGAAAAAAGTAATTTCGGTTTAAGATAATTGTCCATGGCTTCCATCTTCATCCCTGGACTGGCTGTATGCAGAAACACTCACGAGCAAAATATACGCTTACATTACACGATAATTCAGTCGGTTTAAAAACATATTTGTGACATTCGAAAAATAAAAATGACCACGGCGGGTGTAGGTAGAAGAAGAAATGGATAGATAATTCTGATCATGGTGCCTTGAATGGAAAATACAGTCAGTCGGTAGTGGCAGATACTGAATTAATCACAGTGCAGAGATCTTTTAAGAAGAAAGAAATTGAGTAGGGCGTTCGCCAATGGTCATACCACGTTGAATACACCGGTTCTCGTCGAATCAACGAAGTTAAGCAACGTCGGGCCCGGTTAGTGCTTGGATTGGTGACCGCTTGGGAACACGGGTGCTGTAGGCATTTCTTTAATTTTTCGTTGTTTCCCTTGTTTGGTTGAACATTATAGTTTTATTTTCCTTCTATTAGGTAAATAAAAATCGATTTAACAGGGCGTCGCTGATAAAAAACGATTTTTGTAATTGCACAGAAAATTATTTTCTTCTCGATTAGCTCTTTATCATATAGGTCAGACGTGTAAAAATTACTCACGTTTCAGTCAGGATAATAAGGAAACTCGTACAAAAACAAAGAATAGCGGATCTCGGCCTATCAGACGAAAGTCGTAAGACTCAGTGCGAGAGGCGAGTAATATTCTTAGGTAGTAATCGAAGGTTAAGATGAGAAAAACTGCAGTAATTACTTGATCTCAATAGAACACCTGGCGAATACGGAAAGTCGAGAAGGATTGCTGACAAGTGATCACGAATTTGTTGACGATTAAATTGACAGTTAAATTACGTTGGGCAAGTTCTTGATACAGCGAATTGTGCAGGCAGTTACGTCCAGTGTAATTCAAATGCAACAGATCCCGTACTGCCTTTGTTTACTGCTGTGATTGTGGACGCTGCTACTGGACAAAGAAGACAATTACATCGTGCGATAATTTGACATGATAGTAGGTCTACGTAGAGTAGGCCTACATTTGGTCCAGTCGGGTAAGGTTTGTTCCATACTGTAGTACATGTACCAAACTAAATAATATATGCATTTGACTGGATGGAGATGCATTACACAGAGAAAAGGCAATGGCAACGTTTGAACTGGCAGGGAAGACATCAGAAATTGAAATTCGAAAATATCAGGGTCAGTCTGAAGATGTTACGTAAAAGTGATACTGACAAGTCAATACACAGTTGAAATGTCTTTCATTTTCTTGTTTCTGCGAGGACCGCTTGCCGTTATTACGAGTGCGTGGCGACGCGCGGTTGAATTTGACAATCTAAAAAAATGCGTACAGACGTGAAAACGGAAAGTGTACCGTAACGATTGTAGTTAAATAAAATAAGTGCCATTTGAAATAGGTGGACTTTAGTTTGACGAGACACATATTTTATAATATGTGTGCGTTTTCCTTAAGATCGTACTGTGCGTTATGACAGAGTAACTGACGTCACATAAAACACACTGACTGCTTTAGTTGCGAATAAAAATCAAGTCTGCGTGTACAAAGAATACTTAGGTACTTCGCACCGCACATAATGTATAAGAAGAATGAAATTGGGAAGACCGTTCGCCAACGGCCATACCACGTTGAATACACCGGTTCTCGTCCGATCACCGAAGTTAAGGAACGTCGGGCCCGTTCAGTACTTGGATGGGTGACCGCTTGGGAACACCGGGGTGCTGTTGTTGTGGCATCTCTTTTATTTTTTGTCCCTTCCCTTGTTTGGTTGAACATATTAGTTTTATTTTCCTTCTATTAGGTAAATAAAAATCGATTTACCTGGGCGTCGCTGATAAAAAACGATTTTTGTGGTTGCACAGAAAATTATTTTCTTCTCGATTAGCTGTTCATCAGAGGTCAGAGGTGTAAAAATTACTCAGGTTTCAGTCAGGATAATAAGGAAACTCGTACAAAATCTAAGAAATAGCGGATCTCGGCCTATCAGACGAAAGTCGTAAGACTCAGTGCGAGAGGCGAGTAATATTCTTAGGTGGTAATCAAAGGTGGAGATGAGAGAAACTGCAGTAATTACGTGATCTCAATAGAACACCTGGCGAATACTGAAAGTCGAGAAGGATTGCTGCCAAGTGATCACGAATTTGTTGACGATTAAATTGACCGTTAAAGTACGTTGGGCAAGTTCTTGATACAGCGAATTGTGCAAGCAGTTACGTCCAGTGTAATTCAAATGCAACATATCCCGTACTGCCTTTGTTTACTGCTGTGATTGTGGACGCTGCTACTGGACAAAGAAGACAATTACATCGTGGCATAATTTAAAATGATAATAGGCATACGTAGAGTACATTTTGTCCAGTCGGGTAAGGTTTGTTCCTTACTGTTGTAGTCGTACTTGTACCAAACTAAATAAAATATGCATTTGACTGGATTGAAATGCATTACACAGAGAAGAGGCAACGGCAACGTTTGCACTCCCGGGAAGACATCAGAAATTGAAATTCGTTAATATTAGGGTCCCGTCTGAATATGTTACATAAAAGTGATTCTGCACACAGTTGAAATATATTTCATTTCCTTGTTTCCACGAGGACCGCTTCCCGTTCGTACGAGTGCGTGGCAACGCGCGGTTGAATTAGGAATCTCAAAAAATACGCACAGACGTAAAAATGAAAAGTGTACCGAAACGTTTGTTGTTAAATAAAATAAGTGCCATTTGAAATAGTTGGGCTTTAGTTTGTCGAGACACATATTTTATAATATGTGTGCGTTTTCCTGAAGACCGTTCTGTTCGTTATAACAGAGTAACTGACGTCACATAAAACACACTGACTGCTTTAGTTGCGGATAAATCTCAAGTCTGCATGTACAAAGAATAACCTACTTATGTACTTCGCACCGTACCTAATATCTAAGAATAATGAAATTGGGAAGAGCGTTCGCCAACGGCCATACCACGTTGAGTACACCGGTTCTCGTCCGATCACCGAAGTTAAGCAACGTCGGGCCCGGTCAGTACTTAGATGGGTGACCGCTTGGGAACACCGGGTGCAGTTGGCGTCTCTTTTGTTACTCGTTCCCTCCACAAAATGTGCTTGTTTTAATGTCAAATTTATTTACAATTAATCCGCGCGCGCCCACTGCAAATAATTTTGGAATATTTCGGAAAATTTTTTGTTTTTTCTGGATTATAATTTTTTACTTATATCTATGAGTTTACGAGTATTGTTGTACCGTGACGTGTAGAAAGAATAAGCACGTTCACAATAAGCATCCAAGACAGTTTGGCAAAGAATTCGTGAGCGCAAACTGTTGCCGGCCGCAGTGTTCTTCAAACAGTAAATTTTGACAGATTCCGTTATTTGTCGTCACATTTGTTATAGTGTGGAATAAAGAAATATAAGAGTTTACACTGTATAATAAAGTTTATTAACCCGTACACAAATACATACTAAATACGCAGTGCTACGGTGCGTGCGTCACTTACGGTGTCTCTACAAACTAAAAACTAACAAACTTATACATACTTACGCGCAGTACATATATTGTACAATATAAATATATTACATATATTCAACACGCCTCCTTACATTTATATTTATATTGTATTTACAATTTCAATTTTACAAATACACATTTCAAGTTCAACTTTTCAAGTTCAGCATAGTTCGAAATCTCTCAAACTTTTCTTTACACAATGACTTTGTAAATATATCAGCAATATTATCATCAGAATTTACCTTTACAACATTAATCATATTTTCTTTTATACATTCGTGTACATAATGGTAATGAACTTCAATATGTTTAGAATTTTTCGTAAAATTTCCATACTTTGCTAAATTTATCGCTCCCGAATTATCTTCGAAAATATTAATCGGTTTTTCTAAAGTTACATTAAACAATTTTAGCAATTCTTTCACAAATTTCAATTCACTCACAGCTTCCGACAACGCTACATACTCTGCATATGTCGAAGCCTTTGTTACACACTTTTGTTTTCTCGACTTCCAATAAATTACATTACCAAATAATCGAATTACATAACCAGTTGTGGATTTTCTGTCCAAATGGTCACCAGCCCAATTGGCATCAACATAACAATCTATAATTTCAGGATTATCATTTCTTTTATAAGTCAATTTTAAATCTTTCGTTAAATACAAGTACTTTAATATTCGCAAAGCATATTTAAAATGTGTTTCATTATAACAATTCTGATATCTACTTAAATAATTGACACTAAAGTTTATATCAGGCCTTGTAGCTGAGCTTATATATAATAATGCACCAATTAAATTTCTATATTGAATATTCCTTCCACAAATATCAGACTTTTCAACTTTTAATTTACCTCCATAGGTGTATTATTATACATCTTACTGTTTTCTAAATTATACTTTCTTACTAATGACTCAATATATTTTGTTTGACTTAATTTTATTTCACATTTACGGAACTCATATTCTACGGTAATACCAAGATATTCTTTAATTTTTCCAAGATCTTTCATTTTGAATATTTCTGATAAAAGTTTCTTAATATTTTGCATTTTTTCTTTGTTACGTCCACAAATTAATAAATCATCCACAAATATTAACAAATAAATAGTATCTTTTCCATTTCCAAAAGTATAAAAACAATAATCTAAATTACTTTTTTTAACACCCAAACTTATTAAAAATTTATCAAGACATTCATACCAAGCTCTGGGACTTTCCTTTAAACCATACAAAGCTTTTATTAACTTACACACTCTATTTGTCCCATCCTCATAACCTTTTGGTTGATGGACATATACCTCAGAACTTACTTTACCATTTAGAAATGCAGTTTCTACATCCATTTGTTCAATAATTAGACCCATTTGACAACAGTTGATAATAAAATCTTTAAGTTTGCATTCTCGCAACAGGAGAATAAACATCATCAATTTTATCGGTTTGCTGAAAACCTCTTACAACTAACCTGGCCTTATAAGCATTGTCAGACTTTTTTGTATAAATCCATTTTACATCCAATATTTTTTTACCATTTACATTTTCAACTAATTGCCAAGTCTTATTTTTATTTAACGAATCAATTTCTTTATCCATAGCTTTTGACCAATATTTACTTTCATTGCTTTCAAGCGCCTCCTCAAATGTACTAGGAGTATCTGCTCTACAATAATTTGCAAAAATATTACTATTATATACATAATAATCTTCATATCTTTTTGGTGGGTTTCTTATGCGCTCAGATTTTTTATTTTATTTTCATTTTCATCCCCTAGATTTTCATCTGTACCTTTAAAGCTATCATCAAGAGATTCATTATCTGAAGATTCATATACTTCTTCATCAGATTCACATTCATTCAAGCCAATACATTTTACATTTTCTTCAACAATATCAACATGTCTAGCCACTATTATTTTTCCATTAATTAGCACTCTATAACCAACTTCACTATAACCGATCAAAATTCCCATATCAGCCTTTTTATCCCACTTAGAAAATCTTTTTTGTTCCGGTTTTCTTACAAAAATTTTACTACCATATAAATGTAAATTTGAAACATTCGGTTTCGTCCCAAAAAATATTTCATAAGGAGTTTTCTTTTCTATAGTATTTGATAACGTACGATTTTTCAAATAAGTAGCAGCACAAACTATTTCAGGCCAATATTTTTTATGGATTTGTGCTTCAGCTAATAAACAACGTGACATATCCATTATCGTTCTGTTAAACCGTTCTGCGGTTCCATTTAATTCATGTACGTAAGCAGGACAATTATTAATTATAATACCTTTTTCTTTAGCAAAATTATAAATATTACCATTTAAGTATTCTTTCCCATTATCACATCTCAAAAATTTAATTCTTTTACCCGTTAAGTTTTCACATTCATTTACATATTGAACAAGACAATTGAAAACTTCATGGTATAAACTTTAGCTATCTTACTGTAATCATCAATAAAGGAAATAAAGTATTTTTCCCCGTTTAGACCAGCTGTTTTAAAAGGTCCACACACATCAGTATGAACAATTTCTAAAATATATTTTGCTCTTTTTCTATTATTTTCAAATGGAATATTATGCATTTTATTTTCAACACATATTTTACACTTCATGAATTCTGATTCAAGTTCATTTGGAATACCACTTAACGATTTATGTTTACACAAAATATTCAAATAATTAAAATTTACATGGCCCAGCATACGATGCCACCTTTCTTTTTTACTCATATTATCACCATTTTTATTTGCAACATTTACCAATGACTCTACATTTTTTAATTTACTTTTCATCTTATATAGACCATTTTCTTTCCAAGCTACAGCTGTAGTATTTCCAAAATTATCAATAATTTTTGTCATTTTACCTTTAGAAATAATCGTATTATTTTCCGTTATTTTACCATAACTTATTAAATTTGTATGCATATCTTTAGCATAAAATACATTTTGCATGTTTACTTCATTTTTCTTACCAAAAAGATCAAAGTAACTTACCACATTACCAATTTTAGTTGCTTTTACAACTCTATTATCTCCCAAATAAACATTAACAGGTTCTTTAAGTATCATACATTTATCAAAATATTTATCATCATTTATTATATGGTCAGTACAACCGCTATCTAATAACCAATTAATCTCGCACTTATTAAACTTATCTACCTTACTATTATGCGCCGCGTGATAGTCGACTCTTATAACCCATGCGCTCGTATCTGGATTCTTCTGCTGCGACTGAGTTGCTTGATGTGCTCTTGCACCTCGCTGACTTCGAAAATTGCCATGTCTTATGGCGTAGTTACTTTTTTCGGTTTCTTGTCGGCCTCGTGGTGCTCGCCATGTATTGCTGCTGCCTGTCGCTTGGCCACCATATTTACAGTCTCTCTTGATATGACCAGTTTTGCCACATTGAAAGCATGTTCGCTGTTGTCGACTTTTATCCGCCATGAATGCGTTAGATTTTCGTCCAGAATATTGATCCTTTTGATGCTTTATTTCAGTCATTTGAATTTTACTTTTCACATAATCCACAGTTTGATCTTCTTCTTTTAGTGCGTCTATTAAATCGCCTATATAACTGTATGATTCCGGCAACGTATTTAACATATAATTTAATTTTTCTTTTTCTGACACACTAACACCCGCGTTTTTATACTCGTTCACAGTTTTTTCAAAATCACTGAAGAATGTCGCTGAATCAGTATAATTTTTAAGTCTTAATTTTTCCAATTTATTTCTATATAAAATTTGCAATGCTGTAGACTTTTTCAAATACATTTCATCAAACTTTGGAATTATTTCATACGCCGTTGTTTTATCACTAATAAATTCCAATTGCTTATTCGTTATAGTACTGTATATATAGTTCATAACCTTTAAATCATTATCATCCCACGGGTCTTTATCCTGCGCCGTTTTTGCTCGTGTTATCACTTCATCACATTTTTTAAATTTCAAAAACAACACAATACGATTTTTCCACATACTATAGTCCTCTCCATCAAACACTGGAATTATAATGTCATTGTTCTTCGCCATTTTCTTTGCATCACAGCATGCGACAGCACTAAAAAAAAAACCGATACTCACATAAACGGCACTCTTGACCACAAATTTAGTAAACCACGGACCTCTGCTATCATGTTAAAGTGTGGATAAAGAAATATAAGAGTTTACACTGTATAATAAAGTTTATTAACCCGTACACAAATACATACTAAATACGCAGTGCTACGGTGCGTGCGTCACTTACGGCGTCTTACTACAAACTAAAAACTAACAAACTTATACATACTTACGCGCATTACATATATTGTACAATATAAATGTATTACATATATTCAACAACATTGTTTATGATTACTCAAGCCTGTTTACTGTAGCAAAACAACGTGCGAGCACATACGTTGTTGGTACGCGATAGGAGTGAATAAAAGAAATAATAGGATAGATCTAACCTCAGCATGCAGTGGTCTACGGTAATAAGGTTGCCTAATAGGCGTACATGTAGCGTCTTTTAAAACGATTCCATGAACGGTAAGGAAACATTCCATTCGTCTAGAAAATCGCAATAAATCATTATTACTGTAATTTTAACGTCTACGAATCGTATATATTTTTCTAAAATCGCAACATTGATCCGCATAAATCTCTTGCGTTATTTCGTACTTATAAACTGAAGTATTTTGGATTCTATGGAAACACATGGAAACAGTTTTACAACTCAATATCAACAACAGAGTATTCTGTTGAAAACTGGATGGGTTTTAGGAGGGGTAAAATATAAATTTATAGTAATATATAAAACAAAATCAAAGCACATAATTAAAATTTGAAAAATTCTATTAATTCCTTTAATAAGTAGTGGATTATTAATATTTAAAGTGTTAATGTCTTAGATGTGCGTTTGTGTTTTTGTTAAATTCAAGTTAACTCGGAATTTTTTGAAAAATAATCTCTCTGACCGATGCACTTTTAGTGCTATTATTATTCTTCAGTCAGTCGGTGGGTAGTTATGGCTTAATAACGTGTTGCGTATGGAGTGAAATCTAAGTTCTTATTTAGACGATTTTCATTTTTAGCGAAAAACGTCAGTCAATTGCATTGCAGCAGAACTCAGTAAGTGGTGGTCTTAACTAAGGAAATATACGCTCTACACTGTACTGAGGCGTATCAGATTAATTGGTAAATGACATGTAACTTATAGTCTAAATTGTTGACTTGTCAAAAAAATGGGCATTTAAATCTGCACTGGGGTTTGTGTGAAATAACTTAATAAATTAAATAAACTTCAATTTTTAACATGCTACTAGCAAAACAGTTTCTCAAGCAGTCAGGAGAGAAAAAAGTAATTTCGGTTTAAGATAATTGTCCATGGCTTCCATCTTCATCCCTGGACTGGCTGTATGCAGAAACACTCACGAGCAAAATATACGCTTACATTACACGATAATTCAGTCGGTTTAAAAACATATTTGTGACATTCGAAAAATAAAAATGAGCACGGCGGGTGTAGGTAGAAGAAGAAATGGATAGATAATTCTGACCATTGGTGCCTTGAATGGAAAATACAGTCAGTCGGTAGTGGCAGATACTGAATTAATCACAGTGCAGAGATCATTTAAGAAGAAAGAAATTGAGTAGGGCGTTCGCCAACGTTCATACAACGTTGAATACACCGGTTCTCGTCGAATCAACGAAGTTAAGCAACGTCGGGCCCGGTTAGTACTTGGATGGGTGACCACTTGGGAACACCGGGTGCTGTAGGCATTTCTTTAATTTTTCGTTGCTTCCCTTGTTTGGTTGAACATTATAGTTTTATTTTCCTTCTATTAGGTAAATAAAAATCGATTTACCAGGGCGTCGCGGATAAAAAACGATTTTTGTAATTGCACAGAAAATTATTTTCTTCTCGATTAGCTCTTTATCATATAGGTCAGACGTGTAAAAATTACTCAGGTTTCAGTCAGGATAATAAGGAAACTCGTACAAAAACAAAGAAATATCGGATCTCGGCCTATCAAACGAAAGTCGTAAGAATCAGTGCGAGAGGCGAGTAATATTCTTAGGTAGTAATCGAAGGTGAAGATGAGAAAAACTGCAGTAATTACTTGATCTCAATAGAACGCCTGGTGAATACGGAAAGTCGAGAAGGATTGCTGCCAAGTGATCACGAATTTGTTGACGATTAAATTGACAGTTAAAGTACGTTGGGCAAGTTCTTGATACAGCGAATTGTGCAGGCAGTTACGTCCAGTGTAATTCAAATGCAACAGATCCCGTACTGCCTTTGTTTACTGCTGTGATTGTGGACGCTGCTACTGGACAAAGAAGACAATTACATCGTGCGATAATTTGACACGATAGTAGGTCTACGTAGAGTAGGCCTACATTTGGTCCAGTCGGGTAAGGTTTGTTCCATACTGTTGTACATGTACCAAACTAAATAGTATATGCATTTGACTGGATGGAGATGCATTACACGGAGAAAAGGCAACGGCAACGTTTGAACTGGCAGGGAAGACATCAGAAATTGAAATTCGAAAATATCAGGGTCCGTCTGAAGATGTTACGTAAAAGTGATACTGACAAATCAATACACAGGTGAAATGTCTTTCATTTTCTTGTTTCTGCGAGGACCTCTTGCCGTTAGTACGAGTGCGTGGCGACGCGCGGTTGAATTTGACAATCTCAAAAAATGCGTACAGACGTGAAAACTGAAAGTGTACCGAAACGATTGTAGTTAAATAAAATAAGTGCCATTTGAAATAGGTGGACTTTAGTTTGTCGAGTCACATATTTTATAATATGTGTGCGTTTTCCTGAAGATCGTACTGTGCGTTATGACAGAGTAACTGACGTCACATAAAACACACTGACTGCTTTAGTTGCGAATAAAAATCAAGTCTGCGTGTACAAAGAATACTTATGTACTTCGCACCGCACATAATGTATAAGAAGAATGAAATTGGGAAGAGCGTTCGCCAACGGCCATACCACGTTGAATACACCGGTTCTCGTCCGATCACCGAAGTTAAGGAACGTCGGGCCCGTTCAGTACTTAGATGGGTGACCGCTTGGGAACACCGGGGTGCTGTTGTTGTGGCAACTCTTTTATTTTTTCTTCCTTCCCTTGTTTGGTTGAACATCTTAGTTTTATTTTCCTTCTATTGGGTAAATAAAAATCGATTTACCAGGGCGTCGCTGATAAAAAACGATTTTTGTGGTTGCACAGAAAATTATTTTCTTCTCGATTAGCTGTTCATCAGAGGTCAGACGTGTAAAAATCACTCAGGTTTCAGTCAGGATAATAAGGAAACTCGTACAAAAACTAAGAAATAGCGGATCTCGGCCTATCAAACGAAAGTCGTAAGACTCAGTGCGAGAGGCGAGTAATATTCTTAGGTGGTAATCGAAGGTGGAGATGAGAGAAACTGCAGTAATTACGTGATCTCAATAGAACACCTGGCGAATACTGAAAGTCGAGAAGGATTTCTGCCAAGTCATCACGAAATTGTTGACGATTAAATTTGACAGTTAAAGTAGTTTGGGCAAGTTCTTTATACAGCGAATTGTGCAAGCAGTTACGTCCAGTGTAATTCAAATGCAACATATCCCGTACTGCCTTTGTTTACTGCTGTGATTGTGGACGCTGCTACTGGACAAGGAAGACAATTACATCGTGGCATAATTTAAAATGATAATAGGCATACGTAGAGTACATTTGGTCCAGTCGGGTAAGGTTTGTTCCTTACTGTTGTAGTCCTACTTGTACCAAACTAAATAAAATATGCTTTTGACTGGATTGAAATGCATTACACAGAGAAAAGGCAACGGCAACGTTTGCACTGCCGGGAAGACATCAGAAATTGAAATTCGTTAATATTAGGGTCCCGTCTGAATTTGTTACATAAAAGTGATTCTGCACACAGTTGAAATGTATTTCATTTCCTTGTTTCCACGAGGACCGCTTGTCGTTCGTACGAGTGCGTGGCAACGCGCGGTTGTATTTGACATTCTCAAAAAATATGCACAGACGTAAAAACGGAAAGTGTACCGAAACGTTTGTAGTTAAATAAAATAAGGGCCATTTGAAATAGGTGGGCTTTAGTTTGTCGAGACACATATTGTATAATATGTTTGCGTTTTCCTGAAGACCGTTCTGTGCGTTATGACAGAGTAACTGACGTCACATAAAACTCACTGACTGCTTTAGTTGCGGATAAAACTCAAGTCTGCATGTACAAAGAATAACCTACTTCGCACCGTACATAATATCTAAGAAGAATGAAATTCGGAAGAGCGTTCTCCAACGGCCATACCACGTTGTATACACCGGTTCTCGTCCGATCACCGAAGTTAAGCAACGTCGGGCCCGCTCAGTACTTAGATGGGTGACCGCTTGGGAACACCGGGTGCAGTTGACGTCTCTTTTGTTACTCGTTCCCTCCACAAAATGTGACAAATCAATACACAGGTGAAATATCTTTCATTTTCTTGTTTCTGCGAGGGCCGCTTGCCGTTAGTACGAGTGCGTGGCGACGCGCGGTTGAATTTGACAATCTCAAAAAATGTGCACAGACGTGAAAACGGAAAGTGTACCGAAACGATTGTAGTTAAATAAAATAAGTGCCATTTGAAATTAGTTTGTCGAGACACATATTTTATAATATGTGTGCGTTTTCCTGAAGATCGTACTGTGCGTTATGACTGAGTAACTGACGTCACATAAAACACACTGACTGCTTTAGTTACGAATAAAAATCAAGTCTGCGTGTACAAAGAATAATTATGTACTTCGCACCGCATATAATATATAAGAAGAATGAAATTGCTAAGACCGTTCGCCAACGGCCATACCACGTTGAATACACCGGTTCTCGTCCGATCAACTGTCCCTGGAAGACCCCATGGATGCTTGTGGACATCGTCTAATGTACCTACGGGTTCAAATGAAATGTCAACATCCCCGTTTCCACAAAGCATCCCGGTGGAATTTCAAGTAAGCCTGCTGGGACAAGTTCTCTGAACTATCTGATTTGTATGTCACTGAAGACATGGTGCAAGATAACCCTGACGCCTCAGACAAACTTATCGTGGAAGGCATACTACGTGCAGCTAACGAGAGCATTCCAAAAGGACAAGTTAAGAAATACTCACCTTTCTGGAGTAAATCGCTGGACGGCCTTAAGAAAGAGCGGAATACTGCTAGACGCCGAGCAGAAAAGTCCCATAGCTTGGAACTTTGCATCATGTTAAGGAAAGCTCAGGCCAAACTGAAATGTGCTGTTATACAATCAAAAAGATCTGTCTATAGATCCTTCGTATCCAAACTGGACTTCCGGAAAGATGGGATTAAAGCTCACAAGTTTATATCCAGCTTGAACAATGAAAA
Source organism: Magicicada septendecula (assembly GCA_034769895.1). NCBI lineage: Eukaryota > Metazoa > Arthropoda > Insecta > Hemiptera > Cicadidae > Magicicada > Magicicada septendecula. The sequence continues at coordinate 148,143,225 of CM068375.1, read as the reverse complement.
ATCTTCTCATCACTGGCAACCCATTAAAGTGAATGACAAACTACTCACCAGCTCCAGAGATATTGCTAAGGCACTAAGTAAAAATTACGCTACAATAAGCAGACTCCGTGTAAACGCGAATGAGCGGAAATCTATCTCCGACATTAAAGTTTCCTCTTGTCAAACCGAACAAGACTTCCTCATCTTCAACAAGGACTTTTCCCCAGATGAGCTCTCTCTTGCCATCAACTCGCTAAAAAAAGGAAAATCTGCCGGAACAGACGAGGTCTTCCCGCCTTTCATTAAGAATCTTGGCAAGAAAGCACTAAAGACTCTCTTAAAACTAATCAACCTAACGTGGAATACACGTGTGTCCCAGCAATGGAGAAAAGCCGAAGTATTATCAATACTGAAAAAAGGCAAGCCTGCGAACAACCTAAATAACTACCGCCCTATTTCACTAACTAGTGTCTGCTCTAAAGTTACTGAAAAAATGGTCGAACTCAAACTCCGGGAATTTCTAGAGTCTAAAGGAGCCATTAGCGACTGCCAAGCAGGATTCCGTAAGCACAGAGCAACCATGGACCAAGTTGTAAAGTTTACTCAGTCGGTAAAGGACGGTTTCCACAGAAAACAATCCATTGTAGCCGTCTTAGTGGACTTTAAAGCTGCATATGACAAAATCTGGCGCGGTATGCTTGTTCACAAACTTAAGAAACTAGGAGTAAACGGGAACATGCTGAAGTGGAAACAAAGCTTCCTCTCGCAACGCTACATACGATGCAAATTCTTTAACGCAACTTCCCCATACAAACTACTACGTCAAGGTTTGCCGCAAGGGGCGGAACTAAGCTGTCTCCTTTTCAACGTAATGATAGACGACCTTAAGAATGCATTTCAAAAAATACCAGGAATCTCATTCCTCTTCTTTGCTGACGAGGTCCTGTTGTGGGCTACTGGAAGCAACGTAAACGCCCTCGTAGAAGCTCTAAACAAAGCTCTTTTAAACCTCTAAGTATGGTCAAGCCTCAACAAAATGGAAGTTAGTACCGATAAGACAGTGTCTCAAGTCTTCACCATGTCCACTAGGGCCCCGGTAATCAATTTAAAATTCATGGGATCACCTCTAAGACAAGTATCGCTGTCCAAGTATCTGGGAATCAACCTCGACAAGAAACTATCTTTCAGCACCCATGTCACAAGTACAGCCGAGAAGGGTCAGAAACGTATCAATCTTCTCAAGAGACTAACTGCTACCAAGTGGGGAGCCACTCAAGATGTTCTATCTACAGCCTACAAAACATACGTCCGTCCAGTACTTGAATATGGCTCGGAAGTCACCTCACTTGCTAGTAACACCAACCTAAATAAATACGACGTTGTCCAGAATAACGCTCTAAGAATTATAACCGGAGGAGCAAAATCAACCCCAATAGCGGCCATGCAACTTCAAACTGGCATCGAACCTTTAGATAGCCGGAGGGATAAATGCACGCTTAAGTTTTGGGAAAGGGCTAAGAAAGTGGATGGGAATCACTGGAATGGGTACAAAAGTGCAACCCAACGGCTCAAAACCCAAACTTCGCCTCTAACTCACGCTGAAGCTCTTATAAGCAAGTACCAACTATCACTGGACCGTCGGGCTCCCATACAGTACTACAATGCAGTGGCAAACGCTTTACCTGCAAAGCGGCTTGACCTAATCAGCCTAACAACCAACAAGGCCGAAGCCAACCCTATCGAGCTCAAGTCGTACGCCATAGAAACCATCAACCTTAGGTACCCTTCGAATGATTGGCTCCACATATACACTGACGGCTCATTCCTACCTGAAACGAGGGGAGCAGGCGCGGGATGGTTTTGTAGCCTCTTTGAGAATTCAACAGCTGTGGGAAGAAACGCTAGTAACTTCGATGGTGAGGTGTGCGCAGTCTACGAAGATTCCAACCAGCTACTACCCAAGACCTTAGCACCAGGAAAAGTGGTATTTTTAATCGACTCCCAGTCCACAATTCTTGCGCTCACCAGCAACGCTCCCACCGACTGCCTGAGAACAATTCAGTGCTGCGCGAAACTTGCAGAGCTGATGTCAACCGGATGGATCGTCACCCTACAGTGGGTGCCAAGCCATGTAGGTATTCCTGGCAACGAAAGAGCCGACATCAAAGCCAAAGAAGAGGCAGAATCGGAGCAGCCGGACGTGCCGCTTACTCTCAGTAGAGCCAATAACCTCATCACCTCAGTTATAAACACCTCCACACAAAGAACTCTAAAAACCCTGGGTACTGGTAAAAAGTGGGAAAGTCTTGCCACTGTAGGACCAATACCGAGACACCTGGACAGAGCTGAGGCCGTAGCCCGTTTCCGCCTTACTACCGGACATGACTACTTGCAAGCTCATCTACACCGCATCGGCCTAGCTGAGAACGAAACCTGTACGCTTTGCAACTCCGGAAGAATGGCCACTTACGGGACTGCCAAGCACTCACGTACCCGACCGACGACATAACCAATCGCTACTGGGAGGCTCGACGTCGAATGGTTGAAGAACCACGTACGGGCGTTGGCTAAAGTAAAGTAAGTTGTCCGATCACCGAAGTTAAGCAACGTCGGGCCCGGTCAGTACTTGGATGGGTAACCCTTGGGAACACCGGGGTGCTGTTGTTGTGGCATCTCTTTTATTTTTTCTTCCTTCCCTTCTTTGGTTGAACATCTTAGTTTTATTTTCCTTCTATTAAGTAAATAAAAATCGATTTACCAGGGCGTCGCTGATAAAAAACGATTTTTGTGGTTGCACAGAAAATTATTTTCTTCTCCACCAGCTGTTCATCAGAGGTCAGAAGTATAAAAATTACTCAGGTTTCAGTCAGGATAATAAGGAAACTCGTACAAAAATTAAGAAATAGCGGATCTCGGCCTCTCAGACGAAAGTCGTAAGACTCAGTGCGAGATGCGAGTAATATTCTTAGGTGGTAATCGAAGGTGGAGATGAGAGAAACTGCAGTAATTACGTGATCTCAATAGAACACCTGGCGAATACTGAAAGTCGAGAAGGATTGCTGCCAAGAGATCACGAAATTTTTGACGATTAAAGTGACAGTTAAAGTACGTTGGGCAAGTTCTTGATACAGCGAATTGTGCAAGCAGTTACGTCCAGTGTAATTCAAATGCAACATATCCCGTACTGCCTTTGTTTACTGCTGTGATTGTGGACGGTGCTACTGGACAAGGAAGACAATTACATCGTGGCATAATTTAAAATGATAATAGGCATACGTAGAGTACATTTGGTCCAGTCGGGTAAGGTTTGTTCCTTACTGTTGTAGTCCTACTTGTACCAAACTAAATAAAATATGCATTTGACTGGATTGAAATGCATTACACAGAGAAGAGGCAACGGCAACGTTTGCACTGCCGGGAAGACATCAGAAATTGAAATTCGTTAATATTAGGGTCCCGTCTGAATATGTTACATAAAAGTGATTCTGCACACTGTTGAAATGTATTTCATTTCCTTGTTTCCACGAGGACCGCTTGCCGTTCGTACGAGTGCGTGGCAACGCGCGGTTGAATTTAACAATCTCAAAAATTACGCACAGACGTAAAAACGGCAAGTGTACCGAAACGTTTGTAGTTAAATAAAATAAGTGCCATTTGAAATAGGTGGGCTTTATTTTGTCGAGACACATATTTTATAATATGTGTGCGTTTTCCTGAAGACCGATCTGTGCGTTATGACAGAGTAACTGACGTCACATAAAACAGACTGACTGCTTTAGTTGCGGATAAAACTCAAGTCTGCATGTACAAAGAATAACCTACTTATGTAATTCGTACCGTACATAATATCTAAGAAGAATGAAATTGGGAAGAGCGTTCGCCAACGGCCATACCACGTTGAATACACCGGTTCTCGTCCGATCACCGAAGTTAAGCAACGTCGGGCCCGGTCAGTACTTAGATGGGTGACCGCTTGGGAACACCGGGTGCAGTTGGCGTCTCTTTTGTTACTCGTTCCCTCCACAAAATGTGCTTGTTTTAATGTCAAATTTATTTACAATTAATCCGCGCGCACCCACTGCAAATAATTTTGGAATTTTTCGGAAAATTTTTTGTTTCTTCTGGATTATAATTTTTTACTTATATCTATGAGTTTATGAGTATTGTTGTACCGTGACGTGTAGAAAGAATAAGCACGTTCACAATAAGCATCCAAGACAGTTTGGGCAAAGACGTCGTGAGCGCAAACTGTTGCCGGCCGCAGTGTTCTTCAAACAGTAAATTTTGACAGATTCCGTTAATTGTCGTCACATTGTTTATGATTACTCAAGCCTGTTTACTGTAGCAAAACAACGTGCGAGCACATACGTTGTTTGTACGCGATAGGAGCGAATAAAAGAAATAATAGGATAGATCTAACCTCAGCATGCTGTGGTCTACGGTAATAAGGTTGCCTAATAGGCGTACATGTAGCGTCTTTTAAAACGATTCCATGAACGGTAAGGAAACATTCCATCCGTCTAGAAAATCGCAATAAATCATGATTACTGTAATTTTAACGTCTACGAATCGTATATATTTTTCTAAAATCGCAACATTGATCCGGATAAATCTCTTGCGTTATTTCGTACTAATAAACTGAATTATTTTGGATTCTATGGAAACACATGGAAACAGTTTTACAACTCAATATCAACAACAGAGTATTCTGTTGAAAACTGGATGGGTTTTAGGAGGGGTAAAATATAAATTTATAGTAATATATAAAACAAAATCAAAGCACATAATTAAAATTTGAAAAATTCTATTAATTCCTTTAATAAGTAGTGGATTATTAATATTTAAAGTGTTAATGTCTTAGATGTGCGTTTGTGTTTTTGTTAAATTCAAGTTAACTCGGAATTTTTTGAAAAATAATCTCTCTGACCGATGCACTTTTAGTGCTATTATTATTCTTCAGTCAGTCGGTGGGTAGTTATGGCTTAATAACGTGTTGCGTATGGAGTGAAATCTAAGTTCTTATTTAGACGATTTTCATTTTTAGCGAAAAACGTCAGTCAATTGCATTGCAGCAGAACTCAGTAAGTGGTGGTCTTAACTAAGGAAATATACGCTCTACACTCTACTGAGGCGTATCAGATTAATTGGTAAATGACATGTATAGTCTAAATTGTTGACTTGTCAAAAAAATTGGCATTTAAATCTGCACTGGGGTTTGTGTGAAATAACCTAATAAATTAAATAAATTTCAATTTTTAACATGCTACTAGCAAAACAGTTTCTCAAGCAGTCAGGAGAGAAAAAAGTAATTTCGGTTTAAGATAATTATCCATGGCTTCCATCTTCATCCCTGGACTGGCTGTATGCAGAAACACTCACGAGCAAAATATACGCTTACATTACACGATAATTCAGTCGGTTTAAAAACATATTTGTGACATTCGAAAAATAAAAATGAGCACGGCGGGTGTAGGTAGAAGAAGAAATGGATAGATAATTCTGACCATTGGTGCCTTGAATGGAAAATACAGTCAGTCGGTAGGGGCAGATACTGAATTAATCACAGTGCAGAGATCATTTAAGAAGAAAGAAATTGAGTAGGGCGTTCGCCAACGATCATACCACGTTGAATACACCGGTTCTCGTCGAATCAACGAAGTTTAGCAACGTCGGGCCCGGTTAGTACTTGGATGGGTGACCGCTTGGGAACACCGGGTGCTGTAGGCATTTCTTTAATTTTTCGTTGCTTCCCTTGTTTGGTTGAAAATTATAGTTTTATTTTCCTTCTATTAGGTAAATAAAAATCGATTTACCAGGGCGTCGCTGATAAAAAACGATTTTTGTAATTGCACAGACAATTATTTTCTTCTCGATTAGCTCTTTATCATATAGGTCAGACGTGTAAAAATTACTCAGGTTTCAGTCAGGATAATAAGGAAACTCGTACAAAAACTAAGAAATAGCGGATATCGGCCTATCAAACGAAAGTCGTAAGAATCAGTGCGAGAGGCGAGTAATATTCTTAGGTAGTAATCGAAGGTGAAGATGAGAAAAACTGCAGTAATTACTTGATCTCAATAGAACGCCTGGTGAATACGGAAAGTCGAGAAGGATTGCTGCCAAGTGATCACGAATTTGTTGACGATTAAATTGACAGTTGAAGTACGTTGGGCAAGTTCTTGTTACAGCGAATTGTGCAGGCAGTTACGTCCAGTGTAATTCAAATGCAACAGATCCCGTACTGCCTTTGTTTACTGCTGTGATTGTGGACGCTGCTACTGGACAAAGAAGACAATTACATCGTGCGATAATTTGACACGATAGTAGGTCTACGTAGAGTAGGCCTACATTTGGTCCAGTCGGGTAAGGTTTGTTCCATACTGTAGTACATGTACCAAACTAAATAATATATGCATTTGACTGGATGGAGATGCATTACACAGAGGAAAGGCAACGGCAACGTTTGAACTGGCAGGGGAGACATCAGAAATTGGAATTCGAAAATATCAGGGTCCGTCTGAAGATGTTACGTGAAAGTGATACTGACAAATCAATACACAGTTGAAATGTCTTTCATTTTCTTGTTTCTGCGATGACCGCTTGCCGTTAGTTCGAGTGCGTGGCGACGCGCGGTTGAATTTGACAATCTCAAAAAATGCGCACAGACGTGAAAACGGAAAGTGTACCGAAACGATTGTAGTTAAATAAAATAAGTGCCATTTGAAATTAGTTTGTCGAGACACATATTTTATAATATGTGTGCGTTTTCCTGAAGATCGTACTGTGCGTTATGACTGAGTAACTGACGTCACATAAAACACACTGACTGCTTTAGTTACGAATAAAAATCAAGTCTGCGTGTACAAAGAATAATTATGTACTTCGCACCGCATATAATATATAAGAAGAATGAAATTGCTAAGACCGTTCGCCAACGGCCATACTACGTTGAATACACCGGTTCTCGTCCGATCAACTGTCCCTGGAAGACCCCATGGATGCTTGTGGACATCGTCTAATGTACCTACGGGTTCAAATGAAATGTCAACATCCCCGTTTCCATAAAGTAACTTACTTCCCCAAGAATTATAACCGGAGGAGCAAAATCAACCCCAATAGCGGCCATGCAACTTCAAACTGGCATCGAACCTTTAGATAGCCGGAGGGATAAATGCACGCTTAAGTTTTGGGAAAGGGCTAAGAGAGTGGATGGGAATCACTGGAATGGGTACAAAAGTGCAACCCAACGACTCAAAACCCAAAATTCGCCTCTAACTCACGCTGAAGCTCTTATAAGCAAGTACCAACTATCACTGGACCGTCGGGCTCCCATACAGTACTACAATGCAGTGGCAAACGCTTTACCTGCAAAGCGGCTTGACCTAATCAGCCTAACAACCAACAAGGCCGAAGCCAACCCTATCGAGCTCAAGTCGTACGCCATAGAAACCATCAACCTTAGGTACCCTTCGAATGATTGGCTCCACATATACACTGACGGCTCATTCCTACCTGAAACGAGGGGAGCAGGCGCGGGATGGTTTTGTAGCCTCTTTGAGAATTCAACAGCTGTGGGAAGAAACGCTAATACCTTCGATGGTGAGTTGTGCGCAGTCTACGAAGCTTCCAACCAGCTACTAGCCAAGACCTTAGCACCAGGAAAAGTGGTATTTTTAATCGACTCCCAGTCCACAATTCTTGCGCTCACCAGCAACGCTCCCACCGACTGCCTGAGAACAATTCAGTGCTGCGCGAAACTTGCAGAGCTGATGTCAACCGGATGGATCGTTACCCTACAGTGGGTGCCAAGCCATGTAGGTATTCCTGGCAACGAAAGAGCCGACATCAAAGCCAAAGAAGAGGCAGAATCGGAGCAGCCGGACGTGCCGCTTACTCTCAGTAGAGCCAATAACCTCATCACCTCAGTTATAAACACCTCCACACAAAGAACTCTAAAAACCCTGGGTACTGGTAAAAAGTGGGAAAGTCTTGCCACTGTAGGACCAATACCGAGACACCTGGACAGAGCTGAGGCCGTCGCCCGTTTCCGCCTTACTACCGGACATGACTACTTGCAAGCTCATCTACACCGCATCGGCCTAGCTGAGAACGAAACCTGTACGCTTTGCAACTCCGGAAGAATGGCCACTTACGGGACTGCCAAGCACTCACGTACCCGACCGACGACATAACCAATCGCTACTGGGAGGCTCGACGTCGAATGGTTGAAGAACCACGTACGGGCGTTGGCTAAAGTAAAGTAAGTTGTCCGATCACCGAAGTTAAGCAACGTCGGGCCCGGTCAGTACTTGGATGGGTAACCCTTGGGAACACCGGGGTGCTGTTGTTGTGGCATCTCTTTTATTTTTTCTTCCTTCCCTTGTTTGGTTGAACATCTTTGTTTTATTTTCCTTCTATTAGGTAAATAAAAATCGATTTACCAGGGCGTCACTGATAAAAAACGATTTTTGTGGTTGCACAGAAAATTATTTTCTTCTCGATTAGCCGTTCAGCAGAGGTCAGACGTGTAAAAATTACTCAGGTTTCAGTCAGGATAATAAGGAAACTCGTACAAAAACTAAGAAATAGCGGATATCGGCCTATCAGACGAAAGTCGTAAGACTCAGTGCGAGAGGCGAGTAATATTCTTAGGTGGTAATCGAAGGTGGAGATGAGAGAAACTGCAGTAATTACGTGATCTCAATAGAACACCTGGCGAATACTGAAAGTCGAGAAGGATTGCTGCCAGTGATAACGAATTTTTTGACGATTAAATTGACCGTTAAAGTACGTTGGGCAAGTTCTTGATACAGCGAATTGTGCAAGCAGTTACGTCCAGTGTAATTCAAATGCAACATATCCCGTACTGCCTTTGTTTGCTGCTGTGATTGTGGACGCTGCTACTGGACAAAGAAGACAATTACATCGTGGCATAATTTAAAATGATAATAGGCATCGCAGAGTACATTTGGTCCAGTCGGGTTCGGGTAAGGTTTGTTCCTTTCTGTTGTTGTCGTACTTGTACCAAACTAAATAAAATATGCATTTGACAGGATTGAAATGCATTACACAGAGAAGAGGCAACGGCAACGTTTGCACTGCCGGGAAGACATCAGAAATTGAAATTCGTTAATATTAGGGTCTCGTCTGAATATGTTACATAAAAGTGATTCTGCACACAGTTGAAATCTATTTCATTTCCTTGTTTCCACGAGGACCGCTTACCTTTCGTACGAGTGCGTGGCAACGCGCGGTTGAATTTGACAATCTCAAAAAATACGCACAGACGTAAAAACGGAAAGTGTACCGAAACGTTTGTAGTTCAATAAAATAAGTGCCATTTGAAATAGGTGGGCTTTAGTTTGTCGAGACACATATTTTATAATATGTGTGCGTTTTCCTGAAGACCGTTCTGTGCGTTATGACAGAGTAACTGACGTCACATAAAACACACTGACTGCTTTAGTTGCGGATAAAACTCAAGTCTGCATGTACAAAGAATAACCTACTTATGTACTTCGTACCGTACATAATATCTAAGAAGAATGAAATTGGGAAGAGCGTTCGCCAACGGCCATACCACGTTGAATACACCGGTTCTCGTCCGATCACCGAAGTTAAGCAACGTCGGGCCCGGTCAGTACTTAGATGGGTGACCGCTTGGGAACACCGGGTGCAGTTTGGCGTCTCTTTTGTTACTCGATTCCTCCAAAAAATGTGGTTGTTTTAATGTCAAATTCATTTACAATTAATCCGCGCGCGCCCACTGCAAATAATTTTGGAATATTTCGGAAAATTTTTTTTTCTTCTGGATTATAATTTTTTACTTATATCTATGAGTTTACGAGTATTGTTGTACCGTGACGTGTAGAAAGAATAAGCACGTTCACAATAAGCATCCAAGATAGTTTGGGCAAAGACGTCGTGAGCGCAAACTGTTGCCGGCCGCAGTGTTCTTCAAACAGTAAATTTTGACAGATTCCGTTAATTGTCGTCACATTGTTTATGATTACTCAAGCCTGTTTACTGTAGCAAAACAACGTGCGAGCACATACGTTGTTGGTACGCGATAGGAGCGAATAAAAGAAATAATAGGATAGATCTAACCTCAGCATGCAGTGGTCTACGGTAATAAGGTTGCCTAATAGGCGTACATGTAGCGTCTTTTAAAACGATTCCATGAACGGTAAGGAAACATTCCATTCGTCTAGAAAATCGCAATAAATCGTGATTACTGTAATTTTAACGTCTACGAATCGTATATATTTTTCTAAAATCGCAACAATGATCTGGATAAATCTCTTGCGTTATTTCTTACTAATAAACTGAATTATTTTGGATTCTATGGAAACACATGGAAACAGTTTTACAACTCAGTATCAACAACAGAGTATTCTGTTGAAAATTGGATGGGTTTTAGGAAGGGTAAAATATAAATTTATAGTAATATATAAAACAAAATCAAAGCACATAATTAAAATTTGAAAAATTCTATTAATTCCTTTAATAAGTAGTGTATTATTAATATTTAAAGTGTTAATGTCTTAGATGTGCGTTTGTGTTTTTGTAAATTCAAGTTAACTCGGAATTTTTTGAAAAATAATCTCTCTGACCGATGCACTTTTAATGCTATTATTATTCTTCAGTCAGTCGGTGGGTAGTTATGGCTTAATAACGTGTTGCGTATGGAGTGAATTCTAAGTTCTTATATAGACGATTTTCATTTTTAGCGAAAAACGTCAGTCAATTGCATTGCAGCAGAACTCAGTAAGTGGTGGTCTTAACTAAGGAAATATAAGCTCTACACTCTACTGAGGCGTATCAGATTAATTGGTAAATGACATGTATAGTCTAAATTGTTGACTTGTAAAAAAATTGGCATTTAAATCTGCACTGGGGTTTGTGTGAAATAACTTAATAAATTAAATAAACTTCAATTTTTAACATGCTACTAGCAAAACAGTTTCTCAAGCAGTCAGGGGAGAAAAAAGTAATTTCGGTTTAAGATAATTGTCCATGGCTTCCATCTTCATCACTGGACTGGTTGTATGCAGAAACGCTCACAAGCAAAATATACGCTTACATTACACGATAATTCTGTCGGTTTAAAAACATATTTGTGACATTCAAAAATAAAAGTGAGCACGGCGGGTGTAGGTAGAAGAAGAAATGGATAGATAATTCTGACCATTGGTGCCTTGAATGGAAAATACAGTCAGTCGGTAGGGGCAGATACTGAATTAATCACAGTGCAGAGATCATTTAAGAAGAAAGAAATTGAGTAGGGCGTTCGCCAACGGTCATACCACGTTGAATACACCGGTCCTCGACCGATCACCGAAGTTAAGCAACGTCGGGCCCGGTCAGTACTTGGATGGGTGACCGCTTGGGAACACCGGGGTGCTGTTGTTGTGGCATCTCTTTTATTTTTTCTTCCTTCCCTTGTTTGGTTGAACATCTTAGTTTTATTTTCCTTCTATTAGGTAAATAAAAATCGATTTACCAGGGCGTCACTGATAAAAAACGATTTTTGTGGTTGCACAGAAAATTATTTTCTTCTCGATTAGCCGTTCATCAGAGGTCAGACGTGTAAAAATTACTCAGGTTTCAGTCAGGATAATAAGGAAACTCGTACAAAAACTAAGAAATAGCGGATATCGGCCTATCAGACGAAAGTCGTAAGACTCAGTGCGAGAGGCGAGTAATATTCTTAGGTGGTAATCGAAGGTGGAGATGAGAGAAACTGCAGTAATTACGTGATCTCAATAGAACACCTGTCGAATACTGAAAGTCGAGAAGGATTGCTGCCAGTGATCACGAATTTTTTGACGATTAAATTGACCGTTAAAGTACGTTGGGCAAGTTCTGATACAGCGAATTGTGCAAGCAATTACACGTCCAGTGTAATTCGAATGCAACATATCCCGTACTGCCTTTGTTTGCTGCTGTGATTGTGGACGCTGCTACTGGACAAAGAAGACAATTACATCGTGGCATAATTTAAAATGATAATAGGCATACGTAGAGTACATTTGGTCCAGTCGGGTAAAGTTTGTTCCATACTGTAGTACATGTACCAAACTAAATAAAATATGCATTTGGCTGGATTGAAATGCATTACACAGAGAAGAGGCAACGGCGACGTTTGCACTGCCGGGAAGACATCAGAAATTGAAATTCGTTAATATTAGGGTCTCGTCTGAATATGTTACATAAAAGTGATTCTGCACACAGTTGAAATCTATTTCATTTCCTTGTTTCCACGAGGACCGCTTACCTTTCGTACGAGTGCGTGGCAACGCGCGGTTGAATTTGACAATCTCAAAAAATACGCACAGACGTAAAAACGGAAAGTGTACCGAAACGTTTGTAGTTCAATAAAATAAGTGCCATTTGAAATAGGTGGGCTTTAGTTTGTCGAGACACATATTTTATAATATGTGTGCGTTTTCCTGAAGACCGTTCTGTGCGTTATGACAGAGTAACTGACGTCACATAAAACACACTGACTGCTTTAGTTGCGGATAAAACTCAAGTCTGCATGTACAAAGAATAACCTACTTATGTACTTCGCACCGTAAATAATATCTAAGAAGAATGAAATTGGGAAGAGAGTTCGTCAACGGCCATACCACGTTGAATACACCGGTTCTCGTCCGATCACCGAAGTTAAGCAACGTCGGGCCCGGTCAGTACTTAGATGGGTGACCGCTTGGGAACACCGGGTGCAGTTTGGCGTCTCTTTTGTTACTCGATCCCTCCAAAAAATGTGGTTGTTTTAATGTCAAATTCATTTACAATTAATCCGCGCGCGCCCACTGCTAATAATTTTGGAATATTTCGGAAAATTTTTTGTTTCTTCTGGATTATAATTTTTTACTTATATCTATGAGTTTACGAGTATTGTTGTACCGTGACGTGTAGAAAGAATAAGCACGTTCACAATAAGCATCCAAGATAGTTTGGGCAAAGACGTCGTGAGCGCAAACTGTTGCCGGCCGCAGTGTTCTTCAAACAGTAAATTTTGACAGATTCCGTTAATTGTCGTCACATTGTTTATGATTACTCAAGCCTGTTTACTGTAGCAAAACAACGTGCGAGCACATACGTTGTTGGTACGCGATAGGAGCGAATAAAAGAAATAATAGGATAGATCTAACCTCAGCATGCAGTGGTCTACGGTAATAAGGTTGCCTAATAGGCGTACATGTAGCGTCTTTTAAAACGATTCCATGAACGGTAAGGAAACATTCCATTAGTCTAGAAAATCGCAATAAATCGTGATTACTGTAATTTTAACGTCTACGAATCGTATATATTTTTCTAAAATCGCAACAATGATTTGGATAAATCTCTTGCGTTATTTCATACTAATAAACTGAATTATTTTGGATTCTATGGAAACACATGGAAACAGTTTTACAACTCAGTATCAACAACAGAGTATTCTGTTGAAAATTGGATGGTTTTTAGGAGGGGTAAAATATAAATTTATAGTAATATATAAAACAAAATCAAAGCACATAATTAAAATTTGAAAAATTCTAATAATTCCTTTAATAAGTAGTGTATTATTAATATTTAAAGTGTTAATGTCTTAGATGTGCGTTTGTGTTTTTGTTAAATTCAAGTTAACTCGGAATTTTTTGAAAAATAATCTCTCTGACCGATGCACTTTTAATGCTATTATTATTCTTCAGTCAGTCGGTGGGTAGTTATTGCTTAATAACGTGTTGCGTATGGAGTGAATTCTAAGTTCTTATATAGACGATTTTCATTTTTAGCGAAAAACGTCAGTCAATTGCATTGCAGCAGAACTCAGTAAGAGGTGGTCTTAACTAAGGAAATATACGCTCTACACTCTACTGTGGCGTATCAGATTAATTAGTATATGACATGTATAGTCTAAATTGTTGACTTGTCAAAAAATTGGCATTTAAATCTGCACTGGGGTTTGTGTGAAATAACTTAATAAATTAAATAAACTTCCATTTTTAACATGCTACTAGCAAAACAGTTTCTCAAGCAGTCAGGAGAGAAAAAAGTAATTTCGGTTTAAGATAATTGTCCATGGCTTCCATCTTCATCCCTGGACTGGCTGTATGCAGAAACGCTCACGAGCAAAATATACGCTTTCATTACACGATAATTCAGTCGGTTAAAAAACATATTTTTGACATTCGAAAAATAAAAATGAGCACGGCGGGTGTAGGTAGAAGAAGAAATGGATAGATAATTCTGACCATTGGTGCCTTGAATGGAAAATACAGTCAGTCGGTAGGGGCAGATACTGAATTAATCACAGTGCAGAGATCATTTAAGAAGAAAGAAATTGAGTAGGGCGTTCGCCGACGATCATACCACGTTGACTACACCGGTTCTCGTCCGATCACCGAAGTTAAGCAACGTCGGGCCCGGTCAGTACTTGGATGGGTGACCGCTTGGGAACACCGGGGTGCTGTTGTTGTGGCATCTTTTTTATTTTTTCTTCCTTCCCTTGTTTGGTTGACCATCTTAGTTTTATTTTCCTTCTATTAGGTAAATAAAAATCGATTTACCAGGGCGTCGCTGATAAAAAACGATTTTTGTAGTTGCACAGAAAATTATTTTCTTCTCGATTAGCTGTTCATCAGAAGTCACACGTGTAAAAATTACTCAGGTTTCAGTCAGGATAATAAGGAAACTGGTACAAAAACTAAGAAATAGCGGATCTCGGCCTATCAGACGAAAGTCGTAAGACTCGGTGCGATAGGCGAGTAATATTCTTAGGTAGTAATCGAAGGTGGAGATGAGAGAAACTGCAGTAATTACGTGATCTCAATAGAACACCTGGCGAATACTGAAAGTCGAGAAGGATTGCTGCCAGTGATAACGAATTTTTTGACGATTAATTTGACCGTTAAAGTACGTTGGGCAAGTTCTTGATACAGCGAATTGTGCAAGCAGTTACGTCCAATGTAATTCAAATGCAACAGATCCCGTACTGCCTTTGTTTACTGCTGTGATTGTGGACGCTGCTACTGGACAAAGAATACAATTACATCGTGGCATAATTTAAAATGATAATAGGCATACGTAGAGTACATTTGGTCCAGTCGGGTAAGGTTTGTTCCTTTCTGTTGTTGTCCTACTTGTACCAAACTAAATAAAATATGCATTTGACAGGATTGAAATGCATTACACAGAGAAGAGGCAACGGCAACGTTTGCACTGCCGGGAAGACATCAGAAATTGAAATTCGTTAATATTAGGGTCTCGTCTGAATATGTTACATAAAAGTGATTCTGCACACAGTTGAAATCTATTTCATTTCCTTGTTTCCACGAGGACCGCTTACCTTTCGTACGAGTGCGTGGCAACGCGCGGTTGAATTTGACAATCTCAAAAAATACGCACAGACGTAAAAACGGAAAGTGTACCGAAACGTTTGTAGTTAAATAAAATAAGTGCCATTTGAAATAGGTGGGCTTTAGTTTGTCGAGACACATATTTTATAATATGTGTGCGTTTTCCTGAAGACCGTTCTGTGCGTTATGACAGAGTAACTGACGTCACATAAAACACACTGACTGCTTTAGTTGCGGATAAAACTCAAGTCTGCATGTACAAAGAATAACCTACTTATGTACTTCGCACCGTACATTATATCTAAGAAGAATGAAATTGGGAAGAGCGTTCGCCAACGGCCATACCACGTTGAATACACCGGTTCTCGTCCGATCACCGAAGTTAAGCAACGTCGGGCCCGGTCAGTACTTAGAGGGGTGACCGCTTGGGAACACCGGGTGCAGTTTGGCGTCTCTTTTGTTACTCGATCCCTCGAAAAAATGTGCTTGTTTTAATGTCAAATTTATTTACAATTAATCCGCGCGCGCCCACTGCAAGTAATTTTGGAATATTTCGGAAAATTTTTTGTTTCTTCTGGATTATAATTTTTTACTTATATCTATGAGTTTACGAGTATTGTTGTACCGTGACGTGTAGAAAGAATAAGCACGTTCAAATTAAGCATCCAAGATAGTTTGGGCAAAGACGTCGTGAGCGCAAACTGTTGCCGGCCGCAGTGTTCTTCAAACAGTAAATTTTGACAGATTCCGTTAATTGTCGTCACATTGTTTATGATTACTCAAGCCTGTATACTATAGCAAAACAACGTGCGAGCACATACGTTGTTGGTACGCGATAGGAGCGAATAAAAGAAATAATAGGATAGATCTAACCTCAGCATGCAGTGGTCTACGGTAATAAGGTTGCCTAATAGGCGTACATGTAGCGTCTTTTAAAACGATTCCATGAACGGTAAGGAAACATTCCATTCGTCTAGAAAATCGCAATAAATCGTGATTACTGTAATTTTAACGTCTACGAATCGTATATATTTTTCTAAAATCGCAACAATGATTTGGATAAATCTCTTGCGTTATTTCATACTAATAAACTGAATTATTTTGGATTCTATGGAAACACATGGAAACAGTTTTACAACTCAGTATCAACAACAGAGTATTCTGTTGAAAATTGGATGGGTTTTAGGAGTAATATATAAAACAAAATCAAAGCACATAATTAAAATTTGAAAAATTCTAATAATTCTTTGAATAAGTAGTGGATTATTAATATTTAAAATGTTAATGTCTTAGATGTGCGTTTGTGTTTTTGTTAAATTCAAGTTAACTCGGAATTTTTTGAAAAATAATCTCTCTGACCGATGCACTTTTAATGCTATTATTATTCTTCAGTCAGTCGGTGGGTAGTTATGGCTTAATAACGTGTTGCGTATGGAGTGAATTCTAAGTTCTTATTTAGACGATTTTCATTTTTAGCGAAAAACGTCAGTCAATTGCATTGCAGCAGAACTCAGTAAGAGGTGGTCTTAACTAAGGAAATATACGCTCTACACTCTACTGTGGCGTATCAGATTAATTAGTATATGACATGTATAGTCTAAATTGTTGACTTGTCAAAAAATTGGCATTTAAATCTGCACTGGGGTTTGTGTGAAATAACTTAATAAATTAAATAAACTTCAATTTTTAACATGCTACTAGCAAAACAGTTTCTCAAGCAGTCAGGAGAGAAAAAAGTAATTTCGGTTTAAGATAATTGTCCATGGCTTCCATCTTCTCCCTGGACTGGCTGTATGCAGAAACGCTCACGAGCAAAATATACGCTTTCATTACACGATAATTCAGTCGGTTAAAAAACATATTTTTGACATTCGAAAAATAAAAATGAGCACGGCGGGTGTAGGTAGAAGAAGAAATGGATAGATAATTCTGACCATTGGTGCCTTGAATGGAAAATACAGTCAGTCGGTAGGGGCAGATACTGAATTAATCACAGTGCAGAGATCATTTAAGAAGAAAGAAATTGAGTAGGGCGTTCGCCAACGGTCATACCACGTTGAATACACCGGTTCTCGTCCGATCACCGAAGTTAAGCAACGTCGGGCCCGGTCAGTACTTGGATGGGTGACCGCTTGGGAACACCGGGGTGCTGTTGTTGTGGCATCTTTTTTATTTTTTCTTCCTTCCCTTGTTTGGTTGACCATCTTAGTTTTATTTTCCTTCTATTAGGTAAATAAAAATCGATTTACCAGGGCGTCGCTGATAAAAAACGATTTTTGTAGTTGCACAGAAAATTATTTTCTTCTCGGTTAGCTGTTCATCAGAGGTCAGACGTGTAAAAATTACTCAGGTTTCAGTCAGGATAATAAGGAAACTGGTACAAAAACTAAGAAATAGCGGATCTCGGCCTATCAGACGAAAGTCGTAAGACTCAGTGCGAGAGGCGAGTAATATTCTTAGGTGGTAATCGAAGGTGGAGATGAGAGAAACTGTAGTAATTACGTGATCTCAATAGAACACCTGGCGAATACTGAAAGTCGAGAAGGATTGCTGCCAAGTGATCACGAATTTTTTGACGATTAAATTGACCGTTAAAGTACGTTGGGCAAGTTCTTGATACAGCGAATTGTGCAAGCAGTTACGTCCAGTGTAATTCAAATGCAACATATCCCGTACTGCCTTTGTTTACTGCTGTGATTGTGGACGCTGCTACTGGACAAAGAATACAATTACATCGTGGCATAATTTAAAATGATAATAGGCATACGTAGAGTACATTTGGTCCAGTCGGGTAAGGTTTGTTCCTTACTGTTGTAGTCCTACTTGTACCAAACTAAATAAAATATGCATTTGACTGGATTGAAATGCATTACACAGAGAAGAGGCAACGGCAACGTTTGCACTGCCGGGAAGACATCAGAAATTGAAATTCGTTAATATTAGGGTCTCATCTGAATATGTTACATAAAAGTGATTCTGCACACAGTTGAAATGTATTTCATTTCCTTGTTTCCACGAGGACCGCTTGCCGTTCGTACGAGTGCGTGGCAACGCGCGGTTGAATTTGACAATCTCAAAAAATACGCACAGACGTAAAAACGGAAAGTGTACCGAAACGTTTGAAGTTCAATAAAATAAGTGCCATTTGAAATAGGTGGGCTTTAGTTTGTCGAGACACATATTTTATAATATGTGTGCGTTTTCCTGAAGACCGTTCTGTGCGTTATGACAGAGTAACTGACGTCACATAAAACACACTGACTGCTTTAGTTGCGGATACAACTCAAGCCTGCATGTACAAAGAATAACCTACTTATGTACTTCGCACCGTACATAATATCTAAGAAGAATGAAATTGGGAAGAGCGTTCGCCAACGGCCATACCACGTTGAATACACCGGTTCTCGTCCGATCACCGAAGTTAAGCAACGTCGGGCCCGGTCAGTACTTAGATGGGTAACCGCTTGGGAACACCGGGTGCAGTTTGGCGTCTCTTTTGTTACTCGATCCCTCCAAAAAATGTGCTTGTTTTAATGTCAAATTTATTTACAATTAATCCGCGCGCGCCCACTGCTAATAATTTTGGAATATTTCGGAAAATTTTTTGTTTCTTCTGGATTATAATTTTTTACTTATATCTATGAGTTTACGAGTATTGTTGTACCGTGACGTGTAGAAAGAATAAGCACGTTCACAATAAGCATCCAAGATAGTTTGGGCAAAGACGTCGTGAGCGCAAACTGTTGCCGGCCGCAGTGTTCTTCAAACAGTAAATTTTGACAGATTCCGTTAATTGTCGTCACATTGTTTATGATTACTCAAGCCTGTTTACTGTAGCAAAACAACGTGCGAGCACATACGTTGTTGGTACGCGATAGGAGCGAATAAAAGAAATAATAGGATAGATCTAACCTCAGCATGCAGTGGTCTACGGTAATAAGGTTGCCTAATAGGCGTACATGTAGCGTCTTTTAAAACGATTCCATGAACGGTAAGGAAACATTCCATTAGTCTAGAAAATCGCAATAAATCGTGATTACTGTAATTTTAACGTCTACGAATCGTATATATTTTTCTAAAATCGCAACAATGATTTGGATAAATCTCTTGCGTTATTTCATACTAATAAACTGAATTATTTTGGATTCTATGGAAACACATGGAAACAGTTTTACAACTCAGTATCAACAACAGAGTATTCTGTTGAAAATTGGATGGTTTTTAGGAGGGGTAAAATATAAATTTATAGTAATATATAAAACAAAATCAAAGCACATAATTAAAATTTGAAAAATTCTAATAATTCCTTTAATAAGTAGTGTATTATTAATATTTAAAGTGTTAATGTCTTAGATGTGCGTTTGTGTTTTTGTTAAATTCAAGTTAACTCGGAATTTTTTGAAAAATAATCTCTCTGACCGATGCACTTTTAATGCTATTATTATTCTTCAGTCAGTCGGTGGGTAGTTATTGCTTAATAACGTGTTGCGTATGGAGTGAATTCTAAGTTCTTATATAGACGATTTTCATTTTTAGCGAAAAACGTCAGTCAATTGCATTGCAGCAGAACTCAGTAAGAGGTGGTCTTAACTAAGGAAATATACGCTCTACACTCTACTGTGGCGTATCAGATTAATTAGTATATGACATGTATAGTCTAAATTGTTGACTTGTCAAAAAATTGGCATTTAAATCTGCACTGGGGTTTGTGTGAAATAACTTAATAAATTAAATAAACTTCCATTTTTAACATGCTACTAGCAAAACAGTTTCTCAAGCAGTCAGGAGAGAAAAAAGTAATTTCGGTTTAAGATAATTGTCCATGGCTTCCATCTTCATCCCTGGACTGGCTGTATGCAGAAACGCTCACGAGCAAAATATACGCTTTCATTACACGATAATTCAGTCGGTTAAAAAACATATTTTTGACATTCGAAAAATAAAAATGAGCACGGCGGGTGTAGGTAGAAGAAGAAATGGATAGATAATTCTGACCATTGGTGCCTTGAATGGAAAATACAGTCAGTCGGTAGGGGCAGATACTGAATTAATCACAGTGCAGAGATCATTTAAGAAGAAAGAAATTGAGTAGGGCGTTCGCCGACGATCATACCACGTTGACTACACCGGTTCTCGTCCGATCACCGAAGTTAAGCAACGTCGGGCCCGGTCAGTACTTGGATGGGTGACCGCTTGGGAACACCGGGGTGCTGTTGTTGTGGCATCTTTTTTATTTTTTCTTCCTTCCCTTGTTTGGTTGACCATCTTAGTTTTATTTTCCTTCTATTAGGTAAATAAAAATCGATTTACCAGGGCGTCGCTGATAAAAAACGATTTTTGTAGTTGCACAGAAAATTATTTTCTTCTCGATTAGCTGTTCATCAGAAGTCAGACGTGTAAAAATTACTCAGGTTTCAGTCAGGATAATAAGGAAACTGGTACAAAAACTAAGAAATAGCGGATCTCGGCCTATCAGACGAAAGTCGTAAGACTCGGTGCGATAGGCGAGTAATATTCTTAGGTAGTAATCGAAGGTGGAGATGAGAGAAACTGCAGTAATTACGTGATCTCAATAGAACACCTGGCGAATACTGAAAGTCGAGAAGGATTGCTGCCAGTGATAACGAATTTTTTGACGATTAATTTGACCGTTAAAGTACGTTGGGCAAGTTCTTGATACAGCGAATTGTGCAAGCAGTTACGTCCAATGTAATTCAAATGCAACAGATCCCGTACTGCCTTTGTTTACTGCTGTGATTGTGGACGCTGCTACTGGACAAAGAATACAATTACATCGTGGCATAATTTAAAATGATAATAGGCATACGTAGAGTACATTTGGTCCAGTCGGGTAAGGTTTGTTCCTTTCTGTTGTTGTCCTACTTGTACCAAACTAAATAAAATATGCATTTGACAGGATTGAAATGCATTACACAGAGAAGAGGCAACGGCAACGTTTGCACTGCCGGGAAGACATCAGAAATTGAAATTCGTTAATATTAGGGTCTCGTCTGAATATGTTACATAAAAGTGATTCTGCACACAGTTGAAATGTATTTCATTTCCTTGTTTCCACGAGGACCGCTTGCCGTTCGTACGAGTGCGTGGCAACGCGCGGTTGAATTTGACAATCTCAAAAAATACGCACAGACGTAAAAACGGAAAGTGTGCCGAAACGTTTGTAGTTCAATAAAATAAGTGCCATTTGAAATAGGTGGGCTTTAGTTTGTCGAGACACATATTTTATAATATGTGTGCGTTTTCCTGAAGACCGTTCTGTGCGTTATGACAGAGTAACTGACGTCACATAAAACACACTGACTGCTTTAGTTGCGGATAAAACTCAAGTCTGCATGTACAAAGAATAACCTACTTATGTACTTCGCACCGTACATAATATCTAAGAAGAATGAAATTGGGAAGAGCGTTCGCCAACGGCCATACCACGTTGAATACACCGGTACTCGTCCGATCACCGAAGTTAAGCAACGTCGGGCCCGGTCAGTACTTAGATGGGTGACCGCTTGGGAACACCGGGTGCAGTTTGGCGTCTCTTTTGTTACTCGATCCCTCCAAAAAATGTGCTTGTTTTAATGTCAAATTTATTTACAATTAATCCGCGCGCGCCCACTGCAAATAATTTTCGAATATTTCGGAAAATTTTTTGTTTCTTCTGGATTATAATTTTTTACTTATATCTATGAGTTTACGAGTATTGTTGTACCGTGACGTGTAGAAAGAATAAGCACGTTCACAATAAGCATCCAAGATAGTTTGGGCAAAGACGTCGTGAGCGCAAACTGTTGCCGGCCGCAGTGTTCTTCAAACAGTAAATTTTGACAGATTCCGTTAATTGTCGTCACATTGTTTATGATTACTCAAGCCTGTTTACTGTAGCAAAACAACGTGCGAGCACATACGTTGTTGGTACGCGATAGGAGCGAATAAAAGAAATAATAGGATAGATCTAACCTCAGCATGCAGTGGTCTACGGTAATAAGGTTGCCTAATAGGCGTACATGTAGCGTCTTTTAAAACGATTCCATGAACGGTAAGGAAACATTCCATTAGTCTAGAAAATCGCAATAAATCGTGATTACTGTAATTTTAACGTCTACGAATCGTATATATTTTTCTAAAATCGCAACAATGATTTGGATAAATCTCTTGCGTTATTTCATACTAATAAACTGAATTATTTTGGATTCTATGGAAACACATGGAAACAGTTTTACAACTCAGTATCAACAACAGAGTATTCTGTTGAAAATTGGATGGGTTTTAGGAGGGGTAAAATATAAATTTATAGTAATATATAAAACAAAATCAAAGCACATAATTAAAATTTGAAAAATTCTATTAATTCCTTTAATAAGTAGTGGATTATTAATATTTAAAGTGTTAATGTCTTAGATGTGCGTTTGTGTTTTTGTTAAATTCAAGTTAGCTCGGAATTTTTTGAAAAATAATCTCTCTGACCGATGCACTTTTAATGCTATTATTATTCTTCAGTCAGTCGGTGGGTAGTTATGGCTTAATAACGTGTTGCGTATGGAGTGAATTCTAAGTTCTTATATAGACGATTTTCATTTTTAGCGAAAAACGTCAGTCAATTGCATTGCAGCAGAACTCAGTAAGAGGTGGTCTTAACTAAGGAAATATACGCTCTACACTCTACTGTGGCGTATCAGATTAATTAGTATATGACATGTATAGTCTAAATTGTTGACTTGTCAAAAAATTGGCATTTAAATCTGCACTGGGGTTTGTGTGAAATAACTTAATAAATTAAATAAACTTCAATTTTTAACATGCTACTAGCAAAACAGTTTCTCAAGCAGTCAGGAGAGAAAAAAGTAATTTTGGTTTAAGATAATTGTCCATGGCTTCCATCTTCATCCCTGGACTGGCTGTATGCAGAAACGCTCACGAGCAATATATACGCTGACATTACACGATAATTCAATCGGTTAAAAAACATATTTGTGACATTCGAAAAATAAAAATGAGCACGGCGGGTGTAGGTAGAAGAAGAAATGGATAGATAATTCTGACCATTGGTGCCTTGAATGGAAAATACAGTCAGTCGGTAGGGGCAGATACTGAATTAATCACAGTGCAGAGATCATTTAAGAAGAAAGAAATTGAGTAGGGCGTTCGCCAACGGTCATACCACGTTGAATACACCGGTTCTCGTCCGATCACCGAAGTTAAGCAACGTCGGGCCCGGTCAGTACTTGGATGGGTGACCGCTTGGGAACACCGGGGTGCTGTTGTTGTGGCATCTTTTTTATTTTTTCTTCCTTCCCTTGTTTGGTTGACCATCTTAGTTTTATTTTCCTTCTATTAGGTAAATAAAAATCGATTTACCAGGGCGTCGCTGATAAAAAACGATTTTTGTAGTTGCACAGAAAATTATTTTCTTCTCGATTAGCTGTTCATCAGAGGTCAGACGTGTAAAAATTACTCAGGTTTCAGTCAGGATAATAAGGAAACTGGTACAAAAACTAAGAAATAGCGGATCTCGGCCTATCAGACGAAAGTCGTAAGACTCAGTGCGAGAGGCGAGTAATATTCTTAGGTGGTAATCGAAGGTGGAGATGAGACAAACTGCAGTAATTACGTGATCTCAATAGAACACCTGACGAA
The DNA here is from genome assembly GCA_034769895.1 of Magicicada septendecula. Lineage (NCBI taxonomy): Eukaryota > Metazoa > Arthropoda > Insecta > Hemiptera > Cicadidae > Magicicada > Magicicada septendecula. Next base: position 148,119,250 of record CM068375.1, on the reverse strand, counting down.
TACTGAAAGTCGAGAAGGATTGCTGCCAAGTGATCACGAATTTTTTGACGATTAAATTGACCGTTAAAGTACGTTGGGCAAGTTCTTGATACAGCGAATTGTGCAAGCAGTTACGTCCAGTGTAATTCAAATGCAACATATCCCGTACTGCCTTTGTTTACTGCTGTGATTGTGGACGCTGCTACTGGACAAAGAATACAATTACATCGTGGCATAATTTAAAATGATAATAGGCATACGTAGAGTACATTTGGTCCAGTCGGGTAAGGTTTGTTCCTTACTGTTGTAGTCCTACTTGTACCAAACTAAATAAAATATGCATTTGACTGGATTGAAATGCATTACACAGAGAAGAGGCAACGGCAACGTTTGCACTGCCGGGAAGACATCAGAAATTGAAATTCGTTAATATTAGGGTCTCATCTGTATATGTTACATAAAAGTGATTCTGCACACAGTTGAAATGTATTTCATTTCCTTGTTTCCACGAGGACCGCTTGCCGTTCGTACGAGTGCGTGGCAACGCGCGGTTGAATTTGACAATCTCAAAAAATACGCACAGACGTAAAAACGGAAAGTGTACGGAAACGTTTGTAGTTAAATAAAATAAGTGCCATTTGAAATAGGTGGGCTTTAGTTTGTCGAGACCCATATTTTATAATATGTGTGCGTTTTCCTGAAGACCGTTCTGTGCGTTATGACAGAGTAACTGACGTCACATAAAACACACTGACTGCTTTAGTTGCGGATAAAACTCAAGTCTGCATGTACAAAGAATAACCTACTTATGTACTTCGCACCGTACATAATATCTAAGAAGAATGAAATTGGGAAGAGCGTTCGCCAACGGCCATACCACGTTGAATACACCGGTACTCTTCCGATCACCGAAGTTAAGCAACGTCGGGCCCGGTCAGTACTTAGATGGGTGACCGCTTGGGAACACCGGGTGCAGTTTGGCGTCTCTTTTGTTACTCGATCCCTCCAAAAAATGTGCTTGTTTTAATGTCAAATTTATTTACAATTAATCCGCGCGCGCCCACTGCAAATAATTTTCGAATATTTCGGAAAATTTTTTGTTTCTTCTGGATTATAATTTTTTACTTATATCTATGAGTTTACGAGTATTGTTGTACCGTGACGTGTAGAAAGAATAAGCACGTTCACAATAAGCATCCAAGATAGTTTGGGCAAAGACGTCGTGAGCGCAAACTGTTTCCGGCCGCAGTGTTCTTCAATTAGTAAATTTTGACAGATTCCGTTAATTGTCGTCACATTGTTTATGATTACTCAAGCCTGTTTACTGTCGCAAAACAACGTGCGAGCACATACGTTGTTGGTACGCGATAGGAGCGAATAAAAGAAATAATAGGATAGATCTAACCTCAGCATGCAGTGGTCTACGGTAATAAGGTTGCCTAATAGGCGTACATGTAGCGTCTTTTAAAACGATTCCATGAACGGTAAGGAAACATTCCATTCGTCTAGAAAATTGCAATAAATCGTGATTACTGTAATTTTAACGTCTACGAATCGTATATATTTTTCTAAAATCACAACAATGATCTGGATAAATCTCTTGCGTTATTTCATACTAATAAACTGAATTATTTTGGATTCTATGGAAACACATGGAAACAGATTTACAACTCAGTATCAACAACAGAGTATTCTGTTGAAAATTGGATGGGTTTTAGGAGGGGTAAAATATAAATTTATAGTAATATATAAAACAAAATCAAAGCACATAATTAAAATTTGAAAAATTCTAATAATTCTTTGAATAAGTAGTGGATTATTAATATTTAAAGTGTTAATGTCTTAGATGTGCGTTTGTGTTTTTGTTAAATTCAAGTTAACTCGGAATTTTTTGAAAAATAATCTCTCTGACCGATGCACTTTTAATGCTATTATTATTCTTCAGTCAGTCGGTGGGTAGTTATGGCTTAATAACGTGTTGCGTATGGAGTGAATTCTAAGTTCTTATTTAGACGATTTTCATTTTTAGCGAAAAACGTCAGTCAATTGCATTGCAGCAGAACTCAGTAAGAGGTGGTCTTAACTAAGGAAATATACGCTCTACACTCTACTGTGGCGTATCAGATTAATTAGTATATGACATGTATAGTCTAAATTGTTGACTTGTCAAAAAATTGGCATTTAAATCTGCACTGGGGTTTGTGTGAAATAACTTAATAAATTAAATAAACTTCAATTTTTAACATGCTACTAGCAAAACAGTTTCTCAAGCAGTCAGGAGAGAAAAAAGTAATTTCGGTTTAAGATAATTGTCCATGGCTTCCATCTTCTCCCTGGACTGGCTGTATGCAGAAACGCTCACGAGCAAAATATACGCTTTCATTACACGATAATTCAGTCGGTTAAAAAACATATTTTTGACATTCGAAAAATAAAAATGAGCACGGCGGGTGTAGGTAGAAGAAGAAATGGATAGATAATTCTGACCATTGGTGCCTTGAATGGAAAATACAGTCAGTCGGTAGGGGCAGATACTGAATTAATCACAGTGCAGAGATCATTTAAGAAGAAAGAAATTGAGTAGGGCGTTCGCCAACGGTCATACCACGTTGAATACACCGGTTCTCGTCCGATCACCGAAGTTAAGCAACGTCGGGCCCGGTCAGTACTTGGATGGGTGACCGCTTGGGAACACCGGGGTGCTGTTGTTGTGGCATCTTTTTTATTTTTTCTTCCTTCCCTTGTTTGGTTGACCATCTTAGTTTTATTTTCCTTCTATTAGGTAAATAAAAATCGATTTACCAGGGCGTCGCTGATAAAAAACGATTTTTGTAGTTGCACAGAAAATTATTTTCTTCTCGGTTAGCTGTTCATCAGAGGTCAGACGTGTAAAAATTACTCAGGTTTCAGTCAGGATAATAAGGAAACTGGTACAAAAACTAAGAAATAGCGGATCTCGGCCTATCAGACGAAAGTCGTAAGACTCAGTGCGAGAGGCGAGTAATATTCTTAGGTGGTAATCGAAGGTGGAGATGAGAGAAACTGTAGTAATTACGTGATCTCAATAGAACACCTGGCGAATACTGAAAGTCGAGAAGGATTGCTGCCAAGTGATCACGAATTTTTTGACGATTAAATTGACCGTTAAAGTACGTTGGGCAAGTTCTTGATACAGCGAATTGTGCAAGCAGTTACGTCCAGTGTAATTCAAATGCAACATATCCCGTACTGCCTTTGTTTACTGCTGTGATTGTGGACGCTGCTACTGGACAAAGAATACAATTACATCGTGGCATAATTTAAAATGATAATAGGCATACGTAGAGTACATTTGGTCCAGTCGGGTAAGGTTTGTTCCTTACTGTTGTAGTCCTACTTGTACCAAACTAAATAAAATATGCATTTGACTGGATTGAAATGCATTACACAGAGAAGAGGCAACGGCAACGTTTGCACTGCCGGGAAGACATCAGAAATTGAAATTCGTTAATATTAGGGTCTCATCTGAATATGTTACATAAAAGTGATTCTGCACACAGTTGAAATGTATTTCATTTCCTTGTTTCCACGAGGACCGCTTGCCGTTCGTACGAGTGCGTGGCAACGCGCGGTTGAATTTGACAATCTCAAAAAATACGCACAGACGTAAAAACGGAAAGTGTACCGAAACGTTTGAAGTTCAATAAAATAAGTGCCATTTGAAATAGGTGGGCTTTAGTTTGTCGAGACACATATTTTATAATATGTGTGCGTTTTCCTGAAGACCGTTCTGTGCGTTATGACAGAGTAACTGACGTCACATAAAACACACTGACTGCTTTAGTTGCGGATACAACTCAAGCCTGCATGTACAAAGAATAACCTACTTATGTACTTCGCACCGTACATAATATCTAAGAAGAATGAAATTGGGAAGAGCGTTCGCCAACGGCCATACCACGTTGAATACACCGGTTCTCGTCCGATCACCGAAGTTAAGCAACGTCGGGCCCGGTCAGTACTTAGATGGGTAACCGCTTGGGAACACCGGGTGCAGTTTGGCGTCTCTTTTGTTACTCGATCCCTCCAAAAAATGTGCTTGTTTTAATGTCAAATTTATTTACAATTAATCCGCGCGCGCCCACTGCTAATAATTTTGGAATATTTCGGAAAATTTTTTGTTTCTTCTGGATTATAATTTTTTACTTATATCTATGAGTTTACGAGTATTGTTGTACCGTGACGTGTAGAAAGAATAAGCACGTTCACAATAAGCATCCAAGATAGTTTGGGCAAAGACGTCGTGAGCGCAAGCTGTTGCCGGCCGCAGTGTTCTTCAAACAGTAAATTTTGACAGATTCCGTTAATTGTCGTCACATTGTTTATGATTACTCAAGCCTGTTTACTGTAGCAAAACAACGTGCGAGCACATACGTTGTTGGTACGCGATAGGAGCGAATAAAAGAAATAATAGGATAGATCTAACCTCAGCATGCAGTGGTCTACGGTAATAAGGTTGCCTAATAGGCGTACATGTAGCGTCTTTTAAAACGATTCCATGAACGGTAAGGAAACATTCCATTCGTCTAGAAAATTGCAATAAATCGTGATTACTGTAATTTTAACGTCTACGAATCGTATATATTTTTCTAAAATCGCAACAATGATCTGGATAAATCTCTTGCGTTATTTCATACTAATAAACTGAATTATTTTGGATTCTATGGAAACACATGGAAACAGATTTACAACTCAGTATCAACAACAGAGTATTCTGTTGAAAATTGGATGGGTTTTAGGAGGGGTAAAATATAAATTTATAGTAATATATAAAACAAAATCAAAGCACATAATTAAAATTTGAAAAATTCTAATAATTCTTTGAATAAGTAGTGGATTATTAATATTTAAAGTGTTAATGTCTTAGATGTGCGTTTGTGTTTTTGTTAAATTCAAGTTAACTCGGAATTTTTTGAAAAATAATCTCTCTGACCGATGCACTTTTAATGCTATTATTATTCTTCAGTCAGTCGGTGGGTAGTTATGGCTTAATAACGTGTTGCGTATGGAGTGAATTCTAAGTTCTTATTTAGACGATTTTCATTTTTAGCGAAAAACGTCAGTCAATTGCATTGCAGCAGAACTCAGTAAGAGGTGGTCTTAACTAAGGAAATATACGCTCTACACTCTACTGTGGCGTATCAGATTAATTAGTATATGACATGTATAGTCTAAATTGTTGACTTGTCAAAAAATTGGCATTTAAATCTGCACTGGGGTTTGTGTGATATAACTTAATAAATTAAATAAACTTCAATTTTTAACATGCTACTAGCAAAACAGTTTCTCAAGCAGTCAGGAGAGAAAAAAGTAATTTCGGTTTAAGATAATTGTCCATGGCTTCCATCTTCTCCCTGGACTGGCTGTATGCAGAAACGCTCACGAGCAAAATATACGCTTTCATTACACGATAATTCAGTCGGTTAAAAAACATATTTTTGACATTCGAAAAATAAAAATGAGCACGGCGGGTGTAGGTAGAAGAAGAAATGGATAGATAATTCTGACCATTGGTGCCTTGAATGGAAAATACAGTCAGTCGGTAGGGGCAGATACTGAATTAATCACAGTGCAGAGATCATTTAAGAAGAAAGAAATTGAGTAGGGCGTTCGCCAACGGTCATACCACGTTGAATACACCGGTTCTCGTCCGATCACCGAAGTTAAGCAACGTCGGGCCCGGTCAGTACTTGGATGGGTGACCGCTTGGGAACACCGGGGTGCTGTTGTTGTGGCATCTTTTTTATTTTTTCTTCCTTCCCTTGTTTAGTTGACCATCTTAGTTTTATTTTCCTTCTATTAGGTAAATAAAAATCGATTTACCAGGGCGTCGCTGATAAAAAACGATTTTTGTAGTTGCACAGAAAATTATTTTCTTCTCGATTAGCTGTTCATCAGAGGTCAGACGTGTAAAAATTACTCAGGTTTCAGTCAGGATAATAAGGAAACTGGTACAAAAACTAAGAAATAGCGGATCTCGGCCTATCAGACGAAAGTCGTAAGACTCAGTGCGAGAGGCGAGTAATATTCTTAGGTGGTAATCGAAGGTGGAGATGAGACAAACTGCAGTAATTACGTGATCTCAATAGAACACCTGACGAATACTGAAAGTCGAGAAGGATTGCTGCCAAGTGATCACGAATTTTTTGACGATTAAATTGACCGTTAAAGTACGTTGGGCAAGTTCTTGATACAGCGAATTGTGCAAGCAGTTACGTCCAGTGTAATTCAAATGCAACATATCCCGTACTGCCTTTGTTTACTGCTGTGATTGTGGACGCTGCTACTGGACAAAGAATACAATTACATCGTGGCATAATTTAAAATGATAATAGGCATACGTAGAGTACATTTGGTCCAGTCGGGTAAGGTTTGTTCCTTACTGTTGTAGTCCTACTTGTACCAAACTAAATAAAATATGCATTTGACTGGATTGAAATGCATTACACAGAGAAGAGGCAACGGCAACGTTTGCACTGCCGGGAAGACATCAGAAATTGAAATTCGTTAATATTAGGGTCTCATCTGAATATGTTACATAAAAGTGATTCTGCACACAGTTGAAATGTATTTCATTTCCTTGTTTCCACGAGGACCGCTTGCCGTTCGTACGAGTGCGTGGCAACGCGCGGTTGAATTTGACAATCTCAAAAAATACGCACAGACGTAAAAACGGAAAGTGTACCGAAACGTTTGAAGTTCAATAAAATAAGTGCCATTTGAAATAGGTGGGCTTTAGTTTGTCGAGACACATATTTTATAATATGTGTGCGTTTTCCTGAAGACCGTTCTGTGCGTTATGACAGAGTAACTGACGTCACATAAAACACACTGACTGCTTTAGTTGCGGATACAACTCAAGCCTGCATGTACAAAGAATAACCTACTTATGTACTTCGCACCGTACATAATATCTAAGAAGAATGAAATTGGGAAGAGCGTTCGCCAACGGCCATACCACGTTGAATACACCGGTTCTCGTCCGATCACCGAAGTTAAGCAACGTCGGGCCCGGTCAGTACTTAGATGGGTAACCGCTTGGGAACACCGGGTGCAGTTTGGCGTCTCTTTTGTTACTCGATCCCTCCAAAAAATGTGCTTGTTTTAATGTCAAATTTATTTACAATTAATCCGCGCGCGCCCACTGCAAATCATTTTGGAATATTTCGGAAAATTTTTTGATTCTTCTGGATTATAATTTTTTACTTATATCTATGAGTTTACGAGTATTGTTGTACCGTGACGTGTAGAAAGAATAAGCACGTTCACAATAAGCATCCAAGATAGTTTGGGCAAAGACGTCGTGAGCGCAAGCTGTTGCCGGCCGCAGTGTTCTTCAAACAGTAAATTTTGACAGATTCCGTTAATTGTCGTCACATTGTTTATGATTACTCAAGCCTGTTTACTGTAGCAAAACAACGTGCGAGCACATACGTTGTTGGTACGCGATAGGAGCGAATAAAAGAAATAATAGGATAGATCTAACCTCAGCATGCAGTGGTCTACGGTAATAAGGTTGCCTAATAGGCGTACATGTATCGTCTTTTAAAACGATTCCATGAACGGTAAGGAAACATTCCATTCGTCTAGAAAATCGCAATAAATCGTGATTACTGTAATTTTAACGTCTACGAATCGTATATATTTTTCTAAAATCGCAACAATGATCTGGATAAATCTCTTGCGTTATTTCATACTAATAAACTGAATTATTTTGGATTCTATGGAAACACATGGAAACAGATTTACAACTCAGTATCAACAACAGAGTATTCTGTTGAAAATTGGATGGGTTTTAGGAGGGGTAAAATATAAATTTATAGTAATATATAAAACAAAATCAAAGCACATAATTAAAATTTGAAAAATTCTATTAATTCCTTTAATAAGTAGTGGATTATTAATATTTAAAGTGTTAATGTCTTAGATGTGCGTTTGTGTTTTTGTTAAATTCAAGTTAGCTCGGAATTTTTTGAAAAATAATCTCTCTGACCGATGCACTTTTAATGCTATTATTATTCTTCAGTCAGTCGGTGGGTAGTTATGGCTTAATAACGTGTTGCGTATGGAGTGAATTCTAAGTTCTTATATAGACGATTTTCATTTTTAGCGAAAAACGTCAGTCAATTGCATTGCAGCAGAACTCAGTAAGAGGTGGTCTTAACTAAGGAAATATACGCTCTACACTCTACTGTGGCGTATCAGATTAATTAGTATATGACATGTATAGTCTAAATTGTTGACTTGTCAAAAAATTGGCATTTAAATCTGCACTGGGGTTTGTGTGAAATAACTTAATAAATTAAATAAACTTCAATTTTTAACATGCTACTAGCAAAACAGTTTCTCAAGCAGTCAGGAGAGAAAAAAGTAATTTTGGTTTAAGATAATTGTCCATGGCTTCCATCTTCATCCCTGGACTGGGTGTATGCAGAAACGCTCACGAGCAATATATACGCTGACATTACACGATAATTCAATCGGTTAAAAAACATATTTGTGACATTCGAAAAATAAAAATGAGCACGGCGGGTGTAGGTAGAAGAAGAAATGGATAGATAATTCTGACCATTGGTGCCTTGAATGGAAAATACAGTCAGTCGGTAGGGGCAGATACTGAATTAATCACAGTGCAGAGATCATTTAAGAAGAAAGAAATTGAGTAGGGCGTTCGCCAACGGTCATACCACGTTGAATACACCGGTTCTCGTCCGATCACCGAAGTTAAGCAACGTCGGGCCCGGTCAGTACTTGGATGGGTGACCGCTTGGGAACACCGGGGTGCTGTTGTTGTGGCATCTTTTTTATTTTTTCTTCCTTCCCTTGTTTGGTTGACCATCTTAGTTTTATTTTCCTTCTATTAGGTAAATAAAAATCGATTTACCAGGGCGTCGCTGATAAAAAACGATTTTTGTAGTTGCACAGAAAATTATTTTCTTCTCGATTAGCTGTTCATCAGAGGTCAGACGTGTAAAAATTACTCAGGTTTCAGTCAGGATAATAAGGAAACTGGTACAAAAACTAAGAAATAGCGGATCTCGGCCTATCAGACGAAAGTCGTAAGACTCAGTGCGAGAGGCGAGTAATATTCTTAGGTGGTAATCGAAGGTGGAGATGAGACAAACTGCAGTAATTACGTGATCTCAATAGAACACCTGACGAATACTGAAAGTCGAGAAGGATTGCTGCCAAGTGATCACGAATTTTTTGACGATTAAATTGACCGTTAAAGTACGTTGGGCAAGTTCTTGATACAGCGAATTGTGCAAGCAGTTACGTCCAGTGTAATTCAAATGCAATATATCCCGTACTGCCTTTGTTTACTGCTGTGATTGTGGACGCTGCTACTGGACAAAGAATACAATTACATCGTGGCATAATTTAAAATGATAATAGGCATACGTAGAGTACATTTGGTCCAGTCGGGTAAGGTTTGTTCCTTACTGTTGTAGTCCTACTTGTACCAAACTAAATAAAATATGCATTTGACTGGATTGAAATGCATTACACAGAGAAGAGGCAACGGCAACGTTTGCACTGCCGGGAAGACATCAGAAATTGAAATTCGTTAATATTAGGGTCTCATCTGTATATGTTACATAAAAGTGATTCTGCACACAGTTGAAATGTATTTCATTTCCTTGTTTCCACGAGGACCGCTTGCCGTTCGTACGAGTGCGTGGCAACGCGCGGTTGAATTTGACAATCTCAAAAAATACGCACAGACGTAAAAACGGAAAGTGTACCGAAACGTTTGTAGTTAAATAAAATAAGTGCCATTTGAAATAGGTGGGCTTTAGTTTGTCGAGACACATATTTTATAATATGTGTGCGTTTTCCTGAAGACCGTTCTGTGCGTTATGACAGAGTAACTGACGTCACATAAAACACACTGACTGCTTTAGTTGCGGATAAAACTCAAGTCTGCATGTACAAAGAATAACCTACTTATGTACTTCGCACCGTACATAATATCTAAGAAGAATGAAATTGGGAAGAGCGTTCGCCAACGGCCATACCACGTTGAATACACCGGTACTCGTCCGATCACCGAAGTTAAGCAACGTCGGGCCCGGTCAGTACTTAGATGGGTGACCGCTTGGGAACACCGGGTGCAGTTTGGCGTCTCTTTTGTTACTCGATCCCTCCAAAAAATGTGCTTGTTTTAATGTCAAATTTATTTACAATTAATCCGCGCGCGCCCACTGCAAATAATTTTCGAATATTTCGGAAAATTTTTTGTTTCTTCTGGATTATAATTTTTTACTTATATCTATGAGTTTACGAGTATTGTTGTACCGTGACGAGTAGAAAGAATAAGCACGTTCACAATAAGCATCCAAGATAGTTTTGGCAAAGACGTCGTGAGCGCAAACTGTTTCCGGCCGCAGTGTTCTTCAATTAGTAAATTTTGACAGATTCCGTTAATTGTCGTCACATTGTTTATGATTACTCAAGCCTGTTTACTGTCGCAAAACAACGTGCGAGCACATACGTTGTTGGTACGCGATAGGAGCGAATAAAAGAAATAATAGGATAGATCTAACCTCAGCATGCAGTGGTCTACGGTAATAAGGTTGCCTAATAGGCGTACATGTAGCGTCTTTTAAAACGATTCCATGAACGGTAAGGAAACATTCCATTCGTCTAGAAAATTGCAATAAATCGTGATTACTGTAATTTTAACGTCTACGAATCGTATATATTTTTCTAAAATCGCAACAATGATCTGGATAAATCTCTTGCGTTATTTCATACTAATAAACTGAATTATTTTGGATTCTATGGAAACACATGGAAACAGATTTACAACTCAGTATCAACAACAGAGTATTCTGTTGAAAATTGGATGGGTTTTAGGAGGGGTAAAATATAAATTTATAGTAATATATAAAACAAAATCAAAGCTCATAATTAAAATTTGAAAAATTCTAATAATTCTTTTAATAAGTAGTGGTTTATTAATATTTAAAGTGTTAATGTCTTAGATGTGCGTTTGTGTTTTTGTTAATTTCAAGTTAACTCGGAATTTTTTGAAAAATAATCTCTCTGACCGATGCACTTTTAATGCTATTATTATTCTTCAGTCAGTCGGTGGGTAGTTATGGCTTAATAACGTGTTGCGTATGGAGTGAATTCTAAGTTCTTATTTAGACGATTTTCATTTTTAGCGAAAAACGTCAGTCAATTGCATTGCAGCAGAACTCAGTAAGAGGTGGTCTTAACTAAGGAAATATACGCTCTACACTCTACTGTGGCGTATCAGATTAATTAGTATATGACATGTATAGTCTAAATTGTTGACTTGTCAAAAAATTGGCATTTAAATCTGCACTGGGGTTTGTGTGAAATAACTTAATAAATTAAATAAACTTCAATTTTTAACATGCTACTAGCAAAACAGTTTCTCAAGCAGTCAGGAGAGAAAAAAGTAATTTCGGTTTAAGATAATTGTCCATGGCTTCCATCTTCTCCCTGGACTGGCTGTATGCAGAAACGCTCACGAGCAAAATATACGCTTTCATTACACGATAATTCAGTCGGTTAAAAAACATATTTTTGACATTCGAAAAATAAAAATGAGCACGGCGGGTGTAGGTAGAAGAAGAAATGGATAGATAATTCTGACCATTGGTGCCTTGAATGGAAAATACAGTCAGTCGGTAGGGGCAGATACTGAATTAATCACAGTGCAGAGATCATTTAAGAAGAAAGAAATTGAGTAGGGCGTTCGCCAACGGTCATACCACGTTGAATACACCGGTTCTCGTCCGATCACCGAAGTTAAGCAACGTCGGGCCCGGTCAGTACTTGGATGGGTGACCGCTTGGGAACACCGGGGTGCTGTTGTTGTGGCATCTTTTTTATTTTTTCTTCCTTCCCTTGTTTGGTTGACCATCTTAGTTTTATTTTCCTTCTATTAGGTAAATAAAAATCGATTTACCAGGGCGTCGCTGATAAAAAACGATTTTTGTAGTTGCACAGAAAATTATTTTCTTCTCGATTAGCTGTTCATCAGAGGTCAGACGTGTAAAAATTACTCAGGTTTCAGTCAGGATAATAAGGAAACTGGTACAAAAACTAAGAAATAGCGGATCTCGGCCTATCAGACGAAAGTCGTAAGACTCAGTGCGAGAGGCGAGTAATATTCTTAGGTGGTAATCGAAGGTGGAGATGAGACAAACTGCAGTAATTACGTGATCTCAATAGAACACCTGACGAATACTGAAAGTCGAGAAGGATTGCTGCCAAGTGATCACGAATTTTTTGACGATTAAATTGACCGTTAAAGTACGTTGGGCAAGTTCTTGATACAGCGAATTGTGCAAGCAGTTACGTCCAGTGTAATTCAAATGCAATATATCCCGTACTGCCTTTGTTTACTGCTGTGATTGTGGACGCTGCTACTGGACAAAGAATACAATTACATCGTGGCATAATTTAAAATGATAATAGGCATACGTAGAGTACATTTGGTCCAGTCGGGTAAGGTTTGTTCCTTACTGTTGTAGTCCTACTTGTACCAAACTAAATAAAATATGCATTTGACTGGATTGAAATGCATTACACAGAGAAGAGGCAACGGCAACGTTTGCACTGCCGGGAAGACATCAGAAATTGAAATTCGTTAATATTAGGGTCTCATCTGTATATGTTACATAAAAGTGATTCTGCACACAGTTGAAATGTATTTCATTTCCTTGTTTCCACGAGGACCGCTTGCCGTTCGTACGAGTGCGTGGCAACGCGCGGTTGAATTTGACAATCTCAAAAAATACGCACAGACGTAAAAACGGAAAGTGTACCGAAACGTTTGTAGTTAAATAAAATAAGTGCCATTTGAAATAGGTGGGCTTTAGTTTGTCGAGACACATATTTTATAATATGTGTGCGTTTTCCTGAAGACCGTTCTGTGCGTTATGACAGAGTAACTGACGTCACATAAAACACACTGACTGCTTTAGTTGCGGATAAAACTCAAGTCTGCATGTACAAAGAATAACCTACTTATGTACTTCGCACCGTACATAATATCTAAGAAGAATGAAATTGGGAAGAGCGTTCGCCAACGGCCATACCACGTTGAATACACCGGTACTCGTCCGATCACCGAAGTTAAGCAACGTCGGGCCCGGTCAGTACTTAGATGGGTGACCGCTTGGGAACACCGGGTGCAGTTTGGCGTCTCTTTTGTTACTCGATCCCTCCAAAAAATGTGCTTGTTTTAATGTCAAATTTATTTACAATTAATCCGCGCGCGCCCACTGCAAATAATTTTCGAATATTTCGGAAAATTTTTTGTTTCTTCTGGATTATAATTTTTTACTTATATCTATGAGTTTACGAGTATTGTTGTACCGTGACGAGTAGAAAGAATAAGCACGTTCACAATAAGCATCCAAGATAGTTTTGGCAAAGACGTCGTGAGCGCAAACTGTTTCCGGCCGCAGTGTTCTTCAATTAGTAAATTTTGACAGATTCCGTTAATTGTCGTCACATTGTTTATGATTACTCAAGCCTGTTTACTGTCGCAAAACAACGTGCGAGCACATACGTTGTTGGTACGCGATAGGAGCGAATAAAAGAAATAATAGGATAGATCTAACCTCAGCATGCAGTGGTCTACGGTAATAAGGTTGCCTAATAGGCGTACATGTAGCGTCTTTTAAAACGATTCCATGAACGGTAAGGAAACATTCCATTCGTCTAGAAAATTGCAATAAATCGTGATTACTGTAATTTTAACGTCTACGAATCGTATATATTTTTCTAAAATCGCAACAATGATCTGGATAAATCTCTTGCGTTATTTCATACTAATAAACTGAATTATTTTGGATTCTATGGAAACACATGGAAACAGATTTACAACTCAGTATCAACAACAGAGTATTCTGTTGAAAATTGGATGGGTTTTAGGAGGGGTAAAATATAAATTTATAGTAATATATAAAACAAAATCAAAGCTCATAATTAAAATTTGAAAAATTCTAATAATTCTTTTAATAAGTAGTGGTTTATTAATATTTAAAGTGTTAATGTCTTAGATGTGCGTTTGTGTTTTTGTTAATTTCAAGTTAACTCGGAATTTTTTGAAAAATAATCTCTCTGACCGATGCACTTTTAATGCTATTATTATTCTTCAGTCAGTCGGTGGGTAGTTATGGCTTAATAACGTGTTGCGTATGGAGTGAATTCTAAGTTCTTATTTAGACGATTTTCATTTTTAGCGAAAAACGTCAGTCAATTGCATTGCAGCAGAACTCAGTAAGAGGTGGTCTTAACTAAGGAAATATACGCTCTACACTCTACTGTGGCGTATCAGATTAATTAGTATATGACATGTATAGTCTAAATTGTTGACTTGTCAAAAAATTGGCATTTAAATCTGCACTGGGGTTTGTGTGAAATAACTTAATAAATTAAATAAACTTCAATTTTTAACATGCTACTAGCAAAACAGTTTCTCAAGCAGTCAGGAGAGAAAAAAGTAATTTCGGTTTAAGATAATTGTCCATGGCTTCCATCTTCTCCCTGGACTGGCTGTATGCAGAAACGCTCACGAGCAAAATATACGCTTTCATTACACGATAATTCAGTCGGTTAAAAAACATATTTTTGACATTCGAAAAATAAAAATGAGCACGGCGGGTGTAGGTAGAAGAAGAAATGGATAGATAATTCTGACCATTGGTGCCTTGAATGGAAAATACAGTCAGTCGGTAGGGGCAGATACTGAATTAATCACAGTGCAGAGATCATTTAAGAAGAAAGAAATTGAGTAGGGCGTTCGCCAACGGTCATACCACGTTGAATACACCGGTTCTCGTCCGATCACCGAAGTTAAGCAACGTCGGGCCCGGTCAGTACTTGGATGGGTGACCGCTTGGGAACACCGGGGTGCTGTTGTTGTGGCATCTTTTTTATTTTTTCTTCCTTCCCTTGTTTGGTTGACCATCTTAGTTTTATTTTCCTTCTATTAGGTAAATAAAAATCGATTTACCAGGGCGTCGCTGATAAAAAACGATTTTTGTAGTTGCACAGAAAATTATTTTCTTCTCGATTAGCTGTTCATCAGAGGTCAGACGTGTAAAAATTACTCAGGTTTCAGTCAGGATAATAAGGAAACTGGTACAAAAACTAAGAAATAGCGGATCTCGGCCTATCAGACGAAAGTCGTAAGACTCAGTGCGAGAGGCGAGTAATATTCTTAGGTGGTAATCGAAGGTGGAGATGAGACAAACTGCAGTAATTACGTGATCTCAATAGAACACCTGACGAATACTGAAAGTCGAGAAGGATTGCTGCCAAGTGATCACGAATTTTTTGACGATTAAATTGACCGTTAAAGTACGTTGGGCAAGTTCTTGATACAGCGAATTGTGCAAGCAGTTACGTCCAGTGTAATTCAAATGCAACATATCCCGTACTGCCTTTGTTTACTGCTGTGATTGTGGACGCTGCTACTGGACAAAGAATACAATTACATCGTGGCATAATTTAAAATGATAATAGGCATACGTAGAGTACATTTGGTCCAGTCGGGTAAGGTTTGTTCCTTACTGTTGTAGTCCTACTTGTACCAAACTAAATAAAATATGCATTTGACTGGATTGAAATGCATTACACAGAGAAGAGGCAACGGCAACGTTTGCACTGCCGGGAAGACATCAGAAATTGAAATTCGTTAATATTAGGGTCTCATCTGAATATGTTACATAAAAGTGATTCTGCACACAGTTGAAATGTATTTCATTTCCTTGTTTCCACGAGGACCGCTTGCCGTTCGTACGAGTGCGTGGCAACGCGCGGTTGAATTTGACAATCTCAAAAAATACGCACAGACGTAAAAACGGAAAGTGTACCGAAACGTTTGAAGTTCAATAAAATAAGTGCCATTTGAAATAGGTGGGCTTTAGTTTGTCGAGACACATATTTTATAATATGTGTGCGTTTTCCTGAAGACCGTTCTGTGCGTTATGACAGAGTAACTGACGTCACATAAAACACACTGACTGCTTTAGTTGCGGATACAACTCAAGCCTGCATGTACAAAGAATAACCTACTTATGTACTTCGCACCGTACATAATATCTAAGAAGAATGAAATTGGGAAGAGCGTTCGCCAACGGCCATACCACGTTGAATACACCGGTTCTCGTCCGATCACCGAAGTTAAGCAACGTCGGGCCCGGTCAGTACTTAGATGGGTAACCGCTTGGGAACACCGGGTGCAGTTTGGCGTCTCTTTTGTTACTCGATCCCTCCAAAAAATGTGCTTGTTTTAATGTCAAATTTATTTACAATTAATCCGCGCGCGCCCACTGCAAATCATTTTGGAATATTTCGGAAAATTTTTTGATTCTTCTGGATTATAATTTTTTACTTATATCTATGAGTTTACGAGTATTGTTGTACCGTGACGTGTAGAAAGAATAAGCACGTTCACAATAAGCATCCAAGATAGTTTGGGCAAAGACGTCGTGAGCGCAAGCTGTTGCCGGCCGCAGTGTTCTTCAAACAGTAAATTTTGACAGATTCCGTTAATTGTCGTCACATTGTTTATGATTACTCAAGCCTGTTTACTGTAGCAAAACAACGTGCGAGCACATACGTTGTTGGTACGCGATAGGAGCGAATAAAAGAAATAATAGGATAGATCTAACCTCAGCATGCAGTGGTCTACGGTAATAAGGTTGCCTAATAGGCGTACATGTAGCGTCTTTTAAAACGATTCCATGAACGGTAAGGAAACATTCCATTCGTCTAGAAAATCGCAATAAATCGTGATTACTGTAATTTTAACGTCTACGAATCGTATATATTTTTCTAAAATCGCAACAATGATCTGGATAAATCTCTTGCGTTATTTCATACTAATAAACTGAATTATTTTGGATTCTATGGAAACACATGGAAACAGATTTACAACTCAGTATCAACAACAGAGTATTCTGTTGAAAATTGGATGGGTTTTAGGAGGGGTAAAATATAAATTTATAGTAATATATAAAACAAAATCAAAGCTCATAATTAAAATTTGAAAAATTCTAATAATTCTTTTAATAAGTAGTGGTTTATTAATATTTAAAGTGTTAATGTCTTAGATGTGCGTTTGTGTTTTTGTTAAATTCAAGTTAACTCGGAATTTTTTGAAAAATAATCTCTCTGACCGATGCACTTTTAATGCTATTATTATTCTTCAGTCAGTCGGTGGGTAGTTATGGCTTAATAACGTGTTGCGTATGGAGTGAATTCTAAGTTCTTATTTAGACGATTTTCATTTTTAGCGAAAAACGTCAGTCAATTGCATTGCAGCAGAACTCAGTAAGAGGTGGTCTTAACTAAGGAAATATACGCTCTACACTCTACTGTGGCGTATCAGATTAATTAGTATATGACATGTATAGTCTAAATTGTTGACTTGTCAAAAAATTGGCATTTAAATCTGCACTGGGGTTTGTGTGAAATAACTTAATAAATTAAATAAACTTCAATTTTTAACATGCTACTAGCAAAACAGTTTCTCAAGCAGTCAGGAGAGAAAAAAGTAATTTCGGTTTAAGATAATTGTCCATGGCTTCCATCTTCTCCCTGGACTGGCTGTATGCAGAAACGCTCACGAGCAAAATATACGCTTTCATTACACGATAATTCAGTCGGTTAAAAAACATATTTTTGACATTCGAAAAATAAAAATGAGCACGGCGGGTGTAGGTAGAAGAAGAAATGGATAGATAATTCTGACCATTGGTGCCTTGAATGGAAAATACAGTCAGTCGGTAGGGGCAGATACTGAATTAATCACAGTGCAGAGATCATTTAAGAAGAAAGAAATTGAGTAGGGCGTTCGCCAACGGTCATACCACGTTGAATACACCGGTTCTCGTCCGATCACCGAAGTTAAGCAACGTCGGGCCCGGTCAGTACTTGGATGGGTGACCGCTTGGGAACACCGGGGTGCTGTTGTTGTGGCATCTTTTTTATTTTTTCTTCCTTCCCTTGTTTGGTTGACCATCTTAGTTTTATTTTCCTTCTATTAGGTAAATAAAAATCGATTTACCAGGGCGTCGCTGATAAAAAACGATTTTTGTAGTTGCACAGAAAATTATTTTCTTCTCGATTAGCTGTTCATCAGAGGTCAGACGTGTAAAAATTACTCAGGTTTCAGTCAGGATAATAAGGAAACTGGTACAAAAACTAAGAAATAGCGGATCTCGGCCTATCAGACGAAAGTCGTAAGACTCAGTGCGAGAGGCGAGTAATATTCTTAGGTGGTAATCGAAGGTGGAGATGAGACAAACTGCAGTAATTACGTGATCTCAATAGAACACCTGACGAATACTGAAAGTCGAGAAGGATTGCTGCCAAGTGATCACGAATTTTTTGACGATTAAATTGACCGTTAAAGTACGTTGGGCAAGTTCTTGATACAGCGAATTGTGCAAGCAGTTACGTCCAGTGTAATTCAAATGCAACATATCCCGTACTGCCTTTGTTTACTGCTGTGATTGTGGACGCTGCTACTGGACAAAGAATACAATTACATCGTGGCATAATTTAAAATGATAATAGGCATACGTAGAGTACATTTGGTCCAGTCGGGTAAGGTTTGTTCCTTACTGTTGTAGTCCTACTTGTACCAAACTAAATAAAATATGCATTTGACTGGATTGAAATGCATTACACAGAGAAGAGGCAACGGCAACGTTTGCACTGCCGGGAAGACATCAGAAATTGAAATTCGTTAATATTAGGGTCTCATCTGAATATGTTACATAAAAGTGATTCTGCACACAGTTGAAATGTATTTCATTTCCTTGTTTCCACGAGGACCGCTTGCCGTTCGTACGAGTGCGTGGCAACGCGCGGTTGAATTTGACAATCTCAAAAAATACGCACAGACGTAAAAACGGAAAGTGTACCGAAACGTTTGAAGTTCAATAAAATAAGTGCCATTTGAAATAGGTGGGCTTTAGTTTGTCGAGACACATATTTTATAATATGTGTGCGTTTTCCTGAAGACCGTTCTGTGCGTTATGACAGAGTAACTGACGTCACATAAAACACACTGACTGCTTTAGTTGCGGATACAACTCAAGCCTGCATGTACAAAGAATAACCTACTTATGTACTTCGCACCGTACATAATATCTAAGAAGAATGAAATTGGGAAGAGCGTTCGCCAACGGCCATACCACGTTGAATACACCGGTTCTCGTCCGATCACCGAAGTTAAGCAACGTCGGGCCCGGTCAGTACTTAGATGGGTAACCGCTTGGGAACACCGGGTGCAGTTTGGCGTCTCTTTTGTTACTCGATCCCTCCAAAAAATGTGCTTGTTTTAATGTCAAATTTATTTACAATTAATCCGCGCGCGCCCACTGCAAATCATTTTGGAATATTTCGGAAAATTTTTTGATTCTTCTGGATTATAATTTTTTACTTATATCTATGAGTTTACGAGTATTGTTGTACCGTGACGTGTAGAAAGAATAAGCACGTTCACAATAAGCATCCAAGATAGTTTGGGCAAAGACGTCGTGAGCGCAAGCTGTTGCCGGCCGCAGTGTTCTTCAAACAGTAAATTTTGACAGATTCCGTTAATTGTCGTCACATTGTTTATGATTACTCAAGCCTGTTTACTGTAGCAAAACAACGTGCGAGCACATACGTTGTTGGTACGCGATAGGAGCGAATAAAAGAAATAATAGGATAGATCTAACCTCAGCATGCAGTGGTCTACGGTAATAAGGTTGCCTAATAGGCGTACATGTAGCGTCTTTTAAAACGATTCCATGAACGGTAAGGAAACATTCCATTCGTCTAGAAAATCGCAATAAATCGTGATTACTGTAATTTTAACGTCTACGAATCGTATATATTTTTCTAAAATCGCAACAATGATCTGGATAAATCTCTTGCGTTATTTCATACTAATAAACTGAATTATTTTGGATTCTATGGAAACACATGGAAACAGATTTACAACTCAGTATCAACAACAGAGTATTCTGTTGAAAATTGGATGGGTTTTAGGAGGGGTAAAATATAAATTTATAGTAATATATAAAACAAAATCAAAGCACATAATTAAAATTTGAAAAATTCTATTAATTCCTTTAATAAGTAGTGGATTATTAATATTTAAAGTGTTAATGTCTTAGATGTGCGTTTGTGTTTTTGTTAAATTCAAGTTAGCTCGGAATTTTTTGAAAAATAATCTCTCTGACCGATGCACTTTTAATGCTATTATTATTCTTCAGTCAGTCGGTGGGTAGTTATGGCTTAATAACGTGTTGCGTATGGAGTGAATTCTAAGTTCTTATATAGACGATTTTCATTTTTAGCGAAAAACGTCAGTCAATTGCATTGCAGCAGAACTCAGTAAGAGGTGGTCTTAACTAAGGAAATATACGCTCTACACTCTACTGTGGCGTATCAGATTAATTAGTATATGACATGTATAGTCTAAATTGTTGACTTGTCAAAAAATTGGCATTTAAATCTGCACTGGGGTTTGTGTGAAATAACTTAATAAATTAAATAAACTTCAATTTTTAACATGCTACTAGCAAAACAGTTTCTCAAGCAGTCAGGAGAGAAAAAAGTAATTTCGGTTTAAGATAATTGTCCATGGCTTCCATCTTCTCCCTGGACTGGCTGTATGCAGAAACGCTCACGAGCAAAATATACGCTTTCATTACACGATAATTCAGTCGGTTAAAAAACATATTTTTGACATTCGAAAAATAAAAATGAGCACGGCGGGTGTAGGTAGAAGAAGAAATGGATAGATAATTCTGACCATTGGTGCCTTGAATGGAAAATACAGTCAGTCGGTAGGGGCAGATACTGAATTAATCACAGTGCAGAGATCATTTAAGAAGAAAGAAATTGAGTAGGGCGTTCGCCAACGGTCATACCACGTTGAATACACCGGTTCTCGTCCGATCACCGAAGTTAAGCAACGTCGGGCCCGGTCAGTACTTGGATGGGTGACCGCTTGGGAACACCGGGGTGCTGTTGTTGTGGCATCTTTTTTATTTTTTCTTCCTTCCCTTGTTTAGTTGACCATCTTAGTTTTATTTTCCTTCTATTAGGTAAATAAAAATCGATTTACCAGGGCGTCGCTGATAAAAAACGATTTTTGTAGTTGCACAGAAAATTATTTTCTTCTCGATTAGCTGTTCATCAGAGGTCAGACGTGTAAAAATTACTCAGGTTTCAGTCAGGATAATAAGGAAACTGGTACAAAAACTAAGAAATAGCGGATCTCGGCCTATCAGACGAAAGTCGTAAGACTCGGTGCGATAGGCGAGTAATATTCTTAGGTAGTAATCGAAGGTGGAGATGAGAGAAACTGCAGTAATTACGTGATCTCAATAGAACACCTGGCGAATACTGAAAGTCGAGAAGGATTGCTGCCAGTGATAACGAATTTTTTGACGATTAATTTGACCGTTAAAGTACGTTGGGCAAGTTCTTGATACAGCGAATTGTGCAAGCAGTTACGTCCAATGTAATTCAAATGCAACAGATCCCGTACTGCCTTTGTTTACTGCTGTGATTGTGGACGCTGCTACTGGACAAAGAATACAATTACATCGTGGCATAATTTAAAATGATAATAGGCATACGTAGAGTACATTTGGTCCAGTCGGGTAAGGTTTGTTCCTTTCTGTTGTTGTCCTACTTGTACCAAACTAAATAAAATATGCATTTGACAGGATTGAAATGCATTACACAGAGAAGAGGCAACGGCAACGTTTGCACTGCCGGGAAGACATCAGAAATTGAAATTCGTTAATATTAGGGTCTCGTCTGAATATGTTACATAAAAGTGATTCTGCACACAGTTGAAATGTATTTCATTTCCTTGTTTCCACGAGGACCGCTTGCCGTTCGTACGAGTGCGTGGCAACGCGCGGTTGAATTTGACAATCTCAAAAAATACGCACAGACGTAAAAACGGAAAGTGTGCCGAAACGTTTGTAGTTCAATAAAATAAGTGCCATTTGAAATAGGTGGGCTTTAGTTTGTCGAGACACATATTTTATAATATGTGTGCGTTTTCCTGAAGACCGTTCTGTGCGTTATGACAGAGTAACTGACGTCACATAAAACACACTGACTGCTTTAGTTGCGGATAAAACTCAAGTCTGCATGTACAAAGAATAACCTACTTATGTACTTCGCACCGTACATAATATCTAAGAAGAATGAAATTGGGAAGAGCGTTCGCCAACGGCCATACCACGTTGAATACACCGGTACTCGTCCGATCACCGAAGTTAAGCAACGTCGGGCCCGGTCAGTACTTAGATGGGTGACCGCTTGGGAACACCGGGTGCAGTTTGGCGTCTCTTTTGTTACTCGATCCCTCCAAAAAATGTGCTTGTTTTAATGTCAAATTTATTTACAATTAATCCGCGCGCGCCCACTGCAAATAATTTTCGAATATTTCGGAAAATTTTTTGTTTCTTCTGGATTATAATTTTTTACTTATATCTATGAGTTTACGAGTATTGTTGTACCGTGACGTGTAGAAAGAATAAGCACGTTCACAATAAGCATCCAAGATAGTTTGGGCAAAGACGTCGTGAGCGCAAACTGTTGCCGGCCGCAGTGTTCTTCAAACAGTAAATTTTGACAGATTCCGTTAATTGTCGTCACATTGTTTATGATTACTCAAGCCTGTTTACTGTAGCAAAACAACGTGCGAGCACATACGTTGTTGGTACGCGATAGGAGCGAATAAAAGAAATAATAGGATAGATCTAACCTCAGCATGCAGTGGTCTACGGTAATAAGGTTGCCTAATAGGCGTACATGTAGCGTCTTTTAAAACGATTCCATGAACGGTAAGGAAACATTCCATTAGTCTAGAAAATCGCAATAAATCGTGATTACTGTAATTTTAACGTCTACGAATCGTATATATTTTTCTAAAATCGCAACAATGATTTGGATAAATCTCTTGCGTTATTTCATACTAATAAACTGAATTATTTTGGATTCTATGGAAACACATGGAAACAGTTTTACAACTCAGTATCAACAACAGAGTATTCTGTTGAAAATTGGATGGGTTTTAGGAGGGGTAAAATATAAATTTATAGTAATATATAAAACAAAATCAAAGCACATAATTAAAATTTGAAAAATTCTATTAATTCCTTTAATAAGTAGTGGATTATTAATATTTAAAGTGTTAATGTCTTAGATGTGCGTTTGTGTTTTTGTTAAATTCAAGTTAGCTCGGAATTTTTTGAAAAATAATCTCTCTGACCGATGCACTTTTAATGCTATTATTATTCTTCAGTCAGTCGGTGGGTAGTTATGGCTTAATAACGTGTTGCGTATGGAGTGAATTCTAAGTTCTTATATAGACGATTTTCATTTTTAGCGAAAAACGTCAGTCAATTGCATTGCAGCAGAACTCAGTAAGAGGTGGTCTTAACTAAGGAAATATACGCTCTACACTCTACTGTGGCGTATCAGATTAATTAGTATATGACATGTATAGTCTAAATTGTTGACTTGTCAAAAAATTGGCATTTAAATCTGCACTGGGGTTTGTGTGAAATAACTTAATAAATTAAATAAACTTCAATTTTTAACATGCTACTAGCAAAACAGTTTCTCAAGCAGTCAGGAGAGAAAAAAGTAATTTTGGTTTAAGATAATTGTCCATGGCTTCCATCTTCATCCCTGGACTGGCTGTATGCAGAAACGCTCACGAGCAATATATACGCTGACATTACACGATAATTCAATCGGTTAAAAAACATATTTGTGACATTCGAAAAATAAAAATGAGCACGGCGGGTGTAGGTAGAAGAAGAAATGGATAGATAATTCTGACCATTGGTGCCTTGAATGGAAAATACAGTCAGTCGGTAGGGGCAGATACTGAATTAATCACAGTGCAGAGATCATTTAAGAAGAAAGAAATTGAGTAGGGCGTTCGCCAACGGTCATACCACGTTGAATACACCGGTTCTCGTCCGATCACCGAAGTTAAGCAACGTCGGGCCCGGTCAGTACTTGGATGGGTGACCGCTTGGGAACACCGGGGTGCTGTTGTTGTGGCATCTTTTTTATTTTTTCTTCCTTCCCTTGTTTGGTTGACCATCTTAGTTTTATTTTCCTTCTATTAGGTAAATAAAAATCGATTTACCAGGGCGTCGCTGATAAAAAACGA
This sequence comes from Magicicada septendecula, assembly GCA_034769895.1. Lineage (NCBI taxonomy): Eukaryota > Metazoa > Arthropoda > Insecta > Hemiptera > Cicadidae > Magicicada > Magicicada septendecula. The sequence goes on along the minus strand of CM068375.1, from coordinate 148,095,024 downwards.
TTTTTGTAGTTGCACAGAAAATTATTTTCTTCTCGATTAGCTGTTCATCAGAGGTCAGACGTGTAAAAATTACTCAGGTTTCAGTCAGGATAATAAGGAAACTGGTACAAAAACTAAGAAATAGCGGATCTCGGCCTATCAGACGAAAGTCGTAAGACTCAGTGCGAGAGGCGAGTAATATTCTTAGGTGGTAATCGAAGGTGGAGATGAGACAAACTGCAGTAATTACGTGATCTCAATAGAACACCTGACGAATACTGAAAGTCGAGAAGGATTGCTGCCAAGTGATCACGAATTTTTTGACGATTAAATTGACCGTTAAAGTACGTTGGGCAAGTTCTTGATACAGCGAATTGTGCAAGCAGTTACGTCCAGTGTAATTCAAATGCAACATATCCCGTACTGCCTTTGTTTACTGCTGTGATTGTGGACGCTGCTACTGGACAAAGAATACAATTACATCGTGGCATAATTTAAAATGATAATAGGCATACGTAGAGTACATTTGGTCCAGTCGGGTAAGGTTTGTTCCTTACTGTTGTAGTCCTACTTGTACCAAACTAAATAAAATATGCATTTGACTGGATTGAAATGCATTACACAGAGAAGAGGCAACGGCAACGTTTGCACTGCCGGGAAGACATCAGAAATTGAAATTCGTTAATATTAGGGTCTCATCTGTATATGTTACATAAAAGTGATTCTGCACACAGTTGAAATGTATTTCATTTCCTTGTTTCCACGAGGACCGCTTGCCGTTCGTACGAGTGCGTGGCAACGCGCGGTTGAATTTGACAATCTCAAAAAATACGCACAGACGTAAAAACGGAAAGTGTACGGAAACGTTTGTAGTTAAATAAAATAAGTGCCATTTGAAATAGGTGGGCTTTAGTTTGTCGAGACACATATTTTATAATATGTGTGCGTTTTCCTGAAGACCGTTCTGTGCGTTATGACAGAGTAACTGACGTCACATAAAACACACTGACTGCTTTAGTTGCGGATAAAACTCAAGTCTGCATGTACAAAGAATAACCTACTTATGTACTTCGCACCGTACATAATATCTAAGAAGAATGAAATTGGGAAGAGCGTTCGCCAACGGCCATACCACGTTGAATACACCGGTACTCTTCCGATCACCGAAGTTAAGCAACGTCGGGCCCGGTCAGTACTTAGATGGGTGACCGCTTGGGAACACCGGGTGCAGTTTGGCGTCTCTTTTGTTACTCGATCCCTCCAAAAAATGTGCTTGTTTTAATGTCAAATTTATTTACAATTAATCCGCGCGCGCCCACTGCAAATAATTTTCGAATATTTCGGAAAATTTTTTGTTTCTTCTGGATTATAATTTTTTACTTATATCTATGAGTTTACGAGTATTGTTGTACCGTGACGTGTAGAAAGAATAAGCACGTTCACAATAAGCATCCAAGATAGTTTGGGCAAAGACGTCGTGAGCGCAAACTGTTTCCGGCCGCAGTGTTCTTCAATTAGTAAATTTTGACAGATTCCGTTAATTGTCGTCACATTGTTTATGATTACTCAAGCCTGTTTACTGTCGCAAAACAACGTGCGAGCACATACGTTGTTGGTACGCGATAGGAGCGAATAAAAGAAATAATAGGATAGATCTAACCTCAGCATGCAGTGGTCTACGGTAATAAGGTTGCCTAATAGGCGTACATGTAGCGTCTTTTAAAACGATTCCATGAACGGTAAGGAAACATTCCATTCGTCTAGAAAATTGCAATAAATCGTGATTACTGTAATTTTAACGTCTACGAATCGTATATATTTTTCTAAAATCACAACAATGATCTGGATAAATCTCTTGCGTTATTTCATACTAATAAACTGAATTATTTTGGATTCTATGGAAACACATGGAAACAGATTTACAACTCAGTATCAACAACAGAGTATTCTGTTGAAAATTGGATGGGTTTTAGGAGGGGTAAAATATAAATTTATAGTAATATATAAAACAAAATCAAAGCACATAATTAAAATTTGAAAAATTCTAATAATTCTTTGAATAAGTAGTGGATTATTAATATTTAAAGTGTTAATGTCTTAGATGTGCGTTTGTGTTTTTGTTAAATTCAAGTTAACTCGGAATTTTTTGAAAAATAATCTCTCTGACCGATGCACTTTTAATGCTATTATTATTCTTCAGTCAGTCGGTGGGTAGTTATGGCTTAATAACGTGTTGCGTATGGAGTGAATTCTAAGTTCTTATTTAGACGATTTTCATTTTTAGCGAAAAACGTCAGTCAATTGCATTGCAGCAGAACTCAGTAAGAGGTGGTCTTAACTAAGGAAATATACGCTCTACACTCTACTGTGGCGTATCAGATTAATTAGTATATGACATGTATAGTCTAAATTGTTGACTTGTCAAAAAATTGGCATTTAAATCTGCACTGGGGTTTGTGTGAAATAACTTAATAAATTAAATAAACTTCAATTTTTAACATGCTACTAGCAAAACAGTTTCTCAAGCAGTCAGGAGAGAAAAAAGTAATTTCGGTTTAAGATAATTGTCCATGGCTTCCATCTTCTCCCTGGACTGGCTGTATGCAGAAACGCTCACGAGCAAAATATACGCTTTCATTACACGATAATTCAGTCGGTTAAAAAACATATTTTTGACATTCGAAAAATAAAAATGAGCACGGCGGGTGTAGGTAGAAGAAGAAATGGATAGATAATTCTGACCATTGGTGCCTTGAATGGAAAATACAGTCAGTCGGTAGGGGCAGATACTGAATTAATCACAGTGCAGAGATCATTTAAGAAGAAAGAAATTGAGTAGGGCGTTCGCCAACGGTCATACCACGTTGAATACACCGGTTCTCGTCCGATCACCGAAGTTAAGCAACGTCGGGCCCGGTCAGTACTTGGATGGGTGACCGCTTGGGAACACCGGGGTGCTGTTGTTGTGGCATCTTTTTTATTTTTTCTTCCTTCCCTTGTTTGGTTGACCATCTTAGTTTTATTTTCCTTCTATTAGGTAAATAAAAATCGATTTACCAGGGCGTCGCTGATAAAAAACGATTTTTGTAGTTGCACAGAAAATTATTTTCTTCTCGGTTAGCTGTTCATCAGAGGTCAGACGTGTAAAAATTACTCAGGTTTCAGTCAGGATAATAAGGAAACTGGTACAAAAACTAAGAAATAGCGGATCTCGGCCTATCAGACGAAAGTCGTAAGACTCAGTGCGAGAGGCGAGTAATATTCTTAGGTGGTAATCGAAGGTGGAGATGAGAGAAACTGTAGTAATTACGTGATCTCAATAGAACACCTGGCGAATACTGAAAGTCGAGAAGGATTGCTGCCAAGTGATCACGAATTTTTTGACGATTAAATTGACCGTTAAAGTACGTTGGGCAAGTTCTTGATACAGCGAATTGTGCAAGCAGTTACGTCCAGTGTAATTCAAATGCAACATATCCCGTACTGCCTTTGTTTACTGCTGTGATTGTGGACGCTGCTACTGGACAAAGAATACAATTACATCGTGGCATAATTTAAAATGATAATAGGCATACGTAGAGTACATTTGGTCCAGTCGGGTAAGGTTTGTTCCTTACTGTTGTAGTCCTACTTGTACCAAACTAAATAAAATATGCATTTGACTGGATTGAAATGCATTACACAGAGAAGAGGCAACGGCAACGTTTGCACTGCCGGGAAGACATCAGAAATTGAAATTCGTTAATATTAGGGTCTCATCTGAATATGTTACATAAAAGTGATTCTGCACACAGTTGAAATGTATTTCATTTCCTTGTTTCCACGAGGACCGCTTGCCGTTCGTACGAGTGCGTGGCAACGCGCGGTTGAATTTGACAATCTCAAAAAATACGCACAGACGTAAAAACGGAAAGTGTACCGAAACGTTTGAAGTTCAATAAAATAAGTGCCATTTGAAATAGGTGGGCTTTAGTTTGTCGAGACACATATTTTATAATATGTGTGCGTTTTCCTGAAGACCGTTCTGTGCGTTATGACAGAGTAACTGACGTCACATAAAACACACTGACTGCTTTAGTTGCGGATACAACTCAAGCCTGCATGTACAAAGAATAACCTACTTATGTACTTCGCACCGTACATAATATCTAAGAAGAATGAAATTGGGAAGAGCGTTCGCCAACGGCCATACCACGTTGAATACACCGGTTCTCGTCCGATCACCGAAGTTAAGCAACGTCGGGCCCGGTCAGTACTTAGATGGGTAACCGCTTGGGAACACCGGGTGCAGTTTGGCGTCTCTTTTGTTACTCGATCCCTCCAAAAAATGTGCTTGTTTTAATGTCAAATTTATTTACAATTAATCCGCGCGCGCCCACTGCTAATAATTTTGGAATATTTCGGAAAATTTTTTGTTTCTTCTGGATTATAATTTTTTACTTATATCTATGAGTTTACGAGTATTGTTGTACCGTGACGTGTAGAAAGAATAAGCACGTTCACAATAAGCATCCAAGATAGTTTGGGCAAAGACGTCGTGAGCGCAAGCTGTTGCCGGCCGCAGTGTTCTTCAAACAGTAAATTTTGACAGATTCCGTTAATTGTCGTCACATTGTTTATGATTACTCAAGCCTGTTTACTGTAGCAAAACAACGTGCGAGCACATACGTTGTTGGTACGCGATAGGAGCGAATAAAAGAAATAATAGGATAGATCTAACCTCAGCATGCAGTGGTCTACGGTAATAAGGTTGCCTAATAGGCGTACATGTAGCGTCTTTTAAAACGATTCCATGAACGGTAAGGAAACATTCCATTCGTCTAGAAAATTGCAATAAATCGTGATTACTGTAATTTTAACGTCTACGAATCGTATATATTTTTCTAAAATCGCAACAATGATCTGGATAAATCTCTTGCGTTATTTCATACTAATAAACTGAATTATTTTGGATTCTATGGAAACACATGGAAACAGATTTACAACTCAGTATCAACAACAGAGTATTCTGTTGAAAATTGGATGGGTTTTAGGAGGGGTAAAATATAAATTTATAGTAATATATAAAACAAAATCAAAGCACATAATTAAAATTTGAAAAATTCTAATAATTCTTTGAATAAGTAGTGGATTATTAATATTTAAAGTGTTAATGTCTTAGATGTGCGTTTGTGTTTTTGTTAAATTCAAGTTAACTCGGAATTTTTTGAAAAATAATCTCTCTGACCGATGCACTTTTAATGCTATTATTATTCTTCAGTCAGTCGGTGGGTAGTTATGGCTTAATAACGTGTTGCGTATGGAGTGAATTCTAAGTTCTTATTTAGACGATTTTCATTTTTAGCGAAAAACGTCAGTCAATTGCATTGCAGCAGAACTCAGTAAGAGGTGGTCTTAACTAAGGAAATATACGCTCTACACTCTACTGTGGCGTATCAGATTAATTAGTATATGACATGTATAGTCTAAATTGTTGACTTGTCAAAAAATTGGCATTTAAATCTGCACTGGGGTTTGTGTGATATAACTTAATAAATTAAATAAACTTCAATTTTTAACATGCTACTAGCAAAACAGTTTCTCAAGCAGTCAGGAGAGAAAAAAGTAATTTCGGTTTAAGATAATTGTCCATGGCTTCCATCTTCTCCCTGGACTGGCTGTATGCAGAAACGCTCACGAGCAAAATATACGCTTTCATTACACGATAATTCAGTCGGTTAAAAAACATATTTTTGACATTCGAAAAATAAAAATGAGCACGGCGGGTGTAGGTAGAAGAAGAAATGGATAGATAATTCTGACCATTGGTGCCTTGAATGGAAAATACAGTCAGTCGGTAGGGGCAGATACTGAATTAATCACAGTGCAGAGATCATTTAAGAAGAAAGAAATTGAGTAGGGCGTTCGCCAACGGTCATACCACGTTGAATACACCGGTTCTCGTCCGATCACCGAAGTTAAGCAACGTCGGGCCCGGTCAGTACTTGGATGGGTGACCGCTTGGGAACACCGGGGTGCTGTTGTTGTGGCATCTTTTTTATTTTTTCTTCCTTCCCTTGTTTAGTTGACCATCTTAGTTTTATTTTCCTTCTATTAGGTAAATAAAAATCGATTTACCAGGGCGTCGCTGATAAAAAACGATTTTTGTAGTTGCACAGAAAATTATTTTCTTCTCGATTAGCTGTTCATCAGAGGTCAGACGTGTAAAAATTACTCAGGTTTCAGTCAGGATAATAAGGAAACTGGTACAAAAACTAAGAAATAGCGGATCTCGGCCTATCAGACGAAAGTCGTAAGACTCAGTGCGAGAGGCGAGTAATATTCTTAGGTGGTAATCGAAGGTGGAGATGAGACAAACTGCAGTAATTACGTGATCTCAATAGAACACCTGACGAATACTGAAAGTCGAGAAGGATTGCTGCCAAGTGATCACGAATTTTTTGACGATTAAATTGACCGTTAAAGTACGTTGGGCAAGTTCTTGATACAGCGAATTGTGCAAGCAGTTACGTCCAGTGTAATTCAAATGCAACATATCCCGTACTGCCTTTGTTTACTGCTGTGATTGTGGACGCTGCTACTGGACAAAGAATACAATTACATCGTGGCATAATTTAAAATGATAATAGGCATACGTAGAGTACATTTGGTCCAGTCGGGTAAGGTTTGTTCCTTACTGTTGTAGTCCTACTTGTACCAAACTAAATAAAATATGCATTTGACTGGATTGAAATGCATTACACAGAGAAGAGGCAACGGCAACGTTTGCACTGCCGGGAAGACATCAGAAATTGAAATTCGTTAATATTAGGGTCTCATCTGAATATGTTACATAAAAGTGATTCTGCACACAGTTGAAATGTATTTCATTTCCTTGTTTCCACGAGGACCGCTTGCCGTTCGTACGAGTGCGTGGCAACGCGCGGTTGAATTTGACAATCTCAAAAAATACGCACAGACGTAAAAACGGAAAGTGTACCGAAACGTTTGAAGTTCAATAAAATAAGTGCCATTTGAAATAGGTGGGCTTTAGTTTGTCGAGACACATATTTTATAATATGTGTGCGTTTTCCTGAAGACCGTTCTGTGCGTTATGACAGAGTAACTGACGTCACATAAAACACACTGACTGCTTTAGTTGCGGATACAACTCAAGCCTGCATGTACAAAGAATAACCTACTTATGTACTTCGCACCGTACATAATATCTAAGAAGAATGAAATTGGGAAGAGCGTTCGCCAACGGCCATACCACGTTGAATACACCGGTTCTCGTCCGATCACCGAAGTTAAGCAACGTCGGGCCCGGTCAGTACTTAGATGGGTAACCGCTTGGGAACACCGGGTGCAGTTTGGCGTCTCTTTTGTTACTCGATCCCTCCAAAAAATGTGCTTGTTTTAATGTCAAATTTATTTACAATTAATCCGCGCGCGCCCACTGCAAATCATTTTGGAATATTTCGGAAAATTTTTTGATTCTTCTGGATTATAATTTTTTACTTATATCTATGAGTTTACGAGTATTGTTGTACCGTGACGTGTAGAAAGAATAAGCACGTTCACAATAAGCATCCAAGATAGTTTGGGCAAAGACGTCGTGAGCGCAAGCTGTTGCCGGCCGCAGTGTTCTTCAAACAGTAAATTTTGACAGATTCCGTTAATTGTCGTCACATTGTTTATGATTACTCAAGCCTGTTTACTGTAGCAAAACAACGTGCGAGCACATACGTTGTTGGTACGCGATAGGAGCGAATAAAAGAAATAATAGGATAGATCTAACCTCAGCATGCAGTGGTCTACGGTAATAAGGTTGCCTAATAGGCGTACATGTATCGTCTTTTAAAACGATTCCATGAACGGTAAGGAAACATTCCATTCGTCTAGAAAATCGCAATAAATCGTGATTACTGTAATTTTAACGTCTACGAATCGTATATATTTTTCTAAAATCGCAACAATGATCTGGATAAATCTCTTGCGTTATTTCATACTAATAAACTGAATTATTTTGGATTCTATGGAAACACATGGAAACAGATTTACAACTCAGTATCAACAACAGAGTATTCTGTTGAAAATTGGATGGGTTTTAGGAGGGGTAAAATATAAATTTATAGTAATATATAAAACAAAATCAAAGCACATAATTAAAATTTGAAAAATTCTATTAATTCCTTTAATAAGTAGTGGATTATTAATATTTAAAGTGTTAATGTCTTAGATGTGCGTTTGTGTTTTTGTTAAATTCAAGTTAGCTCGGAATTTTTTGAAAAATAATCTCTCTGACCGATGCACTTTTAATGCTATTATTATTCTTCAGTCAGTCGGTGGGTAGTTATGGCTTAATAACGTGTTGCGTATGGAGTGAATTCTAAGTTCTTATATAGACGATTTTCATTTTTAGCGAAAAACGTCAGTCAATTGCATTGCAGCAGAACTCAGTAAGAGGTGGTCTTAACTAAGGAAATATACGCTCTACACTCTACTGTGGCGTATCAGATTAATTAGTATATGACATGTATAGTCTAAATTGTTGACTTGTCAAAAAATTGGCATTTAAATCTGCACTGGGGTTTGTGTGAAATAACTTAATAAATTAAATAAACTTCAATTTTTAACATGCTACTAGCAAAACAGTTTCTCAAGCAGTCAGGAGAGAAAAAAGTAATTTTGGTTTAAGATAATTGTCCATGGCTTCCATCTTCATCCCTGGACTGGGTGTATGCAGAAACGCTCACGAGCAATATATACGCTGACATTACACGATAATTCAATCGGTTAAAAAACATATTTGTGACATTCGAAAAATAAAAATGAGCACGGCGGGTGTAGGTAGAAGAAGAAATGGATAGATAATTCTGACCATTGGTGCCTTGAATGGAAAATACAGTCAGTCGGTAGGGGCAGATACTGAATTAATCACAGTGCAGAGATCATTTAAGAAGAAAGAAATTGAGTAGGGCGTTCGCCAACGGTCATACCACGTTGAATACACCGGTTCTCGTCCGATCACCGAAGTTAAGCAACGTCGGGCCCGGTCAGTACTTGGATGGGTGACCGCTTGGGAACACCGGGGTGCTGTTGTTGTGGCATCTTTTTTATTTTTTCTTCCTTCCCTTGTTTGGTTGACCATCTTAGTTTTATTTTCCTTCTATTAGGTAAATAAAAATCGATTTACCAGGGCGTCGCTGATAAAAAACGATTTTTGTAGTTGCACAGAAAATTATTTTCTTCTCGATTAGCTGTTCATCAGAGGTCAGACGTGTAAAAATTACTCAGGTTTCAGTCAGGATAATAAGGAAACTGGTACAAAAACTAAGAAATAGCGGATCTCGGCCTATCAGACGAAAGTCGTAAGACTCAGTGCGAGAGGCGAGTAATATTCTTAGGTGGTAATCGAAGGTGGAGATGAGAGAAACTGCAGTAATTACGTGATCTCAATAGAACACCTGACGAATACTGAAAGTCGAGAAGGATTGCTGCCAAGTGATCACGAATTTTTTGACGATTAAATTGACCGTTAAAGTACGTTGGGCAAGTTCTTGATACAGCGAATTGTGCAAGCAGTTACGTCCAGTGTAATTCAAATGCAATATATCCCGTACTGCCTTTGTTTACTGCTGTGATTGTGGACGCTGCTACTGGACAAAGAATACAATTACATCGTGGCATAATTTAAAATGATAATAGGCATACGTAGAGTACATTTGGTCCAGTCGGGTAAGGTTTGTTCCTTACTGTTGTAGTCCTACTTGTACCAAACTAAATAAAATATGCATTTGACTGGATTGAAATGCATTACACAGAGAAGAGGCAACGGCAACGTTTGCACTGCCGGGAAGACATCAGAAATTGAAATTCGTTAATATTAGGGTCTCATCTGTATATGTTACATAAAAGTGATTCTGCACACAGTTGAAATGTATTTCATTTCCTTGTTTCCACGAGGACCGCTTGCCGTTCGTACGAGTGCGTGGCAACGCGCGGTTGAATTTGACAATCTCAAAAAATACGCACAGACGTAAAAACGGAAAGTGTACCGAAACGTTTGTAGTTAAATAAAATAAGTGCCATTTGAAATAGGTGGGCTTTAGTTTGTCGAGACACATATTTTATAATATGTGTGCGTTTTCCTGAAGACCGTTCTGTGCGTTATGACAGAGTAACTGACGTCACATAAAACACACTGACTGCTTTAGTTGCGGATAAAACTCAAGTCTGCATGTACAAAGAATAACCTACTTATGTACTTCGCACCGTACATAATATCTAAGAAGAATGAAATTGGGAAGAGCGTTCGCCAACGGCCATACCACGTTGAATACACCGGTACTCGTCCGATCACCGAAGTTAAGCAACGTCGGGCCCGGTCAGTACTTAGATGGGTGACCGCTTGGGAACACCGGGTGCAGTTTGGCGTCTCTTTTGTTACTCGATCCCTCCAAAAAATGTGCTTGTTTTAATGTCAAATTTATTTACAATTAATCCGCGCGCGCCCACTGCAAATAATTTTCGAATATTTCGGAAAATTTTTTGTTTCTTCTGGATTATAATTTTTTACTTATATCTATGAGTTTACGAGTATTGTTGTACCGTGACGAGTAGAAAGAATAAGCACGTTCACAATAAGCATCCAAGATAGTTTTGGCAAAGACGTCGTGAGCGCAAACTGTTTCCGGCCGCAGTGTTCTTCAATTAGTAAATTTTGACAGATTCCGTTAATTGTCGTCACATTGTTTATGATTACTCAAGCCTGTTTACTGTCGCAAAACAACGTGCGAGCACATACGTTGTTGGTACGCGATAGGAGCGAATAAAAGAAATAATAGGATAGATCTAACCTCAGCATGCAGTGGTCTACGGTAATAAGGTTGCCTAATAGGCGTACATGTAGCGTCTTTTAAAACGATTCCATGAACGGTAAGGAAACATTCCATTCGTCTAGAAAATTGCAATAAATCGTGATTACTGTAATTTTAACGTCTACGAATCGTATATATTTTTCTAAAATCGCAACAATGATCTGGATAAATCTCTTGCGTTATTTCATACTAATAAACTGAATTATTTTGGATTCTATGGAAACACATGGAAACAGATTTACAACTCAGTATCAACAACAGAGTATTCTGTTGAAAATTGGATGGGTTTTAGGAGGGGTAAAATATAAATTTATAGTAATATATAAAACAAAATCAAAGCTCATAATTAAAATTTGAAAAATTCTAATAATTCTTTTAATAAGTAGTGGTTTATTAATATTTAAAGTGTTAATGTCTTAGATGTGCGTTTGTGTTTTTGTTAATTTCAAGTTAACTCGGAATTTTTTGAAAAATAATCTCTCTGACCGATGCACTTTTAATGCTATTATTATTCTTCAGTCAGTCGGTGGGTAGTTATGGCTTAATAACGTGTTGCGTATGGAGTGAATTCTAAGTTCTTATTTAGACGATTTTCATTTTTAGCGAAAAACGTCAGTCAATTGCATTGCAGCAGAACTCAGTAAGAGGTGGTCTTAACTAAGGAAATATACGCTCTACACTCTACTGTGGCGTATCAGATTAATTAGTATATGACATGTATAGTCTAAATTGTTGACTTGTCAAAAAATTGGCATTTAAATCTGCACTGGGGTTTGTGTGAAATAACTTAATAAATTAAATAAACTTCAATTTTTAACATGCTACTAGCAAAACAGTTTCTCAAGCAGTCAGGAGAGAAAAAAGTAATTTCGGTTTAAGATAATTGTCCATGGCTTCCATCTTCTCCCTGGACTGGCTGTATGCAGAAACGCTCACGAGCAAAATATACGCTTTCATTACACGATAATTCAGTCGGTTAAAAAACATATTTTTGACATTCGAAAAATAAAAATGAGCACGGCGGGTGTAGGTAGAAGAAGAAATGGATAGATAATTCTGACCATTGGTGCCTTGAATGGAAAATACAGTCAGTCGGTAGGGGCAGATACTGAATTAATCACAGTGCAGAGATCATTTAAGAAGAAAGAAATTGAGTAGGGCGTTCGCCAACGGTCATACCACGTTGAATACACCGGTTCTCGTCCGATCACCGAAGTTAAGCAACGTCGGGCCCGGTCAGTACTTGGATGGGTGACCGCTTGGGAACACCGGGGTGCTGTTGTTGTGGCATCTTTTTTATTTTTTCTTCCTTCCCTTGTTTGGTTGACCATCTTAGTTTTATTTTCCTTCTATTAGGTAAATAAAAATCGATTTACCAGGGCGTCGCTGATAAAAAACGATTTTTGTAGTTGCACAGAAAATTATTTTCTTCTCGATTAGCTGTTCATCAGAGGTCAGACGTGTAAAAATTACTCAGGTTTCAGTCAGGATAATAAGGAAACTGGTACAAAAACTAAGAAATAGCGGATCTCGGCCTATCAGACGAAAGTCGTAAGACTCAGTGCGAGAGGCGAGTAATATTCTTAGGTGGTAATCGAAGGTGGAGATGAGACAAACTGCAGTAATTACGTGATCTCAATAGAACACCTGACGAATACTGAAAGTCGAGAAGGATTGCTGCCAAGTGATCACGAATTTTTTGACGATTAAATTGACCGTTAAAGTACGTTGGGCAAGTTCTTGATACAGCGAATTGTGCAAGCAGTTACGTCCAGTGTAATTCAAATGCAATATATCCCGTACTGCCTTTGTTTACTGCTGTGATTGTGGACGCTGCTACTGGACAAAGAATACAATTACATCGTGGCATAATTTAAAATGATAATAGGCATACGTAGAGTACATTTGGTCCAGTCGGGTAAGGTTTGTTCCTTACTGTTGTAGTCCTACTTGTACCAAACTAAATAAAATATGCATTTGACTGGATTGAAATGCATTACACAGAGAAGAGGCAACGGCAACGTTTGCACTGCCGGGAAGACATCAGAAATTGAAATTCGTTAATATTAGGGTCTCATCTGTATATGTTACATAAAAGTGATTCTGCACACAGTTGAAATGTATTTCATTTCCTTGTTTCCACGAGGACCGCTTGCCGTTCGTACGAGTGCGTGGCAACGCGCGGTTGAATTTGACAATCTCAAAAAATACGCACAGACGTAAAAACGGAAAGTGTACCGAAACGTTTGTAGTTAAATAAAATAAGTGCCATTTGAAATAGGTGGGCTTTAGTTTGTCGAGACACATATTTTATAATATGTGTGCGTTTTCCTGAAGACCGTTCTGTGCGTTATGACAGAGTAACTGACGTCACATAAAACACACTGACTGCTTTAGTTGCGGATAAAACTCAAGTCTGCATGTACAAAGAATAACCTACTTATGTACTTCGCACCGTACATAATATCTAAGAAGAATGAAATTGGGAAGAGCGTTCGCCAACGGCCATACCACGTTGAATACACCGGTACTCGTCCGATCACCGAAGTTAAGCAACGTCGGGCCCGGTCAGTACTTAGATGGGTGACCGCTTGGGAACACCGGGTGCAGTTTGGCGTCTCTTTTGTTACTCGATCCCTCCAAAAAATGTGCTTGTTTTAATGTCAAATTTATTTACAATTAATCCGCGCGCGCCCACTGCAAATAATTTTCGAATATTTCGGAAAATTTTTTGTTTCTTCTGGATTATAATTTTTTACTTATATCTATGAGTTTACGAGTATTGTTGTACCGTGACGAGTAGAAAGAATAAGCACGTTCACAATAAGCATCCAAGATAGTTTTGGCAAAGACGTCGTGAGCGCAAACTGTTTCCGGCCGCAGTGTTCTTCAATTAGTAAATTTTGACAGATTCCGTTAATTGTCGTCACATTGTTTATGATTACTCAAGCCTGTTTACTGTCGCAAAACAACGTGCGAGCACATACGTTGTTGGTACGCGATAGGAGCGAATAAAAGAAATAATAGGATAGATCTAACCTCAGCATGCAGTGGTCTACGGTAATAAGGTTGCCTAATAGGCGTACATGTAGCGTCTTTTAAAACGATTCCATGAACGGTAAGGAAACATTCCATTCGTCTAGAAAATTGCAATAAATCGTGATTACTGTAATTTTAACGTCTACGAATCGTATATATTTTTCTAAAATCGCAACAATGATCTGGATAAATCTCTTGCGTTATTTCATACTAATAAACTGAATTATTTTGGATTCTATGGAAACACATGGAAACAGATTTACAACTCAGTATCAACAACAGAGTATTCTGTTGAAAATTGGATGGGTTTTAGGAGGGGTAAAATATAAATTTATAGTAATATATAAAACAAAATCAAAGCTCATAATTAAAATTTGAAAAATTCTAATAATTCTTTTAATAAGTAGTGGTTTATTAATATTTAAAGTGTTAATGTCTTAGATGTGCGTTTGTGTTTTTGTTAATTTCAAGTTAACTCGGAATTTTTTGAAAAATAATCTCTCTGACCGATGCACTTTTAATGCTATTATTATTCTTCAGTCAGTCGGTGGGTAGTTATGGCTTAATAACGTGTTGCGTATGGAGTGAATTCTAAGTTCTTATTTAGACGATTTTCATTTTTAGCGAAAAACGTCAGTCAATTGCATTGCAGCAGAACTCAGTAAGAGGTGGTCTTAACTAAGGAAATATACGCTCTACACTCTACTGTGGCGTATCAGATTAATTAGTATATGACATGTATAGTCTAAATTGTTGACTTGTCAAAAAATTGGCATTTAAATCTGCACTGGGGTTTGTGTGAAATAACTTAATAAATTAAATAAACTTCAATTTTTAACATGCTACTAGCAAAACAGTTTCTCAAGCAGTCAGGAGAGAAAAAAGTAATTTCGGTTTAAGATAATTGTCCATGGCTTCCATCTTCTCCCTGGACTGGCTGTATGCAGAAACGCTCACGAGCAAAATATACGCTTTCATTACACGATAATTCAGTCGGTTAAAAAACATATTTTTGACATTCGAAAAATAAAAATGAGCACGGCGGGTGTAGGTAGAAGAAGAAATGGATAGATAATTCTGACCATTGGTGCCTTGAATGGAAAATACAGTCAGTCGGTAGGGGCAGATACTGAATTAATCACAGTGCAGAGATCATTTAAGAAGAAAGAAATTGAGTAGGGCGTTCGCCAACGGTCATACCACGTTGAATACACCGGTTCTCGTCCGATCACCGAAGTTAAGCAACGTCGGGCCCGGTCAGTACTTGGATGGGTGACCGCTTGGGAACACCGGGGTGCTGTTGTTGTGGCATCTTTTTTATTTTTTCTTCCTTCCCTTGTTTGGTTGACCATCTTAGTTTTATTTTCCTTCTATTAGGTAAATAAAAATCGATTTACCAGGGCGTCGCTGATAAAAAACGATTTTTGTAGTTGCACAGAAAATTATTTTCTTCTCGATTAGCTGTTCATCAGAGGTCAGACGTGTAAAAATTACTCAGGTTTCAGTCAGGATAATAAGGAAACTGGTACAAAAACTAAGAAATAGCGGATCTCGGCCTATCAGACGAAAGTCGTAAGACTCAGTGCGAGAGGCGAGTAATATTCTTAGGTGGTAATCGAAGGTGGAGATGAGACAAACTGCAGTAATTACGTGATCTCAATAGAACACCTGACGAATACTGAAAGTCGAGAAGGATTGCTGCCAAGTGATCACGAATTTTTTGACGATTAAATTGACCGTTAAAGTACGTTGGGCAAGTTCTTGATACAGCGAATTGTGCAAGCAGTTACGTCCAGTGTAATTCAAATGCAACATATCCCGTACTGCCTTTGTTTACTGCTGTGATTGTGGACGCTGCTACTGGACAAAGAATACAATTACATCGTGGCATAATTTAAAATGATAATAGGCATACGTAGAGTACATTTGGTCCAGTCGGGTAAGGTTTGTTCCTTACTGTTGTAGTCCTACTTGTACCAAACTAAATAAAATATGCATTTGACTGGATTGAAATGCATTACACAGAGAAGAGGCAACGGCAACGTTTGCACTGCCGGGAAGACATCAGAAATTGAAATTCGTTAATATTAGGGTCTCATCTGAATATGTTACATAAAAGTGATTCTGCACACAGTTGAAATGTATTTCATTTCCTTGTTTCCACGAGGACCGCTTGCCGTTCGTACGAGTGCGTGGCAACGCGCGGTTGAATTTGACAATCTCAAAAAATACGCACAGACGTAAAAACGGAAAGTGTACCGAAACGTTTGAAGTTCAATAAAATAAGTGCCATTTGAAATAGGTGGGCTTTAGTTTGTCGAGACACATATTTTATAATATGTGTGCGTTTTCCTGAAGACCGTTCTGTGCGTTATGACAGAGTAACTGACGTCACATAAAACACACTGACTGCTTTAGTTGCGGATACAACTCAAGCCTGCATGTACAAAGAATAACCTACTTATGTACTTCGCACCGTACATAATATCTAAGAAGAATGAAATTGGGAAGAGCGTTCGCCAACGGCCATACCACGTTGAATACACCGGTTCTCGTCCGATCACCGAAGTTAAGCAACGTCGGGCCCGGTCAGTACTTAGATGGGTAACCGCTTGGGAACACCGGGTGCAGTTTGGCGTCTCTTTTGTTACTCGATCCCTCCAAAAAATGTGCTTGTTTTAATGTCAAATTTATTTACAATTAATCCGCGCGCGCCCACTGCAAATCATTTTGGAATATTTCGGAAAATTTTTTGATTCTTCTGGATTATAATTTTTTACTTATATCTATGAGTTTACGAGTATTGTTGTACCGTGACGTGTAGAAAGAATAAGCACGTTCACAATAAGCATCCAAGATAGTTTGGGCAAAGACGTCGTGAGCGCAAGCTGTTGCCGGCCGCAGTGTTCTTCAAACAGTAAATTTTGACAGATTCCGTTAATTGTCGTCACATTGTTTATGATTACTCAAGCCTGTTTACTGTAGCAAAACAACGTGCGAGCACATACGTTGTTGGTACGCGATAGGAGCGAATAAAAGAAATAATAGGATAGATCTAACCTCAGCATGCAGTGGTCTACGGTAATAAGGTTGCCTAATAGGCGTACATGTAGCGTCTTTTAAAACGATTCCATGAACGGTAAGGAAACATTCCATTCGTCTAGAAAATCGCAATAAATCGTGATTACTGTAATTTTAACGTCTACGAATCGTATATATTTTTCTAAAATCGCAACAATGATCTGGATAAATCTCTTGCGTTATTTCATACTAATAAACTGAATTATTTTGGATTCTATGGAAACACATGGAAACAGATTTACAACTCAGTATCAACAACAGAGTATTCTGTTGAAAATTGGATGGGTTTTAGGAGGGGTAAAATATAAATTTATAGTAATATATAAAACAAAATCAAAGCACATAATTAAAATTTGAAAAATTCTATTAATTCCTTTAATAAGTAGTGGATTATTAATATTTAAAGTGTTAATGTCTTAGATGTGCGTTTGTGTTTTTGTTAAATTCAAGTTAGCTCGGAATTTTTTGAAAAATAATCTCTCTGACCGATGCACTTTTAATGCTATTATTATTCTTCAGTCAGTCGGTGGGTAGTTATGGCTTAATAACGTGTTGCGTATGGAGTGAATTCTAAGTTCTTATATAGACGATTTTCATTTTTAGCGAAAAACGTCAGTCAATTGCATTGCAGCAGAACTCAGTAAGAGGTGGTCTTAACTAAGGAAATATACGCTCTACACTCTACTGTGGCGTATCAGATTAATTAGTATATGACATGTATAGTCTAAATTGTTGACTTGTCAAAAAATTGGCATTTAAATCTGCACTGGGGTTTGTGTGAAATAACTTAATAAATTAAATAAACTTCAATTTTTAACATGCTACTAGCAAAACAGTTTCTCAAGCAGTCAGGAGAGAAAAAAGTAATTTCGGTTTAAGATAATTGTCCATGGCTTCCATCTTCTCCCTGGACTGGCTGTATGCAGAAACGCTCACGAGCAAAATATACGCTTTCATTACACGATAATTCAGTCGGTTAAAAAACATATTTTTGACATTCGAAAAATAAAAATGAGCACGGCGGGTGTAGGTAGAAGAAGAAATGGATAGATAATTCTGACCATTGGTGCCTTGAATGGAAAATACAGTCAGTCGGTAGGGGCAGATACTGAATTAATCACAGTGCAGAGATCATTTAAGAAGAAAGAAATTGAGTAGGGCGTTCGCCAACGGTCATACCACGTTGAATACACCGGTTCTCGTCCGATCACCGAAGTTAAGCAACGTCGGGCCCGGTCAGTACTTGGATGGGTGACCGCTTGGGAACACCGGGGTGCTGTTGTTGTGGCATCTTTTTTATTTTTTCTTCCTTCCCTTGTTTGGTTGACCATCTTAGTTTTATTTTCCTTCTATTAGGTAAATAAAAATCGATTTACCAGGGCGTCGCTGATAAAAAACGATTTTTGTAGTTGCACAGAAAATTATTTTCTTCTCGATTAGCTGTTCATCAGAGGTCAGACGTGTAAAAATTACTCAGGTTTCAGTCAGGATAATAAGGAAACTGGTACAAAAACTAAGAAATAGCGGATCTCGGCCTATCAGACGAAAGTCGTAAGACTCAGTGCGAGAGGCGAGTAATATTCTTAGGTGGTAATCGAAGGTGGAGATGAGACAAACTGCAGTAATTACGTGATCTCAATAGAACACCTGACGAATACTGAAAGTCGAGAAGGATTGCTGCCAAGTGATCACGAATTTTTTGACGATTAAATTGACCGTTAAAGTACGTTGGGCAAGTTCTTGATACAGCGAATTGTGCAAGCAGTTACGTCCAGTGTAATTCAAATGCAATATATCCCGTACTGCCTTTGTTTACTGCTGTGATTGTGGACGCTGCTACTGGACAAAGAATACAATTACATCGTGGCATAATTTAAAATGATAATAGGCATACGTAGAGTACATTTGGTCCAGTCGGGTAAGGTTTGTTCCTTACTGTTGTAGTCCTACTTGTACCAAACTAAATAAAATATGCATTTGACTGGATTGAAATGCATTACACAGAGAAGAGGCAACGGCAACGTTTGCACTGCCGGGAAGACATCAGAAATTGAAATTCGTTAATATTAGGGTCTCATCTGTATATGTTACATAAAAGTGATTCTGCACACAGTTGAAATGTATTTCATTTCCTTGTTTCCACGAGGACCGCTTGCCGTTCGTACGAGTGCGTGGCAACGCGCGGTTGAATTTGACAATCTCAAAAAATACGCACAGACGTAAAAACGGAAAGTGTACCGAAACGTTTGTAGTTAAATAAAATAAGTGCCATTTGAAATAGGTGGGCTTTAGTTTGTCGAGACACATATTTTATAATATGTGTGCGTTTTCCTGAAGACCGTTCTGTGCGTTATGACAGAGTAACTGACGTCACATAAAACACACTGACTGCTTTAGTTGCGGATAAAACTCAAGTCTGCATGTACAAAGAATAACCTACTTATGTACTTCGCACCGTACATAATATCTAAGAAGAATGAAATTGGGAAGAGCGTTCGCCAACGGCCATACCACGTTGAATACACCGGTACTCGTCCGATCACCGAAGTTAAGCAACGTCGGGCCCGGTCAGTACTTAGATGGGTGACCGCTTGGGAACACCGGGTGCAGTTTGGCGTCTCTTTTGTTACTCGATCCCTCCAAAAAATGTGCTTGTTTTAATGTCAAATTTATTTACAATTAATCCGCGCGCGCCCACTGCAAATAATTTTCGAATATTTCGGAAAATTTTTTGTTTCTTCTGGATTATAATTTTTTACTTATATCTATGAGTTTACGAGTATTGTTGTACCGTGACGAGTAGAAAGAATAAGCACGTTCACAATAAGCATCCAAGATAGTTTTGGCAAAGACGTCGTGAGCGCAAACTGTTTCCGGCCGCAGTGTTCTTCAATTAGTAAATTTTGACAGATTCCGTTAATTGTCGTCACATTGTTTATGATTACTCAAGCCTGTTTACTGTCGCAAAACAACGTGCGAGCACATACGTTGTTGGTACGCGATAGGAGCGAATAAAAGAAATAATAGGATAGATCTAACCTCAGCATGCAGTGGTCTACGGTAATAAGGTTGCCTAATAGGCGTACATGTAGCGTCTTTTAAAACGATTCCATGAACGGTAAGGAAACATTCCATTCGTCTAGAAAATTGCAATAAATCGTGATTACTGTAATTTTAACGTCTACGAATCGTATATATTTTTCTAAAATCGCAACAATGATCTGGATAAATCTCTTGCGTTATTTCATACTAATAAACTGAATTATTTTGGATTCTATGGAAACACATGGAAACAGATTTACAACTCAGTATCAACAACAGAGTATTCTGTTGAAAATTGGATGGGTTTTAGGAGGGGTAAAATATAAATTTATAGTAATATATAAAACAAAATCAAAGCTCATAATTAAAATTTGAAAAATTCTAATAATTCTTTTAATAAGTAGTGGTTTATTAATATTTAAAGTGTTAATGTCTTAGATGTGCGTTTGTGTTTTTGTTAAATTCAAGTTAGCTCGGAATTTTTTGAAAAATAATCTCTCTGACCGATGCACTTTTAATGCTATTATTATTCTTCAGTCAGTCGGTGGGTAGTTATGGCTTAATAACGTGTTGCGTATGGAGTGAATTCTAAGTTCTTATATAGACGATTTTCATTTTTAGCGAAAAACGTCAGTCAATTGCATTGCAGCAGAACTCAGTAAGAGGTGGTCTTAACTAAGGAAATATACGCTCTACACTCTACTGTGGCGTATCAGATTAATTAGTATATGACATGTATAGTCTAAATTGTTGACTTGTCAAAAAATTGGCATTTAAATCTGCACTGGGGTTTGTGTGAAATAACTTAATAAATTAAATAAACTTCAATTTTTAACATGCTACTAGCAAAACAGTTTCTCAAGCAGTCAGGAGAGAAAAAAGTAATTTCGGTTTAAGATAATTGTCCATGGCTTCCATCTTCTCCCTGGACTGGCTGTATGCAGAAACGCTCACGAGCAAAATATACGCTTTCATTACACGATAATTCAGTCGGTTAAAAAACATATTTTTGACATTCGAAAAATAAAAATGAGCACGGCGGGTGTAGGTAGAAGAAGAAATGGATAGATAATTCTGACCATTGGTGCCTTGAATGGAAAATACAGTCAGTCGGTAGGGGCAGATACTGAATTAATCACAGTGCAGAGATCATTTAAGAAGAAAGAAATTGAGTAGGGCGTTCGCCAACGGTCATACCACGTTGAATACACCGGTTCTCGTCCGATCACCGAAGTTAAGCAACGTCGGGCCCGGTCAGTACTTGGATGGGTGACCGCTTGGGAACACCGGGGTGCTGTTGTTGTGGCATCTTTTTTATTTTTTCTTCCTTCCCTTGTTTGGTTGACCATCTTAGTTTTATTTTCCTTCTATTAGGTAAATAAAAATCGATTTACCAGGGCGTCGCTGATAAAAAACGATTTTTGTAGTTGCACAGAAAATTATTTTCTTCTCGATTAGCTGTTCATCAGAGGTCAGACGTGTAAAAATTACTCAGGTTTCAGTCAGGATAATAAGGAAACTGGTACAAAAACTAAGAAATAGCGGATCTCGGCCTATCAGACGAAAGTCGTAAGACTCAGTGCGAGAGGCGAGTAATATTCTTAGGTGGTAATCGAAGGTGGAGATGAGACAAACTGCAGTAATTACGTGATCTCAATAGAACACCTGACGAATACTGAAAGTCGAGAAGGATTGCTGCCAAGTGATCACGAATTTTTTGACGATTAAATTGACCGTTAAAGTACGTTGGGCAAGTTCTTGATACAGCGAATTGTGCAAGCAGTTACGTCCAGTGTAATTCAAATGCAACATATCCCGTACTGCCTTTGTTTACTGCTGTGATTGTGGACGCTGCTACTGGACAAAGAATACAATTACATCGTGGCATAATTTAAAATGATAATAGGCATACGTAGAGTACATTTGGTCCAGTCGGGTAAGGTTTGTTCCTTACTGTTGTAGTCCTACTTGTACCAAACTAAATAAAATATGCATTTGACTGGATTGAAATGCATTACACAGAGAAGAGGCAACGGCAACGTTTGCACTGCCGGGAAGACATCAGAAATTGAAATTCGTTAATATTAGGGTCTCATCTGAATATGTTACATAAAAGTGATTCTGCACACAGTTGAAATGTATTTCATTTCCTTGTTTCCACGAGGACCGCTTGCCGTTCGTACGAGTGCGTGGCAACGCGCGGTTGAATTTGACAATCTCAAAAAATACGCACAGACGTAAAAACGGAAAGTGTACCGAAACGTTTGAAGTTCAATAAAATAAGTGCCATTTGAAATAGGTGGGCTTTAGTTTGTCGAGACACATATTTTATAATATGTGTGCGTTTTCCTGAAGACCGTTCTGTGCGTTATGACAGAGTAACTGACGTCACATAAAACACACTGACTGCTTTAGTTGCGGATACAACTCAAGCCTGCATGTACAAAGAATAACCTACTTATGTACTTCGCACCGTACATAATATCTAAGAAGAATGAAATTGGGAAGAGCGTTCGCCAACGGCCATACCACGTTGAATACACCGGTTCTCGTCCGATCACCGAAGTTAAGCAACGTCGGGCCCGGTCAGTACTTAGATGGGTAACCGCTTGGGAACACCGGGTGCAGTTTGGCGTCTCTTTTGTTACTCGATCCCTCCAAAAAATGTGCTTGTTTTAATGTCAAATTTATTTACAATTAATCCGCGCGCGCCCACTGCAAATCATTTTGGAATATTTCGGAAAATTTTTTGATTCTTCTGGATTATAATTTTTTACTTATATCTATGAGTTTACGAGTATTGTTGTACCGTGACGTGTAGAAAGAATAAGCACGTTCACAATAAGCATCCAAGATAGTTTGGGCAAAGACGTCGTGAGCGCAAGCTGTTGCCGGCCGCAGTGTTCTTCAAACAGTAAATTTTGACAGATTCCGTTAATTGTCGTCACATTGTTTATGATTACTCAAGCCTGTTTACTGTAGCAAAACAACGTGCGAGCACATACGTTGTTGGTACGCGATAGGAGCGAATAAAAGAAATAATAGGATAGATCTAACCTCAGCATGCAGTGGTCTACGGTAATAAGGTTGCCTAATAGGCGTACATGTAGCGTCTTTTAAAACGATTCCATGAACGGTAAGGAAACATTCCATTCGTCTAGAAAATCGCAATAAATCGTGATTACTGTAATTTTAACGTCTACGAATCGTATATATTTTTCTAAAATCGCAACAATGATCTGGATAAATCTCTTGCGTTATTTCATACTAATAAACTGAATTATTTTGGATTCTATGGAAACACATGGAAACAGATTTACAACTCAGTATCAACAACAGAGTATTCTGTTGAAAATTGGATGGGTTTTAGGAGGGGTAAAATATAAATTTATAGTAATATATAAAACAAAATCAAAGCACATAATTAAAATTTGAAAAATTCTATTAATTCCTTTAATAAGTAGTGGATTATTAATATTTAAAGTGTTAATGTCTTAGATGTGCGTTTGTGTTTTTGTTAAATTCAAGTTAGCTCGGAATTTTTTGAAAAATAATCTCTCTGACCGATGCACTTTTAATGCTATTATTATTCTTCAGTCAGTCGGTGGGTAGTTATGGCTTAATAACGTGTTGCGTATGGAGTGAATTCTAAGTTCTTATATAGACGATTTTCATTTTTAGCGAAAAACGTCAGTCAATTGCATTGCAGCAGAACTCAGTAAGAGGTGGTCTTAACTAAGGAAATATACGCTCTACACTCTACTGTGGCGTATCAGATTAATTAGTATATGACATGTATAGTCTAAATTGTTGACTTGTCAAAAAATTGGCATTTAAATCTGCACTGGGGTTTGTGTGAAATAACTTAATAAATTAAATAAACTTCAATTTTTAACATGCTACTAGCAAAACAGTTTCTCAAGCAGTCAGGAGAGAAAAAAGTAATTTCGGTTTAAGATAATTGTCCATGGCTTCCATCTTCTCCCTGGACTGGCTGTATGCAGAAACGCTCACGAGCAAAATATACGCTTTCATTACACGATAATTCAGTCGGTTAAAAAACATATTTTTGACATTCGAAAAATAAAAATGAGCACGGCGGGTGTAGGTAGAAGAAGAAATGGATAGATAATTCTGACCATTGGTGCCTTGAATGGAAAATACAGTCAGTCGGTAGGGGCAGATACTGAATTAATCACAGTGCAGAGATCATTTAAGAAGAAAGAAATTGAGTAGGGCGTTCGCCAACGGTCATACCACGTTGAATACACCGGTTCTCGTCCGATCACCGAAGTTAAGCAACGTCGGGCCCGGTCAGTACTTGGATGGGTGACCGCTTGGGAACACCGGGGTGCTGTTGTTGTGGCATCTTTTTTATTTTTTCTTCCTTCCCTTGTTTGGTTGACCATCTTAGTTTTATTTTCCTTCTATTAGGTAAATAAAAATCGATTTACCAGGGCGTCGCTGATAAAAAACGATTTTTGTAGTTGCACAGAAAATTATTTTCTTCTCGATTAGCTGTTCATCAGAGGTCAGACGTGTAAAAATTACTCAGGTTTCAGTCAGGATAATAAGGAAACTGGTACAAAAACTAAGAAATAGCGGATCTCGGCCTATCAGACGAAAGTCGTAAGACTCAGTGCGAGAGGCGAGTAATATTCTTAGGTGGTAATCGAAGGTGGAGATGAGACAAACTGCAGTAATTACGTGATCTCAATAGAACACCTGACGAATACTGAAAGTCGAGAAGGATTGCTGCCAAGTGATCACGAATTTTTTGACGATTAAATTGACCGTTAAAGTACGTTGGGCAAGTTCTTGATACAGCGAATTGTGCAAGCAGTTACGTCCAGTGTAATTCAAATGCAATATATCCCGTACTGCCTTTGTTTACTGCTGTGATTGTGGACGCTGCTACTGGACAAAGAATACAATTACATCGTGGCATAATTTAAAATGATAATAGGCATACGTAGAGTACATTTGGTCCAGTCGGGTAAGGTTTGTTCCTTACTGTTGTAGTCCTACTTGTACCAAACTAAATAAAATATGCATTTGACTGGATTGAAATGCATTACACAGAGAAGAGGCAACGGCAAAGTTTGCACTGCCGGGAAGACATCAGAAATTGAAATTCGTTAATATTAGGGTCTCATCTGTATATGTTACATAAAAGTGATTCTGCACACAGTTGAAATGTATTTCATTTCCTTGTTTCCACGAGGACCGCTTGCCGTTCGTACGAGTGCGTGGCAACGCGCGGTTGAATTTGACAATCTCAAAAAATACGCACAGACGTAAAAACGGAAAGTGTACCGAAACGTTTGTAGTTAAATAAAATAAGTGCCATTTGAAATAGGTGGGCTTTAGTTTGTCGAGACACATATTTTATAATATGTGTGCGTTTTCCTGAAGACCGTTCTGTGCGTTATGACAGAGTAACTGACGTCACATAAAACACACTGACTGCTTTAGTTGCGGATAAAACTCAAGTCTGCATGTACAAAGAATAACCTACTTATGTACTTCGCACCGTACATAATATCTAAGAAGAATGAAATTGGGAAGAGCGTTCGCCAACGGCCATACCACGTTGAATACACCGGTACTCGTCCGATCACCGAAGTTAAGCAACGTCGGGCCCGGTCAGTACTTAGATGGGTGACCGCTTGGGAACACCGGGTGCAGTTTGGCGTCTCTTTTGTTACTCGATCCCTCCAAAAAATGTGCTTGTTTTAATGTCAAATTTATTTACAATTAATCCGCGCGCGCCCACTGCAAATAATTTTCGAATATTTCGGAAAATTTTTTGTTTCTTCTGGATTATAATTTTTTACTTATATCTATGAGTTTACGAGTATTGTTGTACCGTGACGAGTAGAAAGAATAAGCACGTTCACAATAAGCATCCAAGATAGTTTTGGCAAAGACGTCGTGAGCGCAAACTGTTTCCGGCCGCAGTGTTCTTCAATTAGTAAATTTTGACAGATTCCGTTAATTGTCGTCACATTGTTTATGATTACTCAAGCCTGTTTACTGTCGCAAAACAACGTGCGAGCACATACGTTGTTGGTACGCGATAGGAGCGAATAAAAGAAATAATAGGATAGATCTAACCTCAGCATGCAGTGGTCTACGGTAATAAGGTTGCCTAATAGGCGTACATGTAGCGTCTTTTAAAACGATTCCATGAACGGTAAGGAAACATTCCATTCGTCTAGAAAATTGCAATAAATCGTGATTACTGTAATTTTAACGTCTACGAATCGTATATATTTTTCTAAAATCGCAACAATGATCTGGATAAATCTCTTGCGTTATTTCATACTAATAAACTGAATTATTTTGGATTCTATGGAAACACATGGAAACAGATTTACAACTCAGTATCAACAACAGAGTATTCTGTTGAAAATTGGATGGGTTTTAGGAGGGGTAAAATATAAATTTATAGTAATATATAAAACAAAATCAAAGCTCATAATTAAAATTTGAAAAATTCTAATAATTCTTTTAATAAGTAGTGGTTTATTAATATTTAAAGTGTTAATGTCTTAGATGTGCGTTTGTGTTTTTGTTAAATTCAAGTTAACTCGGAATTTTTTGAAAAATAATCTCTCTGACCGATGCACTTTTAATGCTATTATTATTCTTCAGTCAGTCGGTGGGTAGTTATGGCTTAATAACGTGTTGCGTATGGAGTGAATTCTAAGTTCTTATTTAGACGATTTTCATTTTTAGCGAAAAACGTCAGTCAATTGCATTGCAGCAGAACTCAGTAAGAGGTGGTCTTAACTAAGGAAATATACGCTCTACACTCTACTGTGGCGTATCAGATTAATTAGTATATGACATGTATAGTCTAAATTGTTGACTTGTCAAAAAATTGGCATTTAAATCTGCACTGGGGTTTGTGTGAAATAACTTAATAAATTAAATAAACTTCAATTTTTAACATGCTACTAGCAAAACAGTTTCTCAAGCAGTCAGGAGAGAAAAAAGTAATTTCGGTTTAAGATAATTGTCCATGGCTTCCATCTTCTCCCTGGACTGGCTGTATGCAGAAACGCTCACGAGCAAAATATACGCTTTCATTACACGATAATTCAGTCGGTTAAAAAACATATTTTTGACATTCGAAAAATAAAAATGAGCACGGCGGGTGTAGGTAGAAGAAGAAATGGATAGATAATTCTGACCATTGGTGCCTTGAATGGAAAATACAGTCAGTCGGTAGGGGCAGATACTGAATTAATCACAGTGCAGAGATCATTTAAGAAGAAAGAAATTGAGTAGGGCGTTCGCCAACGGTCATACCACGTTGAATACACCGGTTCTCGTCCGATCACCGAAGTTAAGCAACGTCGGGCCCGGTCAGTACTTGGATGGGTGACCGCTTGGGAACACCGGGGTGCTGTTGTTGTGGCATCTTTTTTATTTTTTCTTCCTTCCCTTGTTTGGTTGACCATCTTAGTTTTATTTTCCTTCTATTAGGTAAATAAAAATCGATTTACCAGGGCGTCGCTGATAAAAAACGATTTTTGTAGTTGCACAGAAAATTATTTTCTTCTCGATTAGCTGTTCATCAGAGGTCAGACGTGTAAAAATTACTCAGGTTTCAGTCAGGATAATAAGGAAACTGGTACAAAAACTAAGAAATAGCGGATCTCGGCCTATCAGACGAAAGTCGTAAGACTCAGTGCGAGAGGCGAGTAATATTCTTAGGTGGTAATCGAAGGTGGAGATGAGACAAACTGCAGTAATTACGTGATCTCAATAGAACACCTGACGAATACTGAAAGTCGAGAAGGATTGCTGCCAAGTGATCACGAATTTTTTGACGATTAAATTGACCGTTAAAGTACGTTGGGCAAGTTCTTGATACAGCGAATTGTGCAAGCAGTTACGTCCAGTGTAATTCAAATGCAACATATCCCGTACTGCCTTTGTTTACTGCTGTGATTGTGGACGCTGCTACTGGACAAAGAATACAATTACATCGTGGCATAATTTAAAATGATAATAGGCATACGTAGAGTACATTTGGTCCAGTCGGGTAAGGTTTGTTCCTTACTGTTGTAGTCCTACTTGTACCAAACTAAATAAAATATGCATTTGACTGGATTGAAATGCATTACACAGAGAAGAGGCAACGGCAACGTTTGCACTGCCGGGAAGACATCAGAAATTGAAATTCGTTAATATTAGGGTCTCATCTGAATATGTTACATAAAAGTGATTCTGCACACAGTTGAAATGTATTTCATTTCCTTGTTTCCACGAGGACCGCTTGCCGTTCGTACGAGTGCGTGGCAACGCGCGGTTGAATTTGACAATCTCAAAAAATACGCACAGACGTAAAAACGGAAAGTGTACCGAAACGTTTGAAGTTCAATAAAATAAGTGCCATTTGAAATAGGTGGGCTTTAGTTTGTCGAGACACATATTTTATAATATGTGTGCGTTTTCCTGAAGACCGTTCTGTGCGTTATGACAGAGTAACTGACGTCACATAAAACACACTGACTGCTTTAGTTGCGGATACAACTCAAGCCTGCATGTACAAAGAATAACCTACTTATGTACTTCGCACCGTACATAATATCTAAGAAGAATGAAATTGGGAAGAGCGTTCGCCAACGGCCATACCACGTTGAATACACCGGTTCTCGTCCGATCACCGAAGTTAAGCAACGTCGGGCCCGGTCAGTACTTAGATGGGTAACCGCTTGGGAACACCGGGTGCAGTTTGGCGTCTCTTTTGTTACTCGATCCCTCCAAAAAATGTGCTTGTTTTAATGTCAAATTTATTTACAATTAATCCGCGCGCGCCCACTGCAAATCATTTTGGAATATTTCGGAAAATTTTTTGATTCTTCTGGATTATAATTTTTTACTTATATCTATGAGTTTACGAGTATTGTTGTACCGTGACGTGTAGAAAGAATAAGCACGTTCACAATAAGCATCCAAGATAGTTTGGGCAAAGACGTCGTGAGCGCAAGCTGTTGCCGGCCGCAGTGTTCTTCAAACAGTAAATTTTGACAGATTCCGTTAATTGTCGTCACATTGTTTATGATTACTCAAGCCTGTTTACTGTAGCAAAACAACGTGCGAGCACATACGTTGTTGGTACGCGATAGGAGCGAATAAAAGAAATAATAGGATAGATCTAACCTCAGCATGCAGTGGTCTACGGTAATAAGGTTGCCTAATAGGCGTACATGTAGCGTCTTTTAAAACGATTCCATGAACGGTAAGGAAACATTCCATTCGTCTAGAAAATCGCAATAAATCGTGATTACTGTAATTTTAACGTCTACGAATCGTATATATTTTTCTAAAATCGCAACAATGATCTGGATAAATCTCTTGCGTTATTTCATACTAATAAACTGAATTATTTTGGATTCTATGGAAACACATGGAAACAGATTTACAACTCAGTATCAACAACAGAGTATTCTGTTGAAAATTGGATGGGTTTTAGGAGGGGTAAAATATAAATTTATAGTAATATATAAAACAAAATCAAAGCACATAATTAAAATTTGAAAAATTCTATTAATTCCTTTAATAAGTAGTGGATTATTAATATTTAAAGTGTTAATGTCTTAGATGTGCGTTTGTGTTTTTGTTAAATTCAAGTTAGCTCGGAATTTTTTGAAAAATAATCTCTCTGACCGATGCACTTTTAATGCTATTATTATTCTTCAGTCAGTCGGTGGGTAGTTATGGCTTAATAACGTGTTGCGTATGGAGTGAATTCTAAGTTCTTATATAGACGATTTTCATTTTTAGCGAAAAACGTCAGTCAATTGCATTGCAGCAGAACTCAGTAAGAGGTGGTCTTAACTAAGGAAATATACGCTCTACACTCTACTGTGGCGTATCAGATTAATTAGTATATGACATGTATAGTCTAAATTGTTGACTTGTCAAAAAATTGGCATTTAAATCTGCACTGGGGTTTGTGTGAAATAACTTAATAAATTAAATAAACTTCAATTTTTAACATGCTACTAGCAAAACAGTTTCTCAAGCAGTCAGGAGAGAAAAAAGTAATTTCGGTTTAAGATAATTGTCCATGGCTTCCATCTTCTCCCTGGACTGGCTGTATGCAGAAACGCTCACGAGCAAAATATACGCTTTCATTACACGATAATTCAGTCGGTTAAAAAACATATTTTTGACATTCGAAAAATAAAAATGAGCACGGCGGGTGTAGGTAGAAGAAGAAATGGATAGATAATTCTGACCATTGGTGCCTTGAATGGAAAATACAGTCAGTCGGTAGGGGCAGATACTGAATTAATCACAGTGCAGAGATCATTTAAGAAGAAAGAAATTGAGTAGGGCGTTCGCCAACGGTCATACCACGTTGAATACACCGGTTCTCGTCCGATCACCGAAGTTAAGCAACGTCGGGCCCGGTCAGTACTTGGATGGGTGACCGCTTGGGAACACCGGGGTGCTGTTGTTGTGGCATCTTTTTTATTTTTTCTTCCTTCCCTTGTTTAGTTGACCATCTTAGTTTTATTTTCCTTCTATTAGGTAAATAAAAATCGATTTACCAGGGCGTCGCTGATAAAAAACGATTTTTGTAGTTGCACAGAAAATTATTTTCTTCTCGATTAGCTGTTCATCAGAGGTCAGACGTGTAAAAATTACTCAGGTTTCAGTCAGGATAATAAGGAAACTGGTACAAAAACTAAGAAATAGCGGATCTCGGCCTATCAGACGAAAGTCGTAAGACTCAGTGCGAGAGGCGAGTAATATTCTTAGGTGGTAATCGAAGGTGGAGATGAGACAAACTGCAGTAATTACGTGATCTCAATAGAACACCTGACGAATACTGAAAGTCGAGAAGGATTGCTGCCAAGTGATCACGAATTTTTTGACGATTAAATTGACCGTTAAAGTACGTTGGGCAAGTTCTTGATACAGCGAATTGTGCAAGCAGTTACGTCCAGTGTAATTCAAATGCAACATATCCCGTACTGCCTTTGTTTACTGCTGTGATTGTGGACGCTGCTACTGGACAAAGAATACAATTACATCGTGGCATAATTTAAAATGATAATAGGCATACGTAGAGTACATTTGGTCCAGTCGGGTAAGGTTTGTTCCTTACTGTTGTAGTCCTACTTGTACCAAACTAAATAAAATATGCATTTGACTGGATTGAAATGCATTACACAGAGAAGAGGCAACGGCAACGTTTGCACTGCCGGGAAGACATCAGAAATTGAAATTCGTTAATATTAGGGTCTCATCTGAATATGTTACATAAAAGTGATTCTGCACACAGTTGAAATGTATTTCATTTCCTTGTTTCCACGAGGACCGCTTGCCGTTCGTACGAGTGCGTGGCAACGCGCGGTTGAATTTGACAATCTCAAAAAATACGCACAGACGTAAAAACGGAAAGTGTACCGAAACGTTTGAAGTTCAATAAAATAAGTGCCATTTGAAATAGGTGGGCTTTAGTTTGTCGAGACACATATTTTATAATATGTGTGCGTTTTCCTGAAGACCGTTCTGTGCGTTATGACAGAGTAACTGACGTCACATAAAACACACTGACTGCTTTAGTTGCGGATACAACTCAAGCCTGCATGTACAAAGAATAACCTACTTATGTACTTCGCACCGTACATAATATCTAAGAAGAATGAAATTGGGAAGAGCGTTCGCCAACGGCCATACCACGTTGAATACACCGGTTCTCGTCCGATCACCGAAGTTAAGCAACGTCGGGCCCGGTCAGTACTTAGATGGGTAACCGCTTGGGAACACCGGGTGCAGTTTGGCGTCTCTTTTGTTACTCGATCCCTCCAAAAAATGTGCTTGTTTTAATGTCAAATTTATTTACAATTAATCCGCGCGCGCCCACTGCAAATCATTTTGGAATATTTCGGAAAATTTTTTGATTCTTCTGGATTATAATTTTTTACTTATATCTATGAGTTTACGAGTATTGTTGTACCGTGACGTGTAGAAAGAATAAGCACGTTCACAATAAGCATCCAAGATAGTTTGGGCAAAGACGTCGTGAGCGCAAGCTGTTGCCGGCCGCAGTGTTCTTCAAACAGTAAATTTTGACAGATTCCGTTAATTGTCGTCACATTGTTTATGATTACTCAAGCCTGTTTACTGTAGCAAAACAACGTGCGAGCACATACGTTGTTGGTACGCGATAGGAGCGAATAAAAGAAATAATAGGATAGATCTAACCTCAGCATGCAGTGGTCTACGGTAATAAGGTTGCCTAATAGGCGTACATGTAGCGTCTTTTAAAACGATTCCATGAACGGTAAGGAAACATTCCATTCGTCTAGAAAATCGCAATAAATCGTGATTACTGTAATTTTAACGTCTACGAATCGTATATATTTTTCTAAAATCGCAACAATGATCTGGATAAATCTCTTGCGTTATTTCATACTAATAAACTGAATTATTTTGGATTCTATGGAAACACATGGAAACAGATTTACAACTCAGTATCAACAACAGAGTATTCTGTTGAAAATTGGATGGGTTTTAGGAGGGGTAAAATATAAATTTATAGTAATATATAAAACAAAATCAAAGCACATAATTAAAATTTGAAAAATTCTATTAATTCCTTTAATAAGTAGTGGATTATTAATATTTAAAGTGTTAATGTCTTAGATGTGCGTTTGTGTTTTTGTTAAATTCAAGTTAGCTCGGAATTTTTTGAAAAATAATCTCTCTGACCGATGCACTTTTAATGCTATTATTATTCTTCAGTCAGTCGGTGGGTAGTTATGGCTTAATAACGTGTTGCGTATGGAGTGAATTCTAAGTTCTTATATAGACGATTTTCATTTTTAGCGAAAAACGTCAGTCAATTGCATTGCAGCAGAACTCAGTAAGAGGTGGTCTTAACTAAGGAAATATACGCTCTACACTCTACTGTGGCGTATCAGATTAATTAGTATATGACATGTATAGTCTAAATTGTTGACTTGTCAAAAAATTGGCATTTAAATCTGCACTGGGGTTTGTGTGAAATAACTTAATAAATTAAATAAACTTCAATTTTTAACATGCTACTAGCAAAACAGTTTCTCAAGCAGTCAGGAGAGAAAAAAGTAATTTTGGTTTAAGATAATTGTCCATGGCTTCCATCTTCATCCCTGGACTGGCTGTATGCAGAAACGCTCACGAGCAATATATACGCTGACATTACACGATAATTCAATCGGTTAAAAAACATATTTGTGACATTCGAAAAATAAAAATGAGCACGGCGGGTGTAGGTAGAAGAAGAAATGGATAGATAATTCTGACCATTGGTGCCTTGAATGGAAAATACAGTCAGTCGGTAGGGGCAGATACTGAATTAATCACAGTGCAGAGATCATTTAAGAAGAAAGAAATTGAGTAGGGCGTTCGCCAACGGTCATACCACGTTGAATACACCGGTTCTCGTCCGATCACCGAAGTTAAGCAACGTCGGGCCCGGTCAGTACTTGGATGGGTGACCGCTTGGGAACACCGGGGTGCTGTTGTTGTGGCATCTTTTTTATTTTTTCTTCCTTCCCTTGTTTGGTTGACCATCTTAGTTTTATTTTCCTTCTATTAGGTAAATAAAAATCGATTTACCAGGGCGTCGCTGATAAAAAACGATTTTTGTAGTTGCACAGAAAATTATTTTCTTCTCGATTAGCTGTTCATCAGAGGTCAGACGTGTAAAAATTACTCAGGTTTCAGTCAGGATAATAAGGAAACTGGTACAAAAACTAAGAAATAGCGGATCTCGGCCTATCAGACGAAAGTCGTAAGACTCAGTGCGAGAGGCGAGTAATATTCTTAGGTGGTAATCGAAGGTGGAGATGAGACAAACTGCAGTAATTACGTGATCTCAATAGAACACCTGACGAATACTGAAAGTCGAGAAGGATTGCTGCCAAGTGATCACGAATTTTTTGACGATTAAATTGACCGTTAAAGTACGTTGGGCAAGTTCTTGATACAGCGAATTGTGCAAGCAGTTACGTCCAGTGTAATTCAAATGCAACATATCCCGTACTGCCTTTGTTTACTGCTGTGATTGTGGACGCTGCTACTGGACAAAGAATACAATTACATCGTGGCATAATTTAAAATGATAATAGGCATACGTAGAGTACATTTGGTCCAGTCGGGTAAGGTTTGTTCCTTACTGTTGTAGTCCTACTTGTACCAAACTAAATAAAATATGCATTTGACTGGATTGAAATGCATTACACAGAGAAGAGGCAACGGCAACGTTTGCACTGCCGGGAAGACATCAGAAATTGAAATTCGTTAATATTAGGGTCTCATCTGTATATGTTACATAAAAGTGATTCTGCACACAGTTGAAATGTATTTCATTTCCTTGTTTCCACGAGGACCGCTTGCCGTTCGTACGAGTGCGTGGCAACGCGCGGTTGAATTTGACAATCTCAAAAAATACGCACAGACGTAAAAACGGAAAGTGTACCGAAACGTTTGTAGTTAAATAAAATAAGTGCCATTTGAAATAGGTGGGCTTTAGTTTGTCGAGACACATATTTTATAATATGTGTGCGTTTTCCTGAAGACCGTTCTGTGCGTTATGACAGAGTAACTGACGTCACATAAAACACACTGACTGCTTTAGTTGCGGATAAAACTCAAGTCTGCATGTACAAAGAATAACCTACTTATGTACTTCGCACCGTACATAATATCTAAGAAGAATGAAATTGGGAAGAGCGTTCGCCAACGGCCATACCACGTTGAATACACCGGTACTCGTCCGATCACCGAAGTTAAGCAACGTCGGGCCCGGTCAGTACTTAGATGGGTGACCGCTTGGGAACACCGGGTGCAGTTTGGCGTCTCTTTTGTTACTCGATCCCTCCAAAAAATGTGCTTGTTTTAATGTCAAATTTATTTACAATTAATCCGCGCGCGCCCACTGCAAATAATTTTCGAATATTTCGGAAAATTTTTTGTTTCTTCTGGATTATAATTTTTTACTTATATCTATGAGTTTACGAGTATTGTTGTACCGTGACGTGTAGAAAGAATAAGCACGTTCACAATAAGCATCCAAGATAGTTTGGGCAAAGACGTCGTGAGCGCAAACTGTTTCCGGCCGCAGTGTTCTTCAATTAGTAAATTTTGACAGATTCCGTTAATTGTCGTCACATTGTTTATGATTACTCAAGCCTGTTTACTGTCGCAAAACAACGTGCGAGCACATACGTTGTTGGTACGCGATAGGAGCGAATAAAAGAAATAATAGGATAGATCTAACCTCAGCATGCAGTGGTCTACGGTAATAAGGTTGCCTAATAGGCGTACATGTAGCGTCTTTTAAAACGATTCCATGAACGGTAAGGAAACATTCCATTCGTCTAGAAAATTGCAATAAATCGTGATTACTGTAATTTTAACGTCTACGAATCGTATATATTTTTCTAAAATCGCAACAATGATCTGGATAAATCTCTTGCGTTATTTCATACTAATAAACTGAATTATTTTGGATTCTATGGAAACACATGGAAACAGATTTACAACTCAGTATCAACAACAGAGTATTCTGTTGAAAATTGGATGGGTTTTAGGAGGGGTAAAATATAAATTTATAGTAATATATAAAACAAAATCAAAGCTCATAATTAAAATTTGAAAAATTCTAATAATTCTTTTAATAAGTAGTGGATTATTAATATTTAAAGTGTTAATGTCTTAGATGTGCGTTTGTGTTTTTGTTAAATTCAAGTTAACTCGGAATTTTTTGAAAAATAATCTCTCTGACCGATGCACTTTTAATGCTATTATTATTCTTCAGTCAGTCGGTGGGTAGTTATGGCTTAATAACGTGTTGCGTATGGAGTGAATTCTAAGTTCTTATTTAGACGATTTTCATTTTTAGCGAAAAACGTCAGTCAATTGCATTGCAGCAGAACTCAGTAAGAGGTGGTCTTAACTAAGGAAATATACGCTCTACACTCTACTGTGGCGTATCAGATTAATTAGTATATGACATGTATAGTCTAAATTGTTGACTTGTCAAAAAATTGGCATTTAAATCTGCACTGGGGTTTGTGTGAAATAACTTAATAAATTAAATAAACTTCAATTTTTAACATGCTACTAGCAAAACAGTTTCTCAAGCAGTCAGGAGAGAAAAAAGTAATTTCGGTTTAAGATAATTGTCCATGGCTTCCATCTTCTCCCTGGACTGGCTGTATGCAGAAACGCTCACGAGCAAAATATACGCTTTCATTACACGATAATTCAGTCGGTTAAAAAACATATTTTTGACATTCGAAAAATAAAAATGAGCACGGCGGGTGTAGGTAGAAGAAGAAATGGATAGATAATTCTGACCATTGGTGCCTTGAATGGAAAATACAGTCAGTCGGTAGGGGCAGATACTGAATTAATCACAGTGCAGAGATCATTTAAGAAGAAAGAAATTGAGTAGGGCGTTCGCCAACGGTCATACCACGTTGAATACACCGGTTCTCGTCCGATCACCGAAGTTAAGCAACGTCGGGCCCGGTCAGTACTTGGATGGGTGACCGCTTGGGAACACCGGGGTGCTGTTGTTGTGGCATCTTTTTTATTTTTTCTTCCTTCCCTTGTTTGGTTGACCATCTTAGTTTTATTTTCCTTCTATTAGGTAAATAAAAATCGATTTACCAGGGCGTCGCTGATAAAAAACGATTTTTGTAGTTGCACAGAAAATTATTTTCTTCTCGATTAGCTGTTCATCAGAGGTCAGACGTGTAAAAATTACTCAGGTTTCAGTCAGGATAATAAGGAAACTGGTACAAAAACTAAGAAATAGCGGATCTCGGCCTATCAGACGAAAGTCGTAAGACTCAGTGCGAGAGGCGAGTAATATTCTTAGGTGGTAATCGAAGGTGGAGATGAGACAAACTGCAGTAATTACGTGATCTCAATAGAACACCTGGCGAATACTGAAAGTCGAGAAGGATTGCTGCCAAGTGATCACGAATTTTTTGACGATTAAATTGACCGTTAAAGTACGTTGGACAAGTTCTTGATACAGCGAATTGTGCAAGCAGTTACGTCCAGTGTAATTCAAATGCAACATATCCCGTACTGCCTTTGTTTACTGCTGTGATTGTGGACGCTGCTACTGGACAAAGAATACAATTACATCGTGGCATAATTTAAAATGATAATAGGCATACGTAGAGTACATTTGGTCCAGTCGGGTAAGGTTTGTTCCTTACTGTTGTAGTCCTACTTGTACCAAACTAAATAAAATATGCATTTGACTGGATTGAAATGCATTACACAGAGAAGAGGCAACGGCAACGTTTGCACTGCCGGGAAGACATCAGAAATTGAAATTCGTTAATATTAGGGTCTCATCTGTATATGTTACATAAAAGTGATTCTGCACACAGTTGAAATGTATTTCATTTCCTTGTTTCCACGAGGACCGCTTGCCGTTCGTACGAGTGCGTGGCAACGCGCGGTTGAATTTGACAATCTCAAAAAATACGCACAGACGTAAAAACGGAAAGTGTACCGAAACGTTTGTAGTTAAATAAAATAAGTGCCATTTGAAATAGGTGGGCTTTAGTTTGTCGAGACACATATTTTATAATATGTGTGCGTTTTCCTGAAGACCGTTCTGTGCGTTATGACAGAGTAACTGACGTCACATAAAACACACTGACTGCTTTAGTTGCGGATAAAACTCAAGTCTGCATGTACAAAGAATAACCTACTTATGTACTTCGCACCGTACATAATATCTAAGAAGAATGAAATTGGGAAGAGCGTTCGCCAACGGCCATACCACGTTGAATACACCGGTACTCGTCCGATCACCGAAGTTAAGCAACGTCGGGCCCGGTCAGTACTTAGATGGGTGACCGCTTGGGAACACCGGGTGCAGTTTGGCGTCTCTTTTGTTACTCGATCCCTCCAAAAAATGTGCTTGTTTTAATGTCAAATTTATTTACAATTAATCCGCGCGCGCCCACTGCAAATAATTTTCGAATATTTCGGAAAATTTTTTGTTTCTTCTGGATTATAATTTTTTACTTATATCTATGAGTTTACGAGTATTGTTGTACCGTGACGTGTAGAAAGAATAAGCACGTTCACAATAAGCATCCAAGATAGTTTGGGCAAAGACGTCGTGAGCGCAAACTGTTTCCGGCCGCAGTGTTTTTCAATTAGTAAATTTTGACAGATTCCGTTAATTGTCGTCACATTGTTTATGATTACTCAAGCCTGTTTACTGTCGCAAAACAACGTGCGAGCACATACGTTGTTGGTACGCGATAGGAGCGAATAAAAGAAATAATAGGATAGATCTAACCTCAGCATGCAGTGGTCTACGGTAATAAGGTTGCCTAATAGGCGTACATGTAGCGTCTTTTAAAACGATTCCATGAACGGTAAGGAAACATTCCATTCGTCTAGAAAATTGCAATAAATCGTGATTACTGTAATTTTAACGTCTACGAATCGTATATATTTTTCTAAAATCGCAACAATGATCTGGATAAATCTCTTGCGTTATTTCATACTAATAAACTGAATTATTTTGGATTCTATGGAAACACATGGAAACAGATTTACAACTCAGTATCAACAACAGAGTATTCTGTTGAAAATTGGATGGGTTTTAGGAGGGGTAAAATATAAATTTATAGTAATATATAAAACAAAATCAAAGCTCATAATTAAAATTTGAAAAATTCTAATAATTCTTTTAATAAGTAGTGGATTATTAATATTTAAAGTGTTAATGTCTTAGATGTGCGTTTGTGTTTTTGTTAAATTCAAGTTAACTCGGAATTTTTTGAAAAATAATCTCTCTGACCGATGCACTTTTAATGCTATTATTATTCTTCAGTCAGTCGGTGGGTA
Source organism: Magicicada septendecula (assembly GCA_034769895.1). NCBI lineage: Eukaryota > Metazoa > Arthropoda > Insecta > Hemiptera > Cicadidae > Magicicada > Magicicada septendecula. The sequence goes on along the minus strand of CM068375.1, from coordinate 148,056,109 downwards.
GTTATGGCTTAATAACGTGTTGCGTATGGAGTGAATTCTAAGTTCTTATATAGACGATTTTCATTTTTAGCGAAAAACGTCAGTCAATTGCATTGCAGCAGAACTCAGTAAGAGGTGGTCTTAACTAAGGAAATATACGCTCTACACTCTACTGTGGCGTATCAGATTAATTAGTATATGACATGTATAGTCTAAATTGTTGACTTGTCAAAAAATTGGCATTTAAATCTGCACTCTGGTTTGTGTGAAATAACTTAATAAATTAAATAAACTTCAATTTTTAACATGCTACTAGCAAAACAGTTTCTCAAGCAGTCAGGAGAGAAAAAAGTAATTTCGGTTTAAGATAATTGTCCATGGCTTCCATCTTCTCCCTGGACTGGCTGTATGCAGAAACGCTCACGAGCAAAATATACGCTTTCATTACACGATAATTCAGTCGGTTAAAAAACATATTTTTGACATTCGAAAAATAAAAATGAGCACGGCGGGTGTAGGTAGAAGAAGAAATGGATAGATAATTCTGACCATTGGTGCCTTGAATGGAAAATACAGTCAGTCGGTAGGGGCAGATACTGAATTAATCACAGTGCAGAGATCATTTAAGAAGAAAGAAATTGAGTAGGGCGTTCGCCAACGGTCATACCACGTTGAATACACCGGTTCTCGTCCGATCACCGAAGTTAAGCAACGTCGGGCCCGGTCAGTACTTGGATGGGTGACCGCTTGGGAACACCGGGGTGCTGTTGTTGTGGCATCTTTTTTATTTTTTCTTCCTTCCCTTGTTTGGTTGACCATCTTAGTTTTATTTTCCTTCTATTAGGTAAATAAAAATCGATTTACCAGGGCGTCGCTGATAAAAAACGATTTTTGTAGTTGCACAGAAAATTATTTTCTTCTCGATTAGCTGTTCATCAGAGGTCAGACGTGTAAAAATTACTCAGGTTTCAGTCAGGATAATAAGGAAACTGGTACAAAAACTAAGAAATAGCGGATCTCGGTATATCAGACGAAAGTCGTAAGACTCAGTGCGAGAGGCGAGTAATATTCTTAGGTGGTAATCGAAGGTGGAGATGAGAGAAACTGCAGTAATTACGTGATCTCAATAGAACACCTGGCGAATACTGAAAGTCGAGAAGGATTGCTGCCAAGTGATCACGAATTTTTTGACGATTAAATTGACCGTTAAAGTACGTTGGGCAAGTTCTTGATACAGCGAATTGTGCAAGCAGTTACGTCCAGTTTAATTCAAATGCAACATATCCCGTACTGCCTTTGTTTACTGCTGTGATTGTGGACGCTGCTACTGGACAAAGAATACAATTACATCGTGGCATAATTTAAAATGATAATAGGCATACGTAGAGTACATTTGGTCCAGTCGGGTAAGGTTTGTTCCTTACTGTTGTAGTCCTACTTGTACCAAACTAAATAAAATATGCATTTGACTGGATTGAAATGCATTACACAGAGAAGAGGCAACGGCAACGTTTGCACTGCCGGGAAGACATCAGAAATTGAAATTCGTTAATATTAGGGTCTCATCTGAATATGTTACATAAAAGTGATTCTGCACACAGTTGAAATGTATTTCATTTCCTTGTTTCCACGAGGACCGCTTGCCGTTCGTACGAGTGCGTGGCAACGCGCGGTTGAATTTGACAATCTCAAAAAATACGCACAGACGTAAAAACGGAAAGTGTACCGAAACGTTTGAAGTTAAATAAAATAAGTGCCATTTGAAATAGGTGGGCTTTAGTTTGTCGAGACACATATTTTATAATATGTGTGCGTTTTCCTGAAGACCGTTCTGTGCGTTATGACAGAGTAACTGACGTCACATAAAACACACTGACTGCTTTAGTTGCGGATACAACTCAAGCCTGCATGTACAAAGAATAACCTACTTATGTACTTCGCACCGTACATAATATCTAAGAAGAATGAAATTGGGAAGAGCGTTCGCCAACGGCCATACCACGTTGAATACACCGGTTCTCGTCCGATCACCGAAGTTAAGCAACGTCGGGCCCGGTCAGTACTTAGATGGGTAACCGCTTGGGAACACCGGGTGCAGTTTGGCGTCTCTTTTGTTACTCGATCCCTCCAAAAAATGTGCTTGTTTTAATGTCAAATTTATTTACAATTAATCCGCGCGCGCCCACTGCTAATAATTTTGGAATATTTCGGAAAATTGTTTGTTTCTTCTGGATTATAATTTTTTACTTATATCTATGAGTTTACGAGTATTGTTGTACCGTGACGTGTAGAAAGAATAAGCACGTTCACAATAAGCATCCAAGATAATTTGGGCAAAGACGTCGTGAGCGCAAGCTGTTGCCGGCCGCAGTGTTCTTCAAACAGTAAATTTTGACAGATTCCGTTAATTGTCGTCACATTGTTTATGATTACTCAAGCCTGTTTACTGTAGCAAAACAACGTGCGAGCACATACGTTGTTGGTACGCGATAGGAGCGAATAAAAGAAATAATAGGATAGATCTAACCTCAGCATGCAGTGGTCTACGGTAATAAGGTTGCCTAATAGGCGTACATGTAGCGTCTTTTAAAACGATTCCATGAACGGTAAGGAAACATTCCATTCGTCTAGAAAATTGCAATAAATCGTGATTACTGTAATTTTAACGTCTACGAATCGTATATATTTTTCTAAAATCGCAACAATGATCTGGATAAATCTCTTGCGTTATTTCATACTAATAAACTGAATGATTTTGGATTCTATGGAAACACATGGAAACAGATTTACAACTCAGTATCAACAACAGAGTATTCTGTTGAAAATTGGATGGGTTTTAGGAGGGGTAAAATATAAATTTATAGTAATATATAAAACAAAATCAAAGCACATAATTAAAATTTAAAAAATTCTAATAATTCTTTTAATAAATAGTGGATTATTAATATTTAAAGTGTTAATGTCTTAGATGTGCGTTTGTGTTTTTGTTAAATTCAAGTTAACTCGGAATTTTTTGAAAAATAATCTCTCTGACCGATGCACTTTTAATGCTATTATTATTCTTCAGTCAGTCGGTGGGTAGTTATGGCTTAATAACGTGTTGCGTATGGAGTGAATTCTAAGTTCTTATTTAGACGATTTTCATTTTTAGCGAAAAACGTCAGACAATTGCATTGCAGCAGAACTCAGTAAGAGGTGGTCTTAACTAAGGAAATATACGCTCTACACTCTACTGTGGCGTATCAGATTAATTAGTATATGACATGTATAGTCTAAATTGTTGACTTGTCAAAAAATTGGCATTTAAATCTGCACTGGGGTTTGTGTGAAATAACTTAATAAATTAAATAAACTTCAATTTTTAACATGCTACTAGCAAAACAGTTTCTCAAGCAGTCAGGAGAGAAAAAAGTAATTTCGGTTTAAGATAATTGTCCATGGCTTCCATCTTCTCCCTGGACTGGCTGTATGCAGAAACGCTCACGAGCAAAATATACGCTTTCATTACACGATAATTCAGTCGGTTAAAAAACATATTTTTGACATTCGAAAAATAAAAATGAGCACGGCGGGTGTAGGTAGAAGAAGAAATGGATAGATAATTCTGACCATTGGTGCCTTGAATGGAAAATACAGTCAGTCGGTAGGGGCAGATACTGAATTAATCACAGTGCAGAGATCATTTAAGAAGAAAGAAATTGAGTAGGGCGTTCGCCAACGGTCATACCACGTTGAATACACCGGTTCTCGTCCGATCACCGAAGTTAAGCAACGTCGGGCCCGGTCAGTACTTGGATGGGTGACCGCTTGGGAACACCGGGGTGCTGTTGTTGTGGCATCTTTTTTATTTTTTCTTCCTTCCCTTGTTTGGTTGACCATCTTAGTTTTATTTTCCTTCTATTAGGTAAATAAAAATCGATTTACCAGGGCGTCGCTGATAAAAAACGATTTTTGTAGTTGCACAGAAAATTATTTTCTTCTCGATTAGCTGTTCATCAGAGGTCAGACGTGTAAAAATTACTCAGGTTTCAGTCAGGATAATAAGGAAACTGGTACAAAAACTAAGAAATAGCGGATCTCGGTATATCAGACGAAAGTCGTAAGACTCAGTGCGAGAGGCGAGTAATATTCTTAGGTGGTAATCGAAGGTGGAGATGAGAGAAACTGCAGTAATTACGTGATCTCAATAGAACACCTGGCGAATACTGAAAGTCGAGAAGGATTGCTGCCAAGTGATCACGAATTTTTTGACGATTAAATTGACCGTTAAAGTACGTTGGGCAAGTTCTTGATACAGCGAATTGTGCAAGCAGTTACGTCCAGTGTAATTCAAATGCAACATATCCCGTACTGCCTTTGTTTACTGCTGTGATTGTGGACGCTGCTACTGGACAAAGAATACAATTACATCGTGGCATAATTTAAAATGATAATAGGCATACGTAGAGTACATTTGGTCCAGTCGGGTAAGGTTTGTTCCTTACTGTTGTAGTCCTACTTGTACCAAACTAAATAAAATATGCATTTGACTGGATTGAAATGCATTACACAGAGAAGAGGCAACGGCAACGTTTGCACTGCCGGGAAGACATCAGAAATTGAAATTCGTTAATATTAGGGTCTCATCTGAATATGTTACATAAAAGTGATTCTGCACACAGTTGAAATGTATTTCATTTCCTTGTTTCCACGAGGACCGCTTGCCGTTCGTACGAGTGCGTGGCAACGCGCGGTTGAATTTGACAATCTCAAAAAATACGCACAGACGTAAAAACGGAAAGTGTACCGAAACGTTTGAAGTTAAATAAAATAAGTGCCATTTGAAATAGGTGGGCTTTAGTTTGTCGAGACACATATTTTATAATATGTGTGCGTTTTCCTGAAGACCGTTCTGTGCGTTATGACAGAGTAACTGACGTCACATAAAACACACTGACTGCTTTAGTTGCGGATACAACTCAAGTCTGCATGTACAAAGAATAACCTACTTATGTACTTCGCACCGTACATAATATCTAAGAAGAATGAAATTGGGAAGAGCGTTCGCCAACGGCCATACCACGTTGAATACACCGGTACTCGTCCGATCACCGAAGTTAAGCAACGTCGGGCCCGGTCAGTACTTAGATGGGTGACCGCTTGGGAACACCGGGTGCAGTTTGGCGTCTCTTTTGTTACTCAATCCCTCCAAAAAATGTGCTTGTTTTAATGTCAAATTTATTTACAATTAATCCGCGCGCGCCCACTGCAAATAATTTTCGAATATTTCGGAAAATTTTTTGTTTCTTCTGGATTATAATTTTTTACTTATATCTATGAGTTTACGAGTATTGTTGTACCGTGACGTGTAGAAAGAATAAGCACGTTCACAATAAGCATCCAAGATAGTTTGGGCAAAGACGTCGTGAGCGCAAACTGTTTCCGGCCGCAGTGTTCTTCAATTAGTAAATTTTGACAGATTCCGTTAATTGTCGTCACATTGTTTATGATTACTCAAGCCTGTTTACTGTCGCAAAACAACGTGCGAGCACATACGTTGTTGGTACGCGATAGGAGCGAATAAAAGAAATAATAGGATAGATCTAACCTCAGCATGCAGTGGTCTACGGTAATAAGGTTGCCTAATAGGCGTACATGTAGCGTCTTTTAAAACGATTCCATGAACGGTAAGGAAACATTCCATTCGTCTAGAAAATTGCAATAAATCGTGATTACTGTAAATTTAACGTCTACGAATCATATATATTTTTCTAAAATCGCAACAATGATCTGGATAAATCTCTTGCGTTATTTCATACTAATAAACTGAATTATTTTGGATTCTATGGAAACACATGGAAACAGATTTACAACTCAGTATCAACAACAGAGTATTCTGTTGAAAATTGGATGGGTTTTAGGAGGGGTAAAATATAAATTTATAGTAAAATATAAAACAAAATCAAAGCACATAATTAAAATTTGAAAAATTCTAATAATTCTTTTAATAAGTAGTGGATTATTAATATTTAAAGTGTTAATGTCTTAGATGTGCGTTTGTGTTTTTGTTAAATTCAAGTTAACTCGGAATTTTTTGAAAAATAATCTCTCTGACCGATGCACTTTTAATGCTATTATTATTCTTCAGTCAGTCGGTGGGTAGTTATGGCTTAATAACGTGTTGCGTATGGAGTGAATTCTAAGTTCTTATTTAGACGATTTTCATTTTTAGCCAAAAACGTCAGTCAATTGCATTGCAGCAGAACTCAGTAAGAGGTGGTCTTAACTAAGGAAATATACGCTCTACACTCTACTGTGGCGTATCAGATTAATTAGTATATGACATGTATAGTCTACATTGTTGACTTGTCAAAAAATTGGCATTTAAATCTGCACTGGGGTTTGTGTGAAATAACTTAATAAATTAAATAAACTTCAATTTTTAACATGCTACTAGCAAAACAGTTTCTCAAGCAGTCAGGAGAGAAAAAAGTAATTTCGGTTTAAGATAATTGTCCATGGCTTCCATCTTCTCCCTGGACTGGCTGTATGCAGAAACGCTCACGAGCAAAATATACGCTTTCATTACACGATAATTCAGTCGGTTAAAAAACATATTTTTGACATTCGAAAAATAAAAATGAGCACGGCGGGTGTAGGTAGAAGAAGAAATGGATAGATAATTCTGACCATTGGTGCCTTGAATGGAAAATACAGTCAGTCGGTAGGGGCAGATACTGAATTAATCACAGTGCAGAGATCATTTAAGAAGAAAGAAATTGAGTAGGGCGTTCGCCAACGGTCATACCACGTTGAATACACCGGTTCTCGTCCGATCACCGAAGTTAAGCAACGTCGGGCCCGGTCAGTACTTGGATGGGTGACCGCTTGGGAACACCGGGGTGCTGTTGTTGTGGCATCTTTTTTATTTTTTCTTCCTTCCCTTGTTTGGTTGACCATCTTAGTTTTATTTTCCTTCTATTAGGTAAATAAAAATCGATTTACCAGGGCGTCGCTGATAAAAAACGATTTTTGTAGTTGCACAGAAAATTATTTTCTTCTCGATTAGCTGTTCATCAGAGGTCAGACGTGTAAAAATTACTCAGGTTTCAGTCAGGATAATAAGGAAAACTGGTACAAAAACTAAGAAATAGCGGATCTCGGCCTATCAGACGAAAGTCGTAAGACTCAGTGCGAGAGGCGAGTAATATTCTTAGGTGGTAATCGAAGGTGGAGATGAGAGAAACTGCAGTAATTACGTGATCTCAATAGAACACCTGGCGAATACTGAAAGTCGAGAAGGATTGCTGCCAAGTGATCACGAATTTTTTGACGATTAAATTGACCGTTAAAGTACGTTGGGCAAGTTCTTGATACAGCGAATTGTGCAAGCAGTTACGTCCAGTTTAATTCAAATGCAACATATCCCGTACTGCCTTTGTTTACTGCTGTGATTGTGGACGCTGCTACTGGACAAAGAATACAATTACATCGTGGCATAATTTAAAATGATAATAGGCATACGTAGAGTACATTTGGTCCAGTCGGGTAAGGTTTGTTCCTTACTGTTGTAGTCCTACTTGTACCAAACTAAATAAAATATGCATTTGACTGGATTGAAATGCATTACACAGAGAAGAGGCAACGGCAACGTTTGCACTGCCGGGAAGACATCAGAAATTGAAATTCGTTAATATTAGGGTCTCATCTGAATATGTTACATAAAAGTGATTCTGCACACAGTTGAAATGTATTTCATTTCCTTGTTTCCACGAGGACCGCTTGCCGTTCGTACGAGTGCGTGGCAACGCGCGGTTGAATTTGACAATCTCAAAAAATACGCACAGACGTAAAAACGGAAAGTGTACCGAAACGTTTGAAGTTCAATAAAATAAGTGCCATTTGAAATAGGTGGGCTTTAGTTTGTCGAGACACATATTTTATAATATGTGTGCGTTTTCCTGAAGACCGTTCTGTGCGTTATGACAGAGTAACTGACGTCACATAAAACACACTGACTGCTTTAGTTGCGGATACAACTCAAGCCTGCATGTACAAAGAATAACCTACTTATGTACTTCGCACCGTACATAATATCTAAGAAGAATGAAATTGGGAAGAGCGTTCGCCAACGGCCATACCACGTTGAATACACCGGTTCTCGTCCGATCACCGAAGTTAAGCAACGTCGGGCCCGGTCAGTACTTAGATGGGTAACCGCTTGGGAACACCGGGTGCAGTTTGGCGTCTCTTTTGTTACTCGATCCCTCCAAAAAATGTGCTTGTTTTAATGTCAAATTTATTTACAATTAATCCGCGCGCGCCCACTGCTAATAATTTTGGAATATTTCGGAAAATTGTTTGTTTCTTCTGGATTATAATTTTTTACTTATATCTATGAGTTTACGAGTATTGTTGTACCGTGACGTGTAGAAAGAATAAGCACGTTCACAATAAGCATCCAAGATAATTTGGGCAAAGACGTCGTGAGCGCAAGCTGTTGCCGGCCGCAGTGTTCTTCAAACAGTAAATTTTGACAGATTCCGTTAATTGTCGTCACATTGTTTATGATTACTCAAGCCTGTTTACTGTAGCAAAACAACGTGCGAGCACATACGTTGTTGGTACGCGATAGGAGCGAATAAAAGAAATAATAGGATAGATCTAACCTCAGCATGCAGTGGTCTACGGTAATAAGGTTGCCTAATAGGCGTACATGTAGCGTCTTTTAAAACGATTCCATGAACGGTAAGGAAACATTCCATTCGTCTAGAAAATTGCAATAAATCGTGATTACTGTAATTTTAACGTCTACGAATCGTATATATTTTTCTAAAATCGCAACAATGATCTGGATAAATCTCTTGCGTTATTTCATACTAATAAACTGAATTATTTTGGATTCTATGGAAACACATGGAAACAGATTTACAACTCAGTATCAACAACAGAGTATTCTGTTGAAAATTGGATGGGTTTTAGGAGGGGTAAAATATAAATTTATAGTAATATATAAAACAAAATCAAAGCACATAATTAAAATTTGAAAAATTCTAATAATTCTTTTAATAAATAGTGGATTATTAATATTTAAAGTGTTAATGTCTTAGATGTGCGTTTGTGTTTTTGTTAAATTCAAGTTAACTCGGAATTTTTTGAAAAATAATCTCTCTGACCGATGCACTTTTAATGCTATTATTATTCTTCAGTCAGTCGGTGGGTAGTTATGGCTTAATAACGTGTTGCGTATGGAGTGAATTCTAAGTTCTTATTTAGACGATTTTCATTTTTAGCGAAAAACGTCAGACAATTGCATTGCAGCAGAACTCAGTAAGAGGTGGTCTTAACTAAGGAAATATACGCTCTACACTCTACTGTGGCGTATCAGATTAATTAGTATATGACATGTATAGTCTAAATTGTTGACTTGTCAAAAAATTGGCATTTAAATCTGCACTGGGGTTTGTGTGAAATAACTTAATAAATTAAATAAACTTCAATTTTTAACATGCTACTAGCAAAACAGTTTCTCAAGCAGTCAGGAGAGAAAAAAGTAATTTCGGTTTAAGATAATTGTCCATGGCTTCCATCTTCTCCCTGGACTGGCTGTATGCAGAAACGCTCACGAGCAAAATATACGCTTTCATTACACGATAATTCAGTCGGTTAAAAAACATATTTTTGACATTCGAAAAATAAAAATGAGCACGGCGGGTGTAGGTAGAAGAAGAAATGGATAGATAATTCTGACCATTGGTGCCTTGAATGGAAAATACAGTCAGTCGGTAGGGGCAGATACTGAATTAATCACAGTGCAGAGATCATTTAAGAAGAAAGAAATTGAGTAGGGCGTTCGCCAACGGTCATACCACGTTGAATACACCGGTTCTCGTCCGATCACCGAAGTTAAGCAACGTCGGGCCCGGTCAGTACTTGGATGGGTGACCGCTTGGGAACACCGGGGTGCTGTTGTTGTGGCATCTTTTTTATTTTTTCTTCCTTCCCTTGTTTGGTTGACCATCTTAGTTTTATTTTCCTTCTATTAGGTAAATAAAAATCGATTTACCAGGTCGTCGCTGATAAAAAACGATTTTTGTAGTTGCACAGAAAATTATTTTCTTCTCGATTAGCTGTTCATCAGAGGTCAGACGTGTAAAAATTACTCAGGTTTCAGTCAGGATAATAAGGAAACTGGTACAAAAACTAAGAAATAGCGGATCTCGGCCTATCAGACGAAAGTCGTAAGACTCAGTGCGAGAGGCGAGTAATATTCTTAGGTGGTAATCGAAGGTGGAGATGAGAGAAACTGCAGTAATTACGTGATCTCAATAGAACACCTGGCGAATACTGAAAGTCGAGAAGGATTGCTGCCAAGTGATCACGAATTTTTTGACGATTAAATTGACCGTTAAAGTACGTTGGGCAAGTTCTTGATACAGCGAATTGTGCAAGCAGTTACGTCCAGTTTAATTCAAATGCAACATATCCCGTACTGCCTTTGTTTACTGCTGTGATTGTGGACGCTGCTACTGGACAAAGAATACAATTACATCGTGGCATAATTTAAAATGATAATAGGCATACGTAGAGTACATTTGGTCCAGTCGGGTAAGGTTTGTTCCTTACTGTTGTAGTCCTACTTGTACCAAACTAAATAAAATATGCATTTGACTGGATTGAAATGCATTACACAGAGAAGAGGCAACGGCAACGTTTGCACTGCCGGGAAGACATCAGAAATTGAAATTCGTTAATATTAGGGTCTCATCTGAATATGTTACATAAAAGTGATTCTGCACACAGTTGAAATGTATTTCATTTCCTTGTTTCCACGAGGACCGCTTGCCGTTCGTACGAGTGCGTGGCAACGCGCGGTTGAATTTGACAATCTCAAAAAATACGCACAGACGTAAAAACGGAAAGTGTACCGAAACGTTTGAAGTTCAATAAAATAAGTGCCATTTGAAATAGGTGGGCTTTAGTTTGTCGAGACACATATTTTATAATATGTGTGCGTTTTCCTGAAGACCGTTCTGTGCGTTATGACAGAGTAACTGACGTCACATAAAACACACTGACTGCTTTAGTTGCGGATACAACTCAAGCCTGCATGTACAAAGAATAACCTACTTATGTACTTCGCACCGTACATAATATCTAAGAAGAATGAAATTGGGAAGAGCGTTCGCCAACGGCCATACCACGTTGAATACACCGGTTCTCGTCCGATCACCGAAGTTAAGCAACGTCGGGCCCGGTCAGTACTTAGATGGGTAACCGCTTGGGAACACCGGGTGCAGTTTGGCGTCTCTTTTGTTACTCGATCCCTCCAAAAAATGTGCTTGTTTTAATGTCAAATTTATTTACAATTAATCCGCGCGCGCCCACTGCTAATAATTTTGGAATATTTCGGAAAATTGTTTGTTTCTTCTGGATTATAATTTTTTACTTATATCTATGAGTTTACGAGTATTGTTGTACCGTGACGTGTAGAAAGAATAAGCACGTTCACAATAAGCATCCAAGATAATTTGGGCAAAGACGTCGTGAGCGCAAGCTGTTGCCGGCCGCAGTGTTCTTCAAACAGTAAATTTTGACAGATTCCGTTAATTGTCGTCACATTGTTTATGATTACTCAAGCCTGTTTACTGTAGCAAAACAACGTGCGAGCACATACGTTGTTGGTACGCGATAGGAGCGAATAAAAGAAATAATAGGATAGATCTAACCTCAGCATGCAGTGGTCTACGGTAATAAGGTTGCCTAATAGGCGTACATGTAGCGTCTTTTAAAACGATTCCATGAACGGTAAGGAAATATTCCATTCGTCTAGAAAATTGCAATAAATCGTGATTACTGTAATTTTAACGTCTACGAATCGTATATATTTTTCTAAAATCGCAACAATGATCTGGATAAATCTCTTGCGTTATTTCATACTAATAAACTGAATTATTTTGGATTCTATGGAAACACATGGAAACAGATTTACAACTCAGTATCAACAACAGAGTATTCTGTTGAAAATTGGATGGGTTTTAGGAGGGGTAAAATATAAATTTATAGTAATATATAAAACAAAATCAAAGCTCATAATTAAAATTTGAAAAATTCTAATAATTCTTTTAATAAGTAGTGGATTATTAATATTTAAAGTGTTAATGTCTTAGATGTGCGTTTGTGTTTTTGTTAAATTCAAGTTAACTCGGAATTTTTTGAAAAATAATCTCTCTGACCGATGCACTTTTAATGCTATTATTATTCTTCAGTCAGTCGGTGGGTAGTTATGGCTTAATAACGTGTTGCGTATGGAGTGAATTCTAAGTTCTTATATAGACGATTTTCATTTTTAGCGAAAAACGTCAGTCAATTGCATTGCAGCAGAACTCAGTAAGAGGTGGTCTTAACTAAGGAAATATACGCTCTACACTCTACTGTGGCGTATCAGATTAATTAGTATATGACATGTATAGTCTAAATTGTTGACTTGTCAAAAAATTGGCATTTAAATCTGCACTCTGGTTTGTGTGAAATAACTTAATAAATTAAATAAACTTCAATTTTTAACATGCTACTAGCAAAACAGTTTCTCAAGCAGTCAGGAGAGAAAAAAGTAATTTCGGTTTAAGATAATTGTCCATGGCTTCCATCTTCTCCCTGGACTGGCTGTATGCAGAAACGCTCACGAGCAAAATATACGCTTTCATTACACGATAATTCAGTCGGTTAAAAAACATATTTTTGACATTCGAAAAATAAAAATGAGCACGGCGGGTGTAGGTAGAAGAAGAAATGGATAGATAATTCTGACCATTGGTGCCTTGAATGGAAAATACAGTCAGTCGGTAGGGGCAGATACTGAATTAATCACAGTGCAGAGATCATTTAAGAAGAAAGAAATTGAGTAGGGCGTTCGCCAACGGTCATACCACGTTGAATACACCGGTTCTCGTCCGATCACCGAAGTTAAGCAACGTCGGGCCCGGTCAGTACTTGGATGGGTGACCGCTTGGGAACACCGGGGTGCTGTTGTTGTGGCATCTTTTTTATTTTTTCTTCCTTCCCTTGTTTGGTTGACCATCTTAGTTTTATTTTCCTTCTATTAGGTAAATAAAAATCGATTTACCAGGGCGTCGCTGATAAAAAACGATTTTTGTAGTTGCACAGAAAATTATTTTCTTCTCGATTAGCTGTTCATCAGAGGTCAGACGTGTAAAAATTACTCAGGTTTCAGTCAGGATAATAAGGAAACTGGTACAAAAACTAAGAAATAGCGGATCTCGGCCTATCAGACGAAAGTCGTAAGACTCAGTGCGAGAGGCGAGTAATATTCTTAGGTGGTAATCGAAGGTGGAGATGAGAGAAACTGCAGTAATTACGTGATCTCAATAGAACACCTGGCGAATACTGAAAGTCGAGAAGGATTGCTGCCAAGTGATCACGAATTTTTTGACGATTAAATTGACCGTTAAAGTACGTTGGGCAAGTTCTTGATACAGCGAATTGTGCAAGCAGTTACGTCCAGTTTAATTCAAATGCAACATATCCCGTACTGCCTTTGTTTACTGCTGTGATTGTGGACGCTGCTACTGGACAAAGAATACAATTACATCGTGGCATAATTTAAAATGATAATAGGCATACGTAGAGTACATTTGGTCCAGTCGGGTAAGGTTTGTTCCTTACTGTTGTAGTCCTACTTGTACCAAACTAAATAAAATATGCATTTGACTGGATTGAAATGCATTACACAGAGAAGAGGCAACGGCAACGTTTGCACTGCCGGGAAGACATCAGAAATTGAAATTCGTTAATATTAGGGTCTCATCTGAATATGTTACATAAAAGTGATTCTGCACACAGTTGAAATGTATTTCATTTCCTTGTTTCCACGAGGACCGCTTGCCGTTCGTACGAGTGCGTGGCAACGCGCGGTTGAATTTGACAATCTCAAAAAATACGCACAGACGTAAAAACGGAAAGTGTACCGAAACGTTTGAAGTTAAATAAAATAAGTGCCATTTGAAATAGGTGGGCTTTAGTTTGTCGAGACACATATTTTATAATATGTGTGCGTTTTCCTGAAGACCGTTCTGTGCGTTATGACAGAGTAACTGACGTCACATAAAACACACTGACTGCTTTAGTTGCGGATACAACTCAAGCCTGCATGTACAAAGAATAACCTACTTATGTACTTCGCACCGTACATAATATCTAAGAAGAATGAAATTGGGAAGAGCGTTCGCCAACGGCCATACCACGTTGAATACACCGGTTCTCGTCCGATCACCGAAGTTAAGCAACGTCGGGCCCGGTCAGTACTTAGATGGGTAACCGCTTGGGAACACCGGGTGCAGTTTGGCGTCTCTTTTGTTACTCGATCCCTCCAAAAAATGTGCTTGTTTTAATGTCAAATTTATTTACAATTAATCCGCGCGCGCCCACTGCTAATAATTTTGGAATATTTCGGAAAATTGTTTGTTTCTTCTGGATTATAATTTTTTACTTATATCTATGAGTTTACGAGTATTGTTGTACCGTGACGTGTAGAAAGAATAAGCACGTTCACAATAAGCATCCAAGATAATTTGGGCAAAGACGTCGTGAGCGCAAGCTGTTGCCGGCCGCAGTGTTCTTCAAACAGTAAATTTTGACAGATTCCGTTAATTGTCGTCACATTGTTTATGATTACTCAAGCCTGTTTACTGTAGCAAAACAACGTGCGAGCACATACGTTGTTGGTACGCGATAGGAGCGAATAAAAGAAATAATAGGATAGATCTAACCTCAGCATGCAGTGGTCTACGGTAATAAGGTTGCCTAATAGGCGTACATGTAGCGTCTTTTAAAACGATTCCATGAACGGTAAGGAAACATTCCATTCGTCTAGAAAATTGCAATAAATCGTGATTACTGTAATTTTAACGTCTACGAATCGTATATATTTTTCTAAAATCGCAACAATGATCTGGATAAATCTCTTGCGTTATTTCATACTAATAAACTGAATGATTTTGGATTCTATGGAAACACATGGAAACAGATTTACAACTCAGTATCAACAACAGAGTATTCTGTTGAAAATTGGATGGGTTTTAGGAGGGGTAAAATATAAATTTATAGTAATATATAAAACAAAATCAAAGCACATAATTAAAATTTAAAAAATTCTAATAATTCTTTTAATAAATAGTGGATTATTAATATTTAAAGTGTTAATGTCTTAGATGTGCGTTTGTGTTTTTGTTAAATTCAAGTTAACTCGGAATTTTTTGAAAAATAATCTCTCTGACCGATGCACTTTTAATGCTATTATTATTCTTCAGTCAGTCGGTGGGTAGTTATGGCTTAATAACGTGTTGCGTATGGAGTGAATTCTAAGTTCTTATTTAGACGATTTTCATTTTTAGCGAAAAACGTCAGACAATTGCATTGCAGCAGAACTCAGTAAGAGGTGGTCTTAACTAAGGAAATATACGCTCTACACTCTACTGTGGCGTATCAGATTAATTAGTATATGACATGTATAGTCTAAATTGTTGACTTGTCAAAAAATTGGCATTTAAATCTGCACTGGGGTTTGTGTGAAATAACTTAATAAATTAAATAAACTTCAATTTTTAACATGCTACTAGCAAAACAGTTTCTCAAGCAGTCAGGAGAGAAAAAAGTAATTTCGGTTTAAGATAATTGTCCATGGCTTCCATCTTCTCCCTGGACTGGCTGTATGCAGAAACGCTCACGAGCAAAATATACGCTTTCATTACACGATAATTCAGTCGGTTAAAAAACATATTTTTGACATTCGAAAAATAAAAATGAGCACGGCGGGTGTAGGTAGAAGAAGAAATGGATAGATAATTCTGACCATTGGTGCCTTGAATGGAAAATACAGTCAGTCGGTAGGGGCAGATACTGAATTAATCACAGTGCAGAGATCATTTAAGAAGAAAGAAATTGAGTAGGGCGTTCGCCAACGGTCATACCACGTTGAATACACCGGTTCTCGTCCGATCACCGAAGTTAAGCAACGTCGGGCCCGGTCAGTACTTGGATGGGTGACCGCTTGGGAACACCGGGGTGCTGTTGTTGTGGCATCTTTTTTATTTTTTCTTCCTTCCCTTGTTTGGTTGACCATCTTAGTTTTATTTTCCTTCTATTAGGTAAATAAAAATCGATTTACCAGGGCGTCGCTGATAAAAAACGATTTTTGTAGTTGCACAGAAAATTATTTTCTTCTCGATTAGCTGTTCATCAGAGGTCAGACGTGTAAAAATTACTCAGGTTTCAGTCAGGATAATAAGGAAACTGGTACAAAAACTAAGAAATAGCGGATCTCGGTATATCAGACGAAAGTCGTAAGACTCAGTGCGAGAGGCGAGTAATATTCTTAGGTGGTAATCGAAGGTGGAGATGAGAGAAACTGCAGTAATTACGTGATCTCAATAGAACACCTGGCGAATACTGAAAGTCGAGAAGGATTGCTGCCAAGTGATCACGAATTTTTTGACGATTAAATTGACCGTTAAAGTACGTTGGGCAAGTTCTTGATACAGCGAATTGTGCAAGCAGTTACGTCCAGTGTAATTCAAATGCAACATATCCCGTACTGCCTTTGTTTACTGCTGTGATTGTGGACGCTGCTACTGGACAAAGAATACAATTACATCGTGGCATAATTTAAAATGATAATAGGCATACGTAGAGTACATTTGGTCCAGTCGGGTAAGGTTTGTTCCTTACTGTTGTAGTCCTACTTGTACCAAACTAAATAAAATATGCATTTGACTGGATTGAAATGCATTACACAGAGAAGAGGCAACGGCAACGTTTGCACTGCCGGGAAGACATCAGAAATTGAAATTCGTTAATATTAGGGTCTCATCTGAATATGTTACATAAAAGTGATTCTGCACACAGTTGAAATGTATTTCATTTCCTTGTTTCCACGAGGACCGCTTGCCGTTCGTACGAGTGCGTGGCAACGCGCGGTTGAATTTGACAATCTCAAAAAATACGCACAGACGTAAAAACGGAAAGTGTACCGAAACGTTTGAAGTTAAATAAAATAAGTGCCATTTGAAATAGGTGGGCTTTAGTTTGTCGAGACACATATTTTATAATATGTGTGCGTTTTCCTGAAGACCGTTCTGTGCGTTATGACAGAGTAACTGACGTCACATAAAACACACTGACTGCTTTAGTTGCGGATACAACTCAAGTCTGCATGTACAAAGAATAACCTACTTATGTACTTCGCACCGTACATAATATCTAAGAAGAATGAAATTGGGAAGAGCGTTCGCCAACGGCCATACCACGTTGAATACACCGGTACTCGTCCGATCACCGAAGTTAAGCAACGTCGGGCCCGGTCAGTACTTAGATGGGTGACCGCTTGGGAACACCGGGTGCAGTTTGGCGTCTCTTTTGTTACTCAATCCCTCCAAAAAATGTGCTTGTTTTAATGTCAAATTTATTTACAATTAATCCGCGCGCGCCCACTGCAAATAATTTTCGAATATTTCGGAAAATTTTTTGTTTCTTCTGGATTATAATTTTTTACTTATATCTATGAGTTTACGAGTATTGTTGTACCGTGACGTGTAGAAAGAATAAGCACGTTCACAATAAGCATCCAAGATAGTTTGGGCAAAGACGTCGTGAGCGCAAACTGTTTCCGGCCGCAGTGTTCTTCAATTAGTAAATTTTGACAGATTCCGTTAATTGTCGTCACATTGTTTATGATTACTCAAGCCTGTTTACTGTCGCAAAACAACGTGCGAGCACATACGTTGTTGGTACGCGATAGGAGCGAATAAAAGAAATAATAGGATAGATCTAACCTCAGCATGCAGTGGTCTACGGTAATAAGGTTGCCTAATAGGCGTACATGTAGCGTCTTTTAAAACGATTCCATGAACGGTAAGGAAACATTCCATTCGTCTAGAAAATTGCAATAAATCGTGATTACTGTAAATTTAACGTCTACGAATCATATATATTTTTCTAAAATCGCAACAATGATCTGGATAAATCTCTTGCGTTATTTCATACTAATAAACTGAATTATTTTGGATTCTATGGAAACACATGGAAACAGATTTACAACTCAGTATCAACAACAGAGTATTCTGTTGAAAATTGGATGGGTTTTAGGAGGGGTAAAATATAAATTTATAGTAAAATATAAAACAAAATCAAAGCACATAATTAAAATTTGAAAAATTCTAATAATTCTTTTAATAAGTAGTGGATTATTAATATTTAAAGTGTTAATGTCTTAGATGTGCGTTTGTGTTTTTGTTAAATTCAAGTTAACTCGGAATTTTTTGAAAAATAATCTCTCTGACCGATGCACTTTTAATGCTATTATTATTCTTCAGTCAGTCGGTGGGTAGTTATGGCTTAATAACGTGTTGCGTATGGAGTGAATTCTAAGTTCTTATTTAGACGATTTTCATTTTTAGCCAAAAACGTCAGTCAATTGCATTGCAGCAGAACTCAGTAAGAGGTGGTCTTAACTAAGGAAATATACGCTCTACACTCTACTGTGGCGTATCAGATTAATTAGTATATGACATGTATAGTCTACATTGTTGACTTGTCAAAAAATTGGCATTTAAATCTGCACTGGGGTTTGTGTGAAATAACTTAATAAATTAAATAAACTTCAATTTTTAACATGCTACTAGCAAAACAGTTTCTCAAGCAGTCAGGAGAGAAAAAAGTAATTTCGGTTTAAGATAATTGTCCATGGCTTCCATCTTCTCCCTGGACTGGCTGTATGCAGAAACGCTCACGAGCAAAATATACGCTTTCATTACACGATAATTCAGTCGGTTAAAAAACATATTTTTGACATTCGAAAAATAAAAATGAGCACGGCGGGTGTAGGTAGAAGAAGAAATGGATAGATAATTCTGACCATTGGTGCCTTGAATGGAAAATACAGTCAGTCGGTAGGGGCAGATACTGAATTAATCACAGTGCAGAGATCATTTAAGAAGAAAGAAATTGAGTAGGGCGTTCGCCAACGGTCATACCACGTTGAATACACCGGTTCTCGTCCGATCACCGAAGTTAAGCAACGTCGGGCCCGGTCAGTACTTGGATGGGTGACCGCTTGGGAACACCGGGGTGCTGTTGTTGTGGCATCTTTTTTATTTTTTCTTCCTTCCCTTGTTTGGTTGACCATCTTAGTTTTATTTTCCTTCTATTAGGTAAATAAAAATCGATTTACCAGGGCGTCGCTGATAAAAAACGATTTTTGTAGTTGCACAGAAAATTATTTTCTTCTCGATTAGCTGTTCATCAGAGGTCAGACGTGTAAAAATTACTCAGGTTTCAGTCAGGATAATAAGGAAACTGGTACAAAAACTAAGAAATAGCGGATCTCGGCCTATCAGACGAAAGTCGTAAGACTCAGTGCGAGAGGCGAGTAATATTCTTAGGTGGTAATCGAAGGTGGAGATGAGAGAAACTGCAGTAATTACGTGATCTCAATAGAACACCTGGCGAATACTGAAAGTCGAGAAGGATTGCTGCCAAGTGATCACGAATTTTTTGACGATTAAATTGACCGTTAAAGTACGTTGGGCAAGTTCTTGATACAGCGAATTGTGCAAGCAGTTACGTCCAGTTTAATTCAAATGCAACATATCCCGTACTGCCTTTGTTTACTGCTGTGATTGTGGACGCTGCTACTGGACAAAGAATACAATTACATCGTGGCATAATTTAAAATGATAATAGGCATACGTAGAGTACATTTGGTCCAGTCGGGTAAGGTTTGTTCCTTACTGTTGTAGTCCTACTTGTACCAAACTAAATAAAATATGCATTTGACTGGATTGAAATGCATTACACAGAGAAGAGGCAACGGCAACGTTTGCACTGCCGGGAAGACATCAGAAATTGAAATTCGTTAATATTAGGGTCTCATCTGAATATGTTACATAAAAGTGATTCTGCACACAGTTGAAATGTATTTCATTTCCTTGTTTCCACGAGGACCGCTTGCCGTTCGTACGAGTGCGTGGCAACGCGCGGTTGAATTTGACAATCTCAAAAAATACGCACAGACGTAAAAACGGAAAGTGTACCGAAACGTTTGAAGTTCAATAAAATAAGTGCCATTTGAAATAGGTGGGCTTTAGTTTGTCGAGACACATATTTTATAATATGTGTGCGTTTTCCTGAAGACCGTTCTGTGCGTTATGACAGAGTAACTGACGTCACATAAAACACACTGACTGCTTTAGTTGCGGATACAACTCAAGCCTGCATGTACAAAGAATAACCTACTTATGTACTTCGCACCGTACATAATATCTAAGAAGAATGAAATTGGGAAGAGCGTTCGCCAACGGCCATACCACGTTGAATACACCGGTTCTCGTCCGATCACCGAAGTTAAGCAACGTCGGGCCCGGTCAGTACTTAGATGGGTAACCGCTTGGGAACACCGGGTGCAGTTTGGCGTCTCTTTTGTTACTCGATCCCTCCAAAAAATGTGCTTGTTTTAATGTCAAATTTATTTACAATTAATCCGCGCGCGCCCACTGCTAATAATTTTGGAATATTTCGGAAAATTGTTTGTTTCTTCTGGATTATAATTTTTTACTTATATCTATGAGTTTACGAGTATTGTTGTACCGTGACGTGTAGAAAGAATAAGCACGTTCACAATAAGCATCCAAGATAATTTGGGCAAAGACGTCGTGAGCGCAAGCTGTTGCCGGCCGCAGTGTTCTTCAAACAGTAAATTTTGACAGATTCCGTTAATTGTCGTCACATTGTTTATGATTACTCAAGCCTGTTTACTGTAGCAAAACAACGTGCGAGCACATACGTTGTTGGTACGCGATAGGAGCGAATAAAAGAAATAATAGGATAGATCTAACCTCAGCATGCAGTGGTCTACGGTAATAAGGTTGCCTAATAGGCGTACATGTAGCGTCTTTTAAAACGATTCCATGAACGGTAAGGAAACATTCCATTCGTCTAGAAAATTGCAATAAATCGTGATTACTGTAATTTTAACGTCTACGAATCGTATATATTTTTCTAAAATCGCAACAATGATCTGGATAAATCTCTTGCGTTATTTCATACTAATAAACTGAATTATTTTGGATTCTATGGAAACACATGGAAACAGATTTACAACTCAGTATCAACAACAGAGTATTCTGTTGAAAATTGGATGGGTTTTAGGAGGGGTAAAATATAAATTTATAGTAATATATAAAACAAAATCAAAGCACATAATTAAAATTTGAAAAATTCTAATAATTCTTTTAATAAATAGTGGATTATTAATATTTAAAGTGTTAATGTCTTAGATGTGCGTTTGTGTTTTTGTTAAATTCAAGTTAACTCGGAATTTTTTGAAAAATAATCTCTCTGACCGATGCACTTTTAATGCTATTATTATTCTTCAGTCAGTCGGTGGGTAGTTATGGCTTAATAACGTGTTGCGTATGGAGTGAATTCTAAGTTCTTATTTAGACGATTTTCATTTTTAGCGAAAAACGTCAGACAATTGCATTGCAGCAGAACTCAGTAAGAGGTGGTCTTAACTAAGGAAATATACGCTCTACACTCTACTGTGGCGTATCAGATTAATTAGTATATGACATGTATAGTCTAAATTGTTGACTTGTCAAAAAATTGGCATTTAAATCTGCACTGGGGTTTGTGTGAAATAACTTAATAAATTAAATAAACTTCAATTTTTAACATGCTACTAGCAAAACAGTTTCTCAAGCAGTCAGGAGAGAAAAAAGTAATTTCGGTTTAAGATAATTGTCCATGGCTTCCATCTTCTCCCTGGACTGGCTGTATGCAGAAACGCTCACGAGCAAAATATACGCTTTCATTACACGATAATTCAGTCGGTTAAAAAACATATTTTTGACATTCGAAAAATAAAAATGAGCACGGCGGGTGTAGGTAGAAGAAGAAATGGATAGATAATTCTGACCATTGGTGCCTTGAATGGAAAATACAGTCAGTCGGTAGGGGCAGATACTGAATTAATCACAGTGCAGAGATCATTTAAGAAGAAAGAAATTGAGTAGGGCGTTCGCCAACGGTCATACCACGTTGAATACACCGGTTCTCGTCCGATCACCGAAGTTAAGCAACGTCGGGCCCGGTCAGTACTTGGATGGGTGACCGCTTGGGAACACCGGGGTGCTGTTGTTGTGGCATCTTTTTTATTTTTTCTTCCTTCCCTTGTTTGGTTGACCATCTTAGTTTTATTTTCCTTCTATTAGGTAAATAAAAATCGATTTACCAGGTCGTCGCTGATAAAAAACGATTTTTGTAGTTGCACAGAAAATTATTTTCTTCTCGATTAGCTGTTCATCAGAGGTCAGACGTGTAAAAATTACTCAGGTTTCAGTCAGGATAATAAGGAAACTGGTACAAAAACTAAGAAATAGCGGATCTCGGCCTATCAGACGAAAGTCGTAAGACTCAGTGCGAGAGGCGAGTAATATTCTTAGGTGGTAATCGAAGGTGGAGATGAGAGAAACTGCAGTAATTACGTGATCTCAATAGAACACCTGGCGAATACTGAAAGTCGAGAAGGATTGCTGCCAAGTGATCACGAATTTTTTGACGATTAAATTGACCGTTAAAGTACGTTGGGCAAGTTCTTGATACAGCGAATTGTGCAAGCAGTTACGTCCAGTTTAATTCAAATGCAACATATCCCGTACTGCCTTTGTTTACTGCTGTGATTGTGGACGCTGCTACTGGACAAAGAATACAATTACATCGTGGCATAATTTAAAATGATAATAGGCATACGTAGAGTACATTTGGTCCAGTCGGGTAAGGTTTGTTCCTTACTGTTGTAGTCCTACTTGTACCAAACTAAATAAAATATGCATTTGACTGGATTGAAATGCATTACACAGAGAAGAGGCAACGGCAACGTTTGCACTGCCGGGAAGACATCAGAAATTGAAATTCGTTAATATTAGGGTCTCATCTGAATATGTTACATAAAAGTGATTCTGCACACAGTTGAAATGTATTTCATTTCCTTGTTTCCACGAGGACCGCTTGCCGTTCGTACGAGTGCGTGGCAACGCGCGGTTGAATTTGACAATCTCAAAAAATACGCACAGACGTAAAAACGGAAAGTGTACCGAAACGTTTGAAGTTCAATAAAATAAGTGCCATTTGAAATAGGTGGGCTTTAGTTTGTCGAGACACATATTTTATAATATGTGTGCGTTTTCCTGAAGACCGTTCTGTGCGTTATGACAGAGTAACTGACGTCACATAAAACACACTGACTGCTTTAGTTGCGGATACAACTCAAGCCTGCATGTACAAAGAATAACCTACTTATGTACTTCGCACCGTACATAATATCTAAGAAGAATGAAATTGGGAAGAGCGTTCGCCAACGGCCATACCACGTTGAATACACCGGTTCTCGTCCGATCACCGAAGTTAAGCAACGTCGGGCCCGGTCAGTACTTAGATGGGTAACCGCTTGGGAACACCGGGTGCAGTTTGGCGTCTCTTTTGTTACTCGATCCCTCCAAAAAATGTGCTTGTTTTAATGTCAAATTTATTTACAATTAATCCGCGCGCGCCCACTGCTAATAATTTTGGAATATTTCGGAAAATTGTTTGTTTCTTCTGGATTATAATTTTTTACTTATATCTATGAGTTTACGAGTATTGTTGTACCGTGACGTGTAGAAAGAATAAGCACGTTCACAATAAGCATCCAAGATAATTTGGGCAAAGACGTCGTGAGCGCAAGCTGTTGCCGGCCGCAGTGTTCTTCAAACAGTAAATTTTGACAGATTCCGTTAATTGTCGTCACATTGTTTATGATTACTCAAGCCTGTTTACTGTAGCAAAACAACGTGCGAGCACATACGTTGTTGGTACGCGATAGGAGCGAATAAAAGAAATAATAGGATAGATCTAACCTCAGCATGCAGTGGTCTACGGTAATAAGGTTGCCTAATAGGCGTACATGTAGCGTCTTTTAAAACGATTCCATGAACGGTAAGGAAACATTCCATTCGTCTAGAAAATTGCAATAAATCGTGATTACTGTAATTTTAACGTCTACGAATCGTATATATTTTTCTAAAATCGCAACAATGATCTGGATAAATCTCTTGCGTTATTTCATACTAATAAACTGAATTATTTTGGATTCTATGGAAACACATGGAAACAGATTTACAACTCAGTATCAACAACAGAGTATTCTGTTGAAAATTGGATGGGTTTTAGGAGGGGTAAAATATAAATTTATAGTAATATATAAAACAAAATCAAAGCACATAATTAAAATTTGAAAAATTCTAATAATTCTTTTAATAAATAGTGGATTATTAATATTTAAAGTGTTAATGTCTTAGATGTGCGTTTGTGTTTTTGTTAAATTCAAGTTAACTCGGAATTTTTTGAAAAATAATCTCTCTGACCGATGCACTTTTAATGCTATTATTATTCTTCAGTCAGTCGGTGGGTAGTTATGGCTTAATAACGTGTTGCGTATGGAGTGAATTCTAAGTTCTTATTTAGACGATTTTCATTTTTAGCGAAAAACGTCAGACAATTGCATTGCAGCAGAACTCAGTAAGAGGTGGTCTTAACTAAGGAAATATACGCTCTACACTCTACTGTGGCGTATCAGATTAATTAGTATATGACATGTATAGTCTAAATTGTTGACTTGTCAAAAAATTGGCATTTAAATCTGCACTGGGGTTTGTGTGAAATAACTTAATAAATTAAATAAACTTCAATTTTTAACATGCTACTAGCAAAACAGTTTCTCAAGCAGTCAGGAGAGAAAAAAGTAATTTCGGTTTAAGATAATTGTCCATGGCTTCCATCTTCTCCCTGGACTGGCTGTATGCAGAAACGCTCACGAGCAAAATATACGCTTTCATTACACGATAATTCAGTCGGTTAAAAAACATATTTTTGACATTCGAAAAATAAAAATGAGCACGGCGGGTGTAGGTAGAAGAAGAAATGGATAGATAATTCTGACCATTGGTGCCTTGAATGGAAAATACAGTCAGTCGGTAGGGGCAGATACTGAATTAATCACAGTGCAGAGATCATTTAAGAAGAAAGAAATTGAGTAGGGCGTTCGCCAACGGTCATACCACGTTGAATACACCGGTTCTCGTCCGATCACCGAAGTTAAGCAACGTCGGGCCCGGTCAGTACTTGGATGGGTGACCGCTTGGGAACACCGGGGTGCTGTTGTTGTGGCATCTTTTTTATTTTTTCTTCCTTCCCTTGTTTGGTTGACCATCTTAGTTTTATTTTCCTTCTATTAGGTAAATAAAAATCGATTTACCAGGGCGTCGCTGATAAAAAACGATTTTTGTAGTTGCACAGAAAATTATTTTCTTCTCGATTAGCTGTTCATCAGAGGTCAGACGTGTAAAAATTACTCAGGTTTCAGTCAGGATAATAAGGAAACTGGTACAAAAACTAAGAAATAGCGGATCTCGGCCTATCAGACGAAAGTCGTAAGACTCAGTGCGAGAGGCGAGTAATATTCTTAGGTGGTAATCGAAGGTGGAGATGAGACAAACTGCAGTAATTACGTGATCTCAATAGAACACCTGGCGAATACTGAAAGTCGAGAAGGATTGCTGCCAAGTGATCACGAATTTTTTGACGATTAAATTGACCGTTAAAGTACGTTGGGCAAGTTCTTGATACAGCGAATTGTGCAAGCAGTTACGTCCAGTGTAATTCAAATGCAACATATCCCGTACTGCCTTTGTTTACTGCTGTGATTGTGGACGCTGCTACTGGACAAAGAATACAATTACATCGTGGCATAATTTAAAATGATAATAGGCATACGTAGAGTACATTTGGTCCAGTCGGGTAAGGTTTGTTCCTTACTGTTGTAGTCCTACTTGTACCAAACTAAATAAAATATGCATTTGACTGGATTGAAATGCATTACACAGAGAAGAGGCAACGGCAACGTTTGCACTGCCGGGAAGACATCAGAAATTGAAATTCGTTAATATTAGGGTCTCATCTGAATATGTTACATAAAAGTGATTCTGCACACAGTTGAAATGTATTTCATTTCCTTGTTTCCACGAGGACCGCTTGCCGTTCGTACGAGTGCGTGGCAACGCGCGGTTGAATTTGACAATCTCAAAAAATACGCACAGACGTAAAAACGGAAAGTGTACCGAAACGTTTGAAGTTAAATAAAATAAGTGCCATTTGAAATAGGTGGGCTTTAGTTTGTCGAGACACATATTTTATAATATGTGTGCGTTTTCCTGAAGACCGTTCTGTGCGTTATGACAGAGTAACTGACGTCACATAAAACACACTGACTGCTTTAGTTGCGGATACAACTCAAGTCTGCATGTACAAAGAATAACCTACTTATGTACTTCGCACCGTACATAATATCTAAGAAGAATGAAATTGGGAAGAGCGTTCGCCAACGGCCATACCACGTTGAATACACCGGTACTCGTCCGATCACCGAAGTTAAGCAACGTCGGGCCCGGTCAGTACTTAGATGGGTGACCGCTTGGGAACACCGGGTGCAGTTTGGCGTCTCTTTTGTTACTCAATCCCTCCAAAAAATGTGCTTGTCTTAATGTCAAATTTATTTACAATTAATCCGCGCGCGCCCACTGCAAATAATTTTCGAATATTTCGGAAAATTTTTTGTTTCTTCTGGATTATAATTTTTTACTTATATCTATGAGTTTACGAGTATTGTTGTACCGTGACGTGTAGAAAGAATAAGCACGTTCACAATAAGCATCCAAGATAGTTTGGGCAAAGACGTCGTGAGCGCAAACTGTTTCCGGCCGCAGTGTTCTTCAATTAGTAAATTTTGACAGATTCCGTTAATTGTCGTCACATTGTTTATGATTACTCAAGCCTGTTTACTGTCGCAAAACAACGTGCGAGCACATACGTTGTTGGTACGCGATAGGAGCGAATAAAAGAAATAATAGGATAGATCTAACCTCAGCATGCAGTGGTCTACGGTAATAAGGTTGCCTAATAGGCGTACATGTAGCGTCTTTTAAAACGATTCCATGAACGGTAAGGAAACATTCCATTCGTCTAGAAAATTGCAATAAATCGTGATTACTGTAAATTTAACGTCTACGAATCATATATATTTTTCTAAAATCGCAACAATGATCTGGATAAATCTCTTGCGTTATTTCATACTAATAAACTGAATTATTTTGGATTCTATGGAAACACATGGAAACAGATTTACAACTCAGTATCAACAACAGAGTATTCTGTTGAAAATTGGATGGGTTTTAGGAGGGGTAAAATATAAATTTATAGTAAAATATAAAACAAAATCAAAGCACATAATTAAAATTTGAAAAATTCTAATAATTCTTTTAATAAGTAGTGGATTATTAATATTTAAAGTGTTAATGTCTTAGATGTGCGTTTGTGTTTTTGTTAAATTCAAGTTAACTCGGAATTTTTTGAAAAATAATCTCTCTGACCGATGCACTTTTAATGCTATTATTATTCTTCAGTCAGTCGGTGGGTAGTTATGGCTTAATAACGTGTTGCGTATGGAGTGAATTCTAAGTTCTTATTTAGACGATTTTCATTTTTAGCCAAAAACGTCAGTCAATTGCATTGCAGCAGAACTCAGTAAGAGGTGGTCTTAACTAAGGAAATATACGCTCTACACTCTACTGTGGCGTATCAGATTAATTAGTATATGACATGTATAGTCTAAATTGTTGACTTGTCAAAAAATTGGCATTTAAATCTGCACTGGGGTTTGTGTGAAATAACTTAATAAATTAAATAAACTTCAATTTTTAACATGCTACTAGCAAAACAGTTTCTCAAGCAGTCAGGAGAGAAAAAAGTAATTTCGGTTTAAGATAATTGTCCATGGCTTCCATCTTCTCCCTGGACTGGCTGTATGCAGAAACGCTCACGAGCAAAATATACGCTTTCATTACACGATAATTCAGTCGGTTAAAAAACATATTTTTGACATTCGAAAAATAAAAATGAGCACGGCGGGTGTAGGTAGAAGAAGAAATGGATAGATAATTCTGACCATTGGTGCCTTGAATGGAAAATACAGTCAGTCGGTAGGGGCAGATACTGAATTAATCACAGTGCAGAGATCATTTAAGAAGAAAGAAATTGAGTAGGGCGTTCGCCAACGGTCATACCACGTTGAATACACCGGTTCTCGTCCGATCACCGAAGTTAAGCAACGTCGGGCCCGGTCAGTACTTGGATGGGTGACCGCTTGGGAACACCGGGGTGCTGTTGTTGTGGCATCTTTTTTATTTTTTCTTCCTTCCCTTGTTTGGTTGACCATCTTAGTTTTATTTTCCTTCTATTAGGTAAATAAAAATCAATTTACCAGGGCGTCGCTGATAAAAAACGATTTTTGTAGTTGCACAGAAAATTATTTTCTTCTCGATTAGCTGTTCATCAGAGGTCAGACGTGTAAAAATTACTCAGGTTTCAGTCAGGATAATAAGGAAACTGGTACAAAAACTAAGAAATAGCGGATCTCGGCCTATCAGACGAAAGTCGTAAGACTCAGTGCGAGAGGCGAGTAATATTCTTAGGTGGTAATCGAAGGTGGAGATGAGAGAAACTGCAGTAATTACGTGATCTCAATAGAACACCTGGCGAATACTGAAAGTCGAGAAGGATTGCTGCCAAGTGATCACGAATTTTTTGACGATTAAATTGACCGTTAAAGTACGTTGGGCAAGTTCTTGATACAGCGAATTGTGCAAGTAGTTACGTCCAGTGTAATTCAAATGCAACATATCCCGTACTGCCTTTGTTTACTGCTGTGATTGTGGACGCTGCTACTGGACAAAGAATACAATTACATCGTGGCATAATTTAAAATGATAATAGGCATACGTAGAGTACATTTGGTCCAGTCGGGTAAGGTTTGTTCCTTACTGTTGTAGTCCTACTTGTACCAAACTAAATAAAATATGCATTTGACTGGATTGAAATGCATTACACAGAGAAGAGGCAACGGCAACGTTTGCACTGCCGGGAAGACATCAGAAATTGAAATTCGTTAATATTAGGGTCTCATCTGAATATGTTACATAAAAGTGATTCTGCACGCAGTTGAAATGTATTTCATTTCCTTGTTTCCACGAGGACCGCTTGCCGTTCGTACGAGTGCGTGGCAACGCGCGGTTGAATTTGACAATCTCAAAAAATACGCACAGACGTAAAAACGGAAAGTGTACCGAAACGTTTGAAGTTCAATAAAATAAGTGCCATTTGAAATAGGTGGGCTTTAGTTTGTCGAGACACATATTTTATAATATGTGTGCGTTTTCCTGAAGACCGTTCTGTGCGTTATGACAGAGTAACTGACGTCACATAAAACACACTGACTGCTTTAGTTGCGGATACAACTCAAGTCTGCATGTACAAAGAATAACCTACTTATGTACTTCGCACCGTACATAATATCTAAGAAGAATGAAATTGGGAAGACCGTTCGCCAACGGCCATACCACGTTGAATACACCGGTTCTCGTCCGATCACCGAAGTTAAGCAACGTCGGGCCCGGTCAGTACTTAGATGGGTAACCGCTTGGGAACACCGGGTGCAGTTTGGCGTCTCTTTTGTTACTCGATCCCTCCAAAAAATGTGCTTGTTTTAATGTCAAATTTATTTACAATTAATCCGCGCGCGCCCACTGCTAATAATTTTGGAATATTTCGGAAAATTTTTTGTTTCTTCTGGATTATAATTTTTTACTTATATCTATGAGTTTACGAGTATTGTTGTACCGTGACGTGTAGAAAGAATAAGCACGTTCACAATAAGCATCCAAGATAGTTTGGGCAAAGACGTCGTGAGCGCAAGCTGTTGCCGGCCGCAGTGTTCTTCAAACAGTAAATTTTGACAGATTCCGTTAATTGTCGTCACATTGTTTATGATTACTCAAGCCTGTTTACTGTAGCAAAACAACGTGCGAGCACATACGTTGTTGGTACGCGATAGGAGCGAATAAAAGAAATAATAGGATAGATCTAACCTCAGCATGCAGTGGTCTACGGTAATAAGGTTGCCTAATAGGCGTACATGTAGCGTCTTTTAAAACGATTCCATGAACGGTAAGGAAACATTCCATTCGTCTAGAAAATCGCAATAAATCGTGATTACTGTAATTTTAACGTCTACGAATCGTATATATTTTTCTAAAATCGCAACAATGATCTGGATAAATCTCTTGCGTTATTTCATACTAATAAACTGAATTATTTTGGATTCTATGGAAACACATGGAAACAGATTTACAACTCAGTATCAACAACAGAGTATTCTGTTGAAAATTGGATGGGTTTTAGGAGGGGTAAAATATAAATTTATAGTAATATATAAAACAAAATCAAATCACATAATTAAAATTTGAAAAATTCTATTAATTCCTTTAATAAGTAGGGGATTATTAATATTTAAAGTGTTAATGTCTTAGATGTGCGTTTGTGTTTTTGTTAAATTCAAGTTAGCTCGGAATTTTTTGAAAAATAATCTGTCTGACCGATGCACTTTTAATGCTATTATTATTCTTCAGTCAGTCGGTGGGTAGTTATGGCTTAATAACGTGTTGCGTATGGAGTGAATTCTAAGTTCTTATATAGACGATTTTCATTTTTAGCGAAAAACGTCAGTCAATTGCATTGCAGCAGAACTCAGTAAGAGGTGGTCTTAACTAAGGAAATATACGCTCTACACTCTACTGTGGCGTATCAGATTAATTAGTATATGACATGTATAGTCTAAATTGTTGACTTGTCAAAAAATTGGCATTTAAATCTGCACTGGGGTTTGTGTGAAATAACTTAATAAATTAAATAAACTTCAATTTTTAACATGCTACTAGCAAAACAGTTTCTCAAGCAGTCAGGAGAGAAAAAAGTAATTTTGGTTTAAGATAATTGTCCATGGCTTCCATCTTCATCCCTGGACTGGCTGTATGCAGAAACGCTCACGAGCAATATATACGCTGACATTACACGATAATTCAATCGGTTAAAAAACATATTTGTGACATTCGAAAAATAAAAATGAGCACGGCGGGTGTAGGTAGAAGAAGAAATGGATAGATAATTCTGACCATTGGTGCCTTGAATGGAAAATACAGTCAGTCGGTAGGGGCAGATACTGAATTAATCACAGCGCAGAGATCATTTAAGAAGAAAGAAATTGAGTAGGGCGTTCGCCAACGGTCATACCACGTTGTATACACCGGTTCTCGTCCGATCACCGAAGTTAAGCAACGTCGGGCCCGGTCAGTACTTGGATGGGTGACCGCTTGGGAACACCGGGGTGCTGTTGTTGTGGCATCTTTTTTATTTTTTCTTCCTTCCCTTGTTTGGTTGACCATCTTAGTTTTATTTTCCTTCTATTAGGTAAATAAAAGTCGATTTACCAGGGCGTCGCTGATAAAAAACGATTTTTGTAGTTGCACAGAAAATTATTTTCTTCTCGATTAGCTGTTCATCATAGGTCAGACGTGTAAAAATTACTCAGGTTTCAGTCAGGATAATAAGGAAACTGGTACAAAAACTAAGAAATAGCGGATCTCGGCCTATCAGACGAAAGTCGTAAGACTCAGTGCGAGAGGCGAGTAATATTCTTAGGTGGTAATCGAAGGTGGAGATGAGAGAAACTGCAGTAATTACGTGATCTCAATAGAACACCTGACGAATACTGAAAGTCGAGAAGGATTGCTGCCAAGTGATCACGAATTTTTTGACGATTAAATTGACCGTTAAAGTACGTTGGGCAAGTTCTTGATACAGCGAATTGTGCAAGCAGTTACGTCCAGTGTAATTCAAATGCAACATATCCCGTACTGCCTTTGTTTACTGCTGTGATTGTGGACGCTGCTACTGGACAAAGAATACAATTACATCGTGGCATAATTTAAAATGATAATAGGCATACGTAGAGTACATTTGGTCCAGTCGGGTAAGGTTTGTTCCTTACTGTTGTAGTCCTAAATGTACCAAACTAAATAAAATATGCATTTGACTGGATTGAAATGCATTACACAGAGAAGAGGCAACGGCAACGTTTGCACTGCCGGGAAGACATCAGAAATTGAGATTCGTTAATATTAGGGTCTCATCTGTATATGTTACATAAAAGTGATTCTGCACACAGTTGAAATGTATTTCATTTCCTTGTTTCCACGAGGACCGCTTGCCGTTCGTACGAGTGCGTGGCAACGCGCGGTTGAATTTGACAATCTCAAAAAATACGCACAGACGTAAAAACGGAAAGTGTACCGAAACGTTTGTAGCTAAATAAAATAAGTGCCATTTGAAATAGGTGGGCTTTAGTTTGTCGAGACACATATTTTATAATATGTGTGCGTTTTCCTGAAGACCGTTCTGTGCGTTATGACAGAGTAACTGACGTCACATAAAACACACTGACTGCTTTAGTTGCGGATAAAACTCAAGTCTGCATGTACAAAGAATAACCTACTTATGTACTTCGCACCGTACATAATATCTAAGAAGAATGAAATTGGGAAGAGCGTTCGCCAACGGCCATACCACGTTGAATACACCGGTACTCGTCCGATCACCGAAGTTAAGCAACGTCGGGCCCGGTCAGTACTTAGATGGGTGACCGCTTGGGAACACCGGGTGCAGTTTGGCGTCTCTTTTGTTACTCGATCCCTCCAAAAAATGTGCTTGTTTTAATGTCAAATTTATTTACAATTAATCCGCGCGCGCCCACTGCAAATAATTTTCGAATATTTCGGAAAATTTTTTGTTTCTTCTGGATTATAATTTTTTACTTATATCTATGAGTTTACGAGTATTGTTGTACCGTGACGTGTAGAAAGAATAAGCACGTTCACAATAAGCATCCAAGATAGTTTGGGCAAAGACGTCGTGAGCGCAAACTGTTTCCGGCCGCAGTGTTCTTCAATTAGTAAATTTTGACAGATTCCGTTAATTGTCGTCACATTGTTTATGATTACTCAAGCCTGTTTACTGTCGCAAAACAACGTGCGAGCACATACGTTGTTGGTACGCGATAGGAGCGAATAAAAGAAATAATAGGATAGATCTAACCTCAGCATGCAGTGGTCTACGGTAATAAGGTTGCCTAATAGGCGTACATGTAGCGTCTTTTAAAACGATTCCATGAACGGTAAGGAAACATTCCATTCGTCTAGAAAATTGCAATAAATCGTGATTACTGTAATTTTAACGTCTACGAATCGTATATATTTTTCTAAAATCGCAACAATGATCTGGATAAATCTCTTGCGTTATTTCATACTAATAAACTGAATTATTTTGGATTCTATGGAAACACATGGAAACAGATTTACAACTCAGTATCAACAACAGAGTATTCTGTTGAAAATTGGATGGGTTTTAGGAGGGGTAAAATATAAATTTATAGTAATATATAAAACAAAATCAAAGCACATAATTAAAATTTGAAAAATTCTAATAATTCTTTTAATAAGTAGTGGATTATTAATATTTAAAGTGTTAATGTCTTAGATGTGCGTTTGTGTTTTTGTTAAATTCAAGTTAACTCGGAATTTTTTGAAAAATAATCTCTCTGACCGATGCACTTTTAATGCTATTATTATTCTTCAGTCAGTCGGTGGGTAGTTATGGCTTAATAACGTGTTGCGTATGGAGTGAATTCTAAGTTCTTATTTAGACGATTTTCATTTTTAGCCAAAAACGTCAGTCAATTGCATTGCAGCAGAACTCAGTAAGAGGTGGTCTTAACTAAGGAAATATACGCTCTACACTCTACTGTGGCGTATCAGATTAATTAGTATATGACATGTATAGTCTAAATTGTTGACTTGTCAAAAAATTGGCATTTAAATCTGCACTGGGGTTTGTGTGAAATAACTTAATAAATTAAATAAACTTCAATTTTTAACATGCTACTAGCAAAACAGTTTCTCAAGCAGTCAGGAGAGAAAAAAGTAATTTCGGTTTAAGATAATTGTCCATGGCTTCCATCTTCTCCCTGGACTGGCTGTATGCAGAAACGCTCACGAGCAAAATATACGCTTTCATTACACGATAATTCAGTCGGTTAAAAAACATATTTTTGACATTCGAAAAATAAAAATGAGCACGGCGGGTGTAGGTAGAAGAAGAAATGGATAGATAATTCTGACCATTGGTGCCTTGAATGGAAAATACAGTCAGTCGGTAGGGGCAGATACTGAATTAATCACAGTGCAGAGATCATTTAAGAAGAAAGAAATTGAGTAGGGCGTTCGCCAACGGTCATACCACGTTGAATACACCGGTTCTCGTCCGATCACCGAAGTTAAGCAACGTCGGGCCCGGTCAGTACTTGGATGGGTGATCGCTTGGGAACACCGGGGTGCTGTTGTTGTGGCATCTTTTTTATTTTTTCTTCCTTCCCTTGTTTGGTTGACCATCTTAGTTTTATTTTCCTTCTATTAGGTAAATAAAAATCGATTTACCAGGGCGTCGCTGATAAAAAACGGTTTTTGTAGTTGCACAGAAAATTATTTTCTTCTCGATTAGCTGTTCATCAGAGGTCAGACGTGTAAAAATTACTCAGGTTTCAGTCAGGATAATAAGGAAACTGGTACAAAAACTAAGAAATAGCGGATCTCGGCCTGTCAGACGAAAGTCGCAAGACTCAGTGCGAGAGGCGAGTAATATTCTTAGGTGGTAATCGAAGGTGGAGATGAGAGAAACTGCAGTAATTACGTGATCTCAATAGAACACCTGGCGAATACTGAAAGTCGAGAAGGATTGCTGCCAAGTGATCACGAATTTTTTGACGATTAAATTGACCGTTAAAGTACGTTGGGCAAGTTCTTGATACAGCGAATTGTGCAAGCAGTTACGTCCAGTGTAATTCAAATGCAACATATCCCGTACTGCCTTTGTTTACTGCTGTGATTGTGGACGCTGCTACTGGACAAAGAAGACAATTACATCGTGGCATAATTTAAAATGATAATAGGCATACGTAGAGTACATTTGGTCCAGTCGGGTAAGGTTTGTTCCTTACTGTTGTAGTCCTACTTGTACCAAACTAAATAAAATATGCATTTGACTGGATTGAAATGCATTACACAGAGAAGAGGCAACGGCAACGTTTGCACTGCCGGGAAGACATCAGAAATTGAAATTCGTTAATATTAGGGTCTCGTCTGAATATGTTACATAAAAGTGATTCTGCACACAGTTGAAATGTATTTCATTTCCTTGTTTCCACGAGGACCGCTTGCCGTTCGTACGAGTGCGTGGCAACGCGCGGTTGAATTTGACAATCTCAAAAAATACGCACAGACGTAAAAACGGAAAGTGTACCGAAACGTTTGTAGCTAAATAAAATAAGTGCCATTTGAAATAGGTGGGCTTTAGTTTGTCGAGACACATATTTTATAATATGTGTGTGTTTTCCTGAAGACCGTTCTGTGCGTTATGACAGAGTAACTGACGTCACATAAAACACACTGACTGCTTTAGTTGCGGATAAAACTCAAGTCTGCATGTACAAAGAATAACCTACTTATGTACTTCGCACCGTACATAATATCTAAGAAGAATGAAATTGGGAAGAGCGTTCGCCAACGGCCATACCACGTTGAATACACCGGTTCTCGTCCGATCACCGAAGTTAAGCAACGTCGGGCCCGGTCAGTACTTAGATGGGTGACCGCTTGGGAACACCGGGTGCAGTTTGGCGTCTCTTTTGTTACTCGATCCCTCCAAAAAATGTGCTTGTTTTAATGTCAAATTTATTTACAATTAATCCGCGCGCGCCCACTGCAAATAATTTTCGAATATTTCGGAAAATTTTTTGTTTCTTCTGGATTATAATTTTTTACTTATATCTATGAGTTTACGAGTATTGTTGTACCGTGACGTGTAGAAAGAATAAGCACGTTCACAATAAGCATCCAAGATAGTTTGGGCAAAGACGTCGTGAGCGCAAACTGTTGCCGGCCGCAGTGTTCTTCAATCAGTAAATTTTGACAGATTCCGTTAATTGTCGTCACATTGTTTATGATTACTCAAGCCTGTTTACTGTAGCAAAACAACGTGCGAGCACATACGTTGTTGGTACGCGATAGGAGCGAATAAAAGAAATAATAGGATAGATCTAACCTCAGCATGCAGTGGTCTACGGTAATAAGGTTGCCTAATAGGCGTACATGTAGCGTCTTTTAAAACGATTCCATGAACGGTAAGGAAACATTCCATTCGTCTAGAAAATCGCAATAATTGTGATTACTGTAATTTTAACGTCTACGAATCGTATATATTTTTCTAAAATCGCAACAATGATCTGGATAAATCTCTTGCGTTATTTCATACTAATAAACTGAATTATTTTGGATTCTATGGAAACACATGGAAACAGATTTACAACTCAGTATCAACAACAGAGTATTCTGTTGAAAATTGGATGGGTTTTAGGAGGGGTAAAATATAAATTTATAGTAATATATAAAACAAAATCAAAGCACATAATTAAAATTTGAAAAATTCTATTAATTCCTTTAATAAGTAGTGGATTATTAATATTTAAAGTGTTAATGTCTTAGATGTGCGTTTGTGTTTTTGTTAAATTCAAGTTAACTCGGAATTTTTTGAAAAATAATCTCTCTGACCGATGCACTTTTAATGCTATTATTATTCTTCAGTCAGTCGGTGGGTAGTTATGGCTTAATAACGTGTTGCGTATGGAGTGAATTCTAAGTTCTTATTTAGACGATTTTCATTTTTAGCCAAAAACGTCAGTCAATTGCATTGCAGCAGAACTCAGTAAGAGGTGGTCTTAACTAAGGAAATATACGCTCTACACTCTACTGTGGCGTATCAGATTAATTAGTATATGACATGTATAGTCTAAATTGTTGACTTGTCAAAAAATTGGCATTTAAATCTGCACTGGGGTTTGTGTGAAATAACTTAATAAATTAAATAAACTTCAATTTTTAACATGCTACTAGCAAAACAGTTTCTCAAGCAGTCAGGAGAGAAAAAAGTAATTTCGGTTTAAGATAATTGTCCATGGCTTCCATCTTCTCCCTGGACTGGCTGTATGCAGAAACGCTCACGAGCAAAATATACGCTTTCATTACACGATAATTCAGTCGGTTAAAAAACATATTTTTGACATTCGAAAAATAAAAATGAGCACGGCGGGTGTAGGTAGAAGAAGAAATGGATAGATAATTCTGACCATTGGTGCCTTGAATGGAAAATACAGTCAGTCGGTAGGGGCAGATACTGAATTAATCACAGTGCAGAGATCATTTAAGAAGAAAGAAATTGAGTAGGGCGTTCGCCAACGGTCATACCACGTTGAATACACCGGTTCTCGTCCGATCACCGAAGTTAAGCAACGTCGGGCCCGGTCAGTACTTGGATGGGTGATCGCTTGGGAACACCGGGTGCTGTTGTTGTGGTATCTTTTTTATTTTTTCTTCCTTCCCTTGTTTGGTTGACCATCTTAGTTTTATTTTCCTTCTATTAGGTAAATAAAAATCGATTTACCAGGGCGTCGCTGATAAAAAACGGTTTTTGTAGTTGCACAGAAAATTATTTTCTTCTCGATTAGCTGTTCATCAGAGGTCAGACGTGTAAAAATTACTCAGGTTTCAGTCAGGATAATAAGGAAACTGGTACAAAAACTAAGAAATAGCGGATCTCGGCCTATCAGACGAAAGTCGTAAGACTCAGTGCGAGAGGCGAGTAATATTCTTAGGTGGTAATCGAAGGTGGAGATGAGAGAAACTGCAGTAATTACGTGATCTCAATAGAACACCTGGCGAATACTGAAAGTCGAGAAGGATTGCTGCCAAGTGATCACGAATTTTTTGACGATTAAATTGACCGTTAAAGTACGTTGGGCAAGTTCTTGATACAGCGAATTGTGCAAGCAGTTACGTCCGTAATTCAAATGCAACATATCCCGTACTGCCTTTGTTTACTGCTGTGATTGTGGACGCTGCTACTGGGCAAAGAAGACAATTACATCGTGGCATAATTTAAAATGATAATAGGCATACGTAGAGTACATTTGGTCCAGTCGGGTAAGGTTTGTTCCTTACTGTTGTAGTCCTACTTGTACCAAACTAAATAAAATATGCATTTGACTGGATTGAAATGCATTACACAGAGAAGAGGCAACGGCAACGTTGGCACTGCCGGGAAGACATCAGAAATTGAAATTCGTTAATATTAGGGTCTCGTCTGAATATGTTACATAAAAGTGATTCTGCACACAGTTGAAATGTATTTCATTTCCTTGTTTCCACGAGGACCGCTTGCCGTTCGTACGAGTGCGTGGCAACGCGCGGTTGAATTTGACAATCTCAAAAAATACGCACAGACGTAAAAACGGAAAGTGTACCGAAACGTTTGTAGCTAAATAAAATAAGTGCCATTTGAAATAGGTGGGCTTTAGTTTGTCGAGACACATATTTTATAATATGTGTGTGTTTTCCTGAAGACCGTTCTGTGCGTTATGACAGAGTAACTGACGTCACATAAAACACACTGACTGCTTTAGTTGCGGATAAAACTCAAGTCTGCATGTACAAAGAATAACCTACTTATGTACTTCGCACCGTACATAATATCTAAGAAGAATGAAATTGGGAAGAGCGTTCGCCAACGGCCATACCACGTTGAATACACCGGTTCTCGTCCGATCACCGAAGTTAAGCAACGTCGGGCCCGGTCAGTACTTAGATGGGTGACCGCTTGGGAACACCGGGTGCAGTTTGGCGTCTCTTTTGTTACTCGATCCCTCCAAAAAATGTGCTTGTTTTAATGTCAAATTTATTTACAATTAATCCGCGCGCGCCCACTGCAAATAATTTTCGAATATTTCGGAAAATTTTTTGTTTCTTCTGGATTATAATTTTTTACTTATATCTATGAGTTTACGAGTATTGTTGTACCGTGACGTGTAGAAAGAATAAGCACGTTCACAATAAGCATCCAAGATAGTTTGGGCAAAGACGTCGTGAGCGCAAACTGTTGCCGGCCGCAGTGTTCTTCAATCAGTAAATTTTGACAGATTCCGTTAATTGTCGTCACATTGTTTATGATTACTCAAGCCTGTTTACTGTAGCAAAACAACGTGCGAGCACATACGTTGTTGGTACGCGATAGGAGCGAATAAAAGAAATAATAGGATAGATCTAACCTCAGCATGCAGTGGTCTACGGTAATAAGGTTGCCTAATAGGCGTACATGTAGCGTCTTTTAAAACGATTCCATGAACGGTAAGGAAACATTCCATTCGTCTAGAAAATCGCAATAATTGTGATTACTGTAATTTTAACGTCTACGAATCGTATATATTTTTCTAAAATCGCAACAATGATCTGGATAAATCTCTTGCGTTATTTCATACTAATAAACTGAATTATTTTGGATTCTATGGAAACACATGGAAACAGATTTACAACTCAGTATCAACAACAGAGTATTCTGTTGAAAATTGGATGGGTTTTAGGAGGGGTAAAATATAAATTTATAGTAATATATAAAACAAAATCAAAGCACATAATTAAAATTTGAAAAATTCTATTAATTCCTTTAATAAGTAGTGGATTATTAATATTTAAAGTGTTAATGTCTTAGATGTGCGTTTGTGTTTTTGTTAAATTCAAGTTAACTCGGAATTTTTTGAAAAATAATCT
Organism: Magicicada septendecula; assembly: GCA_034769895.1. Taxonomy (NCBI): domain Eukaryota; kingdom Metazoa; phylum Arthropoda; class Insecta; order Hemiptera; family Cicadidae; genus Magicicada; species Magicicada septendecula. The sequence goes on along the minus strand of CM068375.1, from coordinate 148,016,387 downwards.
CTCTGACCGATGCACTTTTAATGCTATTATTATTCTTCAGTCAGTCGGTGGGTAGTTATGGCTTAATAACGTGTTGCGTATGGAGTGAATTCTAAGTTCTTATTTAGACGATTTTCATTTTTAGCGAAAAACGTCAGTCAATTGCATTGCAGCAGAACTCAGTAAGAGGTGGTCTTAACTAAGGAAATATACGCTCTACACTCTACTGTGGCGTATCAGATTAATTAGTATATGACATGTATAGTCTAAATTGTTGACTTGTCAAAAAATTGGCATTTAAATCTGCACTGGGGTTTGTGTGAAATAACTTAATAAATTAAATAAACTTCAATTTTTAACATGCTACTAGCAAAACAGTTTCTCAAGCAGTCAGGAGAGAAAAAAGTAATTTCGGTTTAAGATAATTGTCCATGGCTTCCATCTTCATCCCTGGACTGGCTGTATGCAGAAACGCTCACGAGCAAAATATACGCTTACATTACTCGATAATTCAATCGGTTAAAAAACATATTTGTGACATTCGAAAAATAAAAATGAGCACGGCGGGTGTAGGTAGAAGAAGAAATGGATAGATAATTCTGACCATTGGTGCCTTGAATGGAAAATACAGTCAGTCGGTAGGGGCAGATACTGAATTAATCACATTGCAGAGATCATTTAAGAAGAAAGAAATTGAGTAGGGCGTTCGCCAACGGTCATACCACGTTGAATACACCGGTTCTCGTCCGATCACCGAAGTTAAGTAACGTCGGACCCGGTCAGTACTTGGATGGGTGATCGCTTGGGAACACCGGGGTGCTGTTGTTGTGGCATCTTTTTTATTTTTTCTTCCTTCCCTTGTTTGGTTGACCATCTTAGTTTTATTTTCCTTCTATTAGGTAAATAAAAATCGATTTACCAGGGCGTCGCTGATAAAAAACGGTTTTTGTAGTTGCACAGAAAATTATTTTCTTCTCGATTAGCTGTTCATCAGAGGTCAGACGTGTAAAAATTACTCAGGTTTCAGTCAGGATAATAAGGAAACTGGTACAAAAACTAAGAAATAGCGGATCTCGGCCTATCAGACGAAAGTCGTAAGACTCAGTGCGAGAGGCGAGTAATATTCTTAGGTGGTAATCGAAGGTGGAGATGAGAGAAACTGCAGTAATTACGTGATCTCAATAGAACACCTGGCGAATACTGAAAGTCGAGAAGGATTGCTGCCAAGTGATCACGAATTTTTTGACGATTAAATTGACCGTTAAAGTACGTTGGGCAAGTTCTTGATACAGCGAATTGTGCAAGCAGTTACGTCCAGTGTAATTCAAATGCGACATATCCCGTACTGCCTTTGTTTACTGCTGTGATTGTGGACGCTGCTACTGGACAAAGAAGACAATTACATCGTGGCATAATTTAAAATGATAATAGGCATACGTAGAGTACATTTGGTCCAGTCGGGTAAGGTTTGTTCCTTACTGTTGTAGTCCTACTTGTACCAAACTAAATAAAATATGCATTTGACTGGATTGAAATGCATTACACAGAGAAGAGGCAACGGCAACGTTTGCACTGCCGGGAAGACATCAGAAATTGAAATTCGTTAATATTAGGGTCTCGTCTGAATATGTTACATAAAAGTGATTCTGCACACAGTTGAAATGTATTTCATTTCCTTGTTTCCACGAGGACCGCTTGCCGTTCGTACGAGTGCGTGGCAACGCGCGGTTGAATTTGACAATCTCAAAAAATACGCACAGACGTAAAAACGGAAAGTGTACCGAAACGTTTGTAGCTAAATAAAATAAGTGCCATTTGAAATAGGTGGGCTTTAGTTTGTCGAGACACATATTTTATAATATGTGTGCGTTTTCCTGAAGACCGTTCTGTGCGTTATGACAGAGTAACTGACGTCACATAAAACACACTGACTGCTTTAGTTGCGGATAAAACTCAAGTCTGCATGTACAAAGAATAACCTACTTATGTACTTCGCACCGTACATAATATCTAAGAAGAATGAAATTGGGAAGAGCGTTCGCCAACGGCCATACCACGTTGAATACACCGGTACTCGTCCGATCACCGAAGTTAAGCAACGTCGGGCCCGGTCAGTACTTAGATGGGTGACCGCTTGGGAACACCGGGTGCAGTTTGGCGTCTCTTTTGTTACTCGATCCCTCCAAAAAATGTGCTTGTTTTAATGTCAAATTTATTTACAATTAATCCGCGCGCGCCCACTGCAAATAATTTTCGAATATTTCGGAAAATTTTTTGTTTCTTCTGGATTATAATTTTTTACTTATATCTATGAGTTTACGAGTATTGTTGTACCGTGACGTGTAGAAAGAATAAGCACGTTCACAATAAGCATCCAAGATAGTTTGGGCAAAGACGTCGTGAGCGCAAACTGTTTCCGGCCGCAGTGTTCTTCAATTAGTAAATTTTGACAGATTCCGTTAATTGTCGTCACATTGTTTATGATTACTCAAGCCTGTTTACTGTCGCAAAACAACGTGCGAGCACATACGTTGTTGGTACGCGATAGGAGCGAATAAAAGAAATAATAGGATAGATCTAACCTCAGCATGCAGTGGTCTACGGTAATAAGGTTGCCTAATAGGCGTACATGTAGCGTCTTTTAAAACGATTCCATGAACGGTAAGGAAACATTCCATTCGTCTAGAAAATTGCAATAAATCGTGATTACTGTAATTTTAACGTCTACGAATCGTATATATTTTTCTAAAATCGCAACAATGATCTGGATAAATCTCTTGCGTTATTTCATACTAATAAACTGAATTATTTTGGATTCTATGGAAACACATGGAAACAGATTTACAACTCAGTATCAACAACAGAGTATTCTGTTGAAAATTGGATGGGTTTTAGGAGGGGTAAAATATAAATTTATAGTAATATATAAAACAAAATCAAAGCACATAATTAAAATTTGAAAAATTCTAATAATTCTTTTAATAAGTAGTGGATTATTAATATTTAAAGTGTTAATGTCTTAGATGTGCGTTTGTGTTTTTGTTAAATTCAAGTTAACTCGGAATTTTTTGAAAAATAATCTCTCTGACCGATGCACTTTTAATGCTATTATTATTCTTCAGTCAGTCGGTGGGTAGTTATGGCTTAATAACGTGTTGCGTATGGAGTGAATTCTAAGTTCTTATTTAGACGATTTTCATTTTTAGCGAAAAACGTCAGTCAATTGCATTGCAGCAGAACTCAGTAAGAGGTGGTCTTAACTAAGGAAATATACGCTCTACACTCTACTGTGGCGTATCAGATTAATTAGTATATGACATGTATAGTCTAAATTGTTGACTTGTCAAAAAATTGGCATTTAAATCTGCACTGGGGTTTGTGTGAAATAACTTAATAAATTAAATAAACTTCAATTTTTAACATGCTACTAGCAAAACAGTTTCTCAAGCAGTCAGGAGAGAAAAAAGTAATTTCGGTTTAAGATAATTGTCCATGGCTTCCATCTTCTCCCTGGACTGGCTGTATGCAGAAACGCTCACGAGCAAAATATACGCTTTCATTACACGATAATTCAGTCGGTTAAAAAACATATTTTTGACATTCGAAAAATAAAAATGAGCACGGCGGGTGTAGGTAGAAGAAGAAATGGATAGATAATTCTGACCATTGGTGCCTTGAATGGAAAATACAGTCAGTCGGTAGGGGCAGATACTGAATTAATCACAGTGCAGAGATCATTTAAGAAGAAAGAAATTGAGTAGGGCGTTCGCCAACGGTCATACCACGTTGAATACACCGGTTCTCGTCCGATCACCGAAGTTAAGCAACGTCGGGCCCGGTCAGTACTTGGATGGGTGATCGCTTGGGAACACCGGGGTGCTGTTGTTGTGGCATCTTTTTTATTTTTTCTTCCTTCCCTTGTTTGGTTGACCATCTTAGTTTTATTTTCCTTCTATTAGGTAAATAAAAATCGATTTACCAGGGCGTCGCTGATAAAAAACGGTTTTTGTAGTTGCACAGAAAATTATTTTCTTCTCGATTAGCTGTTCATCAGAGGTCAGACGTGTAAAAATTACTCAGGTTTCAGTCAGGATAATAAGGAAACTGGTACAAAAACTAAGAAATAGCGGATCTCGGCCTATCAGACGAAAGTCGCAAGACTCAGTGCGAGAGGCGAGTAATATTCTTAGGTGGTAATCGAAGGTGGAGATGAGAGAAACTGCAGTAATTACGTGATCTCAATAGAACACCTGGCGAATACTGAAAGTCGAGAAGGATTGCTGCCAAGTGATCACGAATTTTTTGACGATTAAATTGACCGTTAAAGTACGTTGGGCAAGTTCTTGATACAGCGAATTGTGCAAGCAGTTACGTCCAGTGTAATTCAAATGCAACATATCCCGTACTGCCTTTGTTTACTGCTGTGATTGTGGACGCTGCTACTGGACAAAGAAGACAATTACATCGTGGCATAATTTAAAATGATAATAGGCATACGTAGAGTACATTTGGTCCAGTCGGGTAAGGTTTGTTCCTTACTGTTGTAGTCCTACTTGTACCAAACTAAATAAAATATGCATTTGACTGGATTGAAATGCATTACACAGAGAAGAGGCAACGGCAACGTTTGCACTGCCGGGAAGACATCAGAAATTGAAATTCGTTAATATTAGGGTCTCGTCTGAATATGTTACATAAAAGTGATTCTGCACACAGTTGAAATGTATTTCATTTCCTTGTTTCCACGAGGACCGCTTGCCGTTCGTACGAGTGCGTGGCAACGCGCGGTTGAATTTGACAATCTCAAAAAATACGCACAGACGTAAAAACGGAAAGTGTACCGAAACGTTTGTAGCTAAATAAAATAAGTGCCATTTGAAATAGGTGGGCTTTAGTTTGTCGAGACACATATTTTATAATATGTGTGTGTTTTCCTGAAGACCGTTCTGTGCGTTATGACAGAGTAACTGACGTCACATAAAACACACTGACTGCTTTAGTTGCGGATAAAACTCAAGTCTGCATGTACAAAGAATAACCTACTTATGTACTTCGCACCGTACATAATATCTAAGAAGAATGAAATTGGGAAGAGCGTTCGCCAACGGCCATACCACGTTGAATACACCGGTTCTCGTCCGATCACCGAAGTTAAGCAACGTCGGGCCCGGTCAGTACTTAGATGGGTGACCGCTTGGGAACACCGGGTGCAGTTTGGCGTCTCTTTTGTTACTCGATCCCTCCAAAAAATGTGCTTGTTTTAATGTCAAATTTATTTACAATTAATCCGCGCGCGCCCACTGCAAATAATTTTCGAATATTTCGGAAAATTTTTTGTTTCTTCTGGATTATAATTTTTTACTTATATCTATGAGTTTACGAGTATTGTTGTACCGTGACGTGTAGAAAGAATAAGCACGTTCACAATAAGCATCCAAGATAGTTTGGGCAAAGACGTCGTGAGCGCAAACTGTTGCCGGCCGCAGTGTTCTTCAATCAGTAAATTTTGACAGATTCCGTTAATTGTCGTCACATTGTTTATGATTACTCAAGCCTGTTTACTGTAGCAAAACAACGTGCGAGCACATACGTTGTTGGTACGCGATAGGAGCGAATAAAAGAAATAATAGGATAGATCTAACCTCAGCATGCAGTGGTCTACGGTAATAAGGTTGCCTAATAGGCGTACATGTAGCGTCTTTTAAAACGATTCCATGAACGGTAAGGAAACATTCCATTCGTCTAGAAAATCGCAATAATTGTGATTACTGTAATTTTAACGTCTACGAATCGTATATATTTTTCTAAAATCGCAACAATGATCTGGATAAATCTCTTGCGTTATTTCATACTAATAAACTGAATTATTTTGGATTCTATGGAAACACATGGAAACAGATTTACAACTCAGTATCAACAACAGAGTATTCTGTTGAAAATTGGATGGGTTTTAGGAGGGGTAAAATATAAATTTATAGTAATATATAAAACAAAATCAAAGCACATAATTAAAATTTGAAAAATTCTATTAATTCCTTTAATAAGTAGTGGATTATTAATATTTAAAGTGTTAATGTCTTAGATGTGCGTTTGTGTTTTTGTTAAATTCAAGTTAACTCGGAATTTTTTGAAAAATAATCTCTCTGACCGATGCACTTTTAATGCTATTATTATTCTTCAGTCAGTCGGTGGGTAGTTATGGCTTAATAACGTGTTGCGTATGGAGTGAATTCTAAGTTCTTATTTAGACGATTTTCATTTTTAGCGAAAAACGTCAGTCAATTGCATTGCAGCAGAACTCAGTAAGAGGTGGTCTTAACTAAGGAAATATACGCTCTACACTCTACTGTGGCGTATCAGATTAATTAGTATATGACATGTATAGTCTAAATTGTTGACTTGTCAAAAAATTGGCATTTAAATCTGCACTGGGGTTTGTGTGAAATAACTTAATAAATTAAATAAACTTCAATTTTTAACATGCTACTAGCAAAACAGTTTCTCAAGCAGTCAGGAGAGAAAAAAGTAATTTCGGTTTAAGATAATTGTCCATGGCTTCCATCTTCATCCCTGGACTGGCTGTATGCAGAAACGCTCACGAGCAAAATATACGCTTACATTACTCGATAATTCAATCGGTTAAAAAACATATTTGTGACATTCGAAAAATAAAAATGAGCACGGCGGGTGTAGGTAGAAGAAGAAATGGATAGATAATTCTGACCATTGGTGCCTTGAATGGAAAATACAGTCAGTCGGTAGGGGCAGATACTGAATTAATCACAGTGCAGAGATCATTTAAGAAGAAAGAAATTGAGTAGGGCGTTCGCCAACGGTCATACCACGTTGAATACACCGGTTCTCGTCCGATCACCGAAGTTAAGTAACGTCGGACCCGGTCAGTACTTGGATGGGTGATCGCTTGGGAACACCGGGGTGCTGTTGTTGTGGCATCTTTTTTATTTTTTCTTCCTTCCCTTGTTTGGTTGACCATCTTAGTTTTATTTTCCTTCTATTAGGTAAATAAAAATCGATTTACCAGGGCGTCGCTGATAAAAAACGGTTTTTGTAGTTGCACAGAAAATTATTTTCTTCTCGATTAGCTGTTCATCAGAGGTCAGACGTGTAAAAATTACTCAGGTTTCAGTCAGGATAATAAGGAAACTGGTACAAAAACTAAGAAATAGCGGATCTCGGCCTATCAGACGAAAGTCGTAAGACTCAGTGCGAGAGGCGAGTAATATTCTTAGGTGGTAATCGAAGGTGGAGATGAGAGAAACTGCAGTAATTACGTGATCTCAATAGAACACCTGGCGAATACTGAAAGTCGAGAAGGATTGCTGCCAAGTGATCACGAATTTTTTGACGATTAAATTGACCGTTAAAGTACGTTGGGCAAGTTCTTGATACAGCGAATTGTGCAAGCAGTTACGTCCAGTGTAATTCAAATGCGACATATCCCGTACTGCCTTTGTTTACTGCTGTGATTGTGGACGCTGCTACTGGACAAAGAAGACAATTACATCGTGGCATAATTTAAAATGATAATAGGCATACGTAGAGTACATTTGGTCCAGTCGGGTAAGGTTTGTTCCTTACTGTTGTAGTCCTACTTGTACCAAACTAAATAAAATATGCATTTGACTGGATTGAAATGCATTACACAGAGAAGAGGCAACGGCAACGTTTGCACTGCCGGGAAGACATCAGAAATTGAAATTCGTTAATATTAGGGTCTCGTCTGAATATGTTACATAAAAGTGATTCTGCACACAGTTGAAATGTATTTCATTTCCTTGTTTCCACGAGGACCGCTTGCCGTTCGTACGAGTGCGTGGCAACGCGCGGTTGAATTTGACAATCTCAAAAAATACGCACAGACGTAAAAACGGAAAGTGTACCGAAACGTTTGTAGCTAAATAAAATAAGTGCCATTTGAAATAGGTGGGCTTTAGTTTGTCGAGACACATATTTTATAATATGTGTGCGTTTTCCTGAAGACCGTTCTGTGCGTTATGACAGAGTAACTGACGTCACATAAAACACACTGACTGCTTTAGTTGCGGATAAAACTCAAGTCTGCATGTACAAAGAATAACCTACTTATGTACTTCGCACCGTACATAATATCTAAGAAGAATGAAATTGGGAAGAGCGTTCGCCAACGGCCATACCACGTTGAATACACCGGTTCTCGTCCGATCACCGAAGTTAAGCAACGTCGGGCCCGGTCAGTACTTAGATGGGTGACCGCTTGGGAACACCGGGTGCAGTTTGGCGTCTCTTTTGTTACTCGATCCCTCCAAAAAATGTGCTTGTTTTAATGTCAAATTTATTTACAATTAATCCGCGCGCGCCCACTGCAAATAATTTTCGAATATTTCGGAAAATTTTTTGTTTCTTCTGGATTATAATTTTTTACTTATATCTATGAGTTTACGAGTATTGTTGTACCGTGACGTGTAGAAAGAATAAGCACGTTCACAATAAGCATCCAAGATAGTTTGGGCAAAGACGTCGTGAGCGCAAACTGTTGCCGGCCGCAGTGTTCTTCAATCAGTAAATTTTGACAGATTCCGTTAATTGTCGTCACATTGTTTATGATTACTCAAGCCTGTTTACTGTAGCAAAACAACGTGCGAGCACATACGTTGTTGGTACGCGATAGGAGCGAATAAAAGAAATAATAGGATAGATCTAACCTCAGCATGCAGTGGTCTACGGTAATAAGGTTGCCTAATAGGCGTACATGTAGCGTCTTTTAAAACGATTCCATGAACGGTAAGGAAACATTCCATTCGTCTAGAAAATCGCAATAATTGTGATTACTGTAATTTTAACGTCTACGAATCGTATATATTTTTCTAAAATCGCAACAATGATCTGGATAAATCTCTTGCGTTATTTCATACTAATAAACTGAATTATTTTGGATTCTATGGAAACACATGGAAACAGATTTACAACTCAGTATCAACAACAGAGTATTCTGTTGAAAATTGGATGGGTTTTAGGAGGGGTAAAATATAAATTTATAGTAATATATAAAACAAAATCAAAGCACATAATTAAAATTTGAAAAATTCTATTAATTCCTTTAATAAGTAGTGGATTATTAATATTTAAAGTGTTAATGTCTTAGATGTGCGTTTGTGTTTTTGTTAAATTCAAGTTAACTCGGAATTTTTTGAAAAATAATCTCTCTGACCGATGCACTTTTAATGCTATTATTATTCTTCAGTCAGTCGGTGGGTAGTTATGGCTTAATAACGTGTTGCGTATGGAGTGAATTCTAAGTTCTTATTTAGACGATTTTCATTTTTAGCGAAAAACGTCAGTCAATTGCATTGCAGCAGAACTCAGTAAGAGGTGGTCTTAACTAAGGAAATATACGCTCTACACTCTACTGTGGCGTATCAGATTAATTAGTATATGACATGTATAGTCTAAATTGTTGACTTGTCAAAAAATTGGCATTTAAATCTGCACTGGGGTTTGTGTGAAATAACTTAATAAATTAAATAAACTTCAATTTTTAACATGCTACTAGCAAAACAGTTTCTCAAGAAGTCAGGAGAGAAAAAAGTAATTTCGGTTTAAGATAATTGTCCATGGCTTCCATCTTCATCCCTGGACTGGCTGTATGCAGAAACGCTCACGAGCAAAATATACGCTTACATTACTCGATAATTCAATCGGTTAAAAAACATATTTGTGACATTCGAAAAATAAAAATGAGCACGGCGGGTGTAGGTAGAAGAAGAAATGGATAGATAATTCTGACCATTGGTGCCTTGAATGGAAAATACAGTCAGTCGGTAGGGGCAGATACTGAATTAATCACAGTGCAGAGATCATTTAAGAAGAAAGAAATTGAGTAGGGCGTTCGCCAACGGTCATACCACGTTGAATACACCGGTTCTCGTCCGATCACCGAAGTTAAGTAACGTCGGACCCGGTCAGTACTTGGATGGGTGATCGCTTGGGAACACCGGGGTGCTGTTGTTGTGGCATCTTTTTTATTTTTTCTTCCTTCCCTTGTTTGGTTGACCATCTTAGTTTTATTTTCCTTCTATTAGGTAAATAAAAATCGATTTACCAGGGCGTCGCTGATAAAAAACGGTTTTTGTAGTTGCACAGAAAATTATTTTCTTCTCGATTAGCTGTTCATCAGAGGTCAGACGTGTAAAAATTACTCAGGTTTCAGTCAGGATAATAAGGAAACTGGTACAAAAACTAAGAAATAGCGGATCTCGGCCTATCAGACGAAAGTCGTAAGACTCAGTGCGAGAGGCGAGTAATATTCTTAGGTGGTAATCGAAGGTGGAGATGAGAGAAACTGCAGTAATTACGTGATCTCAATAGAACACCTGGCGAATACTGAAAGTCGAGAAGGATTGCTGCCAAGTGATCACGAATTTTTTGACGATTAAATTGACCGTTAAAGTACGTTGGGCAAGTTCTTGATACAGCGAATTGTGCAAGCAGTTACGTCCAGTGTAATTCAAATGCGACATATCCCGTACTGCCTTTGTTTACTGCTGTGATTGTGGACGCTGCTACTGGACAAAGAAGACAATTACATCGTGGCATAATTTAAAATGATAATAGGCATACGTAGAGTACATTTGGTCCAGTCGGGTAAGGTTTGTTCCTTACTGTTGTAGTCCTACTTGTACCAAACTAAATAAAATATGCATTTGACTGGATTGAAATGCATTACACAGAGAAGAGGCAACGGCAACGTTTGCACTGCCGGGAAGACATCAGAAATTGAAATTCGTTAATATTAGGGTCTCGTCTGAATATGTTACATAAAAGTGATTCTGCACACAGTTGAAATGTATTTCATTTCCTTGTTTCCACGAGGACCGCTTGCCGTTCGTACGAGTGCGTGGCAACGCGCGGTTGAATTTGACAATCTCAAAAAATACGCACAGACGTAAAAACGGAAAGTGTACCGAAACGTTTGTAGCTAAATAAAATAAGTGCCATTTGAAATAGGTGGGCTTTAGTTTGTCGAGACACATATTTTATAATATGTGTGCGTTTTCCTGAAGACCGTTCTGTGCGTTATGACAGAGTAACTGACGTCACATAAAACACACTGACTGCTTTAGTTGCGGATAAAACTCAAGTCTGCATGTACAAAGAATAACCTACTTATGTACTTCGCACCGTACATAATATCTAAGAAGAATGAAATTGGGAAGAGCGTTCGCCAACGGCCATACCACGTTGAATACACCGGTTCTCGTCCGATCACCGAAGTTAAGCAACGTCGGGCCCGGTCAGTACTTAGATTGGTGACCGCTTGGGAACACCGGGTGCAGTTTGGCGTCTCTTTTGTTACTCGATCCCTCCAAAAAATGTGCTTGTTTTAATGTCAAATTTATTTACAATTAATCCGCGCGCGCCCACTGCAAATAATTTTCGAATATTTCGGAAAATTTTTTGTTTCTTCTGGATTATAATTTTTTACTTATATCTATGAGTTTACGAGTATTGTTGTACCGTGACGTGTAGAAAGAATAAGCACGTTCACAATAAGCATCCAAGATAGTTTGGGCAAAGACGTCGTGAGCGCAAACTGTTGCCGGCCGCAGTGTTCTTCAATCAGTAAATTTTGACAGATTCCGTTAATTGTCGTCACATTGTTTATGATTACTCAAGCCTGTTTACTGTAGCAAAACAACGTGCGAGCACATACGTTGTTGGTACGCGATAGGAGCGAATAAAAGAAATAATAGGATAGATCTAACCTCAGCATGCAGTGGTCTACGGTAATAAGGTTGCCTAATAGGCGTACATGTAGCGTCTTTTAAAACGATTCCATGAACGGTAAGGAAACATTCCATTCGTCTAGAAAATCGCAATAATTGTGATTACTGTAATTTTAACGTCTACGAATCGTATATATTTTTCTAAAATCGCAACAATGATCTGGATAAATCTCTTGCGTTATTTCATACTAATAAACTGAATTATTTTGGATTCTATGGAAACACATGGAAACAGATTTACAACTCAGTATCAACAACAGAGTATTCTGTTGAAAATTGGATGGGTTTTAGGAGGGGTAAAATATAAATTTATAGTAATATATAAAACAAAATCAAAGCACATAATTAAAATTTGAAAAATTCTATTAATTCCTTTAATAAGTAGTGGATTATTAATATTTAAAGTGTTAATGTCTTAGATGTGCGTTTGTGTTTTTGTTAAATTCAAGTTAACTCGGAATTTTTTGAAAAATAATCTCTCTGACCGATGCACTTTTAATGCTATTATTATTCTTCAGTCAGTCGGTGGGTAGTTATGGCTTAATAACGTGTTGCGTATGGAGTGAAATCTAAGTTCTTATTTAGACGATTTTCATTTTTAGCGAAAAACGTCAGTCAATTGCATTGCAGCAGAACTCAGTAAGAGGTGGTCTTAACTAAGGAAATATACGCTCTACACTCTACGGTGGCGTATCAGATTAATTAGTATATGACATGTATAGTCTAAATTGTTGACTTGTCAAAAAATTGGCATTTAAATCTGCACTGGGGTTTGTGTGAAATAACTTAATAAATTAAATAAACTTCAATTTTTAACATGCTACTAGCAAAACAGTTTCTCAAGCAGTCAGGAGAGAAAAAAGTAATTTCGGTTTAAGATAATTGTCCATGGCTTCCATCTTCATCCCTGGACTGGCTGTATGCAGAAACGCTCACGAGCAAAATATACGCTTACATTACTCGATAATTCAATCGGTTAAAAAACATATTTGTGACATTCGAAAAATAAAAATGAGCACGGCGGGTGTAGGTAGAAGAAGAAATGGATAGATAATTCTGACCATTGGTGCCTTGAATGGAAAATACAGTCAGTCGGTAGGGGCAGATACTGAATTAATCACAGTGCAGAGATCATTTAAGAAGAAAGAAATTGAGTAGGGCGTTCGCCAACGGTCATACCACGTTGACTACACCGGTTCTCGTCCGATCACCGAAGTTAAGCAACGTCGGGCCCGGTCAGTACTTGGATGGGTGATCGCTTGGGAACACCGGGGTGCTGTTGTTGTGGCATCTTTTTTATTTTTTCTTCCTTCCCTTGTTTGGTTGACCATCTTAGTTTTATTTTCCTTCTATTAGGTAAATAAAAATCGATTTACCAGGGCGTCGCTGATAAAAAACGGTTTTTGTAGTTGCACAGAAAATTATTTTCTTCTCGATTAGCTGTTCATCAGAGGTCAGACGGGTAAAAATTACTCAGGTTTCAGTCAGGATAATAAGGAAACTGGTACAAAAACTAAGAAATAGCGGATCTCGGCCTATCAGACGAAAGTCGTAAGACTCAGTGCGAGAGGCGAGTAATATTCTTAGGTGGTAATCGAAGGTGGAGATGAGAGAAACTGCAGTAATTACGTGATCTCAATAGAACACCTGGCGAATACTGAAAGTCGAGAAGGATTGCTGCCAAGTGATCACGAATTTTTTGACGATTAAATTGACCGTTAATGTACGTTGGGCAAGTTCTTGATACAGCGAATTGTGCAAGCAGTTACGTCCAGTGTAATTCAAATGCGACATATCCCGTACTGCCTTTGTTTACTGCTGTGATTGTGGACGCTGCTACTGGACAAAGAACACAATTACATCGTGGCATAATTTAAAATGATAATAGGCATACGTAGAGTACATTTGGTCCAGTCGGGTAAGGTTTGTTCCTTACTGTTGTAGTCCTACTTGTACCAAACTAAATAAAATATGCATTTGACTGGATTGAAATGCATTACACAGAGAAGAGGCAACGGCAACGTTTGCACTGCCGGGAAGACATCAGAAATTGAAATTCGTTAATATTAGGGTCTCGTCTGAATATGTTACATAAAAGTGATTCTGCACACAGTTGAAATGTATTTCATTTCCTTGTTTCCACGAGGACCGCTTGCCGTTCGTACGAGTGCGTGGCAACGCGCGGTTGAATTTGACAATCTCAAAAAATACGCACAGACGTAAAAACGGAAAGTGTACCGAAACGTTTGTAGCTAAATAAAATAAGTGCCATTTGAAATAGGTGGGCTTTAGTTTGTCGAGACACATATTTTATAATATGTGTGCGTTTTCCTGAAGACCGTTCTGTGCGTTATGACAGAGTAACTGACGTCACATAAAACACACTGACTGCTTTAGTTGCGGATAAAACTCAAGTCTGCATGTACAAAGAATAACCTACTTATGTACTTCGCACCGTACATAATATCTAAGAAGAATGAAATTGGGAAGAGCGTTCGCCAACGGCCATACCACGTTGAATACACCGGTTCTCGTCCGATCACCGAAGTTAAGCAACGTCGGGCCCGGTCAGTACTTAGATGGGTGACCGCTTGGGAACACCGGGTGCAGTTTGGCGTCTCTTTTGTTACTCGATCCCTCCAAAAAATGTGCTTGTTTTAATGTCAAATTTATTTACAATTAATCCGCGCGCGCCCACTGCAAATAATTTTCGAATATTTCGGAAAATTTTTTGTTTCTTCTGGATTATAATTTTTTACTTATATCTATGAGTTTACGAGTATTGTTGTACCGTGACGTGTAGAAAGAATAAGCACGTTCACAATAAGCATCCAAGATAGTTTGGGCAAAGACGTCGTGAGCGCAAACTGTTGCCGGCCGCAGTGTTCTTCAATCAGTAAATTTTGACAGATTCCGTTAATTGTCGTCACATTGTTTATGATTACTCAAGCCTGTTTACTGTAGCAAAACAACGTGCGAGCACATACGTTGTTGGTACGCGATAGGAGCGATTTAAAAGAAATAATAGGATAGATCTAACCTCAGCATGCAGTGGTCTACGGTAATAAGGTTGCCTAATAGGCGTACATGTAGCGTCTTTTAAAACGATTCCATGAACGGTAAGGAAACATTCCATTCGTCTAGAAAATCGCAATAATTGTGATTACTGTAATTTTAACGTCTACGAATCGTATATATTTTTCTAAAATCGCAACAATGATCTGGATAAATCTCTTGCGTTATTTCATACTAATAAACTGAATTATTTTGGATTCTATGGAAACACATGGAAACAGATTTACAACTCAGTATCAACAACAGAGTATTCTGTTGAAAATTGGATGGGTTTTAGGAGGGGTAAAATATAAATTTATAGTAATATATAAAACAAAATCAAAGCACATAATTAAAATTTGAAAAATTCTATTAATTCCTTTAATAAGTAGTGGATTATTAATATTTAAAGTGTTAATGTCTTAGATGTGCGTTTGTGTTTTTGTTAAATTCAAGTTAACTCGGAATTTTTTGAAAAATAATCTCTCTGACCGATGCACTTTTAATGCTATTATTATTCTTCAGTCAGTCGGTGGGTAGTTATGGCTTAATAACGTGTTGCGTATGGAGTGAATTCTAAGTTCTTATTTAGACGATTTTCATTTTTAGCGAAAAACGTCAGTCAATTGCATTGCAGCAGAACTCAGTAAGAGGTGGTCTTAACTAAGGAAATATACGCTCTACACTCTACTGTGGCGTATCAGATTAATTAGTATATGACATGTATAGTCTAAATTGTTGACTTGTCAAAAAATTGGCATTTAAATCTGCACTGGGGTTTGTGTGAAATAACTTAATAAATTAAATAAACTTCAATTTTTAACATGCTACTAGCAAAACAGTTTCTCAAGCAGTCAGGAGAGAAAAAGTAATTTCGGTTTAAGATAATTGTCCATGGCTTCCATCTTCATCCCTGGACTGGCTGTATGCAGAAACGCTCACGAGCAAAATATACGCTTACATTACTCGATAATTCAATCGGTTAAAAAACATATTTGTGACATTCGAAAAATAAAAATGAGCACGGCGGGTGTAGGTAGAAGAAGAAATGGATAGATAATTCTGACCATTGGTGCCTTGAATGGAAAATACAGTCAGTCGGTAGGGGCAGATACTGAATTAATCACAGTGCAGAGATCATTTAAGAAGAAAGAAATTGAGTAGGGCGTTCGCCAACGGTCATACCACGTTGAATACACCGGTTCTCGTCCGATCACCGAAGTTAAGTAACGTCGGGCCCGGTCAGTACTTGGATGGGTGATCGCTTGGGAACACCGGGGTGCTGTTGTTGTGGCATCTTTTTTATTTTTTCTTCCTTCCCTTGTTTGGTTGACCATCTTAGTTTTATTTTCCTTCTATTAGGTAAATAAAAATCGATTTACCAGGGCGTCGCTGATAAAAAACGGTTTTTGTAGTTGCACAGAAAATTATTTTCTTCTCGATTAGCTGTTCATCAGAGGTCAGACGTGTAAAAATTACTCAGGTTTCAGTCAGGATAATAAGGAAACTGGTACAAAAACTAAGAAATAGCGGATCTCGGCCTATCAGACGAAAGTCGTAAGACTCAGTGCGAGAGGCGAGTAATATTCTTAGGTGGTAATCGAAGGTGGAGATGAGAGAAACTGCAGTAATTACGTGATCTCAATAGAACACCTGGCGAATACTGAAAGTCGAGAAGGATTGCTGCCAAGTGATCACGAATTTTTTGACGATTAAATTGACCGTTAATGTACGTTGGGCAAGTTCTTGATACAGCGAATTGTGCAAGCAGTTACGTCCAGTGTAATTCAAATGCGACATATCCCGTACTGCCTTTGTTTACTGCTGTGATTGTGGACGCTGCTACTGGACAAAGAACACAATTACATCGTGGCATAATTTAAAATGATAATAGGCATACGTAGAGTACATTTGGTCCAGTCGGGTAAGGTTTGTTCCTTACTGTTGTAGTCCTACTTGTACCAAACTAAATAAAATATGCATTTGACTGGATTGAAATGCATTACACAGAGAAGAGGCAACGGCAACGTTTGCACTGCCGGGAAGACATCAGAAATTGAAATTCGTTAATATTAGGGTCTCGTCTGAATATGTTACATAAAAGTGATTCTGCACACAGTTGAAATGTATTTCATTTCCTTGTTTCCACGAGGACCGCTTGCCGTTCGTACGAGTGCGTGGCAACGCGCGGTTGAATTTGACAATCTCAAAAAATACGCACAGACGTAAAAACGGAAAGTGTACCGAAACGTTTGTAGCTAAATAAAATAAGTGCCATTTGAAATAGGTGGGCTTTAGTTTGTCGAGACACATATTTTATAATATGTGTGCGTTTTCCTGAAGACCGTTCTGTGCGTTATGACAGAGTAACTGACGTCACATAAAACACACTGACTGCTTTAGTTGCGGATAAAACTCAAGTCTGCATGTACAAAGAATAACCTACTTATGTACTTCGCACCGTACATAATATCTAAGAAGAATGAAATTGGGAAGAGCGTTCGCCAACGGCCATACCACGTTGAATACACCGGTTCTCGTCCGATCACCGAAGTTAAGCAACGTCGGGCCCGGTCAGTACTTAGATGGGTGACCGCTTGGGAACACCGGGTGCAGTTTGGCGTCTCTTTTGTTACTCGATCCCTCCAAAAAATGTGCTTGTTTTAATGTCAAATTTATTTACAATTAATCCGCGCGCGCCCACTGCAAATAATTTTCGAATATTTCGGAAAATTTTTTGTTTCTTCTGGATTATAATTTTTTACTTATATCTATGAGTTTACGAGTATTGTTGTACCGTGACGTGTAGAAAGAATAAGCACGTTCACAATAAGCATCCAAGATAGTTTGGGCAAAGACGTCGTGAGCGCAAACTGTTGCCGGCCGCAGTGTTCTTCAATCAGTAAATTTTGACAGATTCCGTTAATTGTCGTCACATTGTTTATGATTACTCAAGCCTGTTTACTGTAGCAAAACAACGTGCGAGCACATACGTTGTTGGTACGCGATAGGAGCGAATAAAAGAAATAATAGGATAGATCTAACCTCAGCATGCAGTGGTCTACGGTAATAAGGTTGCCTAATAGGCGTACATGTAGCGTCTTTTAAAACGATTCCATGAACGGTAAGGAAACATTCCATTCGTCTAGAAAATCGCAATAATTGTGATTACTGTAATTTTAACGTCTACAAATCGTATATATTTTTCTAAAATCGCAACAATGATCTGGATAAATCTCTTGCGTTATTTCATACTAATAAACTGAATTATTTTGGATTCTATGGAAACACATGGAAACAGATTTACAACTCAGTATCAACAACAGAGTATTCTGTTGAAAATTGGATGGGTTTTAGGAGGGGTAAAATATAAATTTATAGTAATATATAAAACAAAATCAAAGCACATAATTAAAATTTGAAAAATTCTATTAATTCCTTTAATAAGTAGTGGATTATTAATATTTAAAGTGTTAATGTCTTAGATGTGCGTTTGTGTTTTTGTTAAATTCAAGTTAACTCGGAATTTTTTGAAAAATAATCTCTCTGACCGATGCACTTTTAATGCTATTATTATTCTTCAGTCAGTCGGTGGGTAGTTATGGCTTAATAACGTGTTGCGTATGGAGTGAATTCTAAGTTCTTATTTAGACGATTTTCATTTTTAGCGAAAAACGTCAGTCAATTGCATTGCAGCAGAACTCAGTAAGAGGTGGTCTTAACTAAGGAAATATACGCTCTACACTCTACGGTGGCGTATCAGATTAATTAGTATATGACATGTATAGTCTAAATTGTTGACTTGTCAAAAAATTGGCATTTAAATCTGCACTGGGGTTTGTGTGAAATAACTTAATAAATTAAATAAACTTCAATTTTTAACATGCTACTAGCAAAACAGTTTCTCAAGCAGTCAGGAGAGAAAAAAGTAATTTCGGTTTAAGATAATTGTCCATGGCTTCCATCTTCATCCCTGGACTGGCTGTATGCAGAAACGCTCACGAGCAAAATATACGCTTACATTACTCGATAATTCAATCGGTTAAAAAACATATTTGTGACATTCGAAAAATAAAAATGAGCACGGCGGGTGTAGGTAGAAGAAGAAATGGATAGATAATTCTGACCATTGGTGCCTTGAATGGAAAATACAGTCAGTCGGTAGGGGCAGATACTGAATTAATCACAGTGCAGAGATCATTTAAGAAGAAAGAAATTGAGTAGGGCGTTCGCCAACGGTCATACCACGTTGAATACACCGGTTCTCGTCCGATCACCGAAGTTAAGCAACGTCGGGCCCGGTCAGTACTTGGATGGGTGATCGCTTGGGAACACCGGGGTGCTGTTGTTGTGGCATCTTTTTTATTTTTTCTTCCTTCCCTTGTTTGGTTGACCATCTTAGTTTTATTTTCCTTCTATTAGGTAAATAAAAATCGATTTACCAGGGCGTCGCTGATAAAAAACGGTTTTTGTAGTTGCACAGAAAATTATTTTCTTCTCGATTAGCTGTTCATCAGAGGTCAGACGTGTAAAAATTACTCAGGTTTCAGTCAGGGTAATAAGGAAACTGGTACAAAAACTAAGAAATAGCGGATCTCGGCCTATCAGACGAAAGTCGTAAGACTCAGTGCGAGAGGCGAGTAATATTCTTAGGTGGTAATCGAAGGTGGAGATGAGAGAAACTGCAGTAATTACGTGATCTCAATAGAACACCTGGCGAATACTGAAAGTCGAGAAGGATTGCTGCCAAGTGATCACGAATTTTTTGACGATTAAATTGACCGTTAAAGTACGTTGGGCAAGTTCTTGATACAGCGAATTGTGCAAGCAGTTACGTCCAGTGTAATTCAAATGCAACATATCCCGTACTGCCTTTGTTTACTGCTGTGATTGTGGACGCTGCTACTGGACAAAGAAGACAATTACATCGTGGCATAATTTAAAATGATAATAGGCATACGTAGAGTACATTTGGTCCAGTCGGGTAAGGTTTGTTCCTTACTGTTGTAGTCCTACTTGTACCAAACTAAATAAAATATGCATTTGACTGGATTGAAATGCATTACACAGAGAAGAGGCAACGGCAACGTTTGCACTGCCGGGAAGACATCAGAAATTGAAATTCGTTAATATTAGGGTCTCGTCTGAATATGTTACATAAAAGTGATTCTGCACACAGTTGAAATGTATTTCATTTCCTTGTTTCCACGAGGACCGCTTGCCGTTCGTACGAGTGCGTGGCAACGCGCGGTTGAATTTGACAATCTCAAAAAATACGCACAGACGTAAAAACGGAAAGTGTACCGAAACGTTTGTAGCTAAATAAAATAAGTGCCATTTGAAATAGGTGGGCTTTAGTTTGTCGAGACACATATTTTATAATATGTGTGCGTTTTCCTGAAGACCGTTCTGTGCGTTATGACAGAGTATCTGACGTCACATAAAACACACTGACTGCTTTAGTTGCGGATAAAACTCAAGTCTGCATGTACAAAGAATAACCTACTTATGTACTTCGCACCGTACATAATATCTAAGAAGAATGAAATTGGGAAGAGCGTTCGCCAACGGCCATACCACGTTGAATACACCGGTTCTCGTCCGATCACCGAAGTTAAGCAACGTCGGGCCCGGTCAGTACTTAGATGGGTGACCGCTTGGGAACACCGGGTGCAGTTTGGCGTCTCTTTTGTTACTCGATCCCTCCAAAAAATGTGCTTGTTTTAATGTCAAATTTATTTACAATTAATCCGCGCGCGCCCACTGCAAATAATTTTCGAATATTTCGGAAAATTTTTTGTTTCTTCTGGATTATAATTTTTTACTTATATCTATGAGTTTACGAGTATTGTTGTACCGTGACGTGTAGAAAGAATAAGCACGTTCACAATAAGCATCCAAGATAGTTTGGGCAAAGACGTCGTGAGCGCAAACTGTTGCCGGCCGCAGTGTTCTTCAATCAGTAAATTTTGACAGATTCCGTTAATTGTCGTCACATTGTTTATGATTACTCAAGCCTGTTTACTGTAGCAAAACAACGTGCGAGCACATACGTTGTTGGTACGCGATAGGAGCGAATAAAAGAAATAATAGGATAGATCTAACCTCAGCATGCAGTGGTCTACGGTAATAAGGTTGCCTAATAGGCGTACATGTAGCGTCTTTTAAAACGATTCCATGAACGGTAAGGAAACATTCCATTCGTCTAGAAAATCGCAATAATTGTGATTACTGTAATTTTAACGTCTACGAATCGTATATATTTTTCTAAAATCGCAACAATGATCTGGATAAATCTCTTGCGTTATTTCATACTAATAAACTGAATTATTTTGGATTCTATGGAAACACATGGAAACAGATTTACAACTCAGTATCAACAACAGAGTATTCTGTTGAAAATTGGATGGGTTTTAGGAGGGGTAAAATATAAATTTATAGTAATATATAAAACAAAATCAAAGCACATAATTAAAATTTGAAAAATTCTATTAATTCCTTTAATAAGTAGTGGATTATTAATATTTAAAGTGTTAATGTCTTAGATGTGCGTTTGTGTTTTTGTTAAATTCAAGTTAACTCGGAATTTTTTGAAAAATAATCTCTCTGACCGATGCACTTTTAATGCTATTATTATTCTTCAGTCAGTCGGTGGGTAGTTATGGCTTAATAACGTGTTGCGTATGGAGTGAATTCTAAGTTCTTATTTAGACGATTTTCATTTTTAGCGAAAAACGTCAGTCAATTGCATTGCAGCAGAACTCAGTAAGAGGTGGTCTTAACTAAGGAAATATACGCTCTACACTCTACGGTGGCGTATCAGATTAATTAGTATATGACATGTATAGTCTAAATTGTTGACTTGTCAAAAAATTGGCATTTAAATCTGCACTGGGGTTTGTGTGAAATAACTTAATAAATTAAATAAACTTCAATTTTTAACATGCTACTAGCAAAACAGTTTCTCAAGCAGTCAGGAGAGAAAAAAGTAATTTCGGTTTAAGATAATTGTCCATGGCTTCCATCTTCATCCCTGGACTGGCTGTATGCAGAAACGCTCACGAGCAAAATATACGCTTACATTACTCGATAATTCAATCGGTTAAAAAACATATTTGTGACATTCGAAAAATAAAAATGAGCACGGCGGGTGTAGGTAGAAGAAGAAATGGATAGATAATTCTGACCATTGGTGCCTTGAATGGAAAATACAGTCAGTCGGTAGGGGCAGATACTGAATTAATCACAGTGCAGAGATCATTTAAGAAGAAAGAAATTGAGTAGGGCGTTCGCCAACGGTCATACCACGTTGAATACACCGGTTCTCGTCCGATCACCGAAGTTAAGTAACGTCGGGCCCGGTCAGTACTTGGATGGGTGATCGCTTGGGAACACCGGGGTGCTGTTGTTGTGGCATCTTTTTTATTTTTTCTTCCTTCCCTTGTTTGGTTGACCATCTTAGTTTTATTTTCCTTCTATTAGGTAAATAAAAATCGATTTACCAGGGCGTCGCTGATAAAAAACGGTTTTTGTAGTTGCACAGAAAATTATTTTCTTCTCGATTAGCTGTTCATCAGAGGTCAGACGTGTAAAAATTACTCAGGTTTCAGTCAGGATAATAAGGAAACTGGTACAAAAACTAAGAAATAGCGGATCTCGGCCTATCAGACGAAAGTCGTAAGACTCAGTGCGAGAGGCGAGTAATATTCTTAGGTGGTAATCGAAGGTGGAGATGAGAGAAACTGCAGTAATTACGTGATCTCAATAGAACACCTGGCGAATACTGAAAGTCGAGAAGGATTGCTGCCAAGTGATCACGAATTTTTTGACGATTAAATTGACCGTTAATGTACGTTGGGCAAGTTCTTGATACAGCGAATTGTGCAAGCAGTTACGTCCAGTGTAATTCAAATGCGACATATCCCGTACTGCCTTTGTTTACTGCTGTGATTGTGGACGCTGCTACTGGACAAAGAAGACAATTACATCGTGGCATAATTTAAAATGATAATAGGCATACGTAGAGTACATTTGGTCCAGTCGGGTAAGGTTTGTTCCTTACTGTTGTAGTCCTACTTGTACCAAACTAAATAAAATATGCATTTGACTGGATTGAAATGCATTACACAGAGAAGAGGCAACGGCAACGTTTGCACTGCCGGGAAGACATCAGAAATTGAAATTCGTTAATATTAGGGTCTCGTCTGAATATGTTACATAAAAGTGATTCTGCACACAGTTGAAATGTATTTCATTTCCTTGTTTCCACGAGGACCGCTTGCCGTTCGTACGAGTGCGTGGCAACGCGCGGTTGAATTTGACAATCTCAAAAAATACGCACAGACGTAAAAACGGAAAGTGTACCGAAACGTTTGTAGCTAAATAAAATAAGTGCCATTTGAAATAGGTGGGCTTTAGTTTGTCGAGGCACATATTTTATAATATGTGTGCGTTTTCCTGAAGACCGTTCTGTGCGTTATGACAGAGTAACTGACGTCACATAAAACACACTGACTGCTTTAGTTGCGGATAAAACTCAAGTCTGCATGTACAAAGAATAACCTACTTATGTACTTCGCACCGTACATAATATCTAAGAAGAATGAAATTGGGAAGAGCGTTCGCCAACGGCCATACCACGTTGAATACACCGGTTCTCGTCCGATCACCGAAGTTAAGCAACGTCGGGCCCGGTCAGTACTTAGATGGGTGACCGCTTGGGAACACCGGGTGCAGTTTGGCGTCTCTTTTGTTACTCGATCCCTCCAAAAAATGTGCTTGTTTTAATGTCAAATTTATTTACAATTAATCCGCGCGCGCCCACTGCAAATAATTTTCGAATATTTCGGAAAATTTTTTGTTTCTTCTGGATTATAATTTTTTACTTATATCTATGAGTTTACGAGTATTGTTGTACCGTGACGTGTAGAAAGAATAAGCACGTTCACAATAAGCATCCAAGATAGTTTGGGCAAAGACGTCGTGAGCGCAAACTGTTGCCGGCCGCAGTGTTCTTCAATCAGTAAATTTTGACAGATTCCGTTAATTGTCGTCACATTGTTTATGATTACTCAAGCCTGTTTACTGTCGCAAAACAACGTGCGAGCACATACGTTGTTGGTACGCGATAGGAGCGAATAAAAGAAATAATAGGATAGATCTAACCTCAGCATGCAGTGGTCTACGGTAATAAGGTTGCCTAATAGGCGTACATGTAGCGTCTTTTAAAACGATTCCATGAACGGTAAGGAAACATTCCATTCGTCTAGAAAATCGCAATAATTGTGATTACTGTAATTTTAACGTCTACGAATCGTATATATTTTTCTAAAATCGCAACAATGATCTGGATAAATCTCTTGCGTTATTTCATACTAATAAACTGAATTATTTTGGATTCTATGGAAACACATGGAAACAGATTTACAACTCAGTATCAACAACAGAGTATTCTGTTGAAAATTGGATGGGTTTTAGGAGGGGTAAAATATAAATTTATAGTAATATATAAAACAAAATCAAAGCACATAATTAAAATTTGAAAAATTCTAATAATTCTTTTAATAAGTAGTGGATTATTAATATTTAAAGTGTTAATGTCTTAGATGTGCGTTTGTGTTTTTGTTAAATTCAAGTTAACTCGGAATTTTTTGAAAAATAATCTCTCTGACCGATGCACTTTTAATGCTATTATTATTCTTCAGTCAGTCGGTGGGTAGTTATGGCTTAATAACGTGTTGCGTATGGAGTGAATTCTAAGTTCTTATTTAGACGATTTTCATTTTTAGCGAAAAACGTCAGTCAATTGCATTGCAGCAGAACTCAGTAAGAGGTGGTCTTAACTAAGGAAATATACGCTCTACACTCTACTGTGGCGTATCAGATTAATTAGTATATGACATGTATAGTCTAAATTGTTGACTTGTCAAAAAATTGGCATTTAAATCTGCACTGGGGTTTGTGTGAAATAACTTAATAAATTAAATAAACTTCAATTTTTAACATGCTACTAGCAAAACAGTTTCTCAAGCAGTCAGGAGAGAAAAAAGTAATTTCGGTTTAAGATAATTGTCCATGGCTTCCATCTTCTCCCTGGACTGGCTGTATGCAGAAACGCTCACGAGCAAAATATACGCTTTCATTACACGATAATTCAGTCGGTTAAAAAACATATTTTTGACATTCGAAAAATAAAAATGAGCACGGCGGGTGTAGGTAGAAGAAGAAATGGATAGATAATTCTGACCATTGGTGCCTTGAATGGAAAATACAGTCAGTCGGTAGGGGCAGATACTGAATTAATCACAGTGCAGAGATCATTTAAGAAGAAAGAAATTGAGTAGGGCGTTCGCCAACGGTCATACCACGTTGAATACACCGGTTCTCGTCCGATCACCGAAGTTAAGCAACGTCGGGCCCGGTCAGTACTTGGATGGGTGATCGCTTGGGAACACCGGGGTGCTGTTGTTGTGGCATCTTTTTTATTTTTTCTTCCTTCCCTTGTTTGGTTGACCATCTTAGTTTTATTTTCCTTCTATTAGGTAAATAAAAATCGATTTACCAGGGCGTCGCTGATAAAAAACGGTTTTTCTAGTTGCACAGAAAATTATTTTCTTCTCGATTAGCTGTTCATCAGAGGTCAGACGTGTAAAAATTACTCAGGTTTCAGTCAGGATAATAAGGAAACTGGTACAAAAACTAAGAAATAGCGGATCTCGGCCTATCAGACGAAAGTCGTAAGACTCAGTGCGAGAGGCGAGTAATATTCTTAGGTGGTAATCGAAGGTGGAGATGAGAGAAACTGCAGTAATTACGTGATCTCAATAGAACACCTGGCGAATACTGAAAGTCGAGAAGGATTGCTGCCAAGTGATCACGAATTTTTTGACGATTAAATTGACCGTTAAAGTACGTTGGGCAAGTTCTTGATACAGCGAATTGTGCAAGCAGTTACGTCCAGTGTAATTCAAATGCGACATATCCCGTACTGCCTTTGTTTACTGCTGTGATTGTGGACGCTGCTACTGGACAAAGAAGACAATTACATCGTGGCATAATTTAAAATGATAATAGGCATACGTAGAGTACATTTGGTCCAGTCGGGTAAGGTTTGTTCCTTACTGTTGTAGTCCTACTTGTACCAAACTAAATAAAATATGCATTTGACTGGATTGAAATGCATTACACAGAGAAGAGGCAACGGCAACGTTTGCACTGCCGGGAAGACATCAGAAATTGAAATTCGTTAATATTAGGGTCTCGTCTGAATATGTTACATAAAAGTGATTCTGCACACAGTTGAAATGTATTTCATTTCCTTGTTTCCACGAGGACCGCTTGCCGTTCGTACGAGTGCGTGGCAACGCGCGGTTGAATTTGACAATCTCAAAAAATACGCACAGACGTAAAAACGGAAAGTGTACCGAAACGTTTGTAGCTAAATAAAATAAGTGCCATTTGAAATAGGTGGGCTTTAGTTTGTCGAGGCACATATTTTATAATATGTGTGCGTTTTCCTGAAGACCGTTCTGTGCGTTATGACAGAGTAACTGACGTCACATAAAACACACTGACTGCTTTAGTTGCGGATAAAACTCAAGTCTGCATGTACAAAGAATAACCTACTTATGTACTTCGCACCGTACATAATATCTAAGAAGAATGAAATTGGGAAGAGCGTTCGCCAACGGCCATACCACGTTGAATACACCGGTTCTCGTCCGATCACCGAAGTTAAGCAACGTCGGGCCCGGTCAGTACTTAGATGGGTGACCGCTTGGGAACACCGGGTGCAGTTTGGCGTCTCTTTTGTTACTCGATCCCTCCAAAAAATGTGCTTGTTTTAATGTCAAATTTATTTACAATTAATCCGCGCGCGCCCACTGCAAATAATTTTCGAATATTTCGGAAAATTTTTTGTTTCTTCTGGATTATAATTTTTTACTTATATCTATGAGTTTACGAGTATTGTTGTACCGTGACGTGTAGAAAGAATAAGCACGTTCACAATAAGCATCCAAGATAGTTTGGGCAAAGACGTCGTGAGCGCAAACTGTTGCCGGCCGCAGTGTTCTTCAATCAGTAAATTTTGACAGATTCCGTTAATTGTCGTCACATTGTTTATGATTACTCAAGCCTGTTTACTGTCGCAAAACAACGTGCGAGCACATACGTTGTTGGTACGCGATAGGAGCGAATAAAAGAAATAATAGGATAGATCTAACCTCAGCATGCAGTGGTCTACGGTAATAAGGTTGCCTAATAGGCGTACATGTAGCGTCTTTTAAAACGATTCCATGAACGGTAAGGAAACATTCCATTCGTCTAGAAAATCGCAATAATTGTGATTACTGTAATTTTAACGTCTACGAATCGTATATATTTTTCTAAAATCGCAACAATGATCTGGATAAATCTCTTGCGTTATTTCATACTAATAAACTGAATTATTTTGGATTCTATGGAAACACATGGAAACAGATTTACAACTCAGTATCAACAACAGAGTATTCTGTTGAAAATTGGATGGGTTTTAGGAGGGGTAAAATATAAATTTATAGTAATATATAAAACAAAATCAAAGCACATAATTAAAATTTGAAAAATTCTAATAATTCTTTTAATAAGTAGTGGATTATTAATATTTAAAGTGTTAATGTCTTAGATGTGCGTTTGTGTTTTTGTTAAATTCAAGTTAACTCGGAATTTTTTGAAAAATAATCTCTCTGACCGATGCACTTTTGATGCTATTATTATTCTTCAGTCAGTCGGTGGGTAGTTATGGCTTAATAACGTGTTGCGTATGGAGTGAATTCTAAGTTCTTATTTAGACGATTTTCATTTTTAGCGAAAAACGTCAGTCAATTGCATTGCAGCAGAACTCAGTAAGAGGTGGTCTTAACTAAGGAAATATACGCTCTACACTCTACTGTGGCGTATCAGATTAATTAGTATATGACATGTATAGTCTAAATTGTTGACTTGTCAAAAAATTGGCATTTAAATCTGCACTGGGGTTTGTGTGAAATAACTTAATAAATTAAATAAACTTCAATTTTTAACATGCTACTAGCAAAACAGTTTCTCAAGCAGTCAGGAGAGAAAAAAGTAATTTCGGTTTAAGATAATTGTCCATGGCTTCCATCTTCTCCCTGGACTGGCTGTATGCAGAAACGCTCACGAGCAAAATATACGCTTTCATTACACGATAATTCAGTCGGTTAAAAAACATATTTTTGACATTCGAAAAATAAAAATGAGCACGGCGGGTGTAGGTAGAAGAAGAAATGGATAGATAATTCTGACCATTGGTGCCTTGAATGGAAAATACAGTCAGTCGGTAGGGGCAGATACTGAATTAATCACAGTGCAGAGATCATTTAAGAAGAAAGAAATTGAGTAGGGCGTTCGCCAACGGTCATACCACGTTGAATACACCGGTTCTCGTCCGATCACCGAAGTTAAGCAACGTCGGGCCCGGTCAGTACTTGGATGGGTGATCGCTTGGGAACACCGGGGTGCTGTTGTTGTGGCATCTTTTTTATTTTTTCTTCCTTCCCTTGTTTGGTTGACCATCTTAGTTTTATTTTCCTTCTATTAGGTAAATAAAAATCGATTTACCAGGGCGTCGCTGATAAAAAACGGTTTTTCTAGTTGCACAGAAAATTATTTTCTTCTCGATTAGCTGTTCATCAGAGGTCAGACGTGTAAAAATTACTCAGGTTTCAGTCAGGATAATAAGGAAACTGGTACAAAAACTAAGAAATAGCGGATCTCGGCCTATCAGACGAAAGTCGTAAGACTCAGTGCGAGAGGCGAGTAATATTCTTAGGTGGTAATCGAAGGTGGAGATGAGAGAAACTGCAGTAATTACGTGATCTCAATAGAACACCTGGCGAATACTGAAAGTCGAGAAGGATTGCTGCCAAGTGATCACGAATTTTTTGACGATTAAATTGACCGTTAAAGTACGTTGGGCAAGTTCTTGATACAGCGAATTGTGCAAGCAGTTACGTCCAGTGTAATTCAAATGCAACATATCCCGTACTGCCTTTGTTTACTGCTGTGATTGTGGACGCTGCTACTGGACAAAGAAGACAATTACATCGTGGCATAATTTAAAATGATAATAGGCATACGTAGAGTACATTTGGTCCAGTCGGGTAAGGTTTGTTCCTTACTGTTGTAGTCCTACTTGTACCAAACTAAATAAAATATGCATTTGACTGGATTGAAATGCATTACACAGAGAAGAGGCAACGGCAACGTTTGCACTGCCGGGAAGACATCAGAAATTGAAATTCGTTAATATTAGGGTCTCGTCTGAATATGTTACATTAAAGTGATTCTGCACACAGTTGAAATGTATTTCATTTCCTTGTTTCCACGAGGACCGCTTGCCGTTCGTACGAGTGCGTGGCAACGCGCGGTTGAATTTGACAATCTCAAAAAATACGCACAGACGTAAAAACGGAAAGTGTACCGAAACGTTTGTAGTTAAATAAAATAAGTGCCATTTGAAATAGGTGGGCTTTAGTTTGTCGAGACACATATTTTATAATATGTGTGCGTTTTCCTGAAGACCGTTCTGTGCGTTATGACAGAGTAACTGACGTCACATAAAACACACTGACTGCTTTAGTTGCGGATAAAACTCAAGTCTGCATGTACAAAGAATAACCTACTTATGTACTTCGCACCGTACATAATATCTAAGAAGAATGAAATTGGGAAGAGCGTTCGCCAACGGCCATACCACGTTGAATACACCGGTTCTCGTCCGATCACCGAAGTTAAGCAACGTCGGGCCCGGTCAGTACTTAGATGGGTGACCGCTTGGGAACACCGGGTGCAGTTTGGCGTCTCTTTTGTTACTCGATCCCTCCAAAAAATGTGCTTGTTTTAATGTCAAATTTATTTACAATTAATCCGCGCGCGCCCACTGCAAATAATTTTGGAATATTTCGGAAAATTTTTTTCTTTCTTCTGGATTATAATTTTTTACTTATATCTATGAGTTTACGAGTATTGTTGTACCGTGACGTGTAGAAAGAATAAGCACGTTCACAATAAGCATCCAAGATAGTTTGGGCAAAGACGTCGTGAGCGCAAACTGTTGCCGGCCGCAGTGTTCTTCAATCAGTAAATTTTGACAGATTCCGTTAATTGTCGTCACATTGTTTATGATTACTCAAGCCTGTTTACTGTCGCAAAACAACGTGCGAGCACATACGTTGTTGGTACGCGATAGGAGCGAATAAAAGAAATAATAGGATAGATCTAACCTCAGCATGCAGTGGTCTACGGTAATAAGGTTGCCTAATAGGCGTACATGTAGCGTCTTTTAAAACGATTCCATGAACGGTAAGGAAACATTCCATTCGTCTAGAAAATCGCAATAATTGTGATTACTGTAATTTTAACGTCTACGAATCGTATATATTTTTCTAAAATCGCAACAATGATCTGGATAAATCTCTTGCGTTATTTCATACTAATAAACTGAATTATTTTGGATTCTATGGAAACACATGGAAACAGATTTACAACTCAGTATCAACAACAGAGTATTCTGTTGAAAATTGGATGGGTTTTAGGAGGGGTAAAATATAAATTTATAGTAATATATAAAACAAAATCAAAGCACATAATTAAAATTTGAAAAATTCTATTAATTCCTTTAATAAGTAGTGGATTATTAATATTTAAAGTGTTAATGTCTTAGATGTGCGTTTGTGTTTTTGTTAAATTCAAGTTAACTCGGAATTTTTTGAAAAATAATCTCTCTGACCGATGCACTTTTAATGCTATTATTATTCTTCAGTCAGTCGGTGGGTAGTTATGGCTTAATAACGTGTTGCGTATGGAGTGAATTCTAAGTTCTTATTTAGACGATTTTCATTTTTAGCGAAAAACGTCAGTCAATTGCATTGCAGCAGAACTCAGTAAGAGGTGGTCTTAACTAAGGAAATATACGCTCTACACTCTACTG
Source organism: Magicicada septendecula (assembly GCA_034769895.1). Lineage (NCBI taxonomy): Eukaryota > Metazoa > Arthropoda > Insecta > Hemiptera > Cicadidae > Magicicada > Magicicada septendecula. The sequence goes on along the minus strand of CM068375.1, from coordinate 147,985,580 downwards.
TGGCGTATCAGATTAATTAGTATATGACATGTATAGTCTAAATTGTTGACTTGTCAAAAAATTGGCATTTAAATCTGCACTGGGGTTTGTGTGAAATAACTTAATAAATTAAATAAACTTCAATTTTTAACATGCTACTAGCAAAACAGTTTCTCAAGCAGTCAGGAGAGAAAAAAGTAATTTCGGTTTAAGATAATTGTCCATGGCTTCCATCTTCATCCCTGGACTGGCTGTATGCAGAAACGCTCACGAGCAAAATATACGCTTACATTACTCGATAATTCAATCGGTTAAAAAACATATTTGTGACATTCGAAAAATAAAAATGAGCACGGCGGGTGTAGGTAGAAGAAGAAATGGATAGATAATTCTGACCATTGGTGCCTTGAATGGAAAATACAGTCAGTCGGTAGGGGCAGATACTGAATTAATCACAGTGCAGAGATCATTTAAGAAGAAAGAAATTGAGTAGGGCGTTCGCCAACGGTCATACCACGTTGAATACACCGGTTCTCGTCCGATCACCGAAGTTAAGCAACGTCGGGCCCGGTCAGTACTTGGATGGGTGATCGCTTGGGAACACCGGGGTGCTGTTGTTGTGGCATCTTTTTTATTTTTTCTTCCTTCCCTTGTTTGGTTGACCATCTTAGTTTTATTTTCCTTCTATTAGGTAAATAAAAATCGATTTACCAGGGCGTCGCTGATAAAAAACGGTTTTTCTAGTTGCACAGAAAATTATTTTCTTCTCGATTAGCTGTTCATCAGAGGTCAGACGTGTAAAAATTACTCAGGTTTCAGTCAGGATAATAAGGAAACTGGTACAAAAACTAAGAAATAGCGGATCTCGGCCTATCAGACGAAAGTCGTAAGACTCAGTGCGAGAGGCGAGTAATATTCTTAGGTGGTAATCGAAGGTGGAGATGAGAGAAACTGCAGTAATTACGTGATCTCAATAGAACACCTGGCGAATACTGAAAGTCGAGAAGGATTGCTGCCAAGTGATCACGAATTTTTTGACGATTAAATTGACCGTTAAAGTACGTTGGGCAAGTTCTTGATACAGCGAATTGTGCAAGCAGTTACGTCCAGTGTAATTCAAATGCAACATATCCCGTACTGCCTTTGTTTACTGCTGTGATTGTGGACGCTGCTACTGGACAAAGAAGACAATTACATCGTGGCATAATTTAAAATGATAATAGGCATACGTAGAGTACATTTGGTCCAGTCGGGTAAGGTTTGTTCCTTACTGTTGTAGTCCTACTTGTACCAAACTAAATAAAATATGCATTTGACTGGATTGAAATGCATTACACAGAGAAGAGGCAACGGCAACGTTTGCACTGCCGGGAAGACATCAGAAATTGAAATTCGTTAATATTAGGGTCTCGTCTGAATATGTTACATTAAAGTGATTCTGCACACAGTTGAAATGTATTTCATTTCCTTGTTTCCACGAGGACCGCTTGCCGTTCGTACGAGTGCGTGGCAACGCGCGGTTGAATTTGACAATCTCAAAAAATACGCACAGACGTAAAAACTGAAAGTGTACCGAAACGTTTGTAGTTAAATAAAATAAGTGCCATTTGAAATAGGTGGGCTTTAGTTTGTCGAGACACATATTTTATAATATGTGTGCGTTTTCCTGAAGACCGTTCTGTGCGTTATGACAGAGTAACTGACGTCACATAAAACACACTGACTGCTTTAGTTGCGGATAAAACTCAAGTCTGCATGTACAAAGAATAACCTACTTATGTACTTCGCACCGTACATAATATCTAAGAAGAATGAAATTGGGAAGAGCGTTCGCCAACGGCCATACCACGTTGAATACACCGGTTCTCGTCCGATCACCGAAGTTAAGCAACGTCGGGCCCGGTCAGTACTTAGATGGGTGACCGCTTGGGAACACCGGGTGCAGTTTGGCGTCTCTTTTGTTACTCGATCCCTCCAAAAAATGTGCTTGTTTTAATGTCAAATTTATTTACAATTAATCCGCGCGCGCCCACTGCAAATAATTTTGGAATATTTCGGAAAATTTTTTTGTTTCTTCTGGATTATAATTTTTTACTTATATCTATGAGTTTACGAGTATTGTTGTACCGTGACGTGTAGAAAGAATAAGCACGTTCACAATAAGCATCCAAGATAGTTTGGGCAAAGACGTCGTGAGCGCAAACTGTTGCCGGCCGCAGTGTTCTTCAATCAGTAAATTTTGACAGATTCCGTTAATTGTCGTCACATTGTTTATGATTACTCAAGCCTGTTTACTGTAGCAAAACAACGTGCGAGCACATACGTTGTTGGTACGCGATAGGAGCGAATAAAAGAAATAATAGGATAGATCTAACCTCAGCATGCAGTGGTCTACGGTAATAAGGTTGCCTAATAGGCGTACATGTAGCGTCTTTTAAAACGATTCCATGAACGGTAAGGAAACATTCCATTCGTCTAGAAAATCGCAATAATTGTGATTACTGTAATTTTAACGTCTACGAATCGTATATATTTTTCTAAAATCGCAACAATGATCTGGATAAATCTCTTGCGTTATTTCATACTAATAAACTGAATTATTTTGGATTCTATGGAAACACATGGAAACAGATTTACAACTCAGTATCAACAACAGAGTATTCTGTTGAAAATTGGATGGGTTTTAGGAGGGGTAAAATATAAATTTATAGTAATATATAAAACAAAATCAAAGCACATAATTAAAATTTGAAAAATTCTATTAATTCCTTTAATAAGTAGTGGATTATTAATATTTAAAGTGTTAATGTCTTAGATGTGCGTTTGTGTTTTTGTTAAATTCAAGTTAACTCGGAATTTTTTGAAAAATAATCTCTCTGACCGATGCACTTTTAATGCTATTATTATTCTTCAGTCAGTCGGTGGGTAGTTATGGCTTAATAACGTGTTGCGTATGGAGTGAATTCTAAGTTCTTATTTAGACGATTTTCATTTTTAGCGAAAAACGTCAGTCAATTGCATTGCAGCAGAACTCAGTAAGAGGTGGTCTTAACTAAGGAAATATACGCTCTACACTCTACTGTGGCGTATCAGATTAATTAGTATATGACATGTATAGTCTAAATTGTTGACTTGTCAAAAAATTGGCATTTAAATCTGCACTGGGGTTTGTGTGAAATAACTTAATAAATTAAATAAACTTCAATTTTTAACATGCTACTAGCAAAACAGTTTCTCAAGCAGTCAGGAGAGAAAAAAGTAATTTCGGTTTAAGATAATTGTCCATGGCTTCCATCTTCATCCCTGGACTGGCTGTATGCAGAAACGCTCACGAGCAAAATATACGCTTACATTACTCGATAATTCAATCGGTTAAAAAACATATTTGTGACATTCGAAAAATAAAAATGAGCACGGCGGGTGTAGGTAGAAGAAGAAATGGATAGATAATTCTGACCATTGGTGCCTTGAATGGAAAATACAGTCAGTCGGTAGGGGCAGATACTGAATTAATCACAGTGCAGAGATCATTTAAGAAGAAAGAAATTGAGTAGGGCGTTCGCCAACGGTCATACCACGTTGAATACACCGGTTCTCGTCCGATCACCGAAGTTAAGCAACGTCGGGCCCGGTCAGTACTTGGATGGGTGATCGCTTGGGAACACCGGGGTGCTGTTGTTGTGGCATCTTTTTTATTTTTTCTTCCTTCCCTTGTTTGGTTGACCATCTTAGTTTTATTTTCCTTCTATTAGGTAAATAAAAATCGATTTACCAGGGCGTCGCTGATAAAAAACGGTTTTTCTAGTTGCACAGAAAATTATTTTCTTCTCGATTAGCTGTTCATCAGAGGTCAGACGTGTAAAAATTACTCAGGTTTCAGTCAGGATAATAAGGAAACTGGTACAAAAACTAAGAAATAGCGGATCTCGGCCTATCAGACGAAAGTCGTAAGACTCAGTGCGAGAGGCGAGTAATATTCTTAGGTGGTAATCGAAGGTGGAGATGAGAGAAACTGCAGTAATTACGTGATCTCAATAGAACACCTGGCGAATACTGAAAGTCGAGAAGGATTGCTGCCAAGTGATCACGAATTTTTTGACGATTAAATTGACCGTTAAAGTACGTTGGGCAAGTTCTTGATACAGCGAATTGTGCAAGCAGTTACGTCCAGTGTAATTCAAATGCAACATATCCCGTACTGCCTTTGTTTACTGCTGTGATTGTGGACGCTGCTACTGGACAAAGAAGACAATTACATCGTGGCATAATTTAAAATGATAATAGGCATACGTAGAGTACATTTGGTCCAGTCGGGTAAGGTTTGTTCCTTACTGTTGTAGTCCTACTTGTACCAAACTAAATAAAATATGCATTTGACTGGATTGAAATGCATTACACAGAGAAGAGGCAACGGCAACGTTTGCACTGCCGGGAAGACATCAGAAATTGAAATTCGTTAATATTAGGGTCTCGTCTGAATATGTTACATTAAAGTGATTCTGCACACAGTTGAAATGTATTTCATTTCCTTGTTTCCACGAGGACCGCTTGCCGTTCGTACGAGTGCGTGGCAACGCGCGGTTGAATTTGACAATCTCAAAAAATACGCACAGACGTAAAAACTGAAAGTGTACCGAAACGTTTGTAGTTAAATAAAATAAGTGCCATTTGAAATAGGTGGGCTTTAGTTTGTCGAGACACATATTTTATAATATGTGTGCGTTTTCCTGAAGACCGTTCTGTGCGTTATGACAGAGTAACTGACGTCACATAAAACACACTGACTGCTTTAGTTGCGGATAAAACTCAAGTCTGCATGTACAAAGAATAACCTACTTATGTACTTCGCACCGTACATAATATCTAAGAAGAATGAAATTGGGAAGAGCGTTCGCCAACGGCCATACCACGTTGAATACACCGGTTCTCGTCCGATCACCGAAGTTAAGCAACGTCGGGCCCGGTCAGTACTTAGATGGGTGACCGCTTGGGAACACCGGGTGCAGTTTGGCGTCTCTTTTGTTACTCGATCCCTCCAAAAAATGTGCTTGTTTTAATGTCAAATTTATTTACAATTAATCCGCGCGCGCCCACTGCAAATAATTTTGGAATATTTCGGAAAATTTTTTTGTTTCTTCTGGATTATAATTTTTTACTTATATCTATGAGTTTACGAGTATTGTTGTACCGTGACGTGTAGAAAGAATAAGCACGTTCACAATAAGCATCCAAGATAGTTTGGGCAAAGACGTCGTGAGCGCAAACTGTTGCCGGCCGCAGTGTTCTTCAATCAGTAAATTTTGACAGATTCCGTTAATTGTCGTCACATTGTTTATGATTACTCAAGCCTGTTTACTGTAGCAAAACAACGTGCGAGCACATACGTTGTTGGTACGCGATAGGAGCGAATAAAAGAAATAATAGGATAGATCTAACCTCAGCATGCAGTGGTCTACGGTAATAAGGTTGCCTAATAGGCGTACATGTAGCGTCTTTTAAAACGATTCCATGAACGGTAAGGAAACATTCCATTCGTCTAGAAAATCGCAATAATTGTGATTACTGTAATTTTAACGTCTACGAATCGTATATATTTTTCTAAAATCGCAACAATGATCTGGATAAATCTCTTGCGTTATTTCATACTAATAAACTGAATTATTTTGGATTCTATGGAAACACATGGAAACAGATTTACAACTCAGTATCAACAACAGAGTATTCTGTTGAAAATTGGATGGGTTTTAGGAGGGGTAAAATATAAATTTATAGTAATATATAAAACAAAATCAAAGCACATAATTAAAATTTGAAAAATTCTATTAATTCCTTTAATAAGTAGTGGATTATTAATATTTAAAGTGTTAATGTCTTAGATGTGCGTTTGTGTTTTTGCTAAATTCAAGTTAACTCGGAATTTTTTGAAAAATAATCTCTCTGACCGATGCACTTTTAATGCTATTATTATTCTTCAGTCAGTCGGTGGGTAGTTATGGCTTAAAAACGTGTTGCGTATGGAGTGAATTCTAAGTTCTTATTTAGACGATTTTCATTTTTAGCGAAAAACGTCAGTCAATTGCATTGCAGCAGAACTCAGTAAGAGGTGGTCTTAACTAAGGAAATATACGCTCTACACTCTACTGTGGCGTATCAGATTAATTAGTATATGACATGTATAGTCTAAATTGTTGACTTGTCAAAAAATTGGCATTTAAATCTGCACTGGGGTTTGTGTGAAATAACTTAATAAATTAAATAAACTTCAATTTTTAACATGCTACTAGCAAAACAGTTTCTCAAGCAGTCAGGAGAGAAAAAAGTAATTTCGGTTTAAGATAATTGTCCATGGCTTCCATCTTCATCCCTGGACTGGCTGTATGCAGAAACGCTCACGAGCAAAATATACGCTTACATTACTCGATAATTCAATCGGTTAAGAAACATATTTGTGACATTCGAAAAATAAAAATGAGCACGGCGGGTGTAGGTAGAAGAAGAAATGGATAGATAATTCTGACCATTGGTGCCTTGAATGGAAAATACAGTCAGTCGGTAGGGGCAGATACTGAATTAATCACAGTGCAGAGATCATTTAAGAAGAAAGAAATTGAGTAGGGCGTTCGCCAACGGTCATACCACGTTGAATACACCGGTTCTCGTCCGATCACCGAAGTTAAGCAACGTCGGGCCGGGTCAGTACTTGGATGGGTGACCGCTTGGGAACACCGGGGTGCTGTTGTTGTGGCATCTTTTTTATTTTTTCTTCCTTCCCTTGTTTGGTTGACCATCTTAGTTTTATTTTCCTTCTATTAGGTACATAAAAATCGATTTACTAGGGCGTCGCTGATAAAAAACGGTTTTTGTAGTTGCACAGAAAATTATTTTCTTCTCGATTAGCTGTTCATCAGAGGTCAGACGTGTAAAAATTACTCAGGTTTCAGTCAGGATAATAAGGAAACTGGTACAAAAACTAAGAAATAGCGGATCTCGGCCTATCAGACGAAAGTCGTAAGACTCAGTGCGAGAGGCGAGTAATATTCTTAGGTGGTAATCGAAGGTGGAGATGAGAGAAACTGCAGTAATTACGTGATCTTAATAGAACACCTGGCGAATACTGAAAGTCGAGAAGGATTGCTGCCAAGTGATCACGAATTTTTTGACGATTAAATTGACCGTTAAAGTACGTTGGGCAAGTTCTTGATACAGCGAATTGTGCAAGCAGTTACGTCAAGTGTAATTCAAATGCAACATATCCCGTACTGCCTTTGTTTACTGCTGTGATTGTGGACGCTGCTACTGGACAAAGAAGACAATTACATCGTGGCATAATTTAAAATGATAATAGGCATACGTAGAGTACATTTGGTCCAGTCGGGTAAGGTTTGTTCCTTACTGTTGTAGTCCTACTTGTACCAAACTAAATAAAATATGCATTTGACTGGATTGAAATGCATTACACAGAGAAGAGGCAACGGCAACGTTTGCACTGCCGGGAAGACATCAGAAATTGAAATTCGTTAATATTAGGGTCTCGTCTGAATATGTTACATAAAAGTGATTCTGCACACAGTTGAAATGTATTTCATTTCCTTGTTTCCACGAGGACCGCTTGCCGTTCGTACGAGTGCGTGGCAACGCGCGGTTGAATTTGACAATCTCAAAAAATACGCACAGACGTAAAAACGGAAAGTGTACCGAAACGTTTGTAGCTAAATAAAATAAGTGCCATTTGAAATAGGTGGGCTTTAGTTTGTCGAGGCACATATTTTATAATATGTGTGCGTTTTCCTGAAGACCGTTCTGTGCGTTATGACAGAGTAACTGACGTCACATAAAACACACTGACTGCTTTAGTTGCGGATAAAACTCAAGTCTGCATGTACAAAGAATAACCTACTTATGTACTTCGCACCGTACATAATATCTAAGAAGAATGAAATTGGGAAGAGCGTTCGCCAACGGCCATACCACGTTGAATACACCGGTTCTCGTCCGATCACCGAAGTTAAGCAACGTCGGGCCCGGTCAGTACTTAGATGGGTGACCGCTTGGGAACACCGGGTGCAGTTTGGCGTCTCTTTTGTTACTCGATCCCTCCAAAAAATGTGCTTGTTTTAATGTCAAATTTATTTACAATTAATCCGCGCGCGCCCACTGCAAATAATTTTGGAATATTTCGGAAAATTTTTTTGTTTCTTCTGGATTATAATTTTTTACTTATATCTATGAGTTTACGAGTATTGTTGTACCGTGACGTGTAGAAAGAATAAGCACGTTCACAATAAGCATCCAAGACAGTTTGGGCAAAGACGTCGTGAGCGCAAACTGTTGCCGGCCGCAGTGTTCTTCAAACAGTAAATTTTGACAGATTCCGTTAATTGTCGTCACATTGTTTATGATTACTCAAGCCTGTTTACTGTAGCAAAACAACGTGCGAGCACATACGTTGTTGGTACGCGATAGGAGCGAATAAAAGAAATAATAGGATAGATCTAACCTCAGCATGCAGTGGTCTACGGTAATAAGGTTGCCTAATAGGCGTACATGTAGCGTCTTTTAAAACGATTCCATGAACGGTAAGGAAACATTCCATTCGTCTAGAAAATCGCAATAATTGTGATTACTGTAATTTTAACGTCTACGAATCGTATATATTTTTCTAAAATCGCAACAATGATCTGGATAAATCTCTTGCGTTATTTCATACTAATAAACTGAATTATTTTGGATTCTATGGAAACACATGGAAACAGATTTACAACTCAGTATCAACAACAGAGTATTCTGTTGAAAATTGGATGGGTTTTAGGAGGGGTAAAATATAAATTTATAGTAATATATAAAACAAAATCAAAGCACATAATTAAAATTTGAAAAATTCTATTAATTCCTTTAATAAGTAGTGGATTATTAATATTTAAAGTGTTAATGTCTTAGATGTGCGTTTGTGTTTTTGTTAAATTCAAGTTAACTCGGAATTTTTTGAAAAATAATCTCTCTGACCGATGCACTTTTAATGCTATTATTATTCTTCAGTCAGTCGGTGGGTAGTTATGGCTTAATAACGTGTTGCGTATGGAGTGAATTCTAAGTTCTTATTTAGACGATTTTCATTTTTAGCGAAAAACGTCAGTCAATTGCATTGCAGCAGAACTCAGTAAGAGGTGGTCTTAACTAAGGAAATATACGCTCTACACTCTACTGTGGCGTATCAGATTAATTAGTATATGACATGTATAGTCTAAATTGTTGACTTGTCAAAAAATTGGCATTTAAATCTGCACTGGGGTTTGTGTGAAATAACTTAATAAATTAAATAAACTTCAATTTTTAACATGCTACTAGCAAAACAGTTTCTCAAGCAGTCAGGAGAGAAAAAAGTAATTTCGGTTTAAGATAATTGTCCATGGCTTCCATCTTCATCCCTGGACTGGCTGTATGCAGAAACGCTCACGAGCAAAATATACGCTTACATTACTCGATAATTCAATCGGTTAAAAAACATATTTGTGACATTCGAAAAATAAAAATGAGCACGGCGGGTGTAGGTAGAAGAAGAAATGGATAGATAATGACTTGAATGGAAAATACAGTCAGTCGGTAGGGGCAGATACTGAATTAATCACAGTGCAGAGATCATTTAAGAAGAAAGAAATTGAGTAGGGCGTTCGCCAACGGTCATACCACGTTGAATACACCGGTTCTCGTCCGATCACCGAAGTTAAGCAACGTCGGGCCCGGTCAGTACTTGGATGGGTGACCGCTTGGGAACACCGGGGTGCTGTTGTTGTGGCATCTTTTTTATTTTTTCTTCCTTCCCTTGTTTGGTTGACCATCTTAGTTTTATTTTCCTTCTATTAGGTAAATAAAAATCGATTTACCAGGGTGTCGCTGATAAAAAACGATTTTTGTAGTTGCACAGAAAATTATTTTCTTCTCGCTTAGCTGTTCATCAGAGGTCAGACGTGTAAAAATTACTCAGGTTTCAGTCAGGATAATAAGGAAACTGGTACAAAAACTAAGAAATAGCGGATCTCGGCCTATCAGACGAAAGTCGTAAGACTCAGTGCGAGAGGTGAGTAATATTCTTAGGTGGTAATCGAAGGTGGAGATGAGAGAAACTGCAGTAATTATGTGATCTCAATAGAACACCTGGCGAATACTGAAAGTCGAGAAGGATTGCTGCCAAGTGATCACGAATTTTTTGACGATTAAATTGACCGTTAAAGTACGTTGGGCAAGTTCTTGATACAGCGAAGTGTGCAAGCAGTTACGTCCAGTGTAATTCAAATGCAACATATCCCGTACTGCCTTTGTTTACTGCTGTGATTGTGGACGCTGCTACTGGACAAAGAAGACAATTACATCGTGGCATAATTTAAAATGATAATAGGCATACGTAGAGTACATTTGGTCCAGTCGGGTAAGGTTTGTTCCTTACTGTTGTAGTCCTACTTGTACCAAACTAAATAAAATATGCATTTGACTGGATTGAAATGCATTACACAGAGAAGAGGCAACGGCAACGTTTGCACTGCCGGGAAGACATCAGAAATTGAAATTCGTTAATATTAGGGTCTCGTCTGAATATGTTACATAAAAGTGATTCTGCACACAGTTGAAATGTATTTCATTTCCTTGTTTCCACGAGGACCGCTTGCCGTTCGTACGAGTGCGTGGCAACGCGCGGTTGAATTTGACAATCTCAAAAAATACGCACAGACGTAAAAACTGAAAGTGTACCGAAACGTTTGTAGTTAAATAAAATAAGTGCCATTTGAAATAGGTGGGCTTTAGTTTGTCGAGACACATATTTTATAATATGTGTGCGTTTTCCTGAAGACCGTTCTGTGCGTTATGACAGAGTAACTGACGTCACATAAAACACACTGACTGCTTTAGTTGCGGATAAAACTCAAGTCTGCATGTACAAAGAATAACCTACTTATGTACTTCGCACCGTACATAATATCTAAGAAGAATGAAATTGGGAAGAGCGTTCGCCAACGGCCATACCACGTTGAATACACCGGTTCTCGTCCGATCACCGAAGTTAAGCAACGTCGGGCCCGGTCAGTACTTAGATGGGTGACCGCTTGGGAACACCGGGTGCAGTTTGGCGTCTCTTTTGTTACTCGATCCCTCCAAAAAATGTGCTTGTTTTAATGTCAAATTTATTTACAATTAATCCGCGCGCGCCCACTGCAAATAATTTTGGAATATTTCGGAAAATTTTTTTGTTTCTTCTGGATTATAATTTTTTACTTATATCTATGAGTTTACGAGTATTGTTGTACCGTGACGTGTAGAAAGAATAAGCACGTTCACAATAAGCATCCAAGACAGTTTGGGCAAAGACGTCGTGAGCGCAAACTGTTGCCGGCCGCAGTGTTCTTCAAACAGTAAATTTTGACAGATTCCGTTAATTGTCGTCACATTGTTTATGATTACTCAAGCCTGTTTACTGTAGCAAAACAACGTGCGAGCACATACGTTGTTGGTACGCGATAGGAGCGAATAAAAGAAATAATAGGATAGATCTAACCTCAGCATGCAGTGGTCTACGGTAATAAGGTTGCCTAATAGGCGTACATGTAGCGTCTTTTAAAACGATTCCATGAACGGTAAGGAAACATTCCATTCGTCTAGAAAATCGCAATAATTGTGATTACTGTAATTTTAACGTCTACGAATCGTATATATTTTTCTAAAATCGCAACAATGATCTGGATAAATCTCTTGCGTTATTTCATACTAATAAACTGAATTATTTTGGATTCTATGGAAACACATGGAAACAGATTTACAACTCAGTATCAACAACAGAGTATTCTGTTGAAAATTGGATGGGTTTTAGGAGGGGTAAAATATAAATTTATAGTAATATATAAAACAAAATCAAAGCACATAATTAAAATTTGAAAAATTCTATTAATTCCTTTAATAAGTAGTGGATTATTAATATTTAAAGTGTTAATGTCTTAGATGTGCGTTTGTGTTTTTGTTAAATTCAAGTTAACTCGGAATTTTTTGAAAAATAATCTCTCTGACCGATGCACTTTTAATGCTATTATTATTCTTCAGTCAGTCGGTGGGTAGTTATGGCTTAATAACGTGTTGCGTATGGAGTGAATTCTAAGTTCTTATTTAGACGATTTTCATTTTTAGCGAAAAACGTCAGTCAATTGCATTGCAGCAGAACTCAGTAAGAGGTGGTCTTAACTAAGGAAATATACGCTCTACACTCTACTGTGGCGTATCAGATTAATTAGTATATGACATGTATAGTCTAAATTGTTGACTTGTCAAAAAATTGGCATTTAAATCTGCACTGGGGTTTGTGTGAAATAACTTAATAAATTAAATAAACTTCAATTTTTAACATGCTACTAGCAAAACAGTTTCTCAAGCAGTCAGGAGAGAAAAAAGTAATTTCGGTTTAAGATAATTGTCCATGGCTTCCATCTTCATCCCTGGACTGGCTGTATGCAGAAACGCTCACGAGCAAAATATACGCTTACATTACTCGATAATTCAATCGGTTAAAAAACATATTTGTGACATTCGAAAAATAAAAATGAGCACGGCGGGTGTAGGTAGAAGAAGAAATGGATAGATAATGACTTGAATGGAAAATACAGTCAGTCGGTAGGGGCAGATACTGAATTAATCACAGTGCAGAGATCATTTAAGAAGAAAGAAATTGAGTAGGGCGTTCGCCAACGGTCATACCACGTTGAATACACCGGTTCTCGTCCGATCACCGAAGTTAAGCAACGTCGGGCCCGGTCAGTACTTGGATGGGTGACCGCTTGGGAACACCGGGGTGCTGTTGTTGTGGCATCTTTTTTATTTTTTCTTCCTTCCCTTGTTTGGTTGACCATCTTAGTTTTATTTTCCTTCTATTAGGTAAATAAAAATCGATTTACCAGGGTGTCGCTGATAAAAAACGATTTTTGTAGTTGCACAGAAAATTATTTTCTTCTCGCTTAGCTGTTCATCAGAGGTCAGACGTGTAAAAATTACTCAGGTTTCAGTCAGGATAATAAGGAAACTGGTACAAAAACTAAGAAATAGCGGATCTCGGCCTATCAGACGAAAGTCGTAAGACTCAGTGCGAGAGGTGAGTAATATTCTTAGGTGGTAATCGAAGGTGGAGATGAGAGAAACTGCAGTAATTATGTGATCTCAATAGAACACCTGGCGAATACTGAAAGTCGAGAAGGATTGCTGCCAAGTGATCACGAATTTTTTGACGATTAAATTGACCGTTAAAGTACGTTGGGCAAGTTCTTGATACAGCGAAGTGTGCAAGCAGTTACGTCCAGTGTAATTCAAATGCAACATATCCCGTACTGCCTTTGTTTACTGCTGTGATTGTGGACGCTGCTACTGGACAAAGAAGACAATTACATCGTGGCATAATTTAAAATGATAATAGGCATACGTAGAGTAAATTTGGTCCAGTCGGGTAAGGTTTGTTCCTTACTGTTGTAGTCCTACTTGTACCAAACTAAATAAAATATGCATTTGACTGGATTGAAATGCATTACACAGAGAAGAGGCAACGGCAACGTTTGCACTGCCGGGAAGACATCAGAAATTGAAATTCGTTAATATTAGGGTCTCGTCTGAATATGTTACATAAAAGTGATTCTGCACACAGTTGAAATGTATTTCATTTCCTTGTTTCCACGAGGACCGCTTGCCGTTCGTACGAGTGCGTGGCAACGCGCGGTTGAATTTGACAATCTCAAAAAATACGCACAGACGTAAAAACTGAAAGTGTACCGAAACGTTTGTAGTTAAATAAAATAAGTGCCATTTGAAATAGGTGGGCTTTAGTTTGTCGAGACACATATTTTATAATATGTGTGCGTTTTCCTGAAGACCGTTCTGTGCGTTATGACAGAGTAACTGACGTCACATAAAACACACTGACTGCTTTAGTTGCGGATAAAACTCAAGTCTGCATGTACAAAGAATAACCTACTTATGTACTTCGCACCGTACATAATATCTAAGAAGAATGAAATTGGGAAGAGCGTTCGCCAACGGCCATACCACGTTGAATACACCGGTTCTCGTCCGATCACCGAAGTTAAGCAACGTCGGGCCCGGTCAGTACTTAGATGGGTGACCGTTTGGGAACACCGGGTGCAGTTTGGCGTCTCTTTTGTTACTCGATCCCTCCAAAAAATGTGCTTGTTTTAATGTCAAATTTATTTACAATTAATCCGCGCGCGCCCACTGCAAATAATTTTGGAATATTTCGGAAAATTTTTTTGTTTCTTCTGGATTATAATTTTTTACTTATATCTATGAGTTTACGAGTATTGTTGTACCGTGACGTGTAGAAAGAATAAGCACGTTCACAATAAGCATCCAAGATAGTTTGGGCAAAGACGTCGTGAGCGCAAACTGTTGCCGGCCGCAGTGTTCTTCAATCAGTAAATTTTGACAGATTCCGTTAATTGTCGTCACATTGTTTATGATTACTCAAGCCTGTTTACTGTAGCAAAACAACGTGCGAGCACATACGTTGTTGGTACGCGATAGGAGCGAATAAAAGAAATAATAGGATAGATCTAACCTCAGCATGCAGTGGTCTACGGTAATAAGGTTGCCTAATAGGCGTACATGTAGCGTCTTTTAAAACGATTCCATGAACGGTAAGGAAACATTCCATTCGTCTAGAAAATCGCAATAATTGTGATTACTGTAATTTTAACGTCTACGAATCGTATATATTTTTCTAAAATCGCAACAATGATCTGGATAAATCTCTTGCGTTATTTCATACTAATAAACTGAATTATTTTGGATTCTATGGAAACACATGGAAACAGATTTACAACTCAGTATCAACAACAGAGTATTCTGTTGAAAATTGGATGGGTTTTAGGAGGGGTAAAATATAAATTTATAGTAATATATAAAACAAAATCAAAGCACATAATTAAAATTTGAAAAATTCTATTAATTCCTTTAATAAGTAGTGGATTATTAATATTTAAAGTGTTAATGTCTTAGATGTGCGTTTGTGTTTTTGTTAAATTCAAGTTAACTCGGAATTTTTTGAAAAATAATCTCTCTGACCGATGCACTTTTAATGCTATTATTATTCTTCAGTCAGTCGGTGGGTAGTTATGGCTTAATAACGTGTTGCGTATGGAGTGAATTCTAAGTTCTTATTTAGACGATTTTCATTTTTAGCGAAAAACGTCAGTCAATTGCATTGCAGCAGAACTCAGTAAGAGGTGGTCTTAACTAAGGAAATATACGCTCTACACTCTACTGTGGCGTATCAGATTAATTAGTATATGACATGTATAGTCTAAATTGTTGACTTGTCAAAAAATTGGCATTTAAATCTGCACTGGGGTTTGTGTGAAATAACTTAATAAATTAAATAAACTTCAATTTTTAACATGCTACTAGCAAAACAGTTTCTCAAGCAGTCAGGAGAGAAAAAAGTAATTTCGGTTTAAGATAATTGTCCATGGCTTCCATCTTCATCCCTGGACTGGCTGTATGCAGAAACGCTCACGAGCAAAATATACGCTTACATTACTCGATAATTCAATCGGTTAAAAAACATATTTGTGACATTCGAAAAATAAAAATGAGCACGGCGGGTGTAGGTAGAAGAAGAAATGGATAGATAATTCTGACCATTGGTGCCTTGAATGGAAAATACAGTCAGTCGGTAGGGGCAGATACTGAATTAATCACAGTGCAGAGATCATTTAAGAAGAAAGAAATTGAGTAGGGCGTTCGCCAACGGTCATACCACGTTGAATACACCGGTTCTCGTCCGATCACCGAAGTTAAGCAACGTCGGGCCGGGTCAGTACTTGGATGGGTGACCGCTTGGGAACACCGGGGTGCTGTTGTTGTGGCATCTTTTTTATTTTTTCTTCCTTCCCTTGTTTGGTTGACCATCTTAGTTTTATTTTCCTTCTATTAGGTAAATAAAAATCGATTTACCAGGGCGTCGCTGATAAAAAACGATTTTTGTAGTTGCACAGAAAATTATTTTCTTCTCGATTAGCTGTTCATCAGAGGTCAGACGTGTAAAAATTACTCAGGTTTCAGTCAGGATAATAAGGAAACTGGTACAAAAACTAAGAAATAGCGGATCTCGGCCTATCAGACGAAAGTCGTAAGACTCAGTGCGAGAGGCGAGTAATATTCTTAGGTGGTAATCGAAGGTGGAGATGAGAGAAACTGCAGTAATTACGTGATCTCAATAGAACACCTGGCGAATACTGAAAGTCGAGAAGGATTGCTGCCAAGTGATCACGAATTTTTTGACGATTAATTTGACCGTTAAAGTACGTTGGGCAAGTTCTTGATACAGCGAATTGTGCAAGCAGTTACGTCCAGTGTAATTCAAATGCAACATATCCCGTACTGCCTTTGTTTACTGCTGTGATTGTGGACGCTGCTACTGGACAAAGAAGACAATTACATCGTGGCATAATTTAAAATGATAATAGGCATACGTAGAGTACATTTGGTCCAGTCGGGTAAGGTTTGTTCCTTACTGTTGTAGTCCTACTTGTACCAAACTAAATAAAATATGCATTTGACTGGATTGAAATGCATTACACAGAAAAGAGGCAACGGCAACGTTTGCACTGCCGGGAAGACATCAGAAATTGAAATTCGTTAATATTAGGGTCTCATCTGAATATGTTACATAAAAGTGATTCTGCACACAGTTGAAATGTATTTCATTTCCTTGTTTCCACGAGGACCGCTTGCCGTTCGTACGAGTGCGTGGCAACGCGCGGTTGAATTTGACAATCTCAAAAAATACGCACAGACGTAAAAACGGAAAGTGTACCGAAACGTTTGTAGTTAAATAAAATAAGTGCCATTTGAAATAGGTGGGCTTTAGTTTGTCGAGACACATATTTTATAATATGTGTGCGTTTTCCTGAAGACCGTTCTGTGCGTTATGACAGAGTAACTGACGTCACATAAAACACACTGACTGCTTTAGTTGCGGATAAAACTCAAGTCTGCATGTACAAAGAATAACCTACTTATGTACTTCGCACCGTACATAATATCTAAGAAGAATGAAATTGGGAAGAGCGTTCGCCAACGGCCATACCACGTTGAATACACCGGTTCTCGTCCGATCACCGAAGTTAAGCAACGTCGGGTCCGGTCAGTACTTAGATGGGTGACCGCTTGGGAACACCGGGTGCAGTTGGCGTCTCTTTTGTTACTCGTTCCCTCCACAAAATGTGCTTGTTTTAATGTCAAATTTATTTACAATTAATCCGCGCGCGCCCACTGCAAATAATTTTCGAATATTTCGGAAAATTTTTTGTTTCTTATGGATTATAATTTTTTACTTATATCTATGAGTTTACGAGTATTGTTGTACCGTGACGTGTAGAAAGAATAAGCACGTTCACAATAAGCGTCCAAGATAGTTTGGGCAAAGACGTCGTGAGCGCAAACTGTTGCCGGCCGCAGTGTTCTTCAATCAGTAAATTTTGAGAGCTTCCGTTAATTGTCGTCACATTGTTTATGATTACTCAAGCCTGTTTACTGTAGCAAAACAACGTGCGAGCACATACGTAATTGGTACGCGATAGGAGCGAATAAAAGAAATAATAGGATAGATCTAACCTCAGCATGCAGTGGTCTACGGTAATAAGGTTGCCTAATAGGCGTACATGTAGCGTCTTTTAAAACGATTCCATGAACGGTAAGGAAACATTCCATTCGTCTAGAAAATCGCAATAAATCATGATTACTGTAATTTTAACGTCTACGAATCGTATATATTTTTCTAAAATCGCAACAATGATCCGGATAAATCTCTTGCGTTATTTCGTACTAATAAACTGAATTATTTTGGATTCTATGGAAACACATGGAAATAGTTTTACAACTCAGTATCAACAACAGCGGAGTATTCTGTTGAAAACTGGATGGGTTTTAGGAGGGGTAAAATATAAATTTATAGTAATATATAAAACAAAATCAAAGCACATAATTAAAATTTGAAAAAATACGTTTTTTTATATTGATTGTCAGCGAAGAACGATCTCCAGCAAACCTCGCGCTTAGCCTACAGCGCAAGAACACACACCATTTTCTGTTCTCCAAGATTTCAGGTAGTACCACATCGAATTCCCAGATAAAAGATTAAACAAGCCGTACATTTACCAACTAGCGGTATCAAGAATATGGTTAAGACTGTACTCACATCTTATCGAGTATCGCACTCTGTTATTGTACTTTTTAATGTTTTAAGAAGACAGGAAAAAACGTAAAACAAATTTCAGTAACAATGTGGAACTGAAATTATAATTTAATATGGATAACATAAAATTACTGTATCCAAAT
The DNA here is from genome assembly GCA_034769895.1 of Magicicada septendecula. Taxonomy (NCBI): domain Eukaryota; kingdom Metazoa; phylum Arthropoda; class Insecta; order Hemiptera; family Cicadidae; genus Magicicada; species Magicicada septendecula. The sequence continues at coordinate 147,967,226 of CM068375.1, read as the reverse complement.
TATGAATTCTGAATTTTAATTTTCTAGATAATAGACGTAAAAGTAGCTTAAAACAGACGAAATATTACTACTGTGCAGACTATGTTCTTTCACTACTAAATAACTGTGTAGTTAAATACCATTTTATGTACGTATGTTAGTACAATAAGGCTGTTATAATTACAGTTACTGTTGTTGTTGTTGGTGGTGGTGGTGGTGATGTTGCCAATACATTCGTCTTAGTAGTAAAACGGATACCTCCTTAATAACTGTATTTTTTAAAGATGTATTTAATTCGTAAAAGTTATCGTAACCCACTCATTTCAGTATCCGCTAGCATGACATAGTAAATTGTTAATTAAGATGCTTCACCTGTAATTTTTCAATTACCTCCCCTTTAGTATGTACAAATTTGTGTTTAGCCTAACAAAACTGAATTTCTTTGTAGCAAAACAAAATGTAGGAAACCTACATACTGTTTGATACACGTATTCAGCAATTCGCTTACATCACAAAAGGAAAACGTTTTTATGATATAGTATAAAGAAGTACACTATAGTGACAACGCCTTTCGTTAGTGGAAACGTGTGCAAGCACAAGTTACGAATGCTAAGTTTGACTTTTGTTTAGTATTACACAGACAATTAGGTTTCCACAGAGTTAATTAACTTAAATCTTTTACGTCAATCTTTACAGCTGACTCTGCGCATCATATACCGTGGAGTTTCATACTCAATTTACATGTACAAAGGAAGCCTCTGAATAGTTTTATTACTTTTACCGTTTAACTTAATTGATTCATTTTAATCAGATGTTCATATTTTTTCAATAAGACGTTATTATTGTAATCTGGCCCGCCAACAATTACATTCGTAGCCTATGTGAAGTTTGTCACGTTACACTGGGTAAACACCTAGACACGATGTTCCGGTAACGTGTAACGAAAAGTAGTTAAAGGCCGCAAATTACTGACACCTCCTTACTGCAATCTTCTTGTACACAGGACGCCACAGGTGACCTTGACTAAGCCATTATAAACATAAGGTAGCTGCCCGAACTGTTTTTTATGTCGCACTACTGTTATTTATTTTTATTAGTGACTTTGGCATCTTACGTTTTGTGCGCACTACGTACTAGATATCTATATAACTAGGAGAACTATTGTAATACAAATTGGGGATATTACTTTCTCCTGCGTTTAATGGTTATTCCCCTATTCTAATACCGCTATCCGTGCAATACTCGTAATACTATTATTATACTGATTCATATTTTCTGTTTACTATTATTAATAATTAGGACTGAAAATCTATAATATGGGATATGGAATTGGGAATATTATTTGAATATAAAAGTTATTATGTGCATTGTGTTAAGTACGACAATATTCGCAAATGACCAATGATCCAGATTGCATAGCATAACACAAAGTCCAATTCAGCCCTTTTGTGTGGTTAGAATTCTTGAACAATTTGTGAAAGGTTAACGTATCATTAAGGTTTTAGGAATGAGATTTCTGCTATCACTGGTAGGAGTTAAATTAAACGGTCGGAGTAGAGAAGGATTTTCTAAAGATGTCGGAACATAGTTTGGGCGGAGGCTACACACCTATAGATCTCTTGATTATTGGGACGGTCATCTCATCATCGATAGACGGATCGATTTTGTTGTAGTTGCGGACTGCTGAACGGAAGAAAATGAAACAATTATAATGATCCTACAATCATTTGAGTATTCTTTATACCTTGGAAACATCAGTGTGTGTGCGCGCCCGCGTATATTTAATTTTACAATAAAATATTGTTTTGAAAGTTTTGGAAGATAAAGAATTAAATTTCTCTACTTTCCTTATGACACTAAAAGCATGCATATATAATAAATGTATATTGTAATATTTATAGTTGTTAAAAGGTTTCATTGCACACTAAAATGTAATAGTAATACGTTTTTACATTATTTACATTATTCCATGTTACATTACATGTTTTTTTTTACATTATTACATTATTTTAAAATAATTTTGGTATCAAAAAATATGATATGTATGAATACTGCAACTCAATGGGAGCAGTAAATGTTTTGACGATTCTGATGCGTAGTTTATACTTATCAAACTAAATGAACTTACTTCTATATCTCGTTGCAGTTTTTCACACATGTAACGTAAAAATAAATTAATCGAGACTACTTTTCCCAAAATTAATTTACGGTAAGATGATTTTTCCGTTGTGCTTAAAAATATACCGGTTCCTGCATATGTTTATAACAAACACGATTGTTATGCTATCGTAAAATATTGAACAATATTAAAATAATAATTTTTTGTTTCAACTCATGTTTCAAACATTTTCTACTCTCAACTACAGGCAGTCCTCTTCTTTTAGATATTTGATGTTTGTACATTTCGCTCTTTGGATATTCAAAGTTGATTTCCTTCAATCAAGTTTAGCACTAGAGTTTCTGGTTTTCGTACATTCTACAATGGGAAAGGATGAGGAAGTAAATGAGAATGAAGACAGGTGCAGTCATTCGTTATTGTACCCGATATTGAGAGTAAATAGTGTACCATACCAAGTTCACATCTGACCTTAACATTCTTATAAAGAAGAAAAACATTGACATGTTTAAATTTGTCTATAAATACTGTTAACTTATTATGTATTATTTGTAGTAACAGTGGACACAATTATAAATTCAAGCGAAATAACATACGATTACAGTCCAGTACGCTGTGTTTCAGTTTGTTGAATCGATTCTACCAATTTAAAGATAATCCTGCAGTAGATACAGAATGTAAATAACAGTGACGGCTGGTGGTTCCAAATTTTGGTAATTGCAGTAGTCGGATGATTGGGGGGGGGGGGAGTTAATAGAACGCATTAAACAGGAGGCAGACCTACTACATATGTGCATCATACGTAGTGCTGTTATACGAAAAAAAAAAATAGAAAGTTACTGTTTTCCAATTGAGCAATTAATTTGTAGGAAATTTCAAGTAATCTGTGTCCGGACAGTTCATCTAACAAGCATGCGGCAAACGACTAAGCATCGTGTTTAGGTCTTATTTTAAATAACACCTAACACACAGTTTAATTAACAAAAGTCGATTCACACTTTATTATCACAATCGCAGTTATACGAAATTATTACTACAATTTTATAAATTTAAACAATGGATAACGTTTGCCTTGAACCAGTGTAAACACTAAACATGACACAACTTACAAATCAAGAAGGCTATGCTGATTTTATGACAGAACTATGGATGAGGTACAATGCTACTAGTGGAGCGTTGCAGAAGCTTTGCAACCGCCTAGCTTATATTGGGAGCATAGGGCAATTGTGAAGAGTAACGCACGTTCTCCCATATGTTTGCGTAGTTATGCCATTTACTGTTCAAGTTTTTTATATGGTAAAACCGTACTCCTTAAAACTATACTATAGTTATAGATAAGAATATGCAATTAATTACACCTTCGGTTTTACATTTATTGCTGTAGATTGTATATTTATATAACATAGATTATATTGTATATCGTAGATTCACGTAACAGTGTTGGCATTTGTTAAAACAACATGTTCCGTTTCAACATGTCCACGTATTCTAATGATACGAGGCAGACAGAAAACGTCCACCTGTTACTTGTTGTTAACCTTAACGTAGGCCAATAGAACAACATACTCGTAATTGCCTAGAGTAGTGGTTGTCAAGTGATTTAACAGGCACTCCGCTAATACAAAGTTCAGAACCATTAATATAGCGGCTCATTAGACGCCCAATATTTCATTTGACGTCTAAACCACCAGTAGACAACAACTTGGGATATCCCTCATACAGAATGTTAGAACGTTTATTTGACGGCGAATCAGTCTGACCTCTAAAAGTCAAGTATGTTGATTCTTCTAAAGCGGTTAAGCAAAGGCGTATCTGACACGACTTATGGAAGACTAAATGTCGCCTGTTCCTTTCTTCTGACAACAGCCTAATTTCCGAACTGAAGATGGGTTACATTTTAGTAGTACACTGTGATTACAGCACAAAGCCAATTAGTTAGACGTTTCTCAATGCTTTATGTAGAGTTTCAACATAGTGTACTGATTAGGAAGTAGTCTTTAATCGGGTTAACAAAAACATATTGTTAAGTATTTTAGAGAAAAAACTATTCAGTATATTTAATTAGGATTATTCATCACCAGCACCACCGCCAATACCACCACCATCATCATCATTATGACGAATCTCTCGCCCAATCACCAATTTTGATGGTTGCATGTCGGTTGTGTCGTGTACTGATGACTTATACGCCTGAGGAATAGTGGTATACGTAGGCCCCAGTCTGTTTGATTCTCGTCAATAACTTTCGAAAAGACGGTCTAACTGATCGTAGTATGGTACAGCGATAAACAAAATACAAAACACCAATGAAGTCACTAATAACCAGTTTTAATTATCACAATTAACAGTTTGTAATCAAGAAGTTATTCAACAAAATTATACTCACACAATAATTCAAGTTAATCTGTCCACACAAATAATGATGTCAAATATAAAGCATTCCGCACTATAATCACTGTTCACTAATACACCACTTGAGACGCACTGTGTAAATCACCCGACGTAAACTGAAAATTAAGCGGCGGGTTGGGGTATTTATAGTCTCCCCGGTTCCATAATATGCGTCCTTTACAAACACTTGAAGAATTTCGATGATACTTCAGCGCGACTTTGGCAAAAACACGCACCGTCAGGCTAGTTGAGAAGCTTGTCGAACAACACTACCGAATGTACGAGATTGTTCCGTATTACGTAACACTGTCTCGCATGTTAAGTGTCACGTACGCACACAACATTACGGCTGGGCTCTGCTGGAATAGCCGACAAACGTAGAACGTTCTGTAATGGCGTAACAGTATTAACAATTATTATAAATAATATAAAATAATTAATCTAATATTTGCAAGTTATAACAATTTTCAACATAAAATCAACACCTTAATATTGAACTAAATCTGATATAATTTTTGCAAATTGTATTAAATTATTGTGATAATTGTTAACAATTTTTAATAATAAAAAAAAATTATGAATACTTTTATATTACAACTAAATCTAGTTATACTCTTTACAAATAAAATACAAACAAAAATAAATTTATTCTGTTTATAATAGCATTTGTGGTTAAAATTATTATTAACAATATGCAAGATTATAAAGGTACTGAACTGACCTTCTATTCATTAGCCAAGATTTCAATTGTTTAAGAGAAATTTTTTTGTTTTTTATTTTTTATGTCGGTAAGTAAACGATTATAAAATGTATGATACAAAACATGAATAAACTTGTTATATATTTCATTTTTAGCTAAAGGTATCAAAAGAGTTCATTCTTACACCTTAATTGTCGAAGGTCTATTTTCCTACAATATTCACTTCTATTGAAATGTATTGTAAGTACTTTGTGTACGTAAAAATGTCTTAAAGGTAAATAATTAATTTTCTGAAACAAAATAAAGAGTTATACCTTACGTTTTTTCTAGCATAATTAGAATGTAATGTTTTTCTAAGGCTAATAAACGCTTCAAATATGATACGAACGTCCCGCCATAACAACCAATTCCGTATGTTCATTTTTAATGAATTATGAATACAATTTTTAACAATTATATAAATTTATAACAATTATACAAATTGTATAAATTTATATAAGTCTCGTATAAATATTTAAATATTATGAATGAACTAAATACATATATTTAACGAAATAACAATATTTTGCGGGCACACTTATTTTGCTTACTCTTGTATTACTTTTTTAACAAAGAACGATGCAAGATGAGAAAGAAAGATAAGAAATGGTAAGAAATCGTAATTGGACATATAAGAAAATTATATTTTTGTTACTTTAATGACAAATTAATTTTATTAAGAGAAACCACAAACAAACAAACTCCGCTCAACAGTCCGTTAAGGACCAAGGCGTACCGCGCGGCTTTTGTGTTAGTGTGACGGTGTATGGCTAGTACTACGCGCCACCAGCCGCTAGTTGCGGTATTCACAGCCAGGAGGCGGCGCTGTTATCTCAGCGTCTACTCAGTTCTGCCTCACGACGCTGAGTGCACGCCGTACGGAGCCTCCGCCGGGAATTGAACCCGGGACCACGAGTGCATCAATCGCCCGCGTTAGCCACTAGACCACCTGGAGGCTCATTAAGAGAAACCAGGACTTGAAAAATTCATTTACTAATTTTCTTAGGGTGGTTCAAGTAGTTGAAGTATTACTTAAGCATTCAATGTGAAGGAAGGGGTTCAAGCTCTGCTTACTTTTGCTTCCAAGGGGGAATGCTTTCCCAAGAGAAACAAACGTGCACGCGAAAAGAAAGGATGGTAGGCGAAAGATAGAATTCATTCGTACTATAAAAACTGAATAAACTATCTCAAGAGTTTAAGAAACTCCTACTCGACGTCACCCGCACCGGACGTATCTTTGTTATTTCTAATAAATTCTACTACTCTAAAGAGTCGAAGATATATTTCAACTGTTCCTGTTAGACTATCTCATGCGCAGACTACTATCTCATGCGCAGTACTACTACTACATTCGCACACTTTCGTAGTCACATCGATAGTAACTTTGCCATAAAATATACATTGTCTGAAAGATGTTGCTCAGTCCTTGGATACTAATACCCTTCTTTCTAAAGATGACAAGCTCGTTTGAATTATGCCTCTCAGAACATAGGTCTTGCTTGTGCATATTGAATATTGTGTTCATTACTTGATCAAGACTGGGTGATAGCCGAGAGTTACAGACTTATACTTCACCTTTATGCCGGTATTGAAATAAAAAGTAGATTCTATGACATCAGAGAATCTATAATCTATTGCACACTCTGAGCCAAGATTCACTGCAATTAAAATTCGAAAGCACTTTTGTCGTCGTCTGCCAATGCACATGCTCAGGACGTTAAAATATGCTTGATATTAGGGAGTTTTAGTCATTGGTTAGAACAGATTGTAGTTTGGTTAAGTCTGTAGATGGATGACGAACTGAAAAATTCTCGGTATCAGAAGGTGTTATCTTTTGATGTGCGTTTTAAGAAGTATGATTTGGATGGATTATTCGTTACTTCCATGATCTACGACAAAGTGCAGTTAACAGAGTTGAACGTAGAGTGGCACAGTTATGCCGGGAGCTGGGTCTATTTATTCCGCCTCACGATCACTTATTTAACTTCTACCTGGATGATCGGGTGCACCTGGATAATTCAAGCTAACCTAGTGGAAGTGGGAATAATCTAGGATTTTTAAGTCTGGATTACAGGATCTTGGTCGACAGATTAAAAGTAATTGTAGTTTTTTCCTCACTAGTCATATAGTTTACTTGTCGAATTTTAATTTAGCAGTGTTAATATATTCATTTTATAAAATATATTTACATCTATTTAAGGTGATATATCTTGTAACTAGACCTGTTAACTGTGGTTACAAATAAAAGAAAAAAAAATTGTTTATTTAAAAAAAAATTAAAAAAAAAATTTTATGTTTGGTTGTTATGGTTAAAATTTAGGATTAATCCTAAATTTGTGTTTTGTTGAAAATTTCGAAATTCTGAGAATTATTTTGGTTTAATTTACACTTCTGGTAGATCTTAACAAAATCTGGAGTTAATCAGATTAACTCCTTTCAGCAATCGATTAATGATTTTCAGTGCTGCTCCAGTATCTCACTTTTAGTTAATATTTCTCGTCTTCCAGGAAGTCTTGTAATTAATTAAACCCTTAAATTAAAATGTGAAATAATTTTACAATCCAAATAGTTGAAATAAATTGATTTATTAACAATAATTAATAATAATCGATGTTAAATCGATGTAGAGCAATTGTTCGACTCTGTCACAGGGATGTATCGATTTGTGATTACAGGTTAATTTTTATATAAGTGTTAAAAAAGAAAGGTTCTTTCAACGATTATTTTATATATAGTCAGAAAAGGGCAGGCCTAGAAAGTATAACATTTACAAGAAATAATCTTAATAATTAATATTTAACAAATTGTGAATAATATGTAATGTTTAATATATTTGATTTTTCAAACCAAAGCTGCAGGCTATGAAATCAGTCGAGGAGGTTGTAGTGCATCACGGGACCATCATGGCGGCTAGCTGAATTGATGAGGTTATACGTATATTTCGTTGCTGGAAAATCTCACAATAAATTCACCTTTATAACTGTTTTATGGATCTCTGAAATTGTGTATACTGTCTATTATGTTGTTTGAGGTATTCTGGATGAGTGTTCAGTGTCCACTGGTGTTAATTGTTTTCTGTTAGAGGTGTTCACTTTATGTCTGTTCGTGACGAAGAATCGTTAATATGTTGTAGAGTGAATTATTAATAGTAGGTAGTTTTAATGATTTAAATCACTTGTATTATGTGGTGTATTGTTCGTTTTCACCGTTGTCGTAAAGTATTTCATAAGTTTTAACTCGAAAAGTGTTAATTTATGTAACTCCCGTTTTCCACTGATTCTAGGCTTTAACCTTTACACTCCATTATACGGTTTTCAGAACGCGATTCTGCATAGACTGTTCCGTTTGAATGTTAACAAAGAACTAACTAACTTCCTTCACCTTAGGAAATATCTTGCCAAGTTAATATTGGGAAAGTATTGTTAAAATAATTTTCACTTCCCATGTACATAATTCCAAGGTACATTATATATGGAATATTTTTAGTTTATTGTTCGCTTTCATGAACTATTAACCATATAATTGGTTTATTTATCTCAATCTGTTTAATTTGATATGTCATAGTCCATATTTGTTGGGATTTTTGTTAAAATTACCAAATTTCTGTCTTTTTGGAAATCTAGGCCCAAAAAACTGTTTCCGTCCTTCCACACTTTTACTGCCATTTTAAGTGTTATTAATATAATTATAATAAATTTCAAATGGTCACAAATCTTTTCTTTCCTTAATAACTAATAAATTTAACATTTGAACTGTCTTTTAGTGATAATTTCTGAATTTACCATTCCTCTTTAAAAATAGTTATTTTTTACATTTCGAAAATTTTCAATAATTTAAGATATTTTTCTATATTACTCTTTTAAATCATAGGATCATTTACAGTAGTTGTTAATTGACCTACCTTAAATAAATCTTGTTAGTTTACATGGTTCATTGGTGAATTAACTGGTTTATTCTAATTTTTGTGAATTCATTATATGGCCTAGAGTTTAGTATTTTACATATATGGTTTTTTCAAATAAATTTACTTCTACACCTCCTCTGACTTTTAAAAGTTAACATGACATGAAATAAAATTGTTTACATAATTATTGAGATGTGTAGCATCTAATTCATGCTACTGTTACAAAAATAATAATTAACATTAATCAGCAGTCTTTAAAGTTAGACATGTTTGCTTAAACTGTTTTGAACATACATTTAACACACTTTATAAATTAATACAGCATCCATACTTAAACATTTTAATTTGTATGTATGCTGTTATATAACTAATACATCTTACTCTAAACATATAGGTACCTTATTCTATTGGAACTCTTTTAAAAAATGGAGTTCATGGCTTTGAACAATATCAGCCATTTAAACTTCTTAACTCTATTAAAACTTAAACTATTTTCAGTCCTTTCTGATTTTACTATTATTATCTAACATCCCCTTGTACCGTAAACATTTCCCTCACACTTTCTTTGTTATTGGCATTCCTTTGAATGTCTAGAGATAACAAAGTGATCTTATTTAATGAAATATTGGAAATATTTTCCATTTTAATATTTCATTATTTGTTAATTATAAAATATAAAAGCTACTTTATAGCACATTGTTTAAGTTATAGATACACTACAACTAGAAGTTTATTACATTTCAAAACACTTCCACTAGTACACATTCACTGTTGGTTCTGACTTATATTTGAGTTTTATTATTCTCAGACCAGACCTTTAGTCATAATGGACTGTGAAGATTTGTTTATTTTTTATCATATAATAACTTTAGTTGGTGCACTTCTTATCATACTACACAATACTTTTGTTTATAAATAATTACAATTTCATAATGTTTTGGGGTGTTATACTTTCTTTAATGGTATCATTTGGTTTGGGGTTAATGGTAGTTAATAATAGGTTTTTATTGTGGTTCTTCCATCCTATTTCTTCCTTTCTTCTCGTCTTCCTTCTTGTGTTCATTCTTGGGTAAACCAAGGTACTCAGTGTTATCTTGTCCGATGGTTCAGAGTATCTTCTTTATTATCTGCTTTTAAATTTCTTCTTCCTTCTTGGGTTTGGGATATTTTCTTTATCTCCTGATACTAACTTTACTCTTCTTTCTTGTTTCGGGATATCTTGTTTATCACCTGATACTAATCTTCCTCTTCTTGTTTCTTCTTGTGTATGGGGTATTATATTTATCACCTGCTCCTAATCTCCTGGGGAATCTCCTGATTTTTTAATATGAGTTTCCTTTAATTTATTTTCTTTGACTTTTATGGTTGTATTTTTATTATTTAATTATTGTTTTTCTTTTATAGTGGTGTTTTCCTTTGAAGTGTAATTGAATTTCATTTGACATTCTTTGATTATATGTAATTTAATTATTTTTATGATCTTATTTGAATTAATTATTGGTGTAATGTCTGTCATGCTACAATCTTTATTAAATTAAGAATAAAAAAGATTAAAATTTGATATAATTTCGATTGTCTTAGATTCCAGTTCAGTAGTATTCACTGTGTCATTACCCTATATCTATACACTTTTAATTTGATTTAAAGGTTAGGAAAAACTATTTGCCCTACAATATGACAACAAGAAATTTGACAAATCTTACGTAAGCACAATGGAAGGGGGGGCGAATGCTTAATTTGATTACAAAGGCATGGAGTGGGGTATAAAATGACTAAAGATATGCTTATTTAATTAGTAATACTTGAACAGCCCTTTAAAATCCGTTAAAGATGATTTGATGCAATTGTTAGTTTATGTTACTGTCATTGAATTACAGCTTAACGCCAATAAATTTTCTGACAATCTCATATCTAATGATTTTAAGTTCTACTGAAGAATAGATATTAAAATTACTACTAATAATATTAAAGACTAAACATAATACAGAAACTTTTTTTTTATTCCGATTACAAAATATATAAAAATTTACTCGTCAAATATTTTTCAATAGGCCAGCAGAATCGTGGTTAAAATTTTACTCCAACACGTTAAACAGAAGTTGCCCAACTATTCTTTACATTAGCATGGGAAACCATAATAGACTGGATTCTCTACGATCTTTCCATTCAATTACTGCGCTCAATATATATATTAAAGCTTAGGTTACACGTGTATAACATTGTATAATACCTTGAGATTATAGTTTATTATTAATATGTCATCTATATTTATATAAACTAACTGACAAAGCGACAGCTGCTAAAATTTAAGTATATAATTACATCAAGCATTTTGAGTAACACATTATAAATGACAAAGCGCAAGCTGCAATTTAATTTTGGGACTAGGCCTTAAATTTTAAGGCCGAGTGCGGTAATTCCATGGAGCTGTTAAGCATTTTAAACACTCTATAAAAAATAAACTTAAAAAATCCATGGATTATCCGTGCGGGTCCATGGCGTCCGTGGATCACTTATGGCCCCCTGTCGTGTATGCCGAATGCGAGACTATACGGCAGGCCCACCTCTGTTTTCATAGAGGTGCCAATTAAAGGGGCACGCAGTCCTGGCTGGCGCTAACAATGGACCTTATCGCACTGTAAACCTAAACAATGAACAATAGGTTTTAAAGCTTCATTAAACACTGTTAGGATGGTAGCCCTCGGACGAACGCTACTCCGTCAGGTAGCAAGCCGAACCGTAAGCTGCCTGTTCCTGGAATTCGGACGAAACGCTACGCCACGTAAAAACTGACCAAAGCGGGCGATCGCTGCGCCTTAGGGTACGGTTGGGAAACGCATTAAATTTAACACACAGCCAAAAATGAAATTGGTCACACGGACGTGAAAAAAATGCACGGTCGTCAACTCTTCTGCGTTTTCAAGGTCTCCCGCATCGAAATGCAACCTCCTGTGTTTTATTTACGTTTTTAACATGCACGAGGATGGTCACACACTGTTCAAAATGCCGCTAAATAGCATTTGTTTATTTACTTGCTACTATGGTAATTAATTCTGGTCTCCATGGTGTTTTGACATCTTTATACGCGTCACACATCGACTGTGAATAAACCGCTTAATATTTAATGTATTTCATTACTTATTTATTGCATCAACAGAAACACGTATAAACATAAATTGTATAGTCGTTTAAGACAATTACAAAATATAAAGACGTATCTGCATTTTCAAATTATGTCAAAACCGTTAACTCAAAAACGTTAGGTTCTTTATTTTAAGTGTTACTGTGTTATAAGCATTGTATATATACAGATTAAACATTATGTTTTCCTCAGCCATGGCTTTTATTTATTTCAGCAGTAAACTAAAAACCAGTAACCGTTGTCATCTAACCTCACAAATAAGAACAACACGTATTCCGCTTTTTATTAAGAAATAGGATATTTACAATTAGTACACTTCTTCTTTCCCAAATCGTAATATATCGATACAATCTCATATTAAAAACATCGAAAATGTATTGCAGGAACGGATAAAGGTGCAGTTCCGTTGCCGCTAAATAGCATTTGTTTATTTAATTGTTACTATGGTAATTAATTCTGGTCTCCATGGTGTTTTGACATCTTTATATGCGTCAACAGAAGGGCATAATTAAAAGGGCCTAAATCGTGCAAACGGGGCAAAATATCAAATTCCAAGTTAGACAGTGTTTTTTACCATGTATCAAAGGCAAAACACTGTCAAAATTTGGTGTCAATCGGTGTAACGGTGCGAATTTGTATTCAGTACAATGAAATCCCCAGACTTTGAGTTTTATATATATAATTAACTTTTAAGTTTTATATATAGACTAACTTTTACTTAAAATTGGTACTAAGCAATTACCCAAGTACAATAAAAAGATATTTCAAAATTTTGAAGAAGTGAAAAATGGATCTTTTACTTTCTAAAATATTGATGCTTTTTAAGTATAATAAAAAAATCAGTTACAATCCTTTAAAGGATAACTAAATATGGGAAAACTAGTCTCTAAACTGATGAAACCTGATTAAAACAATAAAATTGTTTTTCATACTTTTTTCTCGGTAATGTAATACAATTTATTAAAACGTCAATAAATCCATCTGTGTTAGGTTCGACAAAGCCTTCAATAAAGGCAACAGTTCATCGGACTTACGGACCATCTTGCGTGTATAAGGGACCTTTATTTAGCTTACACCTAACAATTAGATGAACCCAATGTCTATGCTTAGTCTTTCAGTTTAATGCACATAACAACACACAACATGCACTTTTGAAAACATAACACATTCAGCGAGATCGGTGGCAACGCTGTGAAGTAGTAACCCTGCTACATGCTACCCGACCCCCCAAATATTAACCAGTAATAAACAATGTTTACGCAGACTCATGTCTGTCCGGTAGCAAACCTCAGATTTTTCCGATGTAGCTGATGGGCCACATCGGTGAAGTGTGATAGTCTCCGAAAGGAGAAGGTTGAGTCAAGCTCGGCGACCTTACCAGTGGACGGAATTCAGGAACTTTCCCTGGCCTTCTCTGGAAAGCTGACATGGTTTTAGTACTAGATTGTTTTTGTAGGCTTCTTCAAAAGTGTTGCCTGGTCGAGGTGCAACGGAGAAGCACTGCTTCTTCTCCAGCCACAGCTCTTTTCATCTTCGTATCTATTCCCTAGTGTGTCACAGTAAACTAAGAAATACGTATGTCTTACCTTTTTTTTATTTTACTCTTATCAAGACTTTTGTTTCAAACGTTTAATGGTATCCAGCATTACCTATCTCTTCGGGTTTGAATTAGACAGTTGAAAAGTGATGTGCAGTAGCCAGGTGAAAAGTGAGGTGTAATCTTCGCCTAGGTCATTGTTGATGGGGTGGTCAGTAAGCTACCCTCTTAATGAGAGTATAGGGTTAGTTCTAATGTCTGCTTACCAAAGATTTTAAGAAGTCTTGTGCGAGATACGCTTCGAACACCTGTCCTATACTACACATTTCAGACTGCCATAAAAAGGTAGCTTGAATGTGCAACTGTCCATGAAAAAACGTCAAGGTAAGAATGGAATTTAATTTTACTTCCATGTTCCATAAGGAAATGAAAGTACTGTATGGTCATGGCGAAAAAATCGTGTTCGAGATAACAGCTGATTATGATTGTACTACCCTCAAAACATGAAGAAAAGTCATTTTTCGAAAATTGTCTGTGTATGTGTCTGTCTGTCTGTCTGTGTATAGAATTATTTCTATGGCAAACGATAACAGCCGCAAATTCAAACAAAATCAAATAATGTTTTGCATACAGCCGTGAATTGTAGAGTACTCAAGGCTTATTGTTTTTAATGAAGATCGGTTAAGATAAAGGGGTAGTTTACCAGCAACGTTTTACGTTTTACCAAGGGTAATTTTTTCTATGACGAACGATAACTGCCAAAAAATTAAATGTTATTAATGTAATAATTATTACAATAATGCATGGTAATAACACAACGTACATTACGTAATACACTATAATACATTGTTATGCCACTACAGAGCATTGTAGATGTTTCTCGGCTGTTGAGCTGTAATGTTGGTGTGCGTACAAATTGCGGCTACTTTTAGTATTAAAATTAATTAAAAATGTAGTATTCAAGATAAAGTTATGAAATTTTTAACTTATCTAAATCACTAACCTATAAACCATTTGCCAAGTCAATCTGCAATTTGCTTTATATATTTATAAGACAAGATTTGCAACTTAATTTTGCAACGAAAAAACAAAAATTTGTATCTCCACGTACTAAATCTGTACAAAACCAATGGTTATTGTACTGAGTTGCGAGTTTTTAATTTATAAACACTTCTGTCGCTAGTGTACGCTTTTTAAAATACAATATGACTTTTCATTATATTGTATGTAGAGCGAGTAGCCAAACATAACTTCATTTCAGGAATTGTTGCATAAATTAGATTGAGAGATAGTAAATGTTGTAGTATTATAGTTGTCTAATCTTTAACACTGTTAACTGCTACAGTTTAAAACAAGCAATACACGTTATAATTTATAACATACCGAAGTGTTTCAACTACGACCGCAAGAAAAGGAAACGGTACACATGCGTATGGAGCCTATAACTTGGAGTTGATCAGACAGAACTATTTTAGTTATCCAATTATTAAACAAATATACTAATAACAATTTGATTTGAGACAACTACAAAATTCTATATTTTTATAAAATCTTTGAGAGCGTGGCGATTTACTAAACTGCGAAAGCACACTGAATTCGTTTCGGTGCTTAAAAATAATGAGGGCGATGTGTTTTATAAAGTATGTGATTAAAAAGGACCCATTATTTTCAGCATTTCAGATTTTGTAATCTGAAAAACGAGATGTGGAGTTGCACGTTAAGAGACAGTCATGTTCTGTATAACAATGATTCAAAATTGTTTGTAACAGCCCGAATTTCCGCTCCCCTCAGCCAGCGACCCTGGCAGGGGCCTTTCTCGCCAGTCCCTAGGTACGATTCACAACTCCAACTCGTTAAAATAAACGGCAAATTAAATTCGTGAAACGACTTGGAAATAAGAAAATATCTTTCCAAAATACCTGCAATATACTCTGTGATTCTATTGGGTAGTTAACGTCTCTGAATAAATTATTACACACTAGAGAAATCGACAGGCACAACACACATAAAAAATTATTACACTCGTATAACATTAAATCTTCTGCATTGCCCAATGCACTCTACACCTAAATATAGGCTAATAACAGTCAAGAAGTCAAAAGTTGATTAATAGCAATAATTCAGCACACACAAAAATACTTTCCAGTTAGACTAATTTCGCATATCAGTTGTGTCAAACAACTGGCAGACGTGACTGACTGAACTGCAGTTACTCTGTATATATAAATGACACCAATCTAGTGAACATCTATAATCGCAAAGGAAACAATAAGATTCTTTACTCAGTGTTGCTAGACCATCGTAAAAAATTTTATACTGAATCATGATATCACTGGAACTTGCTAGTTACTTATCACGTGCTTGTGCGACCAACTGCATACATACGAATCAGGCAGTACCACATGTACACGTTATACGAGTACTTTATACCTCATGCGTGTAATACGTCATTTTGGACGCTATTATAGTAACATATCGCTGTGTGGTTTTTATACGAAACATAAAGGTTTTTTTATTCAAGGCGATCAGTTACACATATTGATAAAGTAAAATTTAAATTTACCATTTTCATACGTCTTGATATTTGCCGTGTGTGCTTATGTATGTAATGTTAAAGTGTGCTACATGTTCCCTTCGTGATATTTTGGCGTGATTACGCTTGATAATGAGACATTTGTCTCGAAAAACGTCGTAATTAAAACAAGATGAAATCATGGAACAGATAAAACTCGTAAATTTTAATTTTATTTTACCTATAAACATTGTCACAGTTTAGTACTGTGGAATCTTTAAATTAATCAGTTAATTACAGGTTTGCCAGTCCAAAAAATACAATTACAAATGACAAAAAGCACTTTACGTTTTGATAAGTATGGACTTACTTATTCTTGCATGGATGCGCTTACTTTGCTTCTTCAGGTAACAAAGATGTGAGAGTAGAATGAAAGCAACGGAATGATAAAAAGTCATTAGTGAACGGATAATACAATCACATTTGCTTTACTTTAATGACAAATCAATTTAATTAAGGGAAAACAGTCACTGGAAAATTTTTTTCATTAATTTCCTTAAAGTCTGTTCAGATAATTTGATGAAATTTCTATAGTATGTTACACTCACAGAATTACAAGTTAACACCAATAGACATTTTTATAAATTGAAATCTGATGATTTTATGTTTTGTATTACAACTACTGCAAAACGAGTATTAAAGAGGAAACATAATTTTTACAGAATTTCTCTAATTTGTTTATTAAATATTAAAATTTATCGATTACATGCTTTGAAATGGGCCAATAAAACTCAGGTACGAACTTACCTACAATTCATTAAGCATACATTTAAGAGTGAATACACTAGCATGGGGAACTATAAAACGATCGGATTCACTAGGACCTTACCATTTACACGCCAGGGTCTACATTTACTCGCGGCGTGAGTTTACAGCTTTTCAAACACGTGTGTGTACCTATACTTTAAGAGCAGTTCCGAGCTAGCTATTGGAAGGGGAGAGCGTCCATCTAAAACCCATATTATAATTTTGGCCGTGGCGGAATGTAACCGTAGGCGCTTCGTATGGCGCGCTATACACTACAGTGTACGCCACGGCCTCTCTTTTACGAGTTTAAAATTATACTTATTTTAAATATGAAAGGGATTTTGAGTGACGAGATCGTGGAAGCTTTCGTATTCCTCCAATTACTACTACTGTAGAAACTAGCTCACGTTGAAACTTTTCTCGACTTTTGCCTACCCGATTGGTCGCTCTGGCCCCGCACATGGTCTCTATAATTATTATGCCCAAATCACTTTCACTTTTCAGTTGTGTTTTACTCCAATTGTTTGTTGGTTTATATTAGTTAAATTGAAGCTGTCTGCTTACATGTTACTTATTGAAAGCGCGTCATTTAAGTTAAAGTGCTTTGTTGTAACAGGTTTCAGCTTTACAATCAAATGCGTAAAATGGTGTCGTTCTCGTATGCACCACAAAAGTTATGTATAATCATCTTACCTCACAATTTATCATTTTGTCCCGTTTCAAACTCAAACTCATGAACTCGTTTGTGATGTGAAGGAATGTTTTACAAGAGAGAGTGGCAACAATAGAATAATTTTTTTCAACAAAAAAGCCTAAGCAGGCATCTGCTACATTAAAATAGACAAGAACGGAATTTAAACATCTGCAACAAAAAAGGAAGAAAATTACTGTTGAAAAAATTTTAGAACTATTAACACCGAACAAAATACGTGGGAAATACGCCTACGCATAAAAAAGTGACACGCATTTATAATAATGAAATTTGTTGGCATATTCGTGATTTTTCCGTGGAAAAGAACACTCGTCACTCATCACTCATCACTCATCATTTGTGGCTTCCATGAAGGATAATAATTTACTCTATGATAGTCTGCTATCACTTCTAGTGATTTAAAAACCCATTGGTATTACACACAAAAAGACAGATGGACTTCAATTGTTACTGGAGAGAGAAAATATTCTATTTGGCGCTGCAGATTTTTAAGACAAACAGAAATAAAGACGAGAAATTTTAATTTTTCCTGCCTTAATACTCGTCTGCTTTTACTACACCTGGGTTAATACGGCCACACTGTGGTAAAAGGATTGACACATGACACAAGATAAGTGACTGGCAATACCTGTAGAAAAGGAGGCAAAATTATCCTGCTTCACCATGTCAACTCCAAGGGTTACTAACCAATTGTCTTCTTTTATTTACGTACGAAAAACAAATGATTATCATAAACAAAAGAGCCACTAGATGTTTTTGAAGTACTTCAAAGGATATTTGTATAAAAGGTTCGATAAACCCTTGGTCGTTGTACGGTCAATACACCATACCATACCAAAATGCTGGGTAAAACATTTAAAAATCCTCTATGTTGATAAAGCTCCTTCTCTTAAAATCGGGTAACAAAGACTTTCAAAAACACCGAGATCATTATTTGAAAAAATACGGTCGTGTAAAGTATTCAAGATCTTTTCAATTGATTTTTATTGAGTTCGGATCCAGTAATTACAAGCGAAAGAGGATGTTATCAACGAAAAACATTTGACCTTGCCTGAAAAAGAATTGGACTTATTAGAATTACCACCCGTTAATAGCCTTTATGAAGAAAATGTTAAAAGCTAAGGAAACGACGATTACTATGACGATGATTACGATGATGATTAAGATGTGTATTCACAATCTGATAACAATTAATTGTGTTAAACTTTACAATCAATTATAATCAAATTCAATATTTTTATATTAAATATTGCTGTACACAATTTTAGATTTAAAAAAAAAGATTTCATATTAAATTGTAATTTTGTTAAAATAATTGTTCGTTTATGAAGAAATATTCATTTTAGAAATCCACTCATTTATTTTCAATTTTCAAAGCCTCTTGCCCTATTGTGCACCGTGACGAATATTGGCCTTGAGCGGGTAGGCCACAGGACATTCGGGGTCCGCGGGGAGCGGAGTTTCCATTTTTTTCTGCTTATTGGGAGAAGTAGCGTGAACGGGCCCAAGCGTGAGCACGGATGGGGCGGAAGGCGGGCTACACCCGACTGAAGCAGAAGCAGTTTCGTACCTACTGTTGGAGCACTGAAGTGGTGGCTGAGAAGGTCCGCTCCGTTGCAATTCCCCAACGCGTCGTCGCCCATCGCTTTCTGTCTGAGGTACTTAAGGCAAAGCCTGGAAACTACTGAATGTAGCTCGCTCGTATAATCTGATTGGCTGACAACTTTACGATTGTTCGCCACACCAGAAGAGCCTACCATTTCTTACACCTAGCACCTATCCATGAGTAGACTAGCCATCAAAAGAAAGTAGCAAAGCGAGAAGGTCCACCCGACGGGAGCGCCATCAGAAACGAAAGCACAGTACAAATATCGGTATGGAGAACCATACATGACTTCCATGTTCTAAGATTTATATTTAAAATCATATTCGAAATGAAATATTTCCATAGAAACTACGTCTTTCTACTTAGTGCTTCAGCATTAACCACAGTACTGTGGTCACTAACGTATACCACCTCACGTTTTCGCACTCGATTTTCACCGATGATGGCAGTCGATAGCACTGCCGAAAACTCTGGTTTTGCAGAAAACATTGGACTACGGCTAAAGAGCCCGGGAAGGAATTTTAACAAAGAACTACTTCTCTGTTGCCGATAACGTAGTACACATATAAAAAATTCTCCCCTCCAACTTCAACTATAATTTTTAATAATAGAAAAAAATTACCCCCACCCCGTTCACCTAACCTCTTCATTTATAGATATTTCATCTAAGTTTCTACAGTGGATTATTATGAGCTTCTTATCAGGATACTTTATTTATAAAAATTAAGTAATTTACTCTTGTTAAATCATAAAATGTTTCAGGTAAACTACCCCTTTCTCTTTTACCGATCTTCTCCAAAATCAATAGACCTTCCGTCCTCTACAATTCAGGGATGCATGCAAAAAAATATTTGATTCTGTTTGAATGCGCGGCAGTTATCGTTCGTCATGGAAACATTTCTCTTGTTACAACATAAAATGTTGCAGGTAAACTACCCCTTTCCCTTAACCGATCTTCACCAAAAACAATAAGTCTTTAGTACTCAACAAATCAGGGCTGTATGCAAAAACTTATTTGATTCTGTTTGAATTTGCGGCTCTTATCGTTTGCCATAGAAAATACCCTTTTAAAACAAAACGTTGCAGGTAAACTACCCCTTTCCCTTAACCGATCTTCACCAACACCAAAAGGTCTTGAGAACTCTACAATTCAGGGCAGTATGCAAAACATTATTTGATTATGTTTGAACACACAGCAGACACACACACAGACACTTTTCGAAAAACGACTTTTTTCATGTTTTGAGTGTAGTACAATCAGAATCTGCAATAATCTCGAACACGATTTTTTTTGCCATCACCATACTTCCATTTCCTTAAGGAACATGGAAGTAAATATCGGTATGGAGTACCATACATGACTTCCATATTCTAAGATTTATATTTAAAATTATTTTCGAAATGAAATATTACCATAGAAACTACTTCTTTCTACTTACTGCTTCAGCCTTAACCACAGTACTGTGGTCACTAACGTATACCACCTCACGTTATCGCACTCGATTTTCACTGATGATGGAAGTCGATGGCATTGCCGAAATGTCTGGTTTTGTAGAAAACATTGGACTACGGCCAAATATCCCGGGAAGGAATTTTAACAAAAACTACTTCTTTGTTGCCGATAACGTTGTACACATATATATCAGTGGCGAAGTTACATGGAGGCAATTGAGGCAATGCCTACCCTAAAAAATTCTGTAGAATAAAAATTATAAATACGTATGAACTACATAACGTAAAGATTATACATTGTTACTGTGACTGTCAAATTTATTAAACCGAAACGTGCTTTATTGAGCGACCGCTAGATGGTGACAGGTGAGATTCGGCATAGTTCGTTTAAAGCGAATGAGGCAACCTGAACTTGCCTCAGCGTTTTTTGTATACATCGTATGTAAGCAATGTAGTGGTGTGATAGGGAAGTGTAGGGAGGGGGGATTGTCCCGCGCTGTACACATAGAGCGTTGAGGCATGCCTCACTTCTGTGGTCCAAACAGTTAAGTTAAAGCGCCTGTGTTGTTTCTAAGTGTTTATTTTATGCGGTTATTAAAAGTGTCACTGTTATTCCGCTGAACTAACAGATGATCAAGATTGTTATTTGAATTATTTGTAACATTAAACATATATATAGAAACTAACCAAGTTTAAAAATTTGAAGTTCAATCAGTTGTATTATTGTGTATGACTAATACAAGGATTGTTCAATAGACACACGTATAGAGCTGTAAAGCATTTTTTATTCAACGATTTTAAAAGAAGTCTCCAATAACATTAAGACATGAGTTCCACTGTTGCGCTAACCTGTAGATTCCCTGCTAGTAAAATTCTTACGGCTGTTTGTGGAACCATTCGGTTACAGCAACTCTACCTCAGCGTCCGATTTGACCCACCGTCCTTTTAGTGATTCCTTAAAAAAAATTTAAGATAAGATTTTTGCCTACCCATTCATTAACTACTAGCTTCGCCAGTAAGCAAATTGATGTCCATTTTTTCGGCTTGCACGCGTTATGTTGGTGTGGGTTTCGGCACTTTCCATTTAAAAAGCGTGCAAACGTAAGAAAATAAACATGAGTGAGGCCAGAAATAACGTGAATTGTGTGTTTGGGTCTTACCTGCCTTTTTATTGCCGTATTAAATGAAAAATATTATATTACATTAAAATTAAAAAATTTTAATTTTATTGCCTGGCAACAAAATTATTTTATTTTTAACAATTACCATTGTTTCAAAAAGTTTAAATAAATTTGCAAGTACTTTACTCTTGTTAAAACGTAAAAGGTTGCAGGTAAACTACCCCTTCCCCTTAACCGATCTTCACTAAAATCGAAAGTCCTTGAGACCTCTACAATTCAGGGATGTATGCAAAAAATTATTTGATTCTGTTTGAATTTGCGGCTGTTATCGTTTGCCATAGGAAATACGCTTGATAAAAAAACGGTGCAGGTAAACTACCCCTTCCCCTTAACCGATCTTCACCAAAAACAATAGGTCTTGAGAACTCTACAATTTAGGGCTGTATGCAAATAATCGTTTGATTCTGTTTGAATTTGCGGCTGTTATCGTTTGCCATAGAAAATACCCTTGTTAAAACATAAATCGTTACAGGTAAACTACCCCTTTCCCTTAACCGATCTTCACCAAAAACAATAGGTCGTGAAACCTCTACAATTCAGGGCTGTATACGAAACATTATTTAAGTCTGTTTGAATTTGCGGCTGTTATCGTTTGCCAAAAAAAAAATTTCCCTTGATAAAAAAAACCGTTGCAGGTAAACTACCCCTTCCCCTCAACCGATCTTCACCAAAAACAATAGGTCGCGAGTACTCTACAAATCAGGGCTGCATGCAAAATATTATTTGATTCTGTTTGAATTTGCGGCAGTTATCGTTTGCCATAGAAAATACGCTTGATAAAAAACGTTGCTGGTAAACTACCCCTTTCCCTTAACCGATCTTCACCAAAAACAATAGTTCTTGAGAACTCTACAATTTAGGGCAGTATGCAAATAATCTTTTGATTCTGTTTGAATTTGCGGCTGTTATCGTTTGCCATAAGAAATACCCTTGTTAAAACATAAAACGTTACAAGTAAACTACCCCTTTCCCTTAACCGATCTTCACCAAAAACAAAAGATCTTGAGAACTCTACAATTCAGGGCTGTATACGAAACATTATTTGATTCTGTTTGAATTTGCGGCTGTTATCGTTTGCCAAAAAAAAAAATTTCCCTTGATAAAAAAAAACGTTGCAGGTAAACTACCCCTTTCCATCAACCGATCTTCACCAAAAACAATAGGTCGCGAGTCCTCTACAAATCAGGGCTGTATGCAAAAAATTATTTGATTCTGTTTGAATTTGCGGCAGTTATCGTTTGCCATAGAAAAAAAATCTACAGACACACACACACACACACACACACACAGACACTTTTCGGAAAACGACTTTTTTTCATGTTTTGAGTGAAGTAGAATCAGAATCTGCAATAATCTCGAACACGATTTTTTTTGCCATCACCATACTTCCATTCCTTAAGGAATATGGAAGTAAAACAGTCTGCACTGCACTACACTAACAGTTAGAGACGAAGCCTCACAAAACCCACTGCCTCCCCTCAACTCTAGGCCAAATTATTTTTGCTGCTTAATTAATACTCTGCTCTCATTCATTCTTCCCACTTTATTGCAACTCTTGACAAAATCTTTAAAATTACGTATGTTCTAAACGCATACTTATATTCTGTCCTCGCCAGTGTTCGTCGACAAAAGATCTTCTACGCCTCGACTTTTTCATCGCGAAAGGCATAGCATTACACGAACACACACACGCAGTCTTCTCAGTGTCAGCTTCACATATTTCACACCACGCGTCATCACTAATTCTAAAACAGTGTAATTTAGCCTTTAAGTTTTCATGTCCCGATAAAAACTGCATAGCTTAGTGGTTTACATTCAAAGCGGACAGGTTCAATCTTTCCTTTATATTAGGAAAGTACTGATATGTTACCCTGACTTTAGTGCCTGTATTTTACCTCTGCTGCCACTTTTCAATCGATGGAACAATAGTAAACCAATCGGTGGGCCATTACACTTTTGCACTACACAGCTCAAGCCGGGAATTTGTGCAGATAGCGTTGCCGGAGTTGTAATATCTATAGCGTGTCACAAAAGCTAATGTAGCACACTACTTAAAGACGGCGCTTAGCCAAATATCAGGCGCACACTCCACTCATGCGTGGTTGCTAACAGGATCAGTATGATCAGGGCAATACCCAACATTGCAGAATGACAAGTTATCACCTAGCTCTTGCTTGTTAAGAGCCTTGCTGTTGGTGGATCTGGGCGAGAGCTATCAGAGAACCTTCCAGTTAGATGTACAAACAGAAAATCAGAATTCTTCTATTCACACTGTTAAAAAGAGATTTCATATTATCAACACAGTTATAACACGCTGCAATTAAAGATCATACTCATATAATTAAATTAGCCTACTAATAAATAATTACTTAATTACTTATTCGTAAATCAGCCTAATAATTTAATTCGCCTTTTATAACCACAGCCACATTAATTTTTTTTCAATTATTTTTTCTTAGTTATGTTACCATATAACATAATGTCATCCGATATCTCGGAAATACATTAAGCAAACACATTCAAGTCGCAGGAACAGCATACAACCGAAATCTCAGACAGAATATACAATTCAACGTTAACCAGCCGATAAATTATGTTTTAGTGTCACGTTCAAATTCTAGTATCCTAGTCGTGTTAGTTTTGTATCACACTGATTTTTATAGTTTTGTAAACATGTACAAAACAGATACAAATGCTAATTTGTCTTGATTACCATGATGAATTATATTGTAGTAGACAACTTAGCATTTATTACGATTCCTTTTTTATTCATCCAGCAACAGCCTCCAGTAAAACTAACTAAAGTAAGTAAAAGCGTAGAAAGTATAAGTAAGAAAATTTTTTTTGTGGAATTTTAATCCTTATTCGGAAACGGAAAAATGAAAAACTGAATGGAATGGATGGAAAGAATGAGTGAAAGGTGACGATCAAAATGAAGATAAATTAAACACATCTATATAAGCGAAATAATCTAGGAAACCTAAGGTTAGTAATCAAAATGGTAATATTTCATTGTAGAGGTAAGACAAATCTCTCAAAATAATTTCGTAAATAGACATGCGAGATGCATGAATCGAATATATTAAATACCTAATTCTTCTTATCGGGTTTTTAATTTAGCTTTTCGATTTTGACAAAGTTGTGGATTTTTCTGGAAACAAGAAATATTTATTTTCATGGTTATTTTTCGCTCATATGTTTTGTGTTCACACCATTATCCTTATAATTTTAGCTACTAGAGCCTTTATCTCTGGACATATTTTAATGAACAATTTCGATAAATATCACTATAATATTGACGACTCGGAACACAAAGTTTTTTATAAGTAAAAACGTAAAGTTTTACCTTACAGCCTAAACCGGCTTTCACCTATAGAAGGCTTCATCAGAGGCTGTCGTTAGTAGCGCTCTGATGAAGCCTTCTATAGGTGAAAGCCGGTTTAGGCTGTAAGGTAAAACTTTACGTTTTTACTTATAAAAAAATTTGTGTTCCGAGTCGTCAATATTATAGTGATATTTAGTTAAGTAACGGACACGTCATGGACAACGAAATCCAAGAACAATTTCGGTCAGATGAATTCCTTCTCTGCTGCAGAATAACTATAGTCACCACATAAAAGTAGCATTTAGCTAGCAATTATGACTAAATATATATTTTTAATGTGATGAAAGACGAAATAACTACATTATCTGTGAGTAAGTAGTGATACACACGCTACTCGAACTGGCTTCATCCTAATATGTGATCATTGACGTAACGGACGCGTAATGCAGTGACTGTATGGAAAATGTCGCTCAAAATGAAGACAAACGAAAGGCATCTCTAAAAGGGAATTATGTTTCAAGCAGTCCGAAACAGGACGTAACTTTTCCTTATAAAAATAATTGTTGTATAATTAAAGGGCAGTACTAAGAAATGGGTTTCATACTTCAATAAATAAAGAAAAAGTTTAAATATTCATGTTTATAATTATATTAGTATTTGTGTTTGTATTTGTATTTGTATTTGTATTTGTATTTATATGATCTTTAATTGCAGCGTGTTATAACTGTGTTGATAATATGAAATCTCTTTTTAACAGTGTGAATAGAAGAATTCTGATTTTCTGTTTGTACATCTAACTGGAAGATTCTCTGATAGCTCTCGCCCAGATCCACCAACAGCAAGGCTCTTAACAAGCAAGAGCTAGGTGATAACTTGTCATTCTGCAATGTTGGGTATTGCCCTGATCATACTGATCCTGTTAGCAACCACGCATGAGTGGAGTGTGCGCCTGATATTTGGCTAAGCGCCGTCTTTAAGTAGTGTGCTACATTAGCTTTTGTGACACGCTATAGGTATTACAACTCCGGCAACGCTATCTGCACAAATTCCC
This sequence comes from Magicicada septendecula, assembly GCA_034769895.1. NCBI lineage: Eukaryota > Metazoa > Arthropoda > Insecta > Hemiptera > Cicadidae > Magicicada > Magicicada septendecula. The sequence continues at coordinate 147,940,772 of CM068375.1, read as the reverse complement.
GGCTTGAGCTGTGTAGTGCAAAAGTGTAATGGCCCACCGATTGGTTTACTATTGTTCCATCGATTGAAAAGTGGCAGCAGAGGTAAAATACAGGCACTAAAGTCAGGGTAACATATCAGTACTTTCCTAATATAAAGGAAAGATTGAACCTGTCCGCTTTGAATGTAAACCACTAAGCTATGCAGTTTTTATCGGGACATGAAAACTTAAAGGCTAAATTACACTGTTTTAGAATTAGTGATGACGCGTGGTGTGAAATATGTGAAGTTGACACTGAGAAGACTGCGTGTGTGTGTTCGTGTAATGCTATGCCTTTCGCGATGAAAAAGTCGAGGCGTAGAAGATCTTTTGTCGACGAACACTGGAGAGGACAGAATATAAGTATGCGTTTAGAACATATGTAATTTTAAAGTTTTTGTCAAGAGTTGCAATAAAGTGGGAAGAATGAATGAGAGCAGAGTATTAATTAAGCAGCAAAAATAATTTGGCCTAGAGTTGAGGGGAGGCAGTGGGTTTTGTGAGGCTTCGTCTCTAACTGTTAGTGTAGTGCAGTGCAGACTGTTTTACTTCCATATTCCTTAAGGAATGGAAGTATGGTGATGGCAAAAAAAATCGTGTTCGAGATTATTGCAGATTCTGATTCTACTACACTCAAAACATGAAAAAAAGTCGTTTTCCGAAAAGTGTCTGTGTGTCTGTGTGTCTATGTGTCTGTCTGTCTGTCTGTCTGTAGATTTTTTTTCTATGGCAAACGATAACTGCCGCAAATTCAAACAGAATCAAATAATTTTTTGCATACAGCCCGGTTTTGCAGAGTTCTCGCGACCTATTGTTTTTGGTGAAGATCGGTTGAGGGAAAGGGGTAGTTTACCTGCAACGGTTTTTTTTTAGCAAGGGAAATTTTGTTTGTTTGGCAAACGATAACAGCCGCAAATTCAAACAGAATCAAATAATGTTTCGCATACAGCCCTGAATTGTAGAGTTCTCAAGACCTATTGTTTTTGGTGAAGATCGGTTAAGGGAAAGGGGTAGTTTACCTGTAACGTTTTATGTTTTAACAAGGGTATTTCCTATGGCAAACGATAACAGCCGCAAATTCAAACAGAATGAAAAGATTATTTGCATACAGCCCTAAATTGTAGAGTTCTCAATACCTTTTGTTTTTGGTGAAGATCGGTTAAGGGAAAGGGGTAGTTTACCTACAACGTTTTTTTAACAAGGGTATTTTCTATGGCAAACGATAACAGCCGCAAATTCAAACAGAATCAAATAATTTTCTGCATACAGCCCTGATTTGTAGAGTACTCAAGACCTATTGTTTTTGGTGAAGATCGGTTGAGGGGAAGGGGTAGTTTACCAGCAACGTTTTTTATCATGCGTATTTTCTATGGCAAACGACAACTGCCGCAAATTCAAACAGAATCAAATAATTTTTTGCATACAGCCCTGATTTATAGAGTACTCGCGACCTATTGTTTTTGGTGAAGATCGGTTGAGGGGAAGGGGTAGTTTACCAGCAACGGTTTTTTTTATCAAGGGAAATTTTTTTTTTTTTTGGCAAACGATAACAGCCGCAAATTCAAACAGAATCAAATAATGTTTCGCATACAGCCCTGAATTGTAGATTTCTCAAGACCTATTGTTTTTGGTGAAGATCGGTTGAGGGAAAGGGGTAGTTTATTTTCTATGGCAAACGATAGCAGCCGCAAATTCAAACAGAATCAACTACTCTTTTGCATACAGCCCTGAATTGTAGAGTTCCAGAGTCCTATTTGTGTTGGTGAAGATCGGTAAAGGGAAAGGGGTAGTTTACCGGCAACGTTTTATGTTTTAACAAGGGTATTTTCTATGGCAAACGGTAACAGCCGCAAATTCAAACAGAATCAAATAATGTTTTGCATGCAGCCCTGATTTGTAGAGTACTAAAGACCAATTGTTTTTGGTGAAGATCGGTTAAGGGAAGGGGTAGTTTACCTGCACGTTTTTTGTTTTATCAAGAGTATTTTCTATGGCAAACGATAACAGCCGCAAATTCAAACAGAATCATATAATATTTTGCATGCAGCCCTGAATTGTAGAGTTCTCAAGACCTGTTGGTTTTGGTGAAGATCGGTTAAGGGAATAGGGTAGTTTACCTGCAACATTTTATGTTTTAACAAGGGTAATTTTTTACTTCTATATTCCTTAAGGAATGGAAGTATGGTGATGGCAAAAAAAATCGTGTTCGAGATTATTGCAGATTCTGATTCTACTACACTCAAATCATGAAAAAAAGTCGTTTTCCGAAAAGTGTGTGTGTGTGTGTCTGTCTGTGTGTGTGTCTGTAGATTTTTTTTCTATGGCAAACGATAACTGCCGCAAATTCAAACAGAATCAAATAATTTTTTGCATGCTGCACTGACTTGCAGAGTACTCGCGACCTATTGTTTTTGGTGAAGATCGGTTGAGGGAAAGGGGTAGTTTACCTGCAACGGTTTTTTTTTAGCAAGGGTAATTTTGTTTGTTTGGCAAACGATAACAGCCGCAAATTCAAACAGAATCAAATAATGTTTTGCATACTGCCCTGAATTGTAGAGTTCTCAAGATCTTTTGATTTTGGTGAAGATCGGTTAAGGGAAAGGGGTAGTTTACCTGTAACGTTTTATGTTTTAACCAGGGTATTTCCTATGGCAAACGATAACAGCCGCAAATTCAAACAGAATCAAAAGATTATTTGCATACAGCCCTAAATTGTAGAGTTCTCAAGACCTATTGTTTTTGGTGAAGTTCGGTTGAGGGAAAGGGGTAGTTTACCTGCAACGTTTCCTTAACAACGGTATTTTCTATGGCAAACGATAACAGCCGCAAATTCAAACAGAATTAAATAATGTTTTGCATACAGCCCTGACTTGTAGAGTACTCAAGACCTATTGTTTTTGGTGAAGATCGGTTAAGGGAAATGGGTAGTTTACCTGTAACGTTTTATGTTTTAACAAGGGTATTTCCTATGGCAAACGATAACAGCCGCAAATTCAAACAGAATCAAAAGATTATTTGCATACAGCCCTAAATTGTAGAGTTCTCAAGACCTATTGTTTTTGGTGAAGATCGGTTGAGGGAAAGGGGTAGTTTACCTGCAACGTTTTTTTAACAAGGTTATTTCCTATGGCAAACGATAACAGCCGCAAATTCAAACAGAATGAAAAGATTATTTGCATACAGCCCTAAATTGTAGAGTTCTCAATACCTTTTGTTTTTGGTGAAGATCGGTTAAGGGAAAGGGGTAGTTTACCTACAACGTTTTTTTAACAAGGGTATTTTCTATGGCAAACGATAACAGCCGCAAATTCAAACAGAATCAAAAGATTATTTGCATACAGCCCTAAGTTGTAGAGTTCTCAAGACCTTTTGTTTTTGGTGAAGATCGGTTGAGGGAAAGGGGTAGTTTACCAGCAACGTTTTTTTAACAAGGTTATTTTCTATGGCAAACGATAACAGCCGCAAATTCAAACAGAATCAAATAATGTTTTGCATACAGCCCTGATTTGTAGAGTACTCAAGACCTATTGTTTTTGGTGAAGATCGGTTAAGGGGAAGGGGTAGTTTACCTGCAACGTTTTTTTATCAAGCGTATTTTATATGGCAAACGATAACAGCCGCAAATTCAAACAGAATCAAATAATTTTTTGCATACGTCCCTGAATTGTAGCGGTCTCAATGACTTTCGATTTTGGTGAAGATCGGTTAAGGGGAAGGGGTAGTTTACCTGCAACCTTTTACGTTTTAACAAGAGTAAAGTACTTGAAAATTTATTTAAACTTTTTGAAACAATGGTAATTGTTAAAAATAAAATAATTTTGTTGCCAGGCAATAAAATTATAATTTTTTCATTTTAATGTAATATAATATTTTTCATTTAATACAGCAATAAAAAGGCAGGTAAGACACAGCCTGGCTGTTTGGCTGAAAATGATTTTAAATATTAATCTTAGAATATGGAAGTCATGTATGGTTCTCCATACCGATATTTTACTTCCATGTTCCTTAAGGAAATGGAAGTATGGTGATGGCAAAAAAAATCGTGTTCGAGATTATTGCAGATTCTGATTGTACTACACTCAAAACATGAAAAAAAGTCGTTTTTCGAAAAGTGTCTGTGTGTGTGTCTGCTGTGTGTCTGTCTGTCTGTCTGTCTGTCTATGTGTGTGTCTGTAGATTTTTTTTCTATGGCAAACGATAACAGCCGCAAATTCAAACAGAATCAAATCATTTTTTGCATGCAGCCCTGATTTGTAGAGTACTCGCGACCTATTGTTTTTGGTGAAGATCGGTTGATGGAAAGGGGTAGTTTACCTCCAACGGTTTTTTTTTATCAAGAGTAATTTTGTTTGTTTGGCAAACGATAACAGCCGCAAATTCAAACAGAATCAAATAATGTTTCCCATACAGCCCTGAATTGTAGAGTTCTCAAGATCTGTTGATTTTGGTAAAGATCGGTTAAGGGGAAGGGGTAGTTTACCAGCAACGTTTTATGTTTTAACAAGGGTATTTTCTATGGCAAACGATAACAGCCGCAAATTCAAACATAATCAAATAATGTTTTGCATACTGCCCTGAATTGTAGAGTTCTCAAGACCTTTTGGTGTTGGTGAAGATCGGTTAAGGGAAAGGGGTAGTTTACCTGCAACGTTTTATGTTTTAAAAGGGTATTTTCTATGGCAAACGATAAGAGCCGCAAATTCAAACAGAATCAAATACGTTTTTGCATACAGCCCTGATTTATTGAGTACTAAGACCTATTGTTTTTGGTGAAGATCGTTTAAGGGAAAGGGGTAGTTTACCTGCCACGTTTTTTGTTTTATCAAGGGTATTTTGTATGGCAAACGATAACAGCCGCAAATTCAAACAGAATCATACAATATCTTGCATACTGCCCTGAATTGTAGAGTTTTCAAGACCTTTCGTTTTTGGTGAAGATCGGTTAAGGAAAAGGGGTAATTTACCGGCAACGTTTTATGTTTTAACAAGGGTATTTTCTATGGCAAACGATAACAGCCGCAAATTCAAACATAATCAAATAATGTTTTGCATACTGCCCTGAATTGTAGAGTTCTCAAGACCTTTTGGTGTTGGTGAAGATCGGTTAAGGGAAAGGGGTAGTTTACCTGCAACGTTTTGTTTTAAAAGGGTATTTTCTATGGCAAACGATAAGAGCCGCAAATTCAAACAGAATCAAATAAGTTTTTGCATACAGCCCTGATTTGTTGAGTACTAAAGACTTATTGTTTTTGGTGAAGATCGGTTAAGGGAAAGGGGTAGTTTACCTGCAACATTTTATGTTGTAACAAGAGAAATGTTTCCATGACGAACGATAACTGCCGCACATTCAAACAGAATCAAATATTTTTTTGCATGCATCCCTGAATTGTAGAGGACGGAAGGTCTATTGATTTTGGAGAAGATCGGTAAAAGAGAAAGGGGTAGTTTACCTGAAACATTTTATGATTTAACAAGAGTAAATTACTTAATTTTTATAAATAAAGTATCCTGATAAGAAGCTCATAATAATCCACTGTAGAAACTTAGATGAAATATCTATAAATGAAGAGGTTAGGTGAACGGGGTGGGGGTAATTTTTTTCTATTATTAAAAATTATAGTTGAAGGTGGAGGGGAGAATTTTTTATATGTGTACTACGTTGTCGGCAACAGAGTAGTTCTTTGTTAAAATTCCTTCCCGGGCTCTTTAGCCGTAGTCCAATGTTTTCTGCAAAACCAGAGTTTTCGGCAGTGCTATCGACTGCCATCATCGGTGAAAATCGAGTGCGAAAACGTGAGGTGGTATACGTTAGTGACCACAGTACTGTGGTTAATGCTGAAGCACTAAGTAGAAAGACGTAGTTTCTATGGAAATATTTCATTTCGAATATGATTTTAAATATAAATCTTAGAACATGGAAGTCATGTATGGTTCTCCATACCGATATTTGTACTGTGCTTTCGTTTCTGATGGCGCTCCCGTCGGGTGGACCTTCTCGCTTTGCTACTTTCTTTTGATGGCTAGTCTACTCATGGATAGGTGCTAGGTGTAAGAAATGGTAGGCTCTTCTGGTGTGGCGAACAATCGTAAAGTTGTCAGCCAATCAGATTATACGAGCGAGCTACATTCAGTAGTTTCCAGGCTTTGCCTTAAGTACCTCAGACAGAAAGCGATGGGCGACGACGCGTTGGGGAATTGCAACGGAGCGGACCTTCTCAGCCACCACTTCAGTGCTCCAACAGTAGGTACGAAACTGCTTCTGCTTCAGTCGGGTGTAGCCCGCCTTCCGCCCCATCCGTGCTCACGCTTGGGCCCGTTCACGCTACTTCTCCCAATAAGCAGAAAAAAATGGAAACTCCGCTCCCCGCGGACCCCGAATGTCCTGTGGCCTACCCGCTCAAGGCCAATATTCGTCACGGTGCACAATAGGGCAAGAGGCTTTGAAAATTGAAAATAAATGAGTGGATTTCTAAAATGAATATTTCTTCATAAACGAACAATTATTTTAACAAAATTACAATTTAATATGAAATCTTTTTTTTTAAATCTAAAATTGTGTACAGCAATATTTAATATAAAAATATTGAATTTGATTATAATTGATTGTAAAGTTTAACACAATTAATTGTTATCAGATTGTGAATACACATCTTAATCATCATCGTAATCATCGTCATAGTAATCGTCGTTTCCTTAGCTTTTAACATTTTCTTCATAAAGGCTATTAACGGGTGGTAATTCTAATAAGTCCAATTCTTTTTCAGGCAAGGTCAAATGTTTTTCGTCGATAACATCCTCTTTCGCTTGTAATTACTGGATCCGAACTCAATAAAAATCAATTGCAAAGATCTTGAATACTTTACACGACCGTATTTTTTCAAATAATGATCTCGGTGTTTTTGAAAGTCTTTGTTACCCGATTTTAAGCTTTATCAACATAGAGGATTTTTAAATGTTTTACCCAGCATTTTGGTATGGTATGGTGTATTGACCGTACAACGACCAAGGGTTTATCGAACCTTTTATACAAATATCCTTTGAAGTACTTCAAAAACATCTAGTGGCTCTTTTGTTTATGATAATCATTTGTTTTTCGTACGTAAATAAAAGAAGACAATTGGATAGTAACCCTTGGAGTTGACATGGTGAAGCAGGATAATTTTGCCTCCTTTTCTACAGGTATTGCCAGTCACTTATCTTGTGTCATGTGTCAATCCTTTTACCACAGTGTGGCCGTATTAACCCAGGTGTAGTAAAAGCAGACGAGTATTAAGGCAGGAAAAATTAAAATTTCTCGTCTTTATTTCTGTTTGTCTTAAAAATCTGCAGCGCCAAATAGAATATTTTCTCTCTCCAGTAACAATTGAAGTCCATCTGTCTTTTTGTGTGTAATACCAATGGGTTTTTAAATCACTAGAAGTGATAGCAGACTATCATAGAGTAAATTATTATCCTTCATGGAAGCCACAAATGATGAGTGATGAGTGATGAGTGACGAGTGTTCTTTTCCACGGAAAAATCACGAATATGCCAACAAATTTCATTATTATAAATGCGTGTCACTTTTTTATGCGTAGGCGTATTTCCCACGTATTTTGTTCGGTGTTAATAGTTCTAAAATTTTTTCAACAGTAATTTTCTTCCTTTTTTGTTGCAGATGTTTAAATTCCGTTCTTGTCTATTTTAATGTCGCAGATGCCTGCTTAGGCTTTTTTGTTGAAAAAAATTATTCTATTGTTGCCACTCTCTCTTGTAAAACATTCCTTCACATCACAAACGAGTTCATGAGTTTGAGTTTGAAACGGGACAAAATGATAAATTGTGAGGCAAGATGATTATACATAACTTTTGTGGTGCATACGAGAACGACACCATTTTACGCATTTGATTGTAAAGCTGAAACCTGTTACAACAAAGCACTTTAACTTAAATGACGCGCTTTCAATAAGTAACATGTAAGCAGACAGCTTCAATTTAACTAATATAAACCAACAAACAATTGGAGTAAAACACAACTGAAAAGTGAAAGTGATTTGGGCATAATAATTATAGAGACCGTGTGCGGGGCCAGAGCGACCAATCGGGTAGGCAAAAGTCGAGAAAAGTTTCAACGTGAGCTAGTTTCTACAGTAGTAGCAATTGGAGGAATACGAAAGCTTCCACGATCTCGTCACTCAAAATCCCTTTCATATTTAAAATAAGTATAATTTTAAACTCGTAAAAGAGAGGCCGTGGCGTACACTGTAGTGTATAGCGCGCCATACGAAGCGCCTACGGTTACATTCCGCCACGGCCAAAATTATAATATGGGTTTTAGATGGACGCTCTCCCCTTCCAATAGCTAGCTCGGAACTGCTCTTAAAGTATAGGTACACACACGTGTTTGAAAAGCTGTAAACTCACGCCGCGAGTAAATGTAGACCCTGGCGTGTAAATGGTAAGGTCCTAGTGAATCCGATCGTTTTATAGTTCCCCATGCTAGTGTATTCACTCTTAAATGTGTGCTTAATGAATTGTAGGTAAGTTCGTACCTGAGTTTTATTGGCCCATTTCAAAGTATGTAATCGATAAATTTTAATATTTAATAAACAAATTAGAGAAATTCTGTAAAAATTATGTTTCCTCTTTAATACTCGTTTTGCAGTAGTTGTAATACAAAACATAAAATCATCAGATTTCAATTTATAAAAATGTCTATTGGTGTTAACTTGTAACTCTGTGAGTGTAACATACTATAGAAATTTCATCAAATTATCTGAACAGACTTTAAGGAAATTAATGAAAAAAATTTTCCAGTGACTGTTTTCCCTTAATTAAATTGATTTGTCATTAAAGTAAAGCAAATGTGATTGTATTATCCGTTCACTAATGACTTTTTATCATTCCGTTGCTTTCATTCTACTCTCACATCTTTGTTACCTGAAGAAGCAAAGTAAGCGCATCCATGCAAGAATAAGTAAGTCCATACTTATCAAAACGTAAAGTGCTTTTTGTCATTTGTAATTGTATTTTTTGGACTGGCAAACCTGTAATTAACTGATTAATTAAAAATTCCACAGTACTAAACTGTGACAATGTTTATAGGTAAAATAAAATTAAAATTTACGAGTTTTATCTGTTCCATGATTTCATCTTGTTTTAATTACGACGTTTTTCGAGACAAATGTCTCATTATCAAGCGTAATCACGCCAAAATATCACGAAGGGAACATGTAGCACACTTTAACATTACATACATAAGCACACACGGCAAATATCAAGACGTATGAAAATGGTAAATTTAAATTTTACTTTATCAATATGTGTAACTGATCGCCTTGAATAAAAAAACCTTTATGTTTCGTATAAAAACCACACAGCGATATGTTACTATAATAGCGTCCAAAATGACGTATTACACGCATGAGGTATAAAGTACTCGTATAACGTGTACATGTGGTACTGCCTGATTCGTATGTATGCAGTTGGTCGCACAAGCACGTGATAAGTAACTAGCAAGTTCCAGTGATATCATGATTCAGTATAAAATTTTTTACGATGGTCTAGCAACACTGAGTAAAGAATCTTATTGTTTCCTTTGCGATTATAGATGTTCACTAGATTGGTGTCATTTATATATACAGAGTAACTGCAGTTCAGTCAGTCACGTCTGCCAGTTGTTTGACACAACTGATATGCGAAATTAGTCTAACTGGAAAGTATTTTTGTGTGTGCTCAATTAATGCTATTAATCAACTTTTGACTTCTTGACTGTTATTAGCCTATATTTAGGTGTAGAGTGCATTGGGCAATGCAGAAGATTTAATGTTATACGAGTGTAATAATTTTTTATGTGTGTTGTGCCTGTCGATTTCTCTAGTGTGTAATAATTTATTCAGAGACGTTAACTACCCAATAGAATCACAGAGTATATTGCAGGTATTTTGGAAAGATATTTTCTTATTTCCAAGTCGTTTCACGAATTTAATTTGCCGTTTATTTTAACGAGTTGGAGTTGTGAATCGTACCTAGGGACTGGCGAGAAAGGCCCCTGCCAGGGTCGCTGGCTGAGGGGAGCGGAAATTCGGGCTGTTACAAACAATTTTAAATCATTGTTATACAGAACATGACTGTCTCTTAACGTGCAACTCCACATCTCGTTTTTCAGATTACAAAATCTGAAATGCTGAAAATAATGGGTCCTTTTTAATCACATACTTTATAAAACACATCGCCCTCATTATTTTTAAGCACCGAAACGAATTCAGTGTGCTTTCGCAGTTTAGTAAATCGCCACGCTCTCAAAGATTTTATAAAAATATAGAATTTTGTAGTTGTCTCAAATCAAATTGTTATTAGTATATTTGTTTAATAATTGGATAACTAAAATAGTTCTGTCTGATCAACTCCAAGTTATAGGCTCCATACGTATGTGTACCGTTTCCTTTTCTTTCGGTCGTAGTTGAAACACTTCGGTATGTTATAAATTATAACGTGTATTGCTTGTTTTAAACTGTAGCAGTTAACAGTGTTAAAGATTAGACAACTATAATACTACAACATTTACTATCTCTCAATCTAATTTATGCAACAATTCCTGAAATGAAGTTATGTTTGGCTACTCGCTCTACATACAATATAATGAAAAGTCATATTGTATTTTAAAAAGCGTACACTAGCGACAGAAGTGTTTATAAATTAAAAACTCGCAACTCAGTACAATAACCATTGGTTTTGTACAGATTTAGTACGTGGAGATACAAATTTTTGTTTTTTCGTTGCAAAATTAAGTTGCAAATCTTGTCTTATAAATATATAAAGCAAATTGCAGATTGACTTGGCAAATGGTTTATAGGTTAGTGATTTAGATAAGTTAAAAATTTCATAACTTTATCTTGAATACTACATTTTTAATTAATTTTAATACTAAAAGTAGCCGCAATTTGTACGCACACCAACATTCCAGCTCAACAGCCGAGAAACAACTACAATGCTCTGTAGTGGCGTAACAGTGTATTATAGTGTATTACGTAATGTACGTTGTGTTATTACCATGCATTATTGTAATAATTATTACATTAATAACATTTAATTTTTTGGCAGTTATCGTTCGTCATAGAAAAAATTACCCTTGGTAAAACGTAAAACGTTGCTGGTAAACTACCCCTTTATCTTAACCGATCTTCATTAAAAACAATAAGCCTTGAGTACTCTACAATTCACGGCTGTATGCAAAACATTATTTGATTTTGTTTGAATTTGCGGCTGTTATCGTTTGCCATAGAAATAATTCTATACACAGACAGACAGACAGACACATACACAGACAATTTTCGAAAAATGACTTTTCTTCATGTTTTGAGGGTAGTACAATCATAATCAGCTGTTATCTCGAACACGATTTTTTCGCCATGACCATACAGTACTTTCATTTCCTTATGGAACATGGAAGTAAAATTAAATTCCATTCTTACCTTGACGTTTTTTCATGGACAGTTGCACATTCAAGCTACCTTTTTATGGCAGTCTGAAATGTGTAGTATAGGACAGGTGTTCGAAGCGTATCTCGCACAAGACTTCTTAAAATCTTTGGTAAGCAGACATTAGAACTAACCCTATACTCTCATTAAGAGGGTAGCTTACTGACCACCCCATCAACAATGACCTAGGCGAAGATTACACCTCACTTTTCACCTGGCTACTGCACATCACTTTTCAACTGTCTAATTCAAACCCGAAGAGATAGGTAATGCTGGATACCATTAAACGTTTGAAACAAAAGTCTTGATAAGAGTAAAATAAAAAAAAGGTAAGACATACGTATTTCTTAGTTTACTGTGACACACTAGGGAATAGATACGAAGATGAAAAGAGCTGTGGCTGGAGAAGAAGCAGTGCTTCTCCGTTGCACCTCGACCAGGCAACACTTTTGAAGAAGCCTACAAAAACAATCTAGTACTAAAACCATGTCAGCTTTCCAGAGAAGGCCAGGGAAAGTTCCTGAATTCCGTCCACTGGTAAGGTCGCCGAGCTTGACTCAACCTTCTCCTTTCGGAGACTATCACACTTCACCGATGTGGCCCATCAGCTACATCGGAAAAATCTGAGGTTTGCTACCGGACAGACATGAGTCTGCGTAAACATTGTTTATTACTGGTTAATATTTGGGGGGTCGGGTAGCATGTAGCAGGGTTACTACTTCACAGCGTTGCCACCGATCTCGCTGAATGTGTTATGTTTTCAAAAGTGCATGTTGTGTGTTGTTATGTGCATTAAACTGAAAGACTAAGCATAGACATTGGGTTCATCTAATTGTTAGGTGTAAGCTAAATAAAGGTCCCTTATACACGCAAGATGGTCCGTAAGTCCGATGAACTGTTGCCTTTATTGAAGGCTTTGTCGAACCTAACACAGATGGATTTATTGACGTTTTAATAAATTGTATTACATTACCGAGAAAAAAGTATGAAAAACAATTTTATTGTTTTAATCAGGTTTCATCAGTTTAGAGACTAGTTTTCCCATATTTAGTTATCCTTTAAAGGATTGTAACTGATTTTTTTATTATACTTAAAAAGCATCAATATTTTAGAAAGTAAAAGATCCATTTTTCACTTCTTCAAAATTTTGAAATATCTTTTTATTGTACTTGGGTAATTGCTTAGTACCAATTTTAAGTAAAAGTTAGTCTATATATAAAACTTAAAAGTTAATTATATATATAAAACTCAAAGTCTGGGGATTTCATTGTACTGAATACAAATTCGCACCGTTACACCGATTGACACCAAATTTTGACAGTGTTTTGCCTTTGATACATGGTAAAAAACACTGTCTAACTTGGAATTTGATATTTTGCCCCGTTTGCACGATTTAGGCCCTTTTAATTATGCCCTTCTGTTGACGCATATAAAGATGTCAAAACACCATGGAGACCAGAATTAATTACCATAGTAACAATTAAATAAACAAATGCTATTTAGCGGCAACGGAACTGCACCTTTATCCGTTCCTGCAATACATTTTCGATGTTTTTAATATGAGATTGTATCGATATATTACGATTTGGGAAAGAAGAAGTGTACTAATTGTAAATATCCTATTTCTTAATAAAAAGCGGAATACGTGTTGTTCTTATTTGTGAGGTTAGATGACAACGGTTACTGGTTTTTAGTTTACTGCTGAAATAAATAAAAGCCATGGCTGAGGAAAACATAATGTTTAATCTGTATATATACAATGCTTATAACACAGTAACACTTAAAATAAAGAACCTAACGTTTTTGAGTTAACGGTTTTGACATAATTTGAAAATGCAGATACGTCTTTATATTTTGTAATTGTCTTAAACGACTATACAATTTATGTTTATACGTGTTTCTGTTGATGCAATAAATAAGTAATGAAATACATTAAATATTAAGCGGTTTATTCACAGTCGATGTGTGACGCGTATAAAGATGTCAAAACACCATGGAGACCAGAATTAATTACCATAGTAGCAAGTAAATAAACAAATGCTATTTAGCGGCATTTTGAACAGTGTGTGACCATCCTCGTGCATGTTAAAAACGTAAATAAAACACAGGAGGTTGCATTTCGATGCGGGAGACCTTGAAAACGCAGAAGAGTTGACGACCGTGCATTTTTTTCACGTCCGTGTGACCAATTTCATTTTTGGCTGTGTGTTAAATTTAATGCGTTTCCCAACCGTACCCTAAGGCGCAGCGATCGCCCGCTTTGGTCAGTTTTTACGTGGCGTAGCGTTTCGTCCGAATTCCAGGAACAGGCAGCTTACGGTTCGGCTTGCTACCTGACGGAGTAGCGTTCGTCCGAGGGCTACCATCCTAACAGTGTTTAATGAAGCTTTAAAACCTATTGTTCATTGTTTAGGTTTACAGTGCGATAAGGTCCATTGTTAGCGCCAGCCAGGACTGCGTGCCCCTTTAATTGGCACCTCTATGAAAACAGAGGTGGGCCTGCCGTATAGTCTCGCATTCGGCATACACGACAGGGGGCCATAAGTGATCCACGGACGCCATGGACCCGCACGGATAATCCATGGATTTTTTAAGTTTATTTTTTATAGAGTGTTTAAAATGCTTAACAGCTCCATGGAATTACCGCACTCGGCCTTAAAATTTAAGGCCTAGTCCCAAAATTAAATTGCAGCTTGCGCTTTGTCATTTATAATGTGTTACTCAAAATGCTTGATATAATTATATACTTAAATTTTAGCAGCTGTCGCTTTGTCAGTTAGTTTATATAAATATAGATGACATATTAATAATAAACTATAATCTCAAGGTATTATACAATGTCAGCATATAGCTTTGTCAAATCACTTATGCATCATTCCTAGGTATCTTCCTTCCGTCATTTTAATCCATTTGGATAAAGAAAGAGACATTTCTTACAAATTTGTCTATGTCTCCTGACTGCTCCATTGCTTCAGTGGCTCTTAAAATTCTGTTGTCCATCGAGACATATTTCTTCTTCCTTTTCACCCCTTCTAAATTCAGCTCTATTCTTACAATCTTAGCATCTGAATGTTCTGCTTTTTTCTTCAAATACATAATCAAATTTTCACTCGGGGGTGTGGTTTACCCACGACTGAGTTCAATCGGTGGTTCCACCCTTCAACCGCGTTATTTGTCCTGTGTCTCCTTTGGTGGCAGTTCCACATGTCAATTGAAACCTGTGGATTTTCCAACCACTGGTCCACAAAGTAGTCGAAAAATTCAGTCAATTTTTCATTTTCTTCTGCCTGACTGTGGATATGAATCCATCCTTCCTCCACTTCCGTTGGCTCTAAGAATGCTATGGAAGCACACATCCTGATGGAGTTCCGAACTTCCTTATTGGATTTGTACATACTTGTAAGCCCAATGTTCTGTTCCTTCCTCCAAAGACTTTGTGATAAATGGAAAAAACAACCTTGTACTTTAGCTCTTGGAAAGACATGTTTGATTGCTTCAATAGCTCCTGCCTCGAAATCAATGTTCACTGTTTCAGGAGCCCATTCCGGTACTACTTGAAGGATAGCTTCAAATAGGCGAATATAGGTAACCTTTTTCTTGTCAGGAAGCAACGCAGAAACTGCAGGCGTAACATTTGTCTCTTCTCTAGTGCTTGCTAAATCTACGTGAACTGTGTACAGCTGAGCAAACTGCTTGCTAACACTCTTAAATGTTCCATCCAAGAAAATATATTTTGTTTGTTTTAATATTTCTTTCCCTCTGGAACTTGCAAATATTAATAACCTCTCACCTTCACAGTCGTCAGCTAGTAAGAGTGTTGCCATCTGCCATGACTAAAATTTCTGGATTCAAATTCACTTCCTCTCGACGATTTGGCTCAGTCTGCACTCCCTGCGCTACACTCCGCTGTCTATGCAATTTAGTTTTAAAAGTTGTAAACTGAGGTATCCTAGTCACCAATTCATATCCTGTCTGCTGGAGGTCTTTAAATTCTTCGTCATAGATCTAAAAAGAAAACTCAAAAAAACAGTAGTTAATTATAATTGTAATACCTAATTGGAATCCTAAGAAACTTTACAAAGAAACATACTCCTACCTGTGAAATCGATGTGTCGGTCTCCTCGCGAGCTCTCTTCTTGGCCTGCGACATAGCTTTCTGCACATCAATGTCCACATCAGGAACACACTCGTGGCTCTCTTCTTTAATCAATTCACTGTTGTTGGTAATAACTTTTCCACCACATGGTCGCGCAACACAACACCACACAACTTCACCAGAACTATTCTCCCTCTTCTTTGTGTACCGGTACCCATTACATATCAAACTCGGTTGACCTCTTTTGGTTGTTGTAAACTCCATCTTACGAATAGATGTGTTCTCCTTGAAAGCACTGATACAAATAATGTCAACAATGTCTTGCGCCCTCCCTCAAGGGTGGAGGAACCACCGATTAGTCAAGGTGTGACTCATCATCAGTATGTCGCTATGTCAATGGCTTGACTCAGGTACCTGACCCAGGCTCGGACGAAACGCAACTCATTATCCTGTTTACTGATCCGTAAAACCGTCGCGGACGAACTGTAGCATTGTTCTACGAATTTCGCTTTCGGACGAACTGCAACTCGGACAAAACGCTACTACCCCAGTTTTTACTTCGACTTTGAAGACAAGTAAACAGTACCTTCGCACAGTTTTACAATTTCTGGTTTTCTATTGAGTTTTTCATTCATTTGGTCAATTATTCTGCATTCCGTTATTCGTTTTCCTTAACTACACTCCTTTTAAAATTCGCCTTCAAATAACTTTACAGTTCCGGTTGTTTTTCCTTACTCTTCACTTCCTATCAAACTGGCCCTCCTTTCAAGATCCAGTTAACAACATTCTTTTTAAACTTCACCTTCATATAACTTTATAATCTCGTTTGGTTTCCTTATTCTTCACGTCCTTTTAAATCAACCATCTTTTGAAGTACGAGTACTTTATCATCTTACTTTGCAGAATGCCTCCGAAAAAACGACAAAGCATTGGGGCAGGTCCATCCAAATGCTAAGCGAGCAAGGTTATTGCGAGCAGCTGAGACACCCGAGGAACATGAGTCTCGGCTTGAACAACGACAAAGAAGACAGCCAGAGATTATGGCTGCAGAGACACCTGGGGAGTATAGGGAGCGCGTTGACCAACAACGAAGAAGGCAAGCTGAATTAAGGGCTGCAGAAACACCTGAGGAGCATGAGGAGCGTGTCGAGCAGAAACGCGTAAGGCAGGCTGAATTAAGGGATGTGGAATTACCAGAACGACGTGAATATCGGCTTGAAAATGACCGCATATGACATGCTCAAGTCAGACAAGTGAGCAGATGAGGTAATTTGATTTTAGAGGCTTTTCAGTATAACCCAAATTATGACTATTCGTCACATCAAAAGTTACAATTGGCAAAATGGATGTGATATGCGAATTCTGTCAAGCCAAACAATTTAAAACTGAATCCCCTGTGATGTGCTGATCAATGGAAAAGTAATTTTACAACCATTGAATCAACCACCAGAACCATTTCGTTCGTACATGTCAGGAACGACTTTAGAATCCAAGCATTTTCTCCAAAATATTCGAAAATACAATTATGCTTTCAGATGGCATCTTTCGGTACGACAGCAGCAATCGAAGAAACTGATGGTTTTATGACAGATTTTAAAGTAAAAGGACAAATATATCACAAAGTCGAGTCGTTGCTCCCTGTCCCAAATGAAAATTTGAAGTTATTATAAATCTATTTCATGGGAGACGATCAAGCCCAGACCGATCGACGCTGTGAAGCCATACAAGCCCGATACAAGAAAGGATATTGTTTTAAATCTCCAAATTTACCAACATAATAATTTAGTAAAGTGTTCAAAACAGCTTTCGAGAGAATGCCACCTGATGAGTACAGAATTGTTATACGAGCTGACAGGACGCCAGTTGGCGAACATGAGCGGCGTTTCAATGCTCCAGCCATCAACGAAGTAGCTATTGTTTTGGTTGGAGAAGAATTAGACAGAAGGGCTATAATTATCCAGAGACAGAACGAAGCCCTTCAACGCACTGCAGAAACAAATCGTTCGTCTGACGCTTTGCAATACCCAATAATATTTTGGGAAAGGGAGGTTGACTATCATTTCAATCTTCGACAAACCGACCCAAGAACTGATAGGCCATCCAATAAAAAAGTATCGGCAATGGATTTTTACGCCTACCGAATAGTAACCAGGCAGGGATCATCAAATCACGTTTTACAATACAGACAGCTCTTCCATCAGTTTATTGTTGATATGTACGCCAAAGTGGAAAGCTAACGCTTTCTGTACATTCGACTTAATAAAAAAAACTTCGAGTTGAAGAGTACATTCATTTGAGGGATGCTGTCGCCAATGATGGAAATGATACGGACATTTGACGAATGGTCATATTACCATCTACCTTCTCCGGAAGTCCCAGACATATGCATGAATACGCCCAAGATGCTATGACATACGTTTGGATGTACGGTCGTCCAGATTTATTTATTACATTCACATGTACTCCAGCTTGGTCAGAAACAAAAGAAGAGCTTCTTGAGGGCCAGGCGCCATTCGACTGTCATGACTTAACAGCCAGGGTTTTTAAACAAAAGTTGATGTACGTCATTACTAAGTGTTACATCTATGGAGCGACTCGATGCTGGATGTATTCGATCGAGTGGCAGAAAAGAGGACTTCTACGCGCACACATATTATTATGGCTCCAGAATAAGATACGCCCCACTGAAATAGACAGCGTTATTTCGGCGGAGCTACCAAATCCAGACGAAGATCCTATACTCTTTGAAGTTATCTCCAAAGATATTATTCACGGCCCCTGTGGAGCATTAAACCCTAAATCGCCATGTATGAAGGACAGAAAATATACTGAAAAATACCCTCGCGAGATGCGACAAGAAACGCAGACGGGAGACGACGGCTACCCGCTTTGCAGAAGGCGCCAACCAGAGCATGGAGGTTATACTGCTACTATTCAAATAAGGGTGGATAATCAATATCAGGACATTGAAGTGGACAACAGATGGATTGTA
Source organism: Magicicada septendecula (assembly GCA_034769895.1). Classification (NCBI taxonomy): domain Eukaryota; kingdom Metazoa; phylum Arthropoda; class Insecta; order Hemiptera; family Cicadidae; genus Magicicada; species Magicicada septendecula. The sequence continues at coordinate 147,922,207 of CM068375.1, read as the reverse complement.
CCTCAAACTCCACTTCTCTCAAAAATGTTCCAAGCTCATATTAACGTTGAATACTGCAACTCAGTGAAGTCCATTAAATATGTATTATTAAATACATATGTAAATACGTAAATAAGAGTAGTGACATGGCAGTTTTTCAACTTGAAAATGACAATAGACAAGCTGATGAAATTATGCAATATCAGATGGGAAGGTACATCAGTAGCAAGGAAGCGGTTTGGCGTATACTAAATTTTTCGGTTCACGAACGACATCCAACTGTTGTTCATCTGGCCGTGCATTTAGAAAATGGCCAAAGAGTTTATTTCACAGAAGAAAACGCCCTGGAAAGAGCTCGTCAACCACCCAACACAACATTGACAGCCTTCTTTATTCTGTGGCAACAAGATTCACTCGCAAGAACTTTGTTGTACCCAGAAGTTCTAAAATATTACACGTAGAATAAATCAAGCAAAATGATTTGTAATAAGAAACAAGGTGAACGGGTACCAGGATACGATGGAGGTGCAAGTGATGCTTTAGGACGTGTTTATACTGTTCATCCAACCAATGCCAAATGCTTTTACCTCAGACTACTTCTTCACACTGTCCGTGGGCCTACTTCTTTCCGAGATCTGAAAACTCTAGATGGGGAGGAATGTGAGACATTCAGGGAGGCATGCCAAACGGTTGGCTTACTTGAAGATGATCAACACTGGAACATAACTTTGTTCGAAGCGTCTCTCACACGCTTTCCAACTAAGCTACGACACTTTTTACTGTAATAATAATGACTTGTGCGCCGTCATATCAGTGTATTTTTTGGGACAAATACAAGGAAAGTCTCAGCGAAGATCTTCTCAAGGAGCGACAAAGAGCTAACCCAGATATGGATTTAAATTTTAATTCCGATGTATTTAATGACACTCTCATTTCGCTTAAGAATAAATGTGAAAAGATAAACGGCAAAACTCTTTGTCAATTAGGTGTACCGGCCCCAGTCCGAACAGGTTTTCATGTACTTGACAGGATTGTTCTGCGAGAAAAAAGCTACGACACTGAACAATTAAAAAACTTCGTCGTTACCAATAAGCCTCTCCTACGCAATGATCAGAGGGGGGCATATAACGCATAACGCAATAATGGATCTCATTTCAAGTCAAAATGGGGGTCTAATTTTTCTCGATGCTCCGGGTGGGACAGGGAAAAGATGTTTAATTAATTTATTACTAGCAGAAATTCGGGCGCAAAATGAAGTTGCTCTTGCCGTTGCATCGTCAGGTATAGCCTCTACCCTTCTGGAAAAAGGGAGAACAGCTCATTCCGCCCTAGGTTTGCCCTTAAATTTTACTCTATCAGAAAGTCCTTTTTGTAACATTTAGAAAGGCTCAGGAAAAGCTAAAGTCTTACAAATATGCAAAGTGGGAGGAGCTTTTATGGTTTCGGCTGGATATTTTTGCCAGACATTACCAGTTGTACAACGAGGAACACCTGCCGACGAACTTAATGCTTGCCTCAAAGCATCATAGGCCTACCTGTGGAGGCATATTTAAAAGCAAACACTGGCGACCAATATGCAAGTTCATTTACTGGGAGGTATTACTGCCAAAAAGTTTGCAAAACAACTAGTGTGCCTTGGAGATGGTAAATTTTTATCCAACCCGGTAACTGGCTTAATTTCTTTTCCGGAAGATTGTGCCATCTGTTCAAGATATTGTTGACAAAGTTTTCCCGGACATTGCAACCTATTTTAAAAACCATCAATGGCTTTGTGAACGTGCCCTTTTAGCCCCCCCCCCCCAGAATGACCGAATACAGGACCGACTTCCCGGGTCCGCGACGACTGACAAGTCCACCGACAGTCATAAACAACGAGTAAGCTGTGTTTACCCCACAGAATTCCTCAATTGTTTGAAGCCCGCCGGAATCCCCCCGCACATCCTGACATTAAAAGTTGGAACGCCGATAATATTATTACGTAACATCGATGCACCAAAAATGTGCAATGGTACTAGGCGTTAAGACCCTCATGCCGAACGTAATAGAAGCTACCACCATAAAAGGGTACGCCAAAGGAGAAGATGCCTTTATTCCACGTATTCTATTAATACCAAGCGATATTCCTTTCGATTTAAAGCGGCTGGAATTCCCCATTAGGCTTGCATTCGCGATGACAATAAACAAAGCGCAAGGGCTGTCCCTTAGGGTAGCCAGAATCAATTTAAAAAATGCATGCTTCACATGGCCGGCTGTATGTGGCCTGTTCAAGGGTAGGCATGCCTAAGCATTTGTACATATGTGTACTAGAGGGAAAAAATAAAAATATAGTATACCCTAAAGCGTTAGAATGATAGTAGTGACATGCTAGAACACTATCTGTATGCTCATAAATATCAAAAGTCTCAAGGTATATTATTGTGAAATCCAAAATATTTTGAAAATAATAAATGTAATATAAATGTAACATAATGTAATTTGAAAATATTTTGAAAAATAAATATAACTTACAAAAACATATGCGTTTTCTTTCATACGATTACGTGCCTCTCACCCCTCAGAAAATCTCAATCCTTGACGACCCATGACAATAAACGAGCAAGTAATACCGCGGTTAAAACCCTTTAAATAGAAACAAAGCTGCCCAGAAAACACAAAAATAAAGATAATTTGACGAATGACGATTTAAAAAAATTGTCTTTAAAAAAAAAGTCAATTAAAAGAAAACAATAAAGGGGGCGAAGCCGCGGGTGTAACAGCTAGTTTATAACAATACAGGCTACTTAGCCTACTTACATAATTCCTTTGTTGTTCGGCATCCTCTTTAAAGTCATCAAAGTCGTCAAAAGGGCCATTGAATATTTCGATTCAAGCCGTCGATTTCTTGTTCCTGTTTTTATAAATTACCATTGTAAATCTTCCACATAGAAGTTTATCTGTTCCGTGGAAGACTTTTATACCACGGTTTCAACATGATTTACGTTTTTCAATACACAAATACAATAGGGCCTACCAATATCAATAAATAACTACTACGCTCAGCGACAGCGGATTCCGCTCAAAACTGTTCGTCCGTGTAAATCAAGGTCGCTTGTTAACGTGTAATAAGACAATTTTTATATCGGGTTGTTTTTGTACCAGAAAGGGGAAATGATGAGGATTAGAGAAATGGATAACCGCTATCAGTTATTTCGTCAGTGTGAACTGCTTCATTCTCTTTCTGCGCGGATTCTGCTCGTGTGAACCGACCACGATATTTCGGCGAGAGCTCCCGCTGTACTTCACGCATATAGTGTGTACCGGGTGATCACATTTCGACTATCAGAAACTAATGTAGTAAAAAAACAAATCAACTTTACAGGGGACCGTAGAAACAGTCCTTACTTTTTGTCCACTGATGATGTCACCGAACGCCGTCACCCTTTCTTTCGAGAGTAACGAACTTTCCTGTAAAAACAGGATGCGTAAACATTTATGTGATACGTAAAAATATTTTCATGTTAATACAAGACGTAATACTGCCCAGCAGTCACGTGTAGTGATTGCGTTTTCTCCACCGAATCAAGCAAAGAAAGTACGATGGACATGACTCTGCAGCGTTGGCTACTCAAGCCTACACGTACATAGCAAGTATCGACCCTCCGGCCTCTCACCAGAAGGCCACAGGACTCGAGCTCCTGAACGCTGGACACACGCTTTGTGCAGATCATAAGCGTCCATGGATCTGAAGAACGAGTTACCCTCGCACGCTAAAATCAGGCAGTTGTTCAACCAATCCAATGGGAAGAAGACTGAAGAAAAAAATGGTGATCAGATCTTCGAAAGGTGCATAGAACTACAAAAAATTTACTTATGTACAATTTGAGTATATTGCAAATACGTAGATGAACAACAATTAAAAGAATAAATATGAGTTATAATTTGAAATACGTTTCCATAGAAATTTAATTTATTTTTAGTTATTTTAAAAATTATTACATATTATTCTAAACGCGTAACAGTATGGACGTTTATCGTATCGTGTGGAGAGCCAGACAGCTGTATCGAAGGCATCGGACAACTATCAGAATGAATACAACTCGGTGAGGTAAATATTTGTCTTGTACCTTGTCTTCAATAATGACTCTCCTGCCGACAATGCTAACCGTCTTTTTATTAAAACACTTTATTTTAGATTACGTACAATTATATACCAACATTTTATAATGGTTCTAATTAATTAAATTGAAAACTTTCTCGGCTACTGCACTATTTAAAGAAAACACATTTATTTCTCCTTCTTCTTTCGATTGGCCACACATGTTACATAATCCATACGAAATTAACAAAATACGTTAAAACTTCGTCTTTTTCAAGGATTCATTTAGTAATACGCCTTTCATATTGGACGGGTTTATTCAGTTCAATCCCTGTATTACTATACAAAAAACCGGTTTCGGGTTACCAGGATATGCCAATCAACGCTGAACTTTATAAAAGTCTTGTACTGAATCTTATGATATTAGTTATTAAATAAACATTCCTATAAGGATTAAAAATCAAATCCGTTAACGTTAATATAGCTTACAGCATACTCTTGTCATTCACACCTAAAATAATGTAGCCTATTCTACTGCACTGTACTGTATAGGCCTATAGTATTGTACAGTATATAGCCTATACGTAATGTTTTACATAATAATGTAACTGAAATAAAACACTAATCTCATGGAGCTTTTTTAACACAGAAGAAACCCTGTTTCCGGCATCCTATAAACCACACTATTGTGTGTCCAAGCAGCCATGCGCCCTGACACCCCCACGCGCTCTCACACACACACGCGCAGCCCGGCCCACGCGGCAGGTAGGCCGGACTGCACGTGTGTGTGTGAGTGGGGTTGCGAGGGTCGCTTAATCTTTCAGGGCGCATGGCTGCTTGGACAGACAATAGACCTCTAGCTCTAGGCCACAAAGTGTTCAGGCCTACTATAATTTTTAAAGTAGCATGAATATTTACTAAAGCGTGAACTGAAGTTAGCCTGAACGTTCAGTGAACCACCAATTCAGCACATAAATAAAATTATACATTTTTAATTTTTTCCACAACTGCTCTTTGCTCACAGTTTACAAACGTTAAGCACTATGCCACTTCACTGTAAACTGTTTGTTCTACCGTAAACTGAAGATACGATAAACAGGGATTTCACAGATGAACAGAATTTCACTGAAGACATGATAAGCAGATTTAAGAGTAAACTCTGGGTGTAGACATTATTGTTAGGAAGTAAGACACTCTGCACTTGGATTTAATTTTATTTAGGCCTATGCATACAGTATATAAATAAGTTGTGTTTCATATAGTGCGCCAGTAAATGGAATTAAAAAATCATAGATTTACAATCCGTTTTATACTGACTTTTCAATAATACAAGAGAGTTTAATATTTTACAGTAGAATAGCTAATTATGTTAATTTCTTAATGCTACATCAAGTTTTATTTTGAAATATCAATTCCTATTAACTGTTGGACATAGTTTCGAATTTCGAGTTTTTGTATACATTTTCCTGCATAATAATGGGCTCGTATTTGTACCGTTCACATGGTTTGTGAGAGGTAGGTTAGGATACCTGACTTTACTCATACGGTGTAGGCCTACATGGAAGCTACTGTGGCCAGCACTACGCTTCGACCACCTACTGTTACCTAGATATTCATGTCTACAGGGTGACTGACATGGCGGCTGAAAAGCGTGCCTTGATTTTATTATACTTCCCGAGCATTGAACCCGCGATTTCCATATAAATAGCTACACCCATACCCACTTGACTGCTTGACCCGGATTTACACACACACACACACACACACACACACAATAAAAAACACAAAAAACAGGTGTGAGGCAACTTTCCCTTGCTTGCTTTACATGTAAGCATGTCCAATAACATCAGTACTGAATTATACATTTATGTGTAGTTAGGATTTCAGAATTCCAATTGGTTCAATCTTTTTGGTTTATTTATAATTTTTAGCCTATGGAATTTTTTTAGGATAGGCATTGCCTCAAACGCCTCCATGTAACTTCACCATTGACATTAATTATCTGTAGTAAATTTATACTATACCAATAACTAACTAATATTTTTATTTTATTTTTGCAGTTATATCCATATCATGGTATTTTTTTTAAAGAGGCCCATGCGTAAGATTCCAGTTACATTATAAATATAATTTATTACAGTTTGCTTTCCTGATACATTAAATTATTGGTAATGTAATGTGTAAGTCAATATATCAAGATTTATTTATATTTGAAGCATTTATATATCTGTAGAGACACTTTTTATATGTTACAATGACAAGAATTGTCATTGTTTCCATCCAGTAAAATAAAAGTAGGATACTACTGACAATTTTATTAATTAGCATTGTTTCTTTACTATGGCAAATATTTCTTTATTTTTTTCTTTAAATTGGCAAAAATTTTAATGCTCTGTTCATTTTCTGACACTACTTTTCCCAACAAAACTACAAAGAGTAGTGAAATAATTAGAGTATTCAAGTCTACAGAATATAGGAACTAATTAATCAAGTAAAGACTACAACATGGGGAGAGTTGAAAATACAATGGAGAAAAGCTCCAACATAATCATAAATAATTTTTAGAATAGCTTAAGAGACCATAAGGGTAGATTTGAAAAAGAGTTGAAAATATTCATGTAAAAATTAACTAAAATATTAGTTGATAAAATAAGAACTAAATTCTGCAAGTATGATGCCAATATAATGCAGATAAATTCATAAATGAGGAAAATAAATGGATTATATGAAAAGATGAAAATTAATGGATTTGCTGTAAAAGTGGAATACAAATTGATATGGATAACAGAGAACAGAAGACTTCAATATTCTTGGATTTCGTTGTCCATGACGTGTCCGTTACTTAACTAAATACAACTATTGTATTAACGACTCGGAACACAAAGTTTTTTATAAGTAAAAACATAAAGTTTTACCTTACAACCTGAACCGGTTTTCACCTTTAAAAGGCTTCTTTAGAAGCTGCTGCTGGTAGCGCTGTCCGTCTTGTTGTGGGTGACAGTTACTAACGCACACAAACAAAATACATAAAAACATAACCTTTACTGCCGAATATGAACACAACAATACCAAAGACCTCTCCATCACAAAACTAGAACACAGGCACAAATTCAGTATATACAGAAAACCAACTACAACTGACACACTAATACACAACTCCTCCAATCACCCAATACAACACAAACTAGCTGCTTTCAGAACCATGATACATAGACTTAACAATATCCCCTTAAATGAAAAAGACTACAAAGACGAACTAAACATGATAAAATATCTAGCAGAATCTAACGGATACTAACTGTCTGTTAGTATTTTAGATTATGTATCTATTTTTCATGAAAATGCGTATAACTTCCAGCTTCTGAAATTGGATTGAGTGCAGTACAGAGCTTGGATTGGTTTTAGGAGATGTGAAATTGACACCAATCAATATTCTTCATGCTGAAGCTGGTGAGCTGCCATTAAACGTGTGTCAAATAATACTTGTTGGTCACTTTCTTCTCTCACTATATTTCTATCCTATAAAGGAGAATGTTAAAAATAGAGTGCAGGAAGGATTATTTTCTATGGCAAACGATAACAGCCGCAAATTCAAACAGAATCAAATAATGTTTTGCATACAGCCCTGATTTGTAGAGTACTCAAGACCTATTGTTTTTGGTGAAGATCGGTTAAGGGGAAGGGGTAGTTTACCAGCAACGTTTTTTTTACTTCCATATTCCTTAAGGAATGGAAGTATGGTGATGGCAAAAAAAATCGTGTTCGAGATTATTGCAGATTCTGATTCTACTACACTCAAAACATGAAAAAAAGTCGTTTTCCGAAAAGTGTCTGTGTGTGTGTGTGTCTGTCTGTCTGTCTGTCTGTGTCTGTCTGTCTGTAGATTTTTTTTCTATGGCAAACGATAACTGCCGCAAATTCAAACAGAATCAAATAATTTTTTGCATGCAGCCCTGATTTGCAGAGTACTCGCGACCTATTGTTTTTGGTGAAGATCGGTTGAGGGAAAGGGGTAGTTTACCGGCAACGGTTTTTTTTAGCAAGGGTAATTTTGTTTGTTTGGCAAACGATAGCAGCCGCATATTCAAACAGAATCAAATAATGTTTCGCATACAGCCCTAAATTGTAGAGTTCTCAAGATCTGTTGATTTTGGTGAAGATCGGTTAAGGGAAAGGGGTAGTTTACCTGTAACGTTTTGTTTTAACAAGGGTATTTCCTATGGTAAACGATAACAGCCGCAAATTCAAACAGAATCAAAAGATTATTTGCATACAGCCCTAAATTGTAGAGTTCTCAAGACCTATTGTTTTTGGTGAAGATCGGTTGAGGGAAAGGGGTAGTTTACCTGCAACGTTTTTTTAACAAGGGTATTTTATATGGCAAACGATAACAGCCGCAAATTCAAACAGAATCAAATAATGTTTTGCATACAGCCCTGATTTGTAGAGTACTCAAGACCTGTTGTTTTTGGTGAAGATCGGTTAAGGGGAAGGGGTAGTTTACCTGCAACTTTTTTTATCAAGCGTATTTTCTATGGCAAACGATAACAGCCGCAAATTCAAACAGAATCAAATAATGTTTTGCATACAGCCCTGATTTGTAGAGTACTCAAGACCTATTGTTTTTGGTGAAGATCGGATAAGGGGAAGGGGTAGTTTACCAGCAACCTTTTACGTTTTAACAAGAGTAAAGTACTTGAAAATTTATTTAAACTTTTTGAAACAATGGTAATTGTTAAAAATAAAATAATTTTGTTGCCAGGCAATAAAATTATAATTTTTTCATTTTAATGTAATATAATATTTTTCATTTAATACAGCAATAAAAAGGCAGGTAAGACACAGCCTGGCTGTTTGGCTGAAAATGATTTTAAATATAAATCTTAGAATATGGAAGTCATGTATGGTTCTCCATACCGATATTTTTTCATGTTTTGAGTGTAGTAGAATCAGAATCTGCAATAATTTCGAACACGATTTTTTTTGCCATCACCATACTTCCATTCCTTAAGGAATATGGAAGTAAAAACAATAAGTCTTGAGAACTCTACAATTTAGGGCTGTATGCAAATAATCTTTTGATTCTGTTTGAATTTGCGGCTGTTATCGTTTGCCATAGGAAATACCCTTGTTAAAACATAAAACGTTACAGGCAAACTACCCCTTTCCCTTAACCGATCTTAACCAAAAACAATAGGTCTTGAGTACTCTACAAATCAGGGCTGTATGCAAAACATTATTTGATTCTGTTTGAATTTGCGGCTGTTGTCGTTTGCCATAGAAAATACCCTTGTTAAAAAAACGTTGGAGGTAAACTACCCCTTTCCCTCAACCGAACTTCACCAAAAACAATAGGTCTTGAGAACTCTACAATTTAGGGCTGTATGCAAATAATCTTTTGATTCTGTTTGAATTTGCGGCTGTTATCGTTTGCCATAGGAAATACCCTTGTTAAAACATAAAACGTTACAGGTAAACTACCCCTTTCCCTTAACCGATCTTCACCAAAATCAACAGATCTTGAGAACTCTACAATTCAGGGCTGGATGCGAAATATTATTTGATTCTGTTTGAATTTGCGGCTGTTGTCGTTTGCCATAGAAAAAAAATCTACAGACACAGACAGACACACACACACACAGACACACACACACACACACAGACACTTTTCGGAAAACGACTTTTTTTCATGTTTTGAGTGTAGTAGAATCAGAATCTGCAATAATCTCGAACACGATTTTTTTTGCCATCACCATACTTCCATTCCTTAAGGAATATGGAAGTAAAAAAAAACGTTGCTGGTAAACTACCCCTTCCCCTTAACCGATCTTCACCAAAAACAACAGGTCTTGAGTACTCTACAAATCAGGGCTGTATGCAAAACATTATTTGATTCTGTTTGAATTTGCGGCTGTTATCGTTTGCCATAGAAAATACCCTTGTTAAAAAAACGTTGCAGGTAAACTACCCCTTTCCCTCAACCGATCTTCACCAAAACAACAGGTCTTGAGAACTCTACAATTTAGGGCTGTATGCAAATAATCTTTTGATTCTGTTTGAATTTGCGGCTGTTATCGTTTGCCATAGGAAATACCCTTGTTAAAACATAAAACGTTACAGGTAAACTACCCCTTTCCCTTAACCGATCTTCACCAAAATCAGCAGATCTTGAGAACTCTACAATTCAGGGCTGTATGCGAAACATTATTTGATTCTGTTTGAATTTGCGGCAGTTATCGTTTGCCATAGAAAAAAATCTACAGACAGACAGACAGACAGACACACAGACAGACACTTTTCGGAAAACGACTTTTTTTCATGTTTTGAGTGTAGTAGAATCAGAATCTGCAATAATCTCGAACACGATTTTTTTTGCCATCACCATACTTCCATTCCTTAAGGAATATGGAAGTAAAAAAGCTCATTTTTACTTCCATATTCCTTAAGGAATGGAAGTATGGTGATGGCAAAACAAATCGTGTTCGAGATTATTGCAGATTCTGATTCTACTACACTCAAAACATGAAAAAAAGTCGTTTTCCGAAAAGTGTCTGTGTGTGTGTCTGTCTGTGTGTGTGTCTGTAGATTTTTTTTCTATGGCAAACGATAACTGCCGCAAATTCAAACAGAATCAAATAATTTTTTGCATACAGCCCTGGTTTGTAGAGGACTCGCGACCTATTGTTTTTGGTGAAGATCGGTTGAGGGAAAGGGGTAGTTTACCAGCAACGGTTTTTTTTAACAAGGGAAATTTTTTTTTTTGGCAAACGATAACAGCCGCAAATTCAAACAGAATCAAATAATGTTTCGCATACGGCCCTGAATTGTAGAGTTCTCAAGACCTATTGTTTTTGGTGAAGATCGGTTAAGGGAAAGGGATAGTTTACCGGTAACGTTTTATGTTTTAACAAGGGTATTTCCTATGAAAATATCGGTATGGAGAACCATACATGACTTCCATATTCTAAGATTTATATTTAAAATCATTTTCAGCCAAACAGCCAGGCTGTGTCTTACCTGCCTTTTTATTGCTGTATTAAATGAAAAATATTATATTACATTAAAATGAAAAAATTATAATTTTATTGCCTGGCAACAAAATTATTTTATTTTTAACAATTACCATTGTTTCAAAAAGTTTAAATAAATTTTCAAGTACTTTACTCTTGTTAAAACGTAAAAGGTTGCAGGTAAACTACCCCTTCCCCTTAACCGATCTTCACAAAAAACAATAGGTCTTGAGTACTCTACAAATCAGGGCTGTATGCAAAACATTATTTGATTCTGTTTGAATTTGCGGCTGTTATCGTTTGCCATAGAAAATACCCTTGTTAAAAAAACGTTGCTGGTAAACTACCCCTTTCCCTCAACCGATCTTCACCAAAAACAATAGGTCTTGAGAACTCTACAAATCAGGGCTGTATGCAAAACATTATTTGATTCTGTTTGAATTTGCGGCTGTTATCGTTTGCCATAGAAAATACCCTCGTTACAAAAACGTTGATGGTAAACTACCCCTTTCCCTCAACCGATCTTCACCAAAAACAATAGGTCTTGAGAACTCTACAATTTAGGGCTGTATGCAAATAATCTTTTGATTCTGTTTGAATTTGCGGCTTTTATCGTTTGCCATAGGAAATACCCTTGTTAAAAAAACTTTGCAGGTAAACTACCGCTTTCCCTCAACCGAACTTCACCAAAAACAATAGGTCTTGAGTACTCTACAATTTAGGGCTGTATGCAAATAATCTTTTGATTCTGTTTGAATTTGCGGCTGTTATCGTTTGCCATAGGAAATACCCTTGTTAAAACATAAAACGTTGCAGGTAAACTACCCCTTTCCCTTAACCGATCTTCACCAAAATCAACAGATCTTGAGAACTCTACAATTCAGGGCTGTATGCGAAACATTATTTGATTCTGTTTGAATTTGCGGCTGTTATCGTTTGCCAAACAAACAAAATTACCCTTGCTAAAAAAAAACCGTTGCAGGTAAACTACCCCTTTCCCTCAACCGATCTTTACGAAAAACAATAGGTCGCGAGTACTCTGCAAATCAGGGCTGCATGCAAAAAATTATTTGATTCTGTTTGAATTTGCGGCAGTTATCGTTTGCCATAGAAAAAAAATCTACAGATAGACAGACAGACAGACAGACAGACAGACAGACAGACAGACAGACGGACAGACACACAGACACTTTTCGGAAAACGACTTTTTTTCATGTTTTGAGTGTAGTAGAATCAGAATCTGCAATAATCTCGAACACGATTTTTTTTGCCATCACCATACTTCCATTCCTTAAGGAACATGGAAGTAAAACGATAACAGCCGCAAATTCAAACAGAATCAAAAGATTATTTGCATACAGCCCTAAATTGTAGAGTTCTCAAGACCTATTGTTTTTGGTGAAGATCGGTTAAGGGAAAGGGGTAGTTTACCTACAACGTTTTTTTAACAAGGGTATTTTCTATGGCAAACGATAACAGCCGCAAATTCAAACAGAATCAAATAATTTTCTGCATACTGTCCTGATTTTTAGAGTACTCACGACCTGTTGTTTTTGGTAAAGATCGGTTGAGGGGAAGGGGTAGTTTACCTGCAACGGTTTTTTTATCAAGGGAAATTTTTTTTTTTGGCAAACGATAACAGCCGCAAATTCAAACAGAATCAAATAATGTTTCGCATACAGCCCTGAATTGTAGAGTTCTCAAGACCTATTGTTTTTGGTGAAGATCGGTTAAGGGAAAGGGGTAGTTTACCTACAACGTTTTTTTAACAAGGGTATTTTCTATGGCAAACGATAACAGCCGCAAATTCAAACAGAATCAAATAATTTTCTGCATACAGCCCTGATTTGTAGAGTGCTCAAGACCTATTGTTTTTGGTGAAGATCGGTTGAGGGGAAGGGGTAGTTTACCAGCAACGTTTTTTATCAAGCGTATTTTCTATGGCAAACGATAACTGCCGCAAATTCAAACAGAATCAAATAATGTTTTGCATACGTCAGTGAATTGTAGAGGACTCAAGGCCTTTAGATTTTGGTGAAGATCCGTTAAGGGGAAGGGGTAGTTTACCTGCAACCTTTTACGTTTTAACACGAGTAAAGTACTTGAAAATTCATTTAAACTTTTTCAGACAATGGTAATTGTTGAAAATAAAATAATTTTGTTGCCAGGCAATCTGAAAATTTCAGATTTTGTACCACAAAATCTGAAAAGATTATATGATAGTTTATGAAATGGTTAATAATACGTCAGTGGAAGGTGTAATGAGAAATTAGCAGAAATGGAAACCTGGGGAATGTTAACTGTTCTGTAGATACAATTTTGTCAGAATGTTTGGAAATGATCATCAACATTGAAGAAAAAGTAAGCATATTAAGAAACATATGTAAGTACTTATTATAAAAAAATAATGTTTGTTTTTTGATAAAGTCATTTTGATTATAAAATTTAAATATTTACTACAAGAAAAGAATTTTCAGTTTTCAAAATTTAAATATATTTTTATAAAACAATGGGTTCTTCATTGAGGTGGGGACCATGTCACTCACTCCATCTCAAGCCTCCTCTCCCATTTTGCAGAAAAAGAGGACCCTGTCAAGGCTGACACTTTGACGACAGTGACAGGGCTTTCCACCAAATTCAGCAGAGTGACAGGTAGGCCCAACTCTGATTGGCTCCTCAGATTTCCCCAGCGTTAGTAGGTTCTATGAAAATATTTTATTTCAAAAATGATTTTAAATATAAATCTTAGATATGTTTTATAAATCTCATGTTTTATGTTTTAACATGGGTAATTTTTTATATGACGAACCATAACTGCCGTAAATTCAAACAGAATCAAATAATTTTTTACATATGTGCCTGGGCTATAGAGAACTCAATGTCTGTTGATTTTGGTGAAGATCGGTTACGGGGAAAGGGCAGTTTACCTGAAACATTTTTTGTTGTAACATGAGTAAAGTACTTAATTTTGATAAAGTATCCTGATAAGATCTTAATAATCCACTGTAGAAACGTAGATGAAATATCTATCAATGAAGAGGCTAGTTGAACGGGCTGGGGGTAATTTTCTATAAATCAAAATTATAGTTGAAGGGGGAGGGGATAATATTTTTTATATGTGTACTACGTTATTGGCAAGAAAGAAGTATTTTTTTGTTAAAATTCCTTCCCTGGCTGTTTGGCTGAAAATGATTTTAAATATAAATCTTAGAATATGGAAGTCATGTATGGTTCTCCATACCGATATTTTCAATAATGTTTGTAGTAAATAACTCAGACAAATCTATTAAATCAAATCCATTAAAAAAATAAAAAATGAATTGTTTGAGATATTCAGCTATTTCAGCCTGCTTAAGTGAAATGGATGGTAGTCTGCAGATTTGCTAAACACTTCACAGTCAATGGGAAAGCAAAGTAATATCAGCCGGATGAACCAATGGAAAGTGAAACTCAAACACAAAAAACCATGCTAAAGTATACTACTATATGGCACTGAGTATCAGTATACTTTGGAATCTGACGAAACATTTGTGCATACATTTTCAAAAATATTGAAAATCACAGATTTTCCAAAGATGTAATAACTTTTGATGAATCGTGAATCGTTGGTATTTTCAGTATTACCCAAAATCTTAGTGGTACTCTACGAAGGGTCTCAAAACAAACAACAACTGAAAGATTGGTTGAGTAAATCAGAAGTCAAAGCAATAATGATAATTTTTTTTTATATCCAAGTAATTACTCATATTAATTGAATGAATGCAAATCAGAGTGTATCAGGAGGTCTTGAAATCCATAATCCATAAACACAGATAAATTTAGAAAGTAATGGTATAAATGCGGTATTATCCATTGCAATAAGGAGACAAAATTTAATGCAATCATTGACTGCTAACTGAAAGCTTTTTGTGTTCATTACATGCCAGTCAACAACTTATAGAAAATAAATCCATTTCACCTGCTTTTGCTCTTAAAGTCTTCTTTTAAGTAGTAGTAGCCAATATTCTTAATACAAAGCATACTTAAACTAAAGGTTTTAGTTTTAAGGTAAAACCATTAAACAATCCAACTACAAACCATAACGATATAGGCCTACACTGAAAACTAGTTGCTCATGTTCTAGGAGAGTACTTTTAATTTTAAAACTTAAACTACTTAGACTAGTAGTATGCAAATATCCAACAGAGTTAGAAGATTTCATTTATACATATCTACATACAGTGGTAGAGGAAAAATTGTAGGGAAAGATAGGAATAGCAAATGTTTATAGTAATGTTAGCAAAGTATAGCATGGTATAATATCGGTATGGAGAACCATACATGACTTCCATATTCTAAGATTTATATTTAAAATCATTTTCAGCCAAACAGCCAGGCTGTGTCTTACCTGCCTTTTTATTGCTGTATTAAATGAAAAATATTATATTACATTAAAATGAAAAAATTATAATTTTATTGCCTGGCAACATTATTATTTTATTTTTAACAATTACCATTGTTTCAAAAAGTTTAAATAAATTTTCAAGTACTTTACTCTTGTTAAAACGTAAAAGGTTGCAGGTAAACTACCCCTTCCCCTTAACCGATCTTCACCAAAATCGAAAGGCATTGAGACCTGTACAATTCAGGGACGTATGCTAAAAATTATTTGATTCTGTTTGAATTTGCGGCTGTTATCGTTTGCCATAGAAAATACGCTTGATAAACAAACGTTGCAGGTAAACTACCCCTTCCCCTTAACCGATCTTCACCAAAAACAATAGGTCTTGAGTACTCTACAAATCAGGGCTGTATGCAAAACATTATTTGATTCTGTTTGAAATTGCGGCTGTTATCGTTTGCCATAGAAAATACCTTTGTTAAAAAAACGTTGCAGGTAAACTACCCCTTTCCCTCAACCGATCTTCACCAAAAACAATAGGTCTTGAGAAATCTACAATTCAGGGCTGTATGCGAAACATTATTTGATTCTGTTTGAATTTGCGGCTGTTATCGTTTGCCAAAAAAAAAAAATTTCCCTTGATAAAAAAAACCGTTGCAGGTAAACTACCCCTTCCCCTCAACCGATCTTCACCAAAAACAATAGGTCGCGAGTACTCTACAAATCAGGACTGTATGCAAAAAATTATTTGATTCTGTTTGAATTTGCGGCAGTTGTCGTTTGCCATAGAAAATACGCATGATAAAAAACGTTGCTGGTAAACTACCCCTTCCCCTCAACCGATCTTCACCAAAAACAATAGGTCTTGAGTACTCTACAAATCAGGGCTGTATGCAGAAAATTATTTGATTCTGTTTGAATTTGCGGCTGTTATCGTTTGCCATAGAAAATACCCTTGTTAAAAAAACGTTGTAGGTAAACTACCCCTTTCCCTTAACCGATCTTCACCAAAAACAAAAGGTCTTGAGAACTCTACAATTTAGGGCTGTATGCAAATAATCTTTTCATTCTGTTTGAATTTGCGGCTGTTATCGTTTGCCATAGGAAATACCCTTGTTAAAACATAAAACGTTACAGGTAAACTACCCCTTTCCCTTAACCGATCTTCACCAAAAACAATAGGTCTTGAGAACTCTACAATTCAGGGCTGTATGCGAAACATTATTTGATTCTGTTTGAATTTGCGGCTGTTATCGTTTGCCAAACAAACAAAATTACCCTTGCTAAAAAAAAACCGTTGCAGGTAAACTACCCCTTTCCCTCAACCGATCTTCACCAAAAACAATAGGTCGCGAGAACTCTGCAAAACCGGGCTGTATGCAAAAAATTATTTGATTCTGTTTGAATTTGCGGCAGTTATCGTTTGCCATAGAAAAAAAATCTACAGACAGACAGACAGACAGACAGACACACAGACACACAGACAGACAGACAGACACACAGACACTTTTCGGAAAACGACTTTTTTTCATGTTTTGAGTGTAGTAGAATCAGAATCTGCAATAATCTCGAACACGATTTTTTTTGCCATCACCATACTTCCATTCCTTAAGGAATATGGAAGTAAAAATAACAGTTATACACAAACTATACTTCAAAGTAGCTGAATTAGTATCTATTTACACAAACCTTAAAGTGATTAAATGGAAGATTACAACTGGAAGCAATAAAGAAAACAAATAAAACTGAGATGCCACCATAACAAGCTAAACCTATGAATGTGGATGGAGGACAGAAACTGATGCACTACGGATATGGAAACATTGTTTGTACGAGTGAAACTTCATGCCAGTATAGCACAGAAATCAGCAGTATTCACTTTAGTGGAGGATGTGAAAAACAGGAAGACAAATCTCCTAGACAAAAATGAACTTCTGTACTTCAGAAAAATTGCAGAAGCTTGGTGGTTAATAAAATGAATTCAAGAAAACCTTTCCTGTTTATAGTTGACATGGGCCTATATTTTAAACATCCACTGTGTTCTCATTGTAGAGAGCGGCTTTACCTACTTAGACCTACAGTTATTATACTTTTATTATATATAGGGTAGATCTGTGAAAGCATGATTTGGCTAAGACATTTGTTAATGATTTGATTATTTATTAATAAGAAATATTTAATAAGTGTTCAAGAAGAGAAGGGCTAAAAGGATGACTAGAAACAGCATAAGTAAATTAAATCTTTAAAACAAGTACGAGGGTAAGTCAAAAAGTAAAGGCAAATTTTTTAAAAGGAACTTTTTATTGTGAAAACAAGATGACAAGTAACATCATTTCTCTACATAATCTCCCTCAACTTCTATGCACTTGGTCCATCTCTTGACAAGCTTCGTAATTCCGTCCTGGAAGAAGATTTGTGGCATCGTGCACAGCCACTCGCACACCGCCTCCACAACCTCGTCATCCGACGAAAACTTGGATTCACGCAGATGCTCCTTCATCGGACCAAAAAGGTGAAAATCACTTGGAGCTAGGTCAGGACTGTACGGCGGATGCTCCAGCAGCTCAAAACCAAGATCTTGAATGCACTGGATCGTTTTCCCCGCAGTATGAGGACGGGCATTGTCCTGAAGCAAAAGCACACCTTTTGAAAGTTTTCCTCGCCTCTTTGTTTTGATTTTGGGTTTCAGCTCTCGCAGTAGCTTACAGTAGCTGTCACTATTCACTGTTTGACCTTTAGGAGTGTAATGAATTAAAAGTGGACCTTTCATATCCCAAAACACTGTCATCATCAACTTTCCTGCAGAAACTTGTCTTTTGAACTTTTTTGCTGTAGGCGAGGATGGATGTTTCCACACCATACTCTGCCACTTACTCTGTGGTTCGAAGTGATGGACCCACGTCTCATCATCGGTTACTATGCAACTGAGAAACTCTTCTCCTTCCTCTTCTAAACGCCTTAAATGTGATTTCAAAATTTCCAAACGTTTCTGTTTGTGCTGGTCTGTCAGTCGATGTGGTACCCAACGAGCACACACTTTGTGATAATTTAGTGATTCGTGGATGATTGCAAATGCTGAACCGTGGCTAATGTTCAACGCATGCGCAATATCATAAATTTTGACACAACGATCATCATGAATCATTCGCTCAACTGTCTCGATGTTCTTGTTCGTCTTCGAAGTGGATGGCCTACCTGAACGCTCTACATCACAGATAGATACATGACCATTTTTAAAGCGATTTATCCACTCATAAATTTTTCGTTCACTAAGACAGCTCTCACCTTACTGCTGATGCATTCTGCGAATAATCTCCGCAGGTTTAGTCCCTTCAGAGTGCAGAAAACGTACCACTCCCCTCATTTCTTCCTTGGTGCACACGGACAACGGAGCACTCATAATAAAATGCCCTGAAATCACTACGAATGGAGCTGAACACTGAAACAACACAGCTAAAGAACAAAACAACTTTGAGGTTATGATATGTCATTGTTCAGTCAGTGCTGCCATCCATTGCAGCAGGGAAAATAAAATTTGCTTTTACTTTTTGACTTACCCTGTAGTAGACAAGAAATGTGAAGAACACAGGCGTATTAGTATACAGTGGCGGCACTAACGAAACGGGGGCCCCCCGCGAAACTAATTAGGGGGCCCTATAAAAATGGTTAAATTTTGTATACGTAATAGGGGAAAACACTCAAATGAGTTTCTATTTACGTGTTTTTCACAACAATGGTTTGTGAATACTTTCTCGTCTATCACAAAGCGTTTGCAATTTGCAAAGGACGTTTTACACATGTACAAACTCTTAAAATTCTTGTTGCTAAATAGACAAAGTTCTATACAAACTATAAAAAAAAAACAAAATAAAAAGAATGATTTATTTTTACGTAAAAGATCTAAATTCAGACTATGAAACAGTACCGCACACAGAGTGTTAAAAATTTATTATTTAAAAACGAATATCAAAGTAACATTCTAGCTTTTTTCAAACATTTAAATTAGTTTGTAACTGAATTTGTAAAATTCTTGAATATACTCTATACAAGTTCTCCTTAAGTCTAATCCAATTCAATAACACTCGAACTCAAGTAATGTACAATATTTACAGATGAGGATCAACCAAAGTTCACTGTTTTCCTAAGCCTATTCTTCTTTTTTTAATAGCTAAGAACTTTTCAACCACTTCGTTGATATTAGTTTTCTGTGTCTCTTCATGCTCAATGCTTAACAGTGCCAAGTCACTCAACCGAGTTTGGGCCATGGTACTTCTTAAGTATGACTTAATTAATTTAAGTTTTGAAAAGCTTCTTTCCGCTGTAGCTGTTGTGACAGGTATGGTTAAAAAAAGCTGCAAAGCTGTAGTTAAGTCTGGGAGGCACCTCATAAGGCAGCTGTTTTCTTCAACCAGTAAATTCATCATTTCTCGAATTCTTTTCTTGTGTACAATTTCTTTGGCCATCAGAGCTTTGAAGGATATTACTTGGTCAGGCAGTGATGTGGAAAGGTCACCAGGATACACATTTACCAGAGCTTTACTTTTCTCCACTATTGTCTCTTGTGAGAAGTTTACTAAATTCTGAGGCGTCAGGAATGAAAACCTATCATCAATGCAACGCAATCCTTCGAATCTCATTTGTAGCTGAGCTATTACAATATCTAGTGTTGCATTGAAAACTTTTACTGCAAATGATTTCACTGGGTCGTCAATTCTATGGTCAACTGATAATTCAACAAAGAAGCGTTTTGCAACTCGTTTATGCTTATTTTTCATGTTACAAGTTATGTCCCACGACTGGGCCAACTGGGGCCCCCCATGAGAGTCGGGGCCCCCCTTGCCGCGTGGTCTGCGGGGGCCTTATCGCCGCCACTGTTAGTATAACTGTCTAAATGGATAAACATTATCAGTGTATGTTAAAAGGCATGCATAAAACAGAAAAACAGATGAAATAGAAGAACAGAGTGGTTGCTACCCCTGATAGGCCTGTACTAGAAATGAAGCTAATAGGTTTTGGAGAATTACAATCATATTTATAGATTTAAATAATCATATTTATAGATTTAAAACTTTTAGAAATTACTAGGAGAAAATAATATTCCTTAAAAATAGTTTACATTCATAAACATGTTAGTCAATGCCATCAAAATATAAACAGTGTTAAAATGATCAAATCAGGGATTTTCCAACAATTTAGTGCTAATAAAGAACCAACATAAAGGGTTGTTTTTAGTTTCCAAGAGCAAGCAAATCTAATTTTGTATTCTAAACAAGAGAAAAAAAATAAGAAATGAAGAAATTAGAAACAGAATGTACATTGAAGAACCAAATAACAGGAACCTCTAGTATGGTATTTGCATAGAATGAAGTATATGTGTCAACCACTAAAACTATGGAAGGAAATTACATTTCAGGCAAGATGGTATCCATACTTAATTTTTTTTTCCTGAGACTAATCATGTGGTCATCTAAGACAATTATTTTAATTAATAAAGATATAATAAACATCAGTTGAAGGCAACTGTATTTCTGATCACAAAATTACTGCCAATTAATTCACTGTCACATAAAACGGTCAGACTGCAATTTCTCAAACCACTACACAAAAGACAAATTTAAATATCAAGGACGTCTGCAATTAGTGACTTCTGTGGTGTACTACATGATACTACAACATGAATAGCTAACTGAAACACATAACTGGAACTAATGCTAAAGTAGATGATCTCTATCTGTTATTAAACAAAGCAAACTGTAGGTTTCCAGGACAGCAATGGAATATGGAGTCCTAATTATTAAAGTGTATCTAAGTATTAAATTTGGCCGAAAAGTTTAAACCTTCCAGGAATAAAGTAACATATTGGGTAAAATTATTTAACTAACAAATGATTAAACTGTCCTTCATATCTCATGTGCGTTCACTTGTTACTGATTGTATAAATTTGTAACATGTTGGAAAGAATAAAACCAAGATATACTGATATATGAAGAAACTTAAATTGACCATAACAGACAAATGTAATGTAGGATTATATAAAGTATCAGAAAGTAGGCATTTAGTGAATTTAAATTTATACTTGTCAAACTTGTACAATTGTAGCATATCTTCAACTATGACAAAAAACAAATAAACTAAATATCACTATATTATTGACGACTCGAAACACTAAGTTTTTTATATGTAAAAACGTAAAGTTTTACCTTACAGCCTAAACCGGCTTTCACCTTTAGAAGGCTTCATCAGACGTAAAGTTTTACCTTACAGCCTAAACCGGCTTTCACCTTTAGAAGGCTTCATCAGAGCCTCTGATGAAGAGAAGGCTCTGATGAAGCCTTCTAAAGGTGAAAGCCGGTTTAGGCTGTAAGGTAAAACTTTACGTTTTTACTTATAAAAAACTTAGTGTTCCGAGTCGTCAATAATATAGCGATATTTAGTTAAGTAACGGACACTGTGAAGCTACTTACCTTTTTGTATCACATAAAATTAACTAACAAACATTGTATATTTCTCGGGCGCCATCTTACCAACTGTAAGAAAATAATTTACCAAGGTTCGTTTCAGCGAACTAGGAGAACAGAATGTGGTTGCTGAAATAATAACAATCATTTATGTTCATCAATAATTAAACGTTATTATTACTTTATTATTATTCATATTTCATGTTAATAAAATCATACAGACAAAATTTGAATTAATAATTGACAAAACGTGAATAATAGTTGTTAATTACCTTGAATCTCTTTTAATTTACTTACTCGCATTACAATAACAGATTCTTGAAATACATTTATTAAGAATTATAATGGGAACGCAAACCAGCCTTCTTATTACTATAAACTATAGTAAAACTATATTCTCACACACACACACAACACACACACAAAGCTACTTTAGAGATCTCATTTTAAATATTTTATACTTTATGATTATGAAATCAAAATTGATTTCCCCATTCCGCCAGTAATTTTGAAAAACCCTTATTAAAATCTCATTGATACATGGCTACTTAGCTGAATTTGAAGCCGATTATTATTCCTGAAGCCGTCACATGGTTTTACGTGCGCACTTTACTTCACTTCATGATTATCGAACTGTTAGATTATAATGAAACTGTTGATTACACTTTTACTACGAAATTTTGATTTTAGTTCATGTTTTAAAATATAGTATTCACATTTTATGGTTTTGCGGGCCCGCACTTACTGCCGAAACTTTTTATAGATACCACTCGCGAGTGGTGATGGCGTTATACTGGGGAGATTTACAGGCGCTATTTTGTGAAGCGGCTGTTGTTCGCCCAACTCTCATTGGTTTACAGTTTGTATTCGTTCGCCAGTGGACTGTTTTTGGCTTGTTGACAAAACTGGTGACACACATCGTTATATAAATTGCTGACGCAACACATCGCCTGATGTCTGGTTGCATAATTGGTTTACAGATTTTGTTACATAACGTGTTTACGTTTTTCGTGTTCGTCATTGTCCTTGAACTGACTTTGGTACATTTGCAGTTATTAAAACGGTCCACACAATTATTAAACAATTCATACAGTCAACAGCAGTGCAGCCACGTTGCGATCGCTTCCAAAATAACAAATTTACCTCTCGGTCATAAAATTTTCCTATCACTCAACAAGTTAATTATTATTTATGAAAAAATACAAATTCTGTTATTACCCCAGGTATGCCCAAAAATGCCCCGCTACAATACCCCCTCAATGAGATATTTTATGCCGAAGCATAAAAAATCTCATTGACACATTCATACTTGCTAGAGGGATCAGCCAGGATATGTCGCCACAACCCCCTGTATGGTATACAAAAAAGAATAATCAACTCACCCTTGGTCCGGTGACTGTGACCGCATCTGCATGACAATACTGGACTTCTCTCTCGAGATCCCAACACCGTAGAGTCAGACAGATACTCAACGCCCCTGCCCTGACGCGCCGGCCAGCTCAGGTCCGCCGCCACAGCACCACCAAACACTGAAACAACAAATCAAAATATTAAATAGTGGCCTTATACAACACCATATCCCCAACTGATCTTTTTCCCCCTAGCGGTGCTGGTTTGCGCTAAGAAGCACTGGTTTTGTTTTCCTTTACTTATTACTAACATGTATATATCAGAATACCTAACATAACTTAACATAAGAAAACACAGTACATTAATAATTCATTTTAAAATAAACAACTTACAATTAAAATGCTACACACTTTATATCATTAAATTGGCATATAAAATCAAAAAATTACTTTTAAACTTGATTTACTCTTATTAATTCGTTTCTCAAAATTACAAAAATTATTTTATTTTTTTTTTCAATTATGGCCATCATTATTCCATTTCATTACTTTGGGTGATTCTCCGTTATTCATTATTTCATTATAATTTACTTTATCCACTTGGCATTTACTCATAATCTTACCCCTTTTATTACTCTAACGTTCCCTTACAAAATCTTTAACTAGTATGACACCCCTCTATCAAAAATTTACTAACCCTTCTCTACCTCTAACTACTTACTATTTTAACTCCAATTCGCCACCTTCTACTCTTATATAAAAAAAATACTCTCTAACCCTTTGTACATAGGATACGTGTTTCCCCCCCCCCAAAACTCAATTCCCGTTCTCTGGCCCCTGGATTTTTACCTAAGGCGGCCCCTTCCCACTAAAACTATACCAAATCCCGTCCCAACCCTTATGTTGCGGACTCCCACATTACACTACCCCTACTACAAAATTGCCATCCCCAAAAAAAAAATCTCAATCTCATAACCTCACTACAATTACAACAAATTAACATCAACAAAATAAACAACAATATATCACTCAAAACTCTACAATTATTCTCCATTACTACTGTGTCTCCACTTATACTTCTCAAAATTCTATAACATACATTAACTCAAAACAACATTGCATTATTTTCATCTCCACTATTACTTTAACTCTGACTTCAATTTGGACAGATCTGTATGTCCCACAAAATTCAACTTGAACTGATTCAAACATTTTATTCAAACAATTACTATCACCCACTTCTTCTATTGCAACCCACTGAAAATTTTACCTATCACCACTATTTTCATTTTATTTTAAAATCTATAAACACATTGAAAACATATCATCATATTTTTATAATTCTTATTCCTAACATACTAAATGCAATCAACACAATAAGACATAATAAACACAATATAAGAAGTATTTAGTGCATCTATTTTTTAAATTCAAACAAAATTATTGAGTAGCAAATCATCATTATTAATTAACATATAGCAAAATTTTTAATACGTTATCCCCTTGGATAACCTCCCAACCACACACACTATTATAATACATTACATAACATAATACACAAATAGCATTAACTTTGACTATTAGTATACATTTAACAAACAATTCTCTTTTAAATAATTTATCTAAAAATTTATAAACATTATTATTTAAAATTTTTCATTAACTGTTTTTATTTATCATCATGATGAATTTATCCTGTGTTGCAATCAGATTTTCAAAATTTCTCAAATTTATTATTAACATATATTTTTAATCATTATGTTATTCCACAAAATAAACCATTTAATATTTATTTATTTATTAATTATTATTAAATCAGAATCTCATCACACAATTTATATTCATTATAAGATTCAAACACATAACATTCAACTACAATATCTGAACATCTCAACTTATTTAATTCAATTGATTATTAAAATTAAATATTTCAATTATTATCCACATTCTATAAATCATTAATTATTGTCTTCATAATTATTTTATTATTTAATTAGAATGCAAAAATATTAATAATATTATTATTATTAACACAACATTTTCTAAAACATATACACATTACTTTTCTAACATTTCACAATACACACAAATGAATTCCCTACATTATATTTACAAAGTATACGTCAATCATTGTTCAATTGTTTCGCACCTCATGTCCAAATCTGCAGGGTCCTTACCAATAATTTACAATATCTAAAAATGTCCCAACACTGATCTTTTAGCTCATCCTCCATCGTCATATATATATCTAGTGTATTTGTAACATTCATCAGTATTATCCACACACAAGTTATGATAATCATTACTATCATAATAATCTATCAACTCTATTTCATCCATTGTACCACTAGAAATCTTGTTACCATAAGTTAGGATTGTACCGTCTACATCAGTGTTATTTGTTAATGTCAGGTAAATCGTTTTCTCGTTTCTGTATTCCTCAACTACTACGTCAGGTAAATCATTATAGTCAGGTAAGATATTATCAAAATTATTTTCTATCTCTCTTTCAACAGGTACGTCTTTCACATGATTCATCATCACCCCTTC
The DNA here is from genome assembly GCA_034769895.1 of Magicicada septendecula. Taxonomy (NCBI): domain Eukaryota; kingdom Metazoa; phylum Arthropoda; class Insecta; order Hemiptera; family Cicadidae; genus Magicicada; species Magicicada septendecula. The sequence continues at coordinate 147,896,405 of CM068375.1, read as the reverse complement.
TAGTATTTTTCTCAATTCATCAAACTTTCTTTCCAACTTATATAGTTCTAATTCACTCTCAATACCTAACTCTCTTTCTTCATAGCACCACATCACACTCTCACAATTATTTCGGACAGAGGGTACAACATTATACAACATTAATTCATTTAACAATAAGGGTCTCTTGCCCTGAAAAAACAACATTAAATCATCATCATCATTATAAACAATAAGGGGAAAATTTGCCCTCTGTCCCCACTCAACTACAACATTATTTTTCCACTCTCTTTCTATTTCATAAACACTCATTAACATTTCATTATCGCATTCTAAAACTTCATCAGTACTATTTGTTATTATATTTTCATCATTTGCTTCTACATTATTTTTTAACATCATATTTTCACTTATATTGTCATAATTATCATTCCTACTTACCTCAGAATTGTAATTAATACCATTATCATCACTAGTCAACCCTATTTCTCCCACTATTTGATCACTGTTAGCTATTAACTCTTTATTCGAATTGTCACTCACCTGGTTACTTATTTCTTCACTATTATCAAAGACACCACTTACCTGTGTTAACTCAACGTTTACTTGACACCTATCTTCCTCCCACTTCTCGTCTTGTTTATTCATCTTTGTGATTAGTTCAAAATGTTTATCCCAATTTTCATTCATTTTTATCAACAAGTTCATCACGTCCTCCAATGAACGCTTCTTTTTTACTACCCCCACACTGTCGACATCATTATCATTAGGCCTATTTTCTGTCTCATTTACTACTACTATTGCTTCAACGATCTTACCTTTATTACTTTGCACCTCACTATCAATATCATCACTGTGCTTCTTAATTTCCGCGAATATTCCCTCTTCCCTTTCTTCCATGTGTGTTAAACTATCTTCTAAACTCCCCCATTCCTCGTCCGTCATTTCACCTACAACCCCTTTAAATTCGCTTTCCCACTCCATCCATACGAAGCCACTATCATTTTCTTGTATCTTAGCCATATTAAAAAATTTTATTATAATACCCTTTATATAATATAATTCATCTCATACACACTAGTTACCCTCACAATACTCATAAACACCTAAACAAATAATGCACTACATACATAACCCTATCAAAACATAACCCCATACTTGCATCTGTTTTGCGTACGAAAAAATAATTTTATTCTACCTCAACAACCATTCTGTTCTCCCCGTAGGCTTATATTTATATAATATAATTATATAAATTGTCCCTGTTCGCCGGCAGCCAAATGTGAAGCTACTTACCTTTTTGTATCACATAAAATTAACTAACAAACATTGTATATTTCTCGGGCGCCATCTTACCAACTGTAAGAAAATAATTTACCAAGGTTCGTTTCAGCGAACTAGGAGAACAGAATGTGGTTGCTGAAATAATAACAATCATTTATGTTCATCAATAATTAAACGTTATTATTACTTTATTATTATTCATATTTCATGTTAATAAAATCATACAGACAAAATTTGAATTAATAATTGACAAAACGTGAATAATAGTTGTTAATTACCTTGAATCTCTTTTAATTTACTTACTCGCATTACAATAACAGATTCTTGAAATACATTTATTAAGAATTATAATGGGAACGCAAACCAGCCTTCTTATTACTATAAACTATAGTAAAACTATATTCTCACACACACACACAACACACACACAAAGCTACTTTAGAGATCTCATTTTAAATATTTTATACTTTATGATTATGAAATCAAAATTGATTTCCCCATTCCACCAGTAATTTTGAAAAACCCTTATTAAAATCTCATTGATACATGGCTACTTAGCTGAATTTGAAGCCGATTATTATTCCTGAAGCCGTCACATGGTTTTACGTGCGCACTTTACTTCACTTCATGATTATCGAACTGTTAGATTATAATGAAACTGTTGATTACACTTTTACTACGAAATTTTGATTTTAGTTCATGTTTTAAAATATAGTATTCACATTTTACGGTTTTGCGGGCCCGCACTTACTGCCGAAACTTTTTATAGATACCACTCGCGAGTGGTGATGGCGTTATACTGGGGAGATTTACAGGCGCTATTTTGTGAAGCGGCTGTTGTTCGCCCAACTCTCATTGGTTTACAGTTTGTATTCGTTCGCCAGTGGACTGTTTTTGGCTTGTTGACAAAACTGGTGACACACATCGTTATATAAATTGCTGACGCAACACATCGCCTGATGTCTGGTTGCATAATTGGTTTACAGATTTTGTTACATAACGTGTTTACATTTTTCGTGTTCGTCATTGTCCTTGAACTGACTTTGGTACATTTGCAGTTATTAAAACGGTCCACACAATTATTAAACAATTCATACAGTCAACAGCAGTGCAGCCACGTTGCGATCGCTTCCAAAATAACAAATTTACCTCTAGGTCATAAAATTTTCCTATCACTCAACAAGTTAATTATTATTTATGAAAAAATACAAATTCTGTTATTACCCCAGGTATGCCCAAAAATGCCCCGCTACAATACCCCCTCAATGAGATATTTTATGCCGAAACATAAAAAATCTCATTGACACATTCATACTTGCTAGAGGGATCAGCCAGGATATGTCGCCACAACCCCCTGTATGGTTTACAAAAAAGAATAATCAACTCACCCTTGGTCCGGTGACTGTGACCGCATCTGCATGACAATACTGGACTTCTCTCTCGAGATCCCAACACCGTAGAGTCAGACAGATACTCAACGCCCCTGCCCTGACGCGCCGGCCAGCTCAGGTCCGCCGCCACAGCACCACCAAACACTGAAACAACAAATCAAAATATTAAATAGTGGCCTTATACAACACCATATCCCCAACTGATCTTTTTCCCCCTAGCGGTGCTGGTTTGCGCTAAGAAGCACTGGTTTTGTTTTCCTTTACTTATTACTAACATGTATATATCAGAATACCTAACATAACTTAACATAAGAAAACACAGTACATTAATAATTCATTTTAAAATAAACAACTTACAATTAAAATGCTACACACTTTATATCATTAAATTGGCATATAAAATCAAAAAATTACTTTTAAACTTGATTTACTCTTATTAATTCGTTTCTCAAAATTTTCAAAAATTTTTTTTTTTTTTTCAATTATGGCCATCATTATTCCATTTCATTACTTTGGGTGATTCTCTGTTATTCATTATTTCATTATAATTTACTTTATCCACTTGGCATTTACTCATAATCTTACCCCTTTTATTACTCTAACGTTCCCTTACAAAATCTTTAACTAGTATGACACCCCTCTATCAAAAATTTACTAACCCTTCTCTACCTCTAACTACTTACTATTTTAACTCCAATTCGCCACCTTCTACTCTTATATAAAAAAAATACTCTCTAACCCTTTGTACATAGGATACGTGTTTCCCCCCCCCCAAAAACTCAATTCCCGTTCTCTGGCCCCTGGATTTTTACCTAAGGCGGCCCCTTCCCACTAAAACTATACCAAATCCCGTCCCAACCCTTATGTTGCGGACTCCCACATTACACTACCCCTACTACAAAATTGCCATCCCCCAAAAAAAAATCTCAATCTCATAACCTCACTACAATTACAACAAATTAACATCAACAAAATAAACAACAATATATCACTCAAAACTCTACAATTATTCTCCATTACTACTGTGTCTCCACTTATACTTCTCAAAATTCTATAACATACATTAACTCAAAACAACATTGCATTATTTTCATCTCCACTATTACTTTAACTCTGACTTCAATTTGGACAGATCTGTATGTCCCACAAAATTCAACTTGAACTGATTCAAACATTTTATTCAAACAATTACTATCACCCACTTCTTCTATTGCAACCCACTGAAAATTTTACCTATCACCACTATTTTCATTTTATTTTAAAATCTATAAACACATTGAAAACATATCATCATATTTTTATAATTCTTATTCCTAACATACTAAATGCAATCAACACAATAAGACATAATAAACACAATATAAGAAGTATTTAGTGCATCTATTTTTTAAATTCAAACAAAATTATTGAGTAGCAAATCATCATTATTAATTAACATATAGCAAAATTTTTAATACGTTATCCCCTTGGATAACCTCCCAACCACACACACTATTATAATACATTACATAACATAATACACAAATAGCATTAACTTTGACTATTAGTATACATTTAACAAACAATTCTCTTTTAAATAATTTATCTAAAAATTTATAAACATTATTATTTAAAATTTTTCATTAACTGTTTTTATTTATCATCATGATGAATTTATCCTGTGTTGCAATCAGATTTTCAAAATTTCTCAAATTTATTATTAACATATATTTTTAATCATTATGTTATTCCACAAAATAAACCATTTAATATTTATTTATTTATTAATTATTATTAAATCAGAATCTCATCACACAATTTATATTCATTATAAGATTCAAACACATAACATTCAACTACAATATCTGAACATCTCAACTTATTTAATTCAATTGATTATTAAAATTAAATATTTCAATTATTATCCACATTCTATAAATCATTAATTATTGTCTTCATAATTATTTTATTATTTAATTAGAATGCAAAAATATTAATAATATTATTATTATTAACACAACATTTTCTAAAACATATACACATTACTTTTCTAACATTTCACAATACACACAAATGAATTCCCTACATTATATTTACAAAGTATACGTCAATCATTGTTCAATTGTTTCGCACCTCATGTCCAAATCTGCAGGGTCCTTACCAATAATTTACAATATCTAAAAATGTCCCAACACTGATCTTTTAGCTCATCCTCCATCGTCATATATATATCTAGTGTATTTGTAACATTCATCAGTATTATCCACACACAAGTTATGATAATCATTACTATCATAATAATCTATCAACTCTATTTCATCCATTGTACCACTAGAAATCTTGTTACCATAAGTTAGGATTGTACCGTCTACATCAGTGTTATTTGTTAATGTCAGGTAAATCGTTTTCTCGTTTCTGTATTCCTCAACTACTACGTCAGGTAAATCATTATAGTCAGGTAAGATATTATCAAAATTATTTTCTATCTCTCTTTCAACAGGTACGTCTTTCACATGATTCATCATCACCCCTTCTAGTATTTTTCTCAATTCATCAAACTTTCTTTCCAACTTATATAGTTCTAATTCACTCTCAATACCTAACTCTCTTTCTTCATAGCACCACATCACACTCTCACAATTATTTCGGACAGAGGGTACAACATTATACAACATTAATTCATTTAACAATAAGGGTCTCTTGCCCTGAAAAAACAACATTAAATCATCATCATCATTATAAACAATAAGGGGAAAATTTGCCCTCTGTCCCCACTCAACTACAACATTATTTTTCCACTCTCTTTCTATTTCATAAACACTCATTAACATTTCATTATCGCATTCTAAAACTTCATCAGTACTATTTGTTATTATATTTTCATCATTTGCTTCTACATTATTTTTTAACATCATATTTTCACTTATATTGTCATAATTATCATTCCTACTTACCTCAGAATTGTAATTAATACCATTATCATCACTAGTCAACCCTATTTCTCCCACTATTTGATCACTGTTAGCTATTAACTCTTTATTCGAATTGTCACTCACCTGGTTACTTATTTCTTCACTATTATCAAAGACACCACTTACCTGTGTTAACTCAACGTTTACTTGACACCTATCTTCCTCCCACTTCTCGTCTTGTTTATTCATCTTTGTGATTAGTTCAAAATGTTTATCCCAATTTTCATTCATTTTTATCAACAAGTTCATCACGTCCTCCAATGAACGCTTCTTTTTTACTACCCCCACACTGTCGACATCATTATCATTAGGCCTATTTTCTGTCTCATTTACTACTACTATTGCTTCAACGATCTTACCTTTATTACTTTGCACCTCACTATCAATATCATCACTGTGCTTCTTAATTTCCGCGAATATTCCCTCTTCCCTTTCTTCCATGTGTGTTAAACTATCTTCTAAACTCCCCCATTCCTCGTCCGTCATTTCACCTACAACCCCTTTAAATTCGCTTTCCCACTCCATCCATACGAAGCCACTATCATTTTCTTGTATCTTAGCCATATTAAAAAATTTTATTATAATACCCTTTATATAATATAATTCATCTCATACACACTAGTTACCCTCACAATACTCATAAACACCTAAACAAATAATGCACTACATACATAACCCTATCAAAACATAACCCCATACTTGCATCTGTTTTGCGTACGAAAAAATAATTTTATTCTACCTCAACAACCATTCTGTTCTCCCCGTAGGCTTATATTTATATAATATAATTATATAAATTGTCCCTGTTCGCCGGCAGCCAAATGTGAAGCTACTTACCTTTTTGTATCACATAAAATTAACTAACAAACATTGTATATTTCTCGGGCGCCATCTTACCAACTGTAAGAAAATAATTTACCAAGGTTCGTTTCAGCGAACTAGGAGAACAGAATGTGGTTGCTGAAATAATAACAATCATTTATGTTCATCAATAATTAAACGTTATTATTACTTTATTATTATTCATATTTCATGTTAATAAAATCATACAGACAAAATTTGAATTAATAATTGACAAAACGTGAATAATAGTTGTTAATTACCTTGAATCTCTTTTAATTTACTTACTCGCATTACAATAACAGATTCTTGAAATACATTTATTAAGAATTATAATGGGAACGCAAACCAGCCTTCTTATTACTATAAACTATAGTAAAACTATATTCTCACACACACACACAACACACACACAAAGCTACTTTAGAGATCTCATTTTAAATATTTTATACTTTATGATTATGAAATCAAAATTGATTTCCCCATTCCACCAGTAATTTTGAAAAACCCTTATTAAAATCTCATTGATACATGGCTACTTAGCTGAATTTGAAGCCGATTATTATTCCTGAAGCCGTCACATGGTTTTACGTGCGCACTTTACTTCACTTCATGATTATCGAACTGTTAGATTATAATGAAACTGTTGATTACACTTTTACTACGAAATTTTGATTTTAGTTCATGTTTTAAAATATAGTATTCACATTTTACGGTTTTGCGGGCCCGCACTTACTGCCGAAACTTTTTATAGATACCACTCGCGAGTGGTGATGGCGTTATACTGGGGAGATTTACAGGCGCTATTTTGTGAAGCGGCTGTTGTTCGCCCAACTCTCATTGGTTTACAGTTTGTATTCGTTCGCCAGTGGACTGTTTTTGGCTTGTTGACAAAACTGGTGACACACATCGTTATATAAATTGCTGACGCAACACATCGCCTGATGTCTGGTTGCATAATTGGTTTACAGATTTTGTTACATAACGTGTTTACATTTTTCGTGTTCGTCATTGTCCTTGAACTGACTTTGGTACATTTGCAGTTATTAAAACGGTCCACACAATTATTAAACAATTCATACAGTCAACAGCAGTGCAGCCACGTTGCGATCGCTTCCAAAATAACAAATTTACCTCTAGGTCATAAAATTTTCCTATCACTCAACAAGTTAATTATTATTTATGAAAAAATACAAATTCTGTTATTACCCCAGGTATGCCCAAAAATGCCCCGCTACAATACCCCCTCAATGAGATATTTTATGCCGAAACATAAAAAATCTCATTGACACATTCATACTTGCTAGAGGGATCAGCCAGGATATGTCGCCACAACCCCCTGTATGGTTTACAAAAAAGAATAATCAACTCACCCTTGGTCCGGTGACTGTGACCGCATCTGCATGACAATACTGGACTTCTCTCTCGAGATCCCAACACCGTAGAGTCAGACAGATACTCAACGCCCCTGCCCTGACGCGCCGGCCAGCTCAGGTCCGCCGCCACAGCACCACCAAACACTGAAACAACAAATCAAAATATTAAATAGTGGCCTTATACAACACCATATCCCCAACTGATCTTTTTCCCCCTAGCGGTGCTGGTTTGCGCTAAGAAGCACTGGTTTTGTTTTCCTTTACTTATTACTAACATGTATATATCAGAATACCTAACATAACTTAACATAAGAAAACACAGTACATTAATAATTCATTTTAAAATAAACAACTTACAATTAAAATGCTACACACTTTATATCATTAAATTGGCATATAAAATCAAAAAATTACTTTTAAACTTGATTTACTCTTATTAATTCGTTTCTCAAAATTTTCAAAAATTTTTTTTTTTTTTTCAATTATGGCCATCATTATTCCATTTCATTACTTTGGGTGATTCTCTGTTATTCATTATTTCATTATAATTTACTTTATCCACTTGGCATTTACTCATAATCTTACCCCTTTTATTACTCTAACGTTCCCTTACAAAATCTTTAACTAGTATGACACCCCTCTATCAAAAATTTACTAACCCTTCTCTACCTCTAACTACTTACTATTTTAACTCCAATTCGCCACCTTCTACTCTTATATAAAAAAAATACTCTCTAACCCTTTGTACATAGGATACGTGTTTCCCCCCCAAAAAAAACTCAATTCCCGTTCTCTGGCCCCTGGATTTTTACCTAAGGCGGCCCCTTCCCACTAAAACTATACCAAATCCCGTCCCAACCCTTATGTTGCGGACTCCCACATTACACTACCCCTACTACAAAATTGCCATCCCCAAAAAAAAAATCTCAATCTCATAACCTCACTACAATTACAACAAATTAACATCAACAAAATAAACAACAATATATCACTCAAAACTCTACAATTATTCTCCATTACTACTGTGTCTCCACTTATACTTCTCAAAATTCTATAACATACATTAACTCAAAACAACATTGCATTATTTTCATCTCCACTATTACTTTAACTCTGACTTCAATTTGGACAGATCTGTATGTCCCACAAAATTCAACTTGAACTGATTCAAACATTTTATTCAAACAATTACTATCACCCACTTCTTCTATTGCAACCCACTGAAAATTTTACCTATCACCACTATTTTCATTTTATTTTAAAATCTATAAACACATTGAAAACATATCATCATATTTTTATAATTCTTATTCCTAACATACTAAATGCAATCAACACAATAAGACATAATAAACACAATATAAGAAGTATTTAGTGCATCTATTTTTTAAATTCAAACAAAATTATTGAGTAGCAAATCATCATTATTAATTAACATATAGCAAAATTTTTAATACGTTATCCCCTTGGATAACCTCCCAACCACACACACTATTATAATACATTACATAACATAATACACAAATAGCATTAACTTTGACTATTAGTATACATTTAACAAACAATTCTCTTTTAAATAATTTATCTAAAAATTTATAAACATTATTATTTAAAATTTTTCATTAACTGTTTTTATTTATCATCATGATGAATTTATCCTGTGTTGCAATCAGATTTTCAAAATTTCTCAAATTTATTATTAACATATATTTTTAATCATTATGTTATTCCACAAAATAAACCATTTAATATTTATTTATTTATTAATTATTATTAAATCAGAATCTCATCACACAATTTATATTCATTATAAGATTCAAACACATAACATTCAACTACAATATCTGAACATCTCAACTTATTTAATTCAATTGATTATTAAAATTAAATATTTCAATTATTATCCACATTCTATAAATCATTAATTATTGTCTTCATAATTATTTTATTATTTAATTAGAATGCAAAAATATTAATAATATTATTATTATTAACACAACATTTTCTAAAACATATACACATTACTTTTCTAACATTTCACAATACACACAAATGAATTCCTACATTATATTTACAAAGTATACGTCAATCATTGTTCAATTGTTTCGCACCTCATGTCCAAATCTGCAGGGTCCTTACCAATAATTTACAATATCTAAAAATGTCCCAACACTGATCTTTTAGCTCATCCTCCATCGTCATATATATATCTAGTGTATTTGTAACATTCATCAGTATTATCCACACACAAGTTATGATAATCATTACTATCATAATAATCTATCAACTCTATTTCATCCATTGTACCACTAGAAATCTTGTTACCATAAGTTAGGATTGTACCGTCTACATCAGTGTTATTTGTTAATGTCAGGTAAATCGTTTTCTCGTTTCTGTATTCCTCAACTACTACGTCAGGTAAATCATTATAGTCAGGTAAGATATTATCAAAATTATTTTCTATCTCTCTTTCAACAGGTACGTCTTTCACATGATTCATCATCACCCCTTCTAGTATTTTTCTCAATTCATCAAACTTTCTTTCCAACTTATATAGTTCTAATTCACTCTCAATACCTAACTCTCTTTCTTCATAGCACCACATCACACTCTCACAATTATTTCGGACAGAGGGTACAACATTATACAACATTAATTCATTTAACAATAAGGGTCTCTTGCCCTGAAAAAACAACATTAAATCATCATCATCATTATAAACAATAAGGGGAAAATTTGCCCTCTGTCCCCACTCAACTACAACATTATTTTTCCACTCTCTTTCTATTTCATAAACACTCATTAACATTTCATTATCGCATTCTAAAACTTCATCAGTACTATTTGTTATTATATTTTCATCATTTGCTTCTACATTATTTTTTAACATCATATTTTCACTTATATTGTCATAATTATCATTCCTACTTACCTCAGAATTGTAATTAATACCATTATCATCACTAGTCAACCCTATTTCTCCCACTATTTGATCACTGTTAGCTATTAACTCTTTATTCGAATTGTCACTCACCTGGTTACTTATTTCTTCACTATTATCAAAGACACCACTTACCTGTGTTAACTCAACGTTTACTTGACACCTATCTTCCTCCCACTTCTCGTCTTGTTTATTCATCTTTGTGATTAGTTCAAAATGTTTATCCCAATTTTCATTCATTTTTATCAACAAGTTCATCACGTCCTCCAATGAACGCTTCTTTTTTACTACCCCCACACTGTCGACATCATTATCATTAGGCCTATTTTCTGTCTCATTTACTACTACTATTGCTTCAACGATCTTACCTTTATTACTTTGCACCTCACTATCAATATCATCACTGTGCTTCTTAATTTCCGCGAATATTCCCTCTTCCCTTTCTTCCATGTGTGTTAAACTATCTTCTAAACTCCCCCATTCCTCGTCCGTCATTTCACCTACAACCCCTTTAAATTCGCTTTCCCACTCCTTCCATACGAAGCCACTATCATTTTCTTGTATCTTAGCCATATTAAAAAATTTTATTATAATACCCTTTATATAATATAATTCATCTCATACACACTAGTTACCCTCACAATACTCATAAACACCTAAACAAATAATGCACTACATACATAACCCTATCAAAACATAACCCCATACTTGCGTCTGTTTTGCGTACGAAAAAATAATTTTATTCTACCTCAACAACCATTCTGTTCTCCCCGTAGGCTTATATTTATATAATATAATTATATAAATTGTCCCTGTTCGCCGGCAGCCAAATGTGAAGCTACTTACCTTTTTGTATCACATAAAATTAACTAACAAACATTGTATATTTCTCGGGCGCCATCTTACCAACTGTAAGAAAATAATTTACCAAGGTTCGTTTCAGCGAACTAGGAGAACAGAATGTGGTTGCTGAAATAATAACAATCATTTATGTTCATCAATAATTAAACGTTATTATTACTTTATTATTATTCATATTTCATGTTAATAAAATCATACAGACAAAATTTGAATTAATAATTGACAAAACGTGAATAATAGTTGTTAATTACCTTGAATCTCTTTTAATTTACTTACTCGCATTACAATAACAGATTCTTGAAATACATTTATTAAGAATTATAATGGGAACGCAAACCAGCCTTCTTATTACTATAAACTATAGTAAAACTATATTCTCACACACACACACAACACACACACAAAGCTACTTTAGAGATCTCATTTTAAATATTTTATACTTTATGATTATGAAATCAAAATTGATTTCCCCATTCCGCCAGTAATTTTGAAAAACCCTTATTAAAATCTCATTGATACATGGCTACTTAGCTGAATTTGAAGCCGATTATTATTCCTGAAGCCGTCACATGGTTTTACGTGCGCACTTTACTTCACTTCATGATTATCGAACTGTTAGATTATAATGAAACTGTTGATTACACTTTTACTACGAAATTTTGATTTTAGTTCATGTTTTAAAATATAGTATTCACATTTTATGGTTTTGCGGGCCCGCACTTACTGCCGAAACTTTTTATAGATACCACTCGCGAGTGGTGATGGCGTTATACTGGGGAGATTTACAGGCGCTATTTTGTGAAGCGGCTGTTGTTCGCCCAACTCTCATTGGTTTACAGTTTGTATTCGTTCGCCAGTGGACTGTTTTTGGCTTGTTGACAAAACTGGTGACACACATCGTTATATAAATTGCTGACGCAACACATCGCCTGATGTCTGGTTGCATAATTGGTTTACAGATTTTGTTACATAACGTGTTTACGTTTTTCGTGTTCGTCATTGTCCTTGAACTGACTTTGGTACATTTGCAGTTATTAAAACGGTCCACACAATTATTAAACAATTCATACAGTCAACAGCAGTGCAGCCACGTTGCGATCGCTTCCAAAATAACAAATTTACCTCTCGGTCATAAAATTTTCCTATCACTCAACAAGTTAATTATTATTTATGAAAAAATACAAATTCTGTTATTACCCCAGGTATGCCCAAAAATGCCCCGCTACAATACCCCCTCAATGAGATATTTTATGCCGAAGCATAAAAAATCTCATTGACACATTCATACTTGCTAGAGGGATCAGCCAGGATATGTCGCCACAACCCCCTGTATGGTTTACAAAAAAGAATAATCAACTCACCCTTGGTCCGGTGACTGTGACCGCATCTGCATGACAATACTGGACTTCTCTCTCGAGATCCCAACACCGTAGAGTCAGACAGATACTCAACGCCCCTGCCCTGACGCGCCGGCCAGCTCAGGTCCGCCGCCACAGCACCACCAAACACTGAAACAACAAATCAAAATATTAAATAGTGGCCTTATACAACACCATATCCCCAACTGATCTTTTTCCCCCTAGCGGTGCTGGTTTGCGCTAAGAAGCACTGGTTTTGTTTTCCTTTACTTATTACTAACATGTATATATCAGAATACCTAACATAACTTAACATAAGAAAACACAGTACATTAATAATTCATTTTAAAATAAACAACTTACAATTAAAATGCTACACACTTTATATCATTAAATTGGCATATAAAATCAAAAAATTACTTTTAAACTTGATTTACTCTTATTAATTCGTTTCTCAAAATTACAAAAATTTTTTTTTTTTTTTTCAATTATGGCCATCATTATTCCATTTCATTACTTTGGGTGATTCTCCGTTATTCATTATTTCATTATAATTTACTTTATCCACTTGGCATTTACTCATAATCTTACCCCTTTTATTACTCTAACGTTCCCTTACAAAATCTTTAACTAGTATGACACCCCTCTATCAAAAATTTACTAACCCTTCTCTACCTCTAACTACTTACTATTTTAACTCCAATTCGCCACCTTCTACTCTTATATAAAAAAAATACTCTCTAACCCTTTGTACATAGGATACGTGTTTCCCCCCCCCAAAAACTCAATTCCCGTTCTCTGGCCCCTGGATTTTTACCTAAGGCGGCCCCTTCCCACTAAAACTATACCAAATCCCGTCCCAACCCTTATGTTGCGGACTCCCACATTACACTACCCCTACTACAAAATTGCCATCCCCAAAAAAAAAATCTCAATCTCATAACCTCACTACAATTACAACAAATTAACATCAACAAAATAAACAACAATATATCACTCAAAACTCTACAATTATTCTCCATTACTACTGTGTCTCCACTTATACTTCTCAAAATTCTATAACATACATTAACTCAAAACAACATTGCATTATTTTCATCTCCACTATTACTTTAACTCTGACTTCAATTTGGACAGATCTGTATGTCCCACAAAATTCAACTTGAACTGATTCAAACATTTTATTCAAACAATTACTATCACCCACTTCTTCTATTGCAACCCACTGAAAATTTTACCTATCACCACTATTTTCATTTTATTTTAAAATCTATAAACACATTGAAAACATATCATCATATTTTTATAATTCTTATTCCTAACATACTAAATGCAATCAACACAATAAGACATAATAAACACAATATAAGAAGTATTTAGTGCATCTATTTTTTAAATTCAAACAAAATTATTGAGTAGCAAATCATCATTATTAATTAACATATAGCAAAATTTTTAATACGTTATCCCCTTGGATAACCTCCCAACCACACACACTATTATAATACATTACATAACATAATACACAAATAGCATTAACTTTGACTATTAGTATACATTTAACAAACAATTCTCTTTTAAATAATTTATCTAAAAATTTATAAACATTATTATTTAAAATTTTTCATTAACTGTTTTTATTTATCATCATGATGAATTTATCCTGTGTTGCAATCAGATTTTCAAAATTTCTCAAATTTATTATTAACATATATTTTTAATCATTATGTTATTCCACAAAATAAACCATTTAATATTTATTTATTTATTAATTATTATTAAATCAGAATCTCATCACACAATTTATATTCATTATAAGATTCAAACACATAACATTCAACTACAATATCTGAACATCTCAACTTATTTAATTCAATTGATTATTAAAATTAAATATTTCAATTATTATCCACATTCTATAAATCATTAATTATTGTCTTCATAATTATTTTATTATTTAATTAGAATGCAAAAATATTAATAATATTATTATTATTAACACAACATTTTCTAAAACATATACACATTACTTTTCTAACATTTCACAATACACACAAATGAATTCCCTACATTATATTTACAAAGTATACGTCAATCATTGTTCAATTGTTTCGCACCTCATGTCCAAATCTGCAGGGTCCTTACCAATAATTTACAATATCTAAAAATGTCCCAACACTGATCTTTTAGCTCATCCTCCATCGTCATATATATATCTAGTGTATTTGTAACATTCATCAGTATTATCCACACACAAGTTATGATAATCATTACTATCATAATAATCTATCAACTCTATTTCATCCATTGTACCACTAGAAATCTTGTTACCATAAGTTAGGATTGTACCGTCTACATCAGTGTTATTTGTTAATGTCAGGTAAATCGTTTTCTCGTTTCTGTATTCCTCAACTACTACGTCAGGTAAATCATTATAGTCAGGTAAGATATTATCAAAATTATTTTCTATCTCTCTTTCAACAGGTACGTCTTTCACATGATTCATCATCACCCCTTCTAGTATTTTTCTCAATTCATCAAACTTTCTTTCCAACTTATATAGTTCTAATTCACTCTCAATACCTAACTCTCTTTCTTCATAGCACCACATCACACTCTCACAATTATTTCGGACAGAGGGTACAACATTATACAACATTAATTCATTTAACAATAAGGGTCTCTTGCCCTGAAAAAACAACATTAAATCATCATCATCATTATAAACAATAAGGGGAAAATTTGCCCTCTGTCCCCACTCAACTACAACATTATTTTTCCACTCTCTTTCTATTTCATAAACACTCATTAACATTTCATTATCGCATTCTAAAACTTCATCAGTACTATTTGTTATTATATTTTCATCATTTGCTTCTACATTATTTTTTAACATCATATTTTCACTTATATTGTCATAATTATCATTCCTACTTACCTCAGAATTGTAATTAATACCATTATCATCACTAGTCAACCCTATTTCTCCCACTATTTGATCACTGTTAGCTATTAACTCTTTATTCGAATTGTCACTCACCTGGTTACTTATTTCTTCACTATTATCAAAGACACCACTTACCTGTGTTAACTCAACGTTTACTTGACACCTATCTTCCTCCCACTTCTCGTCTTGTTTATTCATCTTTGTGATTAGTTCAAAATGTTTATCCCAATTTTCATTCATTTTTATCAACAAGTTCATCACGTCCTCCAATGAACGCTTCTTTTTTACTACCCCCACACTGTCGACATCATTATCATTAGGCCTATTTTCTGTCTCATTTACTACTACTATTGCTTCAACGATCTTACCTTTATTACTTTGCACCTCACTATCAATATCATCACTGTGCTTCTTAATTTCCGCGAATATTCCCTCTTCCCTTTCTTCCATGTGTGTTAAACTATCTTCTAAACTCCCCCATTCCTCGTCCGTCATTTCACCTACAACCCCTTTAAATTCGCTTTCCCACTCCTTCCATACGAAGCCACTATCATTTTCTTGTATCTTAGCCATATTAAAAAATTTTATTATAATACCCTTTATATAATATAATTCATCTCATACACACTAGTTACCATCACAATACTCATAAACACCTAAACAAATAATGCACTACATACATATCCCTATCAAAACATAACCCCATACTTGCGTCTGTTTTGCGTACGAAAAAATAATTTTATTCTACCTCAACAACCATTCTGTTCTCCCCGTAGGCTTATATTTATATAATATAATTATATAAATTGTCCCTGTTCGCCGGCAGCCAAATGTGAAGCTACTTACCTTTTTGTATCACATAAAATTAACTAACAAACATTGTATATTTCTCGGGCGCCATCTTACCAACTGTAAGAAAATAATTTACCAAGGTTCGTTTCAGCGAACTAGGAGAACAGAATGTGGTTGCTGAAATAATAACAATCATTTATGTTCATCAATAATTAAACGTTATTATTACTTTATTATTATTCATATTTCATGTTAATAAAATCATACAGACAAAATTTGAATTAATAATTGACAAAACGTGAATAATAGTTGTTAATTACCTTGAATCTCTTTTAATTTACTTACTCGCATTACAATAACAGATTCTTGAAATACATTTATTAAGAATTATAATGGGAACGCAAACCAGCCTTCTTATTACTATAAACTATAGTAAAACTATATTCTCACACACACACACAACACACACACAAAGCTACTTTAGAGATCTCATTTTAAATATTTTATACTTTATGATTATGAAATCAAAATTGATTTCCCCATTCCGCCAGTAATTTTGAAAAACCCTTATTAAAATCTCATTGATACATGGCTACTTAGCTGAATTTGAAGCCGATTATTATTCCTGAAGCCGTCACATGGTTTTACGTGCGCACTTTACTTCACTTCATGATTATCGAACTGTTAGATTATAATGAAACTGTTGATTACACTTTTACTACGAAATTTTGATTTTAGTTCATGTTTTAAAATATAGTATTCACATTTTATGGTTTTGCGGGCCCGCACTTACTGCCGAAACTTTTTATAGATACCACTCGCGAGTGGTGATGGCGTTATACTGGGGAGATTTACAGGCGCTATTTTGTGAAGCGGCTGTTGTTCGCCCAACTCTCATTGGTTTACAGTTTGTATTCGTTCGCCAGTGGACTGTTTTTGGCTTGTTGACAAAACTGGTGACACACATCGTTATATAAATTGCTGATGCAACACATCGCCTGATGTCTGGTTGCATAATTGGTTTACAGATTTTGTTACATAACGTGTTTACGTTTTTTGTGTTCGTCATTGTCCTTGAACTGACTTTGGTACATTTGCAGTTATTAAAACGGTCCACACAATTATTAAACAATTCATACAGTCAACAGCAGTGCAGCCACGTTGCGATCGCTTCCAAAATAACAAATTTACCTCTCGGTCATAAAATTTTCCTATCACTCAACAAGTTAATTATTATTTATGAAAAAATACAAATTCTGTTATTACCCCAGGTATGCCCAAAAATGCCCCGCTACAATACCCCCTCAATGAGATATTTTATGCCGAAGCATAAAAAATCTCATTGACACATTCATACTTGCTAGAGGGATCAGCCAGGATATGTCGCCACAACCCCCTGTATGGTTTACAAAAAAGAATAATCAACTCACCCTTGGTCCGGTGACTGTGACCGCATCTGCATGACAATACTGGACTTCTCTCTCGAGATCCCAACACCGTAGAGTCAGACAGATACTCAACGCCCCTGCCCTGACGCGCCGGCCAGCTCAGGTCCGCCGCCACAGCACCACCAAACACTGAAACAACAAATCAAAATATTAAATAGTGGCCTTATACAACACCATATCCCCAACTGATCTTTTTCCCCCTAGCGGTGCTGGTTTGCGCTAAGAAGCACTGGTTTTGTTTTCCTTTACTTATTACTAACATGTATATATCAGAATACCTAACATAACTTAACATAAGAAAACACAGTACATTAATAATTCATTTTAAAATAAACAACTTACAATTAAAATGCTACACACTTTATATCATTAAATTGGCATATAAAATCAAAAAATTACTTTTAAACTTGATTTACTCTTATTAATTCGTTTCTCAAAATTACAAAAAAATTTTTTTTTTTTTTCAATTATGGCCATCATTATTCCATTTCATTACTTTGGGTGATTCTCTGTTATTCATTATTTCATTATAATTTACTTTATCCACTTGGCATTTACTCATAATCTTACCCCTTTTATTACTCTAACGTTCCCTTACAAAATCTTTAACTAGTATGACACCCCTCTATCAAAAATTTACTAACCCTTCTCTACCTCTAACTACTTACTATTTTAACTCCAATTCGCCACCTTCTACTCTTATATAAAAAAAATACTCTCTAACCCTTTGTACATAGGATACGTGTTTCCCCCCCAAAAAAAACTCAATTCCCGTTCTCTGGCCCCTGGATTTTTACCTAAGGCGGCCCCTTCCCACTAAAACTATACCAAATCCCGTCCCAACCCTTATGTTGCGGACTCCCACATTACACTACCCCTACTACAAAATTGCCATCCCCAAAAAAAAAATCTCAATCTCATAACCTCACTACAATTACAACAAATTAACATCAACAAAATAAACAACAATATATCACTCAAAACTCTACAATTATTCTCCATTACTACTGTGTCTCCACTTATACTTCTCAAAATTCTATAACATACATTAACTCAAAACAACATTGCATTATTTTCATCTCCACTATTACTTTAACTCTGACTTCAATTTGGACAGATCTGTATGTCCCACAAAATTCAACTTGAACTGATTCAAACATTTTATTCAAACAATTACTATCACCCACTTCTTCTATTGCAACCCACTGAAAATTTTACCTATCACCACTATTTTCATTTTATTTTAAAATCTATAAACACATTGAAAACATATCATCATATTTTTATAATTCTTATTCCTAACATACTAAATGCAATCAACACAATAAGACATAATAAACACAATATAAGAAGTATTTAGTGCATCTATTTTTTAAATTCAAACAAAATTATTGAGTAGCAAATCATCATTATTAATTAACATATAGCAAAATTTTTAATACGTTATCCCCTTGGATAACCTCCCAACCACACACACTATTATAATACATTACATAACATAATACACAAATAGCATTAACTTTGACTATTAGTATACATTTAACAAACAATTCTCTTTTAAATAATTTATCTAAAAATTTATAAACATTATTATTTAAAATTTTTCATTAACTGTTTTTATTTATCATCATGATGAATTTATCCTGTGTTGCAATCAGATTTTCAAAATTTCTCAAATTTATTATTAACATATATTTTTAATCATTATGTTATTCCACAAAATAAACCATTTAATATTTATTTATTTATTAATTATTATTAAATCAGAATCTCATCACACAATTTATATTCATTATAAGATTCAAACACATAACATTCAACTACAATATCTGAACATCTCAACTTATTTAATTCAATTGATTATTAAAATTAAATATTTCAATTATTATCCACATTCTATAAATCATTAATTATTGTCTTCATAATTATTTTATTATTTAATTAGAATGCAAAAATATTAATAATATTATTATTATTAACACAACATTTTCTAAAACATATACACATTACTTTTCTAACATTTCACAATACACACAAATGAATTCCCTACATTATATTTACAAAGTATACGTCAATCATTGTTCAATTGTTTCGCACCTCATGTCCAAATCTGCAGGGTCCTTACCAATAATTTACAATATCTAAAAATGTCCCAACACTGATCTTTTAGCTCATCCTCCATCGTCATATATATATCTAGTGTATTTGTAACATTCATCAGTATTATCCACACACAAGTTATGATAATCATTACTATCATAATAATCTATCAACTCTATTTCATCCATTGTACCACTAGAAATCTTGTTACCATAAGTTAGGATTGTACCGTCTACATCAGTGTTATTTGTTAATGTCAGGTAAATCGTTTTCTCGTTTCTGTATTCCTCAACTACTACGTCAGGTAAATCATTATAGTCAGGTAAGATATTATCAAAATTATTTTCTATCTCTCTTTCAACAGGTACGTCTTTCACATGATTCATCATCACCCCTTCTAGTATTTTTCTCAATTCATCAAACTTTCTTTCCAACTTATATAGTTCTAATTCACTCTCAATACCTAACTCTCTTTCTTCATAGCACCACATCACACTCTCACAATTATTTCGGACAGAGGGTACAACATTATACAACATTAATTCATTTAACAATAAGGGTCTCTTGCCCTGAAAAAACAACATTAAATCATCATCATCATTATAAACAATAAGGGGAAAATTTGCCCTCTGTCCCCACTCAACTACAACATTATTTTTCCACTCTCTTTCTATTTCATAAACACTCATTAACATTTCATTATCGCATTCTAAAACTTCATCAGTACTATTTGTTATTATATTTTCATCATTTGCTTCTACATTATTTTTTAACATCATATTTTCACTTATATTGTCATAATTATCATTCCTACTTACCTCAGAATTGTAATTAATACCATTATCATCACTAGTCAACCCTATTTCTCCCACTATTTGATCACTGTTAGCTATTAACTCTTTATTCGAATTGTCACTCACCTGGTTACTTATTTCTTCACTATTATCAAAGACACCACTTACCTGTGTTAACTCAACGTTTACTTGACACCTATCTTCCTCCCACTTCTCGTCTTGTTTATTCATCTTTGTGATTAGTTCAAAATGTTTATCCCAATTTTCATTCATTTTTATCAACAAGTTCATCACGTCCTCCAATGAACGCTTCTTTTTTACTACCCCCACACTGTCGACATCATTATCATTAGGCCTATTTTCTGTCTCATTTACTACTACTATTGCTTCAACGATCTTACCTTTATTACTTTGCACCTCACTATCAATATCATCACTGTGCTTCTTAATTTCCGCGAATATTCCCTCTTCCCTTTCTTCCATGTGTGTTAAACTATCTTCTAAACTCCCCCATTCCTCGTCCGTCATTTCACCTACAACCCCTTTAAATTCGCTTTCCCACTCCTTCCATACGAAGCCACTATCATTTTCTTGTATCTTAGCCATATTAAAAAATTTTATTATAATACCCTTTATATAATATAATTCATCTCATACACACTAGTTACCCTCACAATACTCATAAACACCTAAACAAATAATGCACTACATACATAACCCTATCAAAACTTAACCCCATACTTGCGTCTGTTTTGCGTACGAAAAAATAATTTTATTCTACCTCAACAACCATTCTGTTCTCCCCGTAGGCTTATATTTATATAATATAATTATATAAATTGTCCCTGTTCGCCGGCAGCCAAATGTGAAGCTACTTACCTTTTTGTATCACATAAAATTAAATAACAAACATTGTATATTTCTCGGGCGCCATCTTACCAACTGTAAGAAAATAATTTACCAAGGTTCGTTTCAGCGAACTAGGAGAACAGAATGTGGTTGCTGAAATAATAACAATCATTTATGTTCATCAATAATTAAACGTTATTATTACTTTATTATTATTCATATTTCATGTTAATAAAATCATACAGACAAAATTTGAATTAATAATTGACAAAACGTGAATAATAGTTGTTAATTACCTTGAATCTCTTTTAATTTACTTACTCGCATTACAATAACAGATTCTTGAAATACATTTATTAAGAATTATAATGGGAACGCAAACCAGCCTTCTTATTACTATAAACTATAGTAAAACTATATTCTCACACACACACACAACACACACACAAAGCTACTTTAGAGATCTCATTTTAAATATTTTATACTTTATGATTATGAAATCAAAATTGATTTCCCCATTCCGCCAGTAATTTTGAAAAACCCTTATTAAAATCTCATTGATACATGGCTACTTAGCTGAATTTGAAGCCGATTATTATTCCTGAAGCCGTCACATGGTTTTACGTGCGCACTTTACTTCACTTCATGATTATCGAACTGTTAGATTATAATGAAACTGTTGATTACACTTTTACTACGAAATTTTGATTTTAGTTCATGTTTTAAAATATAGTATTCACATTTTACGGTTTTGCGGGCCCGCACTTACTGCCGAAACTTTTTATAGATACCACTCGCGAGTGGTGATGGCGTTATACTGGGGAGATTTACAGGCGCTATTTTGTGAAGCGGCTGTTGTTCGCCCAACTCTCATTGGTTTACAGTTTGTATTCGTTCGCCAGTGGACTGTTTTTGGCTTGTTGACAAAACTGGTGACACACATCGTTATATAAATTGCTGACGCAACACATCGCCTGATGTCTGGTTGCATAATTGGTTTACAGATTTTGTTACATAACGTGTTTACGTTTTTCGTGTTCGTCATTGTCCTTGAACTGACTTTGGTACATTTGCAGTTATTAAAACGGTCCACACAATTATTAAACAATTCATACAGTCAACAGCAGTGCAGCCACGTTGCGATCGCTTCCAAAATAACAAATTTACCTCTCGGTCATAAAATTTTCCTATCACTCAACAAGTTAATTATTATTTATGAAAAAATACAAATTCTGTTATTACCCCAGGTATGCCCAAAAATGCCCCGCTACAACACGTCATGGACAACGAAATCCAAGAATTTAACAAATAAACATCACTTGAAAAGAAAGTTCTTTGTATAGATGAGATGCTTCCTTGTAAAATATTAGTATAATCAAATTTATAGAGGTAAGACCATTTTTGCATAACCAGATTACTGGTTACAAGGTGTCTTATTAAATATTTCGATCTCAATGTGGCAAAAGATTGAAGTGGTGTAAGTGAAATGTAGGAATTTTCAAAAAGTTTAACAGGAAGAAAAAGGTTTGAGATGCGGCAAAGAGGAGATGAAATATGCAAATGTAAGAAAGGAATTATAAAAACAAATTTATACTTTATAATCAAACATAAATCTGAATGTTTTTGGCATAACCTTTCTTGAAAACTAAAGCAGAGGCAGAAAAACAGTAAATTAATGACAAACAGGTTGTTGGGATAAAAAAACAAACAGGCTTAATAACAAACAAAAAAGTTAGGATAAATTAAAATTTTAATTTTAATTAATAAATTCAACAAAATTTAATAGCCTTTAGAATAAGATTAAAAAGCGTAATGTTTAAACAATAAAATTTAATGTTAAGGGCATTTCTTAATATCATGAAATTGTGTAGATTTGGGGGGCAACCAAGTAGTAATCACAGAAGATAATAATTATCTCCAGTGCATGGTATTGAAGCTGATAGAGGATTATAAAAAAAATGGGAAATTTAGATACAGTATATACCGGTATAGAAAAACAGGTTATGCTTGTGAGCAACCAAGGATTTAATTTTTGACAGTGGCCAATGAAAAAATAGGCTGTATACACTATACATTGGTCTGCATAACAAAATTCCCTGAGAATGAAATTTACAGGCATAATATTTTTAGATGCCTATATTCAACGATTTTAAAAGAAGTCTCCATTAACATTAAGACATGAGTCCCACTGTTGCACTAATCTGTAGATGCCCTGCTAGTAAAATTCTTACGGCTGTTTGCGGAACCATTCGCTAACAGCAAACTCTACCTCACCGTCCGATTTGAACCACCGTCCTTTTAGTGATTCCTTAAAAAAAATTTAAGGTAAGATTTTTATCTACCCATTCATTAACTACTAGCTTTGCCACTGATGACAAGTCTAATGATTAAGAAGAATCCTAATTTGAATATACAGAAGGAAGAATAAGAGAAGTTAATATACTAATAAATAATAAACAATTTGAGGAAAGGGTATTGAGAAAGTGAGAACATTTTGAGTTCTTGGGCTTTGAAATTGCTGAAAACCAAAATTGACTGAAAAAATAGGAAACATTGTGAGAGTGTTTAATGTGCTGAAGAATTCTATCTCAGGGAAAAGGAAATTCCCAGATCCACAAAAGCCCAGGTACTAATGAAAGTAAATCTTTAAAATAGGTTAAGATACCTATTACTCCTTCATGCAACTTACTTTGGTCGCTAGGCACAACGCGTTTCAAGATCAAGGTCCCATCTTCAGGTGATGATCACTCGGGTCGAGCTCGTCAGTTCATAAAAACACTGAATTCAATAAACACTTATACTGCACGAGGGAACGATGCGCATCGTCGAGAAAGTAAACGCGCACTGGCCGTATAAAGTCCAATGCAGAGATAAGTTGGTAGTATTTCTCATGTCTGTGCCAGTTTTTGTATCACAGTATCGAAGAGCGCGTTGGATTTGAACGACACCATATCGTTCAAAAGGCACTCTTTCTGTGTGCTAGCAGCTTTATGTATCACAAACTCTTCTAATGCATTCATAGATCAGCCTTTTTTACAAAAGTGTATGGGTTTAAAATTAACAGAGAAGTCAGTGTAACTGTGATCACAATCAATCAGGTGTTGTGCATAAGTCGATTTACTGTTTATTACATTCTTCATGGGCAGGTGTTCCTTGAACCTCTCTTCAAAATGTCTCCCAGTCTGGCTGATGTAAAACATGTCACAATCATCACACACAATTTTGTAAACACCAGAGCGTGTCTCTACGCTTCTGTGTATCTTGGGGCGCAGTGCATTTTCAATGTTATTTTTGTCCTAAAGATAACTGCGATATTGTATTTCTTAAACTGGTTTCTTATGATGTTAGGCAACAAAGACGTGTACTCCACCGATATATATCTGTCAGTATTATACACCGCGCTGTTCAGAATTTGAGTTTTGTTTTTGTGCCTGGAGATAAGTTTATCTGTTATATTAGCGTTATAACCGTTGGATATGGAGATGTGTTTTAAAGTGGTTTACTTCAACAATGAAGCAATCTTGCTCTAAGGATACAGTAAGAAGTCTATGGATAAATGCATTGTATGCCGCCATTTTCTGGGACCACGGGTGATACGAATGAGCGTGTATTGTGGTGTCAGTGGTAGTGGGCTTTCTGTAAATTTTAAATTTGAAAGAGTCCTGGGATTTCATAATGGTGACGTCAAGAATGTTCAGTTGGTTGTTCTCCTCTGTTTCCAGTGTAAATTGTATTTGTTTGTTAACACTGTTCAAGTAGCTTTTCAGATGCTCAGTCTGTCTTAATGTGCCATCAAAGACGATAAATGTGTCATCGACATACCTGTAATAGGACCAGTGGCGAAGTTACATGGAGGCAATTGAGGCAATGCCTACTCTAAAAAATTCTGTAGAATAAAAATTATAAATACGTATGAACTACATAACGTAAAGATTATACATTGTTACTGTGACTGTCAAATTTATTAAACCGAAACGTGCTTTATTGAGCGACCGCTAGATGGTGACAGGTGAGACTCGGCATAGCTCGTTTAAAGTGAATGAGGCAACCTGAACTTGCCTCAGCGTTTTTTGTATAGATCGTATGTAAGCAATTTGCTGGAGCGATAGGGAAGTGAAGGGAGGGGGGATTGTCCCGTGCTGTACACATAGAGCGTTGAGGCGTGCCTCACTTCTGTGGTCCAAACATTCAAGTTAAAGCGCGCTGTGTTGTTTATAAGTGTGTTTATTTTATGCGGTTATTAAAAGTGTCCCTGTTATTCTGCTGAACTAACAGATGATCAAGACTGTTATTTGAATTAATTGTTTGTAACATTAAACATATATATAGAAACTAATCAAGTTTAAAAATTTGAAGTTCAATCTGTTGTATTATTGTGTATGACTAATACAAGGATTGTTCAACAGAAACACGTATAGAGCTGTAAAGCATTTTTTATTCAACGATTTTAAAAGAAGTCTCCATTAACATTAAGACATGAGTTCCACTGTTGCACCAACCTGTAGATTCCCTGCTAGTAAAATTCTTACGGCTGTTTGTGGAACCATTCGTTTACAGCACACTCTACCTCAGCGTCCGATTTGAACTACCATCCTTTTAGTGATTCCTTAAAAAAAATTTTAAGATAAGATTTTTGCCTACCCATTCATTAACTACTAGCTTCGCCACTGAATAGGACATGATGTTTTTATGGTATTTATTACTACTAGAAAATGAATAATATTTTAAAGATTAACTATTGCAACTTGGTGATTGTACACACAATGAATAGTGAAGCCTACACAATGAACAATGAAAGTAATTGGATGTACACTTTCTATGGCAGTGAAGGCTAGAGAAAGGTAAAAGAATATGAATCATGTATTGCATATGAGCTTTTTTGAATTAAAAAATTATTTTAATAAATTTTATCTATGCTTGTAAAATTTAATAATAGCTTTTGCTTGTACATTAATTCAAGCGAAGTGTATCTAAGTATTAATTTTAGCCAAAAAGTTTAAACTTTCAAGGAATAATATAACATTAGATAAAAATATTTAAGTAACAAATGTTTTAAGTCCCCTTCTTCATACCTCTTGTTCAGTCATTTGTTACTGATTGTAGATGGTGACATGTTGTAGTTTGTAAAATGTTATATGGTGCTTAAAAATTTATTACAGAAGAGAAAATTAATTATATACTGATATATCAAGAAGCTTAAATTGACTATGAGAGGGAAGTGTATGTACTACTATATAAAGTATCAAAGTAAGCAGACATTTGGTGAAAACCTTATACTTGTCAAACATGTACAGTTGTAACATAGCTTGAATTATGTGACAAGCAGCAAATAAACACCACTTGAAAAGAAACTATTTTTGTATAGATGAGATGTTCATTTGTAAAATATTAGTATAATAAAATTTATAGAGGTAAGAACATTTCTGCATAACTAGATTACCGGTTACAAAGACAAGATTTGGAAAACAAAACTGAAGGACATGAATCAACATTCAGCACCATTGAAATGAAATTTCTTAGGTGTATGGAAATGTAAGGGACTGATAGATTTAGAAATAAGGCCTTCTAATAACTTCTTGAGATTGAGCTTATTGAAGAAAGGATTGCAGAGAATCAGACAAGATTGCTGGGCCATGCATATTGTTTACAAGTGGATAAACTAAGAAGGATAGTGTTTGAGGACAAAATAATAATATAATATTAGTCTGATTTGTTTGAGGACAAAAAAGTAAATAAATTTGAGTTTTCTAAAGAAACCTCTGGGAAAGAAAATCTCTGAAAGAGGAGGAAAACAAAAAGGAAGAAGAAGTGTAGCAAGAAGATATAAAATGGGTAGAAAAGAGAACAAGTTAGTTGGAGAAGTAAATGTAAAACAAAATAATTGTGTGAAATATCTGGGATATTTAGCTGAAATTATTTGACATTTGATGTGAGAGAAACAAAAAAAGTGAGAGGTAGAGAGAATGTTTGGCACAAGAAAAGAATATATCAATAAACAAAGTTATAAGAATCTCTTCTTCTGTTGTTTGTTTGCAGTGTAGTGATGTACTCTATATAGAATTATTTGTGTTTTACTTTGTGTCTAAGAAGGAGTTCTGTGAACATTAACTTTGCTGTGATATACGTCAGGTAGTAAAATTTTGGAACATCTATTTAAATAGTATTATGATAATGTAGTTACACTATATTATATTTACATTCTTTAGGCTACACCCAGGAAAGCAAATAGGCAAAACTAACAAATAAGAATATAAAGAATCTGAAATAAAATCTATTATTTGTACAGTCCTATACAATCTGTAAGATCTATGTGACCATTGTTTGATATTATAATAACATATAAATACGTGTATAAGTAATACGGATATACATTATAAATCAAATTATATAGTTCATTTCAAGTTTAAACCAAAGGAAAAAATTTACAATCAATTGTTAAGTAATATTGTACTGCATAATTATGTAAGTAGACTTTATTAAACATTACAACAATACTTATTTTTCTGTGTACAATTTGACAACATTTTCAAGCAGATTAAGTTATACAATTTTATACTTAAAATATTAAGTATACTTAAATGTTTATTCAATCACTTTCTGCTACGGTCCGTTTCTTGATGTATATAATACATTTAATATTTATAAATAAATTTACCTCAAGATATATTGGAAAAATAACCTCAAGACCTATTTACCTCAAGATAAAAGGAAAAAAGGTATATCTTGAAGTAAATTTATTTATAAATATTAAATGTATTAAATGTTTATGTATATATCTTGCGATGTATGGTATATTATTTATAATGTAATATGCAAATAAACAAACTGTATGAAATTAGAATAAATACATAAAAACAATAAATACAGGACCAATCATCCTTTAAAAAAATTAAACACTCATAATTAAATGAAATTATTATTATTATTATTATCATTATTATTATTATAAATAAAATTCAATTAATTGTTATTTTAAGTAAAACTGAAGGATACATTCCATACTGTAAACTTCTTACATTGGACTAATCACCATTTTGTAAAGATTTTTGTGAGTTTTTGTGATACCGGTATCATCCAAATTGGATAAAAGCATATTGTATTAACCCTCATATTCTTATAAATAATTTCAAATTTCAAGTAAATAATAGAATTGTGAATGAATAATGATACACCTAAATGTAGTTTTCATTTTCACAAACATTCCATTTTATTTTTTTATTTTCTTCTAAAGGAATTGTAGTTTTGGTAGCATTCAGTACAGATGTATTCATAAAGTAGTCAGAATAAACCTCTAATATAATGTGATGATGTATATTGTATTAGTAGTCTATGTTAAAGCTTGGATAGTTTGAAAAATGTGATTTACATAAGATTTTCTGTCTTACTATTACATGTAAAATTGGAATATAGTTTTCATAAAAGAACAAAAAAAATGAATTATAGGTGATTTAACCTAGCTGTTTTTCTAGTGCTTTTTCTGCACATATTACTATCAATTAAATGCAATACAGAAGATTATTAAATATGGAGGGCAGCAATTCAGAATGTATGATAGGTGACTCCAAGAGAAGAGATATATGTTTTAGGACGAAGCTAAAAGTCTCAAAGATTATGCCGCAAGATATGACAAGTTTTGTTTAGAGTATTAAAAAGGACAGAGAAATATCAAACACCTATAGAAGCAAAATAAAAAAAGTGTAGATATGAGGGAAGAATTAATGAAGTTGAGGAATGAGACTGAAAAAAAAAACAAGAAAACGTAACAGTTGTAACGTTCCTTTTTGTAAATTAAATAATAAGAGTAAGAGCTTGCAATATCTCTTTTTCAGTATGTTGTTGTTGTTGTTTTTTGGTTGAAATATAATATTTATAATATACCGGTTAATTCCTTTATGCTCCAGAGTTGGTGCGCTATTTGTAATGTTACTGTTTTTACTGCTTGATAAAATTGATAAATATGGCTAATTACTGGTTGGGTTAAGTCTTTTCAAAAACATGTATTTTATTTGGGTTGATTGGTTGATCTATTTTAATAATAAAATCTTCTTGATTATGTTTTCTTAGACCTCACTAGTTGTTTGCACTGATTTGTAATATAATTACCAATAAGAATTATGATTCTGTTGATAAACAATTATACTTTCCAATTAATAAAAAAATTATTAATTGAGAACTGAGTGTTGTATTCGACTTGAGTTGTGGTTATATTTATACCTATACTTGTGGATTTGTACATATAATGTTCCAGTTTGATGTTATTTTCCATGAATTAATATATTACAGACATTTAAGATTACTTATACTTTAATCTAGTAACATATACCATTTCTTTATATATTGGACATTGGCTATTACAATTTTATACATTATATTGTCTCTTTTTATCTAAATTATTACTTGTCCATAACCAGCAATAGTTATTTCTTATTTTATTGGCTAGTAGTCAGTTTATTTGTCACACTTTATGCTACTAGTTTATTTACATTACATTCTCCCTTACATTTCTATCATTCTTTAATATACAGTAGTAATCTTTCCTTCCTACCACAAACTACAACATTATTATACAAAATAAAACTTTTCCAACATTTTTATAACATAATGATTTCTATTTGAATTGTCTAAGTGTCTATTAGTTACACTCACATATAACTGAATCTATACTTACAGTATATATTATACTGAATCTAGGTTTATAGTTTTTTGTCTTACAGTTTCTTTAGGTTATGTTGCCCAGTTACTGGTTATACTTAACTAAATATCACTATAATATTGACGACTCGGAACACTAAGTTTTTTATAAGTAAAAACGTAAAGTTTTACCTTACAGCCTAAACCGGCTTTCACCTATAGAAGGCTTCATCAGAGGCTGATGAAGCCTTCTATAGGTGAAAGCCGGTTTAGGCTGTAAGGTAAAACTTTACGTTTTTACTTATAAAAAACTTAGTGTTCCGAGTCGTCAATATTATAGTGATATTTAGTTAAGTAACGGACACGTCATGGACAACGAAATCCAAGGTTATACTTAGTTCACAATACTTTATATTTTTATTATGGTTTACACTGTGTCATTTGCACTGTTTAATTATCACTATTTATTACTT
Organism: Magicicada septendecula; assembly: GCA_034769895.1. Classification (NCBI taxonomy): domain Eukaryota; kingdom Metazoa; phylum Arthropoda; class Insecta; order Hemiptera; family Cicadidae; genus Magicicada; species Magicicada septendecula. The sequence continues at coordinate 147,865,390 of CM068375.1, read as the reverse complement.
TTCATTTTTAATACACATAATTGTGAGAGATATTATTTAATATTGGAATTATATTGCCAAATACAGTTAGACAACACGTTGATTAGAAAAGACTTTATTCATTGAACTGAACTTGATAGAACACATACATCCGTTATAACAATAATAATACGCGCATGCGTATTGTACATACATTGTTTAACCATTTTTAAATTGTACATATGATATATTTGACATTCCCCCTCAATTTAAATACCCATATAATTTAAATACCCTTAATTTACATTTGGAACAGTTTTGGTATGAGTACAGTTGATAAATATACTTAAATAAAAAAAATAAATGCAAAATTGAAAATTTTGGTATCTGAAAACTATTTTATGTTGAGTTTTTCAAAAAACTTTGCAAACTTTATATTATTTAAGGATATTGTGAAAATATCAGCTACATTATCTTGGGTTTTTATGTACTCTAATTCAATAAGTTTTTTGTGTATAAGATCCTTAATATAGTGATATTTAATGTCTATATGTCTAGTACGTCTGATATTCTCATAGCTTTCACACATGTTAAGTGCACTTTGGTTGTCTACATAAATTAAAGGAATTAAGACATTGCACTTCAAGTCCACAAGTATGCGTTGAAAGTATACCACATCCTTCGCTGCCATTGCACATGCTATGTATTCCGCTTCAGCTGCTGACTGGGATACCCATGTTTGTTTCTTTGTAAACCAGGATACAGGGTTGTTACAGTGATATATTATACATCCACTTGTACTGTTTCTGCTGGTGATGTCTCCTGCCCAATGTGCATCTGAATATGTGATTAATCCAGTATCTTGATTTTTATGAAATGTGAGATTCAAATGCTTGGTACCGTTTAAGTATCTCAATACCCTCTTCGCAGCAATCCAGAGTTGTTTAGTGGGTTTATCAAGATATCTACTTAAGACAGATGTAGCGTAAGCTATGTCTGGTCTACTTACAATTGATATGTAGATAAGTGAACCAAGGAGTTCTCTGTAAGGTAAGTTTTTGTCCACTGGTAGAGATAAGTCAACCTGGAAATTGTGTTCCATAAGTGTATCCATCGGTTTTCCATTTTCCAGACCAAATCTTGAGATTACTTTTTGTATGAATTCCTTTTGAGAAATGGTGATCTGCTCTTTATTTACATTGATTTCTGTGCCCAGAAAGTTGTTGATGATTCCTAATTATTTTGCTTTGAACTCCTTTTTAAGGAACTCAATGATTTTTAGACATTCCCTCTTGTCACCTGTGATGATTATATCATCAACCCATATAATAAGGTAAGCATTTTTACCCAAATACAAACAAAAGTCATTCTGAGATCTAATTAGACCATGATGTTGCACAGCCTTGTTAAACCTTTCATTCCATTTTCTGGGTGAAGAGCGAAGACCGTATAAGCTTTTCATGAGTTTTAGAGCATTCGTTGGACATTTTACTCCTTTGGGTGGTTTTATATAAACTTCAGTGTCTAGCTTGCCATTTAGGAATGCTGTAGGGATATCAAGTTGTTTAATTTCCCATCCATTTTGCAGTGCTACAGACAGTAAGATTCTGATGGTGGAAAGTTGAGCAACTGGTGCATAAATGTTGGAGGACACTTCCTCTTGAAATCCTTTTGCTACTAGACGAGCTTTCTTAGTGCCATCAGGCTTGATTTTGAAAAGCCACATTGTGTCTATAGCTTTGATGCCTTTGGGTAGAATTGTTGCCTTCCAAGTTTGATGTTTTTCGAGGGCACTTATTTCCTTTTGTATCGCTTCTTCCCAACCATCCCTAGGACATATGGCATCTTCATAAGAGATTGGTACTCCTGCACAAAGACAGTACGCTAAGTGCATCTCATCTTCATTTTGACTAAAACTTTCATTTTAATCCTTGTACAGTATATAATCTTTAAATTTCTCTGGAACAGTTTTAATTCTTTCACTTCTACGCAGTGATGTTTGATCACCTTGTTGGACAGTATCGCTTAGACTGCTGTCTCTATGTGCAGGTGAGGTGCCAGTGACATTTTGAACCTGGATGTCTCCTTCGCTCATACTTTGATGCTCTATATCACCTCCAATTACCATTTGTGGGATATCTTCTAAGGCTTTCTGACTAGTATAGTTGATGTTAATTTCATCAAAGGTAACATCCCTTGAGATTATAATTTCACTTGTTTTGGGTACCCATAGTCTATACCCATTTTTAGCATAGCCTACCATAATGCATTCAACTGATCTTGTTTCTAGCTTGTCTGCTGGAACAGGCAGTTTATATGCCCAAGCCTTTGAACCAAAAACCCTCAACTTGTCATAATTCACTTTACCTAGGTAGACTTCAGCGGGTACCTTATTTTCCTTCAGGGCAACTGTTGGAGAGTGGTTCAATTGGTATGCAGCACAACGTATTGCTTCACCCCACAAGAACTTAGGCAAATTTGTTTCAGCGAATAGTGTTCGTACTCTACTCATTAGAGTGAAATTGATTCTTTCGCTAACTCCATTCTGCTGCTGTGTATGTGGCAAAGTGTATTCGTTGACTATTCCTTTTTGTATACAGAAATTTTTAAACACATGTGATGAGTACTCTCCACCACAATCTGACCTGATTCTTGAAGAGTAATATCCTCTGGCCTTTAACTCTTGGACATAATTCATAATATTTCTTTCTGCTTCATTTTTGTGTTTTAAAAGGAACACCTGGGTAAAATGTGAATAGTCATCGATAATTCTTTGATAATATTTTTCACCTTTCATGGTGTGTATTTTAAAAGTACCAGCCAAGTCACTGTGAATGAGTTCTCCAATTCTGTTTGACCTTGGTAGGGGTACATCCTTAAAAGGCTTTCGTTTTGCTTTACCTTGGTTACAGGGACTGCATACTCCAAAATTGTGTGGACAATTTAGTGATCCAAGAACTTCAGCATTGAGATGTCCAAGTCTTCGGTGCCATAGTAGATCCTTACTTAATGAAATGCAACAAGTTTCACTCATCGAAGGGTGTGCTATTGAAAATTGAGCCACATACAAATTTCCTTCGGATTCACATTTCATTTGCAATTTGTTATTTGAGATAGTAACTGATTTTCCACCACTATCGAATTGAACATCAAATCCCTTTGAACTCATTCTTTTCACTGATAAGAGATTGTAGGGAAACTCAGGTACAATAATAGCAGGTATCTTTATGAAAACATAACTGTTATTTTTATTGTTCAACACACTCACAGGTGCAGATTTGACCAGTTTCCAAGCTAAAGACGTAAAAGCTCAATGCATCATCGCACAGTCAATATCAGATAAGTATACTGAATACATAGAGAGTGCACAAAGCGCCAAAGAAGTGATTGCAAATCTGGAAAATGTCTTCCAGAGAAAAAGCGCATTATCTTAGATGTTTATAATGCGAAAGCTATTGAAAATGAAATTCGTCGATGGCGAATTACAAGATCATTTCACTAAATTCGAAAAACTCATAAAAGAACTTGATGGCGTAAGCAAAGTTGCAACCGATGATACCGACAAAACGTGTTACCTTCTTCTGACAATGCCGGAAAGCTTTGAGAGCGTCATTACATCGATAGAAACGACAAAGAATAAAGACGCGACAGTATATTCGTATTCTGATGTAAAAACAAGGTTATTGGATACTGAACTCAAAAACAAAGAGAACTCCAATACAGGTGATAAGGTCGATAACGACGGTAACTGCTCTTTCTACTCTCCAGGTGAATATAAGAATAGGTCACAGATGAGGTACGAAAATGTAATATGGCACACATGTAGAGGCAAAGGACATTTCAAAAATGAGTGTCCATCAAACAAGGATGTGCAAACTCAACAGACGCCTCAGACGTCATATTGCGACCATGGATATCGCGGTAAGAGAGGGAGAGGAAACTCTCGAGGATGTGGAAGAGGCAAGACGACAAGACATACGTCAAATGTTGCATAGAGCGAAGATGATCAAGAAGAAGAATTTGATTTCATTTCCGCTGAAAATATTGAGAAAAATGGCGCTTTATCCTCAGAATTACTAGGAAATACTCGATCCGTTAAATTCATTTTAGATAGTGGTGCCACAAATCATTGGGTATCAGAAAATTTGGAAAAGCTTATGGAAAATGTTGAAGACATGGAGAATAAAATGGAAATAAAAACAGCAAATGGTAGCACTATAAAAGGTACAAAAAGAGGTATAATTCACTTGAGTGCTGCGATTTCTGTGTCTGTTTTATCTAATGCTACGAGTGCACCATCTTTATTCAGAAAAAACGTATTCTATATTTCCAAGTGAAAAAATTATCTGCCTTTAGCAAGTGAAAGGGAACCGTAGACGTAGCCATTTTAGGTTAAGCACGTGAACTCTTTCACTTTGAGCCTGTATATGTAAACAAACTTTTCTCTGTAAATAATTCCGACATAATTACAACTAACACACGTCTGTATATCTCCAAATTACTAGTGTCTCCAAATTACAAATCTCTCTAACCTGTGAGAGATATTATTTAATATTGGAATTGTATTGCCAAATACAGTTAGACAACACGTTGATTAGAAAAGACTTTATTCATTGAACTGAACCTGATAGAACACATACATCCGTTATAACAATAATAATACGCGCATGCGTATTGTACATACATTGTTTAACCATATTTAAATTTTACATATGATATATTTGACAATAATTACGATAATAATTATCTGGTCTTTACTATAATTCTATACATATGCTAATTACACAGTCTTAGGTCTGAGACCTATCTTGACTGTTAGGGTTGTTACATAAATGATTTTTCTTAACCCTAAATACAGTTTTTGCTTATATACTCAAACATTACATTTTTCAATATTACAAAAAGATATATTCACTCACTCCCCTAATCTATTGGGTAATTTATGATGTCACAGATTTAGTCTAGTCTAGTCCTTTTAGATGTCTGTTTTGTCAAGTTATTTATTATGTTTGTTTACAAGGCTAATTTATGTTTTTAATCTATTCATGCATCTGTAACAATTATTCTTTATTTATTCATGGTTTACTGGATTAGTTACTATAATTCTTCCTTTATATAATTATGTTGTTTTCATTGTTTTCATTAGATCACTCATCCTCTATTGCATTCCTCATTCAATTACCTATTATTTGTTTATTTGATTAAGTTCCCTAACTATTTTGATAATTCTATTGAGTTTTTTGTTTTGTATCATCTTGTGATGCTACACAGTTGACTAAAAATGGATATGTAGAGGGGAGATATTTTGGAAATAGCAATGAAAGTAGAAACTTGAAATTTTACTAGTAATAATGGATACGTAAGAGAAAATAAATAAGGCACATACAAACCTTTACTGAACATTTGAGCTACATGCCATTGAAACTTATTGCAGTACTTGTATGAAGAAATCAGTCACACTGAGAAAAAAAAATATCTGTTTCATCAAGACAATGCACCAGTTCACACATCTGTTGTGATAGTTAAAAATCAAAGAATTAAAGTTGGAAAAGTTAGAGTTAGTTCCTCATCCACTATATGCATCAAACTTAGTATCGAGTGAGTTCTCTTTTGTAACCTGAAAAAATGGCTTGATGGAAAAATATTTGCAGGCAATAATCATGCAATGCTACCAGCGAACCTCAACATGGCTACTTTGAGAACCTCAACAAATCAGCTTATCGGCCTAACATAACAGCTTTAGAACATTATTGGAAAATGTGTGTCAAGTTAAATAGAGATTATGTTGAAATATAAATTTAAATTGATAGAAAATTACTGTTTTTTTAGTCAGGAAAAAAGTTTTATCCTATCCTTGTAGAATATGATCAGAAACCAGTGAAGGAAACAATATGAATGTTTATGGTAATAATAAAAATTACTTCTAATAGAACTATAGGTAATTCTGCATTGAAGAGGTGAAGAAAAAGGGAGAAAGGAGGATAAGGTAAAGAGAAAACATGTAAATTAATTTAATAGAATAGAAGAGGTTAAGGATCAGTTGATAAGATTTGAATTCGAATTTAACTACTAGGATTTTGACATCACTGAGAAAATATATATTTATATATTTTTATGTATGTTTCTGTAATAGTAAAAATCCATCAGTTAAATTCAAATTCAAATGTGTATAATCCATCACAGTCATCATTTAAAGAAGTCAGCAATTGCTAAGTTTGAATTGTATGGCCCAAGAAAATAGGAAAATAGATATGCAGTTAGAAAGTCTGGTCAGAACAAATATTAACAAGATAGTTGGTGAGTAAAAATAGAGTAAAAACAGAGCTGGTAGATGAGAAATATAGAAGTAGGCCCAGCCATTATTTTGTACATACCTTATGTAAATCATAAAATAAAAAATTTATCAAATTTTGTGAAAAACTAAAAGTACGTTAGCAAAAAGGCAGGTTAACAGACGTTTGTTTATTGCCAGATAGTTTAAAACTTGAGCACTGAAAAGTTATGAAGTATGAACCAACATAATAATAGGAATTTATGGAGAGAATAAAGGAATAATGAAATGGAATGGAATAATGGAAAAAGAATGCTCAACTTTTGTTAGATGAAGAACTTGGTAACTATCAAACATTATTGAATACAAAGATGTAAGTAAACACAGGCAGAAGTGAAAATTATACATTATGTTTGACAAGCAGGTAATACTAAAAGACTGACAAAAGACATAAAAATAACAAGAGGTCTGGGGATAGTCAGTGACCACTACTTAGTGAGAAAAATGGTAAAGGAAAAAGTTCAATGGAACTGTGATAGAGGACACAGTAAGATGCGCCTTAAACCTATATAATCATACATATTTCAAGACAAGGACACTAAAACATTTAAAAAATTATGAAAACACCTGAGGGTATCAACTAAAAAATGATATTAAATACTGGAAATAAAACTATAACACACCGTGGACAATAATTTTATATGCAAGCTGGAAATCATACTACAAAGGAAGGTGAAGGTAATATGACAATGTCCACGTAGTACATTACTTTACTGGACTTTACTAGTCGTTCTGTTACCTACACTAATTTGGATTTAAGTTATGTATACGAAGTGACAAAATTGCAAGCTCACCATTCTCTGGGTTGAGGAGAAGAAGGAAAAGATAGGAGGGCCTGAGAAGTAATTTTGGCCTTTTATATGACATTGAAAGGTGACTAGGAGTAATCAGGACTTGAGAAAAGCTTTTGGTCTGTGAACTGAGTGGGTAATGTCATTTAAGGCTATGAAGAAAATAAGTATTAAGTGGAAGACTTAAAGAATAATTTTTTGACTCAATCAAAACCAAACTATAAAAAGAAACACAAATAGGAGTGAAAAGAAGGATCAGGAAGGGGTAAGGCAAGGATGTCTCTTCTCTGAGAAAAATATGAAATTTTTTAAATATTATATAAACAGGTAATTAATACTAGCATGTAGTTAGTATGCATTTGTTTAATAAATAATGACGAAACATCTAAAAATAGAAGCATAAATTCCACATATGTTCATTGCATAAGAAAAGCACAGGAACTTAAAAAATATTTTTTTACTGCTAATTTTAGATTTAAGAATATTATTAAAAAATGAAGATCAACGGAAAGCCTCATTAAACGGACTTGAAAGAAATAGGACAAACAATACTGAGTTGATGAGGAATAAAAAATCAAACAGAATGAAACTAAACGCATGGACGGTACATAGCAAACCAGCAAGAAACAGATAATGGCTATAACAATAAACACTTGAAAAAGAATAGAAAGTATTCACATGGAATGCAGCTGTTTAATTGAGGAATAGTGGAAACTTGGTTATAAAGCTGATACGTTTAAATTAGAGATATTAGGAAAAATTGAAAAATGAAAGGAAAACGGGAAGTAAACGTAGAATGTGTACATCTGTTCTTGTACAGTTGAGTACAGAGACTGACAAATGGTGTAGGTTGTATAGTCAACAAATCAAGGAGAAAACAAACATTGAAGAATAGGAAGATTGGAAGGGATAATATGATAGTTGATTTTAAAAGAATGAATGTAAGGGGCTAATTAACAAACTAACTGTATATAGAACTGATTAGGATAATAGAAAAGAAGAATAGATTCGTCATGCTTAAACATAGCAATAGAATATAGTAAAGATCTAGTTAATAAGTGACTTATGTACTACAGTTACAAGTAAAGATGATACAATGTCAGACGCAAGGAGACAATGTGAGACAGAACCATGTATAAAGTCTCATACATTTATGTGTGTTCAGTAAATTGATAATATCCAAGCATAAAGGAATTGAAAAACTTGCTAAGACAAGGACCAAAGGAAGCAGACAAATTGGTGATTATTAAATTTTAGTAGAAAGAAGAAACAAAAAAGTATTTACGGTATTGTAGCAAGGAGATATGTTGCCATGAAGAGTGATAACTACATAATACCAGGAAAATAAAAGCAGTAATGGAGATAAGTATAGCAAAACATTTGACGAAGAAGAATATGAAGCAATAAGAATTTGCACACTTAAACATATATACTTAGTTACAGAATTTAAAGAAAGAGTGAGTATGAAGATATTCACATTCTTGAAGAGAATGTGAAATTTGAGAAGACCTTGATCCTGTACAAAAATGTCAACATCAGAGACAATTAAAAGTATCGGCTAAAATTATGTGGGACTAGTAAAAAATGTAACAGAATAAGCAGACCATATGGTGGAATCCACAAATTAAGAAGCAGGTAGCAATGAAAGAAAAAAGTGAAAGAAATATTATACAAATACAAAGTGGAATACAATAATAGAACATATACAAATAGGGAATTAATGGGACAAATACAAATACAACCTGCAGAAAAACAAAATACAAGAAATACTGAGAAAGAAAGTAAATTGTAAAACAAAGTAAAAAATATAAAACAATTTTCTATGAGACCTTGATACATATGAAGACAGATGAAAAAACTTACTGTAAGAGAATTAAAAATAATAGTATATAACTAAATTACAGAGTGATGAAATACTTTAAGAAATTAAAGTATCACATCTGCTTGGATGTGAAGCAGACCTTTCCTCTGAAGTGTTAAAGTACATAGGTGTGGAAGGAATAAGTCTCTACAAGAACAAATTTGTAGTATAGGACAGATATTATAAGCATACCCAGCACAAGACTTCTTAAAATGTTTTGGTAAGGCAGCCATTAGGACTAACCCCATACTTTCATTAAGAGGGTAAACTACTGACCGCCCCATCAACCATGACGTGGCTGCATATTACACCTCACTTTTTACCTGGATACCGCACATCACTTTTTAACTTTCTGTTTCAACTGGAAGAGATATAACTTATCTTTCAATATGCTCCCACTTTATGGGCGACAAATATTAAGATTTTTGTTTTTTAATAACTATTAAGATTTATTGAGAACTGCACCACTCAAATTTATATTATTAATTATTACTTGGGCGCCAGAGCAGGAGATCTCAGGTTTGTTTATGAAATAATAACAAACTGTTCAGATACTAATATTTGTATTGTTATATTCTTGTTACTGAATACATCTTAGACTTAATCATTACTATCATCTTTATAGTTAATAACAACCAAAGAATTTATTAATATTTCTAGTTTACAGCTTCTTCGAAATCCGATTAATCAAGTATATTCAAAGGAGTACTTAGTAGATTCAATTTACTCCATTAACAAACTTCAATCATCGCTATCAATCAAAACAAACATATATGTGTATATAAGTATATCTATCATCAATTCTTAACTGCTACTACTTCTATACTATTCAATCTATATTTAATTATTTAATTCATTTATCGTTTCAATAAGTATTAGTATTGGTTTCTTACTTTGCTATATCATAAGTCACCCAAACATGTCGTCTAGCATAAATTGAATGTTTAGTATCTGAACATCGTGGGTCTTTTGAAAATGAGATGAGTTTATTGAGATATGAAATTTATGTTAATCAATTATATTGTAAATATCACTATAATATTGACGACTCGGAACACAAAGTTTTTTATAAGTAAAAACGTAAAGTTTTACCTTACAGCCTAAACCGGCTTTCACCTATAGAAGGCTTCATCAGAGGCTGTCGTTAGTAGCGCTGCTCGTCTTGTTGTTGGCGACGAGAAAGTGTTTCGAAAGATTGAAGCTGTGTGTGTGTGGTGAGATGTGTTCGAATAATGCGTGCGATTTGAATTGTGTCTGTTCGTTTAGGATGTCGTTTTTATTTGTTTTTGTGTGTTTGTATATTTCTAATTGTTCTAGAGTGTCTAGTTTTCGGCCTTTTGTGTGTACGTGTAGTATGTTCATGTTATTGTCGATGTTTTTATATGTGTGGTTTGCTTCAATGAGGTGGTTTGCGAAGGTAGATTCTGTAGTGGTGTGGAGTGCTTTTGTGTGTTCAATGTATCTCTGTTTGAAGCTACGTCCTGTCTGGCCTATGTAGAATTTACTGCAATTTGAACAATTTAGTTTATATACACCGGGTAGATCGAATTTGTTTTGTGCTTTGGGCATGCGTTTTGATAGTGTGTGTTCAAAAAGACGAACTAAACACGATAAAATATCTAGCAGAATCTAACGGTTATGACAGAACAATAGTCAGTAAACTCCTACACAAAACACAAAACAAACAACAGACAAAGACAGAAAACAACAAATTCATAACACTAACATACATCAACAAACAAACAGGAAAAATTGCCCACAAATTCAAAAAAGCAGGATACAGAATCGCTTACAAAACTACTAACAAAACAGAACACACACTATCAAAACGCATGCCCAAAGCACAAAACAAATTCGATCTACCCGGTGTATATAAACTAAATTGTTCAAATTGCAGTAAATTCTACATAGGCCAGACAGGACGTAGCTTCAAACAGAGATACATTGAACACACAAAAGCACTCCACACCACTACAGAATCTACCTTCGCAAACCACCTCATTGAAGCAAACCACACATATAAAAACATCGACAATAACATGAACATACTACACGTACACACAAAAGGCCGAAAACTAGACACTCTAGAACAATTAGAAATATACAAACACACAAAAACAAATAAAAACGACATCCTAAACGAACAGACACAATTCAAATCGCACGCATTATTCGAACACATCTCACCACACACACACAGCTTCAATCTTTCGAAACACTTTCTCGTCGCCAACAACAAGACGAGCAGCGCTACTAACGACAGCCTCTGATGAAGCCTTCTATAGGTGAAAGCCGGTTTAGGCTGTAAGGTAAAACTTTACGTTTTTACTTATAAAAAACTTTGTGTTCCGAGTCGTCAATATTATAGTGATATTTAGTTAAGTAACGGACACGTCATGGACAACGAAATCCAAGAATTATATTGTAATTTATAAATGAGACATTGTTACTTGTTGCAGGATTCCTGATAGGCGAATGACGACTTGTATTCTTGCGTTAACTATCACACGACACTTTCACTGATCACGCTTTATTAACTTTCTTTAACCACATCACACGCTCGCGTTATTACTATACGTCACGCACAAATAAATAATATACTTTTGTTGCAATTTACGCGCACAATTTAAATATCTTCTTGTCCACACGTACTTTCGCGCACATATCTAAATAAAACTTCTTGCTGACTGTCACTATTAAACCGAGAGAATATTGATTTGAACTTTGATTAATTTAATTTGCTCACATCGAGTGACGCAGGTTTCACGTGTTTTGCGTGAATTTTTAACTTAGACTCTCTGTTGTGGGCTCCGCGTGTTATTTTTATAGTTTCTTCAATTCTACCCTCACTACATCTTCTGTTGATCGTTCCTTATTGGTCTTACATTCAAAATTTTGCCGGTATTTTTGAATGTATCCAGTCTGGTGTCGTATCTCTTTCGCGCTCACTACTGACGCTATTGGTGATTGGTTCCCAAAGTGCGGGCGATAATTTTACGCGGGTGTTCGTTATACTCCCTAAAAAGTGACGCGACTTTCTAAAATCGTCATATTTACTGGCGTGGCCTCTTTTGTCTGTTGAAGGACACCGTACCGTTAACCTAACGGTATATAGGCGTTTTTTGCTAGTTTTACACTACAAAACAATTTATGTGTTTACGACATGTAGGGTGTCTTAGGTCTATTATACATATTTTTGCCGGCGCCGGTCTGTCGCACAGCCGAGCCTCTTTAGATTCACTATTCAATTATAACTTTACTTAAAACTACGTACATTTCAATACTTTAATTTATCATTAATGTTTATATTTATCATTAAAGTTTGCTTACTTATTATAGGTATTTACATACATATTAAATTATGATACTGTTATACAGTATCGTTTCATTGTCCCCCGAACTAATTCCAATAATTGTTTTATATAATTTGTGGAATTATTTCGTATGCCTCTAACAGCACAACCGTTCAATGAAAGTTACACTTTTGGTGTGACACATTTTAACAATACGGTCAAAACCGGTCCCCTTAGCTAGTCACTCTCGCTTTCACTCGAAGGGTATACGCGGTGCTACATATCTTACCACCCTTACTTCTAATTTACATAATATTACTTTCTCATACCCTCGCTTGCTCGCTACTTTAACACACATTTTAAACAATCACTATCCCTTTCTAAGACTTAAGTTACTTTCTCTCCTTAACGTATAACATTCGATTACTATTTTTAAAATTTTGTCCATTTAGTTCTAACATCAGATTTCTTTGTATCTTCTTTACATACATAATATTTAAGTTATGTTACATAATATTTAAGTTATGTTAATTACATATAAATATTAATACACTTTATCCATATCAGGTTAAATTGATTACATACAAAATTTTTTTTTTTTTAAGGAATTTTAATATTATTTATCTTTAAATTCCCCTTTTCATAGCGAATCATTCGTGGTAATATGGCTTCATCTGTCTGACGTTGAAGATTCCCCGCACCGATTCAAGGTCGTCGATCTCAGCTACCACGTATGTTGCACCCCCTTTGACCTCCTTGACCTTGTATGGGCCTTCGTAGAGCTCACAAAATTTCGCAGTGATTTTATTTGTTAACTCAGAGATCGGGTTAGTTCTGATCAGCACCAGGTCTCCAATATTGAACTTCAGCTGCATTTTCCCTTCATTATGTTTCCTCGCTCTCTTCTCACCCTTTATTTTCAAATTTTGGTAGAGTTCATCTGGGTTTACCTTCCTTTCGTCCTTCATCAGTTCTTTGTCAACGTACATCTCCCACACTCTTTTTGGTTTCCGACCCCAATGAGCCTGATGTGGTGTCATCTCGATGGTATCGTGACATGTTTCGTTGATACACTTTTCTACCAATCGAATATATTTAGCCCACTTTGTGTGGTGTCCACCCACCAGTATTCGAAACATATTCCCTAGCTGTCTGTTTACCCTTTCCGCTAGGTTCGTACATGGGTTCCGAATAGCAGTGTACTTCGGTTTAATCCCAAGGTGGATTAAGTTCTTCACCCACGATTTACTGGTGAATTGGGCTCCATTAATATAGCAGTCGGTTTACCTACCTCCTGTATATATACCTTTAACTTATTAATTGTTGTGGCAGTCGTTGCTCTCTTCATGGGATATAATCTTACGTATTTAGTAAAGTTATCGATAATTATTAATAAATATTTTACACCGCTCGTTGATGTCGGTAGTGGTCCATAGAAATCCATGCTGACCAGCTCTCCTTGAGCCTTTGGTAATATTGGTTTGGTCTCACCAATTCCCTTTCTGTGGTGATCCTTACATTTTTGGCATCTTTCGCAGTTTCGGATCAATCGTTTTGTAAATTTAGACAAGTGGTCCCCCGTGAAGTATTCCTTGGCTAGTTCATATGTTCTTTTTATACCAATATGACCATATATTGTGTGGATCTCCTTAATTAAATCTTCACCCAGCTCTTTCGTCAGTACCAGTCTCCATTTCCGCTTCTCCTGACGGTATAATTTTTGGTTGAGCCACGTATATATCTTGTGTAATTTACTGCGCGGATCACTCTGTAATTGATTTATGATTTTCTTCAGTTTCTCATCGTTTTTCTGTAACTGTGATAATCGTCCATCCACTTCTACACAATTGTTTTCGTATCGTTCTGTGAGTCTTTGTATCTGCTCTGTAGTTACATCTCTTACCTCATTTATTTCACGGGTAACTTCTTGTCTGTGTTGCTGAACTTGGTCTTCTTGTTTCTTATTATTTCGATCTACCTTTTTAATTAGCTTGTTAATTTCTAGTGCGACTTCTTCTCGCGTGTGCCGGATTATCTGTTCTTTTCTCTCCAGTTGTTCGTTCACGTGCGTTTGAAATGTTTTCATCTCTTCATTTATCACTTCCTTTGCTTCCAATCTCACTTTTGTTGATAATTCTTGGTTCTCGCGCCTAATCTCACTAAGTTGTTGTCCTACTCGCAATCTGTGCTTGTTTAACTGTTGTGTCATGTACTGTTCAATATCCGCCCTTAATTGTATATTGTTTTCATTCATGCTCTCTTTGACATCTTCAATTCTTTTTTCTAGCTGCTTGGTATTTTCTGCCAGTTTTTCTGTCATGTGTTACGTAAATTTTTCCATTGTCTGCTTATTGGTTTCCGTTGTCTGTTTATTGGTTTCCGTCGTTTGTTTAGTGATTTCCGTCATTTGTTGTGTTAATTTTTCTGTCATTTGTTGTGTTACTTGTTGTAGCATTGTGACTATGTCTATGTTTGTTATTGTATGTTGTGTTGCGCTGGTTACGTTTTCTTCTGCCCGTCCCCTTGCCTCTGAAGGAACCGGTGCGGTTTCGTTTTCGGTTAGTTCGTCAAGTATTCCCGTCTCTCCCATCTGGTTATTAACTTCGACCTCCCCTTCATCACTATCATTGGTATTATTGGTATTATAGTTACTTGCCATTTTTACTTCACTATTTATATGTCTATTAAAATTCCTTAATTCTCTAGTTTTACTTCTAGTTAACATTAATTTTAAATTTTTATATTCTATTTCTTATTCTCTACTCATCTCATTTTACCGAGCTTACTTAATTTTATAATTAAGCTCCACTAGTTGGGCGGCAAATATTAAGATTCTGGAGATTCGTGCTCCACGTTTGGATGCGCCAAATATTAAGATTTTTAAAGCTCCACAATGATGGCGACAAATAGTATAATATTTTAATAACTATTAAGATTTATTGAGAACTGCACCACTCAAATTTATATTATTAATTATTACTTGGGCGCCAGAGCAGGAGATCTCAGGTTTGTTTATGAAATAATAACAAACTGTTCAGATACTAATATTTGTATTGTTATATTCTTGTTACTGAATACATCTTAGACTTAATCATTACTATCACCTTTATAGTTAATAACAACCAAAGAATTTATTAATATTTCTAGTTTACAGCTTCTTCGAAATCCGATTAATCAAGTATATTCAAAGGAGTACTTAGTAGATTCAATTTACTCCATTAACAAACTTCAATCATCGCTATCAATCAAAACAAACATATATGTGTATATAAGTATATCTATCATCAATTCTTAACTGCTACTACTTCTATACTATTCAATCTATATTTAATTATTTAATTCATTTATCGTTTCAATAAGTATTAGTATTGGTTTCTTACTTTGCTATATCATAAGTCACCCAAACATGTCGTCTAGCATAAATTGAATGTTTAGTATCTGAACATCGTGGGTCTTTTGAAAATGAGATGAGTTTATTGAGATATGAAATTTATGTTAATCAATTATATTGTAAATATCACTATAATATTGACGACTCGGAACACAAAGTTTTTTATAAGTAAAAACGTAAAGTTTTACCTTACAGCCTAAACCGGCTTTCACCTATAGAAGGCTTCATCAGAGGCTGTCGTTAGTTGTTGGCGACGAGAAAGTGTTTCGAAAGATTGAAGCTGTGTGTGTGTGGTGAGATGTGTTCGAATAATGCGTGCGATTTGAATTGTGTCTGTTCGTTTAGGATGTCGTTTTTATTTGTTTTTGTGTGTTTGTATATTTCTAATTGTTCTAGAGTGTCTAGTTTTCGGCCTTTTGTGTGTACGTGTAGTATGTTCATGTTATTGTCGATGTTTTTATATGTGTGGTTTGCTTCAATGAGGTGGTTTGCGAAGGTAGATTCTGTAGTGGTGTGGAGTGCTTTTGTGTGTTCAATGTATCTCTGTTTGAAGCTACGTCCTGTCTGGCCTATGTAGAATTTACTGCAATTTGAACAATTTAGTTTATATACACCGGGTAGATCGAATTTGTTTTGTGCTTTGGGCATGCGTTTTGATAGTGTGTGTTCAAAAAGACGAACTAAACACGATAAAATATCTAGCAGAATCTAACGGTTATGACAGAACAATAGTCAGTAAACTCCTACACAAAACACAAAACAAACAACAGACAAAGACAGAAAACAACAAATTCATAACACTAACATACATCAACAAACAAACAGGAAAAATTGCCCACAAATTCAAAAAAGCAGGATACAGAATCGCTTACAAAACTACTAACAAAACAGAACACACACTATCAAAACGCATGCCCAAAGCACAAAACAAATTCGATCTACCCGGTGTATATAAACTAAATTGTTCAAATTGCAGTAAATTCTACATAGGCCAGACAGGACGTAGCTTCAAACAGAGATACATTGAACACACAAAAGCACTCCACACCACTACAGAATCTACCTTCGCAAACCACCTCATTGAAGCAAACCACACATATAAAAACATCGACAATAACATGAACATACTACACGTACACACAAAAGGCCGAAAACTAGACACTCTAGAACAATTAGAAATATACAAACACACAAAAACAAATAAAAACGACATCCTAAACGAACAGACACAATTCAAATCGCACGCATTATTCGAACACATCTCACCACACACACACAGCTTCAATCTTTCGAAACACTTTCTCGTCGCCAACAACAAGACGAGCAGCGCTACTAACGACAGCCTCTGATGAAGCCTTCTATAGGTGAAAGCCGGTTTAGGCTGTAAGGTAAAACTTTACGTTTTTACTTATAAAAAACTTTGTGTTCCGAGTCGTCAATATTATAGTGATATTTAGTTAAGTAACGGACACGTCATGGACAACGAAATCCAAGAATTATATTGTAATTTATAAATGAGACATTGTTACTTGTTGCAGGATTCCTGATAGGCGAATGACGACTTGTATTCTTGCGTTAACTATCACACGACACTTTCACTGATCACGCTTTATTAACTTTCTTTAACCACATCACACGCTCGCGTTATTACTATACGTCACGCACAAATAAATAATATACTTTTGTTGCAATTTACGCGCACAATTTAAATATCTTCTTGTCCACACGTACTTTCGCGCACATATCTAAATAAAACTTCTTGCTGACTGTCACTATTAAACCGAGAGAATATTGATTTGAACTTTGATTAATTTAATTTGCTCACATCGAGTGACGCAGGTTTCACGTGTTTTGCGTGAATTTTTAACTTAGACTCTCTGTTGTGGGCTCCGCGTGTTATTTTTATAGTTTCTTCAATTCTACCCTCACTACATCTTCTGTTGATCGTTCCTTATTGGTCTTACATTCAAAATTTTGCCGGTATTTTTGAATGTATCCAGTCTGGTGTCGTATCTCTTTCGCGCTCACTACTGACGCTATTGGTGATTGGTTCCCAAAGTGCGGGCGATAATTTTACGCGGGTGTTCGTTATACTCCCTAAAAAGTGACGCGACTTTCTAAAATCGTCATATTTACTGGCGTGGCCTCTTTTGTCTGTTGAAGGACACCGTACCGTTAACCTAACGGTATATAGGCGTTTTTTGCTAGTTTTACACTACAAAACAATTTATGTGTTTACGACATGTAGGGTGTCTTAGGTCTATTATACATATTTTTGCCGGCGCCGGTCTGTCGCACAGCCGAGCCTCTTTAGATTCACTATTCAATTATAACTTTACTTAAAACTACGTACATTTCAATACTTTAATTTATCATTAATGTTTATATTTATCATTAAAGTTTGCTTACTTATTATAGGTATTTACATACATATTAAATTATGATACTGTTATACAGTATCGTTTCATTGTCCCCCGAACTAATTCCAATAATTGTTTTATATAATTTGTGGAATTATTTCGTATGCCTCTAACAGCACAACCGTTCAATGAAAGTTACACTTTTGGTGTGACACATTTTAACAATACGGTCAAAACCGGTCCCCTTAGCTAGTCACTCTCGCTTTCACTCGAAGGGTATACGCGGTGCTACATATCTTACCACCCTTACTTCTAATTTACATAATATTACTTTCTCATACCCTCGCTTGCTCGCTACTTTAACACACATTTTAAACAATCACTATCCCTTTCTAAGACTTAAGTTACTTTCTCTCCTTAACGTATAACATTCGATTACTATTTTTAAAATTTTGTCCATTTAGTTCTAACATCAGATTTCTTTGTATCTTCTTTACATACATAATATTTAAGTTATGTTACATAATATTTAAGTTATGTTAATTACATATAAATATTAATACACTTTATCCATATCAGGTTAAATTGATTACATACAAAATTTTTTTTTTTTTAAGGAATTTTAATATTATTTATCTTTAAATTCCCCTTTTCATAGCGAATCATTCGTGGTAATATGGCTTCATCTGTCTGACGTTGAAGATTCCCCGCACCGATTCAAGGTCGTCGATCTCAGCTACCACGTATGTTGCACCCCCTTTGACCTCCTTGACCTTGTATGGGCCTTCGTAGAGCTCACAAAATTTCGCAGTGATTTTATTTGTTAACTCAGAGATCGGGTTAGTTCTGATCAGCACCAGGTCTCCAATATTGAACTTCAGCTGCATTTTCCCTTCATTATGTTTCCTCGCTCTCTTCTCACCCTTTATTTTCAAATTTTGGTAGAGTTCATCTGGGTTTACCTTCCTTTCGTCCTTCATCAGTTCTTTGTCAACGTACATCTCCCACACTCTTTTTGGTTTCCGACCCCAATGAGCCTGATGTGGTGTCATCTCGATGGTATCGTGACATGTTTCGTTGATACACTTTTCTACCAATCGAATATATTTAGCCCACTTTGTGTGGTGTCCACCCACCAGTATTCGAAACATATTCCCTAGCTGTCTGTTTACCCTTTCCGCTAGGTTCGTACATGGGTTCCGAATAGCAGTGTACTTCGGTTTAATCCCAAGGTGGATTAAGTTCTTCACCCACGATTTACTGGTGAATTGGGCTCCATTAATATAGCAGTCGGTTTACCTACCTCCTGTATATATACCTTTAACTTATTAATTGTTGTGGCAGTCGTTGCTCTCTTCATGGGATATAATCTTACGTATTTAGTAAAGTTATCGATAATTATTAATAAATATTTTACACCGCTCGTTGATGTCGGTAGTGGTCCATAGAAATCCATGCTGACCAGCTCTCCTTGAGCCTTTGGTAATATTGGTTTGGTCTCACCAATTCCCTTTCTGTGGTGATCCTTACATTTTTGGCATCTTTCGCAGTTTCGGATCAATCGTTTTGTAAATTTAGACAAGTGGTCCCCCGTGAAGTATTCCTTGGCTAGTTCATATGTTCTTTTTATACCAATATGACCATATATTGTGTGGATCTCCTTAATTAAATCTTCACCCAGCTCTTTCGTCAGTACCAGTCTCCATTTCCGCTTCTCCTGACGGTATAATTTTTGGTTGAGCCACGTATATATCTTGTGTAATTTACTGCGCGGATCACTCTGTAATTGATTTATGATTTTCTTCAGTTTCTCATCGTTTTTCTGTAACTGTGATAATCGTCCATCCACTTCTACACAATTGTTTTCGTATCGTTCTGTGAGTCTTTGTATCTGCTCTGTAGTTACATCTCTTACCTCATTTATTTCACGGGTAACTTCTTGTCTGTGTTGCTGAACTTGGTCTTCTTGTTTCTTATTATTTCGATCTACCTTTTTAGTTAGCTTGTTAATTTCTAGTGCGACTTCTTCTCGCGTGTGCCGGATTATCTGTTCTTTTCTCTCCAGTTGTTCGTTCACGTGCGTTTGAAATGTTTTCATCTCTTCATTTATCACTTCCTTTGCTTCCAATCTCACTTTTGTTGATAATTCTTGGTTCTCGCGCCTAATCTCACTAAGTTGTTGTCCTACTCGCAATCTGTGCTTGTTTAACTGTTGTGTCATGTACTGTTCAATATCCGCCCTTAATTGTATATTGTTTTCATTCATGCTCTCTTTGACATCTTCAATTCTTTTTTCTAGCTGCTTGGTATTTTCTGCCAGTTTTTCTGTCATGTGTTGCGTAAATTTTTCCATTGTCTGCTTATTGGTTTCCGTTGTCTGTTTATTGGTTTCCGTCGTTTGTTTAGTGATTTCCGTCATTTGTTGTGTTAATTTTTCTGTCATTTGTTGTGTTACTTGTTGTAGCATTGTGACTATGTCTATGTTTGTTATTGTATGTTGTGTTGCGCTGGTTACGTTTTCTTCTGCCCGTCCCCTTGCCTCTGAAGGAACCGGTGCGGTTTCGTTTTCGGTTAGTTCGTCAAGTATTCCCGTCTCTCCCATCTGGTTATTAACTTCGACCTCCCCTTCATCACTATCATTGGTATTATTGGTATTATAGTTACTTGCCATTTTTACTTCACTATTTATATGTCTATTAAAATTCCTTAATTCTCTAGTTTTACTTCTAGTTAACATTAATTTTAAATTTTTATATTCTATTTCTTATTCTCTACTCATCTCATTTTACCGAGCTTACTTAATTTTATAATTAAGCTCCACTAGTTGGGCGGCAAATATTAAGATTCTGGAGATTCGTGCTCCACGTTTGGATGCGCCAAATATTAAGATTTTTAAAGCTCCACAATGATGGCGACAAATAGTATAATATTTTAATAACTATTAAGATTTATTGAGAACTGCACCACTCAAATTTATATTATTAATTATTACTTGGGCGCCAGAGCAGGAGATCTCAGGTTTGTTTATGAAATAATAACAAACTGTTCAGATACTAATATTTGTATTGTTATATTCTTGTTACTGAATACATCTTAGACTTAATCATTACTATCATCTTTATAGTTAATAACAACCAAAGAATTTATTAATATTTCTAGTTTACAGCTTCTTCGAAATCCGATTAATCAAGTATATTCAAAGGAGTACTTAGTAGATTCAATTTACTCCATTAACAAACTTCAATCATCGCTATCAATCAAAACAAACATATATGTGTATATAAGTATATCTATCATCAATTCTTAACTGCTACTACTTCTATACTATTCAATCTATATTTAATTATTTAATTCATTTATCGTTTCAATAAGTATTAGTATTGGTTTCTTACTTTGCTATATCATAAGTCACCCAAACATGTCGTCTAGCATAAATTGAATGTTTAGTATCTGAACATCGTGGGTCTTTTGAAAATGAGATGAGTTTATTGAGATATGAAATTTATGTTAATCAATTATATTGTAATTTATAAATGAGACATTGTTACTTGTTGCAGGATTCCTGATAGGCGAATGACGACTTGTATTCTTGCGTTAACTATCACACGACACTTTCACTGATCACGCTTTATTAACTTTCTTTAACCACATCACACGCTCGCGTTATTACTATACGTCACGCACAAATAAATAATATACTTTTGTTGCAATTTACGCGCACAATTTAAATATCTTCTTGTCCACACGTACTTTCGCGCACATATCTAAATAAAACTTCTTGGTGACTGTCACTATTAAACCGAGAGAATATTGATTTGAACTTTGATTAATTTAATTTGCTCACATCGAGTGACGCAGGTTTCACGTGTTTTGCGTGAATTTTTAACTTAGACTCCCTGTTGTGGGCTCCGCGTGTTATTTTTATAGTTTCTTCAATTCTACCCTCACTACATCTTCTGTTGATCGTTCCTTATTGGTCTTACATTCAAAATTTTGCCGGTATTTTTGAATGTATCCAGTCTGGTGTCGTATCTCTTTCGCGCTCACTACTGACGCTATTGGTGATTGGTTCCCAAAGTGCGGGCGATAATTTTACGCGGGTGTTCGTTATACTCCCTAAAAAGTGACGCGACTTTCTAAAATCGTCATATTTACTAACGTGGCCTCTTTTGTCTGTTGAAGGACACCGTACCGTTAACCTAACGGTATATAGGCGTTTTTTGCTAGTTTTACACTACAAAACAATTTATGTGTTTACGACATGTAGGGTGTCTTAGGCCTATTATACATATTTTTGCCGGCGCCGGTCTGTCGCACAGCCGAGCCTCTTTAGATTCACTATTCAATTATAACTTTACTTAAAACTACGTACATTTCAATACTTTAATTTATCATTAATGTTTATATTTATCATTAAATTTTGCTTACTTATTATAGGTATTTACATACATATTAAATTATGATACTGTTATACAGTATCGTTTCATTGACAGGAAATTCTGTATACAATTAAGAGTTTAAAAACTTCAGTCTTGATAAGATTAAAATAAAAAAGAGTTTAGGAGTAACCAGGGGCGAACCTAGGGGGGATATGGGGGATATATCACCCCCCGAAATCTGAAAAAATTAAAAGAATGTTGGACCAACAAATTTTAAACTTGTTACGTGTTTTTTGAAATGTAATTAATTGACTTTCAAGGTTGTCAGTTCTAAAAAAATACTAGTTAGGTCAGTTACAAGTTTAAATAATCTACAATAATAGGCCTTATTCTCAATAATAAATATGACAGGCGTTGAAAGACATGGTGAAAAATGGAAAGAAGTCTACTTGAAAGAGAGTAGGATGACACGATTTTCAGCTGGTTACAAGCAACTTGAAACATATGATTCATGTGACGACGTGCTTTACACTACGCTCGAGCCATGTCAGCTGATTTGTTTAATTCCGGAAAGAAGGACTTGTTTGCTTTTACCCGCTAGTTGGCCGTAAACCGAGGCCTACGAAAAATACAGGCCATGGCGCGTACGACGATTTTTGAAGTCACGTGATGTTAGGAGTCCAACAGTTCCAGTGTTATTCTATGTACTCGCGTAATTAACGCGCCTTATTTGACCAAATTTACTTAAATATTTCGTTTTTTTAATGAAACATCCAATAAACAAAATGAAACGTATATAATCCACATATTTATTAAAACATGAAGAAGGATAAATAGAACACTTATTTAACAAAGTATATAGTTATACTCATGTCTTCAGTTTTTTTACCTTTCTTTCTTTTCCCACTTTTCATTTTGAAAAAGGCTGGCAATCATTATATTTTTTAACAAAACTATTTAACATTATTTTACATACTCTAAAACTTACATCCACAACCCTGTTATATAGTTTTATATCCACAGCATTTATATACATGCTGTTAACCCTCACTTTCTTAATTTCACGTTCTCTTTAAAGAATTTATATTCCACAGATAGGTACTATTAGGCTTCCAAGACAAACTGGAAGCCTATCTGATGTACGTTTTTAATTGATTTTAATGAAATTAGTGAATTTCAGTTATTATTTTCCCATTAGTTTTAATTTGTTGGTACGATACCCATTATAACATGAGAAAAACATTTCTCTAAGAGAACGATATGTGGTTGAAAAAATCCCCCCCCCCCGAAATGAAATCCTAGGTTCGCCCCTGGGAGTAACGTATTTCTTAGTGTATTGTGACGCACTAGGCAATAGATACGTAGATGTAATTAGATGCAGCTGGAGAAGAAGCAGTGCTTCTCCGTTGCACCTCGACCAGCAACCCTTTTGAAGAAGCCTATACAAAACAATCTAGTAATTAAAACCATGTCAGCTTCCCAGAAAAGGCCATGGAATGTTCCTGAATTCCGACCACTGACAACGTCGCCGAACTTGACTCAATCTTATATGGTCCATCTGAGGTTTGCTGCCCGGACAGACAGGAGTCCGCGCAAACATTGTTTATTGCTGGTTAATATTTGCGGAGTCGGGTAGCATGCAGCAGGGTTATTATTTCACAGAGTTGCCAAGGATCTCGCTGATTGTGTTGTGTTTTAAAAATGCATGTTGTGTGTTGTTAAGTGCATTAAATTGAAGGAAAGAGCTAAGCGTAGACATTGGGTTCATCCAATCGTTAGGTATAAGATAAGTAAAGGTGAGTTATACAAGATATTCAGTAAATTGAAACAAGATGGTGAAAGTCCGTACGTCCGATGAACTGTTGTCTTTATTGAAGATTTAATATACATCGATTTATTGATATTTAATAAATTATATTACTGTAGTGCCGCGATATCCCCCAGGGGCTCACCATTTCAGTTTGTCTCTCTTTCATATATCATCTATGGTGAGTACGTGGACTGGCGACCACGGGATCCTGAGCTAAGAGTATGGACAGTAGTATCCAACTCTTCCCCTCAAGATGTCAACACATTTATTCTCAATTTTATAAATCTTGTAAAAAGTACAGATTAGTTTAGCAGTGAGGAATTGTGGTTCCTCTTTACAATATAACCTCCACATTATTGAAGTACTCTTATATGTTAATTTTGTCAAGAGTCTCATTGTATAGAAACATATTTCATTTGATGATTATGTAATTGATGTTTATTTTAGACAAGGCCACACTCTGCCTCACGTATGGCAAAGAAATCGTCTATTCATATTAATGTTATTAATCATATTTGAATCGTTTAAATCGTTAAAATTAACTCTATTTGATTTATTACATTTTATCTTCTCGTTGGAACTATTCATTAGTTGTACGTTCCTCGATCCTCAAATCGGTCACTCACAATTGTCTGATCGTATTTTTATTTTGTTAAGATGTGCCAAGAGTGATTTGCATATATATTAAAAGTATTTACATACAAAAGAAATCGAGTTTCTCACAGTTTGAAATAGAAAATTTCCTAACATCTATTTACGTGAAGAGTAAATAATTAATCATTATTTTGTGGTTGCAAAATAACCGCCGATATTCTGTTTTGAAGACTTTCAAGGATTTGTGCCGCGCGTGGCAATCTAAGCTCTGATTGGCCGACACAAGGGAGTAGCCCAGTTACGTGGATGAAGCCTTTTGAAACTATAAAAACTCCTAGAGGCCCAAGCCATCATCATTTGGTCTGTCGAGTGATCCGGGGCGACACAGCCGTGTGTCCTGTAAATTTTCGCTTTCGTCTTCAACTACTGTGAATCTACAAGTTTAATATTTTAAAAGTCTAACTATTTGATTTCTATAATATTTAACTTAGTATAAAGTTCGGTACGGCAAATTGCGCCAACTGCTCTTCAGTCGCAGCTCATATCACAGAATGGCACTTCTAAACAGAGAGGGAGGTAGGACTAAGGAGTAATCAAAATTGTAAATTTAAATACATAACAGAGAGACTTTAAAGAACTATAAAGACTATAAAATATCGTAATCAAGTTATTCATTATATCATATTTTATATTAATTTGTCCTATTAAAGAGACAATAAGAGAGAGACATAACAATATTATCAACATCAAATATAAATTTTATAACAATTGAAGGAAATATATTATTTTATTTTATTATATATTTTAATTATATATTTGAATTCTATTTTAAACAAGTACGTTCACATCTTAATCTTGAAACGATTTAACTGAATTATTTAAATATTGATTTTATGTAGAGTTTATATATATATGTTGCATTGATCTAGAGATCAAAATAACTTTCATAAAAAATGTTATGTTAAGGTTAATTAATTGTTTGAGAATATTGATGTTATTACTAATCGCTTGAGATATTGATTTTAATGCTGATTGCTTATTGCACCTTGTAATTATTTTATTGATTGGATGACGTTAAAGAGTCAGTCCATTTAAAGTATATGACTTTTCAAGTAGATGTATAAATGTATTAGAAAGATACAGAGGTTAAGGAATTAATAAACATAAGAATTATTAATCTTAGATTTGTGTTTCATTTGTCTGTAATACCTACAAGCCGCCACTTCTATCACTTTAAAAGGTATCGTATGATACTTGGAAGCCTCCTTACCGCTCGGGAGACGCTAGCCACGACATTACATTACCGAGCAAAAAATGTATGAAAAACAAACCTAGAGAATCTTCTTGATTTTGTCAGGTTTCATCAGTTTAGACACTCATTTTTCCTTCTTCAGTTATCCTTAAACGATTGTTGTAGCTCATTTTTTATTACAGTTTAAAAGCACAATTATTTTCGTAAGTAAAAGATGCATTGTTCACCTCTTCAAAATATTTATTAAGAACGAATGTAGTAAAAACCACATCAACTTTCTAGTGTAGGTTAGGAAAAGTCACCATTTCTTTCGAGAGTAGGCCTAACGAACTTTCCTGTAAAACATATTTATGTAATGCGTAAAAATATTTTAATGTTAATACAAGACATAATACTGCCCAGCAGTCACGTGTAGGTATGCCGTTTTCACCACCGAATCAAGCCAAGAAAGTACGATGGACAGGCCTCAGCACGGTTGGCTACTCTAATCTACACGTAAGTAGCAGGTCTAGACCCTCCGGCCTCTCACCAGGAGGCCACATGATTCGAGCTCCTGAACACAGGACGGACGCACGCTTTGTGCAGATCATCAGCATCCATGGAGCTGAAGAACGAGTTACCCCCGCACGGCAAGAGGCAGCGATAGAATCATAAATATAGAGAGCAGATCTGATCACAAAAATAATCTAATCAGGCAGTTGTTCAGCCAATCTAATGGGAAAAGACTAAAGAACAAATTTCACCCGTTCACTTCTTCTTTGATAAATTAAAGTCAACTAACGATGGATGTATAGACCTACATAAAATTTACTTATTACATTACACAATTTGAAAATATTAAAAATAAATAGATGAACAACAATTAAAAGAATAAATATGAATTAACAATTCGAAATACGTTTCCATAGAAATTTAATTTATTTTTCGTTATTTAAAAAAATATTATATATTATTCTGAACGCGTAACAGTACGGACGTTTATCGTATCGTGTGGACAGCCAGACAGTTGTGTCGAACGCATCGGAACACTATCAAAATGGTGATATAACAACTCGGTGAGGTAAATATTTGTTTTTTTATACCTTGCCTTCAATAACAAATTTTCCTGCCTACAATGTTAACCGTATTTTTATTAAAACATTTAGTTTTGATTATGTACAATTATATAGTAACATTTTTATAATGGTTCTAATTAAGTAAATTAAAATCTGCTTCTGAAAGAAAGCATAATCTACTACTCGGCTACCGTACTAAAAGAAAACACGTTTATTTCTTCTTCTTCTTTCTACATAATCTATACGAAATTAATAAAATACATTAAAACTTCACCTTTTTTAGGGATCTAATAATAATCTAATAATACGCTTTTTGTATTAGAGGAATTTATTCAGTTCAATCCCTGTCATACGAAACAAAAACCGTGATACGTTTTGGGTTACCAGGATACGCCAATCAACGCTGAAATTCATAAGCCTTGGACTGAAACTAACATCTTATGATATTAATTATTAAATAAACATTCCTATAAGGATTAAAAATCAAATCCGTTATCGTTGATATAGCTTACAGCATACTCTTATCATTCACACATAAAATAATATAGCCTATTCTACTGCACTGTAGGCCTACTGTATAGGCGTGAAGTATTATTTATAGCCTATGGACTACGTAATGTTTTATATAATAATGTACCGTAACTGAAATAAAACACTAATCTCATGGAGCTTTTTTAACACAGAAGAAACCCGGTTGCCGGCATCCTATAGACCACACTAGAACTCTAGGCCACAAAATATTCAGGCCTACTATAATTTTAAAAGTAGCATGAATATTTACTAAAGCGTGAACTGAAGTTAGCCTAAACGTTCAGTGAACCACCGATTCAGCACATAAATAAAACTGTACAATTTTGTTTTTTTTTCACAACTGCTCTATGCTCACAGTTTACAAACGTTAAGCACTATGCC
This sequence comes from Magicicada septendecula, assembly GCA_034769895.1. Taxonomy (NCBI): domain Eukaryota; kingdom Metazoa; phylum Arthropoda; class Insecta; order Hemiptera; family Cicadidae; genus Magicicada; species Magicicada septendecula. Next base: position 147,837,403 of record CM068375.1, on the reverse strand, counting down.
ACTTCACTGTAAACTGTTTGTTTTACCGTAAACTGAAGATACTATAAACCCGGGATTTCGCAGATGAACAGAATTTCACTGAAGACATGATAAGCAGATTTAAAGGTAAACTCTGGGTGTAGACATTATTGTTAGGAAGTAAGACACTCTGCACTTGGATTTACTTTTATTTAGGTCCATGCATACAGTACATAAATAAGTTGTGTTTCATGTAGTGCGCCCCAATAAACGGAATCAAAAATCATAGATTTAAAATCCATTTTTACTGACTTTTCACTAAGACACGAGGGTTTAATATTTTCAGTACAGTAGCTAAGTATGCTAATTTCTTAATGCTATATTAAGTTTTATTTTGAAATATCAATTTCGATTAATTGTTGGACATAGGTTCGATTTTTTATATACATTTTCCTTGCATAATAATGGATTCGTATTTTTACCGTTCACATGGTTGCGAGAGGTAGGCTATGACGCCTGACTTTAGTCATACGGCGTAGGCCTACATGGAAGCTACTTTGGCCAGCACTACGCTTCGACCACCTATTATTACCTAGACATTCATGTCTACAGGCTGACCGACCTGGCGGCTGAAAAGCGTGCCTTGATTTTATTATACTTCGCGAGCATTGATTGAACCCGCGATCCCGTGATATTAATAGCTACACTCCATACCTCAAGTATCAGCTTGTTCCAGTGTTGCCACGTTTAATATTTCGGCCTTCTACTAGAGCCGGTCACCGGCCATGTCCATACCCACTTGAGTGCTTGATCAGGATTCACACACACACACACACACACACACACACACACACACACACACACACACACACACACACACACACACACACACACACACACACACACACACACACACACACACACACACACACACACACACACACACACACACACACACACACACACACACACACACACACACACACACACACACACACACACACACACACACACACACACACACACACACACACACACACACACACACACACACACACACACACACACACACACACACACACAGTTGTGAGGCAACTTTGTCTTGCTTTCTTGACATGTAAGCATGTCGACTAACACCAGTACTGAGTTATACATTTATGTGTAGTTAGGATTTCAGAATTCCAATTGGTTCAATCTATTTGGTTAATTTATAATTTTTAGCCTATGGAATTTTTTTAGGATAGGCATTGCCTCAAACGCCCCATGTAACTTCACCATTGATATTAATTATCTGTAGTAAATTTATACCATACCAATACAATAACTAACTAATATTTTCATTTTATTTTTGCAGTTATATCCATATCATGGTATTATTTTTAAAGAGGCCGATGTGTAAGTTTCCGGTTACATTATAAAAATAATTTATGACAGTTTGCTTTCCTGATACATTAAATTATTGGTAATGTAATGTCTTAAGTCATTATATCTAGATTTATTTATATTTGAAGCATTTATATATCTGTAGAGACACTTTTTATGTGTTACTATGACAAGAATTGTCATTGTTTCCATCCAGTAAAATAAAAGTAGGATACTACAGACAATTTTATTAATTAGCATTGTTTCTTTACTATAAAATTTATATTATGGTTTCGGCAAAAATTTTAATGCTCTGTTCATTTTCTAACACTACTTTTCCCAACAAAACTACAAAGAGTAGTGAAATAATTAGAGTATTCAAGTCTACAGAATATAGGAACTAATTAATCAAGTAAAGACTACAACATGGGGAGAGTTAAAAGTACAATGGGAGAAAAGCTCCAACATAATCATAAACAATTTTAAAAATAGTTTAAGAGACCATACGGGTAGATTTGAAAAAGAATTGAAAATATTAGTGTAAAAATGAACTAAAATATTAGTTGATAAAATAAGAACTAATTCTGCAAGTATGATGCCAATATAAGTCAGATAAATTCATAAAAGATAAAATAAATGGATTATTGGAAAAGATGAAAATTAATGCATTTGCTGTAAAAGTGGAATACAAATTGATATGGATAATATAGAACAGAACGCACCTTGAAACATAGAGGGTCACAAGTGCTAAAAGACACATTTGTGGGAAATCGAGTTTTAAGTTTCAAATGCTTGTTAAAAATTGATAAGCGCATATTCATAAAATATTTTTTCATTCATTTTAATAAAATTTAATTCTCTAAATGCTGTTATAAAAATTTCCTTGTTTTCTATGACATATAATTGTTTTTTTGCACTTATGGCCGTCTACAACAAAAAATATATTTAAGAACTAAATTCTGTTTTTATTGAAAACAGCCATAAGTGCTATCAAAATAGTATACATTATCTGTTTTCTTCAAAATTTTTTAAATTATAGTTGTTAAAATTTATTTTTATTGTTATTCTTAAACATCTTTTAATAACTGAAACATAGTAAACATAATTTATTACAAGAGGCATAATTAAGTAACTACTGAAAGTAATGAACATAATATAATAAACATAATCAAAAGTGTTAATTTTATTACTACTAGGTCTATATCTTATAGGTAGATATATTTTATATCTAGGTCTATAATAATAATAATAATAAGGCTAACAATACACAAAATATCTACTTTGAATATGTAAATTATTTCAATCCTTACAAAATGTTGAATAATCTTACAGGTCACGTTCATCTGAATCTACATCTTTTTTTTTCATTTGATGGCATAGGGGTTATATTTTCATACAATGAGTTACAATTGCTCTTTATAATTCTACTTTGGCAGAGAGGTATTAAATCTCATTTCTTGTCATCAGTTATTTCTAGGTAACTGCACAATTCAATTTTGTTAATGAAGGCTTGTTTCTTGTATTTTTCTTTGTGTATATTCTCCTTATACTCTTCACCAAAGCGTATTTCGTAGAAAAATTGAAGAGGCTTTTCTTTCTCTTCTATGATTTCTCTTATGTCAAGCCAAGAAACTTTCTCATTATTTTGCACACCGCAAAAGTTTTCCAAAAAAATTTGGAAGATTTTTGAAATCCATGAAGTCTGGTGTATCCATTTCTGTCACTTTAAAAGGACTGGCCTTCTTCTCAGCCTTTTGGATATTGGTTGCCCATTGTTTAGATACATAAATAGGTCCACTTTTTAGGACTAGCTTTCTTTGTTTAATTAATGCAAACGGTCTCTTTCATTCTAGTTGTGACCAGTTACTAATAATTTATATGTAATGCTTAAAATGTTGAAAGCAAACACTGGATACATGTGTAAAGCAATAATGTGTTTATTCTTTGTTGACCTCTACAGTTGTCGGAGTTAAAGGCAACCATCTCTCCTTTGTATTGATTTTGTAAAAACTGAAAAACACATGAACCGATTTCATTTAAACTCCTCATGTCAAACATAGCAATGTCCTGTACTTCTCCCGATATCGTAAACTGTAAAATTCAGAACTGACAGCCGCCATTTATAATATACAACAAAAATGTTATCATAAGGATTTGGGAGGACTGCATGTAAATCATAGCATAATGTGATACACTTCTTTTCCTCTGCAAGCGCTGCATGCTTGGTCTTTTCTCCTCTACTTAATTTAACTTCTTTATGATAATTTTTATACTCAAATTATAGAAATTGTTTTACATATGAACTTTTACATTTATCACAGAATAAACACTGCTCTTTTCTAGTAACAGAAAGCTAATACTAAATTCTGTCAAGAAAATGTATGGCTGAGTAATTTCCATATTTTGTTTGTTTGTTCCTGGCACTCCTTTATATAATTTCTGTGAAGATCTTTTAATGTTTTTCCACCACTAACATATCTCTACTTGTTTGATTGTGCAGGTAATGAGACACTATTTGTGGTATAGAATTAATATGTTTTCGAACATATTATATATTAAGTGTGGACTCTAGTGTAGTTTGGTTGTTGTGTTTGCCAATTTCATCTTTGACAATTCCATCTGTTGTTTTCTTGGTTATATTCCGTATCATTTTGTCTCCTACTTTAAATGAATCTATGAAGAATTTCTTACAAACAAGGTATACTTCTCCATCTGTCTTGTAGTGCCTTCTATAACTCTCCAATATTGAGGTCTCGATCTATTCATACAGGTAGCTATATATTATCATTGTTTGTTAACCTCTGCAAGCTTCCAAAACATCTTAAAAATCTGACCACGTTGGTCACCTTGAATTTGCTTACGTTTACAATGGCAATTTCTTGTACACGGTTACCCTTTGAGTCTATGTATATGTCACCTTATTCCTTGTCACTTTGGCTACATTTCTCTTTCATTCACTTTCCCCTACTTTTCGTTTTTGTCCTCTTGTCTTCTGTTCATCTTGTACTTCATTATGTAACACTTGAAGCAAGGCTGTTTCATAAATATTAAATAAAGCTTACCTCATTTCTTTCATTTAACTTCACCTGAATCAGCGATGTCCTGTTAGAGAACATTGTGTGAAACTCAACACAATCCAACAAAATAATCTTTAACATATTCATATGTTATACTAATGAAATGTGAACCACAAGTGACACTGTGGCTGTATTGCATTAAAATGTGTGTTCCAGATTTTCAACAGCATAAGGACATTGCTGATAAGTGATGCTATATCACTTATGGCTCTATTGTATTTAACACAGCTCTATTAATATTGTGCCATAACTCAATTTCCAAATTTTTTGCACTTATGGCCCTCTTGCATTCAGCGTGCGAGAAGACATCAATATTGATACAGAAGGAATTGATGAAAACATACAATTTCTTGGTATTTATCTTACCACACACATGGATTGAATATATAATGTAAATCAAACGATCCAAAAAGTGTAACCACATCTTACTCTGTTATGAGCATTAGGCAACACTAACTGAGGATTGGACCCTACAACTGCCCAATAAAGCAACTGTCTGTTAGTATTTTAGATTATGTATCTACCTTTCATGGAAATGCGTGTAACTTCCAGTTACTGAAATAGGATTGAGTGCAGTACAGAGCTTGGATTGGTTTTAGGAGACGTGAAATTGACACCAATCAATATTCTTCATGCCGAAGCTGGTGAGCTGTTACTAAACTTGTGCCAGAGGATACTTTTCTGTCTCTTTTCATGTCCCTTTATTTCCATCTTACAGCGGAGTTTGCAAAAAAAGGGATTCTGACAAAATGAGCACTAATCTCCACTGTGCAATATACTCACCAATAATTTGAACTTTTAGCCTCTGTTTACCACCTTAGATAAGCCTGCAAAAACTTTCTGGTATACAACATACTACTAGATCCTCCTTCAGCCTTTTAGGAGACTGGAGTATGGCTAAATTCCCTCACAGCTACCTCTATGCATCCTGGCCAAAGACTATTCATATTTGTAATGTTGGGTCTATTCTAAACAAAGCAATTATTTAAACATATTTAAAGCGGTCCAGGTCACTATGATAATTATATATAATTTAGCAATTATATTATATATAAAAGCAATTAGGTGTGCATGTTACAAAGAGGGAAAAAAGAGGGAAGGCTGGATGTTTAGAACACAGATTTAAGGAAAAGGTTAAAAATAGAGTGGAGGAATGATTAGCAACTTCAGAAAATCGAAGAAACTGCAGACCACACACACACATTTAAACTGTTTATGGAGCAATTGAAGGACAGTGACAAGAGAAATTATTGGGGGGGGGGGGACATTCTTAGTCCTGAAGTCTGTACTTTTCTAGTAGACTGACTGATTAGCTATGTGACAAAATGTATTATCAAGCAAAGTAATGAAAGTAGTTCATATTTTAACAATACCTGTAGAATGAGTAGTAAGTATTAAAGGTGGAACAATTATTGTTTTCTTGGGTAGAAGCTCTTGTAGATGACCTCTTGCGTTTGTACAATTCCCTCATCCTATTGTACTACATTCATTGTTAGGCTGTAATGAATGAAGAATGAGAGAAAGAAAGAGGGAGAGGGGGAGAGAGAGAGAGAGAGAGAGAGAGAGAGAGAGAGAGAGAGAGAGAGAGAGAGAGAGAGGTGTGCAAACACAGATGTGTTGAATCTATGGCCTGAAGAATTTATAACATAAAACATGACACTGAATGTTGAAAAATGTCAAGTAATGTACATGATGAAGGAACGAAACCGAAATAGACTATAGACCAAAGTGGATCGAAAAGATAGAGGTAGCTTATTTGAGGGACCTTTATAATTATTAAAGAAGGGAAAATAGACTAAGAATTCTTTAACCGTATAAGTAAAGCAAATATTGTGTTTTACCAGTTACATAAAATGGTACCATAATAACGAAAATGTAAGTATGGCTAAACAACCAAGCCAAACAAACAAAGCCACCATATGCAGTCAACAAAGCCTTTTTATATTTTTATGAAGAGCGGTCTTGTTGATTTTAACATACAGTAGTTATTTTGGAAATTTTCAAACCTGGAACAGTAGAAATAAATTCTACATGAAGATTAAAAGGTAAAACAGAGAGAGACAGAATTAAAACTTCCAAAACAGAGATGAACAACATACAAGTCACTAAGACATGTAATAAATGAAGTGGTATAGCCTCTTAAAAATAACCAAAAAAAACACTGATGAAGCGAGTACTAAAGCTAAACCTTATGACAGAAGGGAAAATATAGAATAAATACCAAATAAAAATAGAAAAAGTAACAAAATTTAAGGAAAACCTGTTTAAAATCTAGAACAGGATTTAAAATAAGTTGGGAACTCTATGATTTGACAATATAAGAAGAAAAATCAGCTGTGAAAATCAAGAAAGCAAGGCAACAATGTAGAAGAATAAGCTTAAGGCAAGCCAAAATTGGAAATGTAAGAAATCACAACTTGCTGATTACTAATTTAATGAAGACAAGACTGTTTGTGATAACCTAAATAAAAATAAAACAACCTATTTTTAAAGTTTAATGTCATATAAAGTGAATATCATTTCGTTTTGAGCCGCATGTTTTCCTGCTTGTTGAAATTTGAAGACAATTTTAATCATGTATAGTATTGCTTAACTAAACAAAATTAATTTGTTGTCATGATAAGTACTTTCTTAAAAGTGGTTAACAGTTTCTTTTTTTTTAATTAATTAAGTAAGTTTAATTTGTGTTTCTTCTAGGTAAATAATGGACACCTTTTGTTCAGATATATAAAAAGAACATTCTGTCCAATAATGTCACTTAATCCTTCTACAATATGAAGTTAATATTTTACAGAACAAAACAAAATATTTACATTACAAATTCTTTCCATCCCTCATTACAATTTGTTATATGGAAGTTTGACTGCATTCTGTACTGTGATTACATTAACCATATATAATAACTTAAACCCACAATTTTGTAAGTCATTTTGCCCTGACAGTCCTTAGAATATAAATATATTCTACAGAATAAGACAAATTTTTAATTGTGACAAACCGTTGTTTGTCAGAAGTGTTGAAGTCAGTTGAAGTTGGTTTAATGTAAATGTATATGTTTTCAATTGTTTTATTTATTTTACTACATTTTATCAAGTTATTTATTTTATTTGTTACAATTTGATACTCCATCATGACTTCTGTCAATTTTACTGCCTTCTGTGTAACAATCGACGTAGGAATAGACATCTAATGGGGAAGTTTCCTCCCAGCACTTTGGGTTAAGTGAAATGGATGGTTGTCTGCAGATTTGCTAATCACTTCATAGTCAATGGAAAAAGCAAAGTAATGTCAGGAGGATGAATCGGATGGAAAATGAAACTCAAACACAAAAAAACATGCTATAGTATACTACTACAGGGTAAGATCTACTCCATGGTTAAGTGTGCAAACAGGTAATGAAAATATTGGAAGAGCCGGTGTCAACAAGAGTATTGAAAACAAGATGATTGGTACAACTGATTGTATATATGAGAAAACAATCCTACTTGAAATTTAAAAACTACACTTATTACACAAGTACCAGTAGTTGACAACGCAACACAAGATGTGACAATAAAATAACCAAACTGATTATTTGCCATTTTCTTGTTCCTTGTAACAGTGAGTAGTGTGGGTCATTCAGCTATGCCTTCCCCTGCATGTACCATTATATTCTGAAGCATGACCAATCAACGTGCAAGTTCAGTAGCAGCATTTGTTTGAAACAGTCAATGTATCTGAGCTCTGTTGGAATAATGTTAACTATTAATTGGAGTAATGTGTGAGTACAAAAGTCTTTGAAAATCTGCTACACAAAACATAACATTTGCTAAAGAGCATTTATGGTGATGAGTATCTGCCTTGTACTCAGCTTTTCTAGCAGTTTAACAATTTAAAGCATGAATGGAAGTGATAAAAAATAATGTGCGCCTGGCTGTTGTCAACTACAAGCTGACTACAACTACAACTACAACATTCAAAATGTCAATGAAAGTGTTGGAAAAACTCACTGGCTGAGCATCTGAATAATTGCTGAATTGTCTAGCATCAATGAAGAAAACGTCTGACAGATTTTATGTAGAAATTGTAACTTAAACATAGTGTGCTCAAAACTGGTACCAGTATTGAAGAAATTTGACCAAACATTTGTGCAGACACTTTTAAAAGTATTGAAAATCACAGATTTCCAAAAAATGTAATGACTTTTGATGAATCGTGTTGGTGTTTTCAGTATTACCCAGAAACTAAGTGGTACTCTACGAATTGGAACGGTCTCAAAACAAACAAACGCTGAATGATTGAGCAAATCAGAAGTCAAAGCAATAATGATATTTTTTTTTATAACTGAGTAATTATTTATATTAATTGAATGAATGCAAAGCAAATCAGAATGTATCAGGTGGTCTTGAAATTCATAATCCATAAACACAGAAAAATTTAGTAAGTAATGGTATAAATGTGGTATTATCCATTATAATACCACAAAATTTGATGAAATCATTGACTGGTAACTGAAAGTTTGTGTTCATTACATGCCAGTCAACAACTTGTATACAAAAAATCCTTTTCATCTGTTTTTGCTCTTACAGTGTTCTTCTAAGTAGTAGCAGCCGAAAACCTGATTCCTGTTATTAGTATACATATCTTTAGACAGTGTTAGAAAAATAAATTGTAGGGAAAGTTAGGAATAGCAAATGTATATAGTAATGTTAACAAAATATAGCATGGAATAAGAATAGCAGTTATCTTGTGCATGCACTATACTTCAAAGTAGCCAAATTAGTATCCATTTACACAAACATTAAAGTAATTCAATGGAAGATTATAACTGGAGGAAATTAAAAAACGTAAATGGAACTGAGATGTCACCATAACAAGCTAAACCTATGAATGTGGATGGAGGACAGAAAATTGATGCACTATGGATATGGGAATATTCTGCAAAGAGAATGTCAGTACAAGTGAAACTTCATGTCAATACAGTATAGAAATCAGCAGTATTCACTTTAGTGGAGGATGTTGTGAGAAATAGGAAAACAAAACTCCTAGACAAAAATATACTTCTGTACTTCAGAAAAATTGCAGAATCTTGGTGGTTAATGAAGTGAATTCAAGAAAACCTTTCCTGTTTATAGCTGACATGGGACTATAAACATCCACTGTGTTCTCACTGTAGTCAGCTGTTTGACCTATTTAGACCTACCGTTCTTATACTTTATATCATACATGGGGTAGATCAGTGAAAACAAGGCATTGGCTAAGATACACTTGTTACTGGTTTTGTTATCTGGTTGTGGATGTAATTAGGCTGGACTTATTTTGCCAATGAGGATAAAAGCACAAAGTAATGTAGGAATCACGGAGAAAATTTTAATGAAAAGCTAAGGGGAGTAAAAAGAATGAAGCAATGAAGCTTTGGCCTATGGAGTTATACTTGTTAAGGTAGCAAAGCATGCTAACCAAAGAGCTGTAAGTAGTTAAAGAAATATTTAATAAGTGTTCAAGAAGAGAAGGGCTAAAAGGATGACTAGAAATAGCAGAAGTAAATTAAATCTTTAAAACAAGTAATAGACAAGAACTGTTAAGAACACAATTGTATTAGTATAACTGTCTAAATGTATAAACATTGTCAGTGTATGTTAAAAGGCATGCATAAAACAGAAATAAATGAAATAGAAAAACTGAGTGGTTGCTACTCCTGATAGGTCCTCTATTAGAAATGATTTCTGTTTAAAACAGGTTTAGAAAAGAAGCTAATACATTTTGGAGAATTACAATCATATTTGTAGATTTAAATAGTTTTTTGCTCCAAAAAACTTTTAGAAATTACTAGCAAAAAAATAATATTCCATAAAAATATTTTACATTCATAAACATGTTAGTAAATGCCATCAAAATATAAACAGTTTTCAAATGATCAAATCAGGCATTTTCCAACAATTTAGTACTAATGAAGATCCAACAACAAGGGTTGTTTTTAGTTTTCAAGAGCAAGCAAATCTAATTTTGTATTCTAACCAAGAGAAAAAGTAAGAAATGAAGAAATTAGAAACAGAATATACACAGAAGAAGCAAATAACAGAAACCTCTAGTATGGTATTTGCATAAAATGAAATATATGTGTCTACCACTAAAACTATGGAAGGAAACTCTGTAACCTAGTAAAACAGATTATAGTATAAACATTATTGTCAGTAATCATTGTATGAAAGACAGTAGAAGAGTTTGATTGACGAGACCTCAAGAAGCAGAAGACAGGTTGTAAAAGATGAATAATTCAGGCACACATTTCACTACATTTCAGGTAAGATTATATACATACTTAAGTTTTTTTTTCCTGAGACTAATCATGTGGTCATATAAGACAATTATTTTAATTAATAAAGATGTAATAAACAGCAGTTGAAGGCAACTGTATTTCTGATCACCAAATTAATGACTATTAAATTATAGTTCACTGTCGCATAAAACAGTCAGACTGCAATTTCTCAACACTATACAAAAGATAAAGTTAAATATCAAGAATGTCTGCAATTAGTGACTTCTGTGCTGTACTACATGATGCTACAACATGAATAGCTAACTGAAACACTGATAAAGTACAGGAACTAATGCTAAAGTAGATGATCTCCTATCTGTTATTAAACAAAGCAGACTGTGGGCTTCCAGGACACAATGGAATAGAGTCCTACTTATTAAAGTATATCTAAGTATTAAATTTGGCCGAAAAGTTTAAACCTTCCAGTAACATATTGGGTAACATTATTTAACCAACAAATGATTAAAGTGTCCTTCATATCTCATGTGCATTCATTTGTTACTGATTGAACAAATTTGTAACATGTTGAGAAGAACAAAAACAAGATATACTGATATATCAAGAAACTTAAATTGACTATACCAGACAAATGTAATGTAGGATTATGTAAAAGCAGGCGTTTAGTGAACTTAACTTTATACTTGTCAAACTTGTGCAATTGTAGCATATCTTGAACAAGGTCTATACAAACAGGTCAGGACGCCAATGTTATGTTACTTATGGAGCCGCCATATTGATTCTTAAAAGTGGGCGTGCCTGCAGTCAAAACTAATCTGTTTTAGAGAGAATTAAGTAGCAAGGATTGAAATAGGGATGAAAACACGATATAATTGTTTGTAATATATATATTTTACAATCCATTTTAATATACCATACATGAGCATCATAATGTGAAGAAAACTAGAAGTCATACATAATTTTTTTGAGAAATGTGCATCAGCTGAAGTACGCATGAATGCAGTTTTACTTCCATACAACTTCTTGGCATCATGTTTTTTGTTAATATCATCTGCCAAAATATGTACTCTCACTGACAAAAAGTTGGAAACAATTGACTCAGTTATATTATGGTTACAATGCACAATCAACAACTTGTCATTGCATGAACTTAATACTAGTTTCACCAAATTATCCAATACATTTTCTTTATTTAAGAAGAAACTACTGTGCTTCTGAAAAGTTACCTCAGCATGGTGACAAACATGGAATGCCCTTTCTGTAGGATATATTAAATTGCCCCTACTAACAGTTGTGACCCATTCATGAGGCAAATTCTCTGAGGTTTCTGAGGTACAAATACTTTCAATGCATGTCTCACAGGTGATCTTCTTAGAAATCCTAACAAGTTTATGGATTACCCAACCAGCTAAGTAATACAGGCCAGACATCTCAATTATATTAAGGTTAACTTCACTTGGAAACTGAGGGTCATATTCTATACATTCTTCAACTGGCTTTTGTCTTGAAAAAAATTCAAGATAGTACTTATCATCATCTACATCATAACTAGAGGACTTTGGTATATGTGAGTACTGTGCAACACATCATCCGAATCACATGTCTAAATTTTACTGGAGTGGGATGACTATCACCAGTTTCATGTACTTGTGAGAAAAAATTTTCAACACAGTCTGTTGATAATCTGCTTGTTAGTAGATATTCAATTAAACCACGTGAAGTAAGTTCGTCATACAATTCTAAAATGCTTGTGGTAGACAGCTGCACCCCTGTTTGAATTGGTTTCCATACAGCTTTACCATTGAAACATAAGGATGGAAACCACTGCAAAATGTTTTTCAAATGAAGTAATTTATCAATGTTGCTGGTACTGAGAGCATCACTTTCATTTCTGCTTGACACTATGTCATACCACTTACCTATTTGCTGAATAAACCAACTTGTAGCTACTGCCTCATTGGGCATGATTCCTATAGAAACAGAAAACAACAAAGCAGAAGATACATTGCATGAGAAAAAATTTCGTGAAAATGGTACCCTCATTTTTTCAAAGGCACTAGGGTTTACTACATTCTTTGTAAGGTTTGGAACTAGTACTGGGCCACCTTTTTCTTGATGTTCAACCAAAGTTGCTACATGTTTAACAGATACTGCATTTGACATAAGTTGATTTTCATTTACAATCCCTTCTGGTAAATTTATATCTTGACTCAATAAACAATTTCTTATGTTTTTCAGTAAGTGAGGGACATCGGCAACAAAATAAATGTTTTCATCTGGCTTACATGGATGTGAAACCTTACAATTAACTTGATTCCTTATAGAATGGACTCCAATACCACCCCACATACCTCTATTATTAGACCCCATATCACTTGTAACACACTTTACAATCAGACTATGTGAATACAAACAAACAATAACGTTTTTGACAAAATTCCACAATTTAGCTGAATTGGTGGAATTTCCTGTCAAAACATAACCAACTACTTGTTTCCAATGTAATGTCAGACCACGTGCAATGAAAACAAGGCCATGAGTGGCAATTTCAGGTTCATCAGAGTCAATGAATTCACTGCTTACGAAACCAACATACCGCTTTAAACCTTTGTCATACTCAACATGTGGCCTCAATTGCATTTCATCTAATGACAAAACAGATTTTACTTTCATCACTAGCACTCTGCAGTTTAATACCTAACCATTCTATGATATCATACTGAATTCCTGAGGCAAACTTGCAGGACTCAATCCTTCTGCTTAGTGTTCTCGAAGATGGTAAAGGATAAGAAGCATTTCTCACGAATTCATATCCTTTATTGCCCACAGCACATTTCACTTGTAATGGATGTCTCACTGTTTGGTTCGACCATTTATAAGGATTTGTTGTAGACACTCTTTGAAGATATTGAATCTGGTCTGGTTTTAAAAAGCTGTCTAGATTCTTCTCCATTGCATTTTGCTTTTCTGTGAGTTGTTTTATCTAAATGAGAAAACAAAATCAGAATAATTTTTAGATAATCATTATACAAAATTAAACAATTCTCACTATCATATCAAAAAGCATTAGGAGAAAAGTATTGTACCAACTTAATTTCAATTAAAAATCTGTAAAGTTTAATTTAAATAATATACGGTTTGTATCTACCTGAATTTTAAGTTTTCTGTTTTCTAATTCTAACTTTGCAATTTTATTCATGGAATCATTTTGAGGCTCATCATTGCTGACAAGTTCTTCATTTAACTGTGATTCTGAAGATTCATCTGAAAATAAAGTAAAAAATAATAATATAGTGAAAGCGAAAATACAGAGTAATCTGCAGAAAAACATTATTAGAATGCAACCAAACATGAGAAATTGTTCAGTAGACCTAATATAAATTATTATCACTGGAGGAAATTTAGTGTAAACATGTGTATGTCTCGCATAAAGCTGTATAACTAATATGCCAGAAATGTAAGGTGAGTAGGATACTGTCTATATTGAGCTAAATTTTTGTTTCACAGTACCTTACCTCCCAACTAGCAAAATCTCTCTTTTTTCATAGCACAGCGGTGATACTGATACTATTCTGTATGAGAAAACCTTTGGCTCCAGTTTCGTATCTGTGCCGAAATTAAAACTACAAAAAATACAAACCTAGGCATGGAATATCCATAGTATAACCATAAAGTTTTTTACCCTATCCTATCCTACCCTACCTATTGTATCCAATCCTACCCTACAATATTTGAATTAAATTTATATACACACACTAACCCTAACTAACCCTAACCTAAAAAATCCTAAAACCTCAGGAACCCCTTGATTTACCACGTCTCGCTATGTGAACACCTTGAAGGCTACGGTGCAACTACCAGTTTCGGCACAGATACGAAACAAAGTCTAAACTGTTTATACTTTTAAGGGATTTCTAATATGATAATTGTATTTATCATACCTTATTTGACAATGTATATCCATACAATGTATAGCTAATGATGAAGTAAATGATATGATATGATATGATATTAGAACAATTTGTGCCTTGCACCCAATATATTAGTGCAAGTTTTGTGACAAACAACCTAAAGAGCTGGTGGGGAGTAAGTGGGTACCGTGATTAAATCCTCTCCCCCAATCACTTGAAATATGGAATAATAATAATAATAATAATAATAATAATAATAATAATAATAGTAATTTTTATTATTATTATTATTTGCTTTAGACTTTTATGAATTAGAGTAGATATCTTTAGTTATCTTACTTTTCTTGCTCATTTTACAAGGTAAAGGTCTTTCTTTTGGCATTTTCTGGTACATTCCACAGACTTTGGAGGATTTGGCACATTGGAAATTGTTGGAATGGAATTCCATTTCAGTAGTTTCCTCCCATCTGCTCTTTTCTGTTCAAATTGAGATTCTTTAAAATGATGCTAAAAGAAAACAAAAATAGAAGTGAAAATCTCATATACATAAATAAATGTGCTATGTAAGGGAATACTGTTCAGCATTAGCGTGAACATTGTAACTTACTAACCTCACATAGTACAGAATTATCTGTAGGCTGCCACTTATCCCGTCTACAATTTTGAACCCATTGCGCTGTTCTCTGCTTATATCTTGGAAAACGAAATACTCTAATCCCGTCAGATGATTTATTCTTGCAATTTGGTGCAGCGCAATATCCCATCGTATTTAATTAAAGATAGCACACAAAGGCTTGGTTACGCCCACTTCACATTTTCACACCGATGTTAAGAATCAATATGGCTGCCACCGCAAAGGTATCGTGGTATCGTGTCCTGACCTGTTTGTAAGTTATATACCTTGATCTTGAAGTATGACAAACAACAAATAAACACCACTTGAAACGAAAGTTTTTTGTATAGATGAGATGCTTCCTTGTAAGATATTAGTATAATCAATTTTATAGAGGTAAGAACATTTCTGCATATCTAGATTACTGGTTACAATGTGCCTTGTATAAGACACAAGACAGATGTGCCTTGTATAAGACATTTTGATCTCAATGTGGCAGAAGATTCAGGTGGTGTAAGTGAAATTAATGTAGGAAGTTTCAAAACGTTTATCGGGAAGAAAACGTTTCACGATGCTGTAAAGAATACATGAAATATGCAAATGTAAGAGAGGAATTGTAAAAACAAATTTTATACTTTGTAATCAAACATAAATCTGAATGTTTCTGACATAAAATTATGGGAAAACTCAAGCAGTGGCAGACAAACAATAAATTAACAACAAATAGGCTGCTAGTATAAACAAACAAACAGGCTTAATAACAAACAAAAAAGTTAGGCTCAATTAAAATTTTAATTTTAATTAATAAACTTAACAAAAATTGATAGCCTTTGGAATAAGATTAAGAAGAGTAATGTTTCAAAAATACAAATTCAATCTAAAGGCCATTTCTTTATATCATGAAATAGTATAGATTTGTATTTGGCAACCAAGTAGTAATTGCAGAAGATTATAATGATTTCCAGTACATGGTAATGAATCTGATAGAGGATTGTAAAATAATGAGGAATTTAGTTATGTATATAGAAAAGACAGGTATGTGTGTGAGCAACCAAGGATTTTAATTTTTTGACAGTGGCCAATGAAAAGTTACGCTACGTACTCTATACATTGAACTGCATAACACAATTCCCTGAGATTGAAATTTACAGGCATGATATGTTATATGCCTACAATACATTAGGTAAAGATATATTAAATAAATAAATGTGGTAAGGAGAATACAGTAAAATATACTAAATAGTGCCCTATAGAAGAAGTAGGTATCAGAACAATATACAGATATACAGTAACGAGAAACAGCGTAGGTTAGGGCTCTGAGGTGTGAGCAACAAAACAAAGATCTGAACAACTTTAGAAATGGGGTTTTGGAGGAAAGTCGTGGAAATTTCAAGTAGAGGAGGAGTGAGTCTAGTAAATAATGAGGGACTTCAACACACCCGACTAATGAGATACAGTTGTGAATGTTGTTATGGTAAGGACATGTGCAAGGATGGACAAGGAGAGTTACTAAAATTATCCCAATGGAATTACCAACAGATTTAACTTGATAATGGGATAACTGAAGTAGAAGAAACCAGTGGTTAAAGTGGTATTAAAAAATTTGAAGGCGTTGAAGGCCATTTGAAAGAAACATTTGAAGAGACATTTGTAGAAAAGCTAAGAAAATATTAGAATCATCTTTTATGTTATGTCAAATCAGAAAAACAAAGAAACTTTATATGTACATTTTAATTTCTAAAATATTTTTTGATAATCTGTGCAGGGATAATATTTGGAGAATTCTGCACAACAGGGAGATTCATGGAAAAACAATGAGATACTGAGAATATTGTATAGAAATAATAAACATGTAGTAAGACCGAATAACAAATTGTCAAGATAATTTGATATTACATACGGGTAAAAGAATCCTGTGTTCTGTACCCTCTGCTGTGCTCAATGGTGTTAGGTGAGGGGTTGAACAAGAAACAAATAGCATGAAAAAACTAAAATTAGAATTAAACGGAATAAATCCTATTGTAGTCCCAAGCCACGTGTTTGTTAACCAAATACACTGCACTCACCGTCTATGGCTTTTTTCCGTGATGTTTTGTCCAGTTTACATGTTTCAAGGCACTTGCCTCATCATCAGAACTTATAAAATCAATCTATGTCATAAAAAATGACATTTGTCAAAATATTAAAACACAATACGGTAATTAAACTATGTACATAAATTCGTTTTAAAAATGTTCGGTGTGCCTTGCAAGACAACACGCGCCGTACTCCATAAACGGAAGCCATAGATCCGAAAAAAGCCATAGACGGTGAGTGCAGTGTATTTGGTTAAAATTAGAAGAAACTCAATTGGCGTTGCTGGTTATGTGACAAGTCTAGTGACTCAAATGAATCCTAATTTGAATATACAGGAGGAAGAATAAGAGAAGTTAATATACTAATAAATAATACTAATAAAAATGGTAACTACATAATACAAGGAAAATAAAAGCAGTAACGAAGAAAGAGAAATAAGCGTAGCAAAAAATTTGAGGAAGAAGAATATGAAGCAATAATAATCTGCGCACTTAAACATATGTAGGATATATTATAAACGATAATTTATATAAACGACAGAAGAAAGGATTTAGGAAAACCAAACTAATATGTCAATAGCACCACAACGTTTTGAATTAATAAACATAATAATTTATTTTTATACTTTTGTTGTCAATTGTGTGTAATGGGTTACTTTAGTTCCTAAAAATGAGATTTATAAAGCCTGATTTAGGTAAAAGTAATTATTAAATATGGTGCCAATTTAACTTCATCGCTCTGTAGATTTGTGTTTGCGTGCTGTACACTTTAGTCACAACAGGTTGATCTTTATAATCAGCTTTCACCTTATCAGCTTTGCAGTGTTATTTATCGTCAGCCTTAGCCCTGCTGTGCATATTCTTAGTTGAACTAATAAATAATTCATTTTTGAAGCTACGGAAAACGGAAATACGCATGCTAATGAGGAAATCGGTCTGCTACAAGATGGTTTAAAGTAAATGAGTTAGCGGCGTGACGTTGGATTGTTAATACCCACTACGGGAGAGTCTGCGCCAAGTAAGAAAGAATTAATGGCAAATACGAGAAATGAAAATTACGATTAAGTGTGAAAATTAATGAAACACTGTTGATTGCAACGAGTTTCTTAAAGAAATTTGATGAAGGAGCAAAAATTATAATAATATAGGCTAATTATAAAAAATAGTTAACAATGGGATGCCTGTAGTCAGATCTGTTTATGGGAAGGTAACAACATTTAATGAAAGCACTAACAGCGTAATGGACTACTATAAATTTGAAGTTACTGCACAAGGAACAGTGATAAAAAGAAGTGAAATTCTTTCCACTCGTTTTCTCTCTTAAAAGTCTGACAGCAGATTTCTTACACAGCCTATTCTTTATCCAGAACACTAGTGTCGACTTAGTGAAGTCATGGAACTAATTTATTGAGACAAACAATAGGTTGATATGTACACGAGTTTCAAGACGAGAAGTCAACGTCCCAAGAAGTTTAATGAAACTAGATTACTTGAATATTTTTTTATCCTTTAATCATATTGTAAACTAGCAGAAGACTTTCAACCGCGGTTTGCTTTGAGGACGGTTCTGGACATTTTAAAATGGTGTTAGAGATTTACAGTTAGTGTTAGAGACTGATAGTTACAGGAAGCTTTAAGAAGCTGTTCACTCGCTCCAGTTCGAAGTTGCTAGATCTGAATGTATCTACTAAAACCGAGTTATTTCAGAACAGTTTTGATAAGAAGCTTTTAATAGCGTATTCTGGTTGCATTGATAGGATTAAAAAAGAAATAATTCAACGAAAAATGACTAATAGTTAACCAAAACAACTAGTACCCGGTACACGGGCAAATACGAAGGTTCCATAGGTTCTGTGAATGTGGACAAGGTATCAAATGTTGTGAAATTGCCGGTGCAATGGGAAAACAAGATAGAATAGAAAAAAGGAAATAGCCCTTATAGCTGAGCGTGAACTGTCTAATTGGAGAAATGTAGTCTATAGGTGACACACAATTTTTACACCCTACAGAACGGGGGAAGACTGGATTATTAATGGATCACAAGAAAACTATTCCATGCAGTTGATTTGGATACTTCAACGCAATCGTGCTCTAGGTACGGTCACGATGACTTTTTTGCGTAGCTGTGGTGAGAAACAGTTCGACAAATTTTAAAATCAAACAAGTCGTCAGACGCGGAGAAGATTAAAAAAAATTGATGACGGAGGCGGATGGGAACAGAAAGATGAACAGAACAGGAAGAAAAATTACGGGGCCGTAGTCTATATGGACAACGTATACTTGACTGAAAAGTTCTTGAGTTGACTGAGGTGTCGAAGAGAGATCGAAGGGAAGTTGGGAAAGTATATGCTGCATGCACTAGAAAAAATAGTTGTAAATTTGCGAAGGTAAGCTTAATGAAAGGGTAAACGTCACGGCGGAACAGGAAGCCAAATAAAGCAATAAAACGTAATGAAAGATATTTATGGGACCGACTAATACTTTTTTTTCACTTTGAATGATACAATAGAGTAAGTTATGTGTCGCGAACTAAAAAATTTAAGGTACAATTTAGGTATAAAGAAACTAGAAAAAGAAATAAGGACACGATTATTGTAAGAAGACTGTATTTATGGAACTTATGGTGTTGGCCGTAGAACAGACCTACGACGGAAACAGAAATAGAAAGAGTTTCGAGATTGTTCTGCTACATAGTATGTTTAGACACCTATGCGGACACAATAAGTGCGTATTGCACATGTTACAGCTGTGTAGTCTGTGTTGGGGCGTATATGGTGATCATTTGATCTTAAACGAGATTTAATGATTTTAACGATTAGTTTATTATTATCGCAAGCCGTGAGTATTATTTATATTATTTAATTCCATTTAGAAAGAAGAATTTTTTGACAGAAATACATACTTTAATGGGAGCTTTTGGTTAGTACTGTGTCAGGTATGGATTGATTGGGTTGGCATAATCAGCACCCCACTCTTAATTGTATATATTAAAAAGCGTTTATAAACACACATTAAAAGTATTTATTTCTTTAGTGGTCTCATTACAGTTTTTTAGTTGAGTGAATCTACAGATAAATAGTAATAAAACTATTATAGAATGTGGTTTTCTGGATTAGTTGTTAGCTATATTAGCAATTTCCTTAAATTTAATTTTTTCGTTGCACATGACATTTTGCTGATCGTTAATTCTCCCCACTGTCATATTTTGTTTAAATCTATTAGTGATTTACTCTTACATGTCTATTAGGATTACATGTCGACTTCAGTTCAAATCATTTCTATCCTTTTATAAATTAGGAGAGCTATGAGGTTTTCCGTATTGATTGTATGTTTATGATTCTATTGGATTTATTGAAACGAATCAACATATTTTACTTTTCAGCAAAGAGTATTTATAGTATTGTTTTGTCATTACCTGGGAACATATATTGTTTCTCGATACTGCGACAACTTGTTCATGTATAATATATTTGGAATATCATTACTCTTTATTATTTTGTTAGAACACACACACACACACACACACACACACACACACACACACACACACACACACACACACACACACACACACACACACACACACACACACACACACACACACACACACACACACACACACACACACACACACACACACACACACACACACACACACACACACACACACACACACACACACACACACACACACACACACACACACAAACATATGGTTGGAGAATAAATGAGCAAGGCACTAGCTCATGAGTGAACAAAGTAGTGTTAATGATGTGATAACAAGAAGTGCACGATACAAAGCTAAAGAAACCACACACATGTCCAAATATATAGACATAAGTGCACATATTTACAATTATATGAATACGAATAGGGCCTATAATTTATACGTTCATTGTCTATGTTTGATGCGTGAACTGCGTTCCCGCGCCTATGTGTGTGTGTTTGGTGTTACAACTTATTTTCAGGCAACGGACGTAGTTATTTGAGATTCAACGTTCTACAACGCACTGATGTAACCAGTTTTCACAGTCTGTTGCTTAAAGGTTAGTACAGTATGTTTTGTACGTAGTGTAGTATATTGCAGACTATAGGATTCTGCTTTGTTTGCATAAATAATCAAGTAGTGACATGAAGAATTAACAGAACAAACTTGAAACAGATAAAATTTCTCTGAAAAAGTTACGTCCATATCAAAATACGTAAAACAGTGGATCAGCGAAAGGGTTTGTAGCGGTGTAAATGCCCCCCCCCCCCAAGAGAAAGAGAGATAAAAACTAACAATCAAAAGTTGCAAGTACAAAAGATTTTATTTAACTGCTGTACGCTACAGCCGACTTGACTATGTGATATCGCTACGCGTAAATATAGTTATTTTCCTGATGGGTGCAGGATTGTTAAAACTTTTATCCCATTTATTGAAGACATATCGTTTGGGATACAAAATGCAATATCGATAAACTGTCTTTGTCATCAAACATTTATAAATAGTAAAGAATTTTTTCCATCTACAGGATGTCTGTAAAAGATATACGAAATAGGAAGAATACGGAAAGGTATGTAAAGATTAAGATTTATCAGAACAATAAGTATTCGCGAAAACACATACGGTGGCAATTAATGAAGCGAAGTCTTTGAAATTGACCGAACTATACCTAACACTGTGAAGAATGAATGAAAAATATTCGCATTTTTAACGAAAGCGGCTAGCTGAGACACATGCACGTTTGACCTTTGAAGAACGAATCTTCATCGTTGAACGGAATAGACGTATCATTACAGAAACGACTATCTTTTTTAAGGGTTTTTTAAGGACACCGATTTTTTTGACACGCATGGAAGTTAGACTGGTCGCTTAATGTGCCTAGTTAAATTAAGTAGACGTAAGATTTGTAGAAACTATTGACTTGCATCTGGATTTTTCATGACACCGTAATATCTGACACAGTTCCAGCTTTGACTGAAACGTCAAGAGATAAGAGCGATTCCACCGAAAGAGTTGCCAGCGCTTTTTTGAAAGTTGAGACTATTAGAAACGATTGTGTGCGGATATTGATTAACGGCGAATGCTTCAAAAGATTTGATACACTGCGTAAGCTATATATTGTTGTAGGTATGAAACGCTTAGACCAAGGCGCAGCAGCTGATGTTTCCTGCAAAAGGGAAATTGAAATGTATAGGTGAGTGGTTGGAGACGGTAGGATAGAGGCTAGGTAGAAGTCGTAGGCGACATCAGTTGCAGTGAAATAAGAGAGGCGAGTAGAGGCGATGGCGGTAGTGGAGGTACAGGCTTAGGCAAAATGCGTAGTAGGAGAGAGTACAGCGAACAGGAGAGGTGATGGTGGTGGCGGAGGTACAGGCTTAGGCAAAAGACATAGGTTGGGAGAGTACAGTAAATAGGAGAGACGATGGTGGTGATGGAAATACAGGCTTAGGCGAAAGTCATAGTAGAGGACAGTACAGCAAATAGGAGAGGCGATGGTGGTGGTGGAGGTACAGGCTTAGGTAAAAGGCATAGTATGAGAGAGTACAGCAAACAGGAGAGGTGATGGTGGTGACGGAGGTACAGGCTTAGGCAAAAATATAGTAGGAGAGAGTACAGGAAACAGGAGAGGTGATGGTGATGGCGGAGGTACAGGCTTAAGCAAAAACCATAGGTTGGGACAGTACAGCAAATAGGAGAGACGGTGGTGGTGATGGAGATACAGGCTTAGGCGAAAGTCATAGTAGGAGAGGTGATGGTGGTGGCGGAGGTACAGGCATAGGTAAAAGGCATAGTAGTGGACAGTACAGCAAATAGGAGAGGCGATAGTGGTGGTGGAGGTACAGGCTTAGGCGAAAGTCATATTAGGGGACAATACAGCAAATAGGAGAGGCGATGGTGGTGGTGGAGGTACAAGCTTAGGCAAAAGACATAGGTTGGGAGAGTACAGTAAATAGGAGAGACGATGGTGGTGATGGAGATACAGGCTTAGGCGAAAGTCATAGTAGAGGACAGTACAGCAAATAGGAGAGGCGATGGTGGTGGTGGAGGTACAGGCTTAGGTAAAAGGCATAGTATGAGAGAGTACAGCAAACAGGAGAGGTGATGGTGGTGACGGAGGTACAGGCTTAGGCAAAAACATAGTAGGAGAGAGTACAGGAAACAGGAGAGGTGATGGTGATGGCGGAGGTGTACAGGCTTAGGCAAAAACCATAGGTTGGGACAGTACAGCAAATAGGAGAGACGATGGTGGTGATGGAGATACAGGCTTAGGCGAAAGTCATAGTCGGAGAGGTGATGGTGGTGGCGGAGGTACAGGCATAGGTAAAAGGCATAGTAGTGGACAGTACAGCAAATAGGAGAGGCGATAGTGGTGGTGGAGGTACAGGCTTAGGCGAAAGTCATATTAGGGGACAATACAGCAAATAGGAGAGGCGATGGTGGTGGTGGAGGTACAAGCTTAGGAAAAGGCACAGTTGATATGCTACAAAGTATGCATGTGCAGTGAAAACAACAATAGAAGAGCTGAAGAGATGTAGTTAAATTTAGTAAATGTGACATTTGAAGGAAGGATTGACTTGCATCTGCATTTTTTTATGACACCGTCTTTAACAGGTTTGACAGTAGTTTTTCTTATCTTTAACTATTGACGATCCTTATACTAACAATACAGTATATTGTTTAAATACAATAGTATCAGATAGTATTTAAGTTTGTATGTTGTAGCGTGACAGAAAATCCACTACTTATTAAGTCATATAAAATCATAAAAGTTTAATTACAACACATACGTTAAAATAATATTGAATGAGATTTAAGGAAATCAAAGGAATGAACCACGATAAAATAAAAATCCTCATTACATTATATAAAAACCACTGTTTAAATATCAAAGAAAGTATTGAAAGCAACTCATATTATCAGATCAGTAATTTACCCAGGAAGCGAGGAGCAGTAAACAAAATAAATAACACCAGATCAAGAAGAAATAGACTCAGTTTAAGAGTGGTGAATACCAAAATACCCCAAAAACAAGAAGAGGGAAGAATAAAGTTTGTGATCAGGAAGAAAACAATACCCTGAAACCTTTAGAGAAGAACAAGGTCAGTATCAGTGAATAAATTAGATGCTCCAAACTAAACATCAGTCGAGATACACCAAGTACCTTGGTTTACCCAAGAATGAAGAAGGAAGACAAGAAGACCAGAAGAATGAAGACTAGAAGAAGGACAAGAATGAAGACCAGAAGAAGGACAAGAATGAAGACAAGAAAGAAGATAAGATGAAGGACAAGCAAGAAGACAGGAGGAGAGGAAGAAATAGTATGAAAGAAACACCGTTGTAAAACCTATTATTGTTATTAACTACCATCAATCCCAAACCCATAAAAACGATTCAAAAGAAAGTATAACATACCCAAAATCCTAAAAAAATGTAATTATTTAGAAAACTAAAGTGCTGTATAGTATTATAAGAAGTGAACCGACTAAAGCTATTGTGTGATAAGAAAATAAACAAGTCTTAACAGTCCATGATTACTAAAGGTCTGGTCTGAGATAATAAGACTCAAAATATCAGAACCAACAGTGAAAGTGAATTTGTGTAAGTGTTTTTTAGAACCGCAATAAACTTAAAGTTAGTGATACTATGACTTATCAGTATGCTATATAACAACTTTAATATCCAATAATAAACAGCATAATAAAATAATAAAATGGAAGATTTCCAGTATTTTATTATTTTAATGTAACTCTTTATTTACAAGACATTTGTAAAAAATGCTAATAAATAGAGTATGGGAGGTCATGTTTACTGATGTAGGGGATCATAAATAATAATGGTTTAGACCAGAAAGGACTGGCATTAATTTAGTATTCGTAAGTTTAAAATGTTTAAATAGACTGTTTATTCACAGCCATAAAATCAATGTGTTAGTAAAATGTATTTATAAGAGTTATTAGAAAATAAGATTTATATTATGTGTTTTAAAATGAATTATGTTTGCTAAATAATAGCCTACATACCATTAATAATGTTTCAATAGGTATGCTATGTTAACTCAAAAATAGTTAAAAGTATATGTTCAAACCATATCAGCAATATGTTCAATTGTGCAGATTGCTAAATAATGTTCATAATTATTTATTTTAATAACAGTAGTGTTAATTAAATACTACACCTCACAATAAGTTATAAACCATTTTATTTTCATGTAATAGTAACTAGGTAAAGTCAGAGGAGGTAGTAGTATTAAATTTATTTGAGAAAGACAGAAATATAAAATTCTAAAATCTAGGCCATTTGGTGAATTCACAGAAACGATATAAACCAGAATAATTCACTTATAAATCCTGTAAACTACCAAGATTTAGATAAAGTAAATCAGTTAACCACTATTGGGACTGATCCTAGGAGTTAAAATGATAATAAGGAAATATACCTTAAAACGTTGTAAATTTTCAAAATATATAAATTAATTAATTTTAAAGAGCAATGTCAAATTTACAGATTAACACAAAAAACCAGTTCAAAGGTTTAATTTATATGTCTTTAAGGAAAGAAAGAGGAATATGACTAATTAAAATTTATTATAATAGTATTAATGATATTTAAAATGGAGGAAATCTGTATAAAGACGGAAATCCAATTTTGAGCCTATATTTCCAAAAAGTAAAGTAATTTGTTAATTTCCACAAAATGTCTACAGATATGGACTATAATACATCAATTTAAAAGGAATGAGATGATTAAACCAATGATAAGGTTCATAATTCATAAAAGTGATGAATAAAATAAATAAATTCCATATATAATGTAATATTTTATCATGTGTATGGGTAATCGAAATATGTTAACAATACTTTTTCAAGGATTAACTGGGCCAAATATTGACCAAGTTAATTAGTCTTTTGTTGAATATCAAGCTGAATAGTTGAGTGACAAAACGTTCTTTAAATCGAGTAGAAAATGGTACGTCTAATTACTATTAAAGTCAGTGCAACGAGAGGTAGATGAATTGAACACTTTCATAGCTAAATTTACCTAACCTTTAACAGCAATAGTGAGAAATAACACCTAACTTCATGATACGTGTGATATAAAACAGTAAAACAGTATATTTGACACAATTCACTCTACAACGCATAACCACATTTACAGAAACTTAACCCACAGGAGTGAACACATACAAAATAAACTAATTAACACAAGTTTACACGGAACACTTCGTCAGAATACACCAAATAACTTAACAGACATATTACACCAGTGCGGGAAGATTTCAGACATTCACAAAGGTAATTTTGTCGTGATTTTCGGACATGTCGAGTTCGCAGTAACTACGCCAGAACTAGTAGCGGCCATCTTTTAATTCAAGCCGGCCTGCATTCATCATCCAGCAGTGACGTCATAGCCTGCCTATGGTTTGACGACAACTTTTATAAATATTACATATCAGAATTATTTAAATACTATTGAATAATAATTATTGTATTTATTTTAATTGTTAATGTTATACTTTTTCGTCACCCTTCTCTGACTATTAATTTTAATCGCTCAAAGAACCTGTCTTTTATATAATACATATCATAAATTTTGTTCTGTATGCACAATCGATAATCCCAAACAATGGAAGAGAGGATGATGGAAATGTTCCGAGTAATAAGTCAGCAAATGGAAGGAGTAAATAAAAACCTAGAATCCACGAAGGAGGATAACAAATCAATGAGTAAGAAAATGGAGGAGAATTTAAACAAGAAAATGGATTCAACCAAGGAAGACTTAAGTGGAATAAATAAAAGCATAGAAAATACCAACAAGAGGATTGAAGAAACCAGTGAGAATTTAGAAGAGAAAATGGAAGACCTGAAAAAGGACAACCAATCCTTGAATAGGAAGATGGAAGAAAATAATAAAAATATAAAGGAAGAATTGAGGGAAAATAATAGGAATTTGGAGTAGAAGATGGAAGAAACCAGTAGGAAAATAGAAAGTGACAACCAACAATTAAGGGAAGAATTGTTAGAGGACAATCAACTGCTGAGAGAAGAATTAAGGGAAGTTAATCAAGAGAACATGAATAAGTTAGACGAGAGGATTGAGTTAGCCAAGGAGGAGATAAATAAAAAGATAACTGAGAAGAAGAAGTCCATCGTAAAGAAATTAGAACAGGAAGTCGTGGTGGTTAACCAGCAGATCAGAGAAGTAGACGAAAGATGTCGTCAAACAGAAAACGAAGTGCTGGAAGTCCGGGAAGTAATAACTAAGGAGATTACTCAGGTCCAAGAACAACAGAGAACAAAAATGGAGGAGACCAAGAAATTTGCCTTGGACGAAGTGAATAAAGTGCGGACACAGGTAACTGAAAGATGCGACGGCGTGGAAGCCGCTATGTCGAACATAACCGGACAGGTGCGTCAGAGCCATGAGGAGATAGAGATGATAAAGAACAGACCATCAGGATATCTTAATTTCCCCATGTCAGAGAACAGAGAATGGCTCAATTTCCGACAATATAAACGGAAGCCTATGGAGTTCTTGGCACGTATAGAGGAATACTTAGAGAAACACCGAGGGAACCGATGGGTCCAGAACAGAGAAATCCTTGACGAGTCGTTTCGGGAGGTGAATGACCATTGGTGGATGGCCAACCGGAGCGACATCGACAATTATGAACAATTCAAGAGCCTGTTCAAGGCCAAGTACTGGTCAGAGACCACGCAAAATCTAATAAGAGATAATATATGCCACGGCCGCTACAAACCACAAGTCGGTAGTTCAATGACAGCTTATTTCCTCGGCAAGGTGTGTATGGCCAAGCACTTAGAACCAGCCATACCGGAGGAATGCCTAATAAATAAGTTGTCCTATCATTATGATAAAGAGGTAATTCGTGCGAGGAGGGGCAGCCAGATAAAAACCATCCAGGCAATGACAGAACTCCTAGAAAATTATGAAAATGAAGACTACTACCGACAGAGTCGTAGAAGAAGTGATGGGCCCGAACCAAGGACGTATCAAAACAATAACCAGGGTACGAACCACATAAATACTGGGTACCAAGGAGGCCGGGCATACCCGCGAAATAACGGTTCTAATAATAGTAATAGTGTGAACAATCCTAGTTACAATGATAATAATAATACGGGTCCAAACCATCAAAACCCGAATCGGCCCTCTAATGGTTATCAGGGTAACCGCAATCCCTACCCTAATAACGCAAATAGTCAGAGAAGCCCCAATTATGGTAATAGTCATTACCCTAATAATACTAATCGTACGGGTCCCAATAATGGTAATTTTAATAATAATAGGTTTCCTCGCCCTAGAGTGAACTTCATACGAGCTGAAGACGACCGCCAACAAAGAAACTACTATCAGCGGCGTAACAGTTTCCATGAAGAGGAGGATCGTTGGAGAAGCCTAGAACGGGACCAACCAAGGTACTATCCGGCAAGAAGGAGTAACAGTTTAGATGACCCTGAACGGAACATGAACCGAAATCAACCATCTAACCCTTATACGGAACGGACAGCAACCACTCAAGGTTTACCGACCAACACTCCGGTCGGACCTAACCGAGATAACAGTGAGAATGAAAATTGGGTAGTAGTCGGGCAATATCCTAGTCACAAAATACTGCATAACGAACCAAAAAACGACGGAGGACCCCGAATAGCTCAAGTCAACCATATCAAAGCAGAAGGTAGTCAAAAACCTAAAAAGGATCCCAGCCAGAGGAAGGAGAATGATTACTCCAAGATTAACATCGATAAGTTTGGATCTGATAAGGATCCATACGGATACATAATGAGGTGGTAAAAGGGACTGATGTCATGATAACCGACAACGGCAAAAACCACCACAAAGAAGATGAAAATAATTACCACTGAGGAAAAATGAGAAGAAGAAGGGACAAAGAACCAAAATGGGGTTTTAAGAAAGAAAATTATTTAAGAAACTACACCTTACAAAGGAAATATGAGTAACTGTGCAACCTAAATAAAAAGAATCCACCTGGGTATAAAAGAAATATAATGATAAGAAATACGTTTGAATAAAGACAAGAAAAAAGTCATACAATATTTATGAAACTAATATGATATGTTTACCACATAATATAGAAAACTATTACCATTATTTATGAAAAGTATCATGAAGAAATTTTATGAATAAAACTATCAAAATTCCAAACAAGGGTAAGATCACCTTACTAACAAAAAATTTGAAAAACTTTACGACAATAATATAAGAAGAAGTTAGAATTAATTCATCAAAATTCCAAAGACAAAGTAAGTACATCTTACTACACCATTATTAATGAAACCATTTAGAAGATATGTACAAGAAGAAGTTAGAATTTAAAATCATCAAAATTCCAAGGACAAAGTAAGTACATCTTACTACAAGATTATTAATGAAACCATTTAGAAGATATATATAATTAGAATTTAAAACAATCAAAATTCTAAAACACATGTAAGCCCACCTTACATAAAAAATTATTTGAAGAAAATTTTATGGCAAGAATATAAAAAAGAATTTAGAATGAGAAATCATCTAAATTTAAAAAGATAGTAAGTTCACTTTACTAACCAAGAATTTGAAAAAAAACATTTTTAAGAGAAGAATATAAAACAGAATTTAGATTGAAATAATCAAAATTCTAAAACAAATGTAAGCCCACCTTACATACCAGTTATTTATGAAAAATCTATATGGCAATAAGATAAGAAGAAATTAGAATTTAAAATAATCAAAATTCTAAAACACATGTAAGCCCACTTTACATAAAAATTATTTTAAGGAAAACTATTTGGAAAGATATAAGAAGAAGAGTTTGGACTTAATCATCCAAATTTTAAAACAAAAGTAAGTCCATCTTACATAGAAACTATTTGAAGAAAAACTTTATGGCAGTAATATAAGAAGAAGTTAGAATTAAACCATCAAAATTCCAAACAAGGGTAAGATCAACTTACTAACAAAAAATTTGAAAAACTTTACGAAAATAATATAAGAAGAAATTAGAATTTAAAATCATCAAAATTCCAAAGACAAAGTAAGTACATCTTACTACAAGATTATTAATGAAACCATTTAGAAGATATATATAATTAGAATAAAATCCTCAAAATTCTAAAACAAATGTAAGCCCACCTTACATACCAGTTATTTAAGAAAATTTTATGGCTATAATATAAGAGGAAGAGTTTGGACTTAATAATCCAAATTCCAAAGCAATTGTAAGATCACCTTACATACCAGTTATTTTTGAAGAAAATTTTATGGCAATAATATAAGAAGAAGTTAAAATAAAATCATCAAAATTCCAAACAAGGGTAAGATCACCTTACTAACAAAAAATTTGAAAAACTTTACGAAAATAATATAAGAAGAAATTAGAATTTAAAATCATCAAAATTCCAAAGACAAAGTAAGTACATCTTACTACAAGATTATTAATGAAACCATTTAGAAGATATATATAATTAGAATAAAATCCTCAAAATTCTAAAACAAATGTAAGCCCACCTTACATACCAGTTATTTAAGAAAATTTTATGGCTATAATATAAGAAGAAGAGTTTGGACTTAATAATCCAAATTCCAAAGCAATTGTAAGATCACCTTACATACCAGTTATTTTTGAAGAAAATTTTATGGCAATAATATAAGAAGAAGTTAAAATAAAATCATCAAAATTTTAAAACAATGTAAGACCATCTTACTAACCAGGAATTTGAAATAAACATTTTGGAAGAGAATATAAAACAGGAATTAAAATAAAATCATCAAAATTCCAAAGACAAAGTAAGTACATCTTACTACAAGATTATTAATGAAACCATTTAGAAGATATATAAAATAAGAAGAAATTAGAATTTAAAATCCTCAAAATTCTAAAACAAATGTAAGCCCACCTTACATACCCGTTATTTATGAAAAATCTATGTGGCAGTAATATAAGAAGAAATTAGAAAAATAAATCATCCAAATTTTAAAACAATGTGAGACAATCTCACTAACCAGGAATTTGAAATAAACATTTTGGAAGAGAATATAAAACAGGAATTAGAATAAAACTATCAAAATTCCAAACAAGGGTAAGATCACCTTACTAACAAAAAATTTGAAAAACTTTACGACAATAATATAAGAAGAAGTTAGAATAAAATCATCAAAATTCCAAAGACAAAGTAAGTACATCTTACTACACCATTATTAATGAACCCATTTAGAAGATATGTACAAGAAGAAGTTAGAATTTAAAATAATCAAAATTCTAAAACACATGTAAGATCACCTTACATACCAGTTATTTATGAAAAATATATGTGGCAGTTACATACATACATTAATAAACATAAACAAAATTTTTTACTATTTGAAAATTTTATTTTTATAAAATTTTCCATCAACTTTTTATCTTTTGTAACGACCGGCATACAGCGGTCTGGTTACAATGTATACATTGTTTAGTCACGCAGGTTTCGTAGCAGACACGATGTGCATCATCTACGAATTATAATTATAAAATAGTATAATTTTTTGTTCACTGTTATTTGACAACCGTGTATAGTAATGTTTGAAGACTGACGGGCACAGAGACAAATAGACTGTGTGTGACAGAAGGAAACAGAAACGGAAACGGAAACAGAAACGGACACAGAAACGGAAACAGACACAGAAACAGAAACGGAAACTTGATACAGAAACGGAAACAGGAACGGAAACGGAAACGGAAACCGACACAGAAACCGATACAGAAACAGAAACAGAAACGGAAACGGAAACGGGCACAGAAACGGAAACGGAAACGGATACAGAAACAGAAACAGAAACGGAGACAGATACAGAAACGGATACGGAGACAGAAACCGGAACAGAAACGGAAACAGAAACGGAAACGGATACAGAAACAGAAACGGAAACGGGAACGGATACAGAAACGGAAACGGAAACGGATACAGAAACGGAAACGGAAACAGAAACAGAAACGGATACAGAAACAGACACGGAAACAGAAACGGAAACGGATACAGAAATCGAAACGGAAACAGAAACAGAAACAGAAACGGAAACCGATACGGAAACAGGAACGGAAACGGGAACAGAAACAGAAACGGAAACGGGTACCGAAACGGAAAGTGATACAGAAACGGAAACGGGAACAGAAACAGAAACGGAAACGGGAACGAAAACGGATACAGAAACAGAAACGGAAACAGATACAGAAACAGAAACGGGAACGGAAACGGAAACCGATACAGAAACAGAAACGGAAACGGAAACCGATACAGAAACAGAAACGGAAACGGAAACGGAAACGGAAACGGAAACCGATACGGAAACAGAAACAGAAACAGAAACGGAAACGGATACAGAAACGGAGACGGGAACGGGAACGGAAACAGATACAGAAACGGAAACAGATACAGAAACGGAAACGGAAACAGTAACGGAAACGGAAACATACACTGTCACACACTGACGTAGACACTGACACAAAATTAGACCAATAATTTGACACGATTATTAATTATTTGTAATTGTTTGTTAAATTTTCTTGTAAACCAATAGCATACTATTTAGTGATGAGTAATCGAAAGAGGTCACAGATGAAAATAGTTACAAACGGTTACGTTACATAATTCTATCTTTCAAGGACATCTTAGGTGTAGAATACGCGTGGACAATTGATTTCACGTAGACAGATAATTGAAAGAGCAAGAAAACCCAACATTAGAGTCGCACTGGGAAAACATTAAGAACACTACAAAAACAGCGGCAAAAGAAATATTAGGAATAAACAAAGGAAAAGAAACAGACCAGTGGTTCGAGTGCAAAAGGGCAATTGGAGAAAGAAACAAAGCACACAGATTATATATGACAAAACGGACACGAGAAAGAAAAGAAGAGTTCAGAATAAAAAGGAAGCTGGCAGATATGACTTGCAGACAGAAAAAGAGAAAGTGTCCCATATTTTTTTATAGGGGCCAGAGGGGCGCGGCCCCCAGAGGGTCGGGGCCCCCAGAGGGTCGGGGCCCCCACGCGGCGCGGGGTCTGCGGGGGCCTTATCGCCGCCACTGGAGCCCGCTAACACTCCAATA
Source organism: Magicicada septendecula (assembly GCA_034769895.1). Classification (NCBI taxonomy): domain Eukaryota; kingdom Metazoa; phylum Arthropoda; class Insecta; order Hemiptera; family Cicadidae; genus Magicicada; species Magicicada septendecula. The sequence goes on along the minus strand of CM068375.1, from coordinate 147,804,056 downwards.
CAAGAATAAATTAATAGATTGAAAAATCTAAGGAGTAGAAGAATAATGGAGCGGAGAAATGAAGTAGAAGATTTCTATAAATATTTGAAAACAAAAATTAAGTTCAAGATAACTTTGTCTAAAATTTGGTTTAATAAGCAGTGTTGTTTACTTAATAATATTATATCAAAGTATGCAAAAATCGAAATAAACGGAAGCTGTGAAATACGGAAAAATGACAAGAAATTAATTGAACAGTTATGGGTAAAACAGGAAATAAAATATTTGTATCAGCAACTGAATACGTATAATAAAAAATTACTAAAAATGCAGTTAGAACTACATCAAAAGTATAATTACATGGTAATAGAAGAAATTTTGTACGATTTTGGTCAGCGGTATATGAAGACGAAATTGGAAGGAAGAAATAAGACGTTGAAAATTAAATTAGAATGTTTAAAAGAAATGAATGATATGAGAATGAAAAAATCAGATCAAGCAGATTTGAAGTAATTTGAAACAATAGTTAATTTAACAGACGTGGTATTCAATAATAAAGAGAATATATTAGTGGATTATTAATATTTAAAGTGTAAATGTCTTAGATGTGCGTTTGTGTTTTTGTTAAATTCAAGTTAACTCGGAATTTTTTGAAAAATAATCTCTCTGACCGATGCACTTTTAATGCTATTATTATTCTTCAGTCAGTCGGTGGGTAGTTATGGCTTAATAACGTGTTGCGTATGGAGTGAATTCTAAGTTCTTATTTAGACGATTTTCATTTTTAGCGAAAAACGTCAGTCAATTGCATTGCAGCAGAACTCAGTAATTGGTGGTCTTAACTAAGGAAATATACCCTCTACACTCTACTGAGGCGTATCAGATTAATTGGTAAATGACATGTATAGTCTAAATTGTTGACTTGTCAAAAAAATTTGCATTTAAACCTGCACTGGGGTTTGTGTGAAATAACTTAATAAATTAAATAAACTTCAATTTTTAACATGCTACTAGCAAAACAGTTTCTCAAGCAGTCAGGAGAGAAAAAAGTAATTTCTGTTTAAGATAATTGTCCATGGCTTCCATCTTCATCCCTGGACTGGCTGTATGCAGAAACGCTCACGAGCAAATATACGCTTACATTACACGATAATTCAGTCGGTTTAAAAACATATTTGTGACATTCGAAAAATAAAAATGAGCACGGCGGGTGTAGGTAGAAGAAGAAATGGATAGATAATTCTGACCATTGGTGCCTTGAATGGAAAATACAGTCAGTCGGTAGGGGCTGATACTGAATTAATCACAGTGCAGAGATCATTTAAGAAGAAAGAAATTGAGTAGGGCGTTCGCCAACGGTCATACCACGTTGAATACACCGGTTCTCGTCCGATCACCGAAGTTAAGCAACGTCGGGCCCGGTCAGTACTTGGCTTGGGAACACCGGGGTGCTGTTGTTGTGGCATCTCTTTTATTTTTTCTTCCTTCCCTTGTTTGGTTGACCATCTTAGTTTTATTTTCCTTCTATTAGGTAAATAAAAATCGATTTACCAGGGCGTCGCTGATAAAAAACGATTTTTGTAGTTGCACAGAAAATTATTTTCTTCCCGATTAGCTGTTCATCAGAGGTCAGACGTGTAAAAATTACTCAGGTTTCAGTCAGGATAAGAAGGAAACTGGTACAAAAACTAAGAAATAGCGGATCTCGGCCTATCAGACGAAAGTCGTAAGACTCAGTGCGAGAGGCGAGTAATATCCTTAGGTGGTAATCGAAGGTGGAGATGAGAGAAACTGCAGTAATTACGTGATCTCAATAGAACACCTGGCGAATACTGAAAGTCGAGAAGGATTGCTGCCAAGTGATCACGAATTTTTTGACGATTAAATTGACCGTTAAAGTACGTTGGGCAAGTTCTTGATACAGCGAATTGTGCAAGCAGTTACGTCCAGTGTAATTCAAATGCAACATATCCCGTACTGCCTTTGTTTACTGCTGTGATTGTGGACGCTGCTACTGGACAAAGAAGACAATTACATCGTGGCATAATTTAAAATGATAATAGGCATACGTAGAGTACATTTGGTCCAGTCGGGTAAGGTTTGTTCCTTACTGTTGTAGTCCTACTTGTACCAAACTAAATAAAATATGCATTTGACTGGACTGAAATGCATTACACAGAGAAGAGGCAACGGCAACGTTTACACTGCCGGGAAGACATCCGAAATTGAAATTCGTTAATATTAGGATCTCGTCTGAATATGTTACATAAAAGTGATTCTGCACACAGTTGAAATGTATTTCATTTCCTTGTTTCCACGAGGACCGCTTGCCGTTTGTACGAGTGCGTGGCAACGCGCGGTTGAATTTGACAATCTCAAAAAATACGCACAGACGTAAAAACGGAAAGTGTACCGAAACGTTTGTAGTTAAATAAAATAAGTGCCATTTGAAATACGTGGGTTTTAGTTTGTCGAGACACATTTTTATAATATGTGTGCGTTTTCCTGAAGACCGATCTGTGCGTTATGACAGAGTAACTGACGTCACATAAAACACACTGACTGCTTTAGTTGCGGATAAAACTCAAGTCTGCATGTACAAAGAATAACCTACTTATGTACTTCGCACCGTACATAATATCTAAGAAGAATGAAATTGGGAAGAGCGTTCGCCAACGGCCATACCACGTTGAATACACCGGTTCCCGTCCGAACACCGAAGTTAAGCTACGTCGGGCCCGGTCAGTACTTAGATGAGTGACCGCTTGGGAACACCGGGTGCAGTTGGCGTCTCTTTTGTTACTCGTTCCCTCCACAAAATGTGCTTGTTTTAATGTCAAATTTATTTACAATTAATCCGCGCGCGCCCACTGCAAATAATTTTGGAATATTTCGGACAATTTTTTGTTTCCTCTGGATTATAATTTTTTACTTATATCTATGAGTTTACGAGTATTGTTGTACCGTGACGTGTAGAAAGAATAAGCACGTTCACAATAAGCATCCAAGACAGTTTGGGCAAAGACGTCGTGAGCGCAAACTGTTGCCGGCCGCAGTGTTCTTCAAACAGTAAATTTTGACAGACAGATTCCGTTAATTGTCGTCACATTGTTTATGATTACTCAAGCCTGTTTACTGTAGCAAAACAACGTGCGAGCACATACGTTGTTGGTACGCGATAGGAGCGAATAAAAGAAATAATAGGATAGATCTAACCTCAGCATTCAGTGGTCTACGGTAATAAGGTTGCCTAATAGGCGTACATGTAGCGTCTTTTAAAACGATTCCATGAACGGTAAGGAAACATTCCATTCGTCTAGAAAATCGCAATAAATCATGATTACTGTAATTTTAACGTCTACGAATCGTATATATTTTTCTAACATCGAAACAATGATCCGGATAAATCTCTTGCGATATTTCGTACTAATAAACTGAATTATTTTGGATTCTATGGAAACACATGGAAACAGTTTTACAACTCAGTATCAACAACGGAGTATTCTGTTGAAAACTGGATGGGTTTTAGGAGGGGTAAAATATAAATTTATAGTAATATATAAAACAAAATCAAAGCACATAATTAAAATTTGAAAAATTCTATTAATTCCTTTAATAAGTAGTGGATTATTAATATTTAAAGTGTTAATGTCTTAGATGTGCGTTTGTGTTTTTGTTAAATTCAAGTTAACTCGGAATTTTTTGAAAAATAATCTCTCTGACCGATGCAATTTTAATGCTATTATTATTCTTCAGTCAGTCGGTGGGTAGTTATAGCTCAATAACGTGTTGCGTATGGAGTGAATTCTAAGTTCTTATTTAGACGATTTTCATTTTTAGCGAAAAACGTCAGTCAATTGCATTGCAGCAGAACTCAGTAAGTGGTGGTCTTAACTAAGGAAATATAAGCTCTACACTCTACTGAGGCGTATCAGATTAATTGGTAAATGTCATGTATAGTCCAAATTGTTGACTTGTCAAAAAAATTGACATTTAAATCTGCACTGGGGTTTGTGTGAAATAACTTAATAAATTAAATAAACTTCAATTTTTAACATGCTACTAGCAAAACAGTTTCTCAAGAAGTCAGGAGAGAATAAAGTAATTTCCGTTTAAGATAATTGTCCATGGCTTCCATCTTCATCCCTGGACTGGCTGTATGCAGAAACGCTCACGAGCAAAATATACGCTTACATTACACGATAATTCAGTCGGTTTAAAAACATATTTGTGACATTCGAAAAATAAAAATGAGCACGGCGGGTGTAGGTAGAAGAAGAAATGGATAGATAATTCTGACCATTGGTGCCTTGAATGGAAAATACAGTCAGTCGGTAGGGGCAGATACTGAATTAATCACAGTGCAGAGATCATTTAAGAAGAAAGAAATTGAGTAGGGCGTTCGCCAACGGTCATACCCCGTTGAATACACCGGTTCTCGTCCGTTCACCGAAGTTAAGCAACGTCGGGCGCGGTCAGTACTTGGATGGGTGACCGCTTGGGAACACCGGGGTGCTGTTGTTGTGGCATCTCTTTTATTTTTTCTTCCTTCCCTTGTTAGTTTGAGCATGTTAGTTTTATTTTCCTTCTATTAGGTAAATAAAAATCGATTTACCAGGGCGTCGCTGATAAAAAACGATTTTTGTGGTTGCAGAGAAAATTATTTTCTTCTCGATTAGCTGTTCATCAGAGGTGAGACGTGTAAAAATTACTCAGGTTTCAGTCAGGATAATAAGGAAACTCGTACAAAAACTAAGAAATAGCGGATCTCGGCCTATCAGACGAAAGTCGTAAGACTCAGTGCGAGAGGCGAGTAATATTCTTAGGTGGTAATCGAAGGTGGAGATGAGAGAAACTGCAGTAACTACGTGATCTCAATAGAACACCTGGCGAATACTGAAAGTCGAGAAGGATTGCTGCCAAGTGATCACGAATTTGTTGACGATTAATTTGACTGTTAAAGTACGTTGGGTAAGTTCTTGTTACAGCGAATTGTGCAAGCAGTTACGTCCAGTGTAATTCAAATGCAACAGATCCCGTACTGCCTTTGTTTACTGCTGTGATTGTGGACGCTGCTACTGGACAAAGAATACAATTATATCGTGGCATAATTTAAAATGATAATAGGCATACGCAGAGTACATTTGGTCCAGTCGGGTAAGGTTTGTTCCTTACTGTTGTAGTCCTACTTGTACCAAACTAAATAAAATATGCATTTGACTGGATTGAAATGCATTACATAGAGAAGAGGCAACGGCAACGTTTGCACTGCCGGGAAGACAACAGAAATTGAAATTCGTTAATATTAGGGTCTCGTCTGAATATGTTATATAAAAGTGATTCTGCACACAGTTGAAATTTATTTCATTTCCTATTTTCCACGAGGACCGTTTGCCGTTCGTACGAGTGCGTGGCAACGCGCGGTTGAATTTGACAATCTCAAAAAATACGCACAGACGTAAAAACGGAAAGTGTACCGAAACGTTTGTAGTTAAATAAAATAAGTACCATTTGAAATAGGTGGGCTTTAGTTTGTCGAGACACATATTTTATAATATGTGTGCGTTTTCCTGAAGACCGTTCTGTGCGTTATGACAGAGTAACTGACGTCACATAAAACACACTGACTCTTTTAGTTGCGGATTAAACTCAAGTCTGCATGTACAAAGAATAACCTACTTATGTACTTCGCACCGTACATAATATCTAAGATGAATGAAATTGGGAAGAGCGTTCGCCAACGGCCATACCACGTTGAATACACCGGTTCTCGTCCGATCACCGAAGTTAAGCAACGTCGGGCCCGGTCAGTACTTAGATGGGTGACCGCTTGGGAACACCGGGTGCAGTTGGCGTCTCTTTTGTTACTCGTTCCCTCCACAAAATGTGCTTGTTTTAATGTCAAATTTATTTACAATTAATCCGCGCGCGCCCACTGCAAATAATTTTGGAATATTTCGGACAATTTTTTGTTTCTTCTGGATAATAATTTTTTACTTATATCTATGAGGTTACGAGTATTGTTGTACCGTGACGTGTAGAAAGAATAAGCACGTTCACAATAAGCATCCAAGACAGTTTGGGCAAAGGCGTCGTGAGCGCAAACTGTTGCCGGCCGCAGTGTTCTTCAAACAGTAAATTTTGACAGATTACGTTAATTGTCGTCACATTGTTTATGATTACTCAAGCCTGTTTACTGTAGCAAAACAACGTGCGAGCACATACGTTGTTGGTACGCGATAGGAGCGAATAAAAGAAATAATAGGATTGATCTAACCTCAGCATGCAGTGGTCTACGGTAATAAGGTTGCCTAATAGGCGTACATGTAGCGTCTTTTAAAACGATTCCATGAACGGTAAGGAAACATTCCATTCGTCTAGAAAATCGCAATAAATCATGATTACTGTAATTTTAACGTCTACGAATCGTATATATTTTTCTAACATCGAAACAATGATCCGGATAAATCTCTTGCGATATTTCGTACTAATAAACTGAATTATTTTGGATTCTATGGAAACACATGGAAACAGTTTTACAACTCAGTATCAACAACGGAGTATTCTGTTGAAAACTGGATGGGTTTTAGGAGGGGTAAAATATAAATTTATAGTAATATATAAAACAAAATCAAAGCACATAATTAAAATTTGAAAAATTCTATTAATTCCTTTAATAAGTAGTGGATTATTAATATTTAAAAGTGTTAATGTCTTAGATGTGCGTTTGTGTTTTTGTTAAATTCAAGTTAACTCGGAATTTTTTGAAAAATAATCTCTCTGACCGATGCAATTTTAATGCTATTATTATTCTTCAGTCAGTCGGTGGGTAGTTATAGCTTAATAACGTGTTGCGTATGGAGTGAATTCTAAGTTCTTATTTAGACGATTTTCATTTTTAGCGAAAAACGTCAGTCAATTGCATTGCAGCAGAACTCAGTAAGTGGTGGTCTTAACTAAGGAAATATAAGCTCTACACTCTACTGAGGCGTATCAGATTAATTGGTAAATGTCATGTATAGTCCAAATTGTTGACTTGTCAAAAAAATTGACATTTAAATCTGCACTGGGGTTTGTGTGAAATAACTTAATAAATTAAATAAACTTCAATTTTTAACATGCTACTAGCAAAACAGTTTCTCAAGCAGTCAGGAGAGAAAAAAGTAATTTCCGTTTAAGATAATTGTCCATGGCTTCCATCTTCATCCCTGGACTGGCTGTATGCAGAAACGCTCACGAGCAAAATATACGCTTACATTACACGATAATTCAGTCGGTTTAAAAACATATTTGTGACATTCGAAAAATAAAAATGAGCACGGCGGGTGTAGGTAGAAGAAGAAATGGATAGATAATTCTGACCATTGGTGCCTTGAATGGAAAATACAGTCAGTCGGTAGGGGCAGATACTGAATTAATCACAGTGCAGAGATCATTTAAGAAGAAAGAAATTGAGTAGGGCGTTCGCCAACGGTCATACCCCGTTGAATACACCGGTTCTCGTCCGTTCACCGAAGTTAAGCAACGTCGGGCGCGGTCAGTACTTGGATGGGTGACCGCATGGGAACACCGGGGTGCTGTTGTTGTGGCATCTCTTTTATTTTTTCTTCCTTCCCTTGTTAGTTTGAGCATGTTAGTTTTATTTTCCTTCTATTAGGTAAATAAAAATCGATTTACCAGGGCGTCGCTGATAAAAAACGATTTTTGTGGTTGCAGAGAAAATTATTTTCTTCTCGATTAGCTGTTCATCAGAGGTGAGACGTGTAAAAATTACTCAGGTTTCAGTCAGGATAATAAGGAAACTCGTACAAAAACTAAGAAATAGCGGATCTCGGCCTATCAGACGAAAGTCGTAAGACTCAGTGCGAGAGGCGAGTAATATTCTTAGGTGGTAATCGAAGGTGGAGATGAGAGAAACTGCAGTAACTACGTGATCTCAATAGAACACCTGGCGAATACTGAAAGTCGAGAAGGATTGCTGCCAAGTGATCACGAATTTGTTGACGATTAATTTGACTGTTAAAGTACGTTGGGTAAGTTCTTGTTACAGCGAATTGTGCAAGCAGTTACGTCCAGTGTAATTCAAATGCAACAGATCCCGTACTGCCTTTGTTTACTGCTGTGATTGTGGACGCTGCTACTGGACAAAGAATACAATTATATCGTGGCATAATTTAAAATGATAATAGGCATACGCAGAGTACATTTGGTCCAGTCGGGTAAGGTTTGTTCCTTACTGTTGTAGTCCTACTTGTACCAAACTAAATAAAATATGCATTTGACTGGATTGAAATGCATTACATAGAGAAGAGGCAACGGCAACGTTTGCACTGCCGGGAAGACAACAGAAATTGAAATTCGTTAATATTAGGGTCTCGTCTGAATATGTTACATAAAAGTGATTCTGCACACAGTTGAAATTTATTTCATTTCCTTGTTTCCACGTGGACCGTTTGCCGTTCGTACGAGTGCGTGGCAACGCGCGGTTGAATTTGACAATCTCAAAAAATACGCACAGACGTAAAAACGGAAAGTGTACCGAAACGTTTGTAGTTAAATAAAATAAGTACCATTTGAAATAGGTGGGCTTTAGTTTGTCGAGACACATATTTTATAATATGTGTGCGTTTTCCTGAAGACCGTTCTGTGCGTTATGACAGAGTAACTGACGACACATAAAACACACTGACTGCTTTAGTTGCGGATTAAACTCAAGTCTGCATGTACAAAGAATAACCTACTTATGTACTTCGCACCGTACATAATATCTAAGATGAATGAAATTGGGAAGAGCGTTCGCCAACGGCCATACCACGTTGAATACACCGGTTCTCGTCCGATCACCGAAGTTAAGCAACGTCGGGCCCGGTCAGTACTTAGATGGGTGACCGCTTGGGAACACCGGGTGCAGTTGGCGTCTCTTTTGTTACTCGTTCCCTCCACAAAATGTGCTTGTTTTAATGTCAAATTTATTTACAATTAATCCGCGCGCGCCCACTGCAAATAATTTTGGAATATTTCGGACAATTTTTTGTTTCTTCTGGATTATAATTTTTTACTTATATCTATGAGGTTACGAGTATTGTTGTACCGTGACGTGTAGAAAGAATAAGCACGTTCACAATAAGCATCCAAGACAGTTTGGGCAAAGGCGTCGTGAGCGCAAACTGTTGCCGGCCACAGTGTTCTTCAAACAGTAAATTTTGACAGATTCCGTTAATTGTCGTCACATTGTTTATGATTACTCAAGTCTGTTTACTGTGGCAAAACAACGTGCGAGCACATACGTTGTTGGTACGCGATAGGAGCGAATAAAAGAAATAATAGGATAGATCTAACCTCAGCATGCAGTGGTCTACGGTAATAAGGTTGCCTAATAGGCGTACATGTAGCGTCTTTTAAAACGATTCCATGAACGGTAAGGAAACATTCCATTCGTCTAGAAAATCGCAATAAATCATGATTACTGTAATTTTAACGTCTACGAATCGTATATATTTTTCTAAAATCGAAACAATGATCCGGATAAATCTCTTGCGATATTTCGTACTAATAAACTGAATTATTTTGGATTCTATGGAAACAAATGGAAACAGTTTTACAACTCAGTATCAACAACGGAGTATTCTGTTGAAAACTGGATGGGTTTTAGGAGGGGTAAAATATAAATTTATAGTAATATATAAAACAAAATCAAAGCACATAATTAAAATTTGAAAAATTCTATTAATTCCTTTAATAAGTAGTGGATTATTAATATTTCAAGTGTTAATGTCTTAGATGTGCGTTTGTGTTTTTGTTAAATTCAAGTTAACTCGGAATTTTTTGAAAAATAATCTCTCTGACCGATGCAATTTTAATGCTATTTTTATTCTTCAGTCAGTCGGTGGGTAGTTATAGCTTAATAACGTGTTGCGTATGGAGTGAATTCTAAGTTCTTATTTAGACGATTTTCATTTTTAGCGAAAAACGTCAGTCAATTGCATTGCAGCAGAACTCAGTAAGTGGTGGTCTTAACTAAGGGAACATACGCTCTACACTCTACTGAGGCGTATCAGATTAATTGGTAAATGACATGTATAGTCTAAATTGTTGACTTGTCAAAAAAATTGACATTTAAATCTGCACTGGGGTTTGTGTGAAATAACTTAATAAATTAAATAAACTTCAATTTTTAACATGCTACTAGCAAAACGGTTTCTCAAGAAGTCAGGTGAGAAAAAAGTAATTTCCGTTTAAGATAATTGTCCATGGCTTCCATCTTCATCCCTGGACTGGCTGTATGCAGAAACGCTCACGAGCAAAATATACGCTTACATTACACGATAATTCAGTCGGTTTAAAAACATATTTGTGACATTCGAAAAATAAAAATGAGCACGGCGGGTGTAGGTAGAAGAAGAAATGGATAGATAATTCTGACCATTGGTGCCTTGAATGGAAAATACAGTCAGTCGGTAGGGGCAGATACTGAATTAATCACAGTGCAGAGATCATTTAAGAAGAAAGAAATTGAGTAGGGCGTTCGCCAACGGTCATACCACGTTGAATACACCGGTTCTCGTCCGATCACCGAAGTTAAGCAACGTCGGGCCCGGTCAGTACTTGGAAGGTTGACCGCTAGGGAACACCGGGGTGCTGTTGTTGTGGCATCTCTTATATTTTTTCTTCCTTCCCTTGTTTGGTTGAACATCTTAGTTTTATTTTCCTTCTATTAGGTAAATAAAAATCGATTTACCAGGGCGTCGCTGATAAAAAACGATTTTTGTGGTTGCAGAGAAAATTATTTTCTTCTCGATTAGCTGTTCATCAGAGGTGAGACGTGTAAAAATTACTCAGGTTTCAGTCAGGATAATAAGGAAACTCGTACAAAAACTAAGAAATAGCGGATCTCGGCCTATCAGACGAAAGTCGTAAGACTCAGTGCGAGAGGCGAGTAATATCCTTAGGTGGTAATCGAAGGTGGAGATGAGAGAAACTGCAGTAATTACGTGATCTCAATAGAACACCTGGCGAATACTGAAAGTCGAGAAGGATTGCTGCCAAGTGATCACGAATTTTTTGACGATTAAATTGACCGTTAAAGTACGTTGGGCAAGTTCTTGATACAGCGAATTGTGCAAGCAGTTACGTCCAGTGTAATTCAAATGCAACATATCCCGTACTGCCTTTGTTTACTGCTGTGATTGTGGACGCTGCTACTGGACAAAGAAGACAATTACATCGTGGCATAATTTAAAATGATAATAGGCATACGTAGAGTACATTTGGTCCAGTCGGGTAAGGTTTGTTCCTTACTGTTGTAGTCCTACTTGTACCAAACTAAATAAAATATGCATTTGACTGGACTGAAATGCATTACACAGAGAAGAGGCAACGGCAACGTTTACACTGCCGGGAAGACATCCGAAATTGAAATTCGTTAATATTAGGATCTCGTCTGAATATGTTACATAAAAGTGATTCTGCACACAGTTGAAATGTATTTCATTTCCTTGTTTCCACGAGGACCGCTTGCCGTTTGTACGAGTGCGTGGCAACGCGCGGTTGAATTTGACAATCTCAAAAAATACGCACAGACGTAAAAACGGAAAGTGTACCGAAACGTTTGTAGTTAAATAAAATAAGTGCCATTTGAAATACGTGGGTTTTAGTTTGTCGAGACACATTTTTATAATATGTGTGCGTTTTCCTGAAGACCGATCTGTGCGTTATGACAGAGTAACTGACGTCACATAAAACACACTGACTGCTTTAGTTGCGGATAAAACTCAAGTCTGCATGTACAAAGAATAACCTACTTATGTACTTCGCACCGTACATAATATCTAAGAAGAATGAAATTGGGAAGAGCGTTCGCCAACGGCCATACCACGTTGAATACACCGGTTCCCGTCCGAACACCGAAGTTAAGCTACGTCGGGCCCGGTCAGTACTTAGATGAGTGACCGCTTGGGAACACCGGGTGCAGTTGGCGTCTCTTTTGTTACTCGTTCCCTCCACAAAATGTGCTTGTTTTAATGTCAAATTTATTTACAATTAATCCGCGCGCGCCCACTGCAAATAATTTTGGAATATTTCGGACAATTTTTTGTTTCCTCTGGATTATAATTTTTTACTTATATCTATGAGTTTACGAGTATTGTTGTACCGTGACGTGTAGAAAGAATAAGCACGTTCACAATAAGCATCCAAGACAGTTTGGGCAAAGACGTCGTGAGCGCAAACTGTTGCCGGCCGCAGTGTTCTTCAAACAGTAAATTTTGACAGACAGATTCCGTTAATTGTCGTCACATTGTTTATGATTACTCAAGCCTGTTTACTGTAGCAAAACAACGTGCGAGCACATACGTTGTTGGTACGCGATAGGAGCGAATAAAAGAAATAATAGGATAGATCTAACCTCAGCATTCAGTGGTCTACGGTAATAAGGTTGCCTAATAGGCGTACATGTAGCGTCTTTTAAAACGATTCCATGAACGGTAAGGAAACATTCCATTCGTCTAGAAAATCGCAATAAATCATGATTACTGTAATTTTAACGTCTACGAATCGTATATATTTTTCTAACATCGAAACAATGATCCGGATAAATCTCTTGCGATATTTCGTACTAATAAACTGAATTATTTTGGATTCTATGGAAACACATGGAAACAGTTTTACAACTCAGTATCAACAACGGAGTATTCTGTTGAAAACTGGATGGGTTTTAGGAGGGGTAAAATATAAATTTATAGTAATATATAAAACAAAATCAAAGCACATAATTAAAATTTGAAAAATTCTATTAATTCCTTTAATAAGTAGTGGATTATTAATATTTAAAAGTGTTAATGTCTTAGATGTGCGTTTGTGTTTTTGTTAAATTCAAGTTAACTCGGAATTTTTTGAAAAATAATCTCTCTGACCGATGCAATTTTAATGCTATTATTATTCTTCAGTCAGTCGGTGGGTAGTTATAGCTTAATAACGTGTTGCGTATGGAGTGAATTCTAAGTTCTTATTTAGACGATTTTCATTTTTAGCGAAAAACGTCAGTCAATTGCATTGCAGCAGAACTCAGTAAGTGGTGGTCTTAACTAAGGAAATATAAGCTCTACACTCTACTGAGGCGTATCAGATTAATTGGTAAATGTCATGTATAGTCCAAATTGTTGACTTGTCAAAAAAATTGACGTTTAAATCTGCACTGGGGTTTGTGTGAAATAACTTAATAAATTAAATAAACTTCAATTTTTAACATGCTACTAGCAAAACAGTTTCTCAAGCAGTCAGGAGAGAAAAAAGTAATTTCCGTTTAAGATAATTGTCCATGGCTTCCATCTTCATCCCTGGACTGGCTGTATGCAGAAACGCTCACGAGCAAAATATACGCTTACATTACACGATAATTCAGTCGGTTTAAAAACATATTTGTGACATTCGAAAAATAAAAATGAGCACGGCGGGTGTAGGTAGAAGAAGAAATGGATAGATAATTCTGACCATTGGTGCCTTGAATGGAAAATACAGTCAGTCGGTAGGGGCAGATACTGAATTAATCACAGTGCAGAGATCATTTAAGAAGAAAGAAATTGAGTAGGGCGTTCGCCAACGGTCATACCCCGTTGAATACACCGGTTCTCGTCCGTTCACCGAAGTTAAGCAACGTCGGGCGCGGTCAGTACTTGGATGGGTGACCGCATGGGAACACCGGGGTGCTGTTGTTGTGGCATCTCTTTTATTTTTTCTTCCTTCCCTTGTTAGTTTGAGCATGTTAGTTTTATTTTCCTTCTATTAGGTAAATAAAAATCGATTTACCAGGGCGTCGCTGATAAAAAACGATTTTTGTGGTTGCAGAGAAAATTATTTTCTTCTCGATTAGCTGTTCATCAGAGGTGAGACGTGTAAAAATTACTCAGGTTTCAGTCAGGATAATAAGGAAACTCGTACAAAAACTAAGAAATAGCGGATCTCGGCCTATCAGACGAAAGTCGTAAGACTCAGTGCGAGAGGCGAGTAATATCCTTAGGTGGTAATCGAAGGTGGAGATGAGAGAAACTGCAGTAATTACGTGATCTCAATAGAACACCTGGCGAATACTGAAAGTCGAGAAGGATTGCTGCCAAGTGATCACGAATTTTTTGACGATTAAATTGACCGTTAAAGTACGTTGGGCAAGTTCTTGATACAGCGAATTGTGCAAGCAGTTACGTCCAGTGTAATTCAAATGCAACATATCCCGTACTGCCTTTGTTTACTGCTGTGATTGTGGACGCTGCTACTGGACAAAGAAGACAATTACATCGTGGCATAATTTAAAATGATAATAGGCATACGTAGAGTACATTTGGTCCAGTCGGGTAAGGTTTGTTCCTTACTGTTGTAGTCCTACTTGTACCAAACTAAATAAAATATGCATTTGACTGGACTGAAATGCATTACACAGAGAAGAGGCAACGGCAACGTTTACACTGCTGGGAAGACATCCGAAATTGAAATTCGTTAATATTAGGATCTCGTCTGAATATGTTACATAAAAGTGATTCTGCACACAGTTGAAATGTATTTCATTTCCTTGTTTCCACGAGGACCGCTTGCCGTTTGTACGAGTGCGTGGCAACGCGCGGTTGAATTTGACAATCTCAAAAAATACGCACAGACGTAAAAACGGAAAGTGTACCGAAACGTTTGTAGTTAAATAAAATAAGTGCCATTTGAAATACGTGGGTTTTAGTTTGTCGAGACACATTTTTATAATATGTGTGCGTTTTCCTGAAGACCGATCTGTGCGTTATGACAGAGTAACTGACGTCACATAAAACACACTGACTGCTTTAGTTGCGGATAAAACTCAAGTCTGCATGTACAAAGAATAACCTACTTATGTACTTCGCACCGTACATAATATCTAAGAAGAATGAAATTGGGAAGAGCGTTCGCCAACGGCCATACCACGTTGAATACACCGGTTCCCGTCCGAACACCGAAGTTAAGCTACGTCGGGCCCGGTCAGTACTTAGATGAGTGACCGCTTGGGAACACCGGGTGCAGTTGGCGTCTCTTTTGTTACTCGTTCCCTCCACAAAATGTGCTTGTTTTAATGTCAAATTTATTTACAATTAATCCGCGCGCGCCCACTGCAAATAATTTTGGAATATTTCGGACAATTTTTTGTTTCCTCTGGATTATAATTTTTTACTTATATCTATGAGTTTACGAGTATTGTTGTACCGTGACGTGTAGAAAGAATAAGCACGTTCACAATAAGCATCCAAGACAGTTTGGGCAAAGACGTCGTGAGCGCAAACTGTTGCCGGCCGCAGTGTTCTTCAAACAGTAAATTTTGACAGACAGATTCCGTTAATTGTCGTCACATTGTTTATGATTACTCAAGCCTGTTTACTGTAGCAAAACAACGTGCGAGCACATACGTTGTTGGTACGCGATAGGAGCGAATAAAAGAAATAATAGGATAGATCTAACCTCAGCATTCAGTGGTCTACGGTAATAAGGTTGCCTAATAGGCGTACATGTAGCGTCTTTTAAAACGATTCCATGAACGGTAAGGAAACATTCCATTCGTCTAGAAAATCGCAATAAATCATGATTACTGTAATTTTAACGTCTACGAATCGTATATATTTTTCTAACATCGAAACAATGATCCGGATAAATCTCTTGCGATATTTCGTACTAATAAACTGAATTATTTTGGATTCTATGGAAACACATGGAAACAGTTTTACAACTCAGTATCAACAACGGAGTATTCTGTTGAAAACTGGATGGGTTTTAGGAGGGGTAAAATATAAATTTATAGTAATATATAAAACAAAATCAAAGCACATAATTAAAATTTGAAAAATTCTATTAATTCCTTTAATAAGTAGTGGATTATTAATATTTAAAGTGTTAATGTCTTAGATGTGCGTTTGTGTTTTTGTTAAATTCAAGTTAACTCGGAATTTTTTGAAAAATAATCTCTCTGACCGATGCAATTTTAATGCTATTATTATTCTTCAGTCAGTCGGTGGGTAGTTATAGCTCAATAACGTGTTGCGTATGGAGTGAATTCTAAGTTCTTATTTAGACGATTTTCATTTTTAGCGAAAAACGTCAGTCAATTGCATTGCAGCAGAACTCAGTAAGTGGTGGTCTTAACTAAGGGAACATACGCTCTACACTCTACTGAGGCGTATCAGATTAATTGGTAAATGACATGTATAGTCTAAATTGTTGACTTGTCAAAAAAATTGACATTTAAATCTGCACTGGGGTTTGTGTGAAATAACTTAATAAATTAAATAAACTTCAATTTTTAACATGCTACTAGCAAAACGGTTTCTCAAGAAGTCAGGTGAGAAAAAAGTAATTTCCGTTTAAGATAATTGTCCATGGCTTCCATCTTCATCCCTGGACTGGCTGTATGCAGAAACGCTCACGAGCAAAATATACGCTTACATTACACGATAATTCAGTCGGTTTAAAAACATATTTGTGACATTCGAAAAATAAAAATGAGCACGGCGGGTGTAGGTAGAAGAAGAAATGGATAGATAATTCTGACCATTGGTGCCTTGAATGGAAAATACAGTCAGTCGGTAGGGGCAGATACTGAATTAATCACAGTGCAGAGATCATTTAAGAAGAAAGAAATTGAGTAGGGCGTTCGCCAACGGTCATACCACGTTGAATACACCGGTTCTCGTCCGATCACCGAAGTTAAGCAACGTCGGGCCCGGTCAGTACTTGGAAGGTTGACCGCTAGGGAACACCGGGGTGCTGTTGTTGGGGCATCTCTTATATTTTTTCTTCCTTCCCTTGTTTGGTTGAACATCTTAGTTTTATTTTCCTTCTATTAGGTAAATAAAAATCGATTTACCAGGGCGTCGCTGATAAAAAACGATTTTTGTGGTTGCAGAGAAAATTATTTTCTTCTCGATTAGCTGTTCATCAGAGGTGAGACGTGTAAAAATTACTCAGGTTTCAGTCAGGATAATAAGGAAACTCGTACAAAAACTAAGAAATAGCGGATTTAGGCCTATCAGACGAAAGTCGTAAGACTCAGTGCGAGAGGCGAGTAATATCCTTAGGTGGTAATCGAAGGTGGAGATGAAAGAAACTGCAGTAATTACGTGATCTCAATAGAACACCTGGCGAATACTGAAAGTCGAGAAGGATTGCTGCCAAGTGATCACGAATTTTTTGACGATTAAATTGACCGTTAAAGTACGTTGGGCAAGTTCTTGATACAGCGAATTGTGCAAGCAGTTACGTCCAGTGTAATTCAAATGCAACATATCCCGTACTGCCTTTGTTTACTGCTGTGATTGTGGACGCTGCTACTGGACAAAGAAGACAATTACATCGTGGCATAATTTAAAATGATAATAGGCATACGTAGAGTACATTTGGTCCAGTCGGGTAAGGTTTGTTCCTTACTGTTGTAGTCCTACTTGTACCAAACTAAATAAAATATGCATTTGACTGGACTGAAATGCATTACACAGAGAAGAGGCAACGGCAACGTTTACACTGCCGGGAAGACATCCGAAATTGAAATTCGTTAATATTAGGATCTCGTCTGAATATGTTACATAAAAGTGATTCTGCACACAGTTGAAATGTATTTCATTTCCTTGTTTCCACAAGGACCGCTTGCCGTTTGTACGAGTGCGTGGCAACGCGCGGTTGAATTTGACAATCTCAAAAAATACGCACAGACGTAAAAACGGAAAGTGTACCGAAACGTTTGTAGTTAAATAAAATAAGTGCCATTTGAAATACGTGGGTTTTAGTTTGTCGAGACACATTTTTATAATATGTGTGCGTTTTCCTGAAGACCGATCTGTGCGTTATGACAGAGTAACTGACGTCACATAAAACACACTGACTGCTTTAGTTGCGGATAAAACTCAAGTCTGCATGTACAAAGAATAACCTACTTATGTACTTCGCACCGTACATAATATCTAAGAAGAATGAAATTGGGAAGAGCGTTCGCCAACGGCCATACCACGTTGAATACACCGGTTCCCGTCCGAACACCGAAGTTAAGCTACGTCGGGCCCGGTCAGTACTTAGATGAGTGACCGCTTGGGAACACCGGGTGCAGTTGGCGTCTCTTTTGTTACTCGTTCCCTCCACAAAATGTGCTTGTTTTAATGTCAAATTTATTTACAATTAATCCGCGCGCGCCCACTGCAAATAATTTTGGAATATTTCGGACAATTTTTTGTTTCCTCTGGATTATAATTTTTTACTTATATCTATGAGTTTACGAGTATTGTTGTACCGTGACGTGTAGAAAGAATAAGCACGTTCACAATAAGCATCCAAGACAGTTTGGGCAAAGACGTCGTGAGCGCAAACTGTTGCCGGCCGCAGTGTTCTTCAAACAGTAAATTTTGACAGACAGATTCCGTTAATTGTCGTCACATTGTTTATGATTACTCAAGCCTGTTTACTGTAGCAAAACAACGTGCGAGCACATACGTTGTTGGTACGCGATAGGAGCGAATAAAAGAAATAATAGGATAGATCTAACCTCAGCATTCAGTGGTCTACGGTAATAAGGTTGCCTAATAGGCGTACATGTAGCGTCTTTTAAAACGATTCCATGAACGGTAAGGAAACATTCCATTCGTCTAGAAAATCGCAATAAATCATGATTACTGTAATTTTAACGTCTACGAATCGTATATATTTTTCTAACATCGAAACAATGATCCGGATAAATCTCTTGCGATATTTCGTACTAATAAACTGAATTATTTTGGATTCTATGGAAACACATGGAAACAGTTTTACAACTCAGTATCAACAACGGAGTATTCTGTTGAAAACTGGATGGGTTTTAGGAGGGGTAAAATATAAATTTATAGTAATATATAAAACAAAATCAAAGCACATAATTAAAATTTGAAAAATTCTATTAATTCCTTTAATAAGTAGTGGATTATTAATATTTAAAGTGTTAATGTCTTAGATGTGCGTTTGTGTTTTTGTTAAATTCAAGTTAACTCGGAATTTTTTGAAAAATAATCTCTCTGACCGATGCAATTTTAATGCTATTATTATTCTTCAGTCAGTCGGTGGGTAGTTATAGCTCAATAACGTGTTGCGTATGGAGTGAATTCTAAGTTCTTATTTAGACGATTTTCATTTTTAGCGAAAAACGTCAGTCAATTGCATTGCAGCAGAACTCAGTAAGTGGTGGTCTTAACTAAGGAAATATAAGCTCTACACTCTACTGAGGCGTATCAGATTAATTGGTAAATGTCATGTATAGTCCAAATTGTTGACTTGTCAAAAAAATTGACATTTAAATCTGCACTGGGGTTTGTGTGAAATAACTTAATAAATTAAATAAACTTCAATTTTTAACATGCTACTAGCAAAACAGTTTCTCAAGAAGTCAGGAGAGAATAAAGTAATTTCCGTTTAAGATAATTGTCCATGGCTTCCATCTTCATCCCTGGACTGGCTGTATGCAGAAACGCTCACGAGCAAAATATACGCTTACATTACACGATAATTCAGTCGGTTTAAAAACATATTTGTGACATTCGAAAAATAAAAATGAGCACGGCGGGTGTAGGTAGAAGAAGAAATGGATAGATAATTCTGACCATTGGTGCCTTGAATGGAAAATACAGTCAGTCGGTAGGGGCAGATACTGAATTAATCACAGTGCAGAGATCATTTAAGAAGAAAGAAATTGAGTAGGGCGTTCGCCAACGGTCATACCCCGTTGAATACACCGGTTCTCGTCCGTTCACCGAAGTTAAGCAACGTCGGGCGCGGTCAGTACTTGGATGGGTGACCGCTTGGGAACACCGGGGTGCTGTTGTTGTGGCATCTCTTTTATTTTTTCTTCCTTCCCTTGTTAGTTTGAGCATGTTAGTTTTATTTTCCTTCTATTAGGTAAATAAAAATCGATTTACCAGGGCGTCGCTGATAAAAAACGATTTTTGTGGTTGCAGAGAAAATTATTTTCTTCTCGATTAGCTGTTCATCAGAGGTGAGACGTGTAAAAATTACTCAGGTTTCAGTCAGGATAATAAGGAAACTCGTACAAAAACTAAGAAATAGCGGATCTCGGCCTATCAGACGAAAGTCGTAAGACTCAGTGCGAGAGGCGAGTAATATTCTTAGGTGGTAATCGAAGGTGGAGATGAGAGAAACTGCAGTAACTACGTGATCTCAATAGAACACCTGGCGAATACTGAAAGTCGAGAAGGATTGCTGCCAAGTGATCACGAATTTGTTGACGATTAATTTGACTGTTAAAGTACGTTGGGTAAGTTCTTGTTACAGCGAATTGTGCAAGCAGTTACGTCCAGTGTAATTCAAATGCAACAGATCCCGTACTGCCTTTGTTTACTGCTGTGATTGTGGACGCTGCTACTGGACAAAGAATACAATTATATCGTGGCATAATTTAAAATGATAATAGGCATACGCAGAGTACATTTGGTCCAGTCGGGTAAGGTTTGTTCCTTACTGTTGTAGTCCTACTTGTACCAAACTAAATAAAATATGCATTTGACTGGATTGAAATGCATTACATAGAGAAGAGGCAACGGCAACGTTTGCACTGCCGGGAAGACAACAGAAATTGAAATTCGTTAATATTAGGGTCTCGTCTGAATATGTTATATAAAAGTGATTCTGCACACAGTTGAAATTTATTTCATTTCCTATTTTCCACGAGGACCGTTTGCCGTTCGTACGAGTGCGTGGCAACGCGCGGTTGAATTTGACAATCTCAAAAAATACGCACAGACGTAAAAACGGAAAGTGTACCGAAACGTTTGTAGTTAAATAAAATAAGTACCATTTGAAATAGGTGGGCTTTAGTTTGTCGAGACACATATTTTATAATATGTGTGCGTTTTCCTGAAGACCGTTCTGTGCGTTATGACAGAGTAACTGACGTCACATAAAACAAACTGACTCTTTTAGTTGCGGATTAAACTCAAGTCTGCATGTACAAAGAATAACCTACTTATGTACTTCGCACCGTACATAATATCTAAGATGAATGAAATTGGGAAGAGCGTTCGCCAACGGCCATACCACGTTGAATACACCGGTTCTCGTCCGATCACCGAAGTTAAGCAACGTCGGGCCCGGTCAGTACTTAGATGGGTGACCGCTTGGGAACACCGGGTGCAGTTGGCGTCTCTTTTGTTACTCGTTCCCTCCACAAAATGTGCTTGTTTTAATGTCAAATTTATTTACAATTAATCCGCGCGCGCCCACTGCAAATAATTTTGGAATATTTCGGACAATTTTTTGTTTCTTCTGGATAATAATTTTTTACTTATATCTATGAGGTTACGAGTATTGTTGTACCGTGACGTGTAGAAAGAATAAGCACGTTCACAATAAGCATCCAAGACAGTTTGGGCAAAGGCGTCGTGAGCGCAAACTGTTGCCGGCCGCAGTGTTCTTCAAACAGTAAATTTTGACAGATTCCGTTAATTGTCGTCACATTGTTTATGATTACTCAAGCCTGTTTACTGTAGCAAAACAACGTGCGAGCACATACGTTGTTGGTACGCGATAGGAGCGAATAAAAGAAATAATAGGATTGATCTAACCTCAGCATGCAGTGGTCTACGGTAATAAGGTTGCCTAATAGGCGTACATGTAGCGTCTTTTAAAACGATTCCATGAACGGTAAGGAAACATTCCATTCGTCTAGAAAATCGCAATAAATCATGATTACTGTAATTTTAACGTCTACGAATCGTATATATTTTTCTAACATCGAAACAATGATCCGGATAAATCTCTTGCGATATTTCGTACTAATAAACTGAATTATTTTGGATTCTATGGAAACACATGGAAACAGTTTTACAACTCAGTATCAACAACGGAGTATTCTGTTGAAAACTGGATGGGTTTTAGGAGGGGTAAAATATAAATTTATAGTAATATATAAAACAAAATCAAAGCACATAATTAAAATTTGAAAAATTCTATTAATTCCTTTAATAAGTAGTGGATTATTAATATTTAAAAGTGTTAATGTCTTAGATGTGCGTTTGTGTTTTTGTTAAATTCAAGTTAACTCGGAATTTTTTGAAAAATAATCTCTCTGACCGATGCAATTTTAATGCTATTATTATTCTTCAGTCAGTCGGTGGGTAGTTATAGCTTAATAACGTGTTGCGTATGGAGTGAATTCTAAGTTCTTATTTAGACGATTTTCATTTTTAGCGAAAAACGTCAGTCAATTGCATTGCAGCAGAACTCAGTAAGTGGTGGTCTTAACTAAGGAAATATAAGCTCTACACTCTACTGAGGCGTATCAGATTAATTGGTAAATGTCATGTATAGTCCAAATTGTTGACTTGTCAAAAAAATTGACATTTAAATCTGCACTGGGGTTTGTGTGAAATAACTTAATAAATTAAATAAACTTCAATTTTTAACATGCTACTAGCAAAACA
Source organism: Magicicada septendecula (assembly GCA_034769895.1). Lineage (NCBI taxonomy): Eukaryota > Metazoa > Arthropoda > Insecta > Hemiptera > Cicadidae > Magicicada > Magicicada septendecula. The sequence goes on along the minus strand of CM068375.1, from coordinate 147,781,626 downwards.
GTTTCTCAAGCAGTCAGGAGAGAAAAAAGTAATTTCCGTTTAAGATAATTGTCCATGGCTTCCATCTTCATCCCTGGACTGGCTGTATGCAGAAACGCTCACGAGCAAAATATACGCTTACATTACACGATAATTCAGTCGGTTTAAAAACATATTTGTGACATTCGAAAAATAAAAATGAGCACGGCGGGTGTAGGTAGAAGAAGAAATGGATAGATAATTCTGACCATTGGTGCCTTGAATGGAAAATACAGTCAGTCGGTAGGGGCAGATACTGAATTAATCACAGTGCAGAGATCATTTAAGAAGAAAGAAATTGAGTAGGGCGTTCGCCAACGGTCATACCCCGTTGAATACACCGGTTCTCGTCCGTTCACCGAAGTTAAGCAACGTCGGGCGCGGTCAGTACTTGGATGGGTGACCGCATGGGAACACCGGGGTGCTGTTGTTGTGGCATCTCTTTTATTTTTTCTTCCTTCCCTTGTTAGTTTGAGCATGTTAGTTTTATTTTCCTTCTATTAGGTAAATAAAAATCGATTTACCAGGGCGTCGCTGATAAAAAACGATTTTTGTGGTTGCAGAGAAAATTATTTTCTTCTCGATTAGCTGTTCATCAGAGGTGAGACGTGTAAAAATTACTCAGGTTTCAGTCAGGATAATAAGGAAACTCGTACAAAAACTAAGAAATAGCGGATCTCGGGCTATCAGACGAAAGTCGTAAGACTCAGTGCGAGAGGCGAGTAATATTCTTAGGTGGTAATCGAAGGTGGAGATGAGAGAAACTGCAGTAACTACATGATCTCAATAGAACACCTGGCGAATACTGAAAGTCGAGAAGGATTGCTGCCAAGTGATCACGAATTTGTTGACGATTAATTTGACTGTTAAAGTACGTTGGGTAAGTTCTTGTTACAGCGAATTGTGCAAGCAGTTACGTCCAGTGTAATTCAAATGCAACAGATCCCGTACTGCCTTTGTTTACTGCTGTGATTGTGGACGCTGCTACTGGACAAAGAATACAATTATATCGTGGCATAATTTAAAATGATAATAGGCATACGCAGAGTACATTTGGTCCAGTCGGGTAAGGTTTGTTCCTTACTGTTGTAGTCCTACTTGTACCAAACTAAATAAAATATGCATTTAACTGGATTGAAATGCATTACATAGAGAAGAGGCAACGGCAACGTTTGCACTGCCGGGAAGACAACAGAAATTGAAATTCGTTAATATTAGGGTCTCGTCTGAATATGTTACATAAAAGTGATTCTGCACACAGTTGAAATTTATTTCATTTCCTTGTTTCCACGTGGACCGTTTGCCGTTCGTACGAGTGCGTGGCAACGCGCGGTTGAATTTGACAATCTCAAAAAATACGCACAGACGTAAAAACGGAAAGTGTACCGAAACGTTTGTAGTTAAATAAAATAAGTACCATTTGAAATAGGTGGGCTTTAGTTTGTCGAGACACATATTTTATAATATGTGTGCGTTTTCCTGAAGACCGTTCTGTGCGTTATGACAGAGTAACTGACGACACATAAAACACACTGACTGCTTTAGTTGCGGATTAAACTCAAGTCTGCATGTACAAAGAATAACCTACTTATGTACTTCGCACCGTACATAATATCTAAGATGAATGAAATTGGGAAGAGCGTTCGCCAACGGCCATACCACGTTGAATACACCGGTTCTCGTCCGATCACCGAAGTTAAGCAACGTCGGGCCCGGTCAGTACTTAGATGGGTGACCGCTTGGGAACACCGGGTGCAGTTGGCGTCTCTTTTGTTACTCGTTCCCTCCACAAAATGTGCTTGTTTTAATGTCAAATTTATTTACAATTAATCCGCGCGCGCCCACTGCAAATAATTTTGGAATATTTCGGACAATTTTTTGTTTCTTCTGGATTATAATTTTTTACTTATATCTATGAGGTTACGAGTATTGTTGTACCGTGACGTGTAGAAAGAATAAGCACGTTCACAATAAGCATCCAAGACAGTTTGGGCAAAGGCGTCGTGAGCGCAAACTGTTGCCGGCCACAGTGTTCTTCAAACAGTAAATTTTGACAGATTCCGTTAATTGTCGTCACATTGTTTATGATTACTCAAGTCTGTTTACTGTGGCAAAACAACGTGCGAGCACATACGTTGTTGGTACGCGATAGGAGCGAATAAAAGAAATAATAGGATAGATCTAACCTCAGCATGCAGTGGTCTACGGTAATAAGGTTGCCTAATAGGCGTACATGTAGCGTCTTTTAAAACGATTCCATGAACGGTAAGGAAACATTCCATTCGTCTAGAAAATCGCAATAAATCATGATTACTGTAATTTTAACGTCTACGAATCGTATATATTTTTCTAAAATCGAAACAATGATCCGGATAAATCTCTTGCGATATTTCGTACTAATAAACTGAATTATTTTGGATTCTATGGAAACAAATGGAAACAGTTTTACAACTCAGTATCAACAACGGAGTATTCTGTTGAAAACTGGATGGGTTTTAGGAGGGGTAAAATATAAATTTATAGTAATATATAAAACAAAATCAAAGCACATAATTAAAATTTGAAAAATTCTATTAATTCCTTTAATAAGTAGTGGATTATTAATATTTCAAGTGTTAATGTCTTAGATGTGCGTTTGTGTTTTTGTTAAATTCAAGTTAACTCGGAATTTTTTGAAAAATAATCTCTCTGACCGATGCAATTTTAATGCTATTTTTATTCTTCAGTCAGTCGGTGGGTAGTTATAGCTTAATAACGTTTTGCGTATGGAGTGAATTCTAAGTTCTTATTTAGACGATTTTCATTTTTAGCGAAAAACGTCAGTCAATTGCATTGCAGCAGAACTCAGTAAGTGGTGGTCTTAACTAAGGGAATATACGCTCTACACTCTACTGAGGCGTATCAGATTAATTGGTAAATGACATGTATAGTCTAAATTGTTGACTTGTCAAAAAAATTGACATTTAAATCTGCACTGGGGTTTGTGTGAAATAACTTAATAAATTAAATAAACTTCAATTTTTAACATGCTACTAGCAAAACGGTTTCTCAAGAAGTCAGGTGAGAAAAAAGTAATTTCCGTTTAAGATAATTGTCCATGGCTTCCATCTTCATCCCTGGACTGGCTGTATGCAGAAACGCTCACGAGCAAAATATACGCTTACATTACACGATAATTCAGTCGGTTTAAAAACATATTTGTGACATTCGAAAAATAAAAATGAGCACGGCGGGTGTAGGTAGAAGAAGAAATGGATAGATAATTCTGACCATTGGTGCCTTGAATGGAAAATACAGTCAGTCGGTAGGGGCAGATACTGAATTAATCACAGTGCAGAGATCATTTAAGAAGAAAGAAATTGAGTAGGGCGTTCGCCAACGGTCATACCACGTTGAATACACCGGTTCTCGTCCGATCACCGAAGTTAAGCAACGTCGGGCACGGTCAGTACTTGGAAGGTTGACCGCTAGGGAACACCGGGGTGCTGTTGTTGTGGCATCTCTTATATTTTTTCTTCCTTCCCTTGTTTGGTTGAACATCTTAGTTTTATTTTCCTTCTATTAGGTAAATAAAAATCGATTTACCAGGGCGTCGCTGATAAAAAACGATTTTTGTGGTTGCAGAGAAAATTATTTTCTTCTCGATTAGCTGTTCATCAGAGGTGAGACGTGTAAAAATTACTCAGGTTTCAGTCAGGATAATAAGGAAACTCGTACAAAAACTAAGAAATAGCGGATCTCGGCCTATCAGACGAAAGTCGTAAGACTCAGTGCTAGAGGCGAGTAATATTCTTAGGTGGTAATCGAAGGTGGAGATGAGAGAAACTGCAGTAACTACGTGATCTCAATAGAACACCTGGCGAATACTGAAAGTCGAGAAGGATTGCTGCCAAGTGATCACGAATTTGTTGACGATTAATTTGACTATTAAAGTACGTTGGGTAAGTTCTTGTCACAGCGAATTGTGCAAGCAGTTACGTCCAGTGTAATTCAAATGCAACAGATCCCGTACTGCCTTTGTTTACTGCTGTGATTGTGGACGCTGCTACTGGACAAAGAATACAATTATATCGTGGCATAATTTAAAATGATAATAGGCATACGCAGAGTACATTTGGTCCAGTCGGGTAAGGTTTGTTCCTTACTGTTGTAGTCCTACTTGTACCAAACTAAATAAAATATGCATTTGACTGGATTGAAATGCATTACATAGAGAAGAGGCAACGGCAACGTTTGCACTGCCGGGAAGACAACAGAAATTGAAATTCGTTAATATTAGGGTCTCGTCTGAATATGTTACATAAAAGTGATTCTGCACACAGTTGAAATTTATTTCATTTCCTTGTTTCCACGAGGACCGTTTGCCGTTCGTACGAGTGCGTGGCAACGCGCGGTTGAATTTGACAATCTCAAAAAATACGCACAGACGTAAAAACGGAAAGTGTACCGAAACGTTTGTAGTTAAATAAAATAAGTACCATTTGAAATAGGTGGGCTTTAGTTTGTCGAGACACATATTTTATAATATGTGTGCGTTTTCCTGAAGACCGTTCTGTGCGTTATGACAGAGTAACTGACGTCACATAAAACACACTGACTGCTTTAGTTGCGGATTAAACTCAAGTCTGCATGTACAAAGAATAACCTACTTATGTACTTCGCACCGTACATAATATCTAAGATGAATGAAATTGGGAAGAGCGTTCGCCAACGGCCATACCACGTTGAATACACCGGTTCTCGTCCGATCACCGAAGTTAAGCAACGTCGGGCCCGGTCAGTACTTAGATGGGTGACCGCTTGGGAACACCGGGTACAGTTGGCGTCTCTTTTGTTACTCGTTCCCTCCACAAAATGTGCTTGTTTTATTGTCAAATTTATTTACAATTAATCCGCGCGCGCCCACTGCAAATAATTTTGGAATATTTCGGACAATTTTTTGTTTCTTCTGGATTATAATTTTTTACTTATATCTATGAGGTTACGAGTATTGTTGTACCGTGACGTGTAGAAAGAATAAGCACGTTCACAATAAGCATCCAAGACAGTTTGGGCAAAGGCGTCGTGAGCGCAATCTGTTGCCGGCCGCAGTGTTCTTCAAACAGTAAATTTTGACAGATTCCGTTAATTGTCGTCACGTTGTTTATGATTACTCAAGCCTGTTTACTGTAGCAAAACAACGTGCGAGCACATACGTTGTTGGTACGCGATAGGAGCGAATAAAAGAAATAATAGGATAGATCTAACCTCAGCATGCAGTGGTCTACGGTAATAAGGTTGCCTAATAGGCGTACATGTAGCGTCTTTTAAAACGATTCCATGAACGGTAAGGAAACATTCCATTCGTCTAGAAAATCGCAATAAATCATGATTACTGTAATTTTAACGTCTACGAATCGTATATATTTTTCTAAAGTCGAAACAATGATCCGGATAAATCTCTTGCGATATTTCGTACTAATAAACTGAATTATTTTGGATTCTATGGAAACAAATGGAAACAGTTTTACAACTCAGTATCAACAACGGAGTATTCTGTTGAAAACTGGATGGGTTTTAGGAGGGGTAAAATATAAATTTATAGTAATATATAAAACAAAATCAAAGCACATAATTAAAATTTGAAAAATTCTATTAATTCCTTTAATAAGTAGTGGATTATTAATATTTAAAGTGTTAATGTCTTAGATGTGCGTTTGTGTTTTTGTTAAATTCAAGTTAACTCGGAATTTTTTGAAAAATAATCTCTCTGACCGATGCAATTTTAATGCTATTTTTATTCTTCAGTCAGTCGGTGGGTAGTTATAGCTTAATAACGTGTTGCGTATGGAGTGAATTCTAAGTTCTTATTTAGACGATTTTCATTTTTAGCGAAAAACGTCAGTCAATTGCATTGCAGCAGAACTCAGTAAGTGGTGGTCTTAACTAAGGGAACATACGCTCTACACTCTACTGAGGCGTATCAGATTAATTGGTAAATGACATGTATAGTCTAAATTGTTGACTTGTCAAAAAAATTGACATTTAATTCTGCACTGGGGTTTGTGTGAAATAACTTAATAAATTAAATAAACTTCAATTTTTAACATGCTACTAGCAAAACGGTTTCTCAAGAAGTCAGGTGAGAAAAAAGTAATTTCCGTTTAAGATAATTGTCCATGGCTTCCATCTTCATCCCTGGACTGGCTGTATGCAGAAACGCTCACGAGCAAAATATACGCTTACATTACACGATAATTCAGTCGGTTTAAAAACATATTTGTGACATTCGAAAAATAAAAATGAGCACGGCGGGTGTAGGTAGAAGAAGAAATGGATAGATAATTCTGACCATTGGTGCCTTGAATGGAAAATACAGTCAGTCGGTAGGGGCAGATACTGAATTAATCACAGTGCAGAGATCATTTAAGAAGAAAGAAATTGAGTAGGGCGTTCGCCAACGGTCATACCACGTTGAATACACCGGTTCTCGTCCGATCACCGAAGTTAAGCAACGTCGGGCCCGGTCAGTACTTGGAAGGTTGACCGCTAGGGAACACCGGGGTGCTGTTGTTGTGGCATCTCTTATATTTTTTCTTCCTTCCCTTGTTTGGTTGAACATCTTAGTTTTATTTTCCTTCTATTAGGTAAATAAAAATCGATTTACCAGGGCGTCGCTGATAAAAAACGATTTTTGTGGTTGCAGAGAAAATTATTTTCTTCTCGATTAGCTGTTCATCAGAGGTGAGACGTGTAAAAATTACTCAGGTTTCAGTCAGGATAATAAGGAAACTCGTACAAAAACTAAGAAATAGCGGATCTCGGCCTATCAGACGAAAGTCGTAAGACTCAGTGCTAGAGGCGAGTAATATTCTTAGGTGGTAATCGAAGGTGGAGATGAGAGAAACTGCAGTAACTACGTGATCTCAATAGAACACCTGGCGAATACTGAAAGTCGAGAAGGATTGCTGCCAAGTGATCACGAATTTGTTGACGATTAATTTGACTATTAAAGTACGTTGGGTAAGTTCTTGTCACAGCGAATTGTGCAAGCAGTTACGTCCAGTGTAATTCAAATGCAACAGATCCCGTACTGCCTTTGTTTACTGCTGTGATTGTGGACGCTGCTACTGGACAAAGAATACAATTATATCGTGGCATAATTTAAAATGATAATAGGCATACGCAGAGTACATTTGGTCCAGTCGGGTAAGGTTTGTTCCTTACTGTTGTAGTCCTACTTGTACCAAACTAAATAAAATATGCATTTGACTGGATTGAAATGCATTACATAGAGAAGAGGCAACGGCAACGTTTGCACTGCCGGGAAGACAACAGAAATTGAAATTCGTTAATATTAGGGTCTCGTCTGAATATGTTACATAAAAGTGATTCTGCACACAGTTGAAATTTATTTCATTTCCTATTTTCCACGAGGACCGTTTGCCGTTCGTACGAGTGCGTGGCAACGCGCGGTTGAATTTGACAATCTCAAAAAATACGCACAGACGTAAAAACGGAAAGTGTACCGAAACGTTTGTAGTTAAATAAAATAAGTACCATTTGAAATAGGTGGGCTTTAGTTTGTCGAGACACATATTTTATAATATGTGTGCGTTTTCCTGAAGACCGTTCTGTGCGTTATGACAGAGTAACTGACGTCACATAAAACACACTGACTGCTTTAGTTGCGGATTAAACTCAAGTCTGCATGTACAAAGAATAACCTACTTATGTACTTCGCACCGTACATAATATCTAAGATGAATGAAATTGGGAAGAGCGTTCGCCAACGGCCATACCACGTTGAATACACCGGTTCTCGTCCGATCACCGAAGTTAAGCAACGTCGGGCCCGGTCAGTACTTAGATGGGTGACCGCTTGGGAACACCGGGTACAGTTGGCGTCTCTTTTGTTACTCGTTCCCTCCACAAAATGTGCTTGTTTTATTGTCAAATTTATTTACAATTAAACCGCGCGCGCCCACTGCAAATAATTTTGGAATATTTCGGACAATTTTTTGTTTCTTCTGGATTATAATTTTTTACTTATATCTATGAGGTTACGAGTATTGTTGTACCGTGACGTGTAGAAAGAATAAGCACGTTCACAATAAGCATCCAAGACAGTTTGGGCAAAGGCGTCGTGAGCGCAAACTGTTGCCGGCCGCAGTGTTCTTCAAACAGTAAATTTTGACAGATTCCGTTAATTGTCGTCACGTTGTTTATGATTACTCAAGCCTGTTTACTGTAGCAAAACAACGTGCGAGCACATACGTTGTTGGTACGCGATAGGAGCGAATAAAAGAAATAATAGGATAGATCTAACCTCAGCATGCAGTGGTCTACGGTAATAAGGTTGCCTAATAGGCGTACATGTAGCGTCTTTTAAAACGATTCCATGAACGGTAAGGAAACATTCCATTCGTCTAGAAAATCGCAATAAATCATGATTACTGTAATTTTAACGTCTACGAATCGTATATATTTTTCTAAAGTCGAAACAATGATCCGGATAAATCTCTTGCGATATTTCGTACTAATAAACTGAATTATTTTGGATTCTATGGAAACAAATGGAAACAGTTTTACAACTCAGTATCAACAACGGAGTATTCTGTTGAAAACTGGATGGGTTTTAGGAGGGGTAAAATATAAATTTATAGTAATATATAAAACAAAATCAAAGCACATAATTAAAATTTGAAAAATTCTATTAATTCCTTTAATAAGTAGTGGATTATTAATATTTAAAGTGTTAATGTCTTAGATGTGCGTTTGTGTTTTTGTTAAATTCAAGTTAACTCGGAATTTTTTGAAAAATAATCTCTCTGACCGATGCAATTTTAATGCTATTTTTATTCTTCAGTCAGTCGGTGGGTAGTTATAGCTTAATAACGTGTTGCGTATGGAGTGAATTCTAAGTTCTTATTTAGACGATTTTCATTTTTAGCGAAAAACGTCAGTCAATTGCATTGCAGCAGAACTCAGTAAGTGGTGGTCTTAACTAAGGGAACATACGCTCTACACTCTACTGAGGCGTATCAGATTAATTGGTAAATGACATGTATAGTCTAAATTGTTGACTTGTCAAAAAAATTGACATTTAATTCTGCACTGGGGTTTGTGTGAAATAACTTAATAAATTAAATAAACTTCAATTTTTAACATGCTACTAGCAAAACGGTTTCTCAAGAAGTCAGGTGAGAAAAAAGTAATTTCCGTTTAAGATAATTGTCCATGGCTTCCATCTTCATCCCTGGACTGGCTGTATGCAGAAACGCTCACGAGCAAAATATACGCTTACATTACACGATAATTCAGTCGGTTTAAAAACATATTTGTGACATTCGAAAAATAAAAATGAGCACGGCGGGTGTAGGTAGAAGAAGAAATGGATAGATAATTCTGACCATTGGTGCCTTGAATGGAAAATACAGTCAGTCGGTAGGGGCAGATACTGAATTAATCACAGTGCAGAGATCATTTAAGAAGAAAGAAATTGAGTAGGGCGTTCGCCAACGGTCATACCACGTTGAATACACCGGTTCTCGTCCGATCACCGAAGTTAAGCAACGTCGGGCCCGGTCAGTACTTGGAAGGTTGACCGCTAGGGAACACCGGGGTGCTGTTGTTGTGGCATCTCTTATATTTTTTCTTCCTTCCCTTGTTTGGTTGAACATCTTAGTTTTATTTTCCTTCTATTAGGTAAATAAAAATCGATTTACCAGGGCGTCGCTGATAAAAAACGATTTTTGTGGTTGCAGAGAAAATTATTTTCTTCTCGATTAGCTGTTCATCAGAGGTGAGACGTGTAAAAATTACTCAGGTTTCAGTCAGGATAATAAGGAAACTCGTACAAAAACTAAGAAATAGCGGATCTCGGCCTATCAGACGAAAGTCGTAAGACTCAGTGCTAGAGGCGAGTAATATTCTTAGGTGGTAATCGAAGGTGGAGATGAGAGAAACTGCAGTAACTACGTGATCTCAATAGAACACCTGGCGAATACTGAAAGTCGAGAAGGATTGCTGCCAAGTGATCACGAATTTGTTGACGATTAATTTGACTGTTAAAGTACGTTGGGTAAGTTCTTGTTACAGCGAATTGTGCAAGCAGTTACGTCCAGTGTAATTCAAATGCAACAGATCCCGTACTGCCTTTGTTTACTGCTGTGATTGTGGACGCTGCTACTGGACAAAGAATACAATTATATCGTGGCATAATTTAAAATGATAATAGGCATACGCAGAGTACATTTGGTCCAGTCGGGTAAGGTTTGTTCCTTACTGTTGTAGTCCTACTTGTACCAAACTAAATAAAATATGCATTTGACTGGATTGAAATGCATTACATAGAGAAGAGGCAACGGCAACGTTTGCACTGCCGGGAAGACAACAGAAATTGAAATTCGTTAATATTAGGGTCTCGTCTGAATATGTTACATAAAAGTGATTCTGCACACAGTTGAAATTTATTTCATTTCCTATTTTCCACGAGGACCGTTTGCCGTTCGTACGAGTGCGTGGCAACGCGCGGTTGAATTTGACAATCTCAAAAAATACGCACAGACGTAAAAACGGAAAGTGTACCGAAACGTTTGTAGTTAAATAAAATAAGTACCATTTGAAATAGGTGGGCTTTAGTTTGTCGAGACACATATTTTATAATATGTGTGCGTTTTCCTGAAGACCGTTCTGTGCGTTATGACAGAGTAACTGACGTCACATAAAACACACTGACTGCTTTAGTTGCGGATTAAACTCAAGTCTGCATGTACAAAGAATAACCTACTTATGTACTTCGCACCGTACATAATATCTAAGATGAATGAAATTGGGAAGAGCGTTCGCCAACGGCCATACCACGTTGAATACACCGGTTCTCGTCCGATCACCGAAGTTAAGCAACGTCGGGCCCGGTCAGTACTTAGATGGGTGACCGCTTGGGAACACCGGGTACAGTTGGCGTCTCTTTTGTTACTCGTTCCCTCCACAAAATGTGCTTGTTTTAATGTCAAATTTATTTACAATTAATCCGCGCGCGCCCACTGCAAATAATTTTGGAATATTTCGGACAATTTTTGTTTCTTCTGGATTATAATTTTTTACTTATATCTATGAGGTTACGAGTATTGTTGTACCGTGACGTGTAGAAAGAATAAGCACGTTCACAATAAGCATCCAAGACAGTTTGGGCAAAGGCGTCGTGAGCGCAAACTGTTGCCGGCCGCAGTGTTCTTCAAACAGTAAATTTTGACAGATTCCGTTAATTGTCGTCACGTTGTTTATGATTACTCAAGCCTGTTTACTGTAGCAAAACAACGTGCGAGCACATACGTTGTTGGTACGCGATAGGAGCGAATAAAAGAAATAATAGGATAGATCTAACCTCAGCATGCAGTGGTCTACGGTAATAAGGTTGCCTAATAGGCGTACATGTAGCGTCTTTTAAAACGATTCCATGAACGGTAAGGAAACATTCCATTCGTCTAGAAAATCGCAATAAATCATGATTACTGTAATTTTAACGTCTACGAATCGTATATATTTTTCTAAAATCGAAACAATGATCCGGATAAATCTCTTGCGATATTTCGTACTAATAAACTGAATTATTTTGGATTCTATGGAAACAAATGGAAACAGTTTTACAACTCAGTATCAACAACGGAGTATTCTGTTGAAAACTGGATGGGTTTTAGGAGGGGTAAAATATAAATTTATAGTAATATATAAAACAAAATCAAAGCACATAATTAAAATTTGAAAAATTCTATTAATTCCTTTAATAAGTAGTGGATTATTAATATTTAAAGTGTTAATGTCTTAGATGTGCGTTTGTGTTTTTGTTAAATTCAAGTTAACTCGGAATTTTTTGAAAAATAATCTCTCTGACCGATGCAATTTTAATGCTATTTTTATTCTTCAGTCAGTCGGTGGGTAGTTATAGCTTAATAACGTGTTGCGTATGGAGTGAATTCTAAGTTCTTATTTAGACGATTTTCATTTTTAGCGAAAAACGTCAGTCAATTGCATTGCAGCAGAACTCAGTAAGTGGTGGTCTTAACTAAGGAAACATACGCTCTACACTCTACTGAGGCGTATCAGATTAATTGGTAAATGACATGTATAGTCTAAATTGTTGACTTGTCAAAAAAATTGACATTTAAATCTGCACTGGGGTTTGTGTGAAATAACTTAATAAATTAAATAAACTTCAATTTTTAACATGCTACTAGCAAAACAGTTTCTCAAGCAGTCAGGAGAGAAAAAAGTAATTTCCGTTTAAGATAATTGTCCATGGCTTCCATCTTCATCCCTGGACTGGCTGTATGCAGAAACGCTCACTAGCAAAATATACACTTACATTACACGATAATTCAGTCGGTTTAAAAACATATTTGTGACATTCGAAAAATAAAAATGAGCACGGCGGGTGTAGGTATAAGAAGAAATGGATAGATAATTCTGACCATTGGTGCCTTGAATGGAAAATACAGTCAGTCGGTAGGGGCAGATACTGAATTAATCACAGTGCAGAGATCATTTAAGAAGAAAGAAATTGAGTAGGGCGTTCGCCAACGGTCATACCACGTTGAATACACCGGTTCGCGTCGAATCAACGAAGTTAAGCAACGTCGGGCCCGGTTAGTACTTGGATGGGTGAATGCTTGGCAACACCGGGGTGCTGTTGTTGTGGCATCTCTTTTATTTTTTCTTCCTTCCCTTGTTTGGTTGAACATCTTAGTTTTATTTTCCTTCTATTAGGTAAATAAAAATCGATTTACCAGGGCGTCGCTGATAAAAAACGATTTTTGTGGTTGCACAGAAAATTATTTTCTTCTCTATTAGCTGTTCATCAGAGGTCAGACGTGTAAAAATTACTCAGGTTTCAGTCAGGATAATAAGGAAACTCGTACAAAAACTAAGAAATAGCGGATCTCGGCCTATCAGACGAAAGTCGTAAGACTCAGTGCGAGAGGCGAGTAATATTCTTAGGTGGTAATCGAAGGTGGAGATGAAAGAAACTGCAGTAATTACGTGATCTCAATAGAACACCTGGCGAATACTGAAAGTCGAGAAGGATTGCTGCCAAGTGATCACGAATTTGTTGACGATTAAATTGACTGTTAAAGTACGTTGGGTAAGTTCTTGTTACAGCGAATTGTGCAAGCAGTTACGTCCAGTGTAATTCAAATGCAACAGATCCCGTACTGCCTTTGTTTACTGCTGTGATTGTGGACGCTGCTACTGGACAAAGAATACAATTATATCGTGGCATAATTTAAAATGATAATAGGCATACGCAGAGTACATTTGGTCCAGTCGGGTAAGGTTTGTTCCTTACTGTTGTAGTCCTACTTGTACCAAACTAAATAAAATATGCATTTGACTGGATTGAAATGCATTACATAGAGAAGAGGCAACGGCAACGTTTGCACTGCCGGGAAGACAACAGAAATTGAAATTCGTTAATATTAGGGTCTCGTCTGAATATGTTACATAAAAGTGATTCTGCACACAGTTGAAATTTATTTCATTTCCTATTTTCCACGAGGACCGTTTGCCGTTCGTACGAGTGCGTGGCAACGCGCGGTTGAATTTGACAATCTCAAAAAATACGCACAGACGTAAAAACGGAAAGTGTACCGAAACGTTTGTAGTTAAATAAAATAAGTACCATTTGAAATAGGTGGGCTTTAGTTTGTCGAGACACATATTTTATAATATGTGTGCGTTTTCCTGAAGACCGTTCTGTGCGTTATGACAGAGTAACTGACGTCACATAAAACACACTGACTGCTTTAGTTGCGGATTAAACTCAAGTCTGCATGTACAAAGAATAACCTACTTATGTACTTCGCACCGTACATAATATCTAAGATGAATGAAATTGGGAAGAGCGTTCGCCAACGGCCATACCACGTTGAATACACCGGTTCTCGTCCGATCACCGAAGTTAAGCAACGTCGGGCCCGGTCAGCACTTAGATGGGTGACCGCTTGGGAACACCGGGTGCAGTTGGCGTCTCTTTTGTTACTCGTTCCCTCCACAAAATGTGCTTGTTTTAATGTCAAATTTATTTACAATTAATCCGCGCGCGCCCACTGCAAATAATTTTGGAATATTTCGGTCAATTTTTTGTTTCTTCTGGATTATAATTTTTTACTTATATCTATGAGTTTACGAGTATTGTTGTACCGTGACGTGTAGAAAGAATAAGCACGTTCACAATAAGCATCCAAGACAGTTTGGGCAAAGACGTCGTGAGCGCAAACTGTTGCCGGCCGCAGTGTTCTTCAAACAGTAAATTTTGACAGATTCCGTTAATTGTCGTCACATTCTTTATGATTACTCAAGCCTGTTTACTGTAGCAAAACAACGTGCGAGCACATACGTTGTTGGTACGCGATAGGAGCGAATAAAAGAAATAATAGGATTGATCTAACCTCAGCATGCAGTGGTCTACGGTAATAAGGTTGCCTAATAGGCGTACATGTAGCGTCTTTTAATACGATTCCATGAACGGTAAGGAAACATTCCATTCGTCTAGAAAATCGCAATAAATCATGATTACTGTAACTTTAACGACTACGAATCGTATATATTTTTCTGAAATCGCAACAATGATCCGGATAAATCTCTTGCGTTATTTCATACTAATAAACTGAATTATTTTGGATTCTATGGAAACACATGGAAACAGTTTTACAACTCAGTATCAACAACGGAGTATTCTGTTGAAAACTGGATGGGTTTTAGGAGGGGTAAAATATAAATTTATAGTAATATATAAAACAAAATCAAAGCACATAATTAAAATTTGAAAAATTCTATTAATTCCTTTAATAAGTAGTGGATTATTAATATTTAAAGTGTTAATGTCTTAGATGTGCGTTTGTGTTTTTGTTAAATACAAGTTAACTCGGAATTTTTTGAAAAATAATCTCTCTGACCGATGCACTTTTAATGCTATTATTATTCTTCAGTCAGTCGGTGGGTAGTTATGGCTTAATAACCTGTTGCGTATGGAGTGAATTCTAAGTTCTTATTTAGACGATTTTCATTTTTAGCGAAAAACGTTAGTCAATTGCATTGCAGCAGAACTCAGTAAGTGGTGGTCTTAACTAAGGAAATATACGCTCTACACTCTACTGAGGCGTATCAGATTAATTGGTAAATGACATGTATAGTCTAAATTGTTGACTTGTCAAAAAATTGACATTTAAATCTGCACTGGGGTTTGTGTGAAATAACTTAATAAATTAAATATACTTCAATTTTTAACATGCTACTAGCAAAACAGTTTCTCAAGAAGTCAGGTGAGAAAAAAGTAATTTCGGTTTAAGATAATTGTCCATGGCTTCCATCTCCATCCCTGGACTGGCTGTATGCAGAAACGCTCACTAGCAAAATATACACTTACATTACACGATAATTCAGTTGGTTTAAAAACATATTTGTGACATTCGAAAAATAAAAATGAGCACGGCGGGTGTAGGTAGAAGAAGAAATGGATAGATAATTCTGACCATTGGTGCCTTGAATGGAAAATACAGTCAGTCGGTAGGGGCAGATACTGAATTAATCACAGTGCAGAGATCATTTAAGAAGAAAGAAATTGAGTAGGGCGTTCGCCAACTGTCATACCACGTTGAATACACCGGTTCTCGTCCGATCACCGAAGTTAAGCAACGTCGGGCCCGGTCAGTACTTGGAAGGTTGACCGCTTGGGAACACCAAGGTGCTGTTGTTGTGGCATCTCTTATATTTTTTCTTCCTTCCCTTGTTTGGCTGAACATCTTAGTTTTATTTTCCTTCTATTAGGTAAATAAAAATCGATTTACCAGGGCGTCGCTGATAAAAAACGATTTTTGTGGTTGCACAGAAAATTATTTTCTTCTCTATTAGCTGTTCATCAGAGGTCAGACGTGTAAAAATTACTCAGGTTTCAGTCAGGATAATAAGGAAACTCGTACAAAAACTAAGAAATAGCGGATCTCGGCCTATCACACGAAAGTCGTAAGACTCAGTGCGAGAGGCGAGTAATATTCTTAGGTGGTAATCGAAGGTGGAGATGAGAGAAACTGCAGTAATTACGTGATCTCAATAGAACACCTGGCGAATACTGAAAGTCGAGAAGGATTGCTGCCAAGTGATCACAAATTTGTTGACGATTAAATTGACTGTTAAAGTATGTTGCGTAAGTTCTTGTTACAGCGAATTGTGCAACAGTTACGTACAGTGTAATTCAAATGCAACAGATCCCGTACTGCCTTTGTTTACTGCTGTGATTATGGACGCTGCTACTGGACAAAGAAGACAATTACATCGTGGCATAATTTAAAATGATAATAGGCATACGCAGAGTACATTTGGTCCAGTCGGGTAATGTTTGTTCCTTACTGTTGTAGTCCTACTTGTACCAAACTAAATAAAATATGCATTTGACTGGATTGAAATGCATTACATAGAGAAGAGGCAACGGCAGCGTTTGCACTGCCGGGAAGACAACAGAAATTGAAATTCGTTAATATTAGGGTCTCGTCTGAATATGTTACATAAAAGTGATTCTGCACACAGTTGAAATTTATTTCATTTCCTATTTTCCACGAGGACCGTTTGCCGTTCGTACGAGTGCGTGGCAACGCGCGGTTGAATTTGACAATCTCAAAAAATACGCACAGACGTAAAAACGGAAAGTGTACCGAAACGTTTGTAGTTAAATAAAATAAGTACCATTTGAAATAGGTGGGCTTTAGTTTGTCGAGACACATATTTTATAATATGTGTGCGTTTTCCTGAAGACCGTTCTGTGCGTTATGACAGAGTAACTGACGTCACATAAAACACACTGACTGGTTTAGTTGCGGATTAAACTCAAGTCTGCATGTACAAAGAATAACCTACTTATGTACTTCGCACCGTACATAATATCTAAGATGAATGAAATTGGGAAGAGCGTTCGCCAACGGCCATACCACGTTGAATACACCGGTTCTCGTCCGATCACCGAAGTTAAGCAACGTCGGGCCCGGTCAGCACTTAGATGGGTGACCGCTTGGGAACACCGGGTGCAGTTGGCGTCTCTTTTGTTAATCGTTCCCTCCACAAAATGTGCTTGTTTTAATGTCAAATTTATTTACAATTAATCCGCGCGCGCCCACTGCAAATAATTTTGGAATATTTCGGACAATTTTTTGTTTCTTCTGGATTATAATTTTTTACTTATATCTATGAGGTTACGAGTATTGTTGTACCGTGACGTGTAGAAAGAATAAGCACGTTCACAATAAGCATCCAAGACAGTTTGGGCAAAGGCGTCGTGAGCGCAAACTGTTGCCGGCCGCAGTGTTCTTCAAACAGTAAATTTTGACAGATTCCGTTAATTGTCGTCACGTTGTTTATGATTACTCAAGCCTGTTTACTGTAGCAAAACAACGTGCGAGCACATACGTTGTTGGTACGCGATAGGAGCGAATAAAAGAAATAATAGGATAGATCTAACCTCAGCATGCAGTGGTCTACGGTAATAAGGTTGCCTAATAGGCGTACATGTAGCGTCTTTTAAAACGATTCCATGAACGGTAAGGAAACATTCCATTCGTCTAGAAAATCGCAATAAATCATGATTACTGTAATTTTAACGTCTACGAATCGTATATATTTTTCTAAAATCGAAACAATGATCCGGATAAATCTCTTGCGATATTTCTTACTAATAAACTGAATTATTTTGGATTCTATGGAAACAAATGGAAACAGTTTTACAACTCAGTATCAACAACGGAGTATTCTGTTGAA
This sequence comes from Magicicada septendecula, assembly GCA_034769895.1. Classification (NCBI taxonomy): domain Eukaryota; kingdom Metazoa; phylum Arthropoda; class Insecta; order Hemiptera; family Cicadidae; genus Magicicada; species Magicicada septendecula. Next base: position 147,763,824 of record CM068375.1, on the reverse strand, counting down.
AACTGGATGGGTTTTAGGAGGGGTAAAATATAAATTTATAGTAATATATAAAACAAAATCAAAGCACATAATTAAAATTTGAAAAATTCTATTAATTCCTTTAATAAGTAGTGGATTATTAATATTTCAAGTGTTAATGTCTTAGATGTGCGTTTGTGTTTTTGTTAAATTCAAGTTAACTCGGAATTTTTTGAAAAATAATCTCTCTGACCGATGCAATTTTAATGCTATTTTTATTCTTCAGTCAGTCGGTGGGTAGTTATAGCTTAATAACGTGTTGCGTATGGAGTGAATTCTAAGTTCTTATTTAGACGATTTTCATTTTTAGCGAAAAACGTCAGTCAATTGCATTGCAGCAGAACTCAGTAAGTGGTGGTCTTAACTAAGGGAACATACGCTCTACACTCTACTGAGGCGTATCAGATTAATTGGTAAATGACATGTATAGTCTAAATTGTTGACTTGTCAAAAAAATTGACATTTCATTCTGCACTGGGGTTTGTGTGAAATAACTTAATACATTAAATAAACTTCAATTTTTAACATGCTACTAGCAAAACAGTTTCTCAAGCAGTCAGGAGAGAAAAAAGTAATTTCCGTTTAAGATAATTGTCCATGGCTTCCATCTTCATCCCTGGACTGGCTGTATGCAGAAACGCTCACTAGCAAAATATACACTTACATTACACGATAATTCAGTCGGTTTAAAAACATATTTGTGACATTCGAAAAATAAAAATGAGCACGGCGGGTGTAGGTAGAAGAAGAAATGGATAGATAATTCTGACCATTGGTGCCTTGAATGGAAAATACAGTCAGTCGGTAGGGGCAGATACTGAATTAATCACAGTGCAGAGATCATTTAAGAAGAAAGAAATTGAGTAGGGCGTTCGCCAACGGTCATACCACGTTGAATACACCGGTTCGCGTCGAATCAACGAAGTTAAGCAACGTCGGGCCCGGTTAGTACTTGGATGAGTGACCGCTTGGCAACACCGGGGTGCTGTTGTTGTGGCATCTCTTTTATTTTTTCTTCCTTCCCTTGTTTGGTTGAACATCTTAGTTTTATTTTCCTTCTATTAGGTAAATAAAAATCGATTTACCAGGGCGTCACTGATAAAAAACGATTTTTGTGGTTGCACAGAAAATTATTTTCTTCTCGATTAGCTGTTCATCAGAGGTCAGACGTGTAAAAATTACTCAGGTTTCAGTCAGGATAATAAGGAAACTCGTACAAAAACTAAGAAATAGCGAATCTCGGCCTATCAGACGAAAGTCGTAAGACTCAGTGCGAGAGGCGAGTAATATTCTTAGGTGGTATTCGAAGGTGGAGATGAAAGAAACTGCAGTAATTACGTGATCTCAATAGAACACCTGGCGAATACTGAAAGTCGAGAAGGATTGCTGCCAAGTGATCACGAATTTGTTGACGATTAAATTGACTGTTAAAGTACGTTGGGTAAGTTCTTGTTACAGCGAATTGTGCAAGCAGTTACGTCCAGTGTAATTCAAATGCAACAGATCCCGTACTGCCTTTGTTTACTGCTGTGATTGTGGACGCTGCTACTGGACAAAGAATACAATTATATCGTGGCATAATTTAAAATGATAATAGGCATACGCAGAGTACATTTGGTCCAGTCGGGTAAGGTTTGTTCCTTACTGTTGTAGTCCTACTTGTACCAAACTAAATAAAATATGCATTTGACTGGATTGAAATGCATTACATAGAGAAGAGGCAACGGCAGCGTTTGCACTGCCGGGAAGACAACAGAAATTGAAATTCGTTAATATTAGGGTCTCGTCTGAATATGTTACATAAAAGTGATTCTGCACACAGTTGAAATTTATTTCATTTCCTTGTTTCCACGAGGACCGTTTGCCGTTCGTACGAGTGCGTGGCAACGCGCGGTTGAATTTGACAATCTCAAAAAATACGCACAGACGTAAAAACGGAAAGTGTACCGAAACGTTTGTAGTTAAATAAAATAAGTACCATTTGAAATAGGTGGGCTTTAGTTTGTCGAGACACATATTTTATAATATGTGTGCGTTTTCCTGAAGACCGTTCTGTGCGTTATGACAGAGTAACTGACGTCACATAAAACACACTGACTGCTTTAGTTGCGGATTAAACTCAAGTCTGCATGTACAAAGAATAACCTACTTATGTACTTCGCACCGTTCATAATATCTAAGATGAATGATATTGGGAAGAGCGTTCGCCAACGGCCATACCACGTTGAATACACCGGTTCTCGTCCGATCACCGAAGTTAAGCAACGTCGGGCCCGGTCAGTACTTAGATGGGTGACCGCTTGGGAACACCGGGTGCAGTTTGGCGTCTCTTTTGTTACTCGTTCCCTCCACAAAATGTGCTTGTTTTAATGTCAAATTTATTTACAATTAATCCGCGCGCGCCCACTGCAAATAATTTTGGAATATTTCGGACAATTTTTTGTTTCTTCTGGATTATAATTTTTTACTTATATCTATGAGGTTACGAGTATTGTTGTACCGTGACGTGTAGAAAGAATAAGCACGTTCACAATAAGCATCCAAGACAGTTTGGGCAAAGGCGTCGTGAGCGCAAACTGTTGCCGGCCGCAGTGTTCTTCAAACAGTAAATTTTGACAGATTCCGTTAATTGTCGTCACGTTGTTTATGATTACTCAAGCCTGTTTACTGTAGCAAAACAACGTGCGAGCACATACGTTGTTGGTACGCGATAGGAGCGAATAAAAGAAATAATAGGATAGATCTAACCTCAGCATGCAGTGGTCTACGGTAATAAGGTTGCCTAATAGGCGTACATGTAGCGTCTTTTAAAACGATTCCATGAACGGTAAGGAAACATTCCATTCGTCTAGAAAATCGCAATAAATCATGATTACTGTAATTTTAACGTCTACGAATCGTATATATTTTTCTAAAATCGAAACAATGATCCGGATAAATCTCTTGCGATATTTCTTACTAATAAACTGAATTATTTTGGATTCTATGGAAACAAATGGAAACAGTTTTACAACTCAGTATCAACAACGGAGTATTCTGTTGAAAACTGGATGGGTTTTAGGAGGGGTAAAATATAAATTTATAGTAATATATAAAACAAAATCAAAGCACATAATTAAAATTTGAAAAATTCTATTAATTCCTTTAATAAGTAGTGGATTATTAATATTTAAAGTGTTAATGTCTTAGATGTGCGTTTGTGTTTTTGTTAAATTCAAGTTAACTCGGAATTTTTTGAAAAATAATCTCTCTGACCGATGCAATTTTAATGCTATTTTTATTCTTCAGTCAGTCGGTGGGTAGTTATAGCTTAATAACGTGTTGCGTATGGAGTGAATTCTAAGTTCTTATTTAGACGATTTTCATTTTTAGCGAAAAACGTCAGTCAATTGCATTGCAGCAGAACTCAGTAAGTGGTGGTCTTAACTAAGGGAACATACGCTCTACACTCTACTGAGGCGTATCAGATTAATTGGTAAATGACATGTATAGTCTAAATTGTTGACTTGTCAAAAAAATTGACATTTAATTCTGCACTGGGGTTTGTGTGAAATAACTTAATAAATTAAATAAACTTCAATTTTTAACATGCTACTAGCAAAACAGTTTCTCAAGCAGTCAGGAGAGAAAAAAGTAATTTCCGTTTAAGATAATTGTCCATGGCTTCCATCTTCATCCCTGGACTGGCTGTATGCAGAAACGCTCACTAGCAAAATATACACTTACATTACACGATAATTCAGTCGGTTTAAAAACATATTTGTGACATTCGAAAAATAAAAATGAGCACGGCGGGTGTAGGTAGAAGAAGAAATGGATAGATAATTCTGACCATTGGTGCCTTGAATGGAAAATACAGTCAGTCGGTAGGGGCAGATACTGAATTAATCACAGTGCAGAGATCATTTAAGAAGAAAGAAATTGAGTAGGGCGTTCGCCAACGGTCATACCACGTTGAATACACCGGTTCGCGTCGAATCAACGAAGTTAAGCAACGTCGGGCCCGGTTAGTACTTGGATGGGTGACCGCTTGGCAACACCGGGGTGCTGTTGTTGTGGCATCTCTTTTATTTTTTCTTCCTTCCCTTGTTTGGTTGAACATCTTAGTTTTATTTTCCTTCTATTAGGTAAATAAAAATCGATTTACCAGGGCGTCACTGATAAAAAACGATTTTTGTGGTTGCACAGAAAATTATTTTCTTCTCGATTAGCTGTTCATCAGAGGTCAGACGTGTAAAAATTACTCAGGTTTCAGTCAGGATAATAAGGAAACTCGTACAAAAACTAAGAAATAGCGAATCTCGGCCTATCAGACGAAAGTCGTAAGACTCAGTGCGAGAGGCGAGTAATATTCTTAGGTGGTAATCGAAGGTGGAGATGAAAGAAACTGCAGTAATTACGTGATCTCAATAGAACACCTGGCGAATACTGAAAGTCGAGAAGGATTGCTGCCAAGTGATCACGAATTTGTTGACGATTAAATTGACTGTTAAAGTACGTTGGGTAAGTTCTTGTTACAGCGAATTGTGCAAGCAGTTACGTCCAGTGTAATTCAAATGCAACAGATCCCGTACTGCCTTTGTTTACTGCTGTGATTGTGGACGCTGCTACTGGACAAAGAATACAATTATATCGTGGCATAATTTAAAATGATAATAGGCATACGCAGAGTACATTTGGTCCAGTCGGGTAAGGTTTGTTCCTTACTGTTGTAGTCCTACTTGTACCAAACTAAATAAAATATGCATTTGACTGGATTGAAATGCATTACATAGAGAAGAGGCAACGGCAGCGTTTGCACTGCCGGGAAGACAACAGAAATTGAAATTCGTTAATATTAGGGTCTCGTCTGAATATGTTACATAAAAGTGATTCTGCACACAGTTGAAATTTATTTCATTTCCTTGTTTCCACGAGGACCGTTTGCCGTTCGTACGAGTGCGTGGCAACGCGCGGTTGAATTTGACAATCTCAAAAAATACGCACAGACGTAAAAACGGAAAGTGTACCGAAACGTTTGTAGTTAAATAAAATAAGTACCATTTGAAATAGGTGGGCTTTAGTTTGTCGAGACACATATTTTATAATATGTGTGCGTTTTCCTGAAGACCGTTCTGTGCGTTATGACAGAGTAACTGACGTCACATAAAACACACTGACTGCTTTAGTTGCGGATTAAACTCAAGTCTGCATGTACAAAGAATAACCTACTTATGTACTTCGCACCGTTCATAATCTCTAAGATGAATGATATTGGGAAGAGCGTTCGCCAACGGCCATACCACGTTGAATACACCGGTTCTCGTCCGATCACCGAAGTTAAGCAACGTCGGGCCCGGTCAGTACTTAGATGGGTGACCGCTTGGGAACACCGGGTGCAGTTTGGCGTCTCTTTTGTTACTCGTTCCCTCCACAAAATGTGCTTGTTTTAATGTCAAATTTATTTACAATTAATCCGCGCGCGCCCACTGCAATTAATTTTGGAATATTTCGGAAAATTTTTGTTTCTTCTGGATTATAATTTTTTACTTATATCTATGAGTTTACGAGTATTGTTGTACCGTGACGTGTAGAAAGAATAAGCACGTTCACAATAAGCATCCAAGACTGTTTGGGCAAAGACGTCGTGAGCGCAAACTGTTGCCGGCCGCAGTGTTCTTCAAACAGTAAATTTTGACAGATTCCGTTAATTGTCGTCACATTCTTTATGATTACTCAAGCCTGTTTACTGTAGCAAAACAACGTGCGAGCACATACGTTGTTGGTACGCGATAGGAGCGAATAAAAGAAATAATAGGATTGATCTAACCTCAGCATGCAGTGGTCTACGGTAATAAGGTTGCCTAATAGGCGTACATGTAGCGTCTTTTAAAACGATTCCATGAACGTTAAGGAAACATTCCATTCGTCTAGAAAATCGCAATAAATCATGATTACTGTAACTTTAACGACTACGAATCGTATATCTTTTTCTGAAATCGCAACAATGATCCGGATAAATCTCTTGCGATATTTCGTATTCTACTAATAAACTGAATTATTTTGGATTCTATGGAAACACATGGAAACAGTTTTACAACTCAGTATCAACAACGGAGTATTCTGTTGAAAACTGGATGGGTTTTAGGAGGGGTAAAATATAAATTTATAGTAATATATAAAACAAAATCAAAGCACATAATTAAAATTTGAAAAATTCTATTAATTCCTTTAATAAGTAGTGGATTATTAATATTTAAAGTGTTAATGTCTTAGATGTGAGTTTGTGTTTTTGTTAAATACAAGTTAACTCGGAATTTTTTGAAAAATAATCTCTCTGACCGATGCACTTTTAATGCTATTATTATTCTTCAGTCAGTCGGTGGGTAGTTATGGCTTAATAACCTGTTGCGTATGGAGTGAATTCTAAGTTCTTATTTAGACGATTTTCATTTTTAGCGAAAAACGTTAGTCAATTGCATTGTGGCAGAACTCAGTAAGTGGTGGTCTTAACTAAGGAAATATACGCTCTACACTCTACTGAGGCGTATCAGATTAATTGGTAAATGACATGTATAGTCTAAATTGTTGACTTGTCAAAAAAATTGACATTTAAATCTGCACTGGGGTTTGTGTGAAATAACTTAATAAATTAAATAAACTTCAATTTTTAACATGCTACTAGCAAAACAGTTTCTCAAGAAGTCAGGTGAGAAAAAAGTAATTTCCGTTTAAGATAATTGTCCATGGCTTCCATCTTCATCCCTGGACTGGCTGTATGCAGAAACGCTCACTAGCAAAATATACACTTACATTACACGATAATTCAGTCGGTTTAAAAACATATTTGTGACATTCGAAAAATAAAAATGAGCACGGCGGGTGTAGGTAGAAGAAGAAATGGATAGATAATTCTGACCATTGGTGCCTTGAATGGAAAATACAGTCAGTCGGTAGGGGCAGATACTGAATTAATCACAGTGCAGAGATCATTTAAGAAGAAAGAAAATGAGTAGGGCGTTCGCCAACGGTCATACCACGTTGAATACACCGGTTCTCGTCCGATCACCGAAGTTAAGCAACGTCGGGCCCGGTCAGTACTTGGAAGGTTGACCGCTTGGGAACACCAAGGTGCTGTTGTTGTGGCATCTCTTATATTTTTTCTTCCTTCCCTTGTTTGGCTGAACATCTTAGTTTTATTTTCCTTCTATTAGGTAAATAAAAATCGATTTACCAGGGCGTCGCTGATAAAAAACGATTTTTGTGGTTGCACAGAAAATTATTTTCTTCTCTATTAGCTGTTCATCAGAGGTCAGACGTGTAAAAATTACTCAGGTTTCAGTCAGGATAATAATGAAACTCGTACAAAAACTAAGAAATAGCGGATCTCGGCCTATCAGACGAAAGTCGTAAGACTCAGTGCGAGAGGCGAGTAATATTCTTAGGTGGTAATCGAAGGTGGAGATGAGAGAAACTGCAGTAATTACGTGATCTCAATAGAACACCTGGCGAATACTGAAAGTCGAGAAGGATTGCTGCCAAGTGATCACGAATTTGTTGACGATTAAATTGACTGTTAAAGTACGTTGGGTAAGTTCTTGTTACAGCGAATTGTGCAACAGTTACGTCCAGTGTAATTCAAATGCAACAGATCCCGTACTGCCTTTGTTTACTGCTGTGATTATGGACGCTGCTACTGGACAAAGTAGACAATTACATCGTGGCATAATTTAAAATGATAATAGGCATACGCAGAGTACATTTGGTCCAGTCGGGTAATGTTTGTTCCTTACTGTTGTAGTCCTACTTGTACCAAACTAAATAAAATATGCATTTGACTGGATTGAAATGCATTACATAGAGAAGAGTCAACAGCAACGTTTGCACTGCCGGGAAGACAACAGAAATTGAAATTCGTTAATATTAGGGTCTCGTCTGAATATGTTACATAAAAGTGATTCTGCACACAGTTGAAACGTGTTTCATTTCCTTGTTTCCACGAGGACCGTTTGCCGTTCGTACGAGTGCGTGGCAACGCGCGGTTGAATTTGACAATCTCAAAAAATACGCACAAACGTAAAAACTGAAAGTGTACCGAAACGTTTGTAGTTAAATAAAATAAGTACCATTTGAAATAGGTGGGCTTTAGTTTGTCGAGACACATATTTTATAATATGTGTGCGCTTTCCTGAAGACCGTTCTGTGCGTTATGACAGAGTAACTGACGACACATAAATCACACTGACTGCTTTAGTTGCGGATAAAACTCAAGTCTGCATGTACAAAGAATAACCTACTTATGTACTTCGCACCGTACATAATATCTAAGAAGAATGAAATTGGGAAGAGCGTTCGCCAACGGCCATACCACGTTGAATACACCGGTTCTCGTCCGATCACCGAAGTTAAGCAACGTCGGGCCCGGTCAGTACTTAGATGGGTGACCGCTTGGGAACACCGGGTGCAGTTGGCGTCTCTTTTGTTACTCGTTCCCTCCACAAAATGTGCTTGTTTTAATGTCAAATTTATTTACAATTAATCCGCGCGCGCCCACTGCAAATAATTTTGGAATATTTCGGAAAATTTTTTATTTCTTCTGGATTATAATTTTTTACTTATATCTATGAGTTTACGAGTATTGTTGTACCGTGACGTGTAGAAAGAATAAGCACGTTCACAATAAGCATCCAAGACAGTTTGGGCAAAGACGTCGTGAGCGCAAACTGTTGCCGGCCGCAGTGTTCTTCAAACAGTAAATTTTGACAGATTCCGTTAATTGTCGTCACATTGTTTATGATTACTCAAGCCTGTTTACTGTAGCAAAACAACGTGCGAGCACATACGTTGTTGGTACGCGATAGGAGCGAATAAAAGAAATAATAGGATAGATCTAACCTCAGCATGCAGTGGTCTACGGTAATAAGGTTGCTTAATAGGCGTACATGTAGCGTCTTTCAAAACGATTCCATGAACGTTAAGGAAACATTCCATTCGTCTAGAAAATCGCAATAAATCATGATTACTGTAATTTTAACGACTACGAATCGTATATATTTTTCTGAAATCGCAACAATGATCCGGATAAATCTCTTGCGATATTTCGTACTAATAAACTGAATTATTTTGGATTCTATGGAAACACATGGAAACAGTTTTACAACTCAGTATCAACAACGGAGTATTCTGTTGAAAACTGGATGGGTTTTAGGAGGGGTAAAATATAAATTTATAGTAATATATAAAACAAAATCAAAGCACATAATTAAAATTTGAAAAATTCTAATAATTCCTTTAATAAGTAGTGGATTATTAATATTTAAAGTGTTAATGTCTTAGATGTGCGTTTGTGTTTTTGTTAAATACAAGTTAACTCGGAATTTTTTGAAAAATAATCTCTCTGACCGATGCACTTTTAATGCTATTATTATTCTTCAGTCAGTCGGTGGGTAGTTATGGCTTAATAACCTGTTGCGTATGGAGTGAATTCTAAGTTCTTATTTAGACGATTTTCATTTTTAGCGAAAAACGTCAGTCAATTGCATTGCAGCAGAACTCAGTAAGTGGTGGTTTTAACTAAGGAAATATACGCTCTACACTCTACTGAGGCGTATCAGATTAATTGGTAAATGACATGTATAGTCTAAATTGTTGACTTGTCAAAAAAATTGACATTTAAATCTGCACTGGGGTTTGTGTGAAATAACTTAATAAATTAAATAAACTTCAATTTTTAACATGCTACTAGCAAAACAGTTTCTCAAGCAGTCAGGTGAGAAAAAAGTAATTTCCGTTTGAGATAATTGTCCATGGCTTCCATCTTCATCCCTGGACTGGCTGTATGCAGAAACGCTCACGAGCAAAATATACACTTACATTACACGATAATTCAGTCGGTTTAAAAACATATTTGTGACGTTCGAAAAATAAAAATGAGCACGGCGGGTGTAGGTAGAAGAAGAAATGGATAGATAATTCTGACCATTGGTGCCTTGAATGGAAAATACAGTCAGTCGGTAGGGACAGATACTGAATTAATCACAGTGCAGAGATCATTTAAGAAGAAAGAAATTGAGTAGGGCGTTCGCCAACTGTCATACCACGTTGAATACACCGGTTCTCGTCCGATCACCGAAGTTAAGCAACGTCGGGCCCGGTCAGTACTTGGAAGGTTGACCGCTTGGGAACACCGGGGTGCTGTTGTTGTGGCATCTCTTATATTTTTTCTTCCTTCCCTTGTTTGGCTGAACATCTTAGTTTTATTTTCCTTCTATTATGTTAATAAAAATCGATTTACCAGGGCGTCGCTGTTAAAAAACGATTTTTGTGGTTGCACAGAAAATTATTTTCTTCTCTATTAGCTGTTCATCAGAGGTCAGACGTGTAAAAATTACTCAGGTTTCAGTCAGGATAATAAGGAAACTCGTACAAAAACTAAGAAATACCGGATCTCGGCCTATCAGACGAAAGTCGTAAGACTCAGTGCGGGAGGCGAGTAATATTCTTAGGTGGTAATCGAAGGTGGAGATGAGAGAAACTGCAGTAATTACGTGATATCAATAGAACACCTGGCGAATACTGAAAGTCGAGAAGGATTGCTGCCAAGTGATCACGAATTTGTTGACGATTAAATTGACTGTTAAAGTACGTTGGGTAAGTTCTTGTTACAGCGAATTGTGCAAGCAGTTACGTCCAGTGTAATTCAAATGCAACAGATCCCGTACTGCCTTTGTTTACTGCTGTGATTATGGACGCTGCTACTGGACAAAGAAGACAATTACATCGTGGCATAATTTAAAATGATAATAGGCATACGCAGAGTACATTTGGTCCAGTCGGGTAAGGTTTGTTCCTTACTGTTGTAGTCCTACTTGTACCAAACTAAATAAAATATGCATTTGACTGGATTGAAATGCATTACATAGAGAAGAGTCAACAGCAACGTTTGCACTGCCGGGAAGACAACAGAAATTGAAATTCGTTAATATTAGGGTCTCGTCTGAATATGTTACATAAAAGTGATTCTGCACACAGTTGAAACGTGTTTCATTTCCTTGTTTCCACGAGGACCGTTTGCCGTTCGTACGAGTGCGTGGCAACGCGCGGTTGAATTTGACAATCTCAAAAAATACGCACAAACGTAAAAACTGAAAGTGTACCGAAACGTTTGTAGTTAAATAAAATAAGTACCATTTGAAATAGGTGGGCTTTAGTTTGTCGAGACACATATTTTATAATATGTGTGCGCTTTCCTGAAGACCGTTCTGTGCGTTATGACAGAGTAACTGACGACACATAAATCACACTGACTGCTTTAGTTGCGGATAAAACTCAAGTCTGCATGTACAAAGAATAACCTACTTATGTACTTCGCACCGTACATAATATCTAAGAAGAATGAAATTGGGAAGAGCGTTCGCCAACGGCCATACCACGTTGAATACACCGGTTCTCGTCCGATCACCGAAGTTAAGCAACGTCGGGCCCGGTCAGTACTTAGATGGGTGACCGCTTGGGAACACCGGGTGCAGTTGGCGTCTCTTTTGTTACTCGTTCCCTCCACAAAATGTGCTTGTTTTAATGTCAAATTTATTTACAATTAATCCGCGCGCGCCCACTGCAAATAATTTTGGAATATTTCGGAAAATTTTTTATTTCTTCTGGATTATAATTTTTTACTTATATCTATGAGTTTACGAGTATTGTTGTACCGTGACGTGTAGAAAGAATAAGCACGTTCACAATAAGCATCCAAGACAGTTTGGGCAAAGACGTCGTGAGCGCAAACTGTTGCCGGCCGCAGTGTTCTTCAAACAGTAAATTTTGACAGATTCCGTTAATTGTCGTCACATTGTTTATGATTACTCAAGCCTGTTTACTGTAGCAAAACAACGTGCGAGCACATACGTTGTTGGTACGCGATAGGAGCGAATAAAAGAAATAATAGGATAGATCTAACCTCAGCATGCAGTGGTCTACGGTAATAAGGTTGCTTAATAGGCGTACATGTAGCGTCTTTCAAAACGATTCCATGAACGTTAAGGAAACATTCCATTCGTCTAGAAAATCGCAATAAATCATGATTACTGTAACTTTAACGACTACGAATCGTATATCTTTTTCTGAAATAGCAACAATGATCCGGATAAATCTCTTGCGATATTTCGTATTCTACTAATAAACTGAATTATTTTGGATTCTATGGAAACACATGGAAACAGTTTTACAACTCAGTATCAACAACGGAGTATTCTGTTGAAAACTGGATGGGTTTTAGGAGGGGTAAAATATAAATTTATAGTAATATATAAAACAAAATCAAAGCACATAATTAAAATTTGAAAAATTCTAATAATTCCTTTAATAAGTAGTGGATTATTAATATTTAAAGTGTTAATGTCTTAGATGTGCGTTTGTGTTTTTGTTAAATACAAGTTAACTCGGAATTTTTTGAAAAATAATCTCTCTGACCGATGCACTTTTAATGCTATTATTATTCTTCAGTCAGTCGGTGGGTAGTTATGGCTTAATAACCTGTTGCGTATGGAGTGAATTCTAAGTTCTTATTTAGACGATTTTCATTTTTAGCGAAAAACGTCAGTCAATTGCATTGCAGCAGAACTCAGTAAGTGGTGGTCTTAACTAAGGAAATATACGCTCTACACTCTACTGAGGCGTATCAGATTAATTGGTAAATGACATGTATAGTCTAAATTGTTGACTTGTCAAAAAAATTGACATTTAAATCTGCACTGGGGTTTGTGTGAAATAACTTAATAAATTAAATAAACTTCAATTTTTAACATGCTACTAGCAAAACAGTTTCTCAAGCAGTCAGGTGAGAAAAAAGTAATTTCCGTTTGAGATAATTGTCCATGGCTTCCATCTTCATCCCTGGACTGGCTGTATGCAGAAACGCTCACGAGCAAAATATACACTTACATTACACGATAATTCAGTCGGTTTAAAAACATATTTGTGACGTTCGAAAAATAAAAATGAGCACGGCGGGTGTAGGTAGAAGAAGAAATGGATAGATAATTCTGACCATTGGTGCCTTGAATGGAAAATACAGTCAGTCGGTAGGGACAGATACTGAATTAATCACAGTGCAGAGATCATTTAAGAAGAAAGAAATTGAGTAGGGCGTTCGCCAACTGTCATACCACGTTGAATACACCGGTTCTCGTCCGATCACCGAAGTTAAGCAACGTCGGGCCCGGTCAGTACTTGGAAGGTTGACCGCTTGGGAACACCGGGGTGCTGTTGTTGTGGCATCTCTTATATTTTTTCTTCCTTCCCTTGTTTGGCTGAACATCTTAGTTTTATTTTCCTTCTATTATGTTAATAAAAATCGATTTACCAGGGCGTCGCTGTTAAAAAACGATTTTTGTGGTTGCACAGAAAATTATTTTCTTCTCTATTAGCTGTTCATCAGAGGACAGACGTGTAAAAATTACTCAGGTTTCAGTCAGGATAATAAGGAAACTCGTACAAAAACTAAGAAATAGCGGATCTCGGCCTATCAGACGAAAGTCGTAAGACTCAGTGCGGGAGGCGAGTAATATTCTTAGGTGGTAATCGAAGGTGGAGATGAGAGAAACTGCAGTAATTACGTGATATCAATAGAACACCTGGCGAATACTGAAAGTCGAGAAGGATTGCTGCCAAGTGATCACGAATTTGTTGACGATTAAATTGACTGTTAAAGTACGTTGGGTAAGTTCTTGTTACAGCGAATTGTGCAAGCAGTTACGTCCAGTGTAATTCAAATGCAACAGATCCCGTACTGCCTTTGTTTACTGCTGTGATTATGGACGCTGCTACTGGACAAAGAAGACAATTACATCGTGGCATAATTTAAAATGATAATAGGCATACGCAGAGTACATTTGGTCCAGTCGGGTAATGTTTGTTCCTTACTGTTGTAGTCCTACTTGTACCAAACTAAATAAAATATGCATTTGACTGGATTGAAATGCATTACATAGAGAAGAGGCAACGGCAACGTTTGCACTGCCGGGAAGACAACAGAAATTGAAATTCGTTAATATTAGGGTCTCGTCTGAATATGTTACATAAAAGTGATTCTGCACACAGTTGAAACGTGTTTCATTTCCTTGTTTCCACGAGGACCGCTTGCCGTTCGTACGAGTGCGTGGCAACGCGCGGTTGAATTTGACAATCTCAAAAAATACGCACAGACGTAAAAACGGAAAGTGTACCGAAACGTTTGTAGTTAAATAAAATAAGTACCATTTGAAATAGGTGGGCTTTAGTTTGTCGAGACACATATTTTATAATATGTGTGCGCTTTCCTGAAGACCGTTCTGTGCGTTATGACAGAGTAACTGACGACACATAAATCACACTGACTGCTTTAGTTGCGGATAAAACTCAAGTCTGCATGTACAAAGAATAACCTACTTATGTACTTCGCACCGTACATAATATCTAAGAAGAATGAAATTGGGAAGAGCGTTCGCCAACGGCCATACCACGTTGAATACACCGGTTCTCGTCCGATCACCGAAGTTAAGCAACGTCGGGCCCGGTCAGTACTTAGATGGGTGACCGCTTGGGAACACCGGGTGCTGTTTGGCGTCTCTTTTGTTACTCGTTCCCTCCACAAAATGTGCTTGTTTTAATGTCAAATTTATTTACAATTAATCCGCGCGCGCCCACTGCAAATCATTTTGGAATATTTCGGAAAATTTTTTGATTCTTCTGGATTATAATTTTTTCTTATATCTATGAGTTTACGAGTATTGTTGTACCGTGACGTGTAGAAAGAATAAGCACGTTCACAATAAGCATCCAAGACAGTTTGGGCAAAGACGTCGTGAGCGCAAACTGTTGCAGGCCGCAGTGTTCTTCAAACAGTAAATTTTGACAGATTCCGTTAATTGTCGTCACATTGTTTATGATTACTCAAGCCTGTTTACTGTAGCAAAACAACGTGCGAGCACATACGTTGTTGGTACGCGATAGGAGCGAATAAAAGAAATAATAGGATAGATCTAACCTCAGCATGCAGTGGTCTACGGTAATAAGGTTGCCTAATAGGCGTACATGTAGCGTCTTTTAAAACGATTCCATGAACGGTAAGGAAACATTCCATTCGTCTAAAAAATCGCAATAAATCATGATTACTGTAATTTTAACGACTACGAATCGTATATATTTTTCTAAAATCGCAACAATGATCCGGATAAATCTCTTGCGATATTTCGTACTAATAAACTGAATTATTTTGGATTCTATGGAAACACATGGAAACAGTTTTACAACTCAGTATCAACAACGGAGTATTCTGTTGAAAACTGGATGGGTTTTAGGAGGGGTAAAATATAAATTTATAGTAATATATAAAACAAAATCAAAGCACATAATTAAAATTTGAAAAATTCTATTAATTCCTTTAATAAGTAGTGGATTATTAATATTTAAAGTGTTAATGTCTTAGATGTGCGTTTGTGTTTTTGTTAAATACAAGTTAACTCGTAATTTTTTGAAAAATAATCTCTCTGACCGATGCACTTTTAATGCTATTATTATTCTTCAGTCAGTCGGTGGGTAGTTATGGCTTAATAACCTGTTGCGTATGGAGTGAATTCTAAGTTCTTATTTAGACGATTTTCATTTTTAGCGAAAAACGTCAGTCAATTGCATTGCAGCAGAACTCAGTAAGTGGTGGTCTTAACTAAGGAAATATACGCTCTACACTCTACTGAGGCGTATCAGATTAATTGGTAAATGACATGTATAGTCTAAATTGTTGACTTGTCAAAAAAATTGACATTTAAATCTGCACTGGGGTTTGTGTGAAATAACTTAATAAATTAAATAAACTTCAATTTTTAACATGCTACTAGCAAAACGGTTTCTCAAGAAGTCAGGTGAGAAAAAAGTAATTTCCGTTTAAGATAATTGTCCATGGCTTCCATCTTCATCCCTGGACTGGCTGTATGCAGAAACGCTCACGAGCAAAATATACGCTTACATTACACGATAATTCAGTCGGTTTAAAAACATATTTGTGACATTCGAAAAATAGAAATGATCACGGCGGGTGTAGGTAGAAGAAGAAATGGATAGATAATTCTGACCATTGGTGCCTTGAATGGAAAATACAGTCAGTCGGTAGGGGCAGATACTGAATTAATCACAGTGCAGAGATCATTTAAGAAGAAAGAAATTGAGTAGGGCGTTCGCCAACGGTCATACCACGTTGAATACACCGGTTCTCGTCCGATCACCGAAGTTAAGCAACGTCGGGCCCGGTCAGTACTTGGAAGGTTGACCGCTAGGGAACACCGGGGTGCTGTTGTTGTGGCATCTCTTATATTTTTTCTTCCTTCCCTTGTTTGGTTGAACATCTTAGTTTTATTTTCCTTCTATTAGGTAAATAAAAATCGATTTACCAGGGCGTCGCTCATAAAAAACGATTTTTGTGGTTGCACAGAAAATTATTTTCTTCTCTATTAGCTGTTCATCAGAGGTCAGACGTGTAAAAATTACTCAGGTTTCAGTCAGGATAATAAGGAAACTCGTACAAAAACTAAGAAATAGCGGATCTCGGCCTATCAGACGAAAGTCGTAAGACTCAGTGCGAGAGGCGAGTAATATTCTTAGGTGGTAATCGAAGGTGGAGATGAGAGAAACTGCAGTAATTACGTGATCTCAATAGAACACCTGGCGAATACTGAAAGTCGAGAAGGATTGCTGCCAAGTGATCACGAATTTGTTGACGAATAAATTGACTGTTAAAGTACGTTGGGCAAGTTCTTGTTACAGGGAATTGTGCAAGCAGTTACGTCCAGTGTAATTCAAATGCAACAGATCCCGTACTGCCTTTGTTTACTCCTGTGATTGTGGACGCTGCTACTGGACATAGAAGACAATTACATCGTGGCATAATTTAAAATGATAATAGGCGTACGCAGAGTACATTTGGTCCAGTCGGGTAAGGTTTGTTCCTTACTGTTGTAGTCCTACTTGTACCAAACTAAATATAATATGCATTTGACTGGATTGAAATGCATTACACAGAGAAGAGGCAACGGCAACGTTTGCACTGCCATGAAGACAACAGAAATTGAAATACGTTAATATTAGGGTCTCGTCTGAATATGTTACATAAAAGTGCTTCTGCACACAGTTGAAACGTGTTTCATTTCCTTGTTTCCACGAGGACCGCTTGCCGTTCGTACGAGTGCGTGGCAACGCGCGGTTGAATTTGACAATCTCAAAAAATACGCACAGACGTAAAAACGGAAAGTGTACCGAAACGTTCGTAGTTAAATAAAATAAGTACCATTTGAAATAGGTGGGCTTTAGTTTGTCGAGACACATATTTTATAATATGTGTGCGCTTTCCTGAAGACCGTTCTGTGCGTTATGACAGAGTAACTGACGACACATAAATCACACTGACTGCTTTAGTTGCGGATAAAACTCAAGTCTGCATGTACAAAGAATAACCTACTTATGTACTTCGCACCGTACATAATATCTAAGAAGAATGAAATTGGGAAGAGCGTTCGCCAACGGCCATACCACGTTGAATACACCGGTTCTCGTCCGATCACCGAAGTTAAGCAACGTCGGGCCCGGTCAGTACTTAGATGGGTGACCGCTTGGGAACACCGGGTGCAGTTTGGCGTCTCTTTTGTTACTCGTTCCCTCCACAAAATGTGCTTGTTTTAATGTCAAATTTATTTACAATTAATCCGCGCGCGCCCACTGCAAATCATTTTGGAATATTTCGGAAAATTTTTTGATTCTTCTGGATTATAATTTTTTACTTATATCTATGAGTTTACGAGTATTGTTGTACCGTGACGTGTAGAAAGAATAAGCACGTTCACAATAAGCATCCAAGACAGTTTGGGCAAAGACGTCGTGAGCGCAAACTGTTGCAGGCCGCAGTGTTCTTCAAACAGTAAATTTTGACAGATTCCGTTAATTGTTGTCACATTGTTTATGATTACTCAAGCCTGTTTACTGTAGCAAAACAACGTGCGAGCACATACGTTGTTGGTACGCGATAGGAGCGAATAAAAGAAATAATAGGATAGATCTAACCTCAGCATGCAGTGGTCTACGGTAATAAGGTTGCCTAATAGGCGTACATGTAGCGTCTTTTAAAACGATTCCATGAACGGTAAGGAAACATTCCATTCGTCTAAAAAATCGCAATAAATCATGATTACTGTAATTTTAACGACTACGAATCGTATATATTTTTCTAAAATCGCAACAATGATCCGGATAAATCTCTTGCGATATTTCGTACTAATAAACTGAATTATTTTGGATTCTATGGAAACACATGGAAACAGTTTTACAACTCAGTATCAACAACGGAGTATTCTGTTGAAAACTGGATGGGTTTTAGGAGGGGTAAAATATAAATTTATAGTAATATATAAAACAAAATCAAAACACATAATTAAAATTTGAAAAATTCTATTAATTCCTTTAATAAGTAGTGGATTATTAATATTTAAAGTGTTACTGTCTTAGATGTGCGTTTGTGTTTTTGTTAAATTCAAGTTAACTCGGAATTTTTTGAAAAATAATCTCTCTGACCGATGCACTTTTAATGCTATTATTATTCTTCTGTCAGTCGGTGGGTAGTTATGGCTTAATAACGTGTTGCGTATGGAGTGAATTCTAAGTTCTTATTTAGACGATTTTCATTTTTAGCGAAAAACGTCAGTCAATTGCATTGCAGCAGAACTCAGTAAGTGGTGGTCTTAACTAAGGAAATATACGCTCTACACTCTACTGAGGCGTATCAGATTAATTGGTAAATGACATGTATAGTCTAAATTGTTGACTTGTCAAAAAAATTTGCATTTAAATCTGCACTGGGGTTTGTGTGAAATAACTTAATAAATTAAATAAATTTCAATTTTTAACATGCTACTAGCAAAACAGTTTCTCAAGCAGTCAGGTGAGAAAAAAGTAATTTCCGTTTAAGATAATTGTCCATGGCTTCCATCTTCATCCCAGGACTGGCTGTATGTAGAAACGCTCACGAGCAAAATATACGCTTACATTACACGATAATTCAGTCGGTTTAGAAACATATTTGTGACATTCGAAAAATAAAAATGAGCACGGCGGGTGTAGGTAGAAGAAGAAATGGATAGATAATTCTGACCATTGGTGCCTTGAATGGAAAATACAGTCAGTCGGTAGGGGCAGATACTGAATTATTCACAGTGCAGAGATCATTTAAGAAGAAAGAAAATGAGTAGGGCGTTCGCCAACGGTCATACCACGTTGAATACACCGGTTCTCGTCCGATCACCGAAGTTAAGCAACGTCGGGCCCGGTCAGTACTTGGAAGGTTGACCGCTTGGGAACACCGGGGTGCTGTTGTTGTGGCATCTCTTATATTTTTTCTTCCTTCCCTTGTTTGGCTGAACATCTTAGTTTTATTTTCCTTCTATTATGTAAATAAAAATCGATTTACCAGGGCGTCGCTGATAAAAAACGATTTTTGTGGTTGCACAGAAAATTATTTTCTTCTCTATTAGCTGTTCATCAGAGGACAGACGTGTAAAAATTACTCAGGTTTCAGTCAGGATAATAAGGAAACTCGTACAAAAACTAAGAAATAGCGGATCTCGGCCTATCAGACGAAAGTCGTAAGACTCAGTGCTAGAGGCGAGTAATATTCTTAGGTGGTAATCGAAGGTGGAGATGAGAGAAACTGCAGTAATTACGTGATATCAATAGAACACCTGGCGAATACTGAAAGTCGAGAAGGATTGCTGCCAAGTGATCACGAATTTGTTGACTATTAAATTGACTGTTAAAGTACGTTGGGTAAGTTCTTGTTACAGCGAATTGTGCAAGCAGTTACGTCCAGTGTAATTCAAATGCAACAGATCCCGTACTGCCTTTGTTTACTGCTGTGATTATGGACGCTGCTACTGGACAAAGAAGACAATTACATCGTGGCATAATTTAAAATGATAATAGGCATACGCAGAGTACATTTGGTCCAGTCGGGTAATGTTTGTTCCTTACTGTTGTAGTCCTACTTGTACCAAACTAAATAAAATATGCATTTGACTGGATTGAAATGCATTACATAGAGAAGAGGCAACGGCAACGTTTGCACTGCCGGGAAGACAACAGAAATTGAAATACGTTAATATTAGGGTCTCGTCTGAATATGTTACATAAAAGTGATTCTGCACACAGTTGAAACGTGTTTCATTTCCTTGTTTCCACGAGGACCGCTTGCCGTTCGTACGAGTGCGTGGCAACGCGCGGTTGAATTTGACAATCTCAAAAAATACGCACAGACGTAAAAACGGAAAGTGTACCGAAACGTTCGTAGTTAAATAAAATAAGTACCATTTGAAATAGGTGGGCTTTAGTTTGTCGAGACACATATTTTATAATATGTGTGCGCTTTCCTGAAGACCGTTCTGTGCGTTATGACAGAGTAACTGACGACACATAAATCACACTGACTGCTTTAGTTGCGGATAAAACTCAAGTCTGCATGTACAAAGAATAACCTACTTATGTACTTCGCACCGTACATAATATCTAAGAAGAATGAAATTGGGAAGAGCGTTCGCCAACGGCCATACCACGTTGAATACACCGGTTCTCGTCCGATCACCGAAGTTAAGCAACGTCGGGCCCGGTCAGTACTTAGATGGGTGACCGCTTGGGAACACCGGGTGCAGTTTGGCGTCTCTTTTGTTACTCGTTCCCTCCACAAAATGTGCTTGTTTTAATGTCAAATTTATTTACAATTAATCCGCGCGCGCCCACTGCAAATCATTTTGGAATATTTCGGAAAATTTTTTGATTCTTCTGGATTATAATTTTTTACTTATATCTATGAGTTTACGAGTATTGTTGTACCGTGACGTGTAGAAAGAATAAGCACGTTCACAATAAGCATCCAAGACAGTTTGGGCAAAGACGTCGTGAGCGCAAACTGTTGTAGGCCGCAGTGTTCTTCAAACAGTAAATTTTGACAGATTCCGTTAATTGTTGTCACATTGTTTATGATTACTCAAGCCTGTTTACTGTAGCAAAACAACGTGCGAGCACATACGTTGTTGGTACGCGATAGGAGCGAATAAAAGAAATAATAGGATAGATCTAACCTCAGCATGCAGTGGTCTACGGTAATAAGGTTGCCTAATAGGCGTACATGTAGCGTCTTTTAAAACGATTCCATGAACGGTAAGGAAACATTCCATTCGTCTAAAAAATCGCAATAAATCATGATTACTGTAATTTTAACGACTACGAATCGTATATATTTTTCTAAAATCGCAACAATGATCCGGATAAATCTCTTGCGATATTTCGTACTAATAAACTGAATTATTTTGGATTCTATGGAAACACATGGAAACAGTTTTACAACTCAGTATCAACAACGGAGTATTCTGTTGAAAACTGGATGGGTTTTAGGAGGGGTAAAATATAAATTTATAGTAATATATAAAACAAAATCAAAGCACATAATTAAAATTTGAAAAATTCTATTAATTCCTTTAATAAGTAGTGGATTATTAATATTTAAAGTGTTAATGTCTTAGATGTGCGTTTGTGTTTTTGTTAAATTCAAGTTAACTCGGAATTTTTTGAAAAATAATCTCTCTGACCGATGCACTTTTAATGCTATTATTATTCTTCTGTCAGTCGGTGGGTAGTTATGGCTTAATAACGTGTTGCGTATGGAGTGAATTCTAAGTTCTTATTTAGACGATTTTCATTTTTAGCGAAAAACGTCAGTCAATTGCATTGCAGCAGAACTCAGTAAGTGGTGGTCTTAACTAAGGAAATATACGCTCTACACTCTACTGAGGCGTATCAGATTAATTGGTAAATGACATGTATAGTCTAAATTGTTGACTTGTCAAAAAAATTTGCATTTAAATCTGCACTGGGGTTTGTGTGAAATAACTTAATAAATTAAATAAATTTCAATTTTTAACATGCTACTAGCAAAACAGTTTCTCAAGCAGTCAGGTGAGAAAAAAGTAATTTCCGTTTAAGATAATTGTCCATGGCTTCCATCTTCATCCCTGGACTGGCTGTATGTAGAAACGCTCACGAGCAAAATATACGCTTACATTACACGATAATTCAGTCGGTTTAGAAACATATTTGTGACATTCGAAAAATAAAAATGAGCACGGCGGGTGTAGGTAGAAGAAGAAATGGATAGATAATTCTGACCATTGGTGCCTTGAATGGAAAATACAGTCAGTCGGTAGGGGCAGATACTGAATTATTCACAGTGCAGAGATCATTTAAGAAGAAAGAAAATGAGTAGGGCGTTCGCCAACGGTCATACCACGTTGAATACACCGGTTCTCGTCCGATCACCGAAGTTAAGCAACGTCGGGCCCGGTCAGTACTTGGAAGGTTGACCGCTTGGGAACACCGGGGTGCTGTTGTTGTGGCATCTCTTATATTTTTTCTTCCTTCCCTTGTTTGGCTGAACATCTTAGTTTTATTTTCCTTCTATTATGTAAATAAAAATCGATTTACCAGGGCGTCGCTGATAAAAAACGATTTTTGTGGTTGCACAGAAAATTATTTTCTTCTCTATTAGCTGTTCATCAGAGGACAGACGTGTAAAAATTACTCAGGTTTCAGTCAGGATAATAAGGAAACTCGTACAAAAACTAAGAAATAGCGGATCTCGGCCTATCAGACGAAAGTCGTAAGACTCAGTGCGAGAGGCGAGTAATATTCTTAGGTGGTAATCGAAGGTGGAGATGAGAGAAACTGCAGTAATTACGTGATATCAATAGAACACCTGGCGAATACTGAAAGTCGAGAAGGATTGCTGCCAAGTGATCACGAATTTGTTGACTATTAAATTGACTGTTAAAGTACGTTGGGTAAGTTCTTGTTACAAGGAATTGTGCAAGCAGTTACGTCCAGTGTAATTCAAATGCAACAGATCCCGTACTGCCTTTGTTTACTGCTGTGATTGTGGACGCTGCTACTGGACAAAGAAGACAATTACACCGTGGCATAATTTAAAATGATAAAAGGCATACGCAGAGTACATTTGGTCCAGTCGGGTAAGGTTTGTTCCTTACTGTTGTAGTCCTACTTGTACCAAACTAAATAAAATATGCATTTGACTGGATTGAAATGCATTACACAGAGAAGAGGCAACGGCAACGTTTGCATTGCCGGGAAGACATCAGAAATTGAAATTCGTTAATATTAGGGTCTCGTCTGAATATGTTACACAAAAGTTATTCTGCACACAGTTGAAACGTGTTTCATTTCCTATTTTCCACGAGGACCGTTTGCCGTTCGTACGAGTGCGTGGCAACGCGCGGTTGAATTTGACAATCTCAAAAAATACGCACAGACGTAAAAAAGGAAAGTGTACCGAAACGTTTGTTGTTAAATAAAATAAGTGCCATTTGAAATAGGTGGGGTTTAGTTTGTCGAGAAACATATTTTATAATATGTGTGCGTTTTCCTGAAGACCGTTCTGTGCGTTATGACAGAGTAACTGACGTCACATGAAACACACTGACTGCTTTAGTTGCGTATAAAACTCAAGTCTGCATGTACAAAGAATAACCTACTTATGTACTTCGCACCGTACATAATATCTAAGAAGAATGAAATTGGGAAGAGCGTTCGCCAACGGCCATACCACGTTGAATACACCGGTTCTCGTCCGATCACCGAAGTTAAGCAACGTCGGGCCCGGTCAGTACTTAGATGGGTGACCGCTTGGGAACACCGGGTGCAGTTGGCGCTCTTTTGTTACTCGTTTCCTCCACAAAATGTGCTTGTTTTAATGTCAAATTTATTTACAATTATTCCGCGCGCGCCCACTGCAAATAATTTTGGAATATTTCGGAAAATTTTTTGTTTCTTCTGGATTATAATTTTTTACTTATGTCTATGAGTTTACGAGTATTGTTGTACCGTGACGTGTAGAAAGAATAAGCACGTTCACAATAAGCATCCAAGACAGTTTGGGCAAAGACGTCGTGAGCGCAAACTGTTGCCGGCCGCAGTGTTCTTCAAACAGTAAATTTTGACAGATTCCGTTAATTGTCGTCACATTCTTTATGATTACTCAAGCCTGTTTACTGTAGCAAAACAACGTGCGAGCACATACGTTGTTGGTACGCGATAGGAGCGAATAAAAGAAATAATAGGATTGATCTAACCTCAGCATGCAGTGGTCTACGGTAATAAGGTTGCCTAATAGGCGTACATGTAGCGTCTTTTAAAACGATTCCATGAACGTTAAGGAAACATTCCATTCGTCTAGAAAATCGCAATAAATCATGATTACTGTAATTTTAACGACTACGAATCGTATATATTTTTCTAAAATCGCAACAATGATCCGGATAAATCTCTTGCAATATTTCGTACTAATAAACTGAATTATTTTGGATTCTATGGAAACACATGGAAACAGTTTTACAACTCAGTATCAACAACGGAGTATTCTGTTGAAAACTGGATGGGTTTTAGGAGGGGTAAAATATAAATTTATAGTAATATATAAAACAAAATCAAAGCACGTAATTAAAATTTGAAAAATTCTATTAATTCCTTTAATAAGTAGTGGATTATTAATATATAAAGTGTTAATGTCTTAGATGTGCGTTTGTGTTTTTGTTAAATTCAAGTTAACTCGGAATTTTTTGAAAAATAATCTCTCTGACCGATGCACTTTTAATGCTATTATTATTCTTCAGTCAGTCGGTGGGTAGTTATGGCTTAATAACGTGTTGCGTATGGAGTGAATTCTAAGTTCTTATTTAGACGATTTTCATTTTTAGCGAAAAACGTCAGTCAATTGCATTGCAGCAGAACTCAGTAAGTGGTGGTCTTAACTAAGGAAATATACGCTCTACACTCTACTGAGGCATATCAGATTACTTGGTAAATGACATGTATAGTCTAAATTGTTGACTTGTCAAAAAAATTTGCATTTAAATCTGCACTGGGGTTTGTGTGAAATAACTTAATAAATTAAATAAACTTCAATTTTTAAACATGCTACTAGCAAAACAGTTTCTCAAGCAGTCAGGAGAGAAAAAAGTATTTTCCGTTTAAGATAATTGTCCATGGCTTCCATCTTCATCCCTGGACTGGCTGTATGCAGAAACGCTCACGAGCAAAATATACACTTACATTACACGATAATTCAGTCGGTTTAAAAACATATTTGTGACATTCGAAAAATAGAAATGATCACGGCGGGTGTAGGTAGAAGAAGAAATGGATAGATAATTCTGACCATTGGTGCCTTGAATGGAAAATACAGTCAGTCGGTAGGGGCAGATACTGATTTAATCACAGTGCAGAGATCATTTAAGAAGAAAGAAATTGAGTAGGGCGTTCGCCAACTGTCATACCACGTTGAATACACCGGTTCTCGTCCGATCACCGAAGTTAAGCAACGTCGGGCCCGGTCAGTACTTGGAAGGTTGACCGCTTGGGAACACCGGGGTGCTGTTGTTGTGGCATCTCTTTTATTTTTTCTTCCTTCCCTTGTTTGGTTGAACATCTTAGTTTTATTTTCCTTCTATTAGGTAAATAAAAATCGATTTACCAGGGCGTCGCTGATAAAAAACGATTTTTGTGGTTGCACAGAAAATTATTTTCTTCTCGATTAGCTGTTCATCAGAGGTCAGACGTGTAAAAATTACTCAGGTTTCAGTCAGGATAATAAGGAAACTCGTACAAAAACTAAGAAATAGCGGATCTCGGCCTATCAGACGAAAGTCGTAAGACTCAGTACGAGAGGCGAGTAATATTCTTAGGTGGTAATCGAAGGTGGAGATGAGAGAAACTGCAGTAATTACGTGATATCAATAGAACACCTGGCGAATACTGAAAGTCGAGAAGGATTGCTGCCAAGTGATCACGAATTTGTTGACGATTAAATTGACTGTTAAAGTACGTTGGGTAAGTTCTTGTTACAGCGAATTGTGCAAGCAGTTACGTCCAGTGTAATTCAAATGCAACAGATCCCGTACTGCCTTTGTTTACTACTGTGATTATGGACGCTGCTACTGGACAAAGAAGACAATTACATCGTGGCATAATTTAAAATGATAATAGGCATACGCAGAGTACATTTGGTCCTGTCGGGTAAGGTTTTTCCTTACTGTTGTAGTCCTACTTGTACCAAACTAAATAAAATATGCATTTGACTGGATTGAAATGCATTACACAGAGAAGAGGCAACGGCAACGTTTGCACTGCCGGGAAGACAACAGAAATTGAAATTCGTTAATATTAGGGTCTCGTCTGAATATGTTACATAAAAGTGATTCTGCACACAGTTGAAATGTATTTCATTTCCTTGTTTCCACGAGGACCGTTTGCCGTTCGTACGAGTGCGTGGCAACGCGCGGTTGAATTTGACAATCTCAAAAAATACGCACAGACGTAAAAACGGAAAGTGTACCGAAACGTTTGTAGTTAAATAAAATAAGTACCATTTGAAATAGGTGGGCTTTAGTTTGTCGAGACACATATTTTATAATATGTGTGCGCTTTCCTGAAGACCGTTCTGTGCGTTATGACAGAGTAACTGACGTCACATAAAACACACTGACTGCTTTAGTTGCGGATAAAACTCAAGTCTGCATGTACAAAGAATAACCTACTTATGTACTTCGCACCGTACATAATATCTAAGATGAATGATATTGGGAAGAGCGTTCGCCAACGGCCATACCACGTTGAATACACCGGTTCTCGTCCGATCACCGAAGTTAAGCAACGTCGGGCCCGGTCAGTACTTAGATGGGTGACCGCTTGGGAACACCGGGTGCAGTTGGCGTCTCTTTTGTTACTCGTTCCCTCCACAAAATGTGCTTGTTTTAATGTCAAATTTATTTACAATTAATCCGCGCGCGCCCACTGCAAATAATTTTGGAATATTTCGGAAAATTTTTTGTTTCTTCTGGATTATAATTTTTTACTTATATCTATGAGTTTACGAGTATTGTTGTACCGTGACGTGTAGAAAGAATAAGCACGTTCACAATAAGCATCCAAGACAGTTTGGGCAAAGACGTCGTGAGCGCAAACTGTTGCCGGCCGCAGTGTTCTTCAAACAGTCAATTTTGACATATTCCGTTAATTGTCGTCACATTCTTTATGATTACTCAAGCCTGTTTACTGTAGCAAAACAACGTGCGAGCACATACGTTGTTGGTACGCGATAGGAGCGAATAAAAGAAATAATAGGATAGATCTAACCTCAGCATGCAGTGGTCTACGGTAATAAGGTTGCCTAATAGGCGTACATGTAGCGTCTTTTAAAACGATTCCATGAACGTTAAGGAAACATTCCATTCGTCTAGAAAATCGCAATAAATCATGATTACTGTAATTTTGACGACTACGAATCGTATATATTTTTCTAAAATCGCAACAATGATCCGGATAAATCTCTTGCGTTATTTCGTACTAATAAACTGAATTATTTTGGATTCTATGGAAACAAATGGAAACAGTTTTACAACTCAGTATCAACAACGGAGTATTCTGTTGAAAACTGGATGGGTTTTAGGAGGGGTAAAATATAAATTTATAGTAATATATAAAACAAAATCAAAGCACATAATTAAAATTTGAAAAATTATATTAATTCCTTTAATAAGTAGTGGATTATTAATATTTAAAGTGTTAATGTCTTAGATGTGCGTTTGTGTTTTTGTTAAATTCAAGTTAACTCGGAATTTTTTGAAAAATAATCTCTCTGACCGATGCACTTTTAATGCTATTATTATTCTTCAGTCAGTCGGTGGGTAGTTATGGCTTAATAACGTGTTGCGTATGGAGTGAATTCTAAGTTCTTATTTAGACGATTTTCATTTTTAGCGAAAAACGTCAGTCAATTGCATTGCAGCAGAACTCAGTAAGTGGTGGTCTTAACTAAGGAAATATACGCTCTACACTCTACTGAGGAGTATCAGATTAATTGGTAAATGACATGTATAGTCTAAATTGTTGACTTGTCAAAAAATTGACATTTATATCTGCACTGGGGTTTGTGTGAAATAACTTAATAAATTAAATAAACTTCAATTTTTAACATGCTACTAGCAAAACAGTTTCTCAAGCAGTCAGGTGAGAAAAAAGTAATTTCCGTTTGAGATAATTGTCCCTGGCTTCCATCTTCACCCCTGGACTGGCTGTATGCAGAAACGCTCACGAGCAAAATATACGATTACATTACACGATAATTCAGTCGGTTTAAAAACATATTTGTGACATTCGAAAAATAAAAATGAGCACGGCGGGTGTAGGTAGAAGAAGAAATGGATAGATAATTCTGACCATTGGTGCCTTGAATGGAAAATACAGTCAGTCGGTAGGGGCAGATACTGAATTAATCACAGTGCAGAGATCATTTAAGAAGAAAGAAATTGAGTAGGGCGTTCGCCAACGGTCATACCACGTTGAATACACCGGTTCTCGTCCGATCACCGAAGTTAAGCAACGTCGGGCCCGGTCAGTACTTGGATGGGTGACCGCTTGGCAACATCGGGGTGCTGTTGTTGTGGCATCTCTTTTATTTTTTCTTCCTTCCCTTGTTTGGTTGAACATCTTAGTTTTATTTTCCTTCTATTAGGTAAATAAAAATCGATTTACCAGGGCGTCGCTGATAAAAAACGATTTTTGTGGTTGCACAGAAATTATTTTCTTCTCGATTAGCTGTTCATCAGAGGTCAGACGTGTAAAAATTACTCAGGTTTCAGTCAGGATAATAAGGAAACTCGTACAAAAACTAAGAAATAGCGGATCTCGGCCTATCAGACGAAAGTCGTAAGACTCAGTGCGAGAGGCGAGTAATATTCTTAGGTTTTAATTGAAGGTGGAGATGAGAGAAACTGCAGTAATTACGTGATATCAATAGAACACCTGGCGAATACTGAAAGTCGAGAAGGATTGCTGCCAAGTGATCACGAATTTGTTGACGATTAAATTGACTGTTAAAGTACGTTGGGTAAGTTCTTGTTACAGCGAATTGTGCAAGCAGTTACGTCCAGTGTAATTCAAATGCAACAGATCCCGTACTGCCTTTGTTTACTGCTGTGATTATGGACGCTGCTACTGGACAAAGAAGACAATTACATCGTGGCATAATTTAAAATGATAATAGACATACGCAGAGTACATTTGGTCCAGTCGGGTAATGTTTGTTCCTTACTGTTGTAGTCCTACTTGTACCAAACTAAATAAAATATGCATTTGACTGGATTGAAATGCATTACATAGAGAAGAGGCAACGGCAACGTTTGCACTGCCGGGAAGACAACAGAAATTGAAATTCGTTAATATTAGGGTCTCGTCTGAATATGTTACATAAAAGTGATTCTGCACACAGTTGAAACGTGTTTCATTTCCTTGTTTCCACGAGGACCGCTTGCCGTTCGTACGAGTGGGTGGCAACGCGCGGTTGAATTTGACAATCTCAAAAAATACGCACAGACGTAAAAACGGAAAGTGTACCGAAACGTTTGTTGTTAAATAAAATAAGTACCATTTGAAATAGGTGGGCTTTAGTTTGTCGAGACACATATTTTATAATATGTGTGCGCTTTCCTGAAGACCGTTCTGTGCGTTATGACAGAGTAACTGACGACACATAAATCACACTGACTGCTTTAGTTGCGGATAAAACTCAAGTCTGCATGTACAAAGAATAACCTACTTATGTACTTCGCACCGTACATAATATCTAAGAAGAATGAAATTGGGAAGAGCGTTCGCCAACGGCCATACCACGTTGAATTCACCGGTTCTCGTCCGATCACCGAAGTTAAGCAACGTCGGGCCCGGTCAGTACTTAGATGGGTGACCGCTTGGGAACACCGGGTGCAGTTTGGCGTCTCTTTTGTTACTCGTTCCCTCCACAAAATGTGCTTGTTTTAATGTCAAATTTATTTACAATTAATCCGCGCGCGCCCACTGCAAATCATTTTGGAATATTTCGGAAAATTTTTTGATTCTTCTGGATTATAATTTTTTACTTATATCTATGAGTTTACGAGTATTGTTGTACCGTGACGTGTAGAAAGAATAAGCACGTTCACAATAAGCATCCAAGACAGTTTGGGCAAAGACGTCGTGAGCGCAAACTGTTGCAGGCCGCAGTGTTCTTCAAACAGTAAATTTTGACAGATTCCGTTAATTGTCGTCACATTGTTTATGATTACTCAAGCCTGTTTACTGTAGCAAAACAACGTGCGAGCACATACGTTGTTGGTACGCGATAGGAGCGAATAAAAGAAATAATAGGATAGATCTAACCTCAGCATGCAGTGGTCTACGGTAATAAGGTTGCCTAATAGGCGTACATGTAGGGTCTTTTAAAACGATTCCATGAACGGTAAGGAAACATTCCATTCGTCTAAAAAATCGCAATAAATCATGATTACTGTAATTTTAACGACTACGAATCGTATATATTTTTCTAAAATCGCAACAATGATCCGGATAAATCTCTTGCGATATTTCGTACTAATAAACTGAATTATTTTGGATTCTATGGAAACACATGGAAACAGTTTTACAACTCAGTTCCAACAACGGAGTATTCTGTTGAAAACTGGATGGGTTTTAGGAGGGGTAAAATATAAATTTATAGTAATATATAAAACAAAATCAAAGCACATAATTGAAATTTGAAAAATTCTATTAATTCCTTTAATAAGTAGTGGATTATTAATATTTAAAGTGTTAATGTCTTAGATGTGCGTTTGTGTTTTTGTTAAATTCAAGTTAACTCGGAATTTTTTGAAAAATAATCTCTCTGACCGATGCACTTTTAATGCTATTATTATTCTTCTGTCAGTCGGTGGGTAGTTATGGCTTAATAACGTGTTGCGTATGGAGTGAATTCTAAGTTCTTATTTAGACGATTTTCATTTTTAGCGAAAAACGTCAGTCAATTGCATTGCAGCAGAACTCAGTAAGTGGTGGTCTTAACTAAGGAAATATACGCTCTACACTCTACTGAGGCGTATCAGATTAATTGGTAAATGACATGTATAGTCTAAATTGTTGACTTGTCAAAAAAATTTGCATTTAAATCTGCACTGGGGTTTGTGTGAAATAACTTAATAAATTAAATAAATTTCAATTTTTAACATGCTACTAGCAAAACAGTTTCTCAAGCAGTCAGGTGAGAAAAAAGTAATTTCCGTTTAAGATAATTGTCCATGGCTTCCATCTTCATCCCTGGACTGGCTGTATGTAGAAACGCTCACGAGCAAAATATACGCTTACATTACACGATAATCCAGTCGGTTTAGAAACATATTTGTGACATTCGAAAAATAAAAATGAGCACGGCGGGTGTAGGTAGAAGAAGAAATGGATAGATAATTCTGACCATTGGTGCCTTGAATGGAAAATACAGTCAGTCGGTAGGGGCAGATACTGAATTATTCACAGTGCAGAGATCATTTAAGAAGAAAGAAATTGAGTAGGGCGTTCGCCAACTGTCATACCACGTTGAATACACCGGTTCTCGTCCGATCACCGAAGTTAAGCAACGTCGGGCCCGGTCAGTACTTGGATGGGTGACCGCTTGGCAACACCGGGGTGCTGTTGTTGTGGCATCTCTTTTACTTTTTCTTCCTTCCCTTGTTTGGTTGAACATCTTAGTTTTATTTTCCTTCTATTAGGTAAATAAAAATCGATTTACCAGGGCGTCGCTGATAAAAAACGATTTTTGTGGTTGCACAGAAACTTATTTTCTTCTCGATTAGCTGTTCATCAGAGGTCAGACGTGTAAAAATTACTCAGGTTTCAGTCAGGATAATAAGGAAACTCGTACAAAAACTAAGAAATAGCGGATCTCGGCCTATCAGACGAAAGTCGTAAGACTCAGTGCGAGAGGCGAGTAATATTCTTAGGTGATAATCGAAGGTGGAGATGAGAGAAACTGCAGTAATTACGTGATCTCAATAGAACACCTGGCGAATACTGAAAGTCGAGAAGGATTGCTGCCAAGTGATCACGAATTTGTTGACGAATAAATTGACTGTTAAAGTACGTTGGGCAAGTTCTTGTTACAGGGAATTGTGCAAGCAGTTACGTCCAGTGTAATTCAAATGCAACAAATCCCGTACTACCTTTGTTTACTCCTGTGATTGTGGACGCTGCTACTGGACAAAGAAGACAATTACACCGTGGCATAATTTAAAATGATAATAGGCATACGCAGAGTACATTTGGTCCAGTCGGGTAAGGTTTGTTCCTTACTGTTGTAGTCCTACTTGTACCAAACTAAATAAAATATGCATTTGACTGGATTGAAATGCATTACACAGAGAAGAGGCAACGGCAACGTTTGCATTGCCGGGAAGACATCAGAAATTGAAATTCGTTAATATTAGGGTCTCGTCTGAATATGTTACACAAAAGTTATTCTGCACAAAGTTGAAACGTGTTTCATTTCCTATTTTCCACGAGGACCGTTTGCCGTTCGTACGAGTGCGTGGCAACGCGCGGTTGAATTTGACAATCTCAAAAAATACGCACAGACGTAAAAAAGGAAAGTGTACCGAAACGTTTGTTGTTAAATAAAATAAGTGCCATTTGAAATAGGTGGGATTTAGTTTGTCGAGAAACATATTTTATAATATGTGTGCGTTTTCCTGAAGACCGTTCTGTGCGTTATGACAGAGTAACTGACGTCACATGAAACACACTGACTGCTTTAGTTGCGTATAAAACTCAAGTCTGCATGTACAAAGAATAACCTACTTATGTACTTCGCACCGTACATAATATCTAAGAAGAATGAAATTGGGAAGAGCGTTCGCCAACGGCCATACCACGTTGAATACACCGGTTCTCGTCCGATCACCGAAGTTAAGCAACGTCGGGCCCGGTCAGTACTTAGATGGGTGACCGCTTGGGAACACCGGGTGCAGTTGGCGTCTCTTTTGTTACTCGTTCCCTCCACAAAATGTGCTTGTTTTAATGTCAAATTTATTTACAATTAATCCGCGCGCGCCCACTGCAAATAATTTTGGAATATTTCGGAAAATTTTTTGTTTCTTCTGGATTATAATTT
Source organism: Magicicada septendecula (assembly GCA_034769895.1). Taxonomy (NCBI): domain Eukaryota; kingdom Metazoa; phylum Arthropoda; class Insecta; order Hemiptera; family Cicadidae; genus Magicicada; species Magicicada septendecula. Next base: position 147,730,724 of record CM068375.1, on the reverse strand, counting down.
TTTACTTATATCGATGAGTTTACGAGTATTGTTGTACCGTGACGTGTAGAAAGAATAAGCACGTTCACAATAAGCATCCAAGACAGTTTGGGCAAAGACGTCGTGAGCGCAAACTGTTGCCGGCCGCAGTGTTCTTCAAACAGTAAATTTTGACAGATTCCGTTAATTGTCGTCACATTCTTTATGATTACTCAAGCCTGTTTACTGTAGCAAAACAACGTGCGAGCACATACGTTGTTGGTACGCGATAGGAGCGAATAAAAGAAATAATAGGATTGATCTAACCTCAGCATGCAGTGGTCTACGGTAATAAGGTTGCCTAATAGGCGTACATGTAGCGTCTTTTAAAACGATTCCATGAACGTTAAGGAAACATTCCATTCGTCTAGAAAATCGCAATAAATCATGATTACTGTAATTTTAACGACTACGAATCGTATATATTTTTCTAAAATCGCAACAATGATCCGGATAAATCTCTTGCAATATTTCGTACTAATAAACTGAATTATTTTGGATTCTATGGAAACACATGGAAACAGTTTTACAACTCAGTATCAACAACGGAGTATTCTGTTGAAAACTGGATGGGTTTTAGGAGGGGTAAAATATAAATTTATAGTAATATATAAAACAAAATCAAAGCACATAATTAAAATTTGAAAAATTCTATTAATTCCTTTAATAAGTAGTGGATTATTAATATATAAAGTGTTAATGTCTTAGATGTGCGTTTGTGTTTTTGTTAAATTCAAGTTAACTCGGAATTTTTTGAAAAATAATCTCTCTGACCGATGCACTTTTAATGCTATTATTATTCTTCAGTCAGTCGGTGGGTAGTTATGGCTTAATAACGTGTTGCGTATGGAGTGAATTCTAAGTTCTTATTTAGACGATTTTCATTTTTAGCGAAAAACGTCAGTCAATTGCATTGCAGCAGAACTCAGTAAGTGGTGGTCTTAACTAAGGAAATATACGCTCTACACTCTACTGAGGCGTATCAGATTAATTGGTAAATGACATGTATAGTCTAAATTGTTGACTTGTCAAAAAATTGACATTTATATCTGCACTGGGGTTTGTGTGAAATAACTTAATAAATTAAATAAACTTCAATTTTTAACATGCTACTAGCAAAACAGTTTCTCAAGCAGTCAGGTGAGAAAAAAGTAATTTCCGTTTGAGATAATTGTCCCTGGCTTCCATCTTCATCCCTGGACTGGCTGTATGCAGAAACGCTCACGAGCAAAATATACGCTTACATTACACGATAATTCAGTCGGTTTAAAAACATATTTGTGACATTCGAAAATTAAAATGAGCACGGCGGGTGTAGGTAGAAGAAGAAATGGATAGATAATTCTGACCATTGGTGCCTTGAATGGAAAATACAATCAGTCGGTAGGGGCAGATACTGAATTAATCACAGTGCAGAGATCATTTAAGAAGAAAGGAATTGAGTAGGGCGTTCGCCAACGGTCATACCACGTTGAATACACCGGTTCTCGTCCGATCACCGAAGTTAAGCAACGTCGGGCCCGGTCAGTACTTGGATGGGTGACCGCTTGGCAACACCGGGGTGCTGTTGTTGTGGCATCTCTTTTATTTTTTCTTCCTTCCCTTGTTTGGTTGAACATCTTAGTTTTATTTTCCTTCTATTAGGTAAATAAAAATCGATTTACCAGGGCGTCGCTGATAAAAAACGATTTTTGTGGTTGCACAGAAAATTATTTTCTTCTCGATTAGCTGTTCATCAGAGGTCAGACGTGTAAAAATTACTCAGGTTTTAGTCAGGATAATAAGGAAACTCGTACAAAAACTAAGAAAAAGCGGATCTCGGCCTATCAGACAAAAGTCGTAAGACTCAGTGCGAGAGGCGAGTAATATTCTTAGGTGGTAATCGAAGGTGGAGATGAGAGAAACTGCAGTAATTACGTGATCTCAATAGAACACCTGGCGAATACTGAAAGTCGAGAAGGATTACTGCCAAGTGATCACGAATTTGTTGACGATTAAATTGTCTGTTAAAATACGTTGGGCAAGTTCTTGTTACAGGGAATTGTGCAAGCAGTTACGTCCAGTGTAATTCAAATGCAACAGATCCCGAACTGCCTTTGTTTACTGCTGTGATTGTGGACGCTGCTACTGGACAAAGAAGACAATTACATCGTGGCATAATTTAAAATGATAATAGGCATACGCAGAGTACATTTGGTCCAGTCGGGTAAGGTTTGTTCCTTACTGTTGTAGTCCTACTTGTACCAAACTAAATAAAATATGCATTTGACTGGATTGAAATGCATTACACAGAGAAGAGGCAACGGCAACGTTTGCACTGCCGGGAAGACATCAGAAATTGAAATTCGTTAATATTAGGGTCTCGTCTGAATATGTTACATAAAAGTGATTCTGCACACAGTTGAAATGTATTTCATTTCCTTGTTTCCACGGGGACCGCTTGCCGTTCGTACGAGTGCGTGGCAACGCGCGGTTGAATTTGACAATCTCAAAAAATACGCACAGACGTAAAAACGGAAAGTGTACCGAAACGTTTGTTGTTAAATAAAATAAGTGCAATTTGAAATAGGTGGGCTTTAGTTTGTCGAGACACATATTTTATAATATGTGTGCGTTTTCCTGAAGACCGTTCTGTGCGTTATGACAGAGTAACTGACGTCACATGAAACACACTGACTGCTTTAGTTGCGGATAGAACTCAAGTCTGCATGTACAAAGAATAACCTACTTATGTACTTCGCACCGTACATAATATCTAAGAAGAATGAAATTGGGAAGAGCGTTCGCCAACGGCCATACCACGTTGAATACACCGGTTCTCGTCCGATCACCGAAGTTAAGCAACGTCGGGCTCGGTCAGTACTTAGATGGGTGACCGCTTGGGAACACCGGGTGCAGTTGGCGTCTCTTTTGTTACTCGTTCCCTCCACAAAATGTGCTTGTTTTAATGTCAAATTTATTTACAATTAATCCGCGCGCGCCCACTGCAAATAATTTTGGAATATTTCGGAAAATTTTTTGTTTCTTCTGGATTATAAATTTTTACTTATATCTATGAGTTTACGAGTATTGTTGTACCGTGACGTGTAGAAAGAATAAGCACGTTCACAATAAGCATCCAAGACAGTTTGGGCAAAGACGTCGTGAGCGCAAACTGTTGCCGGCCGCAGTGTTCTTCAATCAGTAAATATTGACAGATTCCGTTAATTGTCGTCACATTTTTTATGATTACTCAAGCCTGTTTACTGTAGCAAAACAACGTGCGATCACATACGTTGTTGGTACGCGATAGGAGCGAATAAAAGAAATAATAGGATAGATCTAACCTCAGCATTCAGTGGTCTACGGTAATAAGTTTGCCTAATAGGCGTACATGTAGCGTCTTTTAAAACGATTCCATGAACGGTAAGGAAACATTCCATTCGTGTAGAAAATCGCAATAAATCATGATTACTGTAATTCAAACGTCTACGAATCGTATATATTTTTCTAAAATCGCAACAATGATCTGGATAAATCTCTTGCTTTATTTCGTACTAATACACTGAATTATTTTGGATTCTATGGAAACACATGGAAACAGTTTTACAACTCAGTATCAACAACAGAGTATTCTGTTGAAATCTGGATGGGTTTTAGGAGGGGTAAAATATAAATATATAGTAATATATAAAACAAAATCAAAGCACATAATTAAAATTTGAAAAATTCTATTAATTCCTTTAATAAGTAGTGGATTATTAATATTTAAAGTGTCAATGTCTTAGATGTGCGTTTGTGTTTTTGTTAAATTCAAGTTAACTCGGAATTTTTTGAAAAATAATCTCTCTGACCGATGCACTTTTAATGCTATTATTATTCTTCAGTCAGTCGGTGGGTAGTTATGGCTTAATAACGTGTTGCGTATGGAGTGAATTCTAAGTTCTTATTTAGACGATTTTCATTTTTAGCGAAAAACGTCAGTCAATTGCATTGCAGCAGAACTCAGTAAGTGGTGGTCTTAACTAAGGAAATATACGCTCTACACTCTACTGAGGCGTATCAGATTAATTGGTAAATGACATGTATAGTCTAAATTGTTGACTTGTCAAAAAAATTTGCATTTAAATGTGCACTGGGGTTTGTGTGAAATAACTTAATAAATTAAATAAACTTCAATTTTTAACATGCTACTAGCGAAACAGTTTCTCATGCAGTCAGGAGAGAAAAAAGTATTTTCCGTTTAAGATAATTGTCCATGGCTTCCATCTTCATCCCTGGACTGGCTGTATGCAGAAACGCTCACGAGCAAAATATACGCTTACATTACACGATAATTGAGTCGGTTTAAAAACATATTTGTGACATTCGAAAAATAAAAATTAGCACGGCGGGTGTAGGTAGAAGAAGAAATGGATAGATAATTCTGACCATTGGTGCCTTGAATGGAAAATACAGTCAGTCGGTAGGGGCAGATACTGAATTAATCACAGTGCAGAGATCACTTAAGAAGAAAGAAATTGAGTAGGGCGTTCGCCAACGGTCATACCACGTTGAATACACCGGTTCTCGTCCGATCACCGAAGTTAAGCAACGTCGGGCCCGGTCAGTACTTGGATGGGTGACCGCTTGGCAACACCGGGGTGCTGTTGTTGTGGCATCTCTTTTATTTTTTCTTCCTTCCCTTGTTTGGTTGAACATCTTAGTTTTATTTTCCTTCTATTAGGTAAATAAAAATCGATTTACCAGGGCGTCGCTGATAAAAAACGATTTTTGTGGTTGCACAGAAAATTATTTTCTTCTCGATTAGCTGTTCATCAGAGGTCAGGCTTGTGAAAATTACTCAGGTTTCAGTCAGGATAATAAGGAAACTCGTACAAAAACTAAGAAATAGCGGATCTCGGCCTATCAGACGAAAGTCGTAAGACTCAGTGCGAGAGGCGAGTAATATTCTTAGGTGGTAATCGAAGGTAGAGATGAGAGAAACTGCAGTAATTACGTGATCTCAATAGAAGACCTGGCGAATACTGAAAGTCGAGAAGGATTGCTGCCAAGTGATCACGAATTTGTTGACGATTAAATTGACTGTTAAAGTACGTTGGGCAAGTTCTTGTTACAGGGAATTGTGCAAGCAGTTACGTCCAGTGTAATTCAAATGCAACAGATCCCGAACTGCCTTTGTTTACTGCTGTGATTGTGGACGCTGCTACTGGACAAAGAAGACAATTACATCGTGGCATAATTTAAAATGATAATAGGCATACGCAGAGTACATTTGGTCCAGTCGGGTAAGGTTTGTTCCTTACTGTTGTAGTCCTACTTGTACCAAACTAAATAAAATATGCATTTGACTGGATTGAAATGCATTACACAGAGAAGAGTCAACGGCAACGTTTGCACTGCCGGGAAGACAACAGAAATTGAAATTCGTTAATATTAGGGTCTCGTCTGAATATGTTACATAAAAGTGATTCTGCACACAGTTGAAATGTATTTCATTTCCTTGTTTCCACGAGGACCGCTTGCCGTTCGTACGAGTGCGTGGCAACGCGCGGTTGAATTTGACAATCTCAAAAAATACGCACAGACGTAAAAACGGAAAGTGTAAGTAGAGGGAAATTGGGGGTTCTGGCTCACACCTTAGGGCATATCTGGACCACAGCATCCGCGACTTTTTCGTTGATCTGTCTCAAGATCCGCGAACGGCTGGACCCGCAGCATCCCAATGGACCACAGCATCCGCGAGTAAATTTTTTAATTTTTTTAATTTGATTTTTTTTTTTTTAATTAAATTGATTTGCATATCAAGGGGGTGGGATGAGGTTCAATAGACCACCAGCATCCGTGAATATAATTTTTTATTTTTTTAAGAAAGCTGATTTGCATATCAGTGGGTGGTGTTGGGTGGGAGGTTTTTTATTTCATATCAGTGGGTGGGGGTGGTTCCAACTCGATGCATTATAGTGTATATTAAAATATATGATCAGGTGTACCAACCTTTGCATGAGTTCAAATTTGTCATGTGTTATAATGTATATTAAATCTATATGATCAGGTGTACCAACCTCTGTATTATTATAGTGTATGATCATAATTGTTACTCTCTCTCTCTCTCTCTCTCTCTCTCTCACATTTGAATGTAAGTAAAACTATCTCTCTCTCTTGTTGTCAAATGTTTTCTCCTCTCCCTCTCTCTCTCTCTTTCTCTCTATCTCTCTCTCACTGTGTACATTGCGCGCATGTATATGAAATTAGAAAGTTTATATTTATTCGACAAATATTAACGTCCTCTCTCTCTCTCTCTCTCTCTCTCTCTCTCTCTCTCTCTCTCTCTCTCTCTCTCTCTCTCTCTCTCTCTCTCTCTCTCTCTCTCTCTCTCTCTCTCTCTCTCTCTCTCTCTCTCTCACTCTCACACGTTTCAACTATGCAAGGTTCCATACCCTTTCTCCTGTCTCCCTCTCGTACGTTGTGTAGTCGGTGTGATGAATAAATAATTTTAGCTCTCTCTCTCTCTCGTTGTCAAAACGCCGTCTTCATTTTTCAATGTATTAAATAATTAATTAATAGTTTTATAATGCAGTCAGTGTGATTGATCCTTGTTAGAAATATATATATATTTGGCGTCAATGAACTACTTACCTGTTATGTTGTTACAGATAACAAATCCATACGTTAACGGCTTAGCAATCTGGTACAATACTTCTGTTTTAAGGTTGCAGTTCACACACACACATAGGTTCAGTAGTGTATAGCGAAATAAATTAAAATTATACACACACATGAAAACGGCGACTGAAATTCATACAAATCTTCTGATGTAACAGTTCACAAAAATAAATTAATTGTACACATGTTCAGAGGTGTAGTGTGAAATAAAATAAAGTCATAATTTGTTTAAATGATTAAATATATTTTGACATTCACAATATAAAGTTCATAATTAAATGAATACATTATAAAATTGATATTTTTTCGAAAGTTTATATATAATTGTGTGTCGTACTTGTAGGAGAAGCAACCTGCAACATAACAATACAACAACATTAAAATCATGTTAAATATCTCACACACACACACACACACACACACACACACACACACACACACACACACACACACACACACACACACACACACACACACACACACACACACACACACACACACACACAGATGCATACGTAACGCGCGCACACACAGACGCATACGCAACGTAATCATACACATACATACGACGTGCATACGTTTGGGTTACACCACACGCGCACACACACAGACGCACATGCAACGTAATCACACACATACATACAACGTGCACACGTTTGGCTTGAATCATGTACATGTAGGGCCAATAAACAGATAACAGATTAAATATGCTATAGTCATTGTAAGACGTTACAATCATTGAAGTGTTTAATAAGTAAATTGTATGTATGTATATATCACTGAATAATAATAATATAATCGTTCTAGTGTTATCGTTTGCTGCAACAGGTAAAGCAGTTTACAAATAATTACATATAGGTTCAGAGGCGTATAGTGAAATAAATTAAAAATAGAAATTAATGTCCTTTCATCAAACTTTGTAAATTATAATCTGCACTACATTCAAACATACGCACACAAAATGATAAAAAATTGTTTATTAAAAGTAGTTTGTTACCTTAACGAGGTACTATTTCCATATGTACTGTTTGATTCCTCATGCCTCGAAACACGAGATGTAGGTCGCTGGGGCTTATATGACGGAGCTCTTCATCTGTAAAGACGCAAGCATACCTCTTAGGTAGATATACACGATAGCGGCGTTCACCATCTTCCAACGTTACAAGCACAGACTTCCCATATCTTGTGTCCACATGCAACATGTTAACGATCGGATACTGCTTGTCCACTGTTAATTCTGCACACCGTTTGTACTCAATAGCAGAAACTGCATTGAATTTTGTGATAAACGACATCATTAGAAGTGAAGACGTCTGTATCAAACGAGGCGGAACTAAACAATGACTACAAAGAAGACTAGTGAAAGTAATGGTGGTGGTGGTGATGTGGTCATCAGGAAAGTTCACGTTCATCGCCCGAAGCTTTGCATGTACATACACACAGGCAGAATTAGCGCTGTTACAAAATATATATATTAGGAAAGTCAAGCCCACAGACTACTAGAAATAGTTATCGTTTGAAAAAAAAGAAACCGCCCATTACGAACTAATATGTACAAACACAAATATCGTTACAATAATAATAATACATAAACTTACGTTTACTGTCGTCCGAACTGAAGTATGGAGAAGCAATAACTATAGATATCACAGTAAGAATTTTTGTTGTTGTTTTTAACAGGTGATGTTTTTCATCCCCTGAAGCTTTGCATGCAGAATTATGACTGTTACATAATATATATTAGGAAAGTCGACAGAAATAGTTATCGCCTGCAGCAAGAATTTTTGTTGTTGTTGTTTTTAACAGGTGGTGTTTTTGCATGTACATACATGCAGAATTATGGCTGTTACATAATATATATTAGGAAAGTCGACAGAAATAGTTATCGCTTGCAGCAAGAATTTTTGTTGTTGTTTTTAACAGGTGGTGTTTTTCATCCCCTGAAGCTTTGCATGTAGAATTATGGCTGTTACATAATATATATTAGGAAAGTCGGCAGAAATAGTTATCGCCTGCAGCCATATACAAGTTTACCTAATGAAATTAACAATGCTATGAGACACTTACATTAAAAATGTTTGTATAACAGAAAAATCATTAATTAACCACTCTCTAAGTGCGTGCACATTATGATTTGTACATAGTGTAGAAGAAGAATTGCAATGTGTAAGACATAACGCCCCAGGAAATAGATATGGTACGTCTTTTGGGCAACCAATGTCATCAAGATTTATTATATGATAATGAATTATTTTCGATTCTAAAAAACGTTTTTTCTCAAGACCCTTCACAAACACATATTTATATATGTTCGTATACGTTGTTAACACTGAAACAAGATTGTCGTACGGTGTCTCTCCTTCACCCCATCTTAGCCCATGATAGTTTGTCGTTAACCAACAGTTGGTTCTAGTGTATTTCGAATTCGTAACGACTGTAGCAGGCGGGGCGAAAATCCAATGTCTGCATGCAAAACGTGTTACGTCCATAACCGACAACTCCTTTACTATATAATTGCCGTTGTCATCATAAAAGCAGTGAAAGTCAATTATTACAGCAGCGTTTTCCATTATACTATAAAAAAAAAGAAACCACACATTACAAACTAAATTTATAAACACAAAGATCGTTACAATAATAATACACAAACTTACGTTTACTGTCGTCCGAACTGAAGCGTGGAGAGAGAATAACTAACGATATCACAGTGAGAATTCTTTTGTTTTAACAGATGCAATTTTAGCAGGAGGGGGAGCAGAGTCGCCGTCGACAATTAATTTGGCACGTACGCGAGATTTTAATAAAACAATTATCAGTTTTAAATAATAATTTTCGAAAACAACACACGACTTAAAAAATATAGTTTACCTTGTGGTATAAAATTCAAACTATTAAATTGTCTCTCTCTCTCTCTCTCACACACATTTCTGATTACTATACAACTAATTGCATGTACAGTATGTTCAGATGGTTCTACCGAAATAAACCATTGTGTGTGTATTCGCTAAATCCTCCTTTCACTTTCTAATATGACACATGACACTCATTAGTTGCATCACCACCGGAAGTAATTATGGATTAGAAAGTATTCACTTCCAAAACAAACACTGGCTTTCCCCTACCACCAGAGACCAATATATATATATACTCAACAAATTTAGCGATAATTTCTCATTGACCTGCTTGTGTGCACTGATAAATCTATTACATTTTTTAATAGTTGGAAGACTGTATTATTGTGCAATCGCAGTATATACAAGTTCCTGTATGTAGTCAGCATACGCTAGTTTTGGTGAGTATAATTTATTGTATGTACAGATTTTATTTAAACGTAAAAATTGTTTGCATTAAAACATTATTTAATACATGTATGTGTATGTTCAAATCACAATTTATGAAATGTATTCTTAACGTATTTTTTATATTACACTTCTAATTGAAGATATATATTTGAATTTAATACATGTGTGTGTGTAAGCGTATGCGTATGATCAAATTACAATTTTCTGAATATATTCTTAACGTACTTTTATTCTTAACGCACTTCTAATTGAAGATATATATTTGAATTTAATACATGTGTGTGTGTGTAATCAAATTACAATTTTCTGAAATATATTCTTACTGTACCTTTTATATTACACTTCTAATTGAAGATATATATTTTTAGGTATAACTGAATTTTATCGGATTCACACTGACTGCTTGCGTGCGTTGATAAATCTATCTCAGCAGTTTTTTTAATAGTTGAAAGACTGCTTGAATTATTGTACGTCTCAGTATACACAAGTTCCTGTGTGTGTGTGTGTAGTCAACATTCGCTAGTTTGGTGAGCATAATTTATTGTATGTACAGATTTTATTTAAACGTAAAAAATTATTTGCATTAAAACATTATTTATTGAATTTAATACATGTATGTGTATGATCAAATTACAATTACTTTATTTGTTATATTACACTTCTAATTGATGATATATAGTTGAATTTAATACATATGTGTGTATGTGTGATCAAATTACAATTTTCTGAAATATATTCTTACTGTACCTTTTATATTACACTTCTAATTGAAGATATATATTTTTAGGTATAACTGAATTTTATCGGATTCACACTGACTGCTTGCGTGCGTTGATAAATCTATCTCAACAGTTTTTTAATAGTTGAAAGACTGCTTGAATTATTGTGCGTCTCAGTATACACAAGTTCCTGTGTGTGTATTCAACATACGTTAGTTTGGTAAGCATAATTTATCAAGTGCATTATTTATTGATTTAATACATGTATGTGTGTGTGTGATCAAATTATTATTATTATTATCTGAAACAGAACAGTATATATAGATTCGAGTGGTATGTAAGACGCTGTTATATGTTACTAAAATCATAACAAATATTTTCATTGTAAGCATATTTATTGGCGTACATGTATTATGTAAATCATCTCTTTTTCAGTCATCTACGTAAGTGCATTTGAATTATTTGCGCATGCGCATAACAGCTTTTTAGTACAGTTGCACACACACACCTCGCCACTCACTTGCAACAACGTCTTACTTATCACACGTTCATGCGCTACAAATTGATATATATAAATCGTTTAAGATACACTAACATAATACCAGCGTTATAACAGTACCTTTTGTTTTTCAGTATTCATTCATTCTCACTCTCTCTTGAAGATCATGACTAACCTTCAGCAGGAACGTGGGGAGGAGCAGACTGAACAAGGTAAAAAGTTCAATACCAATTGTCACAGTTAAGAAATTATTTTTGTAATTATGTAGTGTGCAAACTTGCTGATGCGAATTAACGTTTGAGTCATACTATGTCTATTGGTGTGTGTATGAAAAGTCTCACTCTTAACATCGTTTAGAAATTGACATGTAGATGAAAATTTTTCATGTTCCTTCATAGGTTTGTCACCTTCTTTCCAATCAACTAATTCAATTCCACAACAAAAGCATTTAACTCTATCGTCTACGAATGACATACTATGCCCACAAACATCGAAATTTATAGGGTAGAAGTAGAACCCCGCAAACGCTAACTCGTCGGGGCTGATAAACGTCACTTCCCAATACTTGAATGATTTTATTCTTTCACTTTCAATACTAAAATCAGGAGTAGCCGACATCTTCACGGTTTGTAATAAACTGACATATTACCCCGACGAGTGTTATTTATTTACTACAAACATGAATTTGTGTACACGTTATTTATCATTCCTATTGGTTACTAATACTCATGTTTCTATTGTTTCAGTTGTGACTCGGTTTTATATCGTGAGGAACAGTAGTGTCCGAGGGTGCATCACAACCTTCGACTACCTTCCAGTGAACGTCAACGAGTCGGATCATGACGTAGTATTCGTAATGACTGAGGCACGTCCTTTATTGCTTGAGGATATTCAGGCAGAGCAGGCACGTTTACGCAATATCAAGTGGCATATTGCGTGCAGGATACGTTTTACCAAAACCGTGGTAGATGGTGACAGTGGTGAGGAGAAAGAGGTAACGAAAGACGCCGTCTTCCACGGACGTTGTCGCACGTTGCTCGCGGACGACAGCGACGAGTTGAATTGTCTACTCGATGAATCCTACGATAAAATCTTCAATAGCATATCTAATTTTACCCGTGACGGGAGCGGATGGTCGGTGGATGCTGTACTGAAGCTGGAACTGGTTGTTGGACGGTACCAGCCTCTAGCAGCGTCCTCCTACCTTCCAACCCCGCGAAAACTCACACTCACCAAGGCAGTAGTCAACATCAAGAACCCCCAAGATGAAATGTGTTTTCTGTGGTCTGTTCTAGCCCACATACACCCTCAACAACATAATAAAGAACCTGCTTCAAAATACGCCCCCTTCAAAAACACATTAAATATGTCCGGTATCGAGTACCCTGTTTCATTAAAGTCCATTTCCAAATTTGAAGCACAGAATCCTAACATTTCTATAAACGTTTTCGGCTATGATATAGAAGACAATATCAAAAACGAATCAAAAAATGAGGTTTACCCTCTGAGAATTACCCCGAATAAGGACAGGTCGCATCACGTTAATCTTTTGCTTCTGACCGATACAAATAGCCGAAAACATTACTGTCTTATCAGTAACATGAATAGATTGTTATCATCCCTAACAAAACACCGCGCTCAATCATTTTACTGCGACTACTGCCTGCATCGTGTCGCCACCGAACATGGTCTGTCCGATCATCTCCCCTACTGCACACCTTACGGCGAGCAGAAAACCAAAATGCCCACGGAGGAGGAGAAGTTTATGTCCTTTAAAAATTACGCGCACTGTCTTAAAGTACCCTTCACCGTCTACGCCGACTTCGAGTCCCTCATCACTCCGCTTCAATCGTGTTCACCTGGTAACAACGTCCCGACGACAGTGCAAGAGTTAGGTGAATTCTACTCCGTCGATAGCAGCGGTGTCCGTCAGAAAATAACTTCTCCTCCTGTATCGTCCACATCATACGAAGCGATGCATATTCCGTCAGGTTTCTCCTATGCTATCGTCGATCATACGCACAGCCTTTGGAGAGAGGCTAAAGTTTATCGGGGTGAAAACGTTGTAGACACGTTCTTCTCATGGTTGATGAAAGACGTCGAGGATATGATGAAGGTGGTACGACATAACGTACAATTAATTATGTCCGATGATGACAATGTTGTGTTCACTAACGCCACCGTTTGTCATTTGTGTGAGCGCCCTTTGACAGACGATGACAAGGTACGCAATCATTGCCATCTTACGGGGAAATTCTTGGGAGCAGCCCATAATAGCTGTAATCTGAGCTACAAGATGCCTCGTCATATCCCCGTCTTCTTTCACAACCTTCGTGGCTACGACTGTCACCATTTAATGCATGGTTTGGGGAAATATAAGGACGAACGCGTATCCTGCATCGCAACATCCAGTGAGCGTTACGTGTCGTTCTCCCTGGGTCCCTTGCGTTTCGTAGACTCCTTTCAATTTCTTAATCGCTCTCTGGACACACTCGTTACCAATCTGTCCGCGTCGGGGAGCCAATTTCCTTTGCTCAGAGAGGAAATGCTTAGACGGGGTTTCGATGAACAGACCAATCTGCTCGTACGCAAGGGGGTATACCCATACGAGTACGTTGACAGTATTGATCGGTTCAACGAAACAAGTCTACCCGCTCGTGAACACTTTGATAACCGGTTGATGGAATCATCTATTTCGGACGCAGATTACGAGCACGCGCAAAACGTGTGGAGTGCATTCAATCTGCGTACGTTTGGAGATTACCATGATTTGTATTTGTTGACAGACGTAATGCTGCTGGGCGATGTCTTTGAAAGTTTCCGAGACATGGCCTTACGCGATTACTGCTTAGACCCATGTCATTTTTACTCGCTTCCCGGACTCGCTTGGAACGCGATGCTAAAAATGACCGGGGTCGAATTAGAACTGTTGACAGAAATAAATCTGCATCTGTTCCTCGAGTCTGGGATCCGCGGAGGCTGCGCGATGATATCCAACCGTCATGCAGTCGCTAACAATCCTCTGATTCCAGATCAGTACGATGTTTCGAAACCGACCTCCTTCATTCTGTATACGGACTGTAACAATTTATACGGTGCAGCCATGTCGCAACCACTCCCTTACGCAGACTTCCGATGGCTCGATCGTAACGAAATCGAGTCCTTGGACGTACGTAATGTGAGTGATGATGCTGACATCGGGTACATCCTCGAAGTCGACCTACACTATCCTGATACCTTACACGACCTGCATTCCGACTACCCGCTTGCACCTGTGCGTCAGCGCATAACGCACGATATCCTTTCTCCCTTTTCCAAACGTTTACACGAGAGTATATACAGATCATCGTATAACGAATCAGGGTCATCCGTAGAGAAGTTGTTAACAACTTTGGAGGACAAACAAAATTACGTTCTCCATTATCGAAATTTGAAATTGTATTTAAGTCTTGGTTTAGAGCTGAAAGCGACTCATAGGGTGTTGTGTTTTAAGCAAAGCGCTTGGTTGAAACCGTTTATCGATTTCAACACCCGCAAGAGGCAATCAGCCGTCAACAGCTTTGAAAAAGACCTTTTCAAACTGATGAACAACGCCGTATACGGTAAGTCGCTGGAGAACGTACGGAAACATATAGACTTTGAACTAGTCTCGAATGAACGACGGCTTCAAAAACTAGTTTCCACACCCAGGCTAAAACGTATGATTCGTTATACGAACGATCAGGTGGGGCTCTCACTTCGTAAAAAATCCATTGTTCTTTCTCGTCCCGTGTATGTCGGCTTCACGGTGCTTGACGTTAGCAAAACAATAATGTACGACTTTCATTATCGTTATGCTGTCGCCAAGTACGGCCACAACGTTAAATTGTTAATGACTGATACAGACAGTCTGATGTATCATATTCAAACATCAGACTTGTATGCAGATATGAAGAAGGACTTGCACGTTTTTGACACCTCGGATTACCCCACGTCTCATCCTTGTTATAGCCTTAAGAACATAAAGGTTGTCGGGCTGTTCAAGGATGAAACGTGTGGTCGTCCTATTAGAGAATTCGTGGGTCTCCGAGCGAAATGTTATTCGTTCCTTGTGGCCCACGAAGATTCTAGCAATGCGGGTCAAAAACGTGTGTGTAAAGGTGTGCCTCGAGTTGCGATTAAGAGGAGTCTGCGACACGATATGTATCGCAAGTGTCTCACTGATCATTGTCAGTTTTCTGTCAGTGCGCTGTGTTTACGTAGCGATCATCATACGTTGTACACGATGCGTGTAAATAAGCAAGCGTTGTCACCGTATGATGATAAGCGTTATATATTAGACAATGGTCGTGATACGCTTGCGTACGGTCATTATCGGATACATGCCGACGACGATGACGACTCTGCTCCTCCACCTGCTAAAATTCCACGTTACACCATCTGTTAACAACAAAAAAACAACAACAAAAATTCTTACTGTGATATCTATAGTTATTGCCTCCTCACACTTCAGTTCGGACGGCAGTAAACGTAAGTTTATGTATTATTATTATTATTGTAACGATATTTGTGTTTATACATATTAGTTCGTAATGTGTGGTTTCTTTTTTTTTCAGGTGATAACTATTTCTAGTAGTCTGTGGGCTTTCCTACTATATATATATTTTGTAACAGCACTAGTTCTGCATGTACCTCGTTAAGGTAACAACCTACATTACTAATTTTTTTATCACTGTGTGTTTGAATGTAGTGCAGATTCTAATTTACAAAGTTTGATGAAAGGACATTAATTTCTATTTTTAATTTATTTCACTATACGCCTCTGAACCTATATGTAATTATTTGTAAACTGCGTTACCTGTTGCAGCAAACGATAACACTAGAACGATTATATTATTATTATTCAGTGATATATACATACATACAATTTACTTATTAAACACTTCAATGATTGTAACGTCTTACAATGACTATAGCATATTTAAATCTGTTATCTGTTTATTTGCCCTACATGTACATGATTCAAGCCAAACGGGTGCACGTTGTATGTATGTGTGTGATTACGTTGCATGTGCGTCTGTGTGTGTGCGCGTGTGGTGTAACCCAAACGTATGCACGTCGTATGTATGTGTATGATTACGTTGCGTATGCGTCTGTGTGTGCGTGCGTTACGTATGCATCTGTGTGTGTGTGTGTGTGTGTGTGTGTGTGTGTGTGTGTGTGTGTGTGTGTGTGTGTGTGTGTGTGTGAGAGAGATATTTAACATGATTTTAATGTTGTTGTATTGTTATGTTGCAGGTTCATGTTGTATGTATGTGTGTGATTACGTTGCATGTGCGTCTGTGTGTGTGCGCGTGTGGTGTAACCCAAACGTATGCACGTCGTATGTATGTGTATGATTACGTTGCGTATGCGTCTGTGTGTGCGCGCGTTACGTATGCATCTGTGTGTGTGTGTGTGTGTGTGTGTGTGTGTGTGTGTGTGTGTGTGTGTGTGTGTGTGTGTGTGTGTGTGTGAGATATTTAACATGATTTTAATGTTGTTGTATTGTTATGTTGCAGGTTGCTTCTCCTACAAGTACGACACACAATTATATATAAACTTTCGAAAAAATATCAATTTTATAATGTATTCATTTAATTATGAATTTTATATTGTGAATGTTAAAATATATTTAATCATTTAAACAAATTATGACTTTATTTTATTTCACACTACACCTCTGAACAGGTGTACAATTAATTTATTTTTGTGAACTGTTACATCAGAAGATTTGTATGAATTTCAGTCGCCGTTTTCATGTGTGTGTATAATTTTAATTTATTTCGCTATACACTACAGAACCTATGTGTGTGTGTAAACTGCAACCTTAAAACAGAAGTATTGTACCAGATTGCTAAACCGTTAACGTATGGATTTGTTATCTGTAACAACATAACAGGTAAGTAGTTCATTGACGCCAAATATATATATTTCTAACAAGGATCAATCACACTGACTGCATTATAAAACTATTAATTAATTATTTAATACATTGAAAAATGAAGACGGCGTTTTGACAACGAGAGAGAGAGACAGCTAAAATTATTTATTCATCACACCGACTACACAATGTACGAGAGGGAGACAGGAGAAAGGGTATGGAACCTTGCATAGTTGAAACGTGTGAGAGTGAGAGAGAGTGAGAGGACGTTACTATTTGTTGACACAGTTGACCCACAAGTGAGAGAGAGAGAGAGAGAGAGAGAGAGAGAGAGAGAGAGAGAGAGAGAGAGAGAGAGAGAGGACGTTAATATTTGTCGAATAAATATAAACTTTCTAATTTCATATACATGCGCGCAATGTACACAGTGAGAGAGAGATAGAGAGAAAGAGAGAGAGAGAGGGAGAGGAGAAAACGTTTGACAACAAGAGAGAGAGATAGTTTTACTTACATTCAAATGTGAGAGAGAGAGAGAGAGAGAGAGAGAGAGAGTAACAATTATGATCATACACTATAATAATACAGAGGTTGGTACACCTGATCATATAGATTTAATATACATTATAACACATGACAAATTTGAACTCATGCAAAGGTTGGTACACCTGATCATACATTTTAATATACACTATAATGCATCGAGTTGGAACCACCCCCACCCACTGATATGAAATAAAAAAACCTCCCACCCAACACCACCCACTGATATGCAAATCAGCTTTCTTAAAAAAATAAAAAATTATATTCACGGATGCTGGTGGTCCATTGAACCTCATCCCACCCCCTTGATATGCAAATCAATTTAATTAAAAAAATAAAAAAATCAAATTAAAAAAATTAAAAAATTTACTCGCGGGTGCTGTGGTCCATTGGGATGCTGCGGGTCCAGCCGTTCGCGGATCTTGACACAGATCAACGAAAAAGTCGCGGATGCTGTGGTCCAAGTCGCGGATGCTGTGGTCCAAGTCGCGCATGCTGTGGTCCAGATATGACCTGAGGTGTGAGCCAGAACCCCCAATTTCCCTCTACTAGTGTACCGAAACGTTTGTAGTTAAATAAAATAAGTGCCATTTGAAATAGGTGGGCTTTAGTTTGTCGAGACACATATTTTATAATATGTGTGCGTTTTCCTGAAGACCGTTCTGTGCGTTATGACAGAGTAACTGACGTCACATGAAACACACTGACTGCTTTAGTTGCGTATAAAACTCAAGTCTGCATGTACAAAGAATAACCTATTTATGTACTTCGCACCGTACATAATATCTAAGAAGAATGAAATTGGGAAGAGCGTTCGCCAACGGCCATACCACGTTGAATACACCGGTTCTTGTCCGTTCACCGAAGTTAAGCAACGTCGGGCCCGGTCAGTACTTAGATGGGTGACCGCTTGGGAACACCGGGTGCAGTTGGCGTCTCTTTTGTTACTCGTTCCCTCCACAAAATGTGCTTGTTTTAATGTCAAAATTATTTACAATTAATCCGCGCGCCCACTGCAAATAATTTTGGAATATTTCGGAAAATTTTTTGTTTCTTCTGGATTATAATTTTTTACTTATATCTATGAGTTTACGAGTATTGTTGTACCGTGACGTGTAGAAAGAATAAGCACGTTCACAATAAGCATCCAAGACAGTTTGGGCAAATTCGTCGTGAGCGCAAACTGTTGCCGGCCGCAGTGTTCTTCAATCAGTAAATTTTGACAGATTCCGTTAATTGTCGTCACATTCTTTATGATTACTCAAGCCTGTTTACTGTAGCAAAACAACGTGCGAGCACATACGTTGTTGGTACGCGATAGGAGCGAATAAAAGAAATAATAGGATAGATCTAACCTGAGCATGCAGTGGTCTACGGTAATAAGGTTGCCTAATAGGCGTACATGTAGCGTCTTTTAAAACGATTCCATGAACGGTAAGGAAACATTCCATTCGTCTAGAAAATCGCAATAAATCATGATTACTGTAATTTTAACGTCTACGAATCGTCTATATTTTTCTAAAATCGCAACAATAATCCGGATAAATCTCTTGCGTTATTTCGTACTAATAAACTGAATTATTTTGGATTCTATGGAAACACATGGAAACAGTTTTACAACTCAGTATCAACAACAGAGTATTCTGTAGAAATCTGAATGGGTTTTAGGAGGGGTAAAATATAAATTTATAGTAATATATAAAACAGAATCAAAGCACATAATTAAAATTTGAAAAATTCTATTAATTCCTTTAATAAGTAGTGGATTATTAATATTTAAAGTGTTAATGTCTTAGATGTGCGTTTGCGTTTTTGTTAAATTCAAGTTAACTCGGAATTTTTTGAAAAATAATCTCTCTGACCGATGCACTTTTAATGCTATTATTATTCTTCAGTCAGTCGGTGGGTAGTTATGGCTTAATAACGTGTTGCGTATGGAGTGAATTCTAAGTTCTTATTTAGACGATTTTCATTTTTAGCGAAAAACGTCAGTCAATTGCATTGCAGCAGAACTCAGTAAGTGGTGGTCTTAACTAAGGAAATATACGCTCTACACTCTACTGAGGCATATCAGATTACTTGGTAAATGACATGTATAGTCTAAATTGTTGACTTGTCAAAAAAATTTGCATTTAAATCTGCACTGGGGTTTGTGTGAAATAACTTAATAAATTAAATAAACTTCAATTTTTAAACATGCTACTAGCAAAACAGTTTCTCAAGCAGTCAGGAGAGAAAAAAGTATTTTCCGTTTAAGATAATTGTCCATGGCTTCCATCTTCATCCCTGGACTGGCTGTATGCAGAAACGCTCACGAGCAAAATATACACTTACATTACACGATAATTCAGTCGGTTTAAAAACATATTTGTGACATTCGAAAAATAGAAATGATCACGGCGGGTGTAGGTAGAAGAAGAAATGGATAGATAATTCTGACCATTGGTGCCTTGAATGGAAAATACAGTCAGTCGGTAGGGGCAGATACTGATTTAATCACAGTGCAGAGATCATTTAAGAAGAAAGAAATTGAGTAGGGCGTTCGCCAACTGTCATACCACGTTGAATACACCGGTTCTCGTCCGATCACCGAAGTTAAGCAACGTCGGGCCCGGTCAGTACTTGGAAGGTTGACCGCTTGGGAACACCGGGGTGCTGTTGTTGTGGCATCTCTTTTATTTTTTCTTCCTTCCCTTGTTTGGTTGAACATCTTAGTTTTATTTTCCTTCTATTAGGTAAATAAAAATCGATTTACCAGGGCGTCGCTGATAAAAAACGATTTTTGTGGTTGCACAGAAAAATATTTTCTTCTCGATTAGCTGTTCATCAGAGGTCAGACGTGTAAAAATTACTCAGGTTTCAGTCAGGATAATAAGGAAACTCGTACAAAAACTAAGAAATAGCGGATCTCGGCCTATCAGACGAAAGTCGTAAGACTCAGTACGAGAGGCGAGTAATATTCTTAGGTGGTAATCGAAGGTGGAGATGAGAGAAACTGCAGTAATTACGTGATATCAATAGAACACCTGGCGAATACTGAAAGTCGAGAAGGATTGCTGCCAAGTGATCACGAATTTGTTGACGATTAAATTGACTGTTAAAGTACGTTGGGTAAGTTCTTGTTACAGCGAATTGTGCAAGCAGTTACGTCCAGTGTAATTCAAATGCAACAGATCCCGTACTGCCTTTGTTTACTACTGTGATTATGGACGCTGCTACTGGACAAAGAAGACAATTACATCGTGGCATAATTTAAAATGATAATAGGCATACGCAGAGTACATTTGGTCCTGTCGGGTAAGGTTTTTCCTTACTGTTGTAGTCCTACTTGTACCAAACTAAATAAAATATGCATTTGACTGGATTGAAATGCATTACACAGAGAAGAGGCAACGGCAACGTTTGCACTGCCGGGAAGACAACAGAAATTGAAATTCGTTAATATTAGGGTCTCGTCTGAATATGTTACATAAAAGTGATTCTGCACACAGTTGAAATGTATTTCATTTCCTTGTTTCCACGAGGACCGTTTGCCGTTCGTACGAGTGCGTGGCAACGCGCGGTTGAATTTGACAATCTCAAAAAATACGCACAGACGTAAAAACGGAAAGTGTACCGAAACGTTTGTAGTTAAATAAAATAAGTACCATTTGAAATAGGTGGGCTTTAGTTTGTCGAGACACATATTTTATAATATGTGTGCGCTTTCCTGAAGACCGTTCTGTGCGTTATGACAGAGTAACTGACGTCACATAAAACACACTGACTGCTTTAGTTGCGGATAAAACTCAAGTCTGCATGTACAAAGAATAACCTACTTATGTACTTCGCACCGTACATAATATCTAAGATGAATGATATTGGGAAGAGCGTTCGCCAACGGCCATACCACGTTGAATACACCGGTTCTCGTCCGATCACCGAAGTTAAGCAACGTCGGGCCCGGTCAGTACTTAGATGGGTGACCGCTTGGGAACACCGGGTGCAGTTGGCGTCTCTTTTGTTACTCGTTCCCTCCACAAAATGTGCTTGTTTTAATGTCAAATTTATTTACAATTAATCCGCGCGCCCACACTGCAAATAATTTTGGAATATTTCGGAAAATTTTTTGTTTCTTCTGGATTATAATTTTTTACTTATATCTATGAGTTTACGAGTATTGTTGTACCGTGACGTGTAGAAAGAATAAGCACGTTCACAATAAGCATCCAAGACAGTTTGGGCAAAGACGTCGTGAGCGCAAACTGTTGCCGGCCGCAGTGTTCTTCAAACAGTCAATTTTGACAGATTCCGTTAATTGTCGTCACATTCTTTATGATTACTCAAGCCTGTTTACTGTAGCAAAACAACGTGCGAGCACATACGTTGTTGGTACGCGATAGGAGCGAATAAAAGAAATAATAGGATAGATCTAACCTCAGCATGCAGTGGTCTACGGTAATAAGGTTGCCTAATAGGCGTACATGTAGCGTCTTTTAAAACGATTCCATGAACGTTAAGGAAACATTCCATTCGTCTAGAAAATCGCAATAAATCATGATTACTGTAATTTTGACGACTACGAATCGTATATATTTTTCTAAAATCGCAACAATGATCCGGATAAATCTCTTGCGTTATTTCGTACTAATAAACTGAATTATTTTGGATTCTATGGAAACAAATGGAAACAGTTTTACAACTCAGTATCAACAACGGAGTATTCTGTTGAAAACTGGATGGGTTTTAGGAGGGGTAAAATATAAATTTATAGTAATATATAAAACAAAATCAAAGCACATAATTAAAATTTGAAAAATTATTTTAATTCCTTTAATAAGTAGTGGATTATTAATATTTAAAGTGTTAATGTCTTAGATGTGCGTTTGTGTTTTTGTTAAATTCAAGTTAACTCGGAATTTTTTGAAAAATAATCTCTCTGACCGATGCACTTTTAATGCTATTATTATTCTTCAGTCAGTCGGTGGGTAGTTATGGCTTAATAACGTGTTGCGTATGGAGTGAATTCTAAGTTCTTATTTAGACGATTTTCATTTTTAGCGAAAAACGTCAGTCAATTGCATTGCAGCAGAACTCAGTAAGTGGTGGTCTTAACTAAGGAAATATACGCTCTACACTCTACTGAGGAGTATCAGATTAATTGGTAAATGACATGTATAGTCTAAATTGTTGACTTGTCAAAAAATTGACATTTATATCTGCACTGGGGTTTGTGTGAAATAACTTAATAAATTAAATAAACTTCAATTTTTAACATGCTACTAGCAAAACAGTTTCTCAAGCAGTCAGGTGAGAAAAAAGTAATTTCCGTTTGAGATAATTGTCCCTGGCTTCCATCTTCACCCCTGGACTGGCTGTATGCAGAAACGCTCACGAGCAAAATATACGATTACATTACACGATAATTCAGTCGGTTTAAAAACATATTTGTGACATTCGAAAAATAAAAATGAGCACGGCGGGTGTAGGTAGAAGAAGAAATGGATAGATAATTCTGACCATTGGTGCCTTGAATGGAAAATACAGTCAGTCGGTAGGGGCAGATACTGAATTAATCACAGTGCAGAGATCATTTAAGAAGAAAGAAATTGAGTAGGGCGTTCGCCAACGGTCATACCACGTTGAATACACCGGTTCTCGTCCGATCACCGAAGTTAAGCAACGTCGGGCCCGGTCAGTACTTGGATGGGTGACCGCTTGGCAACATCGGGGTGCTGTTGTTGTGGCATCTCTTTTATTTTTTCTTCCTTCCCTTGTTTGGTTGAACATCTTAGTTTTATTTTCCTTCTATTAGGTAAATAAAAATCGATTTACCAGGGCGTCGCTGATAAAAAACGATTTTTGTGGTTGCACAGAAAATTATTTTCTTCTCGATTAGCTGTTCATCAGAGGTCAGACGTGTAAAAATTACTCAGGTTTCAGTCAGGATAATAAGGAAACTCGTACAAAAACTAAGAAATAGCGGATCTCGGCCTATCAGACGAAAGTCGTAAGACTCAGTGCGATAGGCGAGTAATATTCTTAGGTGATAATCGAAGGTGGAGATGAGAGAAACTGCAGTAATTACGTGATCTCAATAGAACACCTGGCGAATACTGAAAGTCGAGAAGGATTGCTGCCAAGTGATCACGAATTTGATGACGATTTAATTGACTGTTAAAGTACCTTGGGCAAGTTCTTGTTACAGGGAATTGTGCAAGCAGTTACGTCCAGTGTAATTCAAATGCAACAGATCCCGTACTGCCTTTGTTTACTGCTGTGATTGTGGACGCTGCTACTGGACAAAGAAGACAATTACATCGTGGCATAATTTAAAATGATAATAGGCATACGCAGAGTACATTTGGTCCAGTCGGGTAAGGTTTGTTCCTTACTGTTGTAGTCCTACTTGTACCAAACTAAATAAAATATGCATTTGACTGGATTGAAATGCATTACACAGAGAAGAGGCAACGGCAACGTTTGCATTGCCGGGAAGACATCAGAAATTGAAATTCGTTAATATTAGGGTCTCGTCTGAATATGTTACACAAAAGTTATTCTGCACACAGTTGAAATGTATTTCATTTCCTTGTTTCCACGAGGACCGCTTGCCGTTCGTACGAGTGCGTGGCAACGTGCGGTTGAATTTGACAATCTCAAAAAATACGCACAGACGTAAAAACGGAAAGTGTACCGAAAAGTTTGTTGTTAAATAAAATACGTGCCATTTGAAATAGGTGGGCTTTAGTTTGTCGAGAAACATATTTTATAATATGTGTGAGTTTTCCTGAAGACCGTTCTGTGCGTTATGACAGAGTAACTGACGTCACATAAAACACACTGACTGCTTTAGTTGCGGATAAAACTCAAGTCTGCATGTACAAAGAATAACCTACTTATGTACTTCGCACCGTACATAATATCTAAGAAGAATGAAATTGGGAAGAGCGTTCGCCAACGGCCATACCACGTTGAATACACCGGTTCTCGTCCGATCACCGAAGTTAAGCAACGTCGGGCCCGGTCCGTACTTAGATGGGTGACCGCTTGGGAACACCGGGTGCAGTTGGCGTCTCTTTTGTTACTCGTTCCCTCCACAAAATGTGCTTGTTTTAATGTCATATTTATTTACAATTAATCCGCGCGCGCCCACTGCAAATAATTTTGGAATATTTCGGAAAATTTTTTGTTTCTTCTGGATTATAATTTTTTACTTATATCTATGAGTTTACGAGTATTGTTGTACCGTGACGTGTAGAAAGAATAAGCACGTTCACAATAAGCATCCAAGACAGTTTGGGCAAAGACGTCGTGAGCGCAAACTGTTGCCGGCCGCAGTGTTCTTCAAACAGTAAATTTTGACAGATTCTGTTAATTGTCGTCACATTCTTTATGATTACTCAAGCCTGTTTACTGTAGCAAAACAACGTGCGAGCACATACGTTGTTGGTACGCGATAGGAGCGAATAAAAGAAATAATAGGATTGATCTAACCTCAGCATGCAGTGGTCTACGGTAATAAGGTTGCCTAATAGGCGTACATGTAGCGTCTTTTAAAACGATTCCATGAACGTTAAGGAAACATTCCATTCGTCTAGAAAATCGCAATAAATCATGATTACTGTAATTTTAACGACTACGAATCGTATATATTTTTCTAAAATCGCAACAATGATCCGGATAAATCTCTTGCGATATTTCGTACTAATAAACTGAATTATTTTGGATTCTATGGAAACACATGGAAACAGTTTTACAACTCAGTATCAACAACAGAGTATTCTGTTGAAAACTGGATGGGTTTTAGGAGGGGTAAAATATAAATTTATAGTAATATATAAAACAAAATCAAAGCACATAATTAAAATTTGAAAAATTCTATTAATTCCTTTAATAAGTAGTGGATTATTAATATTTAAAGTGTTAATGTCTTAGATGTGCGTTTGTGTTTTTGTTAAATTCAAGTTAACTCGGAATTTTTTGAAAAATAATCTCTCTGACCGATGCAATTTTAATGCTATTATTATTCTTCAGTCAGTCGGTGGGTAGTTATGGCTTAATAACGTGTTGCGTATGGAGTGAATTCTAAGTTCTTATTTAGACGATTTTCATTTTTAGTGAAAAACGTCAGTCAATTGCATTGCAGCAGAACTCAGTAAGTGGTGGTCTTAACTAAGGAAATATACGCTCTACACTCTACTGAGGAGTATCAGATTAATTGGTAAATGACATGTATAGTCTAAATTGTTGACTTGTCAAAAAATTGACATTTATATCTGCACTGGGGTTTGTGTGAAATAACTTAATAAATTAAATAAACTTCAATTTTTAACATGCTACTAGCAAAACAGTTTCTCAAGCAGTCAGGTGAGAAAAAAGTAATTTCCGTTTGAGATAATTGTCCCTGGCTTCCATCTTCATCCCTGGACTGGCTGTATGCAGAAACGCTCACGAGCAAAATATACGCTTACATTACACGATAATTCAGTCGGTTTAAAAACATATTTGTGACATTGGAAAAATAAAAATGAGCACGGCGGGTGTAGGTAGAAGAAGAAATGGATAGATAATTCTGACCATTGGTGCCTTGAATGGAAAATACAGTCAGTCGGTAGGGGCAGATACTGATTTAATCACAGTGCAGAGATCATTTAAGAAGAAAGAAATTGAGTAGGGCGTTCGCCAACTGTCATACCACGTTGAATACACCGGTTCTCGTCCGATCACCGAAGTTAAGCAACGTCGGGCCCGGTCAGTACTTGGAAGGGTGACCGCTTGGGAACACCGGGGTGCTGTTGTTGTGGCATCTCTTTTATTTTTTCTTCCTTCTCTTGTTTGGTTGAACATCTTAGTTTTATTTTCCTTCTATTAGGTAAATAAAAATCGATTTACCAGGGCGTCGCTGATAAAAAACGATTTTTGTGGTTGCACAGAATATTATTTTCTTCCCTATTAGCTGTTCATCAGAGGTCAGACGTGTAAAAATTACTCAGGTTTCAGTCAGGATAATAAGGAAACTCGTACAAAAACTAAGAAATAGCGGATCTCGGCCTATCAGACGAAAGTCGTAAGACTCAGTGCGATAGGCGAGTAATATTCTTAGGTGATAATCGAAGGTGGAGATGAGAGAAACTGCAGTAATTACGTGATCTCAATAGAACACCTAGCGAATACTGAAAGTCGAGAAGGATTGCTGCCAAGTGATCACGAATTTGTTGACGATTTAATTGACTGTTAAAGTACCTTGGGCAAGTTCTTGTTACAGGGAATTGTGCAAGCAGTTACGTCCAGTGTAATTCAAATGCAACAGATCCCGTACTGCCTTTGTTTACTGCTGTGATTGTGGACGCTGCTACTGGACAAAGAAGACAATTACATCGTGGCATAATTTAAAATGATAATAGGCATACGCAGAGTACATTTGGTCCAGTCGGGTAAGGTTTGTTCCTTACTGTTGTAGTCCTACTTGTACCAAACTAAATAAAATATGCATTTGACTGGATTGAAATGCATTACACAGAGAAGAGGCAACGGCAACGTTTGCATTGCCGGGAAGACATCAGAAATTGAAATTCGTTAATATTAGGGTCTCGTCTGAATATGTTACACAAAAGTTATTCTGCACACAGTTGAAACGTGTTTCATTTCCTTGTTTCCACGAGGACCGCTTGCCGTTCGTACGAGTGCGTGGCAACGTGCGGTTGAATTTGACAATCTCAAAAAATACGCACAGACGTAAAAACGGAAAGTGTACCGAAAAGTTTGTTGTAAAATAAAATACGTGCCATTTGAAATAGGTGGGCTTTAGTTTGTCGAGAAACATATTTTATAATATGTGTGCGTTTTCCTGAAGACCGTTCTGTGCGTTATGACAGAGTAACTGACGTCACATAAAACACACTGACTGCTTTAGTTGCGGATAAAACTCAAGTCTGCATGTACAAAGAATAACCTACTTATGTACTTCGCACCGTACATAATATCTAAGAAGAATGAAATTGGGAAGAGCGTTCGCCAACGGCCATACCACGTTGAATACACCGGTTCTCGTCCGATCACCGAAGTTAAGCAACGTCGGGCCCGGTCCGTACTTAGATGGGTGACCGCTTGGGAACACCGGGTGCAGTTGGCGTCTCTTTTGTTACTCGTTCCCTCCACAAAATGTGCTTGTTTTAATGTCATATTTATTTACAATTAATCCGCGCGCGCCCACTGCAAATAATTTTGGAATATTTCGGAAAATTTTTTGTTTCTTCTGGATTATAATTTTTTACTTATATCTATGAGTTTACGAGTATTGTTGTACCGTGACGTGTAGAAAGAATAAGCACGTTCACAATAAGCATCCAAGACAGTTTGGGCAAAGACGTCGTGAGCGCAAACTGTTGCCGGCCGCAGTGTTCTTCAAACAGTAAATTTTGACAGATTCTGTTAATTGTCGTCACATTCTTTATGATTACTCAAGCCTGTTTACTGTAGCAAAACAACGTGCGAGCACATACGTTGTTGGTACGCGATAGGAGCGAATAAAAGAAATAATAGGATTGATCTAACCTCAGCATGCAGTGGTCTACGGTAATAAGGTTGCCTAATAGGCGTACATGTAGCGTCTTTTAAAACGATTCCATGAACGTTAAGGAAACATTCCATTCGTCTAGAAAATCGCAATAAATCATGATTACTGTAATTTTAACGACTACGAATCGTATATATTTTTCTAAAATCGCAACAATGATCCGGATAAATCTCTTGCGATATTTCGTACTAATAAACTGAATTATTTTGGATTCTATGGAAACACATGGAAACAGTTTTACAACTCAGTATCAACAACAGAGTATTCTGTTGAAAACTGGATGGGTTTTAGGAGGGGTAAAATATAAATTTATAGTAATATATAAAACAAAATCAAAGCACATAATTAAAATTTGAAAAATTCTATTAATTCCTTTAATAAGTAGTGGATTATTAATATTTAAAGTGTTAATGTCTTAGATGTGCGTTTGTGTTTTTGTTAAATTCAAGTTAACTCGGAATTTTTTGAAAAATAATCTCTCTGACCGATGCAATTTTAATGCTATTATTATTCTTCAGTCAGTCGGTGGGTAGTTATGGCTTAATAACGTGTTGCGTATGGAGTGAATT
Organism: Magicicada septendecula; assembly: GCA_034769895.1. Taxonomy (NCBI): domain Eukaryota; kingdom Metazoa; phylum Arthropoda; class Insecta; order Hemiptera; family Cicadidae; genus Magicicada; species Magicicada septendecula. The sequence goes on along the minus strand of CM068375.1, from coordinate 147,701,972 downwards.
CTAAGTTCTTATTTAGACGATTTTCATTTTTAGCGAAAAAAGTCAGTCAATTGCATTGCAGCAGAACTCAGTAAGTGGTGGTCTTAACTAAGGAAATATACGCTCTACACTCTACTGAGGCGTATCAGATTAATTGGTAAATGACATGTATAGTCTAAATTGTTGACTTGTCAAAAAATTGACATTTAAATCTGCACTGGGGTTTGTGTGAAATAACTTAATAAATTAAATAAACTTCAATTTTTAACATGCTACTAGCAAAACAGTTTCTCAAGCAGTCAGGTGAGAAAAAAGTAATTTCCGTTTGAGATTATTGTCCCTGGCTTCCATCTTCATCCCTGGACTGGCTGTATGCAGAAACGCTCACGAGCAAAATATACGATTACATTACACGATAATTCAGTCGGTTTAAAAACATATTTGTGACATTCGAAAAATAGAAAAAAATGACCACGGCGGGTGTAGGTAGAAGAAGAAATGGATAGATAATTCTGACCATTGGTGCCTTGAATGGAAAATACAGTCAGTCGGTAGGGGCAGATACTGAATTAATCACAGTGCAGAGATCATTTAAGAAGAAAGAAATTGAGTAGGGCGTTCGCCAACGGTCATACCACGTTGAATACACCGGTTCTCGTCCGATCACCGGAGTTAAGCAACGTCGGGCCCGGTCAGTATTTGGATGGGTGACCGCTTGGCAACACCGGGGTGCTGTTGTTGTGGCATCTCTTTTATTTTTTCTTCCTTCCCTTGTTTGGTTGAACATCTTAGTTTTATTTTCCTTCTATTAGGTAAATAAAAATCGATTTACCAAGGCGTCGCTGATAAAAAACGATTTTTGTGGTTGCACAGAAAATTATTTTCTTCTCGATTAGCTGTTCATCAGAGGTCAGACGTGTAAAAATTACTCAGGTTTCAGTCAGGATAATAAGGAAACTCGTACAAAAACTAAGAAATAGCGGATCTCGTCCTATCAGACGAAAGTCGTAAGACTCAGTGCGATAGGCGAGTAATATTCTTAGGTGATAATCGAAGGTGGAGATGAGAGAAACTGCAGTAATTACGTGATCTCAATAGAACACCTGGCGAATACTGAAAGTCGAGAAGGATTGCTGCCAAGTGATCACGAATTTGTTGACGATTAAATTGACTGTTAAAGTACGTTGGGCAAGTTCTTGTTACAAGGAATTGTGCAAGCAGTTACGTCCAGTGTAATTCAAATGCAACAGATCCCGTACTGCCTTTGTTTACTGCTGTGATTGTGGACGCTGCTACTGGACAAGGAAGACAATTACATCGTGGCATAATTTAAAATGATAATAGGCATACGCAGAGTACATTTGGTCCAGTCGGGTAAGGTTTGTTCCTTACTGTTGTAGTCCTACTTGTACCAAACTAAATAAAATATGCATTTGACTGGATTGAAATGCATTACACAGAGAAGAGGCAACGGCAACGTTTGCATTGCCGGGAAGACATCAGAAATTGAAATTCGTTAATATTAGGGTCTCGTCTGAATATGTTACACAAAAGTTATTCTGCAAACAGTTGAAACGTGTATCATTTCCTTGTTTCCACGAGGACCGCTTGCCGTTCGTACGAGTGCGTGGCAACGCGCGGTTGAATTTGACAATCTCAAAAAATACGCACAGACGTAAAAACGGAAAGTGTACCGAAAAGTTTGTTGTTAAATAAAATAAGTGCTATTTGAAATAGGTGGGCTTTAGTTTGTCGAGAAACATATTTTATAATATGTGTGCGTTTTCCTGAAGACCGTTCTGTGCGTTATGACAGAGTAACTGACGTCACATGAAACACACTGACTGCTTTAGTTGCGTATAAAACTCAAGTCTGCATGTACAAAGAATAACCTACTTATGTACTTCGCACCGTACATAATATCTAAGAAGAATGAAATTGGGAAGAGCGTTCGCCAACGGCCATACCACGTTGAATACACCGGTTCTCGTCCGATCACCGAAGTTAAGCAACGTCGGGCCCGGTCAGTACTTAGACGGGTGACCGCTTGGGAACACCGGGTGCAGTTGGCGTCTCTTTTGTTACTCGTTCCCTCCACAAAATGTGCTTGTTTTAATGTCAAATTTATTTACAATTAATCCGCGCGCGCCCACTGCAAATAATTTTGGAATATTTCGGAAAATTTTTTGTTTCTTCTGGATTATAATTTTTTACTTATATCTATGAGTTTACGAGTATTGTTGTACCGTGACGTGTAGAAAGAATAAGCACGTTCACAATAAGCATCCAAGACAGTTTGGGCAAAGACGTCGTGAGCGCAAACTGTTGCCGGCCGCAGTGTTCTTCAAACAGTAAATTTTGACAGATTCCGTAAATTGTCGTCACATTCTTTATGATTACTCAAGCCTGTTTACTGTAGCAAAACAACGTGCGAGCACATACGTTGTTGGTACGCGATAGGAGCGAATAAAAGAAATAATAGGATTGATCTAACCTCAGCATGCAGTGGTCTACGGTAATAAGGTTGCCTAATAGGCGTACATGTAGCGTCTTTTAAAACGATTCCATGAACGTTAAGGAAACATTCCATTCGTCTAGAAAATCGCAATAAATCATGATTACTGTAATTTTAACGACTACGAATCGTATATATTTTTCTAAAATCGCAACAATGATCCGGATAAATCTCTTGCGATATTTCGTACTAATAAACTGAATTATTTTGGATTCTATGGAAACACATGGAAACAGTTTTACAACTCAGTATCAACAACAGAGTATTCTGTTGAAAACTGGATAAGTTTTAGGAGGGGTAAAATATAAATTTATAGTAATATATAAAACAAAATCAAAGCACATAATTAAAATTTGAAAAATTCTATTAATTCCTTTAATAAGTAGTGGATTATTAATATTTAAAGTGTTAATGTCTTAGATGTGCGTTTGTGTTTTTGTTAAATTCAAGTTAACTCGGAATTTTTTGAAAAATAATCTCTCTGACCGATGCACTTTTAATGCTATTATTATTCTTCAGTCAGTCGGTGGGTAGTTATGGCTTAATAACGTGTTGCGTATGGAGTGAATTCTAAGTTCTTATTTAGACGATTTTCATTTTTAGCGAAAAAAGTCAGTCAATTGCATTGCAGCAGAACTCAGTAAGTGGTGGTCTTAACTAAGGAAATATACGCTCTACACTCTACTGAGGCGTATCAGATTAATTGGTAAATGACATGTATAGTCTAAATTGTTGACTTGTCAAAAAATTGCCATTTAAATCTGCACTGGGGTTTGTGTGAAATAACTTAATAAATTAAATAAACTTCAATTTTTAACATGCTACTAGCAAAACAGTTTCTCAAGCAGTCAGGTGAGAAAAAAGTAATTTCCGTTTGAGATAATTGTCCCTGGCTTCCATCTTCATCCCTGGACTGGCTGTATGCAGAAACGCTCACGAGCAAAATATACGATTACATTACACGATAATTCAGTCGGTTTAAAAACATATTTGTGACATTCGAAAAATAAAAATGAGCACGGCGGGTGTAGGTAGAAGAAGAAATGGATAGATAATTCTGACCATTGGTGCCTTGAATGGAAAATACAGTCAGTCGGTAGGGGCAGATACTGAATTAATCACAGTGCAGAGATCATTTAAGAAGAAAGAAATTGATTAGAGCGTTCGCCAACGGTCATACCACGTTGAATACACCGGTTCTCGTCCGATCACCGAAGTTAAGCAACGTCGGGCCCGGTCAGTACTTGGATGGGTGACCGCTTGGCAACACCGGGGTGCTGTTGTTGTGGCATCTCTTTTATTTTTTCTTCCTTCCCTTGTTTGGTTGAACATCTTAGTTTTATTTTCCTTCTATTAGGTAAATAAAAATCGATTTACCAAGGCGTCGCTGATAAAAAACGATTTTTGTGGTTGCACAGAAAATTATTTTCTTCTCGATTAGCTGTTCATCAAAGGTCAGACGTGTAAAAATTACTCAGGTTTCAGTCAGGATAATAAGGAAACTCGTACAAAAACTAAGAAATAGCGGATCTCGGCCTATCAGACGAAAGTCGTAAGACTCAGTGCGATAGGCGAGTAATATTCTTAGGTGATAATCGAAGGTGGAGATGAGAGAAACTGCAGTAATTACGTGATCTCAATAGAACACCTGGCGAATACTGAAAGTCGAGAAGGATTGCTGCCAAGTGATCACGAATTTGTTGACGATTAAATTGACTGTTAAAGTACGTTGGGCAAGTTCTTGTTACAGGGAATTGTGCAAGCAGTTACGTCCAGTGTAATTCAAATGCAACAGATCCCGTACTGCCTTTGTTTACTGCTGTGATTGTGGACGCTGCTACTGGACAAGGAAGACAATTACATCGTGGCATAATTTAAAATGATAATAGGCATACGCAGAGTACATTTGGTCCAGTCGGGTAAGGTTTGTTCCTTACTGTTGTAGTCCTACTTGTACCAAACTAAATAAAATATGCATTTGACTGGATTGAAATGCATTACACAGAGAAGAGGCAACGGCAACGTTTGCATTGCCGGGAAGACATCAGAAATTGAAATTCGTTAATATTAGGGTCTCGTCTGAATATGTTACACAAAAGTTATTCTGCACACAGTTGAAACGTGTATCATTTCCTTGTTTCCACGAGGACCGCTTGCCGTTCGTACGAGTGCGTGGCAACGCGCGGTTGAATTTGACAATCTCAAAAAATACGCACAGACGTAAAAACGGAAAGTGTACCGAAAAGTTTGTTGTTAAATAAAATAAGTGCTATTTGAAATAGGTGGGCTTTAGTTTGTCGAGAAACATATTTTATAAGATGTGTGCGTTTTCCTGAAGACCGTTCTGTGCGTTATGACAGAGTAACTGACGTCACATGAAACACACTGACTGCTTTAGTTGCGTATAAAACTCAAGTCTGCATGTACAAAGAATAACCTACTTATGTACTTCGCACCGTACATAATATCTAAGAAGAATGAAATTGGGAAGAGCGTTCGCCAACGGCCATACCACGTTGAATACACCGGTTCTCGTCCGATCACCGAAGTTAAGCAACGTCGGGCCCGGTCAGTACTTAGATGGGTGACCGCTTGGGAACACCGGGTGCAGTTGGCGTCTCTTTTGTTACTCGTTCCCTCCACAAAATGTGCTTGTTTTAATGTCAAATTTATTTACAATTAATCCGCGCGCGCCCACTGCAAATAATTTTGGAATATTTCGGAAAATTTTTTGTTTCTTCTGGATTATAATTTTTTACTTATATCTATGAGTTTACGAGTATTGTTGTACCGTGACGTGTAGGAAGAATAAGCACGTTCACAATAAGCATCCAAGACAGTTTGGGCAAAGACGTCGTGAGCGCAAACTGTTGCCGGCCGCAGTGTTCTTCAAACAGTAAATTTTGACAGATTCCGTTAATTGTCGTCACATTCTTTATGATTACTCAAGCCTGTTTACTGTAGCAAAACAACGTGCGAGCACATACGTTGTTGGTACGCGATAGGAGCGAATAAAAGAAATAATAGGATTGATCTAACCTCAGCATGCAGTGGTCTACGGTAATAAGGTTGCCTAATAGGCGTACATGTAGCGTCTTTTAAAACGATTCCATGAACGTTAAGGAAACATTCCATTCGTCTAGAAAATCGCAATAAATCATGATTACTGTAATTTTAACGACTACGAATCGTATATATTTTTCTAAAATCGCAACAATGATCCGGATAAATCTCTTGCGATATTTCGTACTAATAAACTGAATTATTTTGGATTCTATGGAAACACATGGAAACAGTTTTACAACTCAGTATCAACAACAGAGTATTCTGTTGAAAACTGGATAAGTTTTAGGAGGGGTAAAATATAAATTTATAGTAATATATAAAACAAAATCAAAGCACATAATTAAAATTTGAAAAATTCTATTAATTCCTTTAATAAGTAGTGGATTATTAATATTTAAAGTGTTAATGTCTTAGATGTGCGTTTGTGTTTTTGTTAAATTCAAGTTAACTCGGAATTTTTTGAAAAATAATCTCTCTGACCGATGCACTTTTAATGCTATTATTATTCTTCAGTCAGTCGGTGGGTAGTTATGGCTTAATAACGTGTTGCGTATGGAGTGAATTCTAAGTTCTTATTTAGACGATTTTCATTTTTAGCGAAAAAAGTCAGTCAATTGCATTGCAGCAGAACTCAGTAAGTGGTGGTCTTAACTAAGGAAATATACGCTCTACACTCTACTGAGGCGTATCAGATTAATTGGTAAATGACATGTATAGTCTAAATTGTTGACTTGTCAAAAAATTGACATTTAAATCTGCACTGGGGTTTGTGTGAAATAACTTAATAAATTAAATAAACTTCAATTTTTAACATGCTACTAGCAAAACAGTTTCTCAAGCAGTCAGGTGAGAAAAAAGTAATTTCCGTTTGAGATTATTGTCCCTGGCTTCCATCTTCATCCCTGGACTGGCTGTATGCAGAAACGCTCACGAGCAAAATATACGATTACATTACACGATAATTCAGTCGGTTTAAAAACATATTTGTGACATTCGAAAAATAAAAATGACCACGGCGGGTGTAGGTAGAAGAAGAAATGGATAGATAATTCTGACCATTGGTGCCTTGAATGGAAAATACAGTCAGTCGGTAGGGGCAGATACTGAATTAATCACAGTGCAGAGATCATTTAAGAAGAAAGAAATTGAGTAGGGCGTTCGCCAACGGTCATACCACGTTGAATACACCGGTTCTCGTCCGATCACCGAAGTTAAGCAACGTCGGGCCCGGTCAGTACTTGGATGGGTGACCGCTTGGCAACACCGGGGTGCTGTTGTTGTGGCATCTCTTTTATTTTTTCTTCCTTCCCTTGTTTGGTTGAACATCTTAGTTTTATTTTCCTTCTATTAGGTAAATAAAAATCGATTTACCAAGGCGTCGCTGATAAAAAACGATTTTTGTGGTTGCACAGAAAATTATTTTCTTCTCGATTAGCTGTTCATCAGAGGTCAGACGTGTAAAAATTACTCAGGTTTCAGTCAGGATAATAAGGAAACTCGTACAAAAACTAAGAAATAGCGGATCTCGGCCTATCAGACTTAAGTCGTAAGACTCAGTGCGATAGGCGAGTAATATTCTTAGGTGATAATCGAAGGTGGAGATGAGAGAAACTGCAGTAATTACGTGATCTCAATAGAACACCTGGCGAATACTGAAAGTCGAGAAGGATTGCTGCCAAGTGATCACGAATTTGTTGACGATTAAATTGACTGTTAAAGTACGTTGGGCAAGTTCTTGTTACAGGGAATTGTGCAAGCAGTTACGTCCAGTGTAATTCAAATGCAACAGATCCCGTACTGCCTTTGTTTACTGCTGTGATTGTGGACGCTGCTACTGGACAAGGAAGACAATTACATCGTGGCATAATTTAAAATGATAATAGGCATACGCAGAGTACATTTGGTCCAGTCGGGTAAGGTTTGTTCCTTACTGTTGTAGTCCTACTTGTACCAAACTAAATAAAATATGCATTTGACTGGATTGAAATGCATTACACAGAGAAGAGGCAACGGCAACGTTTGCATTGCCGGGAAGACATCAGAAATTGAAATTCGTTAATATTAGGGTCTCGTCTGAATATGTTACACAAAAGTTATTCTGCACACAGTTGAAACGTGTTTCATTTCCTTGTTTCCACGAGGACCGCTTGCCGTTCGTACGAGTGCGTGGCAACGCGCGGTTGAATTTGACAATCTCAAAAAATACGCACAGACGTAAAAACGGAAAGTGTACCGAAACGTTTGTAGTTAAATAAAATAAGTACCATTTGAAATAGGTGGGCTTTAGTTTGTCGAGACACATATTTTATAATATGTGTGCGTTTTCCTGAAGACCGTTCTGTGCGTTATGACAGAGTAACTGACGTCACATAAAACACACTGACTGCTTTAGTTGCGGATAAAACTCAAGTATGCATGTACAAAGAATAACCTACTTATGTACTTCGCACCGTACATAATATCTAAGAAGAATGAAATTGGGAAGAGCGTTCGCCAACGTCCATACCACGTTGAATACACCGGTTCTCGTCCGATCACCGAAGTTAAGCAACGTCGGGCCCGGTCAGTACTTAGATGGGTGACCGCTTGGGAACACCGGGTGCAGTTGGCGTCTCTTTTGTTACTCGTTCCCTCCACAAAATGTGCTTGTTTTAATGTCAAATTTATTTACAATTAATCCGCGCGCCCACACTGCAAATAATTTTGGAATATTTTGGAAAATTTTTTGTTTCTTCTGGATTATAATTTTTTACTTATATCTATGAGTTTACGAGTATTGTTGTACCGTGACGTGTAGAAAGAATAAGCACGTTCACAATAAGCATCCAAGACAGTTTGGGCAAAGACGTCGTGAGCGCAAACTGTTGCCGGCCGCAGTGTTCTTCAAACAGTAAATTTTGACAGATTCCGTTAATTGTCGTCACATTCTTTATGATTACTCAAGCCTGTTTACTGTAGCAAAACAACGTGCGAGCACATACGTTGTTGGTACGCGATAGGAGCGAATAAAAGAAATAATAGGATAGATCTAACCTCAGCATGCAGTGGTCTACGGTAATAAGGTTGCCTAATAGGCGTACATGTAGCGTCTTTTAAAACGATTCCATGAACGGTAAGGAAACATTCCATTCGTCTAGAAAATCGCAATAAATCATGATTACTGTAATTTTAACGTCTACGAATCGTATATATTTTTCTAAAATCGCAACAATGATCCGGATAAATCTCTTGCGTTATTTCGTACTAATAAACTGAATTATTTTGGATTCTATGGAAACAAATGGAAACAGTTTTACAACTCAGTATCAACAACGGAGTATTCTGTTGAAAACTGGATGGGTTTTAGGAGGGGTAAAATATAAATTTATAGTAATATATAAAACAAAATCAAAGCACATAATTAAAATTTGAAAAATTATATTAATTCCTTTAATAAGTAGTGGATTATTAATATTTAAAGTGTTAATGTCTTAGATGTGCGTTTGTGTTTTTGTTAAATTCAAGTTAACTCGGAATTTTTTGAAAAATAATCTCTCTGACCGATGCACTTTTAATGCTATTATTATTCTTCAGTCAGTCGGTGGGTAGTTATGGCTTAATAACGTGTTGCGTATGGAGTGAATTCTAAGTTCTTATTTAGACGATTTTCATTTTTAGCGAAAAACGTCAGTCAATTGCATTGCAGCAGAACTCAGTAAGTGATGGTCTTAACTAAGGAAATATACGCTCTACACTCTACTGAGGAGTATCAGATTAATTGGTAAATGACATGTATAGTCTAAATTGTTGACTTGTCAAAAAATTGACATTTATATCTGCACTGGGGTTTGTGTGAAATAACTTAATAAATTAAATAAACTTCAATTTTTAACATGCTACTAGCAAAACAGTTTCTCAAGCAGTCAGGTGAGAAAACAGTAATTTCCGTTTGAGATAATTGTCCCTGGCTTCCATCTTCATCCCTGGACTGGCTGTATGCAGAAACGCTCACGAGCAAAATATACGATTACATTACACGATAATTCAGTCGGTTTAAAAACATATTTGTGACATTCGAAAAATAAAAATGAGCACGGCGGGTGTAGGTAGAAGAAGAAATGGATAGATAATTCTGACCATTGGTGCCTTGAATGGAAAATACAGTCAGTCGGTAGGGGCAGATACTGATTTAATCACAGTGCAGAGATCATTTAAGAAGAAAGAAATTGAGTAGGGCGTTCGCCAACTGTCATACCACGTTGAATACACCGGTTCTCGTCCGATCACCGAAGTTAAGCAACGTCGGGCCCGGTCAGTACTTGGAAGGGTGACCGCTTGGGAACACCGGGGTGCTGTTGTTGTGGCATCTCTTTTATTTTTTCTTCCTTCTCTTGTTTGGTTGAACATCTTAGTTTTATTTTCCTTCTATTAGGTAAATAAAAATCGATTTACCAGGGCGTCGCTGATAAAAAACGATTTTTGTGGTTGCACAGAATATTATTTTCTTCCCTATTAGCTGTTCATCAGAGGTCAGACGTGTAAAAATTACTCAGGTTTCAGTCAGGATAATAAGGAAACTCGTACAAAAACTAAGAAATAGCGGATCTCGGCCTATCAGACGAAAGTCGTAAGACTCAGTGCGAGAGGCGAGTAATATTCTTAGGTGGTAATCGAAGGTGGAGATGAGAGAAACTGCAGTAATTACGTGATCTCAATAGAACACCTGGCGAATACAGAAAGTCGAGAAGGATTGCTGCCAAGTGATCACGAATTTGTTGACGATTAAATTGACTGTTAAAGTACGTTGGGTAAGTTCTTGTTACAGCGAATTGTGCAAGCAGTTACGTCCAGTGTAATTCAAATGCAACAGATCCCGTACTGCCTTTGTTTACTGCTGTGATTATGGACGCTGCTACTGGACAAAGAAGACAATTACATCGTGGCATAATTTAAAATGATAATAGGCATACGCAGAGTACATTTGGTTCTGTCGGGTAAGGTTTGTTCCTTACTGTTGTAGTCCTACTTGTACCAAACTAAATAAAATATGCATTTGACTGGATTGAAATTCATTACACAGAGAAGAGGCAACGGCAACGTTTGCACTGCCGGGAAGACAACAGAAATTGAAATTCGTTAATATTAGGGTCTCGTCTGAATGTGTTACATAAAAGTGATTCAGCACACAGTTGAAATGTATTTCATTTCCTTGTTTCCACGAGGACCGTTTGCCGTTCGTACGAGTGCGTGGCAACGCGCGGTTGAATTTGACAATCTCAAAAAATACGCACAGACGTAAAAACGGAAAGTGTACCGAAACGTTTGTAGTTAAATAAAATAAGTACCATTTGAAATAGGTGGGCTTTAGTTTGTCGAGACACATATTTTATAATATGTGTGCGTTTTCCTGAAGACCGTTCTGTGCGTTATGACAGAGTAACTGACGTCACATGAAACACACTGACTGCTTTAGTTGCGTATAAAACTCAAGTCTGCATGTACAAAGAATAACCTACTTATGTACTTCGCACCGTACATAATATCTAAGAAGAATGAAATTGGGAAGAGCGTTCGCCAACGGCCATACCACGTTGAATACACCGGTTCTCGTCCGATCACCGAAGTTAAGCAACGTCGGGCCCGGTCCGTACTTAGATGGGTGACCGCTTGGGAACACCGGGTGCAGTTGGCGTCTCTTTTGTTACTCGTTCCCTCCACAAAATGTGCTTGTTTTAATGTCAAATTTATTTACAATTAATCCGCGCGCGCCCACTGCAAATAATTTTGGAATATTTCGGAAAATTTTTTGTTACTTCTGGATTATAATTTTTTACTTATATCTATGAGTTTACGAGTATTGTTGTACCGTGACGTGTAGAAAGAATAAGCACGTTCACAATAAGCATCCAAGACAGTTTGGGCAAAGACGTCGTGAGCGCAAACTGTTGCCGGCCGCAGTGTTCTTCAAACAGTAAATTTTGACAGATTCTGTTAATTGTCGTCACATTCTTTATGATTACTCAAGCCTGTTTACTGTAGCAAAACAACGTGCGAGCACATACGTTGTTGGTACGCGATAGGAGCGAATAAAAGAAATAATAGGATTGATCTAACCTCAGCATGCAGTGGTCTACGGTAATAAGGTTGCCTAATAGGCGTACATGTAGCGTCTTTTAAAACGATTCCATGAACGTTAAGGAAACATTCCATTCGTCTAGAAAATCGCAATAAATCATGATTACTGTAATTTTAACGACTACGAATCGTATATATTTTTCTAAAATCGCAACAATGATCCGGATAAATCTCTTGCGATATTTCGTACTAATAAACTGAATTATTTTGGATTCTATGGAAACACATGGAAACAGTTTTACAACTCAGTATCAACAACAGAGTATTCTGTTGAAAACTGGATGGGTTTTAGGAGGGGTAAAATATAAATTTATAGTAATATATAAAACAAAATCAAAGCACATAATTAAAATTTGAAAAATTCTATTAATTCCTTTAATAAGTAGTGGATTATTAATATTTAAAGTGTTAATGTCTTAGATGTGCGTTTGTGTTTTTGTTAAATTCAAGTTAACTCGGAATTTTTTGAAAATTAATCTCTCTGACCGATGCACTTTTAATGCTATTATTATTCTTCAGTCAGTCGGTGGGTAGTTATGGCTTAATAACGTGTTGCGTATGGAGTGAATTCTAAGTTCTTATTTAGACGATTTTCATTTTTAGCGAAAAAAGTCAGTCAATTGCATTGCAGCAGAACTCAGTAAGTGGTGGTCTTAACTAAGGAAATATACGCTCTACACTCTACTGAGGCGTATCAGATTAATTGGAAAATGACATGTATAGTCTAAATTGTTGACTTGTCTAAAAAATTTGCATTTAAACCTGCACTGGGGTTTGTGTGAAATAACTTAATAAATTAAATAAATTTCAATTTTTAACATGCTACTAGCAAAACAGTTTCTCAAGCAGTCAGGTGAGAAAAAACTAATTTCCGTTTAAGATAATTGTCCATGGCTTCCATCTTCATCCCTGGACTGGCTGTATGTAGAAACGCTCACGAGCAAAATATACGCTTTCATTACACGATAATTCAGTCGGTTTAAAAACATATTTGTGACATTCGAAAAATAAAAATGAGCACGGCGGGTGTAGGTAGAAGAAGAAATGGATAGATAATTCTGACCATTGGTGCCTTGAATGGAAAATACAGTCAGTCGGTAGGGGCAGATACTGAATTAATCACAGTGCAGAAATCATTTAAGAAGAAAGAAATTGAGTAGGGCGTTCGCCAACGGTCATACCACGTTGAATACACCGGTTCTCGTCCGATCACCGAAGTTAAGCAACGTCGGGCCCGGTCAGTACTTGGATGGGTGACCGCTTGGCAACACCGGGGTGCTGTTGTTGTGGCATCTCTTTTATTTTTTCTTCCTTCCCTTGTTTGGTTGAACATCTTAGTTTTATTTTCCTTCTATTAGGTAAATAAAAATCGATTTACCAGGGCGTCGCTGATAAAAAACGATTTTTGTGGTTGCACAGAAAATTATTTTCTTCTCGATTAGCTGTTCATCAGAGGTCAGACGTGTAAAAATTACTCAGGTTTCAGTCAGGATAATAAGGAAACTCGTACAAAAACTAAGAAATAGCGGATCTCGGCCTATCAGACGAAAGTCGTAAGACTCAGTGCGATAGGCGAGTAATATTCTTAGGTGATAATCGAAGGTGGAGATGAGAGAAACTGCAGTAATTACGTGATCTCAATAGAACACCTGGCGAATACTGAAAGTCGAGAAGGATTGCTGCCAAGTGATCACGAATTTGTTGACGATTAAATTGACTGTTAAAGTACGTTGGGCAAGTTCTTGTTACAGGGAATTGTGCAAGCAGTTACGTCCAGTGTAATTCAAATGCAACAGATCCCGTACTGCCTTTGTTTACTGCTGTGATTGTGGACGCTGCTACTGGACAAGGAAGACAATTACATCGTGGCATAATTTAAAATGATAATAGGCATACGCAGAGTACATTTGGTCCAGTCGGGTAAGGTTTGTTCCTTACTGTTGTAGTCCTACTTGTACCAAACTAAATAAAATATGCATTTGACTGGATTGAAATGCATTACACAGAGAAGAGGCAACGGCAACGTTTGCATTGCCGGGAAGACATCAGAAATTGAAATTCGTTAATATTAGGGTCTCGTCTGAATATGTTACACAAAAGTTATTCTGCACACAGTTGAAACGTGTTTCATTTCCTTGTTTCCACGAGGACCGCTTGCCGTTCGTACGAGTGCGTGGCAACGCGCGGTTGAATTTGACAATCTCAAAAAATACGCACAGACGTAAAAACGGAAAGTGTACCGAAAAGTTTGTTGTTAAATAAAATAAGTGCCATTTGAAATAGGTGGGCTTTAGTTTGTCGAGAAACATATTTTATAATATGTGTGCGTTTTCCTGAAGACCGTTCTGTGCGTTATGACAGAGTAACTGACGTCACATGAAACACACTGACTGCTTTAGTTGCGTATAAAACTCAAGTCTGCATGTACAAAGAATAACCTACTTATGTACTTCGCACCGTACATAATATCTAAGAAGAATGAAATTGGGAAGAGCGTTCGCCAACGGCCATACCACGTTGAATACACCGGTTCTCGTCCGATCACCGAAGTTAAGCAACGTCGGGCCCGGTCAGTACTTAGATGGGTGACCGCTTGGGAACACCGGGTGCAGTTGGCGTCTCTTTTGTTACTCGTTCCCTCCACAAAATGTGCTTGTTTTAATGTCAAATTTATTTACAATTAATCCGCGCGCGCCCACTGCAAATAATTTTGGAATATTTCGGAAAATTTTTTGTTTCTTCTGGATTATAATTTTTTACTTATATCTATGAGTTTACGAGTATTGTTGTACCGTGACGTGTAGGAAGAATAAGCACGTTCACAATAAGCATCCAAGACAGTTTGGGCAAAGACGTCGTGAGCGCAAACTGTTGCCGGCCGCAGTGTTCTTCAAACAGTAAATTTTGACAGATTCCGTTAATTGTCGTCACATTCTTTATGATTACTCAAGCCTGTTTACTGTAGCAAAACAACGTGCGAGCACATACGTTGTTGGTACGCGATAGGAGCGAATAAAAGAAATAATAGGATTGATCTAACCTCAGCATGCAGTGGTCTACGGTAATAAGGTTGCCTAATAGGCGTACATGTAGCGTCTTTTAAAACGATTCCATGAACGTTAAGGAAACATTCCATTCGTCTAGAAAATCGCAATAAATCATGATTACTGTAATTTTAACGACTACGAATCGTATATATTTTTCTAAAATCGCAACAATGATCCGGATAAATCTCTTGCGATATTTCGTACTAATAAACTGAATTATTTTGGATTCTATGGAAACACATGGAAACAGTTTTACAACTCAGTATCAACAACGGAGTATTCTGTTGAAAACTGGATGGGTTTTAGGAGGGGTAAAATATAAATTTATAGTAATATATAAAACAAAATCAAAGCACATAATTAAAATTTGAAAAATTCTATTAATTCCTTTAATAAGTAGTGGATTATTAATATTTAAAGTGTTAATGTCTTAGATGTGCGTTTGTGTTTTTGTTAAATTCAAGTTAACTCGGAATTTTTTGAAAAATAATCTCTCCGACCGATGCACTTTTAATGCTATTATTATTCTTCAGTCAGTCGGTGGGTAGTTACGGCTTAATAACGTGTTGCGTATGGAGTGAATTCTAAGTTCTTATTTAGACGATTTTCATTTTTAGCGAAAAACGTCGGTCAATTTCATTGCAGCAGAACTCAGTAAGTGGTTGTCTTAACTAAGGAAATATACGCTCTACACTCTACTGAGGCGTATCAGATTAATTGGTAAATGACATGTATAGTCTAAATTGTTGACTTGTCTAAAAAATTTGCATTTAAACCTGCACTGGGGTTTGTGTGAAATAACTTAATAAATTAAATAAATTTCAATTTTTAACATGCTACTAGCAAAACAGTTTCTCAAGCAGTCAGGTGAGAAAAAAGTAATTTCCGTTTAAGTTAATTGTCCATGGCTTCCATCTTCATCCCTGGACTGGCTGTATGTAGAAACGCTCACGAGCAAAATATACGCTTTCATTACACGATAATTCAGTCGGTTTAAAAACATATTTGTGACATTCGAAAAATAAAAATGAGCACGGCGGGTGTAGGTAGAAGAAGAAATGGATAGATAATTCTGACCATTGGTGCCTTGAATGGAAAATACAGTCAGTCGGTAGGGGCAGATACTGAATTAATCACAGTGCAGAAATCATTTAAGAAGAAAGAAATTGAGTAGGGCGTTCGCCAACGGTCATACCACGTTGAATACACCGGTTCTCGTCCGATCACCGAAGTTAAGCAACGTCGAGCCCGGTCAGTACTTGGATGGGTGACCGCTTGGCAACACCGGGGTGCTGTTGTTGTGGCATCTCTTTTATTTTTTCTTCCTTCCCTTGTTTGGTTGAACATCTTAGTTTTATTTTCCTTCTATTAGGTAAATAAAAATCGATTTACCAGGGCGTCGCTGATAAAAAACGATTTTTGTGGTTGCACAGAAAATTATTTTCTTCTCGATTAGCTGTTCATCAGAGGTCAGACGTGTAAAAATTACTCAGGTTTCAGTCAGGATAATAAGGAAACTCGTACAAAAACTAAGAAATAGCGGATCTCGGCCTATCAGACGAAAGTCGTAAGACTCAGTGCGATAGGCGAGTAATATTCTTAGGTGATAATCGAAGGTGGAGATGAGAGAAACTGCAGTAATTACGTGATCTCAATAGAACACCTGGCGAATACTGAAAGTCGAGAAGGATTGTTGCCAAGTGATCACGAATTTGTTGACGATTAAATTGACTGTTAAAGTACGTTGGGCAAGTTCTTGTTACAGGGAATTGTGCAAGCAGTTACGTCCAGTGTAATTCAAATGCAACAGATCCCGTACTGCCTTTGTTTACTGCTGTGATTGTGGACGCTGCTACTGGACAAGGAAGACAATTACATCGTGGCATAATTTAAAATGATAATAGGCATACGCAGGGTACATTTGGTCCAGTCGGGTAAGGTTTGTTCCTTACTGTTGTAGTCCTACTTGTACCAAACTAAATAAAATATGCATTTGACTGGATTGAAATGCATTACACAGAGAAGAGGCAACGGCAACGTTTGCATTGCCGGGAAGACATCAGAAATTGAAATTCGTTAATATTAGGGTCTCGTCTGAATATGTTACACAAAAGTTATTCTGCACACAGTTGAAACGTGTTTCATTTCCTTGTTTCCACGAGGACCGCTTGCCGTTCGTACGAGTGCGTGGCAACGCGCGGTTGAATTTGACAATCTCAAAAAATACGCACAGACGTAAAAACGGAAAGTGTACCGAAAAGTTTGTTGTTAAATAAAATAAGTGCCATTTGAAATAGGTGGGCTTTAGTTTGTCGAGAAACATATTTTATAATATGTGTGCGTTTTCCTGAAGACCGTTCTGTGCGTTATGACAGAGTAACTGACGTCACATGAAACACACTGACTGCTTTAGTTGCGTATAAAACTCAAGTCTGCATGTACAAAGAATAACCTACTTATGTACTTCGCACCGTACATAATATCTAAGAAGAATGAAATTGGGAAGAGCGTTCGCCAACGGCCATACCACGTTGAATACACCGGTTCTCGTCCGATCACCGAAGTTAAGCAACGTCGGGCCCGGTCAGTACTTAGATGGGTGACCGCTTGGGAACACCGGGTGCAGTTGGCGTCTCTTTTGTTACTCGTTCCCTCCACAAAATGTGCTTGTTTTAATGTCAAATTTATTTACAATTAATCCGCGCGCGCCCACTGCAAATAATTTTGGAATATTTCGGAAAATTTTTTGTTTCTTCTGGATTATAATTTTTTACTTATATCTATGAGTTTACGAGTATTGTTGTACCGTGACGTGTAGGAAGAATAAGCACGTTCACAATAAGCATCCAAGACAGTTTGGGCAAAGACGTCGTGAGCGCAAACTGTTGCCGGCCGCAGTGTTCTTCAAACAGTAAATTTTGACAGATTCCGTTAATTGTCGTCACATTCTTTATGATTACTCAAGCCTGTTTACTGTAGCAAAACAACGTGCGAGCACATACGTTGTTGGTACGCGATAGGAGCGAATAAAAGAAATAATAGGATTGATCTAACCTCAGCATGCAGTGGTCTACGGTAATAAGGTTGCCTAATAGGCGTACATGTAGCGTCTTTTAAAACGATTCCATGAACGTTAAGGAAACATTCCATTCGTCTAGAAAATCGCAATAAATCATGATTACTGTAATTTTAACGACTACGAATCGTATATATTTTTCTAAAATCGCAACAATGATCCGGATAAATCTCTTGCGATATTTCGTACTAATAAACTGAATTATTTTGGATTCTATGGAAACACATGGAAACAGTTTTACAACTCAGTATCAACAACGGAGTATTCTGTTGAAAACTGGATGGGTTTTAGGAGGGGTAAAATATAAATTTATAGTAATATATAAAACAAAATCAAAGCACATAATTAAAATTTGAAATACTATTAATTCCTTTAATAAGTAGTGGATTATTAATATTTAAAGTGTTAATGTCTTAGATGTGCGTTTGTGTTTTTGTTAAATTCAAGTTAACTCGGAATTTTTTGAAAAATAATCTCTCCGACCGATGCACTTTTAATGCTATTATTATTCTTCAGTCAGTCGGTGGGTAGTTACGGCTTAATAACGTGTTGCGTATGGAGTGAATTCTAAGTTCTTATTTAGACGATTTTCATTTTTAGCGAAAAACGTCGGTCAATTTCATTGCAGCAGAACTCAGTAAGTGGTTGTCTTAACTAAGGAAATATACGCTCTACACTCTACTGAGGCGTATCAGATTAATTGGTAAATGACATGTATAGTCTAAATTGTTGACTTGTCTAAAAAATTTGCATTTAAACCTGCACTGGGGTTTGTGTGAAATAACTTAATAAATTAAATAAATTTCAATTTTTAACATGCTACTAGCAAAACAGTTTCTCAAGCAGTCAGGTGAGAAAAAAATAATTTCCGTTTAAGATAATTGTCCATGGCTTCCATCTTCATCCCTGGACTGGCTGTATGTAGAAACGCTCACGAGCAAAATATACGCTTTCATTACACGATAATTCAGTCGGTTTAAAAACATATTTGTGACATTCGAAAAATAAAAATGAGCACGGCGGGTGTAGGTAGAAGAAGAAATGGATAGATAATTCTGACCATTGGTGCCTTGAATGGAAAATACAGTCAGTCGGTAGGGGCAGATACTGAATTAATCACAGTGCAGAAATCATTTAAGAAGAAAGAAATTGAGTAGGGCGTTCGCCAACGGTCATACCACGTTGAATACACCGGTTCTCGTCCGATCACCGAAGTTAAGCAACGTCGGGCCCGGTCAGTACTTGGATGGGTGACCGCTTGGCAACACCGGGGTGCTGTTGTTGTGGCATCTCTTTTATTTTTTCTTCCTTCCCTTGTTTGGTTGAACATCTTAGTTTTATTTTCCTTCTATTAGGTAAATAAAAATCGATTTACCAGGGCGTCGCTGATAAAAAACGATTTTTGTGGTTGCACAGAAAATTATTTTCTTCTCGATTAGCTGTTCATCAGAGGTCAGACGTGTAAAAATTACTCAGGTTTCAGTCAGGATAATAAGGAAACTCGTACAAAAACTAAGAAATAGCGGATCTCGGCCTATCAGACGAAAGTCGTAAGACTCAGTGCGATAGGCGAGTAATATTCTTAGGTGATAATCGAAGGTGGAGATGAGAGAAACTGCAGTAATTACGTGATCTCAATAGAACACCTGGCGAATACTGAAAGTCGAGAAGGATTGTTGCCAAGTGATCACGAATTTGTTGACGATTAAATTGACTGTTAAAGTACGTTGGGCAAGTTCTTGTTACAGGGAATTGTGCAAGCAGTTACGTCCAGTGTAATTCAAATGCAACAGATCCCGTACTGCCTTTGTTTACTGCTGTGATTGTGGACGCTGCTACTGGACAAGGAAGACAATTACATCGTGGCATAATTTAAAATGATAATAGGCATACGCAGGGTACATTTGGTCCAGTCGGGTAAGGTTTGTTCCTTACTGTTGTAGTCCTACTTGTACCAAACTAAATAAAATATGCATTTGACTGGATTGAAATGCATTACACAGAGAAGAGGCAACGGCAACGTTTGCATTGCCGGGAAGACATCAGAAATTGAAATTCGTTAATATTAGGGTCTCGTCTGAATATGTTACACAAAAGTTATTCTGCACACAGTTGAAACGTGTTTCATTTCCTTGTTTCCACGAGGACCGCTTGCCGTTCGTACGAGTGCGTGGCAACGCGCGGTTGAATTTGACAATCTCAAAAAATACGCACAGACGTAAAAACGGAAAGTGTACCGAAAAGTTTGTTGTTAAATAAAATAAGTGCCATTTGAAATAGGTGGGCTTTAGTTTGTCGAGAAACATATTTTATAATATGTGTGCGTTTTCCTGAAGACCGTTCTGTGCGTTATGACAGAGTAACTGACGTCACATGAAACACACTGACTGCTTTAGTTGCGTATAAAACTCAAGTCTGCATGTACAAAGAATAACCTACTTATGTACTTCGCACCGTACATAATATCTAAGAAGAATGAAATTGGGAAGAGCGTTCGCCAACGGCCATACCACGTTGAATACACCGGTTCTCGTCCGATCACCGAAGTTAAGCAACGTCGGGCCCGGTCAGTACTTAGATGGGTGACCGCTTGGGAACACCGGGTGCAGTTGGCGTCTCTTTTGTTACTCGTTCCCTCCACAAAATGTGCTTGTTTTAATGTCAAATTTATTTACAATTAATCCGCGCGCGCCCACTGCAAATAATTTTGGAATATTTCGGAAAATTTTTTGTTTCTTCTGGATTATAATTTTTTACTTATATCTATGAGTTTACGAGTATTGTTGTACCGTGACGTGTAGGAAGAATAAGCACGTTCACAATAAGCATCCAAGACAGTTTGGGCAAAGACGTCGTGAGCGCAAACTGTTGCCGGCCGCAGTGTTCTTCAAACAGTAAATTTTGACAGATTCCGTTAATTGTCGTCACATTCTTTATGATTACTCAAGCCTGTTTACTGTAGCAAAACAACGTGCGAGCACATACGTTGTTGGTACGCGATAGGAGCGAATAAAAGAAATAATAGGATTGATCTAACCTCAGCATGCAGTGGTCTACGGTAATAAGGTTGCCTAATAGGCGTACATGTAGCGTCTTTTAAAACGATTCCATGAACGTTAAGGAAACATTCCATTCGTCTAGAAAATCGCAATAAATCATGATTACTGTAATTTTAACGACTACGAATCGTATATATTTTTCTAAAATCGCAACAATGATCCGGATAAATCTCTTGCGATATTTCGTACTAATAAACTGAATTATTTTGGATTCTATGGAAACACATGGAAACA
This sequence comes from Magicicada septendecula, assembly GCA_034769895.1. Lineage (NCBI taxonomy): Eukaryota > Metazoa > Arthropoda > Insecta > Hemiptera > Cicadidae > Magicicada > Magicicada septendecula. The sequence continues at coordinate 147,680,882 of CM068375.1, read as the reverse complement.
GTTTTACAACTCAGTATCAACAACGGAGTATTCTGTTGAAAACTGGATGGGTTTTAGGAGGGGTAAAATATAAATTTATAGTAATATATAAAACAAAATCAAAGCACATAATTAAAATTTGAAATACTATTAATTCCTTTAATAAGTAGTGGATTATTAATATTTAAAGTGTTAATGTCTTAGATGTGCGTTTGTGTTTTTGTTAAATTCAAGTTAACTCGGAATTTTTTGAAAAATAATCTCTCCGACCGATGCACTTTTAATGCTATTATTATTCTTCAGTCAGTCGGTGGGTAGTTACGGCTTAATAACGTGTTGCGTATGGAGTGAATTCTAAGTTCTTATTTAGACGATTTTCATTTTTAGCGAAAAACGTCGGTCAATTTCATTGCAGCAGAACTCAGTAAGTGGTTGTCTTAACTAAGGAAATATACGCTCTACACTCTACTGAGGCGTATCAGATTAATTGGTAAATGACATGTATAGTCTAAATTGTTGACTTGTCTAAAAAATTTGCATTTAAACCTGCACTGGGGTTTGTGTGAAATAACTTAATAAATTAAATAAATTTCAATTTTTAACATGCTACTAGCAAAACAGTTTCTCAAGCAGTCAGGTGAGAAAAAAGTAATTTCCGTTTAAGATAATTGTCCATGGCTTCCATCTTCATCCCTGGACTGGCTGTATGTAGAAACGCTCACGAGCAAAATATACGCTTTCATTACACGATAATTCAGTCGGTTTAAAAACATATTTGTGACATTCGAAAAATAAAAATGAGCACGGCGGGTGTAGGTAGAAGAAGAAATGGATAGATAATTCTGACCATTGGTGCCTTGAATGGAAAATACAGTCAGTCGGTAGGGGCAGATACTGAATTAATCACAGTGCAGAAATCATTTAAGAAGAAAGAAATTGAGTAGGGCGTTCGCCAACGGTCATACCACGTTGAATACACCGGTTCTCGTCCGATCACCGAAGTTAAGCAACGTCGGGCCCGGTCAGTACTTGGATGGGTGACCGCTTGGCAACACCGGGATGCTGTTGTTGTGGCATCTCTTTTATTTTTTCTTCCTTCCCTTGTTTGGTTGTACATCTTAGTTTTATTTTCCTTCTATTAGGTAAATAAAAATCGATTTACCAGGGCGTCGCTGATAAAAAACGATTTTTGTGGTTGCACAGAAAATTATTTTCTTCTCGATTAGCTGTTCATCAGAGGTCAGACGTGTAAAAATTACTCAGGTTTCAGTCAGGATAATAAGGAAACTCGTACAAAAACTAAGAAATAGCGGATCTCGGCCTATCAGACGAAAGTCGTAAGACTCAGTGCGAGAGGCGAGTAATATTCTTAGGTGGTAATCGAAGGTGGAGATGAGAGAAACTGCAGTAATTACGTGATCTCAATAGAACACCTGGCGAATACTGAAAGTCGAGAAGGATTGCTGCCAAGTGATCACGAATTTGTTGACGATTAAATTGACTGTTAAAGTACGTTGGGCAAGTTCTTGTTACAGGGAATTGTGCAAGCAGTTACGTCCAGTGTAATTCAAATACAACAGATCCCGTACTGCCTTTGTTTACTGCTGTGATTGTGGACGCTGCTACTGGACAAGGAAGACAATTACATCGTGGCATAATTTAAAATGATAATAGGCATACGCAGAGTACATTTGGTCCAGTCGGGTAAGGTTTGTTCCTTACTGTTGTAGTCCTACTTGTACCAAACTAAATAAAATATGCATTTGACTGGATTGAAATGCATTACACAGAGAAGAGGCAACGGCAACGTTTGCATTGCCGGGAAGACATCAGAAATTGAAATTCGTTAATATTAGGGTCTCGTCTGAATATGTTACACAAAAGTTATTCTGCACACAGTTGAAACGTGTTTCATTTCCTTGTTTCCACGAGGACCGCTTGCCGTTCGTACGAGTGCGTGGCAACGTGCGGTTGAATTTGACAATCTCAAAAAATACCCACAGACGTAAAAACGGAAAGTGTACCGAAAAGTTTGTTGTTAAATAAAATAAGTGCCATTTGAAATAGGTGGGCTTTAGTTTGTCGAGAAACATATTTTATAATATGTGTGCGTTTTCCTGAAGACCGTTCTGTGCGTTATGACAGAGTAACTGACGTCACATGAAACACACTGACTGCTTTAGTTGCGTATAAAACTCAAGTATGCATGTACAAAGAATAACCTACTTATGTACTTCGCACCGTACATAATATCTAAGAAGAATGAAATTGGGAAGAGCGTTCGCCAACGGCCATACCACGTTGAATACACCGGTTCTCGTCCGATCACCGAAGTTAAGCAACGTCGGGCCCGGTCAGTACTTAGATGGGTGACCGCTTGGGAACACCGGGTGCAGTTGGCGTCTCTTTTGTTACTCGTTCCCTCCACAAAATGTGCTTGTTTTAATGTCAAATTCATTTACAATTAATCCGCGCGCGCCCACTGCAAATAATTTTGGAATATTTCGGAAAATTTTTTGTTTCTTCTGGATTATAATTTTTTACTTATATCTATGAGTTTACGAGTATTGTTGTACCGTGACGTGTAGAAAGAATAAGCACGTTCACAATAAGCATCCAAGACAGTTTGGGCAAAGACGTCGTGAGCGCAAACTGTTGCCGGCCGCAGTGTTCTTCAAACAGTAAATTTTGACAGATTCCGTTAATTGTCGTCACATTCTTTATGATTACTCAAGCCTGTTTACTGTAGCAAAACAACGTGCGAGCACATACGTTGTTGGTACGCGATAGGAGCGAATAAAAGAAATAATAGGATTGATCTAACCTCAGCATGCAGTGGTCTACGGTAATAAGGTTGCCTAATAGGCGTACATGTAGCGTCTTTTAAAACGATTCCATGAACGTTAAGGAAACATTCCATTCGTCTAGAAAATCGCAATAAATCATGATTACTGTAATTTTAACGACTACGAATCGTATATATTTTTCTAAAATCGCAACAATGATCCGGATAAATCTCTTGCGATATTTCGTACTAATAAACTGAATTATTTTGGATTCTATGGAAACACATGGAAACAGTTTTACAACTCAGTATCAACAACGGAGTATTCTGTTGAAAACTGGATGGGTTTTAGGAGGGGTAAAATATAAATTTATAGTAATATATAAAACAAAATCAAAGCACATAATTAAAATTTGAAATACTATTAATTCCTTTAATAAGTAGTGGATTATTAATATTTAAAGTGTTAATGTCTTAGATGTGCGTTTGTGTTTTTGTTAAATTCAAGTTAACTCGGAATTTTTTGAAAAATAATCTCTCCGACCGATGCACTTTTAATGCTATTATTATTCTTCAGTCAGTCGGTGGGTAGTTACGGCTTAATAACGTGTTGCGTATGGAGTGAATTCTAAGTTCTTATTTAGACGATTTTCATTTTTAGCGAAAAACGTCGGTCAATTTCATTGCAGCAGAACTCAGTAAGTGGTTGTCTTAACTAAGGAAATATACGCTCTACACTCTACTGAGGCGTATCAGATTAATTGGTAAATGACATGTATAGTCTAAATTGTTGACTTGTCTAAAAAATTTGCATTTAAACCTGCACTGGGGTTTGTGTGAAATAACTTAATAAATTAAATAAATTTCAATTTTTAACATGCTACTAGCAAAACAGTTTCTCAAGCAGTCAGGTGAGAAAAAAGTAATTTCCGTTTAAGATAATTGTCCATGGCTTCCATCTTCATCCCTGGACTGGCTGTATGTAGAAACGCTCACGAGCAAAATATACGCTTTCATTACACGATAATTCAGTCGGTTTAAAAACATATTTGTGACATTCGAAAAATAAAAATGAGCACGGCGGGTGTAGGTAGAAGAAGAAATGGATAGATAATTCTGACCATTGGTGCCTTGAATGGAAAATACAGTCAGTCGGTAGGGGCAGATACTGAATTAATCACAGTGCAGAAATCATTTAAGAAGAAAGAAATTGAGTAGGGCGTTCGCCAACGGTCATACCACGTTGAATACACCGGTTCTCGTCCGATCACCGAAGTTAAGCAACGTCGGGCCCGGTCAGTACTTGGATGGGTGACCGCTTGGCAACACCGGGGTGCTGTTGTTGTGGCATCTCTTTTATTTTTTCTTCCTTCCCTTGTTTGGTTGAACATCTTAGTTTTATTTTCCTTCTATTAGGTAAATAAAAATCGATTTACCAGGGCGTCGCTGATAAAAAACGATTTTTGTGGTTGCACAGAAAATTATTTTCTTCTCGATTAGCTGTTCATCAGAGGTCAGACGTGTAAAAATTACTCAGGTTTCAGTCAGGATAATAAGGAAACTCGTACAAAAACTAAGAAATAGCGGATCTCGGCCTATCAGACGAAAGTCGTAAGACTCAGTGCGAGAGGCGAGTAATATTCTTAGGTGGTAATCGAAGGTGGAGATGAGAGAAACTGCAGTAATTACGTGATCTCAATAGAACACCTGGCGAATACTGAAAGTCGAGAAGGATTGCTGCCAAGTGATCACGAATTTGTTGACGATTAAATTGACTGTTAAAGTACGTTGGGCAAGTTCTTGTTACAGGGAATTGTGCAAGCAGTTACGTCCAGTGTAATTCAAATACAACAGATCCCGTACTGCCTTTGTTTACTGCTGTGATTGTGGACGCTGCTACTGGACAAGGAAGACAATTACATCGTGGCATAATTTAAAATGATAATAGGCATACGCAGAGTACATTTGGTCCAGTCGGGTAAGGTTTGTTCCTTACTGTTGTAGTCCTACTTGTACCAAACTAAATAAAATATGCATTTGACTGGATTGAAATGCATTACACAGAGAAGAGGCAACGGCAACGTTTGCATTGCCGGGAAGACATCAGAAATTGAAATTCGTTAATATTAGGGTCTCGTCTGAATATGTTACACAAAAGTTATTCTGCACACAGTTGAAACGTGTTTCATTTCCTTGTTTCCACGAGGACCGCTTGCCGTTCGTACGAGTGCGTGGCAACGTGCGGTTGAATTTGACAATCTCAAAAAATACCCACAGACGTAAAAACGGAAAGTGTACCGAAAAGTTTGTTGTTAAATAAAATAAGTGCCATTTGAAATAGGTGGGCTTTAGTTTGTCGAGAAACATATTTTATAATATGTGTGCGTTTTCCTGAAGACCGTTCTGTGCGTTATGACAGAGTAACTGACGTCACATGAAACACACTGACTGCTTTAGTTGCGTATAAAACTCAAGTATGCATGTACAAAGAATAACCTACTTATGTACTTCGCACCGTACATAATATCTAAGAAGAATGAAATTGGGAAGAGCGTTCGCCAACGGCCATACCACGTTGAATACACCGGTTCTCGTCCGATCACCGAAGTTAAGCAACGTCGGGCCCGGTCAGTACTTAGATGGGTGACCGCTTGGGAACACCGGGTGCAGTTGGCGTCTCTTTTGTTACTCGTTCCCTCCACAAAATGTGCTTGTTTTAATGTCAAATTCATTTACAATTAATCCGCGCGCGCCCACTGCAAATAATTTTGGAATATTTCGGAAAATTTTTTGTTTCTTCTGGATTATAATTTTTTACTTATATCTATGAGTTTACGAGTATTGTTGTACCGTGACGTGTAGAAAGAATAAGCACGTTCACAATAAGCATCCAAGACAGTTTGGGCAAAGACGTCGTGAGCGCAAACTGTTGCCGGCCGCAGTGTTCTTCAAACAGTAAATTTTGACAGATTCCGTTAATTGTCGTCACATTCTTTATGATTACTCAAGCCTGTTTACTGTAGCAAAACAACGTGCGAGCACATACGTTGTTGGTACGCGATAGGAGCGAATAAAAGAAATAATAGGATTGATCTAACCTCAGCATGCAGTGGTCTACGGTAATAAGGTTGCCTAATAGGCGTACATGTAGCGTCTTTTAAAACGATTCCATGAACGTTAAGGAAACATTCCATTCGTCTAGAAAATCGCAATAAATCATGATTACTGTAATTTTAACGACTACGAATCGTATATATTTTTCTAAAATCGCAACAATGATCCGGATAAATCTCTTGCGATATTTCGTACTAATAAACTGAATTATTTTGGATTCTATGGAAACACATGGAAACAGTTTTACAACTCAGTATCAACAACGGAGTATTCTGTTGAAAACTGGATGGGTTTTAGGAGGGGTAAAATATAAATTTATAGTAATATATAAAACAAAATCAAAGCACATAATTAAAATTTGAAAAATTCTATTAATTCCTTTAATAAGTAGTGGATTATTAATATTTAAAGTGTTAATGTCTTAGATGTGCGTTTGTGTTTTTGTTAAATTCAAGTTAACTCGGAATTTTTTGAAAAATAATCTCTCCGACCGATGTACTTTTAATGCTATTATTATTCTTCAGTCAGTCGGTGGGTAGTTATGGCTTAATAACGTGTTGCGTATGGAGTGAATTCTAAGTTCTTATTTAGACGATTTTCATTTTTAGCGAAAAACGTCGGTCAATTGCATTGCAGCAGAACTCAGTAAGTGGTTGTCTTAACTAAGGAAATATACGCTCTACACTCTACTGAGGCGTATCAGATTAATTGGTAAATGACATGTATAGTCTAAATTGTTGACTTGTCAAAAAAATTTGCATTTAAACCTGCACTGGGGTTTGTGTGAAATAACTTAATAAATTAAATAAATTTCAATTTTTAACATGCTACTAGCAAAACAGTTTCTCAAGCAGTCAGGTGAGAAAAAAGTAATTTCCGTTTAAGATAATTGTCCATGGCTTCCATCTTCATCCCTGGACTGGCTGTATGTAGAAACGCTCACGAGCAAAATATACGCTTACATTACACGATAATTCAGTCGGTTTAAAAACATATTTGTGACATTCGAAAAATAAAAATGAGCACGGCGGGTGTAGGTAGAAGAAGAAATGGATAGATAATTCTGACCATTGGTGCCTTGAATGGAAAATACAGTCAGTCGGTAGGGGCAGATACTGAATTAATCACAGTGCAGAAATCATTTAAGAAGAAAGAAATTGAGTAGGGCGTTCGCCAACGGTCATACCACGTTGAATACACCGGTTCTCGTCCGATCACCGAAGTTAAGCAACGTCGGGCCCGGTCAGTACTTGGATGGGTGACCGCTTGGCAACACCGGGGTGCTGTTGTTGTGGCATCTCTTTTATTTTTTCTTCCTTCCCTTGTTTGGTTGAACATCTTAGTTTTATTTTCCTTCTATTAGGTAAATAAAAATCGATTTACCAGGGCGTCGCTGATAAAAAACGATTTTCGTGGTTGCACAGAAAATTATTTTCTTCTCGATTAGCTGTTCATCAGAGGTCAGACGTGTAAAAATTACTCAGGTTTCAGTCAGGATAATAAGGAAACTCGAACAAAAACTAAGAAATAGCGGATCTCGGCCTATCAGACGAAAGTCGTAAGACTCAGTGCGAGAGGCGAGTAATATTCTTAGGTGGTAATCGAAGGTGGAGATGAGAGAAACTGCAGTAATTACGTGATCTCAATAGAACACCTGGCGAATACTGAAAGTCGAGAAGGATTGCTGCCAAGTGATCACGAATTTGTTGACGATAAAATTGACTGTTAAAGTACGTTGGGCAAGTTCTTGTTACAGGGAATTGTGCAAGCAGTTACGTCCAGTGTAATTCAAATGCAACAGATCCCGAACTGCCTTTGTTTACTGCTGTGATTGTGGACGCTGCTACTGGACAAAGAAGACAATTACATCGTGGCATAATTTAAAATGATAATAGGCATACGCAGGGTACATTTGGTCCAGTCGGGTAAGGTTTGTTCCTTACTGTTGTAGTCCTACTTGTACCAAACTAAATAAAATATGCATTTGACTGGATTGAAATGCATTACACAGAGAAGAGGCAACGGCAACGTTTGCACTGCCGGGAAGACATCAGAAATTGAAATTCGTTAATATTAGGGTCTCGTCTGAATATGTTACATAAAAGTGATTCTGCACACAGTTGAAATGTATTTCATTTCCTTGTTTCCACGAGGACCGCTTGCCGTTCGTACGAGTGCGTGGCAACGCGCGGTTGAATTTGACAATCTCAAAAAATACGCACAGACGTAAAAACGGAAAGTGTAAGTAGAGGGAAATTGGGGGTTCTGGCTCACACCTCAGGGCATATCTGGACCACAGCATCCGCGACTTTTTCGTGATCTGTGTCAAGATCCGCGAACCGCTGGACCCGCAGCACCCCAATGGACCACAACATCCGCGAGTAAATTTTTTAATTTTTTTAATTTGATTTTTTTATTTTTTAGATTAAATTGATTTGCATATCAAGGGGGTGGGATGAGGTTCAATGGACCACCAGCATCCGTGAATATAATTTTTTATTTTTTTAAGAAAGCTGATTTGCATATCTGTGGGTGGTGTTGGGTGGGAGTTTTTTTTATTTCATATCAGTGGGTGGGGGTGGTTCCAACTCGATGCATTATAGTGTATATTAAAATATATGATCAGGTGTACCAACCTTTGCATGAGTTCAAATTTGTCGTGTGTTATAATTTATATTAAATCTATATGATCAGGTGTACCAACCTCTGTATTATTATAGTGTATGATCATAATTGTTACTCTCTCTCTCTCTCTATCTCTCTCTCTCTCTCTCTCTCTCTCTCTCACACATTTGAATGTAAGTAAAACTATCTCTCTCTCTTGTTGTCAAACGTTTTCTCCTCTCCCTCTCTCTCTATCTTTCTCTCTATCTCTCTCTCACTGTGTACATTGCGCGCATGTATATGAAATTAGAAAGTTTATATTTATTCGACAAATATTAACGTCCTCTCTCTCTCTCTCTCTCTCTCTCTCTCACTCTCACTTGTGGGTCAACTGTGTCAACAAATAGTAACGTCCTCTCACTCTCTCTCACTCTCACACGTTTCAACTATGCAAGGTTCCATACCCTTTCTCCTGTCTCCCTCTCGTACATTGTGTAGTCGGTGTGATGAATAAATAATTTTAGCTCTCTCTCTCTCTCGTTGTCAAAACGCCGTCTTCATTTTTCAATGTATTAAATAATTAATTAATAGTTTTATAATGCAGTCAGTGTGATTGATCCTTGTTAGAAATATATATATTTGGCGTCAATGAACTACTTACCTGTTATGTTGTTACAGATGACAAATCCATACGTTAACGGCTTAGCAATCTGGTACAATACTTCTGTTTTAAGGTTGCAGTTTACACACACACATAGGTTCAGTAGTGTATAGCGAAATAAATTAAAATTATACACACACATGAAAACGGCGACTGAAATTCATACAAATCTTCTGATGTAACAGTTCACAAAAATAAATTAATTGTACACATGTTCAGAGGTGTAGTGTGAAATAAAATAAAGTCATAATTTGTTTAAATGATTAAATATATTTTGACATTCACAATATAAAGTTCATAATTAAATGAATACATTATAAAATTGATATTTTTTCGAAAGTTTATATATAATTGTGTGTCGTACTTGTAGGAGAAGCAACCTGCAACATAACAATACAACAACATTAAAATCATGTTAAATATCACACACACACACACACACACACACACACACACATATGCATACGTAACGCGCGCACACACAGACGCATACGCAACGTAATCATACACATACATACGACGTGCATACCTTTGGGTTACACCACACGCGCACACACACAGACGCACATGCAACGTAATCACACACATACATACAACATGAACCTGCAACATAACAATACAACAACATTAAAATCATGTTAAATATCACACACACACACACACACACACACACACACACACACACACACACACACACACAGATGCATACGTAACGCGCGCACACACAGACGCATACGCAACCTAATCATACACATACATACGACGTGCATACGTTTGGGTTACACCACACGCGCACACACACAGACGCACATGCAACGTAATCACACACATACATACAACGTGCACACGTTTGGCTTGAATCATGTACATGTAGGGCCAATAAACAGATAACAGATTTAAATATGCTATAGTCATTGTAAGACGTTACAATCATTGAAGTGTTTAATAAGTAAATTGTATGTATGTATATATCACTGAATAATAATAATATAATCGTTCTAGTGTTATCGTTTGCTGCAACAGGTAAAGCAGTTTACAAATAATTACATATAGGTTCAGAGGCGTATAGTGAAATAAATTAAAAATAGAAATTAATGTCCTTTCATCAAACTTTGTAAATTAGAATCTGCACTACATTCAAACATACGCACACACAATGATAAAAAATTGTTTATTAAAAGTAGTTTGTTACCTTAACGAGGTACTATTTCCATATGTACTGTTTGATTCCTCATGCCTCGAAACACGAGATGTAGGTCGCTGGGGCTTATATGACGGAGCTCTTCATCTGTAAAGACGCAAGCATACCTCTTAGGTAGATATACACGATAGCGGCGTTCGCCATCTTCCAACGTTACAAGCACAGACTTCCCATATCTTGTGTCCACATGCAACATGTTAACGATCGGATACTGCTTGTCCACTGTTAATTCTGCACACCGTTTGTACTCAATAGCAGAAACTGCATTGAATTTTGTGATAGACGACATCATTAGAAGTGAAGACGTCTGTATCAAACGAGGCGGAACGAAACAATGACTACAAAGAAGACTAGTGAAAGTAATGGTGGTGGTGGTGATGTGGTCATCAGGAAAGTTCACGTTCATCTCCCGAAGCTTTGCATGTACATACACACAGGCAGAATTAGCGCTGTTACAAAATATATTATAACTACACTACTATGCGTTATTGTAATGTAATGTTGTGTGTGAGTACCCACCTGCTGTCTGATCTTGCAGATTCTTCCGACTAGGGCGTGTGGATTTTGGATTTGAAGTTCGCAAGCTAGTAATCTCAAATTATTACAACAACACACATCATGGGTTACTTTAAAGGGGGAGAGTTTTGTGAGACTGGTAGGCTTTATCGTACAACAATAAAACACTGTTATATGGGGTAATAAAACGTTGTTTATTACACCAACAACACACAAGAATAGAATGGTTATAATGTTATGAATTTTCTTATAGTCTATACAATGAATCGATGTTTTTCGATTGTCTAATAGTTGAAAGAAACTGAACTCGTTCTTTTCGAGTTAATTGCAATTTAAATTTGACTTTATTACTTGATTTGAATTTAATTAAATTTATTTAATTAATTTGAATCTAAGTGTTCATGAAACAAAATATAAAACTCTAAAATTAATTTGAATAATTATTTAAAATAAATTAGACGTGACAGTCTAGTTCACGTTATTTCATTTCTAGTGATTCTACTTCTGATCTACTGCAGTATGATCTAAGATTAGATTGTCAGTTAAGATTTGTATAGCGCTTTTATACTACTTCTATTTCTTAACTATAACTTACTAAAGCCTTAAACTGCTATACAGATTATCACAACGAATTTACTTTTTAATTACTAGAGTCTTTGCTTTTTGTTTGTTTGGCACCTGAATTATTTGAATTACAATGTTTTAATTGAAAAATTGAAAATTTTATCTGAAAAATAAATAAATAGATTTTGCTTTCCTGTTACTGAAGAGGATGTCGTCCCGATTTGTCCCTCGTCGATTCGAGTCCTTGGTTAGAGAAAGTAATCTGCTTAGAACTGCTGGATTCGGTCGTGGAGTTCAAAATTCGGCAACACTCTGCTTCCCTGCTGTTTGTGAATATTTTAACGTCTGCGGTTGTCTGCTGGAACTGCTTCCTGTTCTCCGTCGATTTGCACGTTGCACGTCAGCGTGTGTGTGTGTGTGTGTGTGTGTGTGCTTCGTTCGGCGGTCGCTCTGCTCGTCAGCTGTTAACCAATGATTTAGACGGCCTCTCTGCTGTATTCTTGAAGTCTGGTCTTGAAGTCGGGTGGATCTCTTGCGTGCTTATGACTAACTGGTAGTACACAATAAGCTTAGTTGATGTCCTGAAGAGTATCTCGCCTTTACACAACAATTACGAGCTATACAGATGATCTGTAGTTAGTGTGTTCGTAATCGCGTGTGTGTTGACCACGTAGAGTCTTCTTGTTGATCTTCACCACTTTGGCTACTAGACGATCGAAGGACTACGTCTTAACTTCGTGAGTACTGACAGAAGAGTGATTTTTCCACCAGAAAACATCGCACTGGCCGGGGCTGCATGGAATGATTTCATTGGTCGAAACACTCTCCCTACCACATAAAATTTAGAATTCCCTTAGTCCGTGAGAATGAAGTCTGGTTCCCACAGACGGAGAATAGAATTATTATCTAATATTTAATTATCCGCCGGAACCACTTTGTCGCTAAGGATATCCTGTACTTACTTAATTTTGCAATAACTTGGTTGCAAATCAAGTTGTGTGAAATCTAAAATATACAATCTGTTACAAATTATTATCTTTATAATATACTAAAATCTCTTTACTGTAACTCTATTTTAACAGAAGTTATTTAATTATTTTAATTAACTCTTACATTTGTTAATTATATTGCATCAAATTTGCACACGTCATTATTAATATCTCGGCAAACATTTTGGCTATGTTAGATTTCGCCTTTATTTATTAGTTTCCGAGATATTAATAATTAACAGTTTGGGTGTGGTCGCTTCCTTGTACAGCGAACTGGTTACATAACGACCACGTGTGCGTTGCTTTACACAGCATTATTTTCAATGCGCTACATTCAAATGGAGTTTTAACTGTTAATTTTTATTTAAATATGGTTTCAGTATGCGGTAAACATATAACCCCAAATAGTTAATATTTGGTTCCGTTATATATTCCCACACCCGCTTTAAAAAAAAAATGAATGTAATAATTAAAGTTATTTTTTTTTTCTTAATCATTACACACATATTCTGTAATCACTATTCTTATTCCCTATACATTGTATTACTTATTCTGGAGACACGTACACAAGTGTTAATGTTATTGCATTATATACAATTTAACTCTAAATACATGTATTAAAATATCATATTTGCAACTTATTGCGTATAATGTTTTTAAAACGATTAGTAGCCTTTATTTGTAAACAATGCCACGCGTACAAAGAATTTTGCTGACAGTATTTAAAACGTTATCGCCGGGCGCGCGGCTAATTGCTTGACCTAGTTTCATATGTGGGTCAGGTAGTTATCGCGTGACGTAACTGTTTCCTGCCGCTGTTCTCGCTCAGTTGTACACGCTTATTATTTATCGCGCTATAGAAAAACATTATTATTAGTACACAAGTTATCTATAATTATTATTAATAATATTATAAAACACAAATTACTTATTTTAATTTTAATTATTATAATACAATTATTATTAACTCTAAATACTATTTATCTTTTTAAAGTCTTTTTATTTCGTCGCGACGCGCTTTGGAACGCCATGCTACTCAAAGTATTTTCTCAAAGAGCTCGCATGGAATTTACCGATCGTTTTCGTTCGGTCCAGCGTCGTAACGAAAAACGTGTGAGGTGCGAGTTGTTGAGCCAACAGATAGGGTCCATTATATAAACGAAAGAACTTTGCAGCCACATTTATGTCTCGTCGGCCTACAGGATTCGCCTTGAGCAATACTTTCTCGCCTACTACAAAGTTCGTTAGTTTATGCGTCGTATTAAATTTGTCTGCCCTTTTTCGCCCTTTTTCAACTATTCTTTCCCTCACAAGTTGATTTTTACATTGCACCGGCAGAGGTAGATTATAAGTTTTTGGCTTACTTAAATAATTATCCCAAAACCTCTCTGGCGTGGTTCCAGAGTCTAATTCTGCTGGTGTGTATTCCGTGGTATCATGATAACTCTCATTTATTGCCTTTTCGAAGAATGGTAAGAACTCGGGCCATTTACTTTGTTCCTTATAGCAATAGATACGGAACATTTTACCGATTTCCCGATTTACCCTTTCGGCAAGGTTTCCCTGTGGTCGTCGTATCGAGGTTAGGACTGCTTTGATACCGTTACGTTCCAGGGTGGCTGCCCAGTGTTTGTTTTGGAACTGCTTTCCCTGATCACTAAGTACGTTCCTTATTGGTCCATGTTGCGGGATATACTTATTAAGTATAATATTTAAAACGGACTTTGTGGTGGGCCTAGGGATCGCATAAAGGCTAACTTTTTTAGTAAACACATCGACGCAAACTACCATGTGTTTTAGATTTCTGGTAGCCTTGGGTAATGGTCCCAGAAAGTCGATGGCGATCATCTGTCCCTTACCTTCCGTTATCACATTGGCCATGGGAACGTAAGTGTGCACGTTTGGTACTTTCGCTGTCTGGCATGGATAACATGTTTTTAGCAATTTCTTTACCCTACGGTACATGTTGGTTATTGTAAAATCCTCCTGCAATATTTTGACACATTTTAGAGGAGATGCGTGCGCCATTTTTATATGTAAAGATTGTGTTATGCACGCAAGCATCGCTGGAGACAATACCACTTTCCATTCGCCCTGTAATAATTTATACAATATATTGTCTTGTATAAGATAGTGAGGATTTGGGTGAGCTGCTAACATTAGCTTTTTAGCAAGGAGTGCGAGGTTATCTTCCTGCTCGCGTCCTAAGTTCTGTAGCATATTAGTAGCTTCAGGCGCGACAGTGTATTGCATGTCTAACACTCTCAACTCGTCGTCAGCTGCTTCATATACTTCCTCCTTTTCTACAGGCGGATATCTACTTAGAGTGTCTGCGGTGGTATTCTCTGATCCTTTGCAATATTTAATCGTGAATGAGTACTCCTGAATAGCTAACACCCATCGTGTTAGTCGGGAATTTGCTAATCGACATTTTAATATAAACGATAACGCCTGATTATCAGTGTGAATCTCGAAATGGGTACCGTATAGGTAGTGTCTGAATTTTCTGAATGCGTTTATTATGGCGAGTATTTCTTTCTCGGAAGTACAATAGTGCAACTCAGCGCCTTTGAGCGTCCTATTGGCGTATGCTACAACATGAAGACTACCTTGTTCGTCTTCTTGGTGCAACACGGCGCCGATAGCGTACTCGCTAGCGTCAGTGTACATTACGTACTTCCTACCCTGCTGTGGATGGAACAATTGTAAATTAGATTGGAACAGGCCTTTAACCCTCTCAAACGCATCGTTCTGTTCAGAACCCCATTTCCACTTTATATTTTTGCGTACCAGCTGTAGCAACGGGACTGTATATTCTGCGTATTTGCTGGTAAATTTCCTGTAATATCCCGTGAGTCCAAGGAATGCTCGCAGTGCTTTAAGGTTCTTGGGCACCGGGAATTCCATAATACTCCTGAGCTTCTCTGGGTCCGTACTGATACCTGTAGCTGAGATTATATGTCCCAGGAACTTCATTTGGGACTTTACAAACTCGCACTTGTGTAGCTTGAGCTTGATGTTTGCTAACCTCAGCTTCTGGAAGACGCTCCGCAGGTGCTCGAAGTGTTCCTCCAATGTGCGGGATATGACGAGGATGTCATCCACGAATATTACCGTGTATGGGTCTACCTCAGGTCCTAGAGCTCTCTCGAGGCATCTTACAATCGCAGCGAGACTCGTGCTAAGGCCAAAAGGTACCACCTTATGTTGATAGCATTTGTTATTAAATATGAATGCTGTATACTTACGATCTTGCTCACACAGCGGGACCTGCCAGAAGCTTGCTGTTAGATCTAGCTTCGTGAGGCACCTGGCTCCTTCACATTTAATGAAGAGGTCCTCCGCTGTCGGTGCGCAGTCAAACTCTTTCTCTACGAGACTGTTTAAGTTCCTCATATCCAGGCAGAGTCGGATCTCTCCAGTCTTCTTGCGGACGACCAGCAGTGGGTTGAGGAAGCTGCTATTAGATCTTTCAATAATATCTTCTTCCAACATCCGCTGTATCTCCTGCTGGACCTCGGCCTGGTATTTTATAGGGACCTGGTAGATTCTCCTTATGAACTTCTCTGGCTCTGTGAGGTGGATTCTGTGTTCATACACTGACGAGATTGAATGTTCTTCACTGAAGATATCGCTGAATTCTTCTTGCAGCGACGACAACCTCCGTTCAGTTCGGGAATCTAAGGTGGTCTCCCCCTCTTCACATTCTTTATAGTGAATTACTTGTTTTGGTGGCAGTGTGATTTTAATTGGGTCACCATGGTTTTGTGTGTGTGTATGTGTGTTCAATTTAAAAGTGTAACTAACATTGTCTATGATACATTTTAATAAGTGTTCACTGGTGTTAATTTCCGCACGTATTTGTTCCAATACATCTACCCCCAATAACATATCACATATTAAATTGTTTATAGCCACTACACACACTTCAAATTGCACTTCGTCTAGCATGATAGTTAGATAGTATTGAGTGTCAATTTTTTCTTTTGTATCGGTAGCGGTTCGTATATAAAATTGATTGATTGGGAGTGATGGGGCCGTACGAAAATATTTTTTATTGGTACGCAGGAACCTTTCACTGACGCCGGATACAACACTACCGGTATCCAACAGAATTCTCGTGGGAACGCTATTGACAAAGGCGTGTAACACCGGACACGCCGCGCTCACGGGCCTTTGTCGCGTGGGACCAGATTCTAGCAACGGATCCCTGACATCCGGTGGGAACACGTTATTAACGGGCACACAAGTTACATAATTAAAAGTACACATTTCACACAATATATAATCCTTATAATTAACATGCTTATATTTACATAATTTTGCCGAATTTATAGCGCGTCCTTGCTGGATGCGCATTTTGGCACGTTTTTTGTAGCTGGGTAATTTTTCGATTTATTGTTCGAATTTTTATTGCCGTGGGAGTCGCTGTCTTTTTCAGTTGTATCAGCTTTGGCTAATTCGACCGTTTGAATCGCTCTAATTTGTGCCCCGTCGTTACCCTTACCCTGCCCCTTTGGTCTACCAAAATTTTGTTTTCCCTTGTACTCAAAGGTTTTATTTGGCTGTTTTGACGGTGTTTGGGGTGGAGTAGAACTGGTACTCGGTTTTTGATCCGTTTGCTGATGGTACTGTAGTCGCGTATTCTGCCCTTCATTATTTCGGCGAAAATCGGGATTATACCGCCACCCACCAAAATCAAAAACCGTCTCACTTTGGGACACTAGAATGAGGAGTTCGTCTACCGTGCGAATACCCTGGGTAAATACAGCTACTCTAATGTTATGATTAAAATGGTAGGCAAGCTTTGTGACTATGTCAATCTCCGCAAATGCTGGGGTTAAATGCTTCGCGCGCTCGACCTGCTGGATTATATAATTTTCGGCGGTAATATTCATTTTCTTGTCAAAACGGCCATATTCCAGTTCATTGCGCAAAAGTCGTTGGGTATGCGAGTTCCAGTATCGGCTTTCAAATTTTTGTTTGAACTCCGCGTATGTGGACACTCTATCGCGTACAATGTTATACCACTTACGCGCCGAATCACGCATCGCGTTAACCACCCACTGTATTTTGTCTTGATCTTCTAGTCGGGAACCTACTCTAGCCATTTCACTCTCACACGCTAATAAAAATTCAATGGGGTTTTCGTTATTTTCCCCCGTAAAATACACGCGATTTTTCTCGTCGACAGGACCTTGTACCAAAATATTTGGAGCAGACCTCCTTCGTACCTCCTGTCGTACTTTCAAAATCTCGTCGCTTAACGTTTGTAAAACACTCTCTTTATTAGAGTCAATGTTGGATCGCGTCTCTACAATTGAAGCGTCTAATTTATCTACTCGTCGTTGCGTTTCGGTCACGTCCGCGTGAATTTTTACCTCTAGGGATTCCACCTTTTTGGAAACCTCTAGTGTTTGCTTTTCACAACGGCTTATGTGGTCTTTGAACCGGCCCTCCATACGTGTTACTTGTTCAATAAACGATTTTTGCATTGTGGTCTCAAAAACCTTAAACCGTTCATTGATTTTAGTATCGACCGTATTTACTCTTTCAGCGATTTCCGCGACTTTCACAGTTAGCTCTTTATTACTCTCACCGATTTCAATGACTCTTTCACCGATTTTTGCATTGCTTTCCGCGATTTCGTCTATTTTCGCAGTTAATTCTTTACTACTTTCTTTATTACTTTGCTTAATCTCGGCGTTTATGTCAGCGTTACTTTGTTCTAATGCTTCGGTTAGACTAACTTTTTGCGCTTCGATTTTAGAAGTTATTTCTGCGTCGCTAAGTTCAAATTTCGCGTCAATTTTCTCAAATTTCGCGTTCATATTAGCGGTTAATTCGGCATTTGTTTTTTCGAATTTCGCATTAATATTAGCGGTCAAATCCGCACTCATTTGCGCGTTCATTTGCTGTATTTGTTTAAGTATTTTATCCATATCCATTTTAAATACACAACAATGTCAAATATACACAATTTAAAATACACAGAACAGTTTCAAATACACACAATAACTTTACTGTTGTACAAACACTAGTCACAAAACTCTTTGGGGATTGTTTAGTTGGACGCCAGCTGTTTTATAAAGTAAAACAGCAAAGTTTGTTTTACACGTGAAAATTAAATTTAAATTGAATTTAATTAATTTTCTCGAGCCCCACGAGATTGGAGCGCCATTTATAACTACACTACTATGCGTTATTGTAACGTAATGTTGTGTGTGAGTACCCACCTGCTGTCTGATCTTGCAGATTCTTCCGACTAGGGCGTGTGGATTTTGGATTTGAAGTTCGCAAGCTAGTAATCTCAAATTATTACAACAACACACATCATGGGTTACTTTAAAGGGGGAGAGTTTTGTGAGACTGGTAGGCTTTATCGTACAACAATAAAACACTGTTATATGGGGTAATAAAACGTTGTTTATTACACCAACAACACACAAGAATAGAATGGTTATAATGTTATGAATTTTCTTATAGTCTATACAATGAATCGATGTTTTTCGATTGTCTAATAGTTGAAAGAAACTGAACTCGTTCTTTTCGAGTTAATTGCAATTTAAATTTGACTTTATTACTTGATTTGAATTTAATTAAATTTATTTAATTAATTTGAATCTAAGTGTTCATGAAACAAAATATAAAACTCTAAAATTAATTTGAATAATTATTTAAAATAAATTAGACGTGACAGTCTAGTTCACGTTATTTCATTTCTAGTGATTCTACTTCTGATCTACTGCAGTATGATCTAAGATTAGATTGTCAGTTAAGATTTGTATAGCGCTTTTATACTACTTCTATTTCTTAACTATAACTTACTAAAGCCTTAAACTGCTATACAGATTATCACAACGAATTTACTTTTTAATTACTAGAGTCTTTGCTTTTTGTTTGTTTGGCACCTGAATTATTTGAATTACAATGTTTTAATTGAAAAATTGAAAATTTTATCTGAAAAATAAATAAATAGATTTTGCTTTCCTGTTACTGAAGAGGATGTCGTCCCGATTTGTCCCTCGTCGATTCGAGTCCTTGGTTAGAGAAAGTAATCTGCTTAGAACTGCTGGATTCGGTCGTGGAGTTCAAAATTCGGCAACACTCTGCTTCCCTGCTGTTTGTGAATATTTTAACGTCTGCGGTTGTCTGCTGGAACTGCTTCCTGTTCTCCGTCGATTTGCACGTTGCACGTCAGCGTGTGTGTGTGTGTGTGTGTGTGTGTGTGTGTGTGTGCTTCGTTCGGCGGTCGCTCTGCTCGTCAGCTGTTAACCAATGATTTAGACGGCCTCTCTGCTGTATTCTTGAAGTCTGGTCTTGAAGTCGGGTGGATCTCTTGCGTGCTTATGACTAACTGGTAGTACACAATAAGCTTAGTTGATGTCCTGAAGAGTATCTCGCCTTTACACAACAATTACGAGCTATACAGATGATCTGTAGTTAGTGTGTTCGTAATCGCGTGTGTGTTGACCACGTAGAGTCTTCTTGTTGATCTTCACCACTTTGGCTACTAGACGATCGAAGGACTACGTCTTAACTTCGTGAGTACTGACAGAAGAGTGATTTTTCCACCAGAAAACATCGCACTGGCCGGGGCTGCATGGAATGATTTCATTGGTCGAAACACTCTCCCTACCACATAAAATTTAGAATTCCCTTAGTCCGTGAGAATGAAGTCTGGTTCCCACCGACGGAGAATAGAATTATTATCTAATATTTAATTATCCGCCGGAACCACTTTGTCGCTAAGGATATCCTGTACTTACTTAATTTTGCAATAACTTGGTTGCAAATCAAGTTGTGTGAAATCTAAAATATACAATCTGTTACAAATTATTATCTTTATAATATACTAAAATCTCTTTACTGTAACTCTATTTTAACAGAAGTTATTTAATTATTTTAATTAACTCTTACATTTGTTAATTATATTGCATCAAATTTGCACACGTCATTATTAATATCTCGGCAAACATTTTGGCTATGTTAGATTTCGCCTTTATTTATTAGTTTCCGAGATATTAATAATTAACAGTTTGGGTGTGGTCGCTTCCTTGTACAGCGAACTGATTACATAACGACCACGTGTGCGTTGCTTTACACAGCATTATTTTCAATGCGCTACATTCAAATGGAGTTTTAACTGTTAATTTTTATTTAAATATGGTTTCAGTATGCGGTAAACATATAACCCCAAATAGTTAATATTTGGTTCCGTTATAATATATATTAGGAAAGTCAAGCCCACAGACTACTAGAAATAGTTATCGTTTGAAAAAAAAGAAACCGCCCATTACGAACTAATATGTATAAACACAAATATCGTTACAATAATAATAATAATACATAAACTTACGTTTACTGTCGTCCGAACTGAAGTATGGAGAAGCAATAACTATAGATATCACAGTAAGAATTTTTGTTGTTGTTTTTAACAGGTGATGTTTTTCATCCCCTAAAGCTTTGCATGCAGAATTATGACTGTTACATAATATATATTAGGAAAGTCGACAGAAATAGTTATCGCCTGCAGCAAGAATTTTTGTTGTTGTTGTTTTTAACAGGTGGTGTTTTTGCATGTACATACATGCAGAATTATGGCTGTTACATAATATATATTAGGAAAGTCGACAGAAATAGTTATCGCTTGCAGCAAGAATTTTTGTTGTTGTTTTTAACAGGTGGTGTTTTTCATCCCCTGAAGCTTTGCATGCAGAATTATGGCTGTTACATAATATATATTAGGAAAGTCGGCAGAAATAGTTATCGCCTGCAGCCATATACAAGTTTACCTAATGAAATTAACAATGCTATGAGACACTTACATTAAAAATGTTTGTATAACAGAAAAATCATTAATTAACCACTCTCTAAGTGCGTGCACATTATGATTTGTACATAGTGTAGAAGAAGAATTGCAATGTGTAAGACATAACGCCCCAGGAAATAGATATGGTACGTCTTTTGGGCAACCAATGTCATCAAGATTTATTATATGATAATGAATTATTTTCGATTCTAAAAAACGTTTTTTCTCAAGACCCTTCACAAACACATATTTATATATGTTCGTATACGTTGTTAACACTGAAACAAGATTGTCGTACGGTGTCTCTCCTTCACCCCATCTTAGCCCATGATAGTTTGTCGTTAACCAACAGTTGGTTCTAGTGTATTTCGAATTCGTAACGACTGTAGCAGGCGGGGCGAAAATCCAATGTCTGCATGCAAAACGTGTTACGTCCATAACCGACAACTCCTTTACTATATAATTGCCGTTGTCATCATAAAAGCAGTGAAAGTCAATTATTACAGCAGCGTTTTCCATTATACTATAAAAAAAAAGAAACCACACATTACAAACTAAATTTATAAACACAAAGATCGTTACAATAATAATACACAAACTTACGTTTACTGTCGTCCGAACTGAAGCGTGGAGAGAGAATAACTAACGATATCACAGTGAGAATTCTTTTGTTTTAACAGATGGAATTTTAGCAGGAGGGGGAGCAGAGTCGCCGTCGACAATTAATTTGGCACGTACGCGAGATTTTAATAAAACAATTATCAGTTTTAAATAATAATTTTCGAAAACAACACACGACTTAAAAAATATAGTTTACCTTGTGGTATAAAATTCAAACTATTAAATTGTCTCTCTCTCTCTCTCTCTCACACATTTCTGATTACTATACAACTAATTGCATGTACAGTATGTTCAGATGGTTCTACCGAAATAAACCATTGTGTGTGTATTCGCTAAATCCTCCTTTCACTTTCTAATATGACACATGACACTCATTAGTTGCATCACCACCGGAAGTAATTATGGATTAGAAAGTATTCACTTCCAAAACAAACACTGGCTTTCCCCTACCACCAGAGACCAATATATATATATACTCAACAAATTTAGCGATAATTTCTCATTGACCTGCTTGTGTGCACTGATAAATCTATTACATTTTTTAATAGTTGGAAGACTGTATTATTGTGCAATCGCAGTATATACAAGTTCCTGTATGTAGTCAGCATACGCTAGTTTTGGTGAGTATAATTTATTGTATGTACAGATTTTATTTAAACGTAAAAATTGTTTGCATTAAAACATTATTTAATACATGTATGTGTATGTTCAAATCACAATTTATGAAATGTATTCTTAACGTATTTTTTATATTACACTTCTAATTGAAGATATATATTTGAATTTAATACATGTGTGTGTGTAAGCGTATGCGTATGATCAAATTACAATTTTCTGAATATATTCTTAACGTACTTTTATTCTTAACGCACTTCTAATTGAAGATATATATTTGAATTTAATACATGTGTGTGTGTGTAATCAAATTACAATTTTCTGAAATATATTCTTACTGTACCTTTTATATTACACTTCTAATTGAAGATATATATTTTTAGGTATAACTGAATTTTATCGGATTCACACTGACTGCTTGCGTGCGTTGATAAATCTATCTCAGCAGTTTTTTTTAATAGTTGAAAGACTGCTTGAATTATTGTACGTCTCAGTATACACAAGTTCCTGTGTGTGTGTGTAGTCAACATTCGCTAGTTTGGTGAGCATAATTTATTGTATGTACAGATTTTATTTAAACGTAAAAAATTATTTGCATTAAAACATTATTTATTGAATTTAATACATGTATGTGTATGATCAAATTACAATTACTGTATTTGTTATATTACACTTCTAATTGATGATATATAGTTGAATTTAATACATATGTGTGTATGTGTGATCAAATTACAATTTTCTGAAATATATTCTTACTGTACCTTTTATATTACACTTCTAATTGAAGATATATATTTTTAGGTATAACTGAATTTTATCGGATTCACACTGACTGCTTGCGTGCGTTGATAAATCTATCTCAACAGTTTTTTAATAGTTGAAAGACTGCTTGAATTATTGTGCGTCTCAGTATACACAAGTTCCTGTGTGTGTATTCAACATACGTTAGTTTGGTAAGCATAATTTATCAAGTGCATTATTTATTGATTTAATACATGTATGTGTGTGTGTGATCAAATTATTATTATTATTATCTGAAACAGAACAGTATATATAGATTCGAGTGGTATGTAAGACGCTGTTATATGTTACTAAAATCATAACAAATATTTTCATTGTAAGCATATTTATTGGCGTACATGTATTATGTAAATCATCTCTTTTTCAGTCATCTACGTAAGTGCATTTGAATTATTTGCGCATGCGCATAACAGCTTTTTAGTACAGTTGCACACACACACACCTCGCCACTCACTTGCAACAACGTCTTACTTATCACACGTTCATGCGCTACAAATTGATATATATAAATCGTTTAAGATACACTAACATAATACCAGCGTTATAACAGTACCTTTTGTTTTTCAGTATTCATTCATTCTCACTCTCTCTTGAAGATCATGGCTAACCTTCAGCAGGAACGTGGGGAGGAGCAGACTGAACAAGGTAAAAAGTTCAATACCAATTGTCACAGTTAAGAAATTATTTTTGTAATTATGTAGTGTGCAAACTTGCTGATGCGAATTAACGTTTGAGTCATACTATGTCTATTGGTGTGTGTATGAAAAGTCTCACTCTTAACATCGTTTAGAAATTGACATGTAGATGAAAATTTTTCATGTTCCTTCATAGGTTTGTCACCTTCTTTCCAATCAACTAATTCAATTCCACAACAAAAGCATTTAACTCTATCGTCTACGAATGACATACTATGCCCACAAACATCGAAATTTATAGGGTAGAAGTAGAACCCCGCAAACGCTAACTCGTCGGGGCTGATAAACGTCACTTCCCAATACTTGAATGATTTTATTCTTTCACTTTCAATACTAAAATCAGGAGTAGCCGACATCTTCACGGTTTGTAATAAACTGACATATTACCCCGACGAGCGTTATTTATTTACTACAAACATGAATTTGTGTACACGTTATTTATCATTCCTATTGGTTACTAATACTCATGTTTCTATTGTTTCAGTTGTGACTCGGTTTTATATCGTGAGGAACAGTAGTGTCCGAGGGTGCATCACAACCTTCGACTACCTTCCAGTGAACGTCAACGAGTCGGATCATGACGTAGTATTCGTAATGACTGAGGCACGTCCTTTATTGCTTGAGGATATTCAGGCAGAGCAGGCACGTTTACGCAATATCAAGTGGCATATTGCGTGCAGGATACGTTTTACCAAAACCGTGGTAGATGGTGACAGTGGTGAGGAGAAAGAGGTAACGAAAGACGCCGTCTTCCACGGACGTTGTCGCACGTTGCTCGCGGACGACAGCGACGAGTTGAATTGTCTACTCGATGAATCCTACGATAAAATCTTCAATAGCATATCTAATTTTACCCGTGACGGGAGCGGATGGTCGGTGGATGCTGCACTGAAGCTGGAACTGGTTGTTGGACGGTACCAGCCTCTAGCAGCGTCCTCCTACCTTCCAACCCCGCGAAAACTCACACTCACCAAGGCAGTAGTCAACATCAAGAACCCCCAAGATGAAATGTGTTTTCTGTGGTCTGTTCTAGCCCACATACACCCTCAACAACATAATAAAGAACGTGCTTCAAAATACGCCCCCTTCAAAAACACATTAAATATGTCCGGTATCGAGTACCCTGTTTCATTAAAGTCCATTTCCAAATTTGAAGCACAGAATCCTAACATTTCTATAAACGTTTTCGGCTATGATATAGAAGACAATATCAAAAACGAATCAAAAAATGAGGTTTACCCTCTGAGAATTACCCCGAATAAGGACAGGTCGCATCACGTTAATCTTTTGCTTCTGACCGATACAAATAGCCGAAAACATTACTGTCTTATCAGTAACATGAATAGATTGTTATCATCCCTAACAAAACACCGCGCTCAATCATTTTACTGCGACTACTGCCTGCATCGTTTCGCCACCGAACATGGTCTGTCCGATCATCTCCCCTACTGCACACCTTACGGCGAGCAGAAAACCAAAATGCCCACGGAGGAGGAGAAGTTTATGTCCTTTAAAAATTACGCGCACTGTCTTAAAGTACCCTTCACCGTCTACGCCGACTTCGAGTCCCTCATCACTCCGCTTCAATCGTGTTCACCTGGTAACAACGTCCCGACGACAGTGCACGAGTTAGGTGAATTCTACTCCGTCGATAGCAGCGGTGTCCGTCAGAAAATAACTTCTCCTCCTGTATCGTCCACATCATACGAAGCGATGCATATTCCGTCAGGTTTCTCCTATGCTATCGTCGATCATACGCACAGCCTTTGGAGAGAGGCTAAAGTTTATCGGGGTGAAAACGTTGTAGACACGTTCTTCTCATGGTTGATGAAAGACGTCGAGGATATGATGAAGGTGGTACGACATAACGTACAATTAATTATGTCCGATGATGACAATGTTGTGTTCACTAACGCCACCGTTTGTCATTTGTGTGAGCGCCCTTTGACAGACGATGACAAGGTACGCAATCATTGCCATCTTACGGGGAAATTCTTGGGAGCAGCCCATAATAGCTGTAATCTGAGCTACAAGATGCCTCGTCATATCCCCGTCTTCTTTCACAACCTTCGTGGCTACGACTGTCACCATTTAATGCATGGTTTGGGGAAATATAAGGACGAACGCGTATCCTGCATCGCAACATCCAGTGAGCGTTACGTGTCGTTCTCCCTGGGTCCCTTGCGTTTCGTAGACTCCTTTCAATTTCTTAATCGCTCTCTGGACACACTCGTTACCAATCTGTCCGCGTCGGGGAGCCAATTTCCTTTGCTCAGAGAGGAAATGCTTAGACGGGGTTTCGATGAACAGACCAATCTGCTCGTACGCAAGGGGGTATACCCATACGAGTACGTTGACAGTATTGATCGGTTCAACGAAACAAGTCTACCCGCTCGTGAACACTTTGATAACCGGTTGATGGAATCATCTATTTCGGACGCAGATTACGAGCACGCGCAAAACGTGTGGAGTGCATTCAATCTGCGTACGTTTGGAGATTACCATGATTTGTATTTGTTGACAGACGTAATGCTGCTGGGCGATGTCTTTGAAAGTTTCCGAGACATGGCCTTACGCGATTACTGCTTAGACCCATGTCATTTTTACTCGCTTCCCGGACTCGCTTGGAACGCGATGCTAAAAATGACCGGGGTCGAATTAGAACTGTTGACAGAAATAAATCTGCATCTGTTCCTCGAGTCTGGGATCCGCGGAGGCTGCGCGATGATATCCAACCGTCATGCAGTCGCTAACAATCCTCTGATTCCAGATCAGTACGATGTTTCGAAACCGACCTCCTTCATTCTGTATACGAACTGTAACAATTTATACGGTGCAGCCATGTCGCAACCACTCCCTTACGCAGACTTCCGATGGCTCGATCGTAACGAAATCGAGTCCTTGGACGTACGTAATGTGAGTGATGATGCTGACATCGGGTACATCCTCGAAGTCGACCTACACTATCCTGATACCTTACACGACCTGCATTCCGACTACCCGCTTGCACCTGTGCGTCAGCGCATAACGCACGATATCCTTTCTCCCTTTTCCAAACGTTTACACGAGAGTATATACAGATCATCGTATAACGAATCAGGGTCATCCGTAGAGAAGTTGTTAACAACTTTGGAGGACAAACAAAATTACGTTCTCCATTATCGAAATTTGAAATTGTATTTAAGTCTTGGTTTAGAGCTGAAAGCGACTCATAGGGTGTTGTGTTTTAAGCAAAGCGCTTGGTTGAAACCGTTTATCGATTTCAACACCCGCAAGAGGCAATCAGCCGTCAACAGCTTTGAAAAAGACCTTTTCAAACTGATGAACAACGCCGTATACGGTAAGTCGCTGGAGAACGTACGGAAACATATAGACTTTGAACTAGTCTCGAATGAACGACGGCTTCAAAAACTAGTTTCCACACCCAGGCTAAAACGTATGATTCGTTATACGAACGATCAGGTGGGGCTGTCACTTCGTAAAAAATCCATTGTTCTTTCTCGTCCCGTGTATGTCGGTGCTTGACGTTAGCAAAACAATAATGTACGACTTTCATTATCGTTATGCTGTCGCCAAGTACGGCCACAACGTTAAATTGTTAATGACTGATACAGACAGTATGATGTATCATATTCAAACATCAGACTTGTATGCAGATATGAAGAAGGACTTGCACGTTTTTGACACCTCGGATTACCCCACGTCTCATCCTTGTTATAGCCTTAAGAACAAAAAGGTTGTCGGGCTGTTCAATGATGAAACGTGTGGTCGTCCTATTAGAGAATTCGTGGGTCTCCGAGCGAAATGTTATTCGTTCCTTGTGGCCCACGAAGATTCTAGCAATGCGGGTCAAAAACGTGTGTGTAAAGGTGTGCCTCGAGTTGCGATTAAGAGGAGTCTGCGACACGATATGTATCGCAAGTGTCTCACTGATCATTGTCAGTTTTCTGTCAGTGCGCTGTGTTTACGTAGCGATCATCATACGTTGTACACGATGCGTGTAAATAAGCAAGCGTTGTCACCGTATGATGATAAGCGTTATATATTAGACAATGGTCGTGATACGCTTGCGTACGGTCATTATCGGATACATGCCGACGACGATGACGACTCTGCTCCTCCACCTGCTAAAATTCCACGTTACACCATCTGTTAACAACAAAAAAACAACAACAAAAATTCTTACTGTGATATCTATAGTTATTGCCTCCTCACACTTCAGTTCGGACGGCAGTAAACGTAAGTTTATGTATTATTATTATTATTGTAACGATATTTGTGTTTATACATATTAGTTCGTAATGTGTGGTTTCTTTTTTTTTTCAGGTGATAACTATTTCTAGTAGTCTGTGGGCTTTCCTACTATATATATATTTTGTAACAGCACTAGTTCTGCATGTACCTCGTTAAGGTAACAACCTACATTACTAATTTTTTTATCACTGTGTGTTTGAATGTAGTGCAGATTCTAATTTACAAAGTTTGATGAAAGGACATTAATTTCTATTTTTAATTTATTTCACTATACGCCTCTGAACCTATATGTAATTATTTGTAAACTGCGTTACCTGTTGCAGCAAACGATAACACTAGAACGATTATATTATTATTATTCAGTGATATATACATACATACAATTTACTTATTAAACACTTCAATGATTGTAACGTCTTACAATGACTATAGCATATTTAAATCTGTTATCTGTTTATTGGCCCTACATGTACATGATTCAAGCCAAACGTGTGCACGTTGTATGTATGTGTGTGATTACGTTGCATGTGCGTCTGTGTGTGTGCGCGTGTGGTGTAACCCAAACGTATGCACGTCGTATGTATGTCTATGATTACGTTGCGTATGCGTCTGTGTGTGCGTGCGTTACGTATGCATCTGTGTGTGTGTGTGTGTGTGTGTGTGTGTGTGTGTGTGTGTGTGTGTGTGTGTGTGTGTGTGTGTGTGTGTGTGTGTGTGTGTGTGTGTGTGTGTGTGTGTGTGTGTGATATTTAACATGATTTTAATGTTGTTGTATTGTTATGTTGCAGGTTCATGTTGTATGTATGTGTGTGATTACGTTGCATGTGCGTCTGTGTGTGTGCGCGTGTGGTGTAACCCAAAGGTATGCACGTCGTATGTATGTGTATGATTACGTTGCGTATGCGTCTGTGTGTGCGCGCGTTACGTATGCATGTGTGTGTGTGTGTGTGTGTGTGTGTGTGTGTGTGTGTGTGTGTGTGTGTGTGTGTGTGTGTGTGTGTGTGTGTGTGTGTGTGTGTGTGTGTGTGTGTGTGTGTGTGTGTGTGTGTGTGTGATATTTAACATGATTTTAATGTTGTTGTATTGATATGTTGCAGGTTGCTTCTCCTACAAGTACGACACACAATTATATATAAACTTTCGAAAAAATATCAATTTTATAATGTATTCATTTAATTATGAATTTTATATTGTGAATGTTAAAATATATTTAATCATTTAAACAAATTATGACCTTATTTTATTTCACACTACACCTCTGAACATGTGTACAATTAATTTATTTTTGTGAACTGTTACATCAGAAGATTTGTATGAATTTCAGTCGCCGTTTTCATGTGTGTGTATAATTTTAATTTATTTCGCTATACACTACAGAACCTATGTGTGTGTGTAAACTGCAACCTTAAAACAGAAGTATTGTACCAGATTGCTAAGCCATTAACGTATGGATTTGTCATCTGTAACAACATAACAGGTAAGTAGTTCATTCACGCCAAATATATATATTTCTAACAAGGATCAATCACACTGACTGCATTATAAAACTATTAATTAATTATTTAATACATTGAAAAATGAAGACGGCGTTTTGACAACGAGAGAGAGAGACAGCTAAAATTATTTATTCATCACACCGACTACACAATGTACGAGAGGGAGACAGGAGAAAGGGTATGGAACCTTGCATAGTTGAAACGTGTGAGAGTGAGAGAGAGTGAGAGGACGTTACTATTTGTTGACACAGTTGACCCACAAGTGAGAGTGAGAGAGAGAGAGAGAGAGAGAGAGAGAGAGAGAGAGAGAGAGAGAGGACGTTAATATTTGTCGAATAAATATAAACTTTCTAATTTCATATACATGCGCGCAATGTACACAGTGAGAGAGAGATAGAGAGAAAGAGAGAGAGAGAGGGAGAGGAGAAAACGTTTGACAACAAGAGAGAGAGATAGTTTTACTTACATTCAAATGTGAGATAGAGAGAGAGAGAGAGAGAGAGAGAGAGAGAGAGAGAGAGAGAGAGAGTAACAATTATGATCATACACTATAATAATACAGAGGTTGGTACACCTGATCATATAGATTTAATATACATTATAACACACCACAAATTTGAACTCATGCAAAGGTTGGTACACCTGATCATATATTTTAATATACACTATAATGCATCGAGTTGGAATCACCCCCACCGACTGATATGAAATAAAAAAACCTCCCACCCAACACCACCCACTGATATGTAAATCAGCTTTCTTAAAAAAATAAAAAATTATATTCACGGATGCTGGTGGTCCATTGAACCTCATCCCACCCCCTTGATATGCAAATCAATTTAATTTAAAAAATAAAAAAATCAAATTAAAAAAATTAAAAAATTTACTCGCGGATGCTGTGGTCCATTGGGATGCTGCGGGTCCAGCCGTTCGCGGATCTTGACACAGATCAACGAAAAAGTCGCGGATGCTGTGGTCCAAGTCGCGGATGCTGTAGTCCAGATATGCCCTGAGGTGTGAGCCAGAACCCCCAATTTCCCTCTACTAGTGTATCGAAACGTTTGTAGTTAAATAAAATAAGTGCCATTTGAAATAGGTGGGCTTTAGTTTGTCGAGACACATATTTTATAATATGTGTGCGTTTTCCTGAAGACCGTTCTGTGCGTTATGACAGAGTAACTGACGTCACATAAAACACACTGACTGCTTTAGTTGCGGATAAAACTCAAGTCTGCATGTACAAAGAATAACCTATTTATGTACTTCGCACCGTACATAATATCTAAGAAGAATGAAATTGGGAAGAGCGTTCGCCAACGGCCATACCACGTTGAATACACCGGTTCTTGTCCGTTCACCGAAGTTAAGCAACGTCGGGCCCGGTCAGTACTTAGATGCGTGACCGCTTGGGAACACCGGGTGCAGTTGGCGTCTCTTTTGTTACTCGTTCCCTCCACAAAATGTGCTTGTTTTAATGTCAAAATTATTTACAATTAATTTTGGAATATTTCGGAAAATTTTTTGTTTCTTCTGGATTATAATTTTTTACTTATATCTATGAGTTTACGAGTATTGTTGTACCGTGACGTGTAGAAAGAATAAGCACGTTCACAATAAGCATCCAAGACAGTTTGGGCAAAGACGTCGTGAGCGCAAACTGTTGCCGGCCGCAGTGTTCTTCAATCAGTAAATTTTGACAGATTCCGTTAATTGTCGTCACATTGTTTATGATTACTCAAGCCTGTTTACTGTAGCAAAACAACGTGCGAGCACATACGTTGTTGGTACGCGATAGGAGCGAATAAAAGAAATAATAGGATAGATCTAACCTCAGCATGCAGTGGTCTACGGTAATAAGGTTGCCTAATAGGCGTACATGTAGCGTCTTTTAAAACGATTCCATGAACGGTAAGGAAACATTCCAGTCGTCTAGAAAATCGCAATAAATCATGATTACTGTAATTTTAACGTCTACGAATCGTATATATTTTTCCAAAATCGCAACAATGATCCGGATAAATCTCTTGCGTTATTTCGTACTAATAAACTGAATTATTTTGGATTCTATGGAAACACATGGAAACAGTTTTACAACTCAGTATCAACAACAGAGTATTCTGTTGAAATCTGGATGGGTTTTAGGAGGGGTAAAATATAAACTTATAGCAATATATAAAACAAAATCAAAGCACATAATTAAAATTTGAAAAATTCTATTAATTCCTTTAATAAATAGTGGATTATTAATATTTAAAGTGTTAATGTCTTAGATGTGCGTTTGTGTTTTTGTTAAATTCAAGTTAACTCGGAATTTTTTGAAAAATAATCTCTCTGACCGATTCACTTTTAATGCTATTATTATTCTTCAGTCAGTCGGTGGGTAGTTATGGCTTAATAACGTGTTGCGTATGGAGTGAATTCTAAGTTCTTATTTAGACGATTTTCATTTTTAGCGAAAAACGTCAGTCAATTGCATTGCAGCAGAACTCAGTAAGTGGTGGTCTTAACTAAGGAAATATACGCTCTACACTCTACTGAGGCGTATCAGATTAATTGGTAAATGACATGTATAGTCTAAATTGTTGACTTGTCAAAAAAATTTGCATTTAAATCTGCACTGGGGTTTGTGTGAAATAACTTAATAAATTAAATAAACTTCAATTTTTAACATGCTACTAGCAAAACAGTTTCTCAAGCAGTCAGGAGAGAAAAAGTAATTTCGGTTTAAGATAATTGTCCATGGATTCCATCTTCATCCCTGGACTGGCTGTATGCAGAAACGCTCACGAGCAAATATACGCTTACATTACACGATAATTCAGTCGGTTTAAAAACATATTTGTGACATTCGAAAAATAAAAATGAGCACGGCGGGTGTAGGTAGAAGAAGAAATGGATAGATAATTGTGACCATTGGTGCCTTGAATGGAAAATACAGTCAGTCGGTAGGGGCAGATACTGAATTAATCACAGTGCAGAGATCATTTAAGAAGAAAGAAATTGAGTAGGGCGTTCGCCAACGGTCATACCACGTTGAATACACCGGTTCTCGTCCGATCACCGAAGTTAAGCAACGTCGGGCCCGGTCAGTACTTGGATGGGTGTCCGCTTGGGAACACCGGGGTGCTGTTGTTGTGGCATCTCTTTTATTTTTTCTTCCTTCCCTTGTTTGGTTGAACATCTTAGTTTTATTTTCCTTCTATTAGGTAAATAAAAATCGATTTACCAGGGCGTCGCTGATAAAAAACGATTTTCGTGGTTGCACAGAAAATTATTTTCTTCTCGATTAGCTGTTCATCAGAGGTCAGACGTGTAAAAATTACTCAGGTTTCAGTCAGGATAATAAGGAAACTCGTACAACAACTAAGAAATAACGGATCTCGGCCTATCAGACGAAAGTCGTAAGACTCAGTGCGAGAGGCGAGTAATATTCTTAGGTGGTAATCGAAGGTGGAG
Organism: Magicicada septendecula; assembly: GCA_034769895.1. Classification (NCBI taxonomy): domain Eukaryota; kingdom Metazoa; phylum Arthropoda; class Insecta; order Hemiptera; family Cicadidae; genus Magicicada; species Magicicada septendecula. The sequence continues at coordinate 147,647,719 of CM068375.1, read as the reverse complement.
ATGAGAGAAACTGCAGTAATTACGTGATCTCAATAGAACACCTGGCGAATACTGAAAGTCGAGAAGGATTGCTGCCAAGTGATCACGAATTTGTTGACGATTAAATTGACTGTTTAAGTACGTTGGGCAAGTTCTTGTTACAGCGAATTGTGCAAGCAGTTACGTCCAGTGTAATTCAAATGCAACTGATCCCGTACTGCCTTTGTTTACTGCTGTGATTGTGGACGCTGCTACTGGACAAAGAAGACAATTACATCGTGGCATAATTTAAAATGATAATAGGCATACGCAGAGTACATTTGGTCCAGTCGGGTAAGGTTTGTTCCTTACTGTTGTAGTCCTACTAGTACCAAACTAAATAAAATATGCATTTGGCTGGATTGAAATGCATTACACAGAGAAGAGGCAACGGCAACGTTTGCACTGCCGGGAAGACAGCAGAAATTGAAATTCGTTAATATTAGGGTCTCGTCTGAATTTGTTACATAAAAGAGATTCTGCACACAGTTGAAATGTATTTCATTTCCTTGTTTCCACGAGGACCGTTTGCCGTTCGTACGAGTGCGTGGCAACGCGCGGTTGAATTTGACAATCTCAAAAAATACGCACAGACGTAAAAACGGAAAGTGTACCGAAACGTTTGTAGTTAAATAAAATAAGTACCATTTGAAATAGGTGGGCTTTAGTTTGTCGAGACACATATTTTATAATATGTGTGCGTTTTCCTGAAGACCGTTCTGTGCGTTATGACAGAGTAACTGACGTCACATAAAACACACTGACTGCTTTAGTTGCGGATAAAACTCAAGTCTGCATGTACAAAGAATAACCTACTTATGTACTTCGCACCGTACATAATATCTAAGAAGAATGAAATTGGGAAGAGCGTTCGCCAACGGCCATACCACGTTGAATACACCGGTGCTCGTCCGATCACCGAAGTTAAGCAACGTCGGGCCCGGTCAGTACTTAGATGGGTGACCGCTTGGGAACACCGGTTGCAGTTTGGCGTCTCTTTTGTTACTCGTTCCCTCCACAAAATGTGCTTGTTTTAATGTCAAATTTATTTACAATTAATCCGCGCGCGCCCACTGCAAATAATTTTGGAATATTTCGGAAAATTTTTTGTTTCTTCTGGATTATAATTTTTTACTTACATCTATGAGTTTACGAGTATTGTTGTACCGTGACGTGTAGAAAGAATAAGCACGTTCACAATAAGCATCCAAGACAGTTTGGGCAAAGACGTCTTGAGCGCAAACTGTTGCCGGCCGCAGTGTTCTTCAAACAGTAAATTTTGACAGATTCCGTTAATTGTCGTCACATTCTTTATGATTACTCAAGCCTGTTTACTGTCGCAAAACAACGAGCGAGCACATACGTTGTTGGTACGCGATAGGGGCGAATAAAAGAAATAATAGGATAGATCTAACCTCAGCATGCAGTGGTCTACGGTAATAAGGTTGCCTAATAGGCGTACATGTAGCGTCTTTTAAAACGATTCCATGAACGGTAAGGAAACATTCCATTCGTCTAGAAAATCGCAATAAATCATGATTACTGTAATTTTAACGTCTACGAATCGTATATATTTTTCTAAAATCGCAACAATGATCCGGATAAATCTCTTGCGTTATTTTGTACTAATAAACTGAATTATTTTGGATTCAATGGAAACACATGGAAACTGTTTTACAACTCAGTATCAACAACAGAGTATTCTGTTGAAAACTGGATGGGTTTTAGGAGGGGTAAAATATAAATTTATAGTAATATATAAAACAAAATCAAAGCACATAATTAAAATTTGAAAAATCTATTAATTCCTTTAATAAGTAGTGGATTATTAATATTTAAAGTGTTAATGTCTTAGATGTGCGTTTGTGTTTTTGTTAAATTCAAGTTAACTCGGAATTTTTTGAAAAATAATCTCTCTGACCGATGCACTTTTAATGCTATTATTATTCTTCAGTCAGTCGGTGGGTAGTTATGGCTTAATAACGTGTTACGTATGGAGTGAATTCTAAGTTCTTATTTAGACGATTTTATTAGAACTCAAGTCTGCATGTACAAAGAATAGCCTACTTATGTACTTCGCACCGTACCTAATATCTAAGAAGAATGAAATCGGGAAGAGCGTTCGCCAACAGTCATACCACGTTGAATACACCGGTTCTCGTCGAATCAACGAAGTTAAGCAACGTCAGGCCCGGTCAGTACTTGGATGGGTGACCGCTTGGGAACACCGGGTGCTGTTGGCATTTCTTTAAAATCAAACAAAGAAAGACGAATTCCCAACACTACACTCGACATTTGTTGTTAGTAAATACAATTTTTAACTTAAATCCTATCCAGCACAAAGAAAAACAAAGCAGGTTTGAAGATTTGAAACTACAGATTGGTGACACAGCTGTTTAGAAATCAACATAGGCAACAGAAAAAACAAAATAATTGGTTTTCCTACAACTTAAAAATACGTTGTTACATAATATGTAATATGTTCTGGAGAAAAATGAAGTACTGTCATGACATCGAAAAATCGTGTTCCAAATAACTGCAGATTCTAAACTACAACTTTCAAAACGTAAAGTGATTGTGGAAGTACTGGCGGCCTCGTGGAAGTACTGTATGTATCTGTGTGGTGAATGCGAGCGCACAGACTTGTTTGTTTCTAGTCATTTGTAAGAAATAGGAGTTGTGTCTTGTCTTCGTTATTTGTAGTTTTTGAACGTATAGTCAAAATTTAGATTTTCTTTTTATTCCTCTTGGTTATCATACATGGTTAAAAAATATGGTACTTTCCCATACACTTAGACATACAGATACACATTCACTAAATACCGATAGTTCTGCATTAATGTCGGTTCAACGTCTACCCACAATGACTCAATCATTACGTATGTGCCCCACGTACAAAATTCTGACTATGACTGATCGTCATATGGTGAAAATGCATTCCCTGTAAACTAGGTACTCCATTGTACGCTCTCCATAAATCGGAAATTATTTATCTTCACCGCAGACACTACCAAACATCCACTTTTGTGGGTGTATACGACCGACATCGAATTTTCTGCGTAAAAAGCACGATTCATCTACTTCCACGTGTTTCCTGATCCTCATTTCTACATGATTACTACAGGAGCACAGAGATGGTAAAATCGGCGCCTATATAACTCTTCGGGTCTTATTTGGTTTATGCCAGCCGCTACAACTCTTCTAGTCTGTAACGGTACAGGAAGACATACAGAACTCATCAGAGCAAAACTTTGTAGTTGTATAACTTTCACCCTAACGTAGGTAAAGAAAATGACGAACGGTATCGACCTCCAGTCGAATTACCCTGGACTAAGTTTTACTTCGTACCTAGCACGAAGTAACTCGGGCTTCACCTAGAATCCCTAGACGACTCACCTGGCAAACCCATGCACAAAAGATCCGTCAACGCTCTTCGGCGCAACTCAGTAAACTTTGGCCCATGCTTTCGAGTTCGGCGATGACCACCCGGCCAAGTATGTTCACAGTGAAGACATATGTGTTGCCAGTGATTATTTGGCAATAACCTACGCCTGTAGAATTTGGCTGTCATAGAAAGTCGCCACAGATAGTTCTCAACCGGGTATTAACTTTGTTTGCAAAGTCACCCGCTGTTTCTCTTCTTGAACTCTCGGAAGAGGACTGGGTGTCCGCTCTCTTGATGACAACCTGAGATCATCATGATAGAGTCTGGCACGTAGATCCTATGGTTGGGCAGCCTGAGTAACTGACGCTCCCATAATCTTCAAACTCACCAAATACAATCCAAGGCCAGCTGAGTCTTGGAAGTGATCCCATTTGTTAGCCCCAGTGGTGTAATCCACCAATTGAGGGCTGCTTCCTGCCCTCCCACGAGCAGACAAATAACATAAAATCAACTCAAACTGACCCAGTGGCAGGAGTCCATTAAGAGACTCGTGACACTGCATGACTCGCATCTTGCGCAAGACGCACAACCCCCAGTCGGACTGCATTGTTGTCCATTGTGTAGTTCCAAAGAACTCTTCCAGAAACTTGGTAGAAATATTCCATCATTACTCGATGAGAAAAAATTTCACACGACTTAAGCATTCATTTGCTCTATCTATATGTAATTCTTCTTGTTAATTATTTAAAAAGTTCAAATATTTTTGAAGATATTCTTGAAAATTTAAAAAATCAGCATATATTATGACTATTTTTGTCATGAGTTCAATTGAGAGTATATAATGTTACAACACAAATAAGCCAACCCAATGAAATGAAATGGTTTCCCAACCAGGGATGAAAAAGATAATTTTGAATATAAAATAATACTTCATATTAAATAAAATGCTTAATATAAATAAAATATAAAGACAATGACACGACAAACGACGACATGACCTAACCCAAGTGATTGACCAAACAAACAGGAAAACGACAAAGAAGGGAAAAAACCGAAACCAAAGAAGAATAAAGACAATTGAAGGAAGTGAACGAATTCATACAACCAAATAAAATAAAACCAAACGAGAAGGGGAGAACCACATTAAAATGAAGCCAATTGAAAATGAAGGAGAAGAAGACGAAAAATGAAGAGTAAACGAAGTGAAACCAAGGGATAAGAAACACCACAAATATAAAAGGGAGAAATGGTACACTCAAGTATAATACTGGGAATAAAACCAATAATTATCCAATATCAGAAATAAATATTAATCTCAATTAAATAATTAATATAACTGTTTTAACCAAAACCCAAATAAGAAACCCAAATAAATAACCAATAAGAAACAATAATTGATTAATAGTGAATCCAATAATATTTAAGAGTAAGGTTTTAATGATAGCATTAGATGTAAGCATTTCATAATGTGGAATAAACACTGAAGAGTGATGAGGCAACACTATGTGATTAAAAGTGATACCAATTAATAATTAAAAATATAAAGTTTTAATAATAATAGTAAATGTAAACAAGTAGTAATATGAAACGAACACTGGAAAGTGATAATAACATTGTTAATTAAGAGATTTAAGATTAGTTGTAAACGATTGTATTTAAAAGGGGAGTATCCCATGTAAAGATAAACAGCTAGTATTAACATGGATTGAGAGTAGAGTTTAATTAGGAAATAAGCAAGTAATAATAAATAAATAAACACCCCAGATTGTAAGGGAAAACCAATTGTTCAAAAGGTGATGTTAGTTAACACCCAAAAAATAGTAATTAATGAATTGAGTTGTAAACAAACTTTACTTAATAATGGTAAAATAATTGTATAATTATATTTATGAATAGGGTATGACTGAAGAATTTGTACAGAGCATACGCCTAGATGTTATGTTTTTAATTGAGGAAGAATTGGGAGTGGTAGCCATATTATTAACAAAGGCAAAATAGATGATTAAGAAGCTAAGACAATACAAATCTAATTACAATAGAAAATCAATAAATGTAGAAAATATTATAAACAATATAAATAAAACTTATAATATTTTACAATATTATAAAATCAATAAACAGAACCATTAATAAAACAAAATACATTAGAATAAAATGAGACATCATTTGTATAAATTCAGTAAATATAGTCAATGGCTTCTACTGCATCTGAAATGCCTAACTGTCAAAACCAATAATTACAAACTGTATAAAATCCACAAGGAAATTAACAAATCTAAGGCAAGTAACTAGCCAAGAATAATGTATAAATCATTTTAAAAGAAAAATGACACAATAAGAGCTTAAATTAAAAGAAATATGTAATTATCAAATGTTAACATAATTAGACAAAAGTTAATATCTAATAGAACATGACCTTATGAGGTATTATTTTAATCTTTGAAAGGAAATAAATACAATAGTGATAATATTTAATACTCAGGAAGGAAGACAGAAGAATAAAATCAATCAGAAAATATATAGTAATTTTGAATAAAAATTCAAATATGATAACAATGCTAATAATCTAAGCCTTAGCCAATCAAAGGGTTTTGGTTACCATAGAAACTAATATATTTACATAGAAACTACCATAGTTGGTTACTAATTTTCCGTTAATTTTCAGTACTCGTATAATGACGCTTGGGTAGTAGGGACGCAAGATTTAATATGACAGAAATTTTACTTTAAAAAGTTTAAAAAATATTCAAAAGTCAAAAACATGTACCAGTGAGAAGGAGATGAAGAGGATTAACATTTAATTGATATCCAGGAACTAAATAAACGAAAATTAAAAGCAGAAATTCCCAAGGCTAATTAGAAAAGGTGCCAGCAGCCTAAGTCACTCAAAATTGATGAATTTTCCATATCCAAAGAACAACGATCTATCACAAACCTTCTGAACTGATAAGTATCATTTAAATACCCTAATCCCAGGAATAAAAGCACTTTAAATATTTCTCATATCAATACAAACTCTCACTATGAATTAAAAATAATTTTCTTTCAAGGATTAAATAAAACAAACTTACGTAGAAAAACTTATTAACTAAAAAATAACCTTGCACAAGGTTGCGAACTTTTGTAACACCTATTACTACACTGCAGAACAAATTGTAGACACACTGTATATTATATAAGTACGGAGAATGAACGGTAGTGTACTTTTTTATTGTAACCATATTTAATGTTTTCTTTATAATCTAAAGAACTCCAGATTTTGGACGAGTTGACGTATAATGTACAAACAGTAGCCATGATGGCGTCAGAATAGCTCGTTCAAAACCAATTTCGTCAGCTTGAGATAATGTGTTTCATGTTTAATGCCGGAGCAATTTTATTGAATACTAAATTATAATATTATTGTCACATTAATTAATTACCAAACTATCATTAAAGAAATAGTACAGAGTGTAACCATTGTTTTATTTCATAGGATATTGTATTATATATGTGTGTGTTAGCGAAATTACAGATCAGACAACTAGCGCTTTCGCTATCTGTGCAATACAGTAAGCTGTACAAAGGCCGGAACCGATTCGAATGCTCCAGCCGTCACCGCTGAAAACACCATACTAACATACTAATTCATAAATTTAATTGTTTTCAACAAACAATTTGGTGCCACCCGGGATTCACAAACCCCTATGAAATTACAGGTAAGGTTTCCACTAGGTTGTACTGATAATTGTGACAACACTACGGACTTCGTTAGCAACAACCATTGATGTAATGACAGGTGTGAGACGAACGCACCACACTAATACTTAAAAAACCATAGACACGTCTATTACAGACACACCAGCCTTTTATCAACGTTACAGATTGGCGACCAACGTAGTGAAGCTAGAAAAGGACGACTAGCGGCGATTATGAAAAGACATCATATGGTCACAAGATTCGACACTAAGAAAGCAACAAACCAAGAGGAAATGGAAGAAATTGAGGAAATGATCGGAGGATTGTTCGAACAGGATCCCCAGGAGGACCAACCAGAAAACCCAACATTACCTGGACAGGAAGTAGAAATAATGGTCGGCAACCAACCAGACAAACCGACCGAAGAGACGAAATGGGACAGCATGATGAGAATGATGATGGAGCCATTCGGACAAGCAAGGTAACAATTTGGACAAATTAATAATAATTTCATGAAAATGAAGGAAGAAACAAGTGAACAAAGAAAGGAAGACAAGGAAGAATTGAATAAAAAATTAGAATCGTTACAAAAGGGAATGAAGGAAGAAATACGGGAACAAAGGAAGGAAGAAAGGGAATTCTTGAATGAAAAACTGGACCGAAACAGTGAAGAATTGAAGAAGCAAATGAAGGAGAACATGGAACTTCTAAATAATAAATTGGAAAGCAACCATGAGGCATTGAAGAGAAGCCAGGAGATGCTAGAAAAGAAGAGTGAAGAGCTGAAGAAACAGATCAAGAAAGATCTGCAGACAGTGAATAAGAAGATTGACAATAGTAATGAAACACTCCTACGACAAATGAAGGAAAATGGTGAGAAGAACAGAGAAGAATTAAGATTCATACTAATAGAGTTTCGTGAAGAAGTCAAACAGACAAAAACGGGGATGAACAAGAGATGGGAGGAAGCAAATTATCCAGTAGATCAACTTAATGAAACAATAGATAGTGATTTCAAACCATTGAATGAAACACCAGACACCACTTCTGAAGGTAGTAAGGAGATGGAAATTGTAGAAGAATCAAGGGTATTGTTGTCTGAAAACAAAGATAACAATAACACCGAGAAAATCAAGCGCATAAAAACCAACTGTAGAAGAGTAAAATAGAATCGAACAAGTAAGAAGATTAAGGAAACGTAGGAAGTAGGAAAAGTATATAAAAAGAAACTACTGAAAACAAGAGAAGAAGTGGAGATGATGAAGAACGGACTAATTGATGCATTCAATTTACCAATTACTGACCAAAGCAAGTTAATGAAATACAAAGACTGTAGGAGGACCTTAAAAGCAATTATAGAGGAAATTCACAACAAACCAGTGAACAAAAACTTCAGCAAATCAGTGAGAAAATGGAAATTACCCAAACTTAAAAGGACTCTCAACAAAATAGAGTATCACAAATCAAGAAGGTCAACAAAACACTGGAGCTTACCAGAAATGGAAATACAGAATAAAAAAGCAATAATAACGTTAACAAAGGAGGTAAAATTAACAACTTCTTTGATTAATCAAAATGTAGTGAATGAAGCAGTCATGGAGGCAAATGAACGTATGATAGTAGAGGAATTGTGGTACGAGACCGAAGAAACCTATATCACAAGGAAGAAGATAGTTCTACACGCCAAGGTTATCCGAACAACAAGTGCAGAGGAACTGATGGACCATGGGTAAACTAAGTGAAGATACCACACAAAATTAAAAGCAGAAATTCCCAAGGCTAATTAGAAAAGGACGCCAGCAGCCTAAGTCACTCAAAATTGATGAATTTTCCATATCCAAAGAACAACGATCTATCACAAACCTTCTGAACTGATAAGTATCATTTAAATACCCTAATCCCAGGAATAAAAGCACTTTAAATATTTCTCATATCAATACAAACTCTCACTATGAATTAAAAATAATTTTCTTTCAAGGATTAAATAAAACAAACTTACGTAGAAAAACTTATTAAAATAACCAAGAAAAGGGACTGATCTTCGAATTACCGACCAAGCAAACCAAGGGAAAGAAAGAAGTATTAAAATTAAATTAAACCAATTTATAATCACCAAAACAAGAATTGACAAGAAACGAATAAACGACTAAGACGAATTAAATGAGAACTAATAAACCATAATCAATAAAATTTTAAAAATTATCCAGAATAAATGTTCAAACATCTAACATTTGAAGGAGTAGAGAAGAAAGACAACAAAGAGTGTAATATACAAGAGAAGGCAATAATAATGAAAGAAAAGGAGAAGATCAACTTACAAAAAAGTATAAATAACAAGGGCCTGTGTATAGTACGATATATACCCCTATGTCATCAACAAAGATAATGGTAATAATACTTACCAAATAAGTAATATGAACACGAAAAAGATAAAAGGAGTTTACAATCAAGCTTCAATAAAAAAGTTTTATGAAGAAAAATAAATTACTAGAAATAAAATAAACAGATTTCAAAATTCAAAAATTATGTAAGAACGACTTACAACAATATTAGATGACTTACGAGGCCTAATATAAAGTGTTAAAAAAGGAATAAGTTACACAAATTCCTATAAAAGTAAGATCAACTTACAGTCAAATAAAGTTGATATATGAAGTATACAATGAAAAATTATAATAAGGGAATAAGTTACACCAATTCCTATAAAAAAGTAAGAATCACAAGCTTACGATAATAATTAAACAAAAAGTACCTAAAAAGGAATAAGCTACAAAAATTCCTATAAAGTAAGAAAACTAACTTACAAAAAATTACAAAAATGATATTTAAAACAAAATAAAATAAACAAAAATAAAATCAAGCAAAAACTGCTCAAATAAATACCTGAAATTATAATGAATTTAATGTATTCAAAGAAAAAAAAAAATCTGAACTGGTACAAGGAAGAAAAAGAAATTATGTATAAAACAATATACAAAAAAATGGCTGAAGCAGAATATTGCTAAATAACCAAGAAAAAGAATAAAAATGTCTAAGATAATTAAAATGATCACAAGAAGAATACAAAACAAAATAATGAAAAGTTAGGTATGATGAAATTATGAATAAATAAAAAACAATCAACTGTATGAGTAAATGACAGTATATAGCAAAGGTACAGCGGAAGGAAGAATGAGTAAAAGGCCAAAGTGATCTAAAAACAAACCACAAGGTGGACAATCCCAAAATATATTATTATTATTAATTTAAGTCACAAGTTGACAAAAAAGGTATTTAAGATTGACTGTTGAAAAGTCCAGCAATCAAAATAAACTGAGCAGATATGATGTTCCTCTGGTCTCAGAAAAAAATAAGTAGTAATGGAAGAAACCAGCTACTAAAAAGTTAGGGAAAAAATTATATAAAAGGGAGAACACACTAATGGAAATAAATAAAAAACCAGATCCAAATAAAATGGAATGAATCAAGTAAGAAGAGAAATAAGAATGGAGAAACAAACAAGAAATAAAAGGAAAAAGATTCTATATATCACTGATAATTTCATAAAAAACTATGCTAGTGTTTTATCAAAATGATCAATTTTGAAGGAGAGGCATTATGTTACAACACAAATAAGCCAACCCAATACCAGGGATGAAAAAGATAATTTTGAATATAAAATAATACTTCATATTAAATAAAATGCTTAATATAAATAAAATATAAAGACAATGACACGACAAACGACGACATGACCTAACCCAAGTGATTGACCAAACAAACAGGAAAACGACAAAGAAGGGAAAAAACCAAAACCAACAAAGAATAAAGACAATTGAAGGAAGTGAACGAATTCATACAACCAAATAAAATAAAACTAAACGAGAAGGGGAGAACCACATTTAAATGAAGCCAATTGAAAATGAAGGAGAAGAAGAAGAAAAATGAAGAGGAAACGAAGTGAAACCAAGGGATAAGAAACACCACAAATATAAAAGGGAGAAATGGTACACTCAAGTATAATATTGGGAATAAAACCAATAATTATCCAATACCAGAAATAAATACTATTCTCAATTAAATAATTAATATAACTGTTTTAACCAAAAACCCAGTAAAGTAATATTATAAAAAGAAAAAGTACACTAACCCAAAAAATCAGAGTTAGATATAGTAAAAATCTAGAGAAAAATATCATTAATAATACTGTGTATAATTTGTAATGAAAGAAATAGTAAAAAAGTGAGAAAGTGACAAAGAGAAATAATTATAGGGATTACCCACTAAGAAACACTTAATGTAAACAGTTAAAAGTGCAATAGTGAAAGTGTGAAACCCCAAAATGGTTAGAAACCACATCAATGATAATAAAGCGCTCAATAATCAATAAGAAACAATAATTGATTAATAGTGAATCCAATAATATTTAAGAGTAAGGTTTTAATGATAGCATTAGATGTAAGCATTTCATAATGTGGAATAAACACTGAAGAGTGATGAGGAAACACTATGTGATTAAAAGTGATACCAATTAATAATTAAAAATATAAAGTTTTAATAATAATAGTAAATGTAAACAAGTAGTAATATGAAACGAACACTGGAAAGTGATAATAACATTGTTAATTAAGAGATTTAACATTAGTTGTAAACGATTGTATTTAAAAGGGGAGTATCCCATGTAAAGATAAACAGCTAGTATTAACATGGATTGAGAGTAGAGTTTAATTAGGAAATAAGCAAGTAATAATAAATAAATAAACACCCCGGATTGTAAGGGAAAACCAATTGTTCAAAAGGTGATGTTAGTTAACACCCAAAAAATAGTAATTAATGAATTGAGTTGTAAACAAACTTTACTTAATAATGGTAAAATAATTGTATAATTATATTTATGAATAGGGTATGACTGAAGAATTTGTACAGAGCATACGCCTAGATGTTATGTTTTTAATTGAGGAAGAATTGGGAGTGGTAGCCATATTATTAACAAAGGCAAAATAGATGATTAAGAAGTTAAGACAATACAAATCTAATTACAATAGAAAATCAATAAATGTAGAAAATAACAGAACCATTAATAAAACAAAATACATTAGAATAAAATGAGACATCATTTGTATAAATTCAGTAAATATAGTCAATGGCTACTAGTGCATCTGAAATGCCTAACTGTCAAAACTAATAATTAAAAATTGTATAAAATCCACAAGGAAATTAACAAATCTAAGGCAAGTAACTAGCCAAGAATAATGTATAAATCATTTTAAAAGAAAAATGACACAATAAGAGCTTAAATTAAAAGAAATATGTAATTATCAAATGTTAACATAATTAGACAAAAGTTAATATCTAATGGAACATGACCTTATGAGGTATTATTTTAATCTTTGAAAGGAAATAAATATAATAGTGATAATATTTAATACTCAGGAAGGAAGACAGAAGAATAAAATCAATCAGAAAATATATAGTAATTTTGAATAAAAATTCAAATATGATAACAATGCTAATAATCTAAGCCTTAGCCAATCAAAGGGTTTTGGTTACCATAGAAACGGGCCGTTGGTTACTAATTTTCCGTTAATTTTCAGTACTCGTATAATGACGCTTGGGTAGTAGGGACGCAAGATTTAGTATGACAGAAATTGTACTTTAAAAAGTTTAAAAAATATTCAAAAGTCAAAAACATGTACCAGTTAGAAGGAGATGAAGAGGATTAACATTTAACTGATATCCAGGAACTAAATAAACGAAAATTAAAAGCAGAAATTCCCAAGGCTAATTAGAAAAGGACGCCAGCAGCCTAAGTCACTCAAAATTGATGAAATTTCCATATCCAAAGAACAACGATCTATCACAAACCTTCTGAACTGATAAGTATCATTTAAATACCCTAATCCTAGGAATAAAAGCACTTTAAATATTTCTCATATCAATACAAACTCTCACTATGAATTAAAAATAATTTTCTTTCAAGGATTAAATAAAACAAACTTATGTAGAAAAACTTATTAACTAAAAAATAACCTTGCACAAGGTTGCGAACTTTTGTAACACCTATTACTACACTGCAGAACAAATTGTAGACACACTGTATATTATATAAGTACGGAGAATGTACGGTAGTGTGCTTTTTTATTGTAACCATATTTAATGTTTTCTTTATAATCTAAAGAACTCCAGATTTTGGACGAGTTGACGTATAATGTACAAACAGTAGCCATGATGGCGTCAGAATAGCTCGTTCAAAACCAATTTCGTCAGCTTGAGATAATGCGTTTCATGTTTAATGCCGGAGCAATTTTGTTGAATACTAAATTATAACATTATTGTCACACTAATTAATTACCAAACTATCATTAAAGAAACAGTACAGAGTGTAACCATTGTTTTATTTCATAGGAAATTCTATTATATATGTGTGTGTTAGCCAACTTACAGATCAGACAACTAGTGCTTTCGCTATCTGTGCAATACAGTAAGCTGTACAAAGGCGGGAACCGATTTGAACGCTCCAGCCGTCACCGCTGAAAACACCATACTAACATATTAATTCATAAATTTAATTGTTTTCAACAAACAATTTGGTGCCACCAGGGATTCACAAACCCCTATGAAATTACAGGTAAGGTTTCCACTAGGTTGTACTGATAATTGTGACAACGCTACGGACTTCGTTAGCAACAACCATTGATGTAATGACAGGTGTGAGACGAACGCACCACACTAATACTTAAAAAACCATAGACACGTCTATTACAGACACACCAGCCTTTTATCAACGTTACAGATTGGCGACCAATGTAGTGAGGCTAGAAAAGGACGACTAGCGGCGATTATGAAAAGACATCATATGGTCACAAGATTCGACACTAAGAAAGGAACAAACCAAGAAGAAATGGAAGAAATTGAGGAAATGATCGGAGGATTGTTCGAACAGGATCCCCAGGAGGACCAACCAGAAAACCCAACATTACCTGGACAGGAAGTAGAAATAATGGTCGGCAACCAACCAGACAAACCGACCAAAGAGACGAAATGGGACAGCATGATGAGAATGATGATGGAGCCATTCGGACAAGCAAGGTAACAATTTGGACAAATTAATAATAATTTCATGAAAATGAAGGAAGAAACAAGTGAACAAAGAAAGGAAGACAAGGAAGAATTGAATAAAAAATTAGAATCGTTACAAGAGGGAATGAAGGAAGAAATACGGGAACAAAGGAAGGAAGAAAGGGAATTCTTGAATGAAAAACTGGACCGAAACAGTGAAGAATTGAAGAAGCAAATCAAGGAGAACATGGAACTTCTAAATAATAAATTGGAAAGCAACCATGAGGCATTGAAGAGAAGCCAGGAGATGCTAGAAAAGAAGAGTGAAGAGCTGAAGAAACAGATCAAGAAAGATCTGGAGACAGTGAATAAGAAGATTGACAATAGTAATGAAACACTCCTACGACAAATGAAGGAAAATGGTGAGAAGAACAGAGAAGAATTAAGATTCATACTAATAGAGTTTCGTGAAGAAGTCAAACAGACAAAAACGGGGATGAACAAGAGATGGGAGGAAGCAAATTATCCAGTAGATCAACTTAATGAAACAATAGATAGTGATTTCAAACCATTGAATGAAACACCAGACACCACTTCTGAAGGTAGTAAGGAGATGGAAATTGTAGAAGAATCAAGGGTATTGTTGTCTGAAAACAAAGATAACAATAACACCGAGAAAATCAAGCGCATAAAAACCAACTGTAGAAGAGTAAAAAAGAATCGAACAAGTAAGAAGATTAAGGAAACGTAGGAAGTAGGAAAAGTATATAAAAAGAAACTACTGAAAACAAGAGAAGAAGTGGAGATGATGAAGAACGGACTAATTGATGCATTCAATTTACCAATTACTGACCAAAGCAAGTTAATGAAATACAAAGACTGTAGGAGGACCTTAAAAGCAATTATAGAGGAAATTCACAACAAACCAGTGAACAAAAACTTCAGCAAATCAGTGAGAAAATGGAAATTACCCAAACTTAAAAGGACTCTCAACAAAATAGAGTATCACAAATCAAGAAGGTCAACAAAACACTGGAGCTTACCAGAAATGGAAATACAGAATAAAAAAGCAATAATAACGTTAACAAAGGAGGTAAAATTAACAACTTCTTTGATTAATCAAAATGTAGTGAATGAAGCAGTCATGGAGGCAAATGAACGTATGATAGTAGAGGAATTGTGGTACGAGACCGAAGAAACCTATATCACAAGGAAGAAGATAGTTCTACACGCCAAGGTTATCCGAACCACAAGTGCAGAGGAACTGATGGACCATGGGTAAACTAAGTGAAGTTACCACACAAAATTAAAAGCAGAAATTCCCAAGGCTAATTAGAAAAGGACGCCAGCAGCCTAAGTCACTCAAAATTGATGAATTTTCCATATCCAAAGAACAACGATCTATCACAAACCTTCTGAACTGATAAGTATCATTTACATACCCTACTCCCAGGAATAAAAGCACTTTAAATATTTCTCATATCAATACAAACTCTCACTATGAATTAAAAATAATTTTCTTTCAAGGATTAAATAAAACAAACTTACGTAGAAAAACTTATTAAAATAACCAAGAAAAGGGACTGATCTTCGAATTACCGACCAAGCAAACCAAGGGAAAGAAAGAAGTATTAAAATTAAATTAAACCAATTTATAATCACCAAAACAAGAATTGACAAGAAACGAATAAACGACTAAGACGAATTAAATGAGAACTAATAAACCATAATCAATAAAATTTTAAAAATTATCCAGAATAAATGTTCAAACATCTAACATTTGAAGGAGTAGAGAAGAAAGACAACAAAGAGTGTAATATACAAGAGAAGGCAATAATAATGAAAGAAAAGGAGAAGATCAACTTACAAAAAAGTATAAATAACAAGGGCCTGTGTATAGTACGATATATACCCCTATGTCATCAACAAAGATAATGGTAACAATACTTACCAAATAAGTAATATGAACACGAAAAAGATAAAAGGAGTTTACAATCAAGCTTCAATAAAAAAGTTTTATGAAGAAAAATAAATTACTAGAAATAAAATAAACAGATTTCAAAATTCAAAAATTATGTAAGAACGACTTACAACAATATTAGATGACTTACAAGGCCTAATATAAAGTGTTAAAAAAGGAATAAGTTACACAAATTCCTATAAAAGTAAGATCAACTTACAGTCAAATAAAGTTGATATATGAAGTATAAAATGAAAAATTATAATAAGGGAATAAGTTACACCAATTCCTATAAAAAAGTAAGAATCACAAGCTTACGATAATAATTAAACAAAAAGTACCTAAAAAGGAATAAGCTACAAAAATTCCTATAAAGTAAGAAAACTAACTTACGAAAAATTACAAAAATGATATTTAAAACAAAATAAAATAAACAAAAATAAAATCAAGCAAAACTGCTCAAATAAATACCTGAAATTATAATGAATTTCATGTATTCAAAGAAAAAAAAAAAATCTGAACTGGTACAAGGAAGAAAAAGAAATTATGTATAAAACAATATACAAAAAAATGGCTGAAGCAGAATATTGCTAAATAACCAAGAAAAAGAATAAAAATGTCTAAGATAATTAAAATGATCACAAGAAGAACACAAAACAAAATAATGAAAAGTTAGATATGATGAAATTATGAATAAATAAAAAACAATCAACTGTATGAGTAAATGACAGTATATAGCAAAGGTACAGCGGAAGGAAGAATGAGTAAAAGGCCAAAGTGATCTAAAAACAAACCACAAGGTGGACAATCCCAAAATATATTATTATTATTAATTTAAGTCACAAGTTGACAAAAAAGGTATTTAAGATTGACTGTTGAAAAGTCCAGCAATCAAAATAAACTGAGCAGAGATGATGTTCCTCTGGTCTCAGAAAAAATAAGTAGTAATGGAAGAAACCAGCTACTAAAAAGTTAGGGAAAAAATTATATAATAGGGAGAACACACTAATGGAAATAAATAAAAAACCAGATCCAAATAAAATGGAATGAATCAAGTAAGAAGAGAAATAAGAATGGAGAAACAAACAAGAAATAAAAGGAAAAAGATTCTATATATCACTGATAATTTCATAAAAAACTATGCTAGTGTTTTATCAAAATGATCAATTTTGAAGGAGAGGCATTATGTTACAACACAAATAAACCAACCCAATACCAGGGATGAAAAAGATAATTTTGAATATAAAATAATACTTCATATTAAATAAAATGCTTAATATAAATAAAATATAAAGACAATGACACGACAAACGACGACATGACCTAACCCAAGTGATTGACCAAACAAACAGGAAAACGACAAAGAAGGGAAAAAACCGAAACCAACAAAGAATAAAGACAATTGAAGGAAGTGAACGAATTCATACAACCAAATAAAATAAAACTAAACGAGAAGGGGAGAAACACATTTAAATAAAGCCAATTGAAAATGAAGGTGGCTGAAGGTGGGTTACAGGTCTCGGAGGTTGTATAGGATGCCGATTACTATGCAACACTAAAACTCTGAGAAACGCCGACTGTTTCTGACGAGAGAGTCAGAGGTTCCCGGAAGGGAACTCAGCTCTACCCACAAATCCTACTCTCACGTTCTCGAAGACGAAAGTTGCGTGGCCCCTGAGTACGTAATGTAGCAGACGAGAGAGGGTGACTGGCGAGTTCCCGGCGCCAGAAAACTGGGACCCATCGGCTAAGGGAAGGGAACCCTAACAGAAAAATCCCTGGTCCTCCAGGTTGGGGGTTGGGCGGTAGGCCGGTAACCTACCCCCGGAAAAAATACCACACCACGGAACCTTCAAGAAAGCCTCGGTTTGGACGGAAACAATGGGATATACAAATCAATAATAAGACCCATCCTAACATATGGTTGCGAAACGTGTATCCTGAACTCCAAGGCAGCAAACACTCTCGATACCTTTGAAAGAAAAATATTACGAAGAATCCTGGGACCAGTTAATGACGTACATGGCTGGAGAATAAGATATAACCATGAATTGTATCAAATGTATAAAGAACCACCGTTAACACGGTACATAAAACTACAGCGTTTAAGGTGGGCTGGTCATGTAGCCAGGATGGGAGAAGAAAGGATACCACAAAAACTATTGTATACCAGAATCCATGGAAAAAGAAAAGTGGGAAGACCAAGTAGAAGATGGGAGGATGCGGTGGATGAGGATGCAAGAGAGATATTAAAAGTGCGTTCCTGGAGGAGGATGGCTGCTGACAGAGGAGAATGGGAGGAAAAATTGAAGGAGGCCAGGGCCCAACAAGGGCTGTAGTGCCATAGAAAGAAGAAGAAGAAGAAGAATTGAAAATGAAGGAGAAGAAGAAGAAAAATGAAGAGGAAACGAAGTGAAACCAAGGGATAAGAAACACTACAAATATAAAAGGGAGAAATGGTACACTCAAGTATAATATTGGGAATAAAACCAATAATTATCCAATACAATAAATAAATATTATTCTCAATTAAATAATTAATATAACTGTTTTAACCAAAAACCCAGTAAAGTAATATTATAAAAAGAAAAAGTACACTAACCCAAAAAATCAGAGTTAGATATAGTAAAAATCTAGAGAAAAATAACATTAATAATACTGTGTATAATTTGTAATGAAAGAAATAGTAAAAAAGTGAGAAAGTGACAAGAGAAATAATTATAGGTATTACCCACTAAGAAACACTTAATGTAAACAGTTAAAAAGTGCAATAGTGAAAGTGTGAAACCCCAAAATGGTTAGAAACCACATCAATGATAATAAAGCGCTCAATAATCAATAAGAAACAATAATTGATTAATAGTGAATCCAATAATATTTAAGAGTAAGGTTTTAATGATAGCATTAGATGTAAGCATTTCATAATGTGGAATAAACACTGAAGAGTGATGAGGAAACACTATGTGATTAAAAGTGATACCAATTAATAATTAAAAATATAAAGTTTTAATAATAATAGTAAATGTAAACAAGTAGTAATATGAAACGAACACTGGAAAGTGATAATAACATTGTTAATTAAGAGATTTAACATTAGTTGTAAACGATTGTATTTAAAAGGGGAGTATCCCATGTAAAGATAAACAGCTAGTATTAACATGGATTGAGAGTAGAGTTTAATTAGGAAATAAGCAAGTAATAATAAATAAATAAACACCCCGGATTGTAAGGGAAAACCAATTGTTCAAAAGGTGATGTTAGTTAACACCCAAAAAATAGTAATTAATGAATTGAGTTGTAAACAAACTTTACTTAATAATGGTAAAATAATTGTATAATTATATTTATGAATAGGGTATGACTGAAGAATTTGTACAGAGCATACGCCTAGATGTTATGTTTTTAATTGAGGAAGAATTGGGAGTGGTAGCCATATTATTAACAAAGGCAAAATAGATGATTAAGAAGTTAAGACAATACAAATCTAATTACAATAGAAAATCAATAAATGTAGAAAATAACAGAACCATTAATAAAACAAAATACATTAGAATAAAATGAGACATCATTTGTATAAATTCAGTAAATATAGTCAATGGCTACTAGTGCATCTGAAATGCCTAACTGTCAAAACCAATAATTAAAAATTGTATAAAATCCACAAGGAAATTAACAAATCTAAGGCAAGTAACTAGCCAAGAATAATGTATAAATCATTTTAAAAGAAAAATGACACAATAAGAGCTTAAATTAAAAGAAATATGTAATTATCAAATGTTAACATAATTAGACAAAAGTTAATATCTAATGGAACATGACCTTATGAGGTATTATTTTAATCTTTGAAAGGAAATAAATATAATAGTGATAATATTTAATACTCAGGAAGGAAGACAGAAGAATAAAATCAATCAGAAAATATATAGTAATTTTGTATAAAAATTCAAATATGATAACAATGCTAATAATCTAAGCCTTAGCCAATCAAAGGGTTTTGGTTACCATAGAAACGGGCCGTTGTTTACTAATTTTCCATTAATTTTCAGTACTCGTATAATGACACTTGGGTAGTAGGGACGCAAGATTTAGTATGACAGAAATTTTACTTTAAAAAGTTTAAAAAATATTCAAAAGTCAAAAACATGTACCAGTGAGAAGGAGATGAAGAGGATTAACATTTAACTGATATCCAGGAAATAAATAAACGAAAATTAAAAGCAGAAATTCCCAAGGCTAATTAGAAAAGGACGCCAGCAGCCTAAGTCACTCAAAATTGATGAAATTTCCATATCCAAAGAACAACGATCTATCACAAACCTTCTGAACTGATAAGTATCATTTAAATACCCTAATCCTAGGAATAAAAGCACTTTAAATATTTCTCATATCAATACAAACTCTCACTATGAATTAAAAATAATTTTCTTTCAAGGATTAAATAAAACAAACTTATGTAGAAAAACTTATTAACTAAAAAATAACCTTGCACAAGGTTGCGAACTTTTGTAACACCTATTACTACACTGCAGAACAAATTGTAGACACACTGTATATTATATAAGTACGGAGAATGTACGGTAGTGTACTTTTTTATTGTAACCATATTTAATGTTTTCTTTATAATCTAAAGAACTCCAGATTTTGGACGAGTTGACGTATAATGTACAAACAGTAGCCATGATGGCGTCAGAATAGCTCGTTCAAAACCAATTTCGTCAGCTTGAGATAATGCGTTTCATGTTTAATGCCGGAGCAATTTTATTGAATACTAAATTATAATATTATTGTCACACTAATTAATTACCAAACTATCATTAAATAAACAGTACAGAGTGTAACCATTGTTTTATTTCATAGGAAATTCTATTATATATGTGTGTGTTAGCCAACTTACA
Source organism: Magicicada septendecula (assembly GCA_034769895.1). NCBI lineage: Eukaryota > Metazoa > Arthropoda > Insecta > Hemiptera > Cicadidae > Magicicada > Magicicada septendecula. Next base: position 147,626,745 of record CM068375.1, on the reverse strand, counting down.
GATCAGACAACTAGTGCTTTCGCTATCTGTGCAATACAGTAAGCTGTACAAAGGCGGGAACCGATTTGAACGCTCCAGCCGTCACCGCTGAAAACACCATACTAACATATTAATTCATAAATTTAATTGTTTTCAACAAACAATTTGGTGCCACCAGGGATTCACAAACCCCTATGAAATTACAGGTAAGGTTTCCACTAGGTTGTACTGATAATTGTGACAACGCTGCGGACTTCGTTAGCAACAACCATTGATGTAATGACAGGTGTGAGACGAACGCACCACACTAATACTTAAAAAACCATAGAGACGTCTATTACAGACACACCAGCCTTTTATCAACGTTACAGATTGGCGACCAATGTAGTGAGGCTAGAAAAGGACGACTAGCGGCGATTATGAAAAGACATCATATGGTCCCAAGATTCGACACTAAGAAAGGAACAAACCAAGAAGAAATGGAAGAAATTGAGGAAATGATTGGAGGATTGTTCGAACAGGATCCCCAGGAGGACCAACCAGAAAACCCAACATTAGCTGGACAGGAAGTAGAAATAATGGTCGGCAACCAACCAGACAAACCGACCAAAGAGACGAAATGGGACAGCATGATGAGAATGATGATGGAGCCATTCGGACAAGCAAGGTAACAATTTGGACAAATTAATAATAATTTCATGAAAATGAAGGAAGAAACAAGTGAACAAAGAAAGGAAGACAAGGAAGAATTGAATAAAAAATTAGAATCGTTACAAGAGGGAATGAAGGAAGAAATACGGGAACAAAGGAAGAAAGAAAGGGAATTCTTGAATGAAAAACTGGACCGAAACAGTGAAGAATTGAAGAAGCAAATCAAGGAGAACATGGAACTTCTAAATAATAAATTGGAAAGCAACCATGAGGCATTGAAGAGAAGCCAGGAGATGCTAGAAAAGAAGAGTGAAGAGCTGAAGAAACAGATCAAGAAAGATCTGGAGACAGTGAATAAGAAGATTGACAATAGTAATGAAACACTCCTATGACAAATGAAGGAAAATGGTGAGAAGAACAGAGAAGAATTAAGATTCATACTAATAGAGTTTCGTGAAGAAGTCAAACAGACAAAAACGGGGATGAACAAGAGATGGGAGGAAGCAAATTATCCAGTAGATCAACTTAATGAAACAATAGATAGTGATTTCAAACCATTGAATGAAACACCAGACACCACTTCTGAAGGTAGTAAGGAGATGGAAATTGTAGAAGAATCAAGGGTATTGTTGTCTGAAAACAAAGATAACAATAACTCCGAGAAAATCAAGCGCATAAAAACCAACTGTAGAAGAGTAAAAAAGAATCGAACAAGTAAGAAGATTAAGGAAACGTAGGAAGTAGGAAAAGTATATAAAAAGAAACTACTGAAAACAAGAGAAGAAGTGGAGATGATGAAGAACGGACTAATTGATGCATTCAATTTACCAATTACTGACCAAAGCAAGTTAATGAAATACAAAGACTGTAGGAGGACCTTAAAAGCAATTATAGAGGAAATTCACAACAAACCAGTGAACAAAAACTTCAGCAAATCAGTGAGAAAATGGAAATTACCCAAACTTAAAAGGACTCTCAACAAAATAGAGTATCACAAATCAAGAAGGTCGACAAAACACTGGAGCTTACCAGAAATGGAAATACAGAATAAAAAAGCAATAATAACATTAACAAAGGAGGTAAAATTAACAACTTCTTTGATTAATCAAAATGTAGTGAATGAAGCAGTCATGGAGGCAAATGAACGTATGATAGTAGAAGAATTGTGGTACGAGACCGAAGAAACCTATATCACAAGGAAGAAGATAGTTCTACACGCCAAGGTTATCCGAACCACAAGTGCAGAGGAACTGATAGACCATGGGTAAACTAAGTGAAGATACCACACAAAATTAAAAGCAGAAATTCCCAAGGCTAATTAGAAAAGGACGCCAGCAGCCTAAGTCACTCAAAATTGATGAATTTTCCATATCCAAAGAACAACGATCTATCACAAACCTTCTGAACTGATAAGTATCATTTAAATACCCTAATCCCAGGAATAAAAGCACTTTAAATATTTCTCATATCAATACAAACTCTCACTATGAATTAAAAATAATTTTCTTTCAAGGATTAAATAAAACAAACTTACGTAGAAAAACTTATTAAAATAACCAAGAAAAGGGACTGATCTTCGAATTACCGACCAAGCAAACCAAGGGAAAGAAAGAAGTATTAAAATTAAATTAAACCAATTTATAATCACCAAAACAAGAATTGACAAGAAACGAATAAACGACTAAGACGAATTAAATGAGAACTAATAAACCATAATCAATAAAATTTTAAAAATTATCCAGAATAAATGTTCAAACATCTAACATTTGAAGGAGTAGAGAAGAAAGACAACAAAGAGTGTAATATACAAGAGAAGGCAATAATAATGAAAGAAAAGGAGAAGATCAACTTACAAAAAAGTATAAATAACAAGGGCCTGTGTATAGTACGATATATACCCCTATGTCATCAACAAAGATAATGGTAACAATACTTACCAAATAAGTAATATGAACACGAAAAAGATAAAAGGAGTTTACAATCAAGCTTCAATAAAAAAGTTTTATGAAGAAAAATAAATTACTAGAAATAAAATAAACAGATTTCAAAATTCAAAAATTATGTAAGAACGACTTACAACAATATTAGATGACTTACAAGGCCTAATATAAAGTGTTAAAAAAGGAATAAGTTACACAAATTCCTATAAAAGTAAGATCAACTTACAGTCAAATAAAGTTGATATATGAAGTATAAAATGAAAAATTATAATAAGGGAATAAGTTACACCAATTCCTATAAAAAAGTAAGAATCACAAGCTTACGATAATAATTAAACAAAAAGTACCTAAAAAGGAATAAGCTACAAAAATTCCTATAAAGTAAGAAAACTAACTTACGAAATATTACAAAAATGATATTTAAAACAAAATAAAATAAACAAAAATAAAATCAAGCAAAACTGCTCAAATAAATACCTGAAATTATAATGAATTTCATGTATTCAAAGAAAAAAAAAAATCTGAACTGGTACAAGGAAGAAAAAGAAATTATGTATAAAACAATATACAAAAAAATGGCTGAAGCAGAATATTGCTAAATAACCAAGAAAAAGAATAAAAATGTCTAAGATAATTAAAATGATCACAAGAAGAACACAAAACAAAATAATGAAAAGTTAGATATGATGAAATTATGAATAAATAAAAAACAATCAACTGTATGAGTAAATGACAGTATATAGCAAAGGTACAGCGGAAGGAAGAATGAGTAAAAGGCCAAAGTGATCTAAAAACAAACCACAAGGTGGACAATCCCAAAATATATTATTATTATTAATATAAGTCACAAGTTGACAAAAAAGGTATTTAAGATTGACTGTTGAAAAGTCCAGCAATCAAAATAAACTGAGCAGAGATGATGTTCCTCTGGTCTCAGAAAAAAATAAGTAGTAATGGAAGAAACCAGCTACTAAAAAGTTAGGGAAAAAATTATATAATAGGGAGAACACACTAATGGAAATAAATAAAAAACCAGATCCAAATAAAATGGAATGAATCAAGTAAGAAGAGAAATAAGAATGGAGAAACAAACAAGAAATAAAAGGAAAAAGATTCTATATATCACTGATAATTTCATAAAAAACTATGCTAGTGTTTTATCAAAATGATCAATTTTGAAGGAGAGGCATTATGTTACAACACAAATAAACCAACCCAATACCAGGGATGAAAAAGATAATTTTGAATATAAAATAATACTTCATATTAAATAAAATGCTTAATATAAATAAAATATAAAGACAATGACACGACAAACGACGACATGACCTAACCCAAGTGATTGACCAAACAAACAGGAAAACGACAAAGAAGGGAAAAAACCGAAACCAACAAAGAATAAAGACAATTGAAGGAAGTGAACGAATTCATACAACCAAATAAAATAAAACTAAACGAGAAGGGGAGAAACACATTTAAATAAAGCCAATTGAAAATGAAGGTGGCTGAAGGTGGGTTACAGGTCTCGGAGGTTGTATAGGATGCCGATTACTATGCAACACTAAAACTCTGAGAAACGCTGACTGTTTCTGACGAGAGAGTCAGAGGTTCCCGGAAGGGAACTCAGCTCTACCCACAAATCCTACTCTCACGTTCTCGAAGACGAAAGTTGCGTGGCCCCTGAGTACGTAATGTAGCAGACGAGAGAGGGTGAATGGCGAGTTCCCGGCGCCAGAAAACTGGGACCCATCGGCTAAGGGAAGGGAACCCTAACAGAAAAATCCCTGGTCCTCCAGGTTGGGGGTTGGGCGGTAGGCCGGTAACCTACCCCCGGAAAAAATACCACACCACGGAACCTTCAAGAAAGCCTCGGTTTGGACGGAAACAATGGGATATACAAATCAATAATAAGACCCATCCTAACATATGGTTGCGAAACGTGTATCCTGAACTCCAAGGCAGCAAACACTCTCGATACCTTTGAAAGAAAAATATTACGAAGAATCCTGGGACCAGTTAATGACGTACATGGCTGGAGAATAAGATATAACCATGAATTGTATCAAATGTATAAAGAACCACCGTTAACACGGTACATAAAACTACAGCTTTTAAGGTGGGCTGGTCATGTAGCCAGGATGGGAGAAGAAAGGATACCACAAAAACTATTGTATACCAGAATCCATGGAAAAAGACCAGTGGGAAGACCAAGGAGAAGATGGGAGGATGCGGTGGATGAGGATGCAAGAGAGATATTAAAAGTGCGTTCCTGGAGGAGGATGGCTGCTGACAGAGGAGAATGGGGGAAAAATTGAAGGAGGCCAGGGCCCAACAAGGGCTGTAGTGCCATAGAAAGAAGAAGAAGAAGAAGAATTGAAAATGAAGGAGAAGAAGAAGAAAAATGAAGAGGAAACGAAGTGAAACCAAGGGATAAGAAACACCACAAATATAAAAGGGAGAAATGGTACACTCAAGTATAATATTGGGAATAAAACCAATAATTATCCAATACAATAAATAAATATTATTCTCAATTAAATAATTAATATAACTGTTTTAACCAAAAACCCAGTAAAGTAATATTATAAAAAGAAAAAGTACACTAACCCAAAAAATCAGAGTTAGATATAGTAAAAATCTAGAGAAAAATAACATTAATAATACTGTGTATAATTTGTAATGAAAGAAATAGTAAAAAAGTGAGAAAGTGACAAAGAGAAATAATTATAGGGATTACCCACTAAGAAACACTTAATGTAAACAGTTAAAAAGTGCAATAGTGAAAGTGTGAAACCCCAAAATGGTTAGAAACCACATCAATGATAATAAAGCGCTCAATAATCAATAAGAAACAATAATTGATTAATAGTGAATCCAATAATATTTAAGAGTAAGGTTTTAATGATAGCATTAGATGTAAGCATTTCATAATGTGGAATAAACACTGAAGAGTGATGAGGAAACACTATGTGATTAAAAGTGATACCAATTAATAATTAAAAATATAAAGTTTTAATAATAATAGTAAATGTAAACAAGTAGTAATATGAAACGAACACTGGAAAGTGATAATAACATTGTTAATTAAGAGATTTAACATTAGTTGTAAACGATTGTATTTAAAAGGGGAGTATCCCATGTAAAGATAAACAGCTAGTATTAACATGGATTGAGAGTAGAGTTTAATTAGGAAATAAGCAAGTAATAATAAATAAATAAACACCCCGGATTGTAAGGGAAAACCAATTGTTCAAAAGGTGATGTTAGTTAACACCCAAAAAATAGTAATTAATGAATTGAGTTGTAAACAAACTTTACTTAATAATGGTAAAATAATTGTATAATTATATTTATGAATAGGGTATGACTGAAGAATCTGTACAGAGCATACGCCTAGATGTTATGTTTTTAATTGATGAAGAATTGGGAGTGGTAGCCATATTATTAACAAAGGCAAAATAGATGATTAAGAAGTTAAGACAATACAAATCTAATTACAATAGAAAATCAATAAATGTAGAAAATAACAGAACCATTAATAAAACAAAATACATTAGAATAAAATGAGACATCATTTGTATAAATTCAGTAAATATAGTCAATGGCTACTAGTGCATCTGAAATGCCTAACTGTCAAAACCAATAATTAAAAATTGTATAAAATCCACAAGGAAATTAACAAATCTAAGGCAAGTAACTAGCCAAGAATAATGTATAAATCATTTTAAAAGAAAAATGACACAATAAGAGCTTAAATTAAAAGAAATATGTAATTATCAAATGTTAACATAATTAGACAAAAGTTAATATCTAATGGAACATGACCTTATGAGGTATTATTTTAATCTTTGAAAGGAAATAAATATAATAGTGATAATATTTAATACTCAGGAAGGAAGACAGAAGAATAAAATCAATCAGAAAATATATAGTAATTTTGAATAAAAATTCAAATATGATAACAATGCTAATAATCTAAGCCTTAGCCAATCAAAGGGTTTTGGTTACCATAGAAACGGGCCGTTGGTTACTAATTTTCCATTAATTTTCAGTACTCGTATAATGACACTTGGGTAGTAGGGACGCAAGATTTAGTATGACAGAAATTTTACTTTAAAAAGTTTAAAAAATATTCAAAAGTCAAAAACATGTACCAGTGAGAAGGAGATGAAGAGGATTAACATTTAACTGATATCCAGGAACTAAATAAACAAAAATTAAAAGCAGAAATTCCCAAGGCTAATTAGAAAAGGACGCCAGCAGCCTAAGTCACTCAAAATTGATGAAATTTCCATATCCAAAGAACAACGATCTATCACAAACCTTCTGAACTGATAAGTATCATTTAAATACCCTAATCCTAGGAATAAAAGCACTTTAAATATTTCTCATATCAATACAAACTCTCACTATGAATAAAAAAATAATTTTCTTTCAAGGATTAAATAAAACAAACTTATGTAGAAAAACTTATTAACTAAAAAATAACCTTGCACAAGGTTGCGAACTTTTGTAACACCTATTACTACACTGCAGAACAAATTGTAGACACACTGTATATTATATAAGTACGGAGAATGTACGGTAGTGTACTTTTTTATTGTAACCATATTTAATGTTTTCTTTATAATCTAAAGAACTCCAGATTTTGGACGAGTTGACGTATAATGTACAAACAGTAGCCATGATGGCGTCAGAATAGCTCGTTCAAAACCAATTTCGTCAGCTTGAGATAATGCGTTTCATGTTTAATGCCGGAGCAATTTTATTGAATACTAAATTATAATATTATTGTCACACTAATTAATTACCAAACTATCATTAAAGAAACAGTACAGAGTGTAACCATTGTTTTATTTCATAGGAAATTGTATTATATATGTGTGTGTTAGCCAACTTACAGATCAGACAACTAGTGCTTTCGCTATCTGTGCAATACAGTAAGCTGTACAAAGGCGGGAACCGATTCGAACGCTCCAGCCGTCACCGCTGAAAACACCATACTAACATTTTAATTCATAAATTTAATTGTTTTCAACAAACAATTTGGTGCCACCCGGGATTCACAAACCCCTATGAAATTACAGGTTAGGTTTCCACTAGGTTGTACTGATAATTGTGACAATGCTACGGACTTCGTTAGCAACAACCATTGATGTAATGACAGGTGTGAGACGAACGCACCACACTAATACTTAAAAAACCATAGACACGTCTATTACAGACACACCAGCCTTTTATCAACGTTACAGATTGGTGACCAACGTAGTGAGGCTAGAAAAGGACGACTAGCGGCGATTATGAAAAGACATCATATGGTCACAAGATTCGACACTAAGAAAGGAACAAACCAAGAAGAAATGGAAGAAATTGAGGAAATGATCGGAGGATTGTTCGAACAGGATCCCCAGGAGGACCAACCAGAAAACCCAACATTACCTGGACAGGAAGTAGAAATAATGGTCGGCAACCAACCAGACAAACCGACCAAAGAGACGAAATGGGACAGCATGATGAGAATGATGATGGAGCCATTCGGACAAGCAAGGTAACAATTTGGACAAATTAATAATAATTTCATGAAAATGAAGGAAGAAACAAGTGAACAAAGAAAGGAAGACAGACAAGGAAGAATTGAATAAAAAATTAGAATCGTTACAAGAGGGAATGAAGGAAGAAATACGGGAACAAAGGAAGGAAGAAAGGGAATTCTTGAATGAAAAACTGGACCGAAACAGTGAAGAATTGAAGAAGCAAATCAAGGAGAACATTGAACTTCTAAATAATAAATTGGAATGCAACCATGAGGCATTGAAGAGAAGCCAGGAGATGCTAGAAAAGAAGAGTGAAGAGCTGAAGAAACAGATCAAGAAAGATCTGGAGACAGTGAATAAGAAGATTGACAATAGTAATGAAACACTCCTACGACAAATGAAGGAAAATGGTGAGAAGAACAGAGAAGAATTAAGATTCATACTAATAGAGTTTCGTGAAGAAGTCAAACAGACAAAAACGGGGATGAACAAGAGATGGGAGGAAGCAAATTATCCAGTAGATCAACTTAATGAAACAATAGATAGTGATTTCAAACCATTGAATGAAACACCAGACACCACTTCTGAAGGTAGTAAGGAGATGGAAATTGTAGAAGAATCAAGGGTATTGTTGTCTGAAAACAAAGATAACAATAACACCGAGAAAATCAAGCGCATAAAAACCAACTGTAGAAGAGTAAAAAAGAATCGAACAAGTAAGAAGATTAAGGAAACGTAGGAAGTAGGAAAAGTATATAAAAAGAAACTACTGAAAACAAGAGAAGAAGTGGAGATGATGAAGAACGGACTAATTGATGCATTCGATTTACCAATTACTGACCAAAGCAAGTTAATGAAATACAAAGACTGTAGGAGGACCTTAAAAACAATTATAGAGGAAATTCACAACAAACCAGTGAACAAAAACTTCAGCAAATCAGTGAGAAAATGGAAATTACCCAAACTTAAAAGGACTCTCAACAAAATAGAGTATCACAAATCAAGAAGGTCAACAAAACACTGGAGCTTACCAGAAATGGAAATACAGAATAAAAAAGCAATAATAACGTTAACAAAGGAGGTAAAATTAACAACTTCTTTGATTAATCAAAAGGTAGTGAATGAAGCAGTCATGGAGGCAAATGAACGTATGATAGTAGAGGAATTGTGGTACGAGACCGAAGAAACCTATATCACAAGGAAGAAGATAGTTCTACACGCCAAGGTTATCCGAACCACAAGTGCAGAGGAACTGATGGACCATGGGTAAACTAAGTGAAGATACCACACAAAATTAAAAGCAGAAATTCCCAAGGCTAATTAGAAAAGGACGCCAGCAGCCTAAGTCACTCAAAATTGATGAATTTTCCATATCCAAAGAACAACGATCTATCACAAACCTTCTGAACTGATAAGTATCATTTAAATACCCTAATCCCAGGAATAAAAGCACTTTAAATATTTCTCATATCAATACAAACTCTCACTATGAATTAAAAATAATTTTCTTTCAAGGATTAAATAAAACAAACTTACGTAGAAAAACTTATTAAAATAACCAAGAAAAGGGACTGATCTTCGAATTACCGACCAAGCAAACCAAGGGAAAGAAAGAAGTATTAAAATTAAATTAAACCAATTTATAATCACCAAAACAAGAATTGACAAGAAACGAATAAACGACTAAGACGAATTAAATGAGAACTAATAAACCATAATCAATAAAATTTTAAAAATTATCCAGAATAAATGTTCAAACATCTAACATTTGAAGGAGTAGAGAAGAAAGACAACAAAGAGTGTAATATACAAGAGAAGGCAATAATAATGAAAGAAAAGGAGAAGATCAACTTACAAAAAAGTATAAATAACAAGGGCCTGTGTATAGTACGATATATACCCCTATGTCATCAACAAAGATAATGGTAACAATACTTACCAAATAAGTAATATGAACACGAAAAAGATAAAAGGAGTTTACAATCAAGCTTCAATAAAAAAGTTTTATGAAGAAAAATAAATTACTAGAAATAAAATAAACAGATTTCAAAATTCAAAAATTATGTAAGAACAACTTACAACAATATTAGATGACTTACGAGGCCTAATATAAAGTGTTAAAAAATGAATAAGTTACACAAATTCCTATAAAAGTAAGATCAACTTACAGTCAAATAAAGTTGATATATGAAGTATAAAATGAAAAATTATAATAAGGGAATAAGTTACACCAATTCCTATAAAAAAGTAAGAATCACAAGCTTACGATAATAATTAAACAAAAAGTACCTAAAAAGGAATAAGCTACAAAAATTCCTATAAAGTAAGAAAACTAACTTACGAAAAATTACAAAAATGATATTTAAAACAAAATAAAATAAACAAAGATAGAATCGAGCAAAACTGCTCAAATAAATACCTGAAATTATAATGAATTTCATGTATTCAAAGAAAAAAAAAAAATCTGAACTGGTACAAGGAAGAAAAAGAAATTATGTATAAAACAATATACAAAAAAATGGCTGAAGCAGAATATTGCTAAATAACCAAGAAAAAGAATAAAAATGTCTAAGATAATTAAAATGATCACAAGAAGAATACAAAACAAAATAATGAAAAGTTAGATATGATGAAATTGTGAATAAATAAAAAACAATCAACTGTATGAGTAAATGACAGTATATAGCAAAGGTACAGCGGAAGGAAGAATGAGTAAAAGGCCAAAGTGATCTAAAAACAAACCACAAGGTGGACAATCCCAAAATATATTATTATTATTAATTTAAGTCACAAGTTGACAAAAAAGGTATTTAAGATTGACTGTTGAAAAGTCCAGCAATCAAAATAAACTGAGCAGAGATGATGTTCCTCTGGTCTCAGAAAAAAATAAGTAGTAATGGAAGAAACCAGCTACTAAAAAGTTAGGGAAAAAATTATATAAAAGGGAGAACACACTAATGGAAATAAATAAAAAACCAGATCCAAATAAAATGGAATGAATCAAGTAAGAAGAGAAATAAGAATGGAGAAACAAACAAGAAATAAAAGGAAAAAGATTCTATATATCACTGATAATTTCATAAAAAACTATGCTAGTGTTTTATCAAAATGATCAATTTTGAAGGAGAGGCATTATGTTACAACACAAATAAGCCAACCCAATACCAGGGATGAAAAAGATAATTTTGAATATAAAATAATACTTCATATTAAATAAAATGCTTAATATAAATAAAATATAAAGACAATGACACGACAAACGACGACATGACCTAACCCAAGTGATTGACCAAACAAACAGGAAAACGACAAAGAAGGGAAAAAACCGAAACCAACAAAGAATAAAGACAATTGAAGGAAGTGAACGAATTCATACAACCAAATAAAATAAAACTAAACGAGAAGGGGAGAACAACATTTAAATAAAGCCAATTGAAAATGAAGGAGAAGAAGAAGAAAAATGAAGAGGAAACGAAGTGAAATCAAGGGATAAGAAACACCACAAATATAAAAGGGAGAAATGGTACACTCAAGTATAATATTGGGAATAAAACCAATAATTATCCAATACCAGAAATAAATATTATTCTCAATTAAATAATTAATATAACTGTTTTAACCAAAAACCCAGTAAAGTAATATTATAAAAAGAAAAAGTACACTAACCCAAAAAATCAGAGTTAGATATAGTAAAAATCTAGAGAAAAATAACATTAATAATACTGTGTATAATTTGTAATGAAAGAAATAGTAAAAAAGTGAGAAAGTGACAAGAGAAATAATTATAGGTATTACCCACTAAGAAACACTTAATGTAAACAGTTAAAAAGTGCAATAGTGAAAGTGTGAAACCCCAAAATGGTTAGAAACCACATCAATGATAATAAAGCGCTCAATAATCAATAAGAAACAATAATTGATTAATAGTGAATCCAATAATATTTAAGAGTAAGGTTTTAATGATAGCATTAGATGTAAGCATTTCATAATGTGGAATAAACACTGAAGAGTGATGAGGAAACACTATGTGATTAAAAGTGATACCAATTAATAATTAAAAATATAAAGTTTTAATAATAATAGTAAATGTAAACAAGTAGTAATATGAAACGAACACTGGAAAGTGATAATAAATAAAAAACAATCAACTGTATGAGTAAATGACAGTATATAGCAAAGGTACAGCGGAAGGAAGAATGAGTAAAAGGTCAAAGTGATCTAAAAACAAACCACAAGGTGGACAATCCCAAAATATATTATTATTATTAATTTAAGTCACAAGTTGACAAAAAAGGTATTTAAGATTGACTGTTGAAAAGTCCAGCAATCAAAATAAACTGAGCAGAGATGATGTTCCTCTGGTCTCAGAAAAAAATAAGTAGTAATGGAAGAAACCAGCTACTAAAAAGTTAGGGAAAAAATTATATAAAAGGGAGAACACACTAATGAAAATAAATAAAAAACCAGATCCAAATAAAATGGAATGAATCAAGTAAGAAGAGAAATAAGAATGGAGAAACAAACAAGAAATAAAAGGAAAAAGATTCTATATATCACTGATAATTTCATAAAAAACTATGCTAGTGTTTTATCAAAATGATCAATTTTGAAGGAAAGGCATTATGTTACAACACAAATAAGCCAACCCAATACCAGGGATGAAAAAGATAATTTTGAATATAAAATAATACTTCATATTAAATAAAATGATTAATATAAATAAAATATAAAGACAATGACACGACAAACGACGACATGACCTAACCCAAGTGATTGACCAAACAAACAGGAAAACGACAAAGAAGGGAAAAAACCGAAACCAAAAAAGAATAAAGACAATTGAAGGAAGTGAACGAATTCATACAACCAAATAAAATAAAACCAAACGAGAAGGGGAGAACCACATTTAAATGAAGCCAATTGAAAATGAAGGAGAAGAAGAAGAAAAATGAAGAGGAAACGAAGTGAAACCAAGGGATAAGAAACACCACAAATATAAAAGGGAGAAATGGTACACTCAAGTATAATATTGGGAATAAAACCAATAATTATCCAATATCAGAAATAAATATTATTCTCAATTAAATAATTAATATAACTGTTTTAACCAAAACCCAGTAAAGTAATATTATAAAAAGAAAAAGTACACTAACCCAAAAAATCAGAGTTAGATATAGTAAAAATCTAGAGAAAAATAACATTAATAATACTATGTATAATTTGTAATGAAAGAAATAGTAAAAAAGTGAGAAAGTGACAAAGAGAAATAATTATAGGGATTACCCACTAACAAACACTTAATGTAAACAGTTAAAAAGTGCAATAGTGAAAGTGTCAAACCCCAAAATGGTTAGAAACCACATCAATGATAATAAAGCGCTCAATAATCAATAAGAAACAATAATTGATTAATAGTGAATCCAATAATATTTAAGAGTAAGGTTTTAATGATAGCATTAGTTGTAAGCATTTCATAATGTGGAATAAACACTGAAGAGTGATGAGGAAACACTATGTGATTAAAAGTGATACCCATTAATAATTAAAAATATAAAGTTTTAATAATAATAGTAAATGTAAACAAGTAGTAATATGAAACGAACACTGGAAAGTGATAATAACATTGTTAATTAAGAGATTTAAGATTAGTTGTAAACGATTGTATTTAAAAGGGGAGTATCCAATGTAAAGATAAACAGCTAGTATTAACATGGATTGAGAGTAGAGTTTAATTAGGAAATAAGCAAGTAATAATAAATAAATAAACACCCCAGATTGTAAGGGAAAACCAATTGTTCAAAAGGTGATGTTAGTTAACACCCAAAAAATAGTAATTAATGAATTGAGTTGTAAACAAACTTTACTTAATAATGGTAAAATAATTGTATAATTATATTTATGAATAGGGTATGACTGAAGAATTTGTACAGAGCATACGCCTAGATGTTAAGTTTTTAATTGAGGAAGAATTGGGAGTGGTAGCCATATTATTAACAAAGGTAAAATAGATGATTAAGAAGTTAAGACAATACAAATCTAATTACAATAGAAAATCAATAAATGTAGAAAATATTATAAACAATATAAATAAAACTTATAATATTTTACAATATTATAAAATCAATAAACAGAACCATTAATAAAACAAAATACATTAGAATAAAATGAGACATCATTTGTATAAATTCAGTAAATATAGTCAATGGCTACTAGTGCATCTGAAATGCCTAACTGTCAAAACCAATAATTACAAACTGTATAAAATCCACAAGGAAATTAACAAATCTAAGGCAAGTAACTAGCCAAGAATAATGTATAAATCATTTTAAAAGAAAAATGACACAATAAGAGCTTAAATTAAAAGAAATATATAATTATCAAATGTTAACATAATTAGACAAAAGATAATATCTAATAGAACATGACCTTATGAGGTATTATTTAATCTTTGAAAGGAAATAAATATTATAGTGATAATATTTAATACTCAGGAAGGAAGACAGAAGAATAAAATCAATCAGAAAATATATAGTAATTTTGAATAAACATTCAAATATGATAACAATGCTAATAATCTAAGCCTTAGCCAATCAAAGGGTTTTGGTTACCATAGAAACGGGCCGTTGGTTACTAATTTTCCGTTAATTTTCAGTACTCGTATAATGACGCTTGGGTAGTAGTGACGCAAGATTTAGTATGACAGAAGTTTTACTTTAAAAAGTTTAAAAAATATTCAAAAGTCAAAAACATGTACCAGTGAGAAGGAGATGAAGAGGATTAACATTTAACTGATATCCAGGAACTAAATAAACGAAAATTAAAAGCAGAAATTCCCAAGACTAATTAGAAAAGAACGCCAGCAGCCTAAGTCACTCAAAATTGATGAATTTTCCATATCCAAAGAACAACGATCTATCACAAACCTTCTGAACTGATAAGTATCATTTAAATACCCTAGTCCCAGGAATAAAAGCACTTAAAATATTTCTCATATCAATACAAACTCTCACTATGAATTAAAAACAATTTTCTTTCAAGGATTAAGTAAAACAAACTTACGTAGAAAAACTTATTAACTAAAAAATAACCTTGCACACGGTTGCGAACTTTTGTAACACCTATTACTACACTGCAGAACAAATTGTAGACACACTGTATATTATATAAGTACGGAGAATGTACGGTAGTGTACTTTTTTATTGTAACCATATTTAATGTTTTCTTTATAATCTAAAGAACTCCAGATTTTGGACGAGTTGACGTATAATGTACAAACAGTAGCCATGATGGCGTCAGAATAGCTCGTTCAAAACCAATTTCGTCAGCTTGAGATAATACGTTTCATGTTTAATGCCGGAGCAATTTTATTGAATACTAAATTATAATATTATTGTCACACTAATTAATTACCAAACTATCATTAAAGAAACAGTACAGAGTGTAACCATTGTTTTATTTCATAGGAAATTGTATTATATATGTGTGTGTTAGCGAACTTACAGATCAGACAACTAGCGCTTTCGCTATCTGTGCAATACAGTAAGCTGTACAAAAGCGGGAACCGATTCGAACGCTCCAGCCGTCACCGCTGAAAACACCATACTAACATATTAATTCATAAATTTAATTGTTTTCAACAAACAATTTGGCGCCACCCGGGATTCACAAACCCCTATGAAATTACAGGTAAGGTTTCCACTAGGTTGTGCTGATAATTGTGACAACGCTACGGACTTCGTTAGCAACAACCATTGATGTAACGACAGGTGTGAGACGAACGCACCACACTAATACTTAAAAAACCATATACACGTCTATTACAGACACACCAGCCTTTTATCAACGTTACAATAATTATGAGTTTTATAAATACTTGTAGGACAACATAAATACATTTGAATCATATTTTTGATATACATAAAGAAATAACCTCCTCAAATTTTATGCAGTATCTGTTATGTTCTCCTGACACCTTGGCAACTTATCACGGTACAAAAAGATCGCCACACTGGTTGAATAAACTGTTTTCTCTTTACAGCTATTTGTCTCTTAAATTATTGAAAAAATATTTGTAATGTTTTCTGGACATATCCCCTAATTGCAAGAAAAGTATCTCAACAATTATATACTGTGTTTTTTAAATGTTCTGGAGAGTGGTTTCACTAACTCACAAATGTAAATCAAAATTTAACTTGTGAAAATGTACAGTGTGATTTTACTCCATCCTTTCATATAGCCAAGCATAATTTATGTCCCACAATAATTTACTTAATCTTTATATTTATTTAGCTTTTAAAAAACTCGATATTTTAGAACTAGATAAAACAGAACTTAAAAACTCTAACACCAATAAAATAAATATCTTGTCCTCAATTACTATGCAAACATGAAACATTCTCTGTCACATTAATCACTAAAGAGTTGGTTACAAATAAACTACTTAACAGGTGAAGAAAACAAACTGTTAAGTAAATGAAAACATAAAATAAAAAAATATACAATTTTTTTAAGTACACGTATAAAGTGAAAAATGTACTTTTAAAATTATGTACATAAACATTGTAAACATAGGGAAGTAGTTTGAATTAGAGTTACATAATCTGTTGGGCTTGTGCTAGGCTCTAGTTAAAGGAATGTTGACACTCAAAGACGTGATCGTCGACACAACATTGAAGGTCATGCTTTGTCACATTATTATGTGCTCGTTATACTTGTTATAGACAGCAGACTGTTATTACTTTCTGTGGGAACTTGTAGCTGGTAATCACTGCACCAGTGCTGCCCACGAAGCTACTAATTTATATATCTTTATATAGGTTTAGTAGGTTAACAGTACAGCTAAACAAAATTCATAGTGTTCAGAACAGTCTTACGGTTTTCTAATAGTATACAGTAGCGATCAAATATGCAAAAATATGTAATAAACATGTAATATAAGCATACACCAGAAGTATGTAATTTTTTTGCTAATAGACAAAATATACAATATCTTATATGTCTAGATAAAATTATTTTTGCAATAATTTTTATATACCTGTAAGAAATTAAGAGTTAAAATTGAAGTCAGTTTAAATCTCTTTTGTGTTATACTCTTGAGCTGAAAACCATAAACTTTGATCAGTTTCCCTATCACAAAACTATTCATAGTTTTTCCTGCCCTTGGCTGCACACTTGCTTTGGTTCTCTCATTATGTCAGTTCTCTCTACACTATTATGTTTGTAGTTCTGTTGGTACAGTTTTAGTCAGGACTTCTTCTACCCATCTTTTTCTGTTTAGTTATCTATATTTCTCTTTAGGTGTTCTTTTACATCTTGCTTTGCCTCTCACAATCATTCTTTTAAATATCATCTCAAATTAAACACGATAAAATATTCAGCAGAAACCAACGGATATCAATAAACTCCTACACAAAACAAACAACTGACAAAGACAGAAAACAAGTTCATACCACTAACATACATCAATAACTACACAGAAAAAATAGCCCAGAAATTAAAAAAAAGCAGGATACAGAATGGCATACAAAACTACAAACAAAACAGAACACACACTATTAAAAAAACACCACACAAAGAACAAAACAAATTTGATTTACCTGGTGTTTACAAGCTATACTGTTCAGACTGTATCAAATTCTACATGGGCCAGACAGGACGTTGTTTCAAATAGAGATACATTGAACACACAAAGGCACTACACTCCACCACCAAATCCACCTTTGCAAACCACCTCATTGAAGCAAACTACACATTCACAAATGTAAATAGCAACATGGATATTCTACACATACACATAAAAGGCCGAAAACTAGACACTCTTGAACAACTAGAAAGACACAAACACACAAAAACATAATTATAAAAACGACATTCCTAAACGAACAGACACAATTCAAATACACGTATTATTCGAACATATCACACTGCACACACACACACACACACACACACAACATCAATCTTTCAAATGACGGCACTGACACGAAGAACATGACGGACAGCGTTCCTAGTGACAGCCTCTGACGAAGCTTATACTAAGCGAAAACTGGTCCAGGCTATTAGGTAAAACTTTTACATTTTTACCTAATAAGAAACTTAGTGTTCCGAGTCAGTAGTATTATACTTATAATCATAGAGACTAAATTTGGCATTATATAAACATTTCATGTACAAAAAAATTCTTGGATTTCGTTGTCCATGACGTGTCTGTTTCTTAACTAAATATAATTAATATTGGTTATTAAACATTCACTTGTGAACTTACTTTGTTTCCTCCCGTACGCGTTTCGGCGTAATGTGCGCCTTCGTTAGCGGTGTGAGACAGACTGCCCCAACTGAAAAACTTCAGCAAATCAGTGAGAAAATGGAAATTACCCAAACTTAAAAGGACTCTCAACAAAATAGAGTACCACAAATCAAGAAGGTCAATAAAAAACATCTGTTGGGCTTGTGCTAGGCTCTAGTTGTAACGGTCCAAATTTGTGGGTATTTGTATTTTTATTTTATCTCATTTTCGGGGTTTCATAAAAAATATTGTGCAAGTTTTAATACCATAGTGACAGAACACGTGGCAAATAGAACAGTTTATAACCAAGGCAGCAACGCAATATTACGTTGCGAAATCAGTTGAGGTATGCAGCCTCCCTAGGTTTCTAAGAACTTTGCTTGTGTATGATCATGCGCCCGTATGCACGAGATGGGTATACGCGCGGACCCACGCGGTCAGGAAACGCCAAGATGGTGAAAAAATATATTTGCTGTCTCGTCTCCTTGACTGAGCTGAAGGAAGTGTAGCTAAGTCACCGCCCCTTTTGATGACATCAAGCCAGAAGTGCCTAAATATCGTCGGCACACACTACAGAAAAGACCACTATATATCATGCACAGGGTCGCTCAACTGCAACAACTCAACTATGAGCGACGACAAAATCCGTTGGCTGTGGACATCAACTTCCGCCCGCTTGAAAAAGACGCTTGGGCAGTTCGTCGCTGATCGTGTCTGGCCAGACACCGCCCTAACAGGGCTCCTCAGATTTTTCACGTTTTCAGTCTCAAAAAACTCTATTTTGTGAACTATTATGCGGCAGTGAAACCAACAGTGATCAATTAGCAACAACCGTGAAATCCGGAACTCATCACGAAGTAAATAATGAAGAAAACGAACAGTGCGAACTAAACCCGCGTGCCGGCTGGGGAGGGGTATTTTTTATATTGTTAGATTCAATGGGTTAAATTAATAAATCAGGATAACGGGGGTGTTTTAAGAATGTGAGAGTGAGTGAAAGGCAGGCTGGGCTACCTACAATAGACGTAAGTAAGATAATTTAAGTGTACCATTATAAGATGTATGCACCATAGTAACAAAATTTTGAAAACCATGTCAGAAATTTATTGGAAAAATAGCTTTAACGTTGCAACAATTGACAATTAAAAAACCATAAGTTCTCTTCAAAAAATGTGTCGAGTTAGTTATTTCGATAACCTTTAACACAGGTTTGCATCTGACGTACATGTGATCGAATACTTGACCCGGATATACGAAACTTTGCAGGTAGGTGAAAATAAACTGTATTTTTGTATTTTATATATTTAAAAGTGTATTTAACTTAACAATGGTGGCGCCCGTGACAGGAACGAATTTAATAAATAAATTAATTAAATTCCACACCTACGAAGATGCAAACGTGTGTTGTTAGGTTAGCGGAATAAAATAAAAAGTGCGTCATTCACACAAAATTGGTTATATAGTATATCACATATTGATTATATTATATGTACGCACAAGTATCAATTATAAAAAGTAAGAATGGCAGATAACGAAATTAAAATAATGAAACGACGAGTGTCGGAATTTTTGACGAGTCAAACATGAGTAATTTTGAGACACATTCGACTCCAAGTGCGAGTCAGAATAAAACAGAAATAAATGTAACAGATCAAAGCAATGTAACTGAAGATTCGGGGATTCAAGTAACCCCGAAATTAGATAGGGAAAATAAAATTAATAATGAAGAAGTCAGCTTCACTGACAAAAATGTAGCAGCACAATCTACTCCAACGACGACACGAATTAAACAGTTGTCGATGGACGATATGTTCAGTCTGATAAAAACAATGTCCGAAAATATAAGTAGTGATCTAAATGAATTGAAAAAACAAAATAAAGAACAGAAAAGTGATTCTGACGCTAAGTTCAATATTCAGAATGACAAATTAGACAGACAAAGTAGGGATATTAATGAATTAAAAAATGAGATCCAAGAAATGCATAAATGTTTTGAAAATAATAATGAACTAATAAGAACTAGTTTGAGTAAATTAGAGCAGAGTAGTGAGCGAATGGGAATAGTTGTAATAAATCCAGATAAAGATAATACGAATGAAAATTATAATGACAAAGAGTTAACAAATGATAATGATAACGTTGAAAATAATGAGAATAATAATATTGAGAATAGTAATGTATTTGAAGAGTTAATATCAGACAGTGATACGGTGAAAATAAAAAATGAAAGTACTGATGAGTTTGTAGAATGTGATAATGAAATGTTAATGTGTGTGTGTATGAGTTAGAGAGAGAGAGGAAAGATAGTATAGTGGTAGAAGGGGGCAGAGGGTAAATTTTCCCCTTATTATTTATGATGATGATTTAATGTGTTCACAAGTATTGTTTAAGAAGGGCAAGAGTCCCGTGTTGGTAGGAGATTTGAAGTGTTTATTTTTGTTGTATAATTTTGTACCCTCTGTCTGGAATAATTTTGAGAGTGCGATTTGGTGTTATGAGGAGAGAGATTTAAATAGAGAATTGTATGTTAATAAAGAAACAGAATTATATGAATTGAATAGAGAGTATGATGAATGGAGAGAAAGGTTAGGAGTATATTTAACAATAATGTTTTAATTGATAATACCAAAGTAAATAACCCGATAATGAATATAATTACTGAGGGAGACTTAACAAAAATACTTAACGTTGACTTGTTTAATGATTATTTTGGTGAAATGAATGAATTTGGTTTTTATGGTTATAACATACAAGACAGTAATTTGTGTGTTAATGAAATTGAAAAATGCTATACAAAACCAAGATTGATCTGGGACGATGGAGGGTAGACTATAAAACAATAAAAGACAGTTATAAACATTTTGTTTTATGGTTTTGACCCGGCAGATTTGGACAATGAAGTGCAAAAAAACGGAACAGTTAATAACAAAAGTTTGTAAATAGTTGTAGTGAATTCAATTGTATGTGTTGTGGTTAAGTGAACAGTGTATGTAGGTAGCTAATTGGTAACAATAATAATATTAATATTTTGCGATTTAATAAATATCAGAATTAATTTTGAAAACCGTAATTGACTAATTGTAATTGCTTGGTAGCTATGTAGTTTGTGTTTTCAATAATTGGTATTTTAATTTAATTAAAACAATTTGATATGTTTTAAATATTTTGATTGATTATTTAAATGTTATATAATTAAATTTTCTGAGGAATCTAAATTATTTTTACGAGATTTGTGAATTTGGTAATTAAATGATAAATTGTTTGATTTAAACTAACATTTGTGTTGAATGTTTCAGAGGTGAGGGGAAAGTATTAGGGTGAATATGTTTTGTGTATGTCATTTTAAATGGACTGTAAGTATAAAAATTTTATAGTACGAATCAAGTATAATAAAAAATGTTTACAGGTATAACTCAGATGAAAAGATTGTAATTCAATAATGAGATGATTTGAAATAGTTGTGAAATAAAAATGATGATTAAAAAATTTAATAATAACTGAAAGATGATATATAATAATTATTAATAATAAATTTGAAAATTTTTGTGTGTGGATCAGGGGGTGGCGCAGATGAGCCACGAATTTAAATTTATAACATAAAAATTGATAACTCTAATTTTGATCTATTAAAAACGTTTATATTCCGCTCAAATAATTATATGCTCATACATTCACTATAAGGTGTTCATTCTATGTTTTAAATGTAATATTTTATTGTAGTAGGATAGATATAAGAGTTGATAGAAAGTATATGTTTTATATAATTTGTGTATTTTTTAAACTAAGCAAATAACTAAACCGACTGGCAGGCGGTTAACATAAATTATCAGAATCAGAAAAAGGGGAAACAAGGAGGTTATAAGTAAGTAGTGATAAGCGTATGTATTTCATGTAATTTGCTAAAATTTTGAGATGCGTTTTCACTTTATGAAGAATATAGCTGATCAGCAATAAAATGTCAATGTTATATTGGTTGTAAATGTTCCAGGTAATTAATGTTTAATGTAATGTTTTAATGTATTACAGATGCTATTTAAAGTAATGAGAAAAGTAATTTGATGTCGTAAGATTTTAAATGAATTGTCAGAAATAATAAAAGATAGTTTTTGGGGTGATGAGTATTTTGTGGGACATGTCGATCAGTCCAAGTTGAATTTAAAGTTAAAATGGTAGTAGAGAGAAAAATAATGTTGTTTTGAATTAATGTAATGTTGTTGAGAAGTATGGATGTTGACACAGTAGTTATGGAGAATATATGTGGAGTATTGAGGGATATATTGATGTTTATAATTGATGATGTTATTTTGTTGTAGTTGAAGTAAGGTAATAAGAGTGAGATTTTGGGGATGGCAATTTGTAATAGGGGGTAGTGTAATGTGGGAGTCCGCAACAACATAATGGTTTGGACGGGAAGGGACCGATTTAGTGGGAAGGGGTTGCCTTAGGGAGAATCCAGGAACCAACATAAAGGGAAATGAGCTTTCTTGGGGGGGGGGTGGAACACGTATCCTAAGTACAAAGGGTTAGAGAGTATTTTTTTTATATATATAGAGCGAAGGTGGCGATTTGAGTTTAATGATAAGTTGGGGTTAGAGAGTGTTTTGATAGATATTTTGATAGAGAGGGGTGTCCTGTTAGTTAAAGTTGAGGAGTATTAGAGTCAGAGGGGTAAAGATTATAAGTGTAAGCCTACCAAGTGATAAATTAAATTTTTATAAGTATTTAAAATCACCCACAGTAAGGGAGAATAAGATTGTCAAATAAAGAAAGAGATTTGTAACAAGAAAATATAAAATTTTTTAATTGAAACCCCGTGACAATTTGTGATAGAATTTGGAAATATAAAGTCGTAAAGTTTATTTGAATAATTTAAATGTCAATTTGATTATTATTTATAATAATATTTTGTTATCTTAAAAGTTCTATTTTATTATGTTTTGTGTTTTAAGCGAGAATTTTACAGAGGGTAAATGTATTTTCAGATAGACACAAATGTTTGTACATAACGTCTGTAGGTCAAGGTTTTTGAACTTGACCTAGTTTTGATCAGCTGATGGGTGAGGTCAGATACTAAACATCTTTCGCAAGGAAGTTAATCCAACTTTTGTTTTTAACTGGTTTAAATAATTTCAATATGAAAAGAAAAATATTTTAAGAAAGTTAATTTTTTTTGGATTTTGAAATTTTTTTTTTAAAATTTGGAATTTAAAATTTTCATTGAAAAAAATTTTTTTTTTTTTATTTTGCGCCTGCCAGATAATGGATAATTTTAAACTGTGATTATTTGATTGTTTGTGTGCTAGCCATGTTTATTATTATTGATTTATTTTATTGAATTATATTGTTAGACTCTAGGTGTAATCACATGTTAGGTTAAGGATGTTCTTAATTATAAGAAATGTTTAAATCGATTTATTTTAAAGAAAAAACAAAAACCAATGAAGAGAATAAGTCAAAATAGATACCAAATTTGTGATTTGATTTTAAATGGAAACAACCAGTGAGTTGTAATTTAAACAAATATTTAAAGAATTTTTCAATTTATAATATGTAATGTGAGTGTGTGTGAGCCCAGTATCTGCTAGAGGCAGCCCAGCTTGCATATGAGGGGAAACATATCGGTGGAGGATCTGACATAATCTAAGCCAGGGATTGAGGATTGTTGGGGTAGCATGATAGAAGGCGAGGTGCGTGTCTGTTCGATTTTTCGGTGTTGGGATCTTGCACAGAGAAGTCCAGTGATCTCGTTCAGATACGTCCATAGTCGCCGAGCCAGGGGGGTCGTTTACCCATGCAGTGTAAGAACAAAAGGGGGTTGTTGGCACCAGTTCCTCACCGGTCCTCTTAGGGGTTTTATCAATGAGATTTCTTCTGTTTTGGACAGAAGACTTCTCATTGAGGGGGTATTGTAACGGTCCAAATTTGTGGGTATTTGTATTTTTATTTTATCTCATTTTCGGGGTTTCATAAAAAATATTGTGCAAGTTTTAATTCCATAGTGACAGAACACGTGGCAAATAGAACAGTTTATAACCAAGGCAGCAACGCAATATTACGTTGCGAAATCAGTTGAGGTATGCAGCCTCCCTAGGTGTCTAAGAACTTTGCTTGTGTATGATCATGCGTCCGTATGCACGAGACGGGTATACGCGTGGACCCACGCGGTCAGGAAACGCCAAGATGGTGAAAAAATATATTTGCTGTCTCGTCTCCTTGTGACTGAGCTGAAGGAAGTGTAGCTAAGTCACCGCCCCTTTTGGTGACATCAAGCCAGAAGTGCCTAAATATCGTCGGCACACACTACAGAAAAGACCACTATATATCATGCACAGGGTCGCTCAACTGCAACAACTCAACTATGAGCGACGACAAAATCCGTTGGCTGTGGACATCAACTTCCGCCCGCTTGAAAAAGACGCTTGGGCAGTTCGTCGCTGATCGTGTCTGGCCAGACACCGCCCTAACAGGGCTCCTCAGATTTTTCACGTTTTCAGTCTCAAAAAACTCTATTTTGTGAACTATTATGCGGCAGTGAAACCAACAGTGATCAATTAGCAACAACCGTGAAATCCGGAACTCATCACGAAGTAAATAATGAAGAAAACGAACAGTGCGAACTAAACCCGCGTGCCGGCTGGTGAGGGGTATTTTTTATATTGTTAGATTCAATGGGTTAAATTAATAAATCAGGGTAACGGGGGTTTTTTAAGAATGTGAGAGTGAGTGAAAGGCAGGCTGGGCTACCTACAATAGGCGTAAGTAAGATAATTTAAGTGTACCATTATAAGATGTATGCACCATAGTAACAAAATTTTGAAAACCATGTCAGAAATTTATTGGAAAAATAGCTTTTAACGTTGCAACAATTGACAATTAAAAAACCATAAGTTCTCTTCAAAAAATGTGTCGAGTTAGTTATTTCGATAACCTTTAACACAGGTTTGCATCTGACGTACATGTGATCGAATACTGGACCCGGATATATGAAACTTTGCAGGTAGGTGAAAATAAACTGTATTTTTGTATTTTATATATTTAAAAGTGTATTTAACTTAACAATGGTGGCGCCCGTGACAGGAACGAATTTAATAAATTAATTAATTAAATTCCACACCTACGAAGATGCAAACGTGTGTTGTTAGGTTAGCGGAATAAAATAAAAAGTGCGTCATTCACACAAAATTGGTTATATAGTATATCACATATTGATTATATTATATGTACGCACAAGTATCAATTATAAAAAGTAAGAATGGCAGATAACGAAATTAACATAAATGAAACGACGAGTGTCGGAATTTTTGACGAGTCAAACATGAGTAATTTTGAGACACATTCGACTCCAAGTGCGAGTCAGAATAAAACAGAAATAAATGTAACAGATCAAAGCAATGTAACTGAAGATTCGGGGATTCAAGTAACCCCGAAATTAGATAGGGAAAATAAAATTAATAATCAAGAAGTCAGCTTCACTGACAAAAATGTAGCAGCACAATCTACTCCAACGACGACACGAATTAAACAGTTGTCGATGGACGATATGTTCAGTCTGATAAAAACAATGTCCGAAAATATAAGTAGTGATCTAAATGAATTGAAAAAACAAAATAAAGAACAGAAAAGTGATTCTGACGCTAAGTTCAATATTCAGAATGACAAATTAGACAGACAAAGTAGGGATATTAATGAATTAAAAAATGAGATCCAAGAAATGCATAAATGTTTTGAAAATAATAATGAACTAATAAGAACTAGTTTGAGTAAATTAGAGCAGAGTAGTGAGCGAATGGGAATAGTTGTAATAAATCCAGATAAAGATAATACGAATGAAAATTATAATGACAAAGAGTTAACAAATGATAATGATAACGTTGAAAATAATGAGAATAATAATATTGAGAATAGTAATGTATTTGAAGAGTTAATATCAGACAGTGATACGGTGAAAATAAATAATGAAAGAACTGATGAGTTTGTAGAATGTGATAATGAAATGTTAATGTGTGTGTATGAGTTAGAGAGAGAGAGGAAAGATAGTATAGTGGTAGAAGGGGGGCAGAGGGTAAATTTTCCCCTTATTATTTATGATGATGATTTAATGTGTTCACAAGTATTGTTTAATAAGGGCAAGAGTCCCGTGTTGGTAGGAGATTTGAAGTGTTTATTTTTGTTGTATAATTTTGTACCCTCTGTCTGGAATAATTTTGAGAGTGCGATTTGGTGTTATGAGGAGAGAGATTTAAATAGAGAATTGTATGTTAATAAAGAAACAGAATTATATGAATTGAATAGAGAGTATGATGAATGGAGAGAAAGGTTAGGAGTATATTTAACAATAATGTTTTAATTGATAATACCAAAGTAAATAACCCGATAATGAATATAATTACTGAGGGAGACTTAACAAAAATACTTAACGTTGACTTGTTTAATGATTATTTTGGTGAAATGAATGAATTTGGTTTTTATGGTTATAACATACAAGACAGTAATTTGTGTGTTAATGAAATTGAACAATGCTATACAAAACCAAGATTGATCTGGGACGATGGAGGGTAGACTATAAAACAATAAAAGACAGTTATAAACATTTTGTTTTATGGTTTTGCCCCCGCCAGATTTGGACAATGAAGTGCAAAAAAACGGAACAGTTAATAACAAAAGTTTGTAAATAGTTGTAGTGAATTCAATTGTATGTGTTGTGGTTAAGTGAACAGTGTATGCAGGTAGCTAATTGGTAACAATAATAATATTAATATTTTGCGATTTAATAAATATCAGAATTAATTTTGAAAACCGTAATTGACTAATTGTAATTGCTTGGTAGCTATGTAGTTTGTGTTTTCAATAATTGGTATTTTAATTTAATTAAAACAATTTGATATGTTTTAAATATTTTGATTGATTATTTAAATGTTATATAATTAAATTTTCTGAGGAATCTAAATTATTTTTACGAGATTTGTGAATTTGGTAATTAAATGATAAATTGTTTGATTTAAACTAACATTTGTGTTGAATGTTTCAGAGGTGAGGGGAAAGTATTAGGGTGAATATGTTTAGTGTATGTCATTTTAAATGGACTGTAAGTATAAAAATTTTATAGTACGAATCAAGTATAATAAAAAATGTTTACAGGTATAACTCAGATGAAAAGATTGTAATTCAATAATGAGATGATTTGAAATAGTTGTGAAATAAAAATGATGATTAAAAAATTTAATAATAACTGAAAGATGATATATAATAATTATTAATAATAAATTTGAAAATTTTTGTGTGTGGATCAGGGGGTGGCGCAGATGAGCCACGAATTTAAATTTATAACATAAAAATTGATAACTCTAATTTTGATCTAATAAAAACGTTTATATTCTGCTCAAATAATTATATGCTCATACATTCACTATAAGGTGTTCATTCTATGTTTTAAATGTAATATTTTATTGTAGTAGGATAGATATAAGAGTTGATAGAAAGTATATGTTTTATATAATTTGTGTATTTTTTAAACTAAGCAAATAACTAAACCGACTGGCAGGCGGTTAACATAAATTATCAGAATCAGAAAAAGGGGAAACAAGGAGGTTATAAGTAAGTAGTGATAAGCGTATGTATTTCATGTAATTTGCTAAAATTTTGAGATGCGTTTTCACTTTATGAAGAATATAGCTGATCAGCAATAAAATGTCAATGTTATATTGGTTGTAAATGTTCCAGGTAATTAATGTTTAATGTAATGTTTTAATGTATTACAGATGCTATTTAAAGTAATGAGAAAAGTAATTTGATGTCGTAAGATTTTAAATGAATTGTCAGAAATAATAAAAGATAGTTTTTGGGGTGATGAGTATTTTGTGGGACATGTCGATCAGTCCAAGTTGAATTTAAAGTTAAAATGGTAGTAGAGAGAAAAATAATGTTGTTTTGAATTAATGTAATGTTGTTGAGAAGTATGGATGTTGACACAGTAGTTATGGAGAATATATGTGGAGTATTGAGGGATATATTGATGTTTATAATTGATGATGTTATTTTGTTGTAGTTGAAGTAAGGTAATAAGAGTGAGATTTTGGGGATGGCAATTTGTAATAGTGGGTAGTGTAATGTGGGAGTCCGCAACAACATAATGGTTTGGACGGGAAGGGACCGATTTAGTGGGAAGGGGTTGCCTTAGGGAGAATCCAGGAACCAACATATTGGGAAATGAGCTTTCTGGGGGGGGGGGGACACGTATCCTAAGTACAAAGGGTTAGAGAGTATTTTTTTTATATATATAGAGCGAAGGTGGCGATTTGAGTTTAATGATAAGTTGGGGTTAGAGAGTGTTTTGATAGATATTTTGATAGAGAGGGGTGTTCTGTTAGTTAAAGTTGAGGAGTATTAGAGTCAGAGGGGTAAAGATTATAAGTGTAAGCCTACCAAGTGATAAATTAAATTGTTATAAGTATTTAAAATCACCCACAGTAAGGGAGAATAAGATTGTCAAATAAAGAAAGAGATTTGTAACAAGAAAATATAAAATTTTTTAATTGAAACCCCGTGACAATTTGTGATAGAATTTGGAAATGTAAAGTCGTAAAGTTTATTTGAATAATTTAAATGTCAATTTGATTATTATTTATAATAATATTTTGTTATCTTAAAAGTTCTATTTTATTATGTTTTGTGTTTTAAGCGAGAATTTTACAGAGGGTAAATGTATTTTCAGATAGACACAAATGTTTGTACATAACGTCTGTAGGTCAAGGTTTTTGAACTTGACCTAGTTTTGATCAGCTGATGGGTGAGGTCAGATACTAAACATCTTTCGCAAGGAAGTTAATCCAACTTTTGTTTTTAACTGGTTTAAATAATTTCAATATGAAAAGAAAAATATTTTAAGAAAGTTAATTTTTTTTTGGATTTTGAAATTTTTTTTTTAAAATTTTGAATTTAAAATTTTCATTGAAAAAAATTTTTTTTTTTTTATTTTGCGCCTGCCAGATAATGGATAATTTTAAACTGTGATTATTTGATTGTTTGTGTGCTAGCCATGTTTATTATTATTGATTTATTTTATTGAATTATATTGTTAGACTCTAGGTGTAATCACATGTTAGGTTAAGGATGTTCTTAATTATAAGAAATGTTTAAATCGATTTATTTTAAAGAAAAAACAAAAACCAATGAAGAGAATAAGTCAAAATAGATACCAAATTTGTGATTTGATTTTAAATGGAAACAACCAGTGAGTTGTAATTTAAACAAATATTTAAAGAATTTTTCAATTTATAATATGTAATGTGAGTGTGTGTGAGCCCAGTATCTGCTAGAGGCAGCCCAGCTTGCATATGAGGGGAAACATATCGGTGGAGGATCTGACATAATCTAAGCCAGGGATTGAGGATTGTTGGGGTAGCATGATAGAAGGCGAGGTGCGTGTCTGTTCGATTTTTCGGTGTTGGGATCTTGCACAGAGAAGTCCAGTGATCTCGTTCAGATACGTCCATAGTCGCCGAGCCAGGGGGGTCGTTTACCCATGCAGTGTAAGAACAAAAGGGGGTTGTTGGCACCAGTTCCTCACCGGTCCTCTTAGGGGTTTTATCAATGAGATTTCTTCTGTTTTGGACAGAAGACTTCTCATTGAGGGGGTATTGTAACGGTCCAAATTTGTGGGTATTTGTATTTTTATTTTATCTCATTTTCGGGGTTTCATAAAAAATATTGTGCAAGTTTTAATTCCATAGTGACAGAACACGTGGCAAATAGAACAGTTTATAACCAAGGCAGCAACGCAATATTACGTTGCGAAATCAGTTGAGGTATGCAGCCTCCCTAGGTGTCTAAGAACTTTGCTTGTGTATGATCATGCGCCCGTATGCACGAGACGGGTATACGCGTGGACCCACGCGGTCAGGAAACGCCAAGATGGTGAAAAAATATATTTGCTGTCTCGTCTCCTTGTGACTGAGCTGAAGGAAGTGTAGCTAAGTCACCGCCCCTTTTGGTGACATCAAGCCAGAAGTGCCTAAATATCGTCGGCACACACTACAGAAAAGACCACTATATATCATGCACAGGGTCGCTCAACTGCAACAACTCAACTATGAGCGACGACAAAATCCGTTGGCTGTGGACATCAACTTCCGCCCGCTTGAAAAAGACGCTTGGGCAGTTCGTCGCTGATCGTGTCTGGCCAGACACCGCCCTAACAGGGCTCCTCAGATTTTTCACGTTTTCAGTCTCAAAAAACTCTATTTTGTGAACTATTATGCGGCAGTGAAACCAACAGTGATCAATTAGCAACAACCGTGAAATCCGGAACTCATCACGAAGTAAATAATGAAGAAAACGAACAGTGCGAACTAAACCCGCGTGCCGGCTGGGGAGGGGTATTTTTTATATTGTTAGATTCAATGGGTTAAATTAATAAATCAGGGTAACGGGGGTTTTTTAAGAATGTGAGAGTGAGTGAAAGGCAGGCTGGGCTACCTACAATAGGCGTAAGTAAGATAATTTAAGTGTACCATTATAAGATGTATGCACCATAGTAACAAAATTTTGAAAACCATGTCAGAAATTTATTGGAAAAATAGCTTTTAACGTTGCAACAATTGACAATTAAAAAACCATAAGTTCTCTTCAAAAAATGTGTCGAGTTAGTTATTTCGATAACCTTTAACACAGGTTTGCATCTGACGTACATGTGATCGAATACTGGACCCGGATATATGAAACTTTGCAGGTAGGTGAAAATAAACTGTATTTTTGTATTTTATATATTTAAAAGTGTATTTAACTTAACAATGGTGGCGCCCGTGACAGGAACGAATTTAATAAATTAATTAATTAAATTCCACACCTACGAAGATGCAAACGTGTGTTGTTAGGTTAGCGGAATAAAATAAAAAGTGCGTCATTCACACAAAATTGGTTATATAGTATATCACATATTGATTATATTATATGTACGCACAAGTATCAATTATAAAAAGTAAGAATGGCAGATAACGAAATTAACATAAATGAAACGACGAGTGTCGGAATTTTTGACGAGTCAAACATGAGTAATTTTGAGACACATTCGACTCCAAGTGCGAGTCAGAATAAAACAGAAATAAATGTAACAGATCAAAGCAATGTAACTGAAGATTCGGGGATTCAAGTAACCCCGAAATTAGATAGGGAAAATAAAATTAATAATCAAGAAGTCAGCTTCACTGACAAAAATGTAGCAGCACAATCTACTCCAACGACGACACGAATTAAACAGTTGTCGATGGACGATATGTTCAGTCTGATAAAAACAATGTCCGAAAATATAAGTAGTGATCTAAATGAATTGAAAAAACAAAATAAAGAACAGAAAAGTGATTCTGACGCTAAGTTCAATATTCAGAATGACAAATTAGACAGACAAAGTAGGGATATTAATGAATTAAAAAATGAGATCCAAGAAATGCATAAATGTTTTGAAAATAATAATGAACTAATAAGAACTAGTTTGAGTAAATTAGAGCAGAGTAGTGAGCGAATGGGAATAGTTGTAATAAATCCAGATAAAGATAATACGAATGAAAATTATAATGACAAAGAGTTAACAAATGATAATGATAACGTTGAAAATAATGAGAATAATAATATTGAGAATAGTAATGTATTTGAAGAGTTAATATCAGACAGTGATACGGTGAAAATAAATAATGAAAGAACTGATGAGTTTGTAGAATGTGATAATGAAATGTTAATGTGTGTGTATGAGTTAGAGAGAGAGAGGAAAGATAGTATAGTGGTAGAAGGGGGGCAGAGGGTAAATTTTCCCCTTATTATTTATGATGATGATTTAATGTGTTCACAAGTATTGTTTAATAAGGGCAAGAGTCCCGTGTTGGTAGGAGATTTGAAGTGTTTATTTTTGTTGTATAATTTTGTACCCTCTGTCTGGAATAATTTTGAGAGTGCGATTTGGTGTTATGAGGAGAGAGATTTAAATAGAGAATTGTATGTTAATAAAGAAACAGAATTATATGAATTGAATAGAGAGTATGATGAATGGAGAGAAAGGTTAGGAGTATATTTAACAATAATGTTTTAATTGATAATACCAAAGTAAATAACCCGATAATGAATATAATTACTGAGGGAGACTTAACAAAAATACTTAACGTTGACTTGTTTAATGATTATTTTGGTGAAATGAATGAATTTGGTTTTTATGGTTATAACATACAAGACAGTAATTTGTGTGTTAATGAAATTGAACAATGCTATACAAAACCAAGATTGATCTGGGACGATGGAGGGTAGACTATAAAACAATAAAAGACAGTTATAAACATTTTGTTTTATGGTTTTGCCCCCGCCAGATTTGGACAATGAAGTGCAAAAAAACGGAACAGTTAATAACAAAAGTTTGTAAATAGTTGTAGTGAATTCAATTGTATGTGTTGTGGTTAAGTGAACAGTGTATGCAGGTAGCTAATTGGTAACAATAATAATATTAATATTTTGCGATTTAATAAATATCAGAATTAATTTTGAAAACCGTAATTGACTAATTGTAATTGCTTGGTAGCTATGTAGTTTGTGTTTTCAATAATTGGTATTTTAATTTAATTAAAACAATTTGATATGTTTTAAATATTTTGATTGATTATTTAAATGTTATATAATTAAATTTTCTGAGGAATCTAAATTATTTTTACGAGATTTGTGAATTTGGTAATTAAATGATAAATTGTTTGATTTAAACTAACATTTGTGTTGAATGTTTCAGAGGTGAGGGGAAAGTATTAGGGTGAATATGTTTAGTGTATGTCATTTTAAATGGACTGTAAGTATAAAAATTTTATAGTACGAATCAAGTATAATAAAAAATGTTTACAGGTATAACTCAGATGAAAAGATTGTAATTCAATAATGAGATGATTTGAAATAGTTGTGAAATAAAAATGATGATTAAAAAATTTAATAATAACTGAAAGATGATATATAATAATTATTAATAATAAATTTGAAAATTTTTGTGTGTGGATCAGGGGGTGGCGCAGATGAGCCACGAATTTAAATTTATAACATAAAAATTGATAACTCTAATTTTGATCTAATAAAAACGTTTATATTCTGCTCAAATAATTATATGCTCATACATTCACTATAAGGTGTTCATTCTATGTTTTAAATGTAATATTTTATTGTAGTAGGATAGATATAAGAGTTGATAGAAAGTATATGTTTTATATAATTTGTGTATTTTTTAAACTAAGCAAATAACTAAACCGACTGGCAGGCGGTTAACATAAATTATCAGAATCAGAAAAAGGGGAAACAAGGAGGTTATAAGTAAGTAGTGATAAGCGTATGTATTTCATGTAATTTGCTAAAATTTTGAGATGCGTTTTCACTTTATGAAGAATATAGCTGATCAGCAATAAAATGTCAATGTTATATTGGTTGTAAATGTTCCAGGTTATTAATGTTTAATGTAATGTTTTAATGTATTACAGATGCTATTTAAAGTAATGAGAAAAGTAATTTGATGTCGTAAGATTT
This sequence comes from Magicicada septendecula, assembly GCA_034769895.1. Lineage (NCBI taxonomy): Eukaryota > Metazoa > Arthropoda > Insecta > Hemiptera > Cicadidae > Magicicada > Magicicada septendecula. The sequence goes on along the minus strand of CM068375.1, from coordinate 147,592,822 downwards.
TAAATGAATTGTCAGAAATAATAAAAGATAGTTTTTGGGGTGATGAGTATTTTGTGGGACATGTCGATCAGTCCAAGTTGAATTTAAAGTTAAAATGGTAGTAGAGAGAAAAATAATGTTGTTTTGAATTAATGTAATGTTGTTGAGAAGTATGGATGTTGACACAGTAGTTATGGAGAATATATGTGGAGTATTGAGGGATATATTGATGTTTATAATTGATGATGTTATTTTGTTGTAGTTGAAGTAAGGTAATAAGAGTGAGATTTTGGGGATGGCAATTTGTAATAGTGGGTAGTGTAATGTGGGAGTCCGCAACAACATAATGGTTTGGACGGGAAGGGACCGATTTAGTGGGAAGGGGTTGCCTTAGGGAGAATCCAGGAACCAACATAAAGGGAAATGAGCTTTCTTGGGGGGGGGGGTGGAACACGTATCCTAAGTACAAAGGGTTAGAGAGTATTTTTTTTATATATATAGAGCGAAGGTGGCGATTTGAGTTTAATGATAAGTTGGGGTTAGAGAGTGTTTTGATAGATATTTTGATAGAGAGGGGTGTCCTGTTAGTTAAAGTTGAGGAGTATTAGAGTCAGAGGGGTAAAGATTATAAGTGTAAGCCTACCAAGTGATAAATTAAATTGTTATAAGTATTTAAAATCACCCACAGTAAGGGAGAATAAGATTGTCAAATAAAGAAAGAGATTTGTAACAAGAAAATATAAAATTTTTTAATTGAAACCCCGTGACAATTTGTGATAGAATTTGGAAATGTAAAGTCGTAAAGTTTATTTGAATAATTTAAATGTCAATTTGATTATTATTTATAATAATATTTTGTTATCTTAAAAGTTCTATTTTATTATGTTTTGTGTTTTAAGCGAGAATTTTACAGAGGGTAAATGTATTTTCAGATAGACACAAATGTTTGTACATAACGTCTGTAGGTCAAGGTTTTTGAACTTGACCTAGTTTTGATCAGCTGATGGGTGAGGTCAGATACTAAACATCTTTCGCAAGGAAGTTAATCCAACTTTTGTTTTTAACTGGTTTAAATAATTTCAATATGAAAAGAAAAATATTTTAAGAAAGTTAATTTTTTTTTTGGATTTTGAGATTTTTTTTTGAAATTTTGAATTTAAAATTTTCATTGAAAAAAAAATTTTTTTTTTTATTTTGCGCCTGCCAGATAATGGATAATTTTAAACTGTGATTATTTGATTGTTTGTGTGCTAGCCATGTTTATTATTATTGATTTATTTTATTGAATTATATTGTTAGACTCTAGGTGTAATCACATGTTAGGTTAAGGATGTTCTTAATTATAAGAAATGTTTAAATCGATTTATTTTAAAGAAAAAACAAAAACCAATGAAGAGAATAAGTCAAAATAGATACCAAATTTGTGATTTGATTTTAAATGGAAACAACCAGTGAGTTGTAATTTAAACAAATATTTAAAGAATTTTTCAATTTATAATATGTAATGTGAGTGTGTGTGAGCCCAGTATCTGCTAGAGGCAGCCCAGCTTGCATATGAGGGGAAACATATCGGTGGAGGATCTGACATAATCTAAGCCAGGGATTGAGGATTGTTGGGGTAGCATGATAGAAGGCGAGGTGCGTGTCTGTTCGATTTTTCGGTGTTGGGATCTTGCACAGAGAAGTCCAGTGATCTCGTTCAGATACGTCCATAGTCGCCGAGCCAGGGGGGTCGTTTACCCATGCAGTGTAAGAACAAAAGGGGGTTGTTGGCACCAGTTCCTCACCGGTCCTCTTAGGGGTTTTATCAATGAGATTTCTTCTGTTTTGGACAGAAGACTTCTCATTGAGGGGGTATTGTAACGGTCCAAATTTGTGGGTATTTGTATTTTTATTTTATCTCATTTTCGGGGTTTCATAAAAAATATTGTGCAAGTTTTAATTCCATAGTGACAGAACACGTGGCAAATAGAACAGTTTATAACCAAGGCAGCAACGCAATATTACGTTGCGAAATCAGTTGAGGTATGCAGCCTCCCTAGGTATCTAAGAACTTTGCTTGTGTATGATCATGCGCCCGTATGCACGAGACGGGTATACGCGTGGACCCACGCGGTCAGGAAACGCCAAGATGGTGAAAAAATATATTTGCTGTCTCGTCTCCTTGTGACTGAGCTGAAGGAAGTGTAGCTAAGTCACCGCCCCTTTTGGTGACATCAAGCCAGAAGTGCCTAAATATCGTCGGCACACACTACAGAAAAGACCACTATATATCATGCACAGGGTCGCTCAACTGCAACAACTCAACTATGAGCGACGACAAAATCCGTTGGCTGTGGACATCAACTTCCGCCCGCTTGAAAAAGACGCTTGGGCAGTTCGTCGCTGATCGTGTCTGGCCAGACACCGCCCTAACAGGGCTCCTCAGATTTTTCACGTTTTCAGTCTCAAAAAACTCTATTTTGTGAACTATTATGCGGCAGTGAAACCAACAGTGATCAATTAGCAACAACCGTGAAATCCGGAACTCATCACGAAGTAAATAATGAAGAAAACGAACAGTGCGAACTAAACCCGCGTGCCGGCTGGGGAGGGGTATTTTTCATATTGTTAGATTCAATGGGTTAAATTAATAAATCAGGGTAACGGGGGTTTTTTAAGAATGTGAGAGTGAGTGAAAGGCAGGCTGGGCTACCTACAATAGGCGTAAGTAAGATAATTTAAGTGTACCATTATAAGATGTATGCACCATAGTAACAAAATTTTGAAAACCATGTCAGAAATTTATTGGAAAAATAGCTTTTAACGTTGCAACAATTGACAATTAAAAAACCATAAGTTCTCTTCAAAAAATGTGTCGAGTTAGTTATTTCGATAACCTTTAACACAGGTTTGCATCTGACGTACATGTGATCGAATACTGGACCCGGATATATGAAACTTTGCAGGTAGGTGAAAATAAACTGTATTTTTGTATTTTATATATTTAAAAGTGTATTTAACTTAACAATGGTGGCGCCCGTGACAGGAACGAATTTAATAAATTAATTAATTAAATTCCACACCTACGAAGATGCAAACGTGTGTTGTTAGGTTAGCGGAATAAAATAAAAAGTGCGTCATTCACACAAAATTGGTTATATAGTATATCACATATTGATTATATTATATGTACGCACAAGTATCAATTATAAAAAGTAAGAATGGCAGATAACGAAATTAACATAAATGAAACGACGAGTGTCGGAATTTTTGACGAGTCAAACATGAGTAATTTTGAGACACATTCGACTCCAAGTGCGAGTCAGAATAAAACAGAAATAAATGTAACAGATCAAAGCAATGTAACTGAAGATTCGGGGATTCAAGTAACCCCGAAATTAGATAGGGAAAATAAAATTAATAATCAAGAAGTCAGCTTCACTGACAAAAATGTAGCAGCACAATCTACTCCAACGACGACACGAATTAAACAGTTGTCGATGGACGATATGTTCAGTCTGATAAAAACAATGTCCGAAAATATAAGTAGTGATCTAAATGAATTGAAAAAACAAAATAAAGAACAGAAAAGTGATTCTGACGCTAAGTTCAATATTCAGAATGACAAATTAGACAGACAAAGTAGGGATATTAATGAATTAAAAAATGAGATCCAAGAAATGCATAAATGTTTTGAAAATAATAATGAACTAATAAGAACTAGTTTGAGTAAATTAGAGCAGAGTAGTGAGCGAATGGGAATAGTTGTAATAAATCCAGATAAAGATAATACGAATGAAAATTATAATGACAAAGAGTTAACAAATGATAATGATAACGTTGAAAATAATGAGAATAATAATATTGAGAATAGTAATGTATTTGAAGAGTTAATATCAGACAGTGATACGGTGAAAATAAATAATGAAAGTACTGATGAGTTTGTAGAATGTGATAATGAAATGTTAATGTGTGTGTATGAGTTAGAGAGAGAGAGGAAAGATAGTATAGTGGTAGAAGGGGGGCAGAGGGTAAATTTTCCCCTTATTATTTATGATGATGATTTAATGTGTTCACAAGTATTGTTTAATAAGGGCAAGAGTCCCGTGTTGGTAGGAGATTTGAAGTGTTTATTTTTGTTGTATAATTTTGTACCCTCTGTCTGGAATAATTTTGAGAGTGCGGTTTGGTGTTATGAGGAGAGAGATTTAAATAGAGAATTGTATGTTAATAAAGAAACAGAATTATATGAATTGAATAGAGAGTATGATGAATGGAGAGAAAGGTTAGGAGTATATTTAACAATAATGTTTTAATTGATAATACCAAAGTAAATAACCCGATAATGAATATAATTACTGAGGGAGACTTAACAAAAATACTTAACGTTGACTTGTTTAATGATTATTTTGGTGAAATGAATGAATTTGGTTTTTATGGTTATAACATACAAGACAGTAATTTGTGTGTTAATGAAATTGAACAATGCTATACAAAACCAAGATTGATCTGGGACGATGGAGGGTAGACTATAAAACAATAAAAGACAGTTATAAACATTTTGTTTTATGGTTTTGACCCGGCAGATTTGGACAATGAAGTACAAAAAAACGGAACAGTTAATAACAAAAGTTTGTAAATAGTTGTAGTGAATTCAATTGTATGTGTTGTGGTTAAGTGAACAGTGTATGTAGGTAGCTAATTGGTAACAATAATAATATTAATATTTTGCGATTTAATAAATATCAGAATTAATTTTGAAAACCGTAATTGACTAATTGTAATTGCTTGGTAGCTATGTAGTTTGTGTTTTCAATAATTGGTATTTTAATTTAATTAAAACAATTTGATATGTTTTAAATATTTTGATTGATTATTTAAATGTTATATAATTAAATTTTCTGAGGAATCTAAATTATTTTTACGAGATTTGTGAATTTGGTAATTAAATGATAAATTGTTTGATTTAAACTAACATTTGTGTTGAATGTTTCAGAGGTGAGGGGAAAGTATTAGGGTGAATATGTTTAGTGTATGTCATTTTAAATGGACTGTAAGTATAAAAATTTTATAGTACGAATCAAGTATAATAAAAAATGTTTACAGGTATAACTCAGATGAAAAGATTGTAATTCAATAATGAGATGATTTGAAATAGTTGTGAAATAAAAATGATGATTAAAAAATTTAATAATAACTGAAAGATGATATATAATAATTATTAATAATAAATTTGAAAATTTTTGTGTGTGGATCAGGGGGTGGCGCAGATGAGCCACGAATTTAAATTTATAACATAAAAATTGATAACTCTAATTTTGATCTAATAAAAACGTTTATATTCTGCTCAAATAATTATATGCTCATACATTCACTATAAGGTGTTCATTCTATGTTTTAAATGTAATATTTTATTGTAGTAGGATAGATATAAGAGTTGATAGAAAGTATATGTTTTATATAATTTGTGTATTTTTTAAACTAAGCAAATAACTAAACCGACTGGCAGGCGGTTAACATAAATTATCAGAATCAGAAAAAGGGGAAACAAGGAGGTTATAAGTAAGTAGTGATAAGCGTATGTATTTCATGTAATTTGCTAAAATTTTGAGATGCGTTTTCACTTTATGAAGAATATAGCTGATCAGCAATAAAATGTCAATGTTATATTGGTTGTAAATGTTCCAGGTAATTAATGTTTAATGTAATGTTTTAATGTATTACAGATGCTATTTAAAGTAATGAGAAAAGTAATTTGATGTCGTAAGATTTTAAATGAATTGTCAGAAATAATAAAAGATAGTTTTTGGGGTGATGAGTATTTTGTGGGACATGTCGATCAGTCCAAGTTGAATTTAAAGTTAAAATGGTAGTAGAGAGAAAAATAATGTTGTTTTGAATTAATGTAATGTTGTTGAGAAGTATGGATGTTGACACAGTAGTTATGGAGAATATATGTGGAGTATTGAGGGATATATTGATGTTTATAATTGATGATGTTATTTTGTTGTAGTTGAAGTAAGGTAATAAGAGTGAGATTTTGGGGATGGCAATTTGTAATAGGGGGTAGTGTAATGTGGGAGTCCGCAACAACATAATGGTTTGGACGGGAAGGGACCGATTTAGTGGGAAGGGGTTGCCTTAGGGAGAATCCAGGAACCAACATATTGGGAAATGAGCTTTCTGGGGGGGGGGACACGTATCCTAAGTACAAAGGGTTAGAGAGTATTTTTTTTATATATATAGAGCGAAGGTGGCGATTTGAGTTTAATGATAAGTTGGGGTTAGAGAGTGTTTTGATAGATATTTTGATAGAGAGGGGTGTCCTGTTAGTTAAAGTTGAGGAGTATTAGAGTCAGAGGGGTAAAGATTATAAGTGTAAGCCTACCAAGTGATAAATTAAATTGTTATAAGTATTTAAAATCACCCACAGTAAGGGAGAATAAGATTGTCAAATAAAGAAAGAGATTTGTAACAAGAAAATATAAAATTTTTTAATTGAAACCCCGTGACAATTTGTGATAGAATTTGGAAATGTAAAGTCGTAAAGTTTATTTGAATAATTTAAATGTCAATTTGATTATTATTTATAATAATATTTTGTTATCTTAAAAGTTCTATTTTATTATGTTTTGTGTTTTAAGCGAGAATTTTACAGAGGGTAAATGTATTTTCAGATAGACACAAATGTTTGTACATAACGTCTGTAGGTCAAGGTTTTTGAACTTGACCTAGTTTTGATCAGCTGATGGGTGAGGTCAGATACTAAACATCTTTCGCAAGGAAGTTAATCCAACTTTTGTTTTTAACTGGTTTAAATAATTTCAATATGAAAAGAAAAATATTTTAAGAAAGTTAATTTTTTTTTTGGATTTTGAGATTTTTTTTTGAAATTTTGAATTTAAAATTTTCATTGAAAAAAAATTTTTTTTTTTTATTTTGCGCCTGCCAGATAATGGATAATTTTAAACTGTGATTATTTGATTGTTTGTGTGCTAGCCATGTTTATTATTATTGATTTATTTTATTGAATTATATTGTTAGACTCTAGGTGTAATCACATGTTAGGTTAAGGATGTTCTTAATTATAAGAAATGTTTAAATCGATTTATTTTAAAGAAAAAACAAAAACCAATGAAGAGAATAAGTCAAAATAGATACCAAATTTGTGATTTGATTTTAAATGGAAACAACCAGTGAGTTGTAATTTAAACAAATATTTAAAGAATTTTTCAATTTATAATATGTAATGTGAGTGTGTGTGAGCCCAGTATCTGCTAGAGGCAGCCCAGCTTGCATATGAGGGGAAACATATCGGTGGAGGATCTGACATAATCTAAGCCAGGGATTGAGGATTGTTGGGGTAGCATGATAGAAGGCGAGGTGCGCCGTGGTGCGTGTCTGTTCGATTTTTCGGTGTTGGGATCTTGCACAGAGAAGTCCAGTGATCTCGTTCAGATACGTCCATAGTCGCCGAGCCAGGGGGGTCGTTTACCCATGCAGTGTAAGAACAAAAGGGGGTTGTTGGCACCAGTTCCTCACCGGTCCTCTTAGGGGTTTTATCAATGAGATTTCTTCTGTTTTGGACAGAAGACTTCTCATTGAGGGGGTATTGTAACGGTCCAAATTTGTGGGTATTTGTATTTTTATTTTATCTCATTTTCGGGGTTTCATAAAAAATATTGTGCAAGTTTTAATTCCATAGTGACAGAACACGTGGCAAATAGAACAGTTTATAACCAAGGCAGCAACGCAATATTACGTTGCGAAATCAGTTGAGGTATGCAGCCTCCCTAGGTTTCTAAGAACTTTGATTGTGTATGATCATGCGCCCGTATGCACGAGACGGGTATACGCGTGGACCCACGCGGTCAGGAAACGCCAAGATGGTGAAAAAATATATTTGCTGTCTCGTCTCCTTGTGACTGAGCTGAAGGAAGTGTAGCTAAGTCACCGCCCCTTTTGGTGACATCAAGCCAGAAGTGCCTAAATATCGTCGGCACACACTACAGAAAAGACCACTATATATCATGCACAGGGTCGCTCAACTGCAACAACTCAACTATGAGCGACGACAGAATCCGTTGGCTGTGGACATCAACTTCCGCCCGCTTGAAAAAGACGCTTGGGCAGTTCGTCGCTGATCGTGTCTGGCCAGACACCGCCCTAACAGGGCTCCTCAGATTTTTCACGTTTTCAGTCTCAAAAAACTCTATTTTGTGAACTATTATGCGGCAGTGAAACCAACAGTGATCAATTAGCAACAACCGTGAAATCCGGAACTCATCACGAAGTAAATAATGAAGAAAACGAACAGTGCGAACTAAACCCGCGTGCCGGCTGGGGAGGGGTATTTTTTATATTGTTAGATTCAATGGGTTAAATTAATAAATCAGGGTAACGGGGGTTTTTTAAGAATGTGAGAGTGAGTGAAAGGCAGGCTGGGCTACCTACAATAGGCGTAAGTAAGATAATTTAAGTGTACCATTATAAGATGTATGCACCATAGTAACAAAATTTTGAAAACCATGTCAGAAATTTATTGGAAAAATAGCTTTTAACGTTGCAACAATTGACAATTAAAAAACCATAAGTTCTCTTCAAAAAATGTGTCGAGTTAGTTATTTCGATAACCTTTAACACAGGTTTGCATCTGACGTACATGTGATCGAATACTGGACCCGGATATATGAAACTTTGCAGGTAGGTGAAAATAAACTGTATTTTTGTATTTTATATATTTAAAAGTGTATTTAACTTAACAATGGTGGCGCCCGTGACAGGAACGAATTTAATAAATTAATTAATTAAATTCCACACCTACGAAGATGCAAACGTGTGTTGTTAGGTTAGCGGAATAAAATAAAAAGTGCGTCATTCACACAAAATTGGTTATATAGTATATCACATATTGATTATATTATATGTACGCACAAGTATCAATTATAAAAAGTAAGAATGGCAGATAACGAAATTAACATAAATGAAACGACGAGTGTCGGAATTTTTGACGAGTCAAACATGAGTAATTTTGAGACACATTCGACTCCAAGTGCGAGTCAGAATAAAACAGAAATAAATGTAACAGATCAAAGCAATGTAACTGAAGATTCGGGGATTCAAGTAACCCCGAAATTAGATAGGGAAAATAAAATTAATAATCAAGAAGTCAGCTTCACTGACAAAAATGTAGCAGCACAATCTACTCCAACGACGACACGAATTAAACAGTTGTCGATGGACGATATGTTCAGTCTGATAAAAACAATGTCCGAAAATATAAGTAGTGATCTAAATGAATTGAAAAAACAAAATAAAGAACAGAAAAGTGATTCTGACGCTAAGTTCAATATTCAGAATGACAAATTAGACAGACAAAGTAGGGATATTAATGAATTAAAAAATGAGATCCAAGAAATGCATAAATGTTTTGAAAATAATAATGAACTAATAAGAACTAGTTTGAGTAAATTAGAGCAGAGTAGTGAGCGAATGGGAATAGTTGTAATAAATCCAGATAAAGATAATACGAATGAAAATTATAATGACAAAGAGTTAACAAATGATAATGATAACGTTGAAAATAATGAGAATAATAATATTGAGAATAGTAATGTATTTGAAGAGTTAATATCAGACAGTGATACGGTGAAAATAAATAATGAAAGTACTGATGAGTTTGTAGAATGTGATAATGAAATGTTAATGTGTGTGTATGAGTTAGAGAGAGAGAGGAAAGATAGTATAGTGGTAGAAGGGGGGCAGAGGGTAAATTTTCCCCTTATTATTTATGATGATGATTTAATGTGTTCACAAGTATTGTTTAATAAGGGCAAGAGTCCCGTGTTGGTAGGAGATTTGAAGTGTTTATGTTTGTTGTATAATTTTGTACCCTCTGTCTGGAATAATTTTGAGAGTGCGGTTTGGTGTTATGAGGAGAGAGATTTAAATAGAGAATTGTATGTTAATAAAGAAACAGAATTATATGAATTGAATAGAGAGTATGATGAATGGAGAGAAAGGTTAGGAGTATATTTAACAATAATGTTTTAATTGATAATACCAAAGTAAATAACCCGATAATGAATATAATTACTGAGGGAGACTTAACAAAAATACTTAACGTTGACTTGTTTAATGATTATTTTGGTGAAATGAATGAATTTGGTTTTTATGGTTATAACATACAAGACAGTAATTTGTGTGTTAATGAAATTGAACAATGCTATACAAAACCAAGATTGATCTGGGACGATGGAGGGTAGACTATAAAACAATAAAAGACAGTTATAAACATTTTGTTTTATGGTTTTGACCCGGCAGATTTGGACAATGAAGTACAAAAAAACGGAACAGTTAATAACAAAAGTTTGTAAATAGTTGTAGTGAATTCAATTGTATGTGTTGTGGTTAAGTGAACAGTGTATGTAGGTAGCTAATTGGTAACAATAATAATATTAATATTTTGCGATTTAATAAATATCAGAATTAATTTTGAAAACCGTAATTGACTAATTGTAATTGCTTGGTAGCTATGTAGTTTGTGTTTTCAATAATTGGTATTTTAATTTAATTAAAACAATTTGATATGTTTTAAATATTTTGATTGATTATTTAAATGTTATATAATTAAATTTTCTGAGGAATCTAAATTATTTTTACGAGATTTGTGAATTTGGTAATTAAATGATAAATTGTTTGATTTAAACTAACATTTGTGTTGAATGTTTCAGAGGTGAGGGGAAAGTATTAGGGTGAATATGTTTAGTGTATGTCATTTTAAATGGACTGTAAGTATAAAAATTTTATAGTACGAATCAAGTATAATAAAAAATGTTTACAGGTATAACTCAGATGAAAAGATTGTAATTCAATAATGAGATGATTTGAAATAGTTGTGAAATAAAAATGATGATTAAAAAATTTAATAATAACTGAAAGATGATATATAATAATTATTAATAATAAATTTGAAAATTTTTGTGTGTGGATCAGGGGGTGGCGCAGATGAGCCACGAATTTAAATTTATAACATAAAAATTGATAACTCTAATTTTGATCTAATAAAAACGTTTATATTCTGCTCAAATAATTATATGCTCATACATTCACTATAAGGTGTTCATTCTATGTTTTAAATGTAATATTTTATTGTAGTAGGATAGATATAAGAGTTGATAGAAAGTATATGTTTTATATAATTTGTGTATTTTTTAAACTAAGCAAATAACTAAACCGACTGGCAGGCGGTTAACATAAATTATCAGAATCAGAAAAAGGGGAAACAAGGAGGTTATAAGTAAGTAGTGATAAGCGTATGTATTTCATGTAATTTGCTAAAATTTTGAGATGCGTTTTCACTTTATGAAGAATATAGCTGATCAGCAATAAAATGTCAATGTTATATTGGTTGTAAATGTTCCAGGTAATTAATGTTTAATGTAATGTTTTAATGTATTACAGATGCTATTTAAAGTAATGAGAAAAGTAATTTGATGTCGTAAGATTTTAAATGAATTGTCAGAAATAATAAAAGATAGTTTTTGGGGTGATGAGTATTTTGTGGGACATGTCGATCAGTCCAAGTTGAATTTAAAGTTAAAATGGTAGTAGAGAGAAAAATAATGTTGTTTTGAATTAATGTAATGTTGTTGAGAAGTATGGATGTTGACACAGTAGTTATGGAGAATATATGTGGAGTATTGAGGGATATATTGATGTTTATAATTGATGATGTTATTTTGTTGTAGTTGAAGTAAGGTAATAAGAGTGAGATTTTGGGGATGGCAATTTGTAATAGGGGGTAGTGTAATGTGGGAGTCCGCAACAACATAATGGTTTGGACGGGAAGGGACCGATTTAGTGGGAAGGGGTTGCCTTAGGGAGAATCCAGGAACCAACATATTGGGAAATGAGCTTTCTGGGGGGGGGGACACGTATCCTAAGTACAAAGGGTTAGAGAGTATTTTTTTTATATATATAGAGCGAAGGTGGCGATTTGAGTTTAATGATAAGTTGGGGTTAGAGAGTGTTTTGATAGATATTTTGATAGAGAGGGGTGTCCTGTTAGTTAAAGTTGAGGAGTATTAGAGTCAGAGGGGTAAAGATTATAAGTGTAAGCCTACCAAGTGATAAATTAAATTGTTATAAGTATTTAAAATCACCCACAGTAAGGGAGAATAAGATTGTCAAATAAAGAAAGAGATTTGTAACAAGAAAATATAAAATTTTTTAATTGAAACCCCGTGACAATTTGTGATAGAATTTGGAAATGTAAAGTCGTAAAGTTTATTTGAATAATTTAAATGTCAATTTGATTATTATTTATAATAATATTTTGTTATCTTAAAAGTTCTATTTTATTATGTTTTGTGTTTTAAGCGAGAATTTTACAGAGGGTAAATGTATTTTCAGATAGACACAAATGTTTGTACATAACGTCTGTAGGTCAAGGTTTTTGAACTTGACCTAGTTTTGATCAGCTGATGGGTGAGGTCAGATACTAAACATCTTTCGCAAGGAAGTTAATCCAACTTTTGTTTTTAACTGGTTTAAATAATTTCAATATGAAAAGAAAAATATTTTAAGAAAGTTAATTTTTTTTTTGGATTTTGAGATTTTTTTTTGAAATTTTGAATTTAAAATTTTCATTGAAAAAAAAATTTTTTTTTTTATTTTGCGCCTGCCAGATAATGGATAATTTTAAACTGTGATTATTTGATTGTTTGTGTGCTAGCCATGTTTATTATTATTGATTTATTTTATTGAATTATATTGTTAGACTCTAGGTGTAATCACATGTTAGGTTAAGGATGTTCTTAATTATAAGAAATGTTTAAATCGATTTATTTTAAAGAAAAAACAAAAACCAATGAAGAGAATAAGTCAAAATAGATACCAAATTTGTGATTTGATTTTAAATGGAAACAACCAGTGAGTTGTAATTTAAACAAATATTTAAAGAATTTTTCAATTTATAATATGTAATGTGAGTGTGTGTGAGCCCAGTATCTGCTAGAGGCAGCCCAGCTTGCATATGAGGGGAAACATATCGGTGGAGGATCTGACATAATCTAAGCCAGGGATTGAGGATTGTTGGGGTAGCATGATAGAAGGCGAGGTGCGCCGTGGTGCGTGTCTGTTCGATTTTTCGGTGTTGGGATCTTGCACAGAGAAGTCCAGTGATCTCGTTCAGATACGTCCATAATCGCCGAGCCAGGGGGGTCGTTTACCCATGCAGTGTAAGAACAAAAGGGGGTTGTTGGCACCAGTTCCTCACCGGTCCTCTTAGGGGTTTTATCAATGAGATTTCTTCTGTTTTGGACAGAAGACTTCTCATTGAGGGGGTATTGTAACGGTCCAAATTTGTGGGTATTTGTATTTTTATTTTATCTCATTTTCGGGGTTTCATAAAAAATATTGTGCAAGTTTTAATTCCATAGTGAGAGAACACGTGGCAAATAGAACAGTTTATAACCAAGGCAGCAACGCAATATTACGTTGCGAAATCAGTTGAGGTATGCAGCCTCCCTAGGTTTCTAAGAACTTTGCTTGTGTATGATCATGCGCCCGTATGCACGAGACGGGTATACGCGTGGACCCACGCGGTCAGGAAACGCCAAGATGGTGAAAAAATATATTTGCTGTCTCGTCTCCTTGTGACTGAGCTGAAGGAAGTGTAGCTAAGTCACCGCCCCTTTTGGTGACATCAAGCCAGAAGTGCCTAAATATCGTCGGCACACACTACAGAAAAGACCACTATATATCATGCACAGGGTCGCTCAACTGCAACAACTCAACTATGAGCGACGACAAAATCCGTTGGCTGTGGACATCAACTTCCGCCCGCTTGAAAAAGACGCTTGGGCAGTTCGTCGCTGATCGTGTCTGGCCAGACACCGCCCTAACAGGGCTCCTCAGATTTTTCACGTTTTCAGTCTCAAAAAACTCTATTTTGTGAACTATTATGCGGCAGTGAAACCAACAGTGATCAATTAGCAACAACCGTGAAATCCGGAACTCATCACGAAGTAAATAATGAAGAAAACGAACAGTGCGAACTAAACCCGCGTGCCGGCTGGGGAGGGGTATTTTTTATATTGTTAGATTCAATGGGTTAAATTAATAAATCAGGGTAACGGGGGTTTTTTAAGAATGTGAGAGTGAGTGAAAGGCAGGCTGGGCTACCTACAATAGGCGTAAGTAAGATAATTTAAGTGTACCATTATAAGATGTATGCACCATAGTAACAAAATTTTGAAAACCATGTCAGAAATTTATTGGAAAAATAGCTTTTAACGTTGCAACAATTGACAATTAAAAAACCATAAGTTCTCTTCAAAAAATGTGTCGAGTTAGTTATTTCGATAACCTTTAACACAGGTTTGCATCTGACGTACATGTGATCGAATACTGGACCCGGATATATGAAACTTTGCAGGTAGGTGAAAATAAACTGTATTTTTGTATTTTATATATTTAAAAGTGTATTTAACTTAACAATGGTGGCGCCCGTGACAGGAACGAATTTAATAAATTAATTAATTAAATTCCACACCTACGAAGATGCAAACGTGTGTTGTTAGGTTAGCGGAATAAAATAAAAAGTGCGTCATTCACACAAAATTGGTTATATAGTATATCACATATTGATTATATTATATGTACGCACAAGTATCAATTATAAAAAGTAAGAATGGCAGATAACGAAATTAACATAAATGAAACGACGAGTGTCGGAATTTTTGACGAGTCAAACATGAGTAATTTTGAGACACATTCGACTCCAAGTGCGAGTCAGAATAAAACAGAAATAAATGTAACAGATCAAAGCAATGTAACTGAAGATTCGGGGATTCAAGTAACCCCGAAATTAGATAGGGAAAATAAAATTAATAATCAAGAAGTCAGCTTCACTGACAAAAATGTAGCAGCACAATCTACTCCAACGACGACACGAATTAAACAGTTGTCGATGGACGATATGTTCAGTCTGATAAAAACAATGTCCGAAAATATAAGTAGTGATCTAAATGAATTGAAAAAACAAAATAAAGAACAGAAAAGTGATTCTGACGCTAAGTTCAATATTCAGAATGACAAATTAGACAGACAAAGTAGGGATATTAATGAATTAAAAAATGAGATCCAAGAAATGCATAAATGTTTTGAAAATAATAATGAACTAATAAGAACTAGTTTGAGTAAATTAGAGCAGAGTAGTGAGCGAATGGGAATAGTTGTAATAAATCCAGATAAAGATAATACGAATGAAAATTATAATGACAAAGAGTTAACAAATGATAATGATAACGTTGAAAATAATGAGAATAATAATATTGAGAATAGTAATGTATTTGAAGAGTTAATATCAGACAGTGATACGGTGAAAATAAATAATGAAAGTACTGATGAGTTTGTAGAATGTGATAATGAAATGTTAATGTGTGTGTATGAGTTAGAGAGAGAGAGGAAAGATAGTATAGTGGTAGAAGGGGGGCAGAGGGTAAATTTTCCCCTTATTATTTATGATGATGATTTAATGTGTTCACAAGTATTGTTTAATAAGGGCAAGAGTCCCGTGTTGGTAGGAGATTTGAAGTGTTTATTTTTGTTGTATAATTTTGTACCCTCTGTCTGGAATAATTTTGAGAGTGCGATTTGGTGTTATGAGGAGAGAGATTTAAATAGAGAATTGTATGTTAATAAAGAAACAGAATTATATGAATTGAATAGAGAGTATGATGAATGGAGAGAAAGGTTAGGAGTATATTTAACAATAATGTTTTAATTGATAATACCAAAGTAAATAACCCGATAATGAATATAATTACTGAGGGAGACTTAACAAAAATACTTAACGTTGACTTGTTTAATGATTATTTTGGTGAAATGAATGAATTTGGTTTTTATGGTTATAACATACAAGACAGTAATTTGTGTGTTAATGAAATTGAACAATGCTATACAAAACCAAGATTGATCTGGGACGATGGAGGGTAGACTATAAAACAATAAAAGACAGTTATAAACATTTTGTTTTATGGTTTTGACCCGGCAGATTTGGACAATGAAGTGCAAAAAAACGGAACAGTTAATAACAAAAGTTTGTAAATAGTTGTAGTGAATTCAATTGTATGTGTTGTGGTTAAGTGAACAGTGTATGTAGGTAGCTAATTGGTAACAATAATAATATTAATATTTTGCGATTTAATAAATATCAGAATTAATTTTGAAAACCGTAATTGACTAATTGTAATTGCTTGGTAGCTATGTAGTTTGTGTTTTCAATAATTGGTATTTTAATTTAATTAAAACAATTTGATATGTTTTAAATATTTTGATTGATTATTTAAATGTTATATAATTAAATTTTCTGAGGAATCTAAATTATTTTTACGAGATTTGTGAATTTGGTAATTAAATGATAAATTGTTTGATTTAAACTAACATTTGTGTTGAATGTTTCAGAGGTGAGGGGAAAGTATTAGGGTGAATATGTTTAGTGTATGTCATTTTAAATTGACTGTAAGTATAAAAATTTTATAGTACGAATCAAGTATAATAAAAAATGTTTACAGGTATAACTCAGATGAAAAGATTGTAATTCAATAATGAGATGATTTGAAATAGTTGTGAAATAAAAATGATGATTAAAAAATTTAATAATAACTGAAAGATGATATATAATAATTATTAATAATAAATTTGAAAATTTTTGTGTGTGGATCAGGGGGTGGCGCAGATGAGCCACGAATTTAAATTTATAACATAAAAATTGATAACTCTAATTTTGATCTATTAAAAACGTTTATATTCCGCTCAAATAATTATATGCTCATACATTCACTATAAGGTGTTCATTCTATGTTTTAAATGTAATATTTTATTGTAGTAGGATAGATATAAGAGTTGATAGAAAGTATATGTTTTATATAATTTGTGTATTTTTTAAACTAAGCAAATAACTAAACCGACTGGCAGGCGGTTAACATAAATTATCAGAATCAGAAAAAGGGGAAACAAGGAGGTTATAAGTAAGTAGTGATAAGCGTATGTATTTCATGTAATTTGCTAAAATTTTGAGATGCGTTTTCACTTTATGAAGAATATAGCTGATCAGCAATAAAATGTCAATGTTATATTGGTTGTAAATGTTCCAGGTAATTAATGTTTAATGTAATGTTTTAATGTATTACAGATGCTATTTAAAGTAATGAGAAAAGTAATTTGATGTCGTAAGATTTTAAATGAATTGTCAGAAATAATAAAAGATAGTTTTTGGGGTGATGAGTATTTTGTGGGACATGTCGATCAGTCCAAGTTGAATTTAAAGTTAAAATGGTAGTAGAGAGAAAAATAATGTTGTTTTGAATTAATGTAATGTTGTTGAGAAGTATGGATGTTGACACAGTAGTTATGGAGAATATATGTGGAGTATTGAGGGATATATTGATGTTTATAATTGATGATGTTATTTTGTTGTAGTTGAAGTAAGGTAATAAGAGTGAGATTTTGGGGATGGCAATTTGTAATAGGGGGTAGTGTAATGTGGGAGTCCGCAACAACATAATGGTTTGGACGGGAAGGGACCGATTTAGTGGGAAGGGGTTGCCTTAGGGAGAATCCAGGAACCAACATAAAGGGAAATGAGCTTTCTTGGGGGGGGGGGTGGAACACGTATCCTAAGTACAAAGGGTTAGAGAGTATTTTTTTTATATATATAGAGCGAAGGTGGCGATTTGAGTTTAATGATAAGTTGGGGTTAGAGAGTGTTTTGATAGATATTTTGATAGAGAGGGGTGTCCTGTTAGTTAAAGTTGAGGAGTATTAGAGTCAGAGGGGTAAAGATTATAAGTGTAAGCCTACCAAGTGATAAATTAAATTGTTATAAGTATTTAAAATCACCCACAGTAAGGGAGAATAAGATTGTCAAATAAAGAAAGAGATTTGTAACAAGAAAATATAAAATTTTTTAATTGAAACCCCGTGACAATTTGTGATAGAATTTGGAAATGTAAAGTCGTAAAGTTTATTTGAATAATTTAAATGTCAATTTGATTATTATTTATAATAATATTTTGTTATCTTAAAAGTTCTATTTTATTATGTTTTGTGTTTTAAGCGAGAATTTTACAGAGGGTAAATGTATTTTCAGATAGACACAAATGTTTGTACATAACGTCTGTAGGTCAAGGTTTTTGAACTTGACCTAGTTTTGATCAGCTGATGGGTGAGGTCAGATACTAAACATCTTTCGCAAGGAAGTTAATCCAACTTTTGTTTTTAACTGGTTTAAATAATTTCAATATGAAAAGAAAAATATTTTAAGAAAGTTAATTTTTTTTTTGGATTTTGAGATTTTTTTTTGAAATTTTGAATTTAAAATTTTCATTGAAAAAAAATTTTTTTTTTTTATTTTGCGCCTGCCAGATAATGGATAATTTTAAACTGTGATTATTTGATTGTTTGTGTGCTAGCCATGTTTATTATTATTGATTTATTTTATTGAATTATATTGTTAGACTCTAGGTGTAATCACATGTTAGGTTAAGGATGTTCTTAATTATAAGAAATGTTTAAATCGATTTATTTTAAAGAAAAAACAAAAACCAATGAAGAGAATAAGTCAAAATAGATACCAAATTTGTGATTTGATTTTAAATGGAAACAACCAGTGAGTTGTAATTTAAACAAATATTTAAAGAATTTTTCAATTTATAATATGTAATGTGAGTGTGTGTGAGCCCAGTATCTGCTAGAGGCAGCCCAGCTTGCATATGAGGGGAAACATATCGGTGGAGGATCTGACATAATCTAAGCCAGGGATTGAGGATTGTTGGGGTAGCATGATAGAAGGCGAGGTGCGCCGTGGTGCGTGTCTGTTCGATTTTTCGGTGTTGGGATCTTGCACAGAGAAGTCCAGTGATCTCGTTCAGATACGTCCATAATCGCCGAGCCAGGGGGGTCGTTTACCCATGCAGTGTAAGAACAAAAGGGGGTTGTTGGCACCAGTTCCTCACCGGTCCTCTTAGGGGTTTTATCAATGAGATTTCTTCTGTTTTGGACAGAAGACTTCTCATTGAGGGGGTATTGTAACGGTCCAAATTTGTGGGTATTTGTATTTTTATTTTATCTCATTTTCGGGGTTTCATAAAAAATATTGTGCAAGTTTTAATTCCATAGTGACAGAACACGTGGCAAATAGAACAGTTTATAACCAAGGCAGCAACGCAATATTACGTTGCGAAATCAGTTGAGGTATGCAGCCTCCCTAGGTTTCTAAGAACTTTGATTGTGTATGATCATGCGCCCGTATGCACGAGACGGGTATACGCGTGGACCCACGCGGTCAGGAAACGCCAAGATGGTGAAAAAATATATTTGCTGTCTCGTCTCCTTGTGACTGAGCTGAAGGAAGTGTAGCTAAGTCACCGCCCCTTTTGGTGACATCAAGCCAGAAGTGCCTAAATATCGTCGGCACACACTACAGAAAAGACCACTATATATCATGCACAGGGTCGCTCAACTGCAACAACTCAACTATGAGCGACGACAAAATCCGTTGGCTGTGGACATCAACTTCCGCCCGCTTGAAAAAGACGCTTGGGCAGTTCGTCGCTGATCGTGTCTGGCCAGACACCGCCCTAACAGGGCTCCTCAGATTTTTCACGTTTTCAGTCTCAAAAAACTCTATTTTGTGAACTATTATGCGGCAGTGAAACCAACAGTGATCAATTAGCAACAACCGTGAAATCCGGAACTCATCACGAAGTAAATAATGAAGAAAACGAACAGTGCGAACTAAACCCGCGTGCCGGCTGGGGAGGGGTATTTTTTATATTGTTAGATTCAATGGGTTAAATTAATAAATCAGGGTAACGGGGGTTTTTTAAGAATGTGAGAGTGAGTGAAAGGCAGGCTGGGCTACCTACAATAGGCGTAAGTAAGATAATTTAAGTGTACCATTATAAGATGTATGCACCATAGTAACAAAATTTTGAAAACCATGTCAGAAATTTATTGGAAAAATAGCTTTTAACGTTGCAACAATTGACAATTAAAAAACCATAAGTTCTCTTCAAAAAATGTGTCGAGTTAGTTATTTCGATAACCTTTAACACAGGTTTGCATCTGACGTACATGTGATCGAATACTGGACCCGGATATATGAAACTTTGCAGGTAGGTGAAAATAAACTGTATTTTTGTATTTTATATATTTAAAAGTGTATTTAACTTAACAATGGTGGCGCCCGTGACAGGAACGAATTTAATAAATTAATTAATTAAATTCCACACCTACGAAGATGCAAACGTGTGTTGTTAGGTTAGCGGAATAAAATAAAAAGTGCGTCATTCACACAAAATTGGTTATATAGTATATCACATATTGATTATATTATATGTACGCACAAGTATCAATTATAAAAAGTAAGAATGGCAGATAACGAAATTAACATAAATGAAACGACGAGTGTCGGAATTTTTGACGAGTCAAACATGAGTAATTTTGAGACACATTCGACTCCAAGTGCGAGTCAGAATAAAACAGAAATAAATGTAACAGATCAAAGCAATGTAACTGAAGATTCGGGGATTCAAGTAACCCCGAAATTAGATAGGGAAAATAAAATTAATAATCAAGAAGTCAGCTTCACTGACAAAAATGTAGCAGCACAATCTACTCCAACGACGACACGAATTAAACAGTTGTCGATGGACGATATGTTCAGTCTGATAAAAACAATGTCCGAAAATATAAGTAGTGATCTAAATGAATTGAAAAAACAAAATAAAGAACAGAAAAGTGATTCTGACGCTAAGTTCAATATTCAGAATGACAAATTAGACAGACAAAGTAGGGATATTAATGAATTAAAAAATGAGATCCAAGAAATGCATAAATGTTTTGAAAATAATAATGAACTAATAAGAACTAGTTTGAGTAAATTAGAGCAGAGTAGTGAGCGAATGGGAATAGTTGTAATAAATCCAGATAAAGATAATACGAATGAAAATTATAATGACAAAGAGTTAACAAATGATAATGATAACGTTGAAAATAATGAGAATAATAATATTGAGAATAGTAATGTATTTGAAGAGTTAATATCAGACAGTGATAAGGTGAAAATAAATAATGAAAGTACTGATGAGTTTGTAGAATGTGATAATGAAATGTTAATGTGTGTGTATGAGTTAGAGAGAGAGAGGAAAGATAGTATAGTGGTAGAAGGGGGGCAGAGGGTAAATTTTCCCCTTATTATTTATGATGATGATTTAATGTGTTCACAAGTATTGTTTAATAAGGGCAAGAGTCCCGTGTTGGTAGGAGATTTGAAGTGTTTATTTTTGTTGTATAATTTTGTACCCTCTGTCTGGAATAATTTTGAGAGTGCGATTTGGTGTTATGAGGAGAGAGATTTAAATAGAGAATTGTATGTTAATAAAGAAACAGAATTATATGAATTGAATAGAGAGTATGATGAATGGAGAGAAATGTTAGGAGTATATTTAACAATAATGTTTTAATTGATAATACCAAAGTAAATAACCCGATAATGAATATAATTACTGAGGGAGACTTAACAAAAATACTTAACGTTGACTTGTTTAATGATTATTTTGGTGAAATGAATGAATTTGGTTTTTATGGTTATAACATACAAGACAGTAATTTGTGTGTTAATGAAATTGAACAATGCTATACAAAACCAAGATTGATCTGGGACGATGGAGGGTAGACTATAAAACAATAAAAGACAGTTATAAACATTTTGTTTTATGGTTTTGACCCGGCAGATTTGGACAATGAAGTGCAAAAAAACGGAACAGTTAATAACAAAAGTTTGTAAATAGTTGTAGTGAATTCAATTGTATGTGTTGTGGTTAAGTGAACAGTGTATGTAGGTAGCTAATTGGTAACAATAATAATATTAATATTTTGCGATTTAATAAATATCAGAATTAATTTTGAAAACCGTAATTGACTAATTGTAATTGCTTGGTAGCTATGTAGTTTGTGTTTTCAATAATTGGTATTTTAATTTAATTAAAACAATTTGATATGTTTTAAATATTTTGATTGATTATTTAAATGTTATATAATTAAATTTTCTGAGGAATCTAAATTATTTTTACGAGATTTGTGAATTTGGTAATTAAATGATAAATTGTTTGATTTAAACTAACATTTGTGTTGAATGTTTCAGAGGTGAGGGGAAAGTATTAGGGTGAATATGTTTAGTGTATGTCATTTTAAATTGACTGTAAGTATAAAAATTTTATAGTACGAATCAAGTATAATAAAAAATGTTTACAGGTATAACTCAGATGAAAAGATTGTAATTCAATAATGAGATGATTTGAAATAGTTGTGAAATAAAAATGATGATTAAAAAATTTAATAATAACTGAAAGATGATATATAATAATTATTAATAATAAATTTGAAAATTTTTGTGTGTGGATCAGGGGGTGGCGCAGATGAGCCACGAATTTAAATTTATAACATAAAAATTGATAACTCTAATTTTGATCTAATAAAAACGTTTATATTCTGCTCAAATAATTATATGCTCATACATTCACTATAAGGTGTTCATTCTATGTTTTAAATGTAATATTTTATTGTAGTAGGATAGATATAAGAGTTGATAGAAAGTATATGTTTTATATAATTTGTGTATTTTTTAAACTAAGCAAATAACTAAACCGACTGGCAGGCGGTTAACATAAATTATCAGAATCAGAAAAAGGGGAAACAAGGAGGTTATAAGTAAGTAGTGATAAGCGTATGTATTTCATGTAATATGCTAAAATTTTGAGATGCGTTTTCACTTTATGAAGAATATAGCTGATCAGCAATAAAATGTCAATGTTATATTGGTTGTAAATGTTCCAGGTAATTAATGTTTAATGTAATGTTTTAATGTATTACAGATGCTATTTAAAGTAATGAGAAAAGTAATTTGATGTCGTAAGATTTTAAATGAATTGTCAGAAATAATAAAAGATAGTTTTTGGAGTGATGAGTATTTTGTGGGACATGTCGATCAGTCCAAGTTGAATTTAAAGTTAAAATGGTAGTAGAGAGAAAAATAATGTTGTTTTGAATTAATGTAATGTTGTTGAGAAGTATGGATGTTGACACAGTAGTTATGGAGAATATATGTGGAGTATTGAGGGATATATTGATGTTTATAATTGATGATGTTATTTTGTTGTAGTTGAAGTAAGGTAATAAGAGTGAGATTTTGGGGATGGCAATTTGTAATAGGGGGTAGTGTAATGTGGGAGTCCGCAACAACATAATGGTTTGGACGGGAAGGGACCGATTTAGTGGGAAGGGGTTGCCTTAGGGAGAATCCAGGAACCAACATAAAGGGAAATGAGCTTTCTTGGGGGGGGGGTGGAACACGTATCCTAAGTACAAAGGGTTAGAGAGTATTTTTTTTATATATATAGAGCGAAGGTGGCGATTTGAGTTTAATGATAAGTTGGGGTTAGAGAGTGTTTTGATAGATATTTTGATAGAGAGGGGTGTCCTGTTAGTTAAAGTTGAGGAGTATTAGAGTCAGAGGGGTAAAGATTATAAGTGTAAGCCTACCAAGTGATAAATTAAATTGTTATAAGTATTTAAAATCACCCACAGTAAGGGAGAATAAGATTGTCAAATAAAGAAAGAGATTTGTAACAAGAAAATATAAAATTTTTTAATTGAAACCCCGTGACAATTTGTGATAGAATTTGGAAATGTAAAGTCGTAAAGTTTATTTGAATAATTTAAATGTCAATTTGATTATTATTTATAATAATATTTTGTTATCTTAAAAGTTCTATTTTATTATGTTTTGTGTTTTAAGCGAGAATTTTACAGAGGGTAAATGTATTTTCAGATAGACACAAATGTTTGTACATAACGTCTGTAGGTCAAGGTTTTTGAACTTGACCTAGTTTTGATCAGCTGATGGGTGAGGTCAGATACTAAACATCTTTCGCAAGGAAGTTAATCCAACTTTTGTTTTTAACTGGTTTAAATAATTTCAATATGAAAAGAAAAATATTTTAAGAAAGTTAATTTTTTTTTTGGATTTTGAGATTTTTTTTTGAAATTTTGAATTTAAAATTTTCATTGAAAAAAAATTTTTTTTTTTTATTTTGCGCCTGCCAGATAATGGATAATTTTAAACTGTGATTATTTGATTGTTTGTGTGCTAGCCATGTTTATTATTATTGATTTATTTTATTGAATTATATTGTTAGACTCTAGGTGTAATCACATGTTAGGTTAAGGATGTTCTTAATTATAAGAAATGTTTAAATCGATTTATTTTAAAGAAAAAACAAAAACCAATGAAGAGAATAAGTCAAAATAGATACCAAATTTGTGATTTGATTTTAAATGGAAACAACCAGTGAGTTGTAATTTAAACAAATATTTAAAGAATTTTTCAATTTATAATATGTAATGTGAGTGTGTGTGAGCCCAGTATCTGCTAGAGGCAGCCCAGCTTGCATATGAGGGGAAACATATCGGTGGAGGATCTGACATAATCTAAGCCAGGGATTGAGGATTGTTGGGGTAGCATTATAGAAGGCGAGGTGCGCCGTGGTGCGTGTCTGTTCGATTTTTCGGTGTTGGGATCTTGCACAGAGAAGTCCAGTGATCTCGTTCAGATACGTCCATAATCGCCGAGCCAGGGGGGTCGTTTACCCATGCAGTGTAAGAACAAAAGGGGGTTGTTGGCACCAGTTCCTCACCGGTCCTCTTAGGGGTTTTATCAATGAGATTTCTTCTGTTTTGGACAGAAGACTTCTCATTGAGGGGGTATTGTAACGGTCCAAATTTGTGGGTATTTGTATTTTTATTTTATCTCATTTTCGGGGTTTCATAAAAAATATTGTGCAAGTTTTAATTCCATAGTGACAGAACACGTGGCAAATAGAACAGTTTATAACCAAGGCAGCAACGCAATATTACGTTGCGAAATCAGTTGAGGAATGCAGCCTCCCTAGGTTTCTAAGAACTTTGCTTGTGTATGATCATGCGCCCGTATGCACGAGACGGGTATACGCGTGGACCCACGCGGTCAGGAAACGCCAAGATGGTGAAAAAATATATTTGCTGTCTCGTCTCCTTGTGACTGAGCTGAAGGAAGTGTAGCTAAGTCACCGCCCCTTTTGGTGACATCAAGCCAGAAGTGCCTAAATATCGTCGGCACACACTACAGAAAAGACCACTATATATCATGCACAGGGTCGCTCACTGCAACAACTCAACTATGAGCGACGACAGAATCCGTTGGCTGTGGACATCAACTTCCGCCCGCTTGAAAAAGACGCTTGGGCAGTTCGTCGCTGATCGTGTCTGGCCAGACACCGCCCTAACAGGGCTCCTCAGATTTTTCACGTTTTCAGTCTCAAAAAACTCTATTTTGTGAACTATTATGCGGCAGTGAAACCAACAGTGATCAATTAGCAACAACCGTGAAATCCGGAACTCATCACGAAGTAAATAATGAAGAAAACGAACAGTGCGAACTAAACCCGCGTGCCGGCTGGGGAGGGGTATTTTTTATATTGTTAGATTCAATGGGTTAAATTAATAAATCAGGGTAACGGGGGTTTTTTAAGAATGTGAGAGTGAGTGAAAGGCAGGCTGGGCTACCTACAATAGGCGTAAGTAAGATAATTTAAGTGTACCATTATAAGATGTATGCACCATAGTAACAAAATTTTGAAAACCATGTCAGAAATTTATTGGAAAAATAGCTTTTAACGTTGCAACAATTGACAATTAAAAAACCATAAGTTGTCTTCAAAAAATGTGTCGAGTTAGTTATTTCGATAACCTTTAACACAGGTTTGCATCTGACGTACATGTGATCGAATACTGGACCCGGATATATGAAACTTTGCAGGTAGGTGAAAATAAACTGTATTTTTGTATTTTATATATTTAAAAGTGTATTTAACTTAACAATGGTGGCGCCCGTGACAGGAACGAATTTAATAAATTAATTAATTAAATTCCACACCTACGAAGATGCAAACGTGTGTTGTTAGGTTAGCGGAATAAAATAAAAAGTGCGTCATTCACACAAAATTGGTTATATAGTATATCACATATTGATTATGTTATATGTACGCACAAGTATCAATTATAAAAAGTAAGAATGGCAGATAACGAAATTAACATAAATGAAACGACGAGTGTCGGAATTTTTGACGAGTCAAACATGAGTAATTTTGAGACACATTCGACTCCAAGTGCGAGTCAGAATAAAACAGAAATAAATGTAACAGATCAAAGCAATGTAACTGAAGATTCGGGGATTCAAGTAACCCCGAAATTAGATAGGGAAAATAAAATTAATAATCAAGAAGTCAGCTTCACTGACAAAAATGTAGCAGCACAATCTACTCCAACGACGACACGAATTAAACAGTTGTCGATGGACGATATGTTCAGTCTGATAAAAACAATGTCCGAAAATATAAGTAGTGATCTAAATGAATTGAAAAAACAAAATAAAGAACAGAAATGTGATTCTGACGCTAAGTTCAATATTCAGAATGACAAATTAGACAGACAAAGTAGGGATATTAATGAATTAAAAAATGAGATCCAAGAAATGCATAAATGTTTTGAAAATAATAATGAACTAATAAGAACTAGTTTGAGTAAATGAGAGCAGAGTAGTGAGCGAATGGGAATAGTTATAATAAATCCAGATAAAGATAATACGAATGAAAATTATAATGACAAAGAGTTAACAAATGATAATGATAACGTTGAAAATAATGAGAATAATAATATTGAGAATAGTAATGTATTTGAAGAGTTAATATCAGACTGTGATACGGTGAAAATAAATAATGAAAGTACTGATGAGTTTGTAGAATGTGATAATGAAATGTTAATGTGTGTGTGTATGAGTTAGAGAGAGAGAGGAAAGATAGTATAGTGGTAGAAGGGGGGCAGAGGGTAAATTTTCCCCTTATTATTTATGATGATGATTTAATGTGTTCACAAGTATTGTTTAATAAGAGCAAGAGTCCCGTGTTGGTAGGAGATTTGAAGTGTTTATTTTTGTTGTATAATTTTGTACCCTCTGTCTGGAATAATTTTGAGAGTGCGATTTGGTGTTATGAGGAGAGAGATTTAAATAGAGAATTGTATGTTAATAAAGAAACAGAATTATATGAATTGAATAGAGAGTATGATGAATGGAGAGAAAGGTTAGGAGTATATTTAACAATAATGTTTTAATTGATAATACCAAAGTAAATAACCCGATAATGAATATAATTACTGAGGGAGACTTAACAAAAATACTTAACGTTGACTTGTTTAATGATTATTTTGGTGAAATGAATGAATTTGGTTTTTATGGTTAAAACATACAAGACAGTAATTTGTGTGTTAATGAAATTGAACAATGCTATACAAAACCAAGATTGATCTGGGACGATGGAGGGTAGACTATAAAACAATAAAAGACAGTTATAAACATTTTGTTTTATGGTTTTGACCCGGCAGATTTGGACAATGAAGTGCAAAAAAACGGAACAGTTAATAACAAAAGTTTGTAAATAGTTGTAGTGAATTCAATTGTATGTGTTGTGGTTAAGTGAACAGTGTATGTAGGTAGCTAATTGGTAACAATAATAATATTAATATTTTGCGATTTAATAAATATCAGAATTAATTTTGAAAACCGTAATTGACTAATTGTAATTGCTTGGTAGCTATGTAGTTTGTGTTTTCAATAATTGGTATTTTAATTTAATTAAAACAATTTGATATGTTTTAAATATTTTGATTGATTATTTAAATGTTATATAATTAAATTTTCTGAGGAATCTAAATTATTTTTACGAGATTTGTGAATTTGGTAATTAAATGATAAATTGTTTGATTTAAACTAACATTTGTGTTGAATGTTTCAGAGGTGAGGGGAAAGTATTAGGGTGAATATGTTTAGTGTATGTCATTTTAAATGGACTGTAAGTATAAAAATTTTATAGTACGAATCAAGTATAATAAAAAATGTTTACAGGTATAACTCAGATGAAAAGATTGTAATTCAATAATGAGATGATTTGAAATAGTTGTGAAATAAAAATGATGATTAAAAAATTTAATAATAACTGAAAGATGATATATAATAATTATTAATAATAAATTTGAAAATTTTTGTGTGTGGATCAGGGGGTGGCGCAGATGAGCCACGAATTTAAATTTATAACATAAAAATTGATAACTCTAATTTTGATCTAATAAAAACGTTTATATTCTGCTCAAATAATTATATGCTCATACATTCACTATAAGGTGTTCATTCTATGTTTTAAATGTAATATTTTATTGTAGTAGGATAGATATAAGAGTTGATAGAAAGTATATGTTTTATATAATTTGTGTATTTTTTAAACTAAGCAAATAACTAAACCGACTGGCAGGCGGTTAACATAAATTATCAGAATCAGAAAAAGGGGAAACAAGGAGGTTATAAGTAAGTAGTGATAAGCGTATGTATTTCATGTAATTTGCTAAAATTTTGAGATGCGTTTTCACTTTATGAAGAATATAGCTGATCAGCAATAAAATGTCAATGTTATATTGGTTGTAAATGTTCCAGGTAATTAATGTTTAATGTAATGTTTTAATGTATTACAGATGCTATTTAAAGTAATGAGAAAAGTAATTTGATGTCGTAAGATTTTAAATGAATTGTCAGAAATAATAAAAGATAGTTTTTGGGGTGATGAGTATTTTGTGGGACATGTCGATCAGTCCAAGTTGAATTTAAAGTTAAAATGGTAGTAGAGAGAAAAATAATGTTGTTTTGAATTAATGTAATGTTGTTGAGAAGTATGGATGTTGACACAGTAGTTATGGAGAATATATGTGGAGTATTGAGGGATATATTGATGTTTATAATTGATGATGTTATTTTGTTGTAGTTGAAGTAAGGTAATAAGAGTGAGATTTTGGGGATGGCAATTTGTAATAGGGGGTAGTGTAATGTGGGAGTCCGCAACAACATAATGGTTTGGACGGGAAGGGACCGATTTAGTGGGAAGGGGTTGCCTTAGGGAGAATCCAGGAACCAACATAAAGGGAAATGAGCTTTCTTGGGGGGGGGGTGGAACACGTATCCTAAGTACAAAGGGTTAGAGAGTATTTTTTTTATATATATAGAGCGAAGGTGGCGATTTGAGTTTAATGATAAGTTGGGGTTAGAGAGTGTTTTGATAGATATTTTGATAGAGAGGGGTGTCCTGTTAGTTAAAGTTGAGGAGTATTAGAGTCAGAGGGGTAAAGATTATAAGTGTAAGCCTACCAAGTGATAAATTAAATTGTTATAAGTATTTAAAATCACCCACAGTAAGGGAGAATAAGATTGTCAAATAAAGAAAGAGATTTGTAACAAGAAAATATAAAATTTTTTAATTGAAACCCCGTGACAATTTGTGATAGAATTTGGAAATGTAAAGTCGTAAAGTTTATTTGAATAATTTAAATGTCAATTTGATTATTATTTATAATAATATTTTGTTATCTTAAAAGTTCTATTTTATTATGTTTTGTGTTTTAAGCGAGAATTTTACAGAGGGTAAATGTATTTTCAGATAGACACAAATGTTTGTACATAACGTCTGTAGGTCAAGGTTTTTGAATTTGACCTAGTTTTGATCAGCTGATGGGTGAGGTCAGATACTAAACATCTTTCGCAAGGAAGTTAATCCAACTTTTGTTTTTAACTGGTTTAAATAATTTCAATATGAAAAGAAAAATATTTTAAGAAAGTTAATTTTTTTTTTGGATTTTGAGATTTTTTTTTGAAATTTTGAATTTAAAATTTTCATTGAAAAAAAATTTTTTTTTTTTATTTTGCGCCTGCCAGATAATGGATAATTTTAAACTGTGATTATTTGATTGTTTGTGTGCTAGCCATGTTTATTATTATTGATTTATTTTATTGAATTATATTGTTAGACTCTAGGTGTAATCACATGTTAGGTTAAGGATGTTCTTAATTATAAGAAATGTTTAAATCGATTTATTTTAAAGAAAAAACAAAAACCAATGAAGAGAATAAGTCAAAATAGATACCAAATTTGTGATTTGATTTTAAATGGAAACAACCAGTGAGTTGTAATTTAAACAAATATTTAAAGAATTTTTCAATTTATAATATGTAATGTGAGTGTGTGTGAGCCCAGTATCTGCTAGAGGCAGCCCAGCTTGCATATGAGGGGAAACATATCGGTGGAGGATCTGACATAATCTAAGCCAGGGATTGAGGATTGTTGGGGTAGCATTATAGAAGGCGAAGTGCGCCGTGGTGCGTGTCTGTTCGATTTTTCGGTTTTGGGATCTTGCACAGAGAAGTCCAGTGATCTCGTTCAGATACGTCCATAATCGCCGAGCCAGGGGGGTCGTTTACCCATGCAGTGTAAGAACAAAAGGGGGTTGTTGGCACCAGTTCCTCACCGGTCCTCTTAGGGGTTTTATCAATGAGATTTCTTCTGTTTTGGACAGAAGACTTCTCATTGAGGGGGTATTGTAACGGTCCAAATTTGTGGGTATTTGTATTTTTATTTTATCTCATTTTCGGGGTTTCATAAAAAATATTGTGCAAGTTTTAATTCCATAGTGACAGAACACGTGGCAAATAGAACAGTTTATAACCAAGGCAGCAACGCAATATTACGTTGCGAAATCAGTTGAGGAATGCAGCCTCCCTAGGTTTCTAAGAACTTTGCTTGTGTATGATCATGCGCCCGTATGCACGAGACGGGTATACGCGTGGACCCACGCGGTCAGGAAACGCCAAGATGGTGAAAAAATATATTTGCTGTCTCGTCTCCTTGTGACTGAGCTGAAGGAAGTGTAGCTAAGTCACCGCCCCTTTTGGTGACATCAAGCCAGAAGTGCCTAAATATCGTCGGCACACACTACAGAAAAGACCACTATATATCATGCACAGGGTCGCTCAACTGCAACAACTCAACTATGAGCGACGACAGAATCCGTTGGCTGTGGACATCAACTTCCGCCCGCTTGAAAAAGACGCTTGGGCAGTTCGTCGCTGATCGTGTCTGGCCAGACACCGCCCTAACAGGGCTCCTCAGATTTTTCACGTTTTCAGTCTCAAAAAACTCTATTTTGTGAACTATTATGCGGCAGTGAAACCAACAGTGATCAATTAGCAACAACCGTGAAATCCGGAACTCATCACGAAGTAAATAATGAAGAAAACGAACAGTGCGAACTAAACCCGCGTGCCGGCTGGGGAGGGGTATTTTTTATATTGTTAGATTCAATGGGTTAAATTAATAAATCAGGGTAACGGGGGTTTTTTAAGAATGTGAGAGTGAGTGAAAGGCAGGCTGGGCTACCTACAATAGGCGTAAGTAAGATAATTTAAGTGTACCATTATAAGATGTATGCACCATAGTAACAAAATTTTGAAAACCATGTCAGAAATTTATTGGAAAAATAGCTTTTAACGTTGCAACAATTGACAATTAAAAAACCATAAGTTGTCTTCAAAAAATGTGTCGAGTTAGTTATTTCGATAACCTTTAACACAGGTTTGCATCTGACGTACATGTGATCGAATACTGGACCCGGATATATGAAACTTTGCAGGTAGGTGAAAATAAACTGTATTTTTGTATTTTATATATTTAAAAGTGTATTTAACTTAACAATGGTGGCGCCCGTGACAGGAACGAATTTAATAAATTAATTAATTAAATTCCACACCTACGAAGATGCAAACGTGTGTTGTTAGGTTAGCGGAATAAAATAAAAAGTGCGTCATTCACACAAAATTGGTTATATAGTATATCACATATTGATTATGTTATATGTACGCACAAGTATCAATTATAAAAAGTAAGAATGGCAGATAACGAAATTAACATAAATGAAACGACGAGTGTCGGAATTTTTGACGAGTCAAACATGAGTAATTTTGAGACACATTCGACTCCAAGTGCGAGTCAGAATAAAACAGAAATAAATGTAACAGATCAAAGCAATGTAACTGAAGATTCGGGGATTCAAGTAACCCCGAAATTAGATAGGGAAAATAAAATTAATAATCAAGAAGTCAGCTTCACTGACAAAAATGTAGCAGCACAATCTACTCCAACGACGACACGAATTAAACAGTTGTCGATGGACGATATGTTCAGTCTGATAAAAACAATGTCCGAAAATATAAGTAGTGATCTAAATGAATTGAAAAAACAAAATAAAGAACAGAAATGTGATTCTGACGCTAAGTTCAATATTCAGAATGACAAATTAGACAGACAAAGTAGGGATATTAATGAATTAAAAAATGAGATCCAAGAAATGCATAAATGTTTTGAAAATAATAATGAACTAATAAGAACTAGTTTGAGTAAATGAGAGCAGAGTAGTGAGCGAATGGGAATAGTTATAATAAATCCAGATAAAGATAATACGAATGAAAATTATAATGACAAAGAGTTAACAAATGATAATGATAACGTTGAAAATAATGAGAATAATAATATTGAGAATAGTAATGTATTTGAAGAGTTAATATCAGACTGTGATACGGTGAAAATAAATAATGAAAGTACTGATGAGTTTGTAGAATGTGATAATGAAATGTTAATGTGTGTGTGTATGAGTTAGAGAGAGAGAGGAAAGATAGTATAGTGGTAGAAGGGGGGCAGAGGGTAAATTTTCCCCTTATTATTTATGATGATGATTTAATGTGTTCACAAGTATTGTTTAATAAGGGCAAGAGTCCCGTGTTGGTAGGAGATTTGAAGTGTTTATTTTTGTTGTATAATTTTGTACCCTCTGTCTGGAATAATTTTGAGAGTGCGATTTGGTGTTATGAGGAGAGAGATTTAAATAGAGAATTGTATGTTAATAAAGAAACAGAATTATATGAATTGAATAGAGAGTATGATGAATGGAGAGAAATGTTAGGAGTATATTTAACAATAATGTTTTAATTGATAATACCAAAGTAAATAACCCGATAATGAATATAATTACTGAGGGAGACTTAACAAAAATACTTAACGTTGACTTGTTTAATGATTATTTTGGTGAAATGAATGAATTTGGTTTTTATGGTTGTAACATACAAGACAGTAATTTGTGTGTTAATGAAATTGAACAATGCTATACAAAACCAAGATTGATCTGGGACGATGGAGGGTAGACTATAAAACAATAAAAGACAGTTATAAACATTTTGTTTTATGGTTTTGACCCGGCAGATTTGGACAATGAAGTGCAAAAAAACGGAACAGTTAATAACAAAAGTTTGTAAATAGTTGTAGTGAATTCAATTGTATGTGTTGTGGTTAAGTGAACAGTGTATGTAGGTAGCTAATTGGTAACAATAATAATATTAATATTTTGCGATTTAATAAATATCAGAATTAATTTTGAAAACCGTAATTGACTAATTGTAATTGCTTGGTAGCTATGTAGTTTGTGTTTTCAATAATTGGTATTTTAATTTAATTAAAACAATTTGATATGTTTTAAATATTTTGATTGATTATTTAAATGTTATATAATTAAATTTTCTGAGGAATCTAAATTATTTTTACGAGATTTGTGAATTTGGTAATTAAATGATAAATTGTTTGATTTAAACTAACATTTGTGTTGAATGTTTCAGAGGTGAGGGGAAAGTATGAGGGTGAATATGTTTAGTGTATGTCATTTTAAATGGACTGTAAGTATAAAAATTTTATAGTACGAATCAAGTATAATAAAAAATGTTTACAGGTATAACTCAGATGAAAAGATTGTAATTCAATAATGACATGATTTGAAATAGTTGTGAAATAAAAATGATGATTAAAAAATTTAATAATAACTGAAAGATGATATATAATAATTATTAATAATAAATTTGAAAATTTTTGTGTGTGGATCAGGGGGTGGCGCAGATGAGCCACGAATTTAAATTTATAACATAAAAATTGATAACTCTAATTTTGATCTAATAAAAACGTTTATATTCTGCTCAAATAATTATATGCTCATACATTCACTATAAGGTGTTCATTCTATGTTTTAAATGTAATATTTTATTGTAGTAGGATAGATATAAGAGTTGATAGAAAGTATATGTTTTATATAATTTGTGTATTTTTTAAACTAAGCAAATAACTAAACCGACTGGCAGGCGGTTAACATAAATTATCAGAATCAGAAAAAGGGGAAACAAGGAGGTTATAAGTAAGTAGTGATAAGCGTATGTATTTCATGTAATTTGCTAAAATTTTGAGATGCGTTTTCACTTTATGAAGAATATAGCTGATCAGCAATAAAATGTCAATGTTATATTGGTTGTAAATGTTCCAGGTAATTAATGTTTAATGTAATGTTTTAATGTATTACAGATGCTATTTAAAGTAATGAGAAAAGTAATTTGATGTCGTAAGATTTTAAATGAATTGTCAGAAATAATAAAAGATAGTTTTTGGGGTGATGAGTATTTTGTGGGACATGTCGATCAGTCCAAGTTGAATTTAAAGTTAAAATGGTAGTAGAGAGAAAAATAATGTTGTTTTGAATTAATGTAATGTTGTTGAGAAGTATGGATGTTGACACAGTAGTTATGGAGAATATATGTGGAGTATTGAGGGATATATTGATGTTTATAATTGATGATGTTATTTTGTTGTAGTTGAAGTAAGGTAATAAGAGTGAGATTTTGGGGATGGCAATTTGTAATAGGGGGTAGTGTAATGTGGGAGTCCGCAACAACATAATGGTTTGGACGGGAAGGGACCGATTTAGTGGGAAGGGGTTGCCTTAGGGAGAATCCAGGAACCAACATAAAGGGAAATGAGCTTTCTTGGGGGGGGGGTGGAACACGTATCCTAAGTACAAAGGGTTAGAGAGTATTTTTTTTATATATATAGAGCGAAGGTGGCGATTTGAGTTTAATGATAAGTTGGGGTTAGAGAGTGTTTTGATAGATATTTTGATAGAGAGGGGTGTCCTGTTAGTTAAAGTTGAGGAGTATTAGAGTCAGAGGGGTAAAGATTATAAGTGTAAGCCTACCAAGTGATAAATTAAATTGTTATAAGTATTTAAAATCACCCACAGTAAGGGAGAATAAGATTGTCAAATAAAGAAAGAGATTTGTAACAAGAAAATATAAAATTTTTTAATTGAAACCCCGTGACAATTTGTGATAGAATTTGGAAATATAAATTCGTAAAGTTTATTTGAATAATTTAAATGTCAATTTGATTATTATTTATAATAATATTTTGTTATCTTAAAAGTTTTATTTTATTATGTTTTGTGTTTTAAGCGAGAATTTTACAGATGGTAAATGTATTTTCAGATAGAACTTGTACATAACATCTGTAGGTCAAAGTTTTTGATCTTGACCTAGTTTTGATCAGCTGATGGGTGAGGTCAGATACTAAACATCTTTCGCAAGGAAGTTAATCCAACTTTTGTTTTTAACTGGTTTAAATAATTTCAATATGAACAGAAAAATATTTTAAGAAAGTTAATTTTTTTTTTTGAATTTGAGATTTTTTTTTTTGAAATTTTGTTTTTAAAATTTTCTTTGAAAAAAAAAATTTTTTTTTTATTTTGCGCCTGCCAGATAATGGATAATTTTAAACTGTGATTATTTGATTGTTTGTGTGCTAGCCATGTTTATTATTATTGATTTATTTTATTGAATTATATTGTTAGACTCTAGGTGTAATCACATGTTAGGTTAAGGATGTTCTTAATTATAAGAAATGTTTAAATCGATTTATTTTAAAGAAAAAACAAAAACCAATGAAGAGAATAAGTCAAAATAGATACCAAATTTGTGATTTGATTTTAAATGGAAACAACCAGTGAGTTGTAATTTAAACAAATATTTAAAGAATTTTTCAATTTATAATATGTAATGTGAGTGTGTGTGAGCCCAGTATCTGCTAGAGGCAGCCCAGCTTGCATATGAGGGGAAACATATCGGTGGAGGATCTGACATAATCTAAGCCAGGGATTGAGGATTGTTGGGGTAGCATGATAGAAGGCGAGGTGCGCCGTGGTGCGTGTCTGTTCGATTTTTCGGTGTTGGGATCTTGCACAGAGAAGTCCAGTGATCTCGTTCAGATACGTCCATAATCGCCGAGCCAGGGGGGTCGTTTACCCATGCAGTGTAAGAACAAAAGGGGGTTGTTGGCACCAGTTCCTCACCGGTCCTCTTAGGGGTTTTATCAATGAGATTTCTTCTGTTTTGGACAGAAGACTTCTCATTGAGGGGGTATTGTAACGGTCCAAATTTGTGGGTATTTGTATTTTTATTTTATCTCATTTTCGGGGTTTCATAAAAAATATTGTGCAAGTTTTAACTCCATAGTGACAGAACACGTGGCAAATAGAACAGTTTATAACCAAGGCAGCAACGCAATATTACGTTGCGAAATCAGTTGAGGAATGCAGCCTCCCTAGGTTTCTAAGAACTTTGCTTGTGTATGATCATGCGCCCGTATGCACGAGACGGGTATACGCGTGGACCCACGCGGTCAGGAAACGCCAAGATGGTGAAAAAATATATTTGCTGTCTCGTCTCCTTGTGACTGAGCTGAAGGAAGTGTAGCTAAGTCACCGCCCCTTTTGGTGACATCAAGCCAGAAGTGCCTAAATATCGTCGGCACACACTACAGAAAAGACCACTATATATCATGCACAGGGTCGCTCAACTGCAACAACTCAACTATGAGCGACGACAGAATCCGTTGGCTGTGGACATCAACTTCCGCCCGCTTGAAAAAGACGCTTGGGCAGTTCGTCGCTGATCGTGTCTGGCCAGACACCGCCCTAACAGGGCTCCTCAGATTTTTCACGTTTTCAGTCTCAAAAAACTCTATTTTGTGAACTATTATGCGGCAGTGAAACCAACAGTGATCAATTAGCAACAACCGTGAAATCCGGAACTCATCACGAAGTAAATAATGAAGAAAACGAACAGTGCGAACTAAACCCGCGTGCCGGCTGGGGAGGGGTATTTTTTATATTGTTAGATTCAATGGGTTAAATTAATAAATCAGGGTAACGGGGGTTTTTTAAGAATGTGAGAGTGAGTGAAAGGCAGGCTGGGCTACCTACAATAGGCGTAAGTAAGATAATTTAAGTGTACCATTATAAGATGTATGCACCATAGTAACAAAATTTTGAAAACCATGTCAGAAATTTATTGGAAAAATAGCTTTTAACGTTGCAACAATTGACAATTAAAAAACCATAAGTTGTCTTCAAAAAATGTGTCGAGTTAGTTATTTCGATAACCTTTAACACAGGTTTGCATCTGACGTACATGTGATCGAATACTGGACCCGGATATATGAAACTTTGCAGGTAGGTGAAAATAAACTGTATTTTTGTATTTTATATATTTAAAAGTGTATTTAACTTAACAATGGTGGCGCCCGTGACAGGAACGAATTTAATAAATTAATTAATTAAATTCCACACCTACGAAGATGCAAACGTGTGTTGTTAGGTTAGCGGAATAAAATAAAAAGTGCGTCATTCACACAAAATTGGTTATATAGTATATCACATATTGATTATGTTATATGTACGCACAAGTATCAATTATAAAAAGTAAGAATGGCAGATAACGAAATTAACATAAATGAAACGACGAGTGTCGGAATTTTTGACGAGTCAAACATGAGTAATTTTGAGACACATTCGACTCCAAGTGCGAGTCAGAATAAAACAGAAATAAATGTAACAGATCAAAGCAATGTAACTGAAGATTCGGGGATTCAAGTAACCCCGAAATTAGATAGGGAAAATAAAATTAATAATCAAGAAGTCAGCTTCACTGACAAAAATGTAGCAGCACAATCTACTCCAACGACGACACGAATTAAACAGTTGTCGATGGACGATATGTTCAGTCTGATAAAAACAATGTCCGAAAATATAAGTAGTGATCTAAATGAATTGAAAAAACAAAATAAAGAACAGAAATGTGATTCTGACGCTAAGTTCAATATTCAGAATGACAAATTAGACAGACAAAGTAGGGATATTAATGAATTAAAAAATGAGATCCAAGAAATGCATAAATGTTTTGAAAATAATAATGAACTAATAAGAACTAGTTTGAGTAAATGAGAGCAGAGTAGTGAGCGAATGGGAATAGTTATAATAAATCCAGATAAAGATAATACGAATGAAAATTATAATGACAAAGAGTTAACAAATGATAATGATAACGTTGAAAATAATGAGAATAATAATATTGAGAATAGTAATGTATTTGAAGAGTTAATATCAGACTGTGATACGGTGAAAATAAATAATGAAAGTACTGATGAGTGTGTAGAATGTGATAATGAAATGTTAATGTGTGTGTGTATGAGTTAGAGAGAGAGAGGAAAGATAGTATAGTGGTAGAAGGGGGGCAGAGGGTAAATTTTCCCCTTATTATTTATGATGATGATTTAATGTGTTCACAAGTATTGTTTAATAAGGGCAAGAGTCCCGTGTTGGTAGGAGATTTGAAGTGTTTATTTTTGTTGTATAATTTTGTACCCTCTGTCTGGAATAATTTTGAGAGTGCGATTTGGTGTTATGAGGAGAGAGATTTAAATAGAGAATTGTATGTTAATAAAGAAACAGAATTATATGAATTGAATAGAGAGTATGATGAATGGAGAGAAAGGTTAGGAGTATATTTAACAATAACGTTTTAATTGATAATACCAAAGTAAATAACCCGATAATGAATATAATTACTGAGGGAGACTTAACAAAAATACTTAACGTTGACTTGTTTAATGATTATTTTGGTGAAATGAATGAATTTGGTTTTTATGGTTGTAACATACAAGACAGTAATTTGTGTGTTAATGAAATTGAACAATGCTATACAAAACCAAGATTGATCTGGGACGATGGAGGGTAGACTATAAAACAATAAAAGACAGTTATAAACATTTTGTTTTATGGTTTTGACCCGGCAGATTTGGACAATGAAGTGCAAAAAAACGGAACAGTTAATAACAAAAGTTTGTAAATAGTTGTAGTGAATTCAATTGTATGTGTTGTGGTTAAGTGAACAGTGTATGTAGGTAGCTAATTGGTAACAATAATAATATTAATATTTTGCGATTTAATAAATATCAGAATTAATTTTGAAAACCGTAATTGACTAATTGTAATTGCTTGGTAGCTATGTAGTTTGTGTTTTCAATAATTGGTATTTTAATTTAATTAAAACCATTTGATATGTTTTAAATATTTTGATTGATTATTTAAATGTTATATAATTAAATTTTCTGAGGAATCTAAATTATTTTTACGAGATTTGTGAATTTGGTAATTAAATGATAAATTGTTTGATTTAAACTAACATTTGTGTTGAATGTTTCAGAGGTGAGGGGAAAGTATTAGGGTGAATATGTTTTGTGTATGTCATTTTAAATGGACTGTAAGTATAAAAATTTTATAGTACGAATCAAGTATAATAAAAAATGTTTACAGGTGTAACTCAGATGAAAAGATTGTAATTCAATAATGAGATGATTTGAAATAGTTGTGAAATAAAAATGATGATTAAAAAATTTAATAATAACTGAAAGATGATATATAATAATTATTAATAATAAATTTGAAAATTTTTGTGTGTGGATCAGGGGGTGGCGCAGATGAACCACGAATTTAAATTTATAACATAAAAATTGATAACTCTAATTTTGATCTAATAAAAACGTTTATATTCCGCTCAAATAATTATATGCTCATACATTCACTATAAGGTGTTCATTCTATGTTTTAAATGAAATATTTTATTGTAGTAGGATAGATATAAAAGTTGATAGAAAGTATATGTTTTATATAATTTGTGTATTTTTTAAACTAAGCAAATAACTAAACCGAATGGCAGGCGGTTAACATAAATTATCAGAATCAGAAAAAGGGGAAACAAGGAGGTTATAAGTAAGTAGTGATAAGCGTATGTATTTCATGTAATTTGCTAAAATTTTGAGATGTGTTTTCACTTTATGAAGAATATCAGCTGATCAGCAATAAAATGTCAATGTTATATTGGTTGTAAATGTTCCAGGTAATTAATGTTTAATGTAATGTTTTAATGTATTACAGATGCTATTTAAAGTAATGAGAAAAGTAATTTGATGTCGTAAGATTTTAAATAAATTGTCAGAAATAATAAAAGATAGTTTTTGGGGTGATGAGTATTTTGTGGGACATGTCGATCAGTCCAAGTTGAATTTAAAGTTAAAATGGTAGTAGAGAGAAAAATAATGTTGTTTTGAATTAATGTAATGTTGTTGAGAAGTATGGATGTTGACACAGTAGTTATGGAGAATATATGTGGAGTATTGAGGGATATATTGATGTTTATAATTGATGATGTTATTTTGTTGTAGTTGAAGTAAGGTAATAAGAGTGAGATTTTGGGGATGGCAATTTGTAATGGGGGTAGTGTAATGTGGGAGTCCGCAACAACATAATGGTTTGGACGGGAAGGGACCGATTTAGTGGGAAGGGGTTGCCTTAGGGAGAATCCAGGAACCAACATAATGGGAAATGAGCTTTCTGGGGGGGGGGTGGAACACGTATCCTAAGTACAAAGGGTTAGAGAGTATTTTTTTTTATATATAGAGCGAAGGTGGCGATTTGAGTTTAATGATAAGTTGGGGTTAGAGAGTGTTTTGATAGATATTTTGATAGAGAGGGGTGTCCTGTTAGTTAAAGTTGAGGAGTATTAGAGTCAGAGGGGTAAAGATTATAAGTGTAAGCCTACCAAGTGATAAATTAAATTGTTATAAGTATTTAAAATCACCCACAGTAAGGGAGAATAAGATTGTCAAATAAAGAAAGAGATTTGTAACAAGAAAATATAAAATTTTTTAATTGAAACCCCGTGACAATTTGTGATAGAATTTGGAAATGTAAAGTCGTAAAGTTTATTTGAATAATTTAAATGTCAATTTGATTATTATTTATAATAATATTTTGTTATCTTAAAAGTTCTATTTTATTATGTTTTGTGTTTTAAGCGAGAATTTTACAGATGGTAAATGTATTTTCAGATAGACACAAATGTTTGTACATAACGTCTGTAGGTCAAGGTTTTTGAACTTGACCTAGTTTTGATCAGCTGATGGGTGAGGTCAGATACTAAACATCTTTCGCAAGGAAGTTAATCCAACTTTTGTTTTTAACTGGTTTAAATAATTTCAATATGAAAAGAAAAATATTTTAAGAAAGTTAATTTTTTTTTGGATTTTGAGATTTTTTTTTTGAAATTTTGAATTTAAAATTTTCATTGAAAAAAAATTTTTTTTTTTATTTTGCGCCTGCCAGATAATGGATAATTTTAAACTGTGATTATTTGATTGTTTGTGTGCTAGCCATGTTTATTATTATTGATTTATTTTATTGAATTATATTGTTAGACTCTAAATGTAATCACATGTTAGGTTAAGGATGGTCTTAATTATAAGAAATGTTTAAATCGATTTATTTTAAAGAAAAAACAAAAACCAATGAAGAGAATAAGTCAAAATAGATACCAAATTTGTGATTTGATTTTAAATGGAAACAACCAGTGAGTTGTAATTTAAACAAATATTTAAAGAATTTTTCAATTTATAATATGTAATGTGAGTGTGTGTGAGCCCAGTATCTGCTAGAGGCAGCCCAGCTTGCATATGAGGGGAAACATATCGGTGGAGGATCTGACATAATCTAAGCCAGGGATTGAGGATTGTTGGGGTAGCATGATAGAAGGCGAGGTGCGCCGTGGTGCGTGTCTGTTCGATTTTTCGGTGTTGGGATCTTGCACAGAGAAGTCCAGTGATCTCGTTCAGATACGTCCATAGTCGCCGAGCCAGGGGGGTCGTTTACCCATGCAGTGTAAGAACAAAAGGGGGTTGTTGGCACCAGTTCCTCACCGGTCCTCTTAGGGGTTTTATCAATGAGATTTCTTCTGTTTTGGACAGAAGACTTCTCATTGAGGGGGTATTGTAACGGTCCAAATTTGTGGGTATTTGTATTTTTATTTTATCTCATTTTCGGGGTTTCATAAAAAATATTGTGCAAGTTTTAATTCCATAGTGACAGAACACGTGGCAAATAGAACAGTTTATAACCAAGGCAGCAACGCAATATTACGTTGCGAAATCAGTTGAGGTATGCAGCCTCCCTAGGTATCTAAGAACTTTGCTTGTGTATGATCATGCGTCCGTATGCACGAGACGGGTATACGCGTGGACCCACGCGGTCAGGAAACGCCAAGATGGTGAAAAAATATATTTGCTGTCTCGTCTCCTTGACTGAGCTGAAGGAAGTGTAGCTAAGTCACCGCCCCTTTTGGTGACATCAAGCCAGAAGTGCCTAAATATCGTCGGCACACACTACAGAAAAGACCACTATATATCATGCACAGGGTCGCTCAACTGCAACAACTCAACTATGAGCGACGACAAAATCCGTTGGCTGTGGACATCAACTTCCGCCCGCTTGAAAAAGACGCTTGGGCAGTTCGTCGCTGATCGTGTCTGGCCAGACACCGCCCTAACAGGGCTCCTCAGATTTTTCACGTTTTCAGTCTCAAAAAACTCTATTTTGTGAACTATTATGCGGCAGTGAAACCAACAGTGATCAATTAGCAACAACCGTGAAATCTGGAACTCATCACGAAGTAAATAATGAAGAAAACGAACAGTGCGAACTAAAACCGCGT
This sequence comes from Magicicada septendecula, assembly GCA_034769895.1. Taxonomy (NCBI): domain Eukaryota; kingdom Metazoa; phylum Arthropoda; class Insecta; order Hemiptera; family Cicadidae; genus Magicicada; species Magicicada septendecula. The sequence goes on along the minus strand of CM068375.1, from coordinate 147,550,083 downwards.
GCCGGCTGGGGAGGGGTATTTTTTATATTGTTAGATTCAATGGGTTAAATTAATAAATCAGGGTAACGGGGTTTTTTTAAGAATGTGAGAGTGAGTGAAAGGCAGGCTGGGCTACCTACAATAGACGTAAGTAAGATAATTTAAGTGTACCATTATAAGATGTATGCACCATAGTAACAAAATTTTGAAAACCATGTCAGAAATTTATTGGAAAAATAGCTTTTAACGTTGCAACAATTGACAATTAAAAAACCATAAGTTCTCTTCAAAAAATGTGTCGAGTTAGTTATTTCGATAACCTTTAACACAGGTTTGCATCTGACGTACATGTGATCGAATACTGGACCCGGATATATGAAAATTTGCAGGTAGGTGAAAATAAACTGTATTTTTGTATTTTATATATTTAAAAGTGTATTTAACTTAACAATGGTGGCGCCCGTGACAGGAACGAATTTAATAAATTAATTAATTAAATTCCACACCTACGAAGATGCAAACGTGTGTTGTTAGGTTAGCGGAATAAAATAAAAAGTGCGTCATTCACACAAAATTGGTTATATAGTATATCACATATTGATTATATTATATGTACGCACAAGTATCAATTACAAAAAGTAAGAATGGCAGATAACGAAATTAACATAAATGAAACGACGAGTGTCGGAATTTTTGACTAGTCAAACATGAGTAATTTTGAGACACATTCGACTCCAAGTGCGAGTCAGAATAAAACAGAAATAAATGTAACAGATCAAAGCAATGTAACTGAAGATTCGGGGATTCAAGTAACCCCGAAATTAGATAGGGAAAATAAAATTAATAATCAAGAAGTCAGCTTCACTGACAAAAATGTAGCAGCACAATCTACTCCAACGACGACACGAATTAAACAGTTGTCGATGGACGATATGTTCAGTCTGATAAAAACAATGTCCGAAAATATAAGTAGTGATCTAAATGAATTGAAAAAACAAAATAAAGAACAGAAATGTGATTCTGACGCTAAGTTCAATATTCAGAATGACAAATTAGACAGACAAAGTAGGGATATTAATGAATTAAAAAATGAGATCCAAGAAATGCATAAATGTTTTGAAAATAATAATGAACTAATAAGAACTAGTTTGAGTAAATTAGAGCAGAGTAGTGAGCGAATGGGAATAGTTGTAATAAATCCAGATAAAGATAATACGAATGAAAATTATAATGACAAAGAGTTAACAAATGATAATGATAACGTTGAAAATAATGAGAATAATAATATTGAGAATAGTAATGTATTTGAAGAGTTAATATCAGACTGTGATACGGTGAAAATAAATAATGAAAGTACTGATGAGTTTGTAGAATGTGATAATGAAATGTTAATGTGTGTGTGTATGAGTTAGAGAGAGAGAGGAAAGATAGTATAGTGGTAGAAGGGGGGCAGAGGGTAAATTTTCCCCTTATTATTTATGATGATGATTTAATGTGCTCACAAGTATTGTTTAATAAGGGCAAGAGTCCCGTGTTGGTAGGAGATTTGAAGTGTTTATTTTTGTTGTATAATTTTGTACCCTCTGTCTGGAATAATTTTGAGAGTGTGATTTGGTGTTATGAGGAGAGAGATTTAAATAGAGAATTGTATGTTAATAAAGAAACAGAATTATATGAATTGAATAGAGAGTATGATGAATGGAGAGAAAGGTTAGGAGTATATTTAAACAATAATGTTTTAATTGATAATACCAAAGTAAATAACCCGATAATGAATATAATTACTGAGGGAGACTTAACAAAAATACTTAACGTTGACTTGTTTAATGATTATTTTGGTGAAATGAATGAATTTGGTTTTTATGGTTATAACATACAAGACAGTAATTTGTGTGTTAATGAAATTGAACAATGCTATACAAAACCAAGATTGATCTGGGACGATGGAGGGTAGACTATAAAACAATAAAAGACAGTTATAAACATTTTGTTTTATGATTTTGACCCGGCAGATTTGGACAATGAAGTGCAAAAAAACAGAACAGTTAATAACAAAACTTTGTAAATAGTTGTAGTGAATTCAATTGTATGTGTTGTGGTTAAGTGAACAGTGTATGTAGGTAGGTAATTGGTAACAATAATAATATTAATATTTTGCGATTTAATAAATATCAGAATTAATTTTGAAAACAGTAATTGACTAATTGTAATTGCTTGGTAGCTATGTAGTTTGTATTTTCAATAATTGGTATTTTAATTTAATTAAAACAATTAGATATGTGTTAAATATTTTGATTGATTATTTAAATGTTATATAATTAAATTTTCTGAGGAATCTAAATTATTTTTACGAGATTTGTGAATTTGGTAATTAAATGATAAATTGTTTGATTTAAACTAACATTTGTGTTGAATGATTCAGAGGTGAGGGGAAAGTATTAGGGTGAATATGTTTTGTGTATGTCATTTTAAATGGACTGTAAGTATAAAAATTTTATAGTACGAATCAAGTATAATAAAAAATGTTTATAGGTATAACTCAGATGAAAAGATTGTAATTCAATAATGAGATGATTTGAAATAGTTGTGAAATAAAAATGATGATTAAAAAATTTAATAATAACTGAAAGATGATATATAATAATTATTAATAATAAATTTGAAAATTTTTGTGTGTGGATCAGGGGGTGGCGCAGATGAACCACGAATTTAAATTTATAACATAAAAATTGATAACTCTTAATTTGATCTAATAAAAACGTTTATATTCCGCTCAAATAATTATATGCTCATACATTCACTATAAGGTGTTCATTCTATGTTTTAAATGAAATATTTTATTGTAGTAGGATAGATATAAAAGTTGATAGAAAGTATATGTTTTATATAATTTGTGTATTTTTTAAACTAAGCAAATAACTAAACCGAATGGCAGGCGGTTAACATAAATTATCAGAATCAGAAAAAGGGGAAACAAGGAGGTTATAAGTAAGTAGTGACAAACGTATGTATTTCATGTAATTTGCTAAAATTTTGAGATGTGTTTTCACTTTATGAAGAATATCAGCTGATCAGCAATAAAATGTCAATGTTATATTGGTTGTAAATGTTCCAGGTAATTAATGTTTAATGTAATGTTTTAATGTATTACAGATGCTATTTAAAGTAATGAGAAAAGTAATTTGATGTCGTAAGATTTTAAATAAATTGTCAGAAATAATAAAAGATAGTTTTTGGGGTGATGAGTATTTTGTGGGACATGTCGATCAGTCCAAGTTGAATTTAAAGTTAAAATGGTAGTAGAGAGAAAGATAATGTTGTTTTGAATTAATGTAATGTTGTTGAGAAGTATGGATGTTGACACAGTAGTTATGGAGAATATATGTGGAGTATTGAGGGATATATTGATGTTTATAATTGATGATGTTATTTTGTTGTAGTTGAAGTAAGGTAATAAGAGTGAGATTTTGGGGATGGCAATTTGTAATGGGGGTAGTGTAATGTGGGAGTCCGCAACAACATAATGGTTTGTTCGGGAAGGGACCGATTTAGTGGGAAGGGGTTGCCTTAGGGAGAATCCAGGAACCAACATAATGGGAAATGAGCTTTCTGGGGGGGGGGGACACGTATCCTAAGTACAAAGTGTTAGAGAGTATTTTTTTTTATATATAGAGCGAAGGTGGCGATTTGAGTTTAATGATAAGTTGGGGTTAGAGAGTGTTTTGATAGATATTTTGATAGAGAGGGGTGTCCTGTTAGTTAAAGTTGAGGAGTATTAGAGTCAGAGGGGTAAAGATTATAAGTGTAAGCCTACCAAGTGATAAATTAAATTGTTATAAGTATTTAAAATCACCCACAGTAAGGGAGAATAAGATTGTCAAATAAAGAAAGAGATTTGTAACAAGAAAATATAAAATTTTTTAATTGAAACCCCGTGACAATTTGTGATAGAATTTGGAAATGTAAAGTCGTAAAGTTTATTTGAATAATTTAAATGTCAATTTGATTATTATTTATAATAATATTTTGTTATCTTAAAAGTTCTATTTTATTATGTTTTGTGTTTTAAGCGAGAATTTTACAGAGGGTAAATGTATTTTCAGATAGACACAAATGTTTGTACATAACGTCTGTAGGTCAAGGTTTTTGAACTTGACCTAGTTTTGATCAGCTGATGGGTGAGGTCAGATACTAAACATCTTTCGCAAGGAAGTTAATCCAACTTTTGTTTTTAACTGGTTTAAATAATTTCAATATGAAAAGAAAAATATTTTAAGAAAGTTATTTTTTTTTTTGAATTTGAGATTTTTTTTGGAAATTTTGAATTTAAAATTTTCTTTGAACAAAAAAATTTTTTTTAATTTTGCGCCTGCCAGATAATGGATAATTGTAAACTGTGATTATTTGATTGTTTGTGTGCTAGCCATGTTTATTATTATTGATTTATTTTATTGAATTATATTGTTAGACTCTAGGTGTAATCACATGTTAGGTTAAGGATGTTCTTAATTATAAGAAATGTTTAAATCGATTTATTTTAAAGAAAAAACAAAAACCAATGAAGAGAATAAGTCAAAATAGATACCAAATTTGTGATTTGATTTTAAATGGAAACAACCAGTGAGTTGTAATTTAAACAAATATTTAAAGAATTTTTCAATTTATAATATGTAATGTGAGTGTGTGTGAGCCCAGTATCTGCTAGAGGCAGCCCAGCTTGCATATGAGGGGAAACATATCGGTGGAGGATCTGACATAATCTAAGCCAGGGATTGAGGATTGTTGGGGTAGCAGGATAGAAGGCGAGGTGCGCCGTGGTGCGTGTCTGTTCGATTTTTCGGTTTGGGATCTTGCACAGAGAAGTCCAGTGATCTCGTTCAGATACGTCCATAGTCGCCGAGCCAGGGGGGTCGTTTACCCATGCAGTGTAAGAACAAAAGGGGGTTGTTGGCACCAGTTCCTCACCGGTCCTCTTAGGGGTTTTATCAATGAGATTTCTTCTGTTTTGGACAGAAGACTTCTCATTGAGGGGGTATTGTAACGGTCCAAATTTGTGGGTATTTGTATTTTTATTTTATCTCATTTTCGGGGTTTCATAAAAAATATTGTGCAAGTTTTAATTCCATAGTGAGAGAACACGTGGCAAATAGAACAGTTTATAACCAAGGCAGCAACGCAATATTACGTTGCGAAATCAGTTGAGGTATGCAGCCTCCCTAGGTTTCTAAGAACTTTGCTTGTGTATGATCATGCGTCCGTATGCACGAGACGGGTATACGCGTGGACCCACGCGGTCAGGAAACGCCAAGATGGTGAAAAAATATATTTGCTGTCTCGTCTCCTTGACTGAGCTGAAGGAAGTGTAGCTAAGTCACCGCCCCTTTTGGTGACATCAAGCCAGAAGTGCCTAAATATCGTCGGCACACACTACAGAAAAGACCACTATATATCATGCACAGGGTCGCTCAACTGCAACAACTCAACTATGAGCGACGACAAAATCCGTTGGCTGTGGACATCAACTTCCGCCCGCTTGAAAAAGACGCTTGGGCAGTTCGTCGCTGATCGTGTCTGGCCAGACACCGCCCTAACAGGGCTCCTCAGATTTTGCACGTTTTCAGTCTCAAAAAACTCTATTTTGTGAACTATTATGCGGCAGTGAAACCAACAGTGATCAATTAGCAACAACCGTGAAATCCGGAACTCATCACGAAGTAAATAATGAAGAAAACGAACAGTGCGAACTAAAACCGCGTGCCGGCTGGGGAGGGGTATTTTTTATATTGTTAGATTCAATGGGTTAAATTAATAAATCAGGGTAACGGGGGTTTTTTAAGAATGTGAGAGTGAGTGAAAGGCCGGCTGGGCTACCTACAATAGACGTAAGTAAGATAATTTAATTGTACCATTATAAGATGTATGCACCATAGTAACAAAATTTTGAAAACCATGTCAGAAATTTATTGGAAAAATAGCTTTTAACGTTGCAACAATTGACAATTAAAAAACCATAAGTTCTCTTCAAAAAATGTGTCGAGTTAGTTATTTCGATAACCTTTAACACAGGTTTGCATCTGACGTACATGTGATCGAATACTGGACCCGGATATATGAAAATTTGCAGGTAGGTGAAAATAAACTGTATTTTTGTATTTTATATATTTAAAAGTGTATTTAACTTAACAATGGTGGCGCCCGTGACAGGAACGAATTTAATAAATTAATTAATTAAATTCCACACCTACGAAGATGCAAACGTGTGTTGTTAGGTTAGCGGAATAAAATAAAAAGTGCGTCATTCACACAAAATTGGTTATATAGTATATCACATATTGATTATATTATATGTACGCACAAGTATCAATTATAAAAAGTAAGAATGGCAGATAACGAAATTAACATAAATGAAACGACGAGTGTCGGAATTTTTGACGAGTCAAACATGAGTAATTTTGAGACACATTCGACTCCAAGTGCGAGTCAGAATAAAACAGAAATAAATGTAACAGATCAAAGCAATGTAACTGAAGATTCGGGGATTCAAGTAACCCCGAAATTAGATAAGGAAAATAAAATTAATAATGAAGAAGTCAGCTTCACTGACAAAAATGTAGCAGCACAATCTACTCCAACGACGACACGAATTAAACAGTTGTCGATGGACGATATGTTCAGTCTGATAAAAACAATGTCCGAAAATATAAGTAGTGATCTAAATGAATTGAAAAAACAAAATAAAGAACAGAAAAGTGATTCTGACGCTAAGTTCAATATTCAGAATGACAAATTAGACAGACAAAGTAGGGATATTAATGAATTAAAAAATGAGATCCAAGAAATGCATAAATGTTTTGAAAATAATAATGAACTAATAAGAACTAGTTTGAGTAAATTAGAGCAGAGTAGTGAGCGAATGGGAATAGTTGTAATAAATCCAGATAAAGTTAATACGAATGAAAATTATAATGACAAAGAGTTAACAAATGATAATGATAACGTTGAAAATAATGAGAATAATAATATTGAGAATACTAATGTATTTGAAGAGTTAATATCAGACAGTGATACGGTGAAAATAAATAATGAAAGTACTGATGAGTTTGTAGAATGTGATAATGAAATGTTAATGTGTGTGTGTATGAGTTAGAGAGAGAGAGGAAAGATAGTATAGTGGTAGAAGGGGGGCAGAGGGTAAATTTTCCCCTTATTATTTATGATGATGATTTAATGTGCTCACAAGTATTGTTTAATAAGGGCAAGAGTCCCGTGTTGGTAGGAGATTTGAAGTGTTTATTTTTGTTGTATAATTTTGTACCCTCTGTCTGGAATAATTTTGAGAGTGTGATTTGGTGTTATGAGGAGAGAGATTTAAATAGAGAATTGTATGTTAATAAAGAAACAGAACTATATGAATTGAATAGAGAGTATGATGAATGGAGAGAAAGGTTAGGAGTATATTTAAACAATAATGTTTTAATTGATAATACCAAAGTAAATAACCCGATAATGAATATAATTACTGAGGGAGACTTAACAAAAATACTTAACGTTGACTTGTTTAATGATTATTTTGGTGAAATGAATGAATTTGGTTTTTATGGTTATAACATACAAGACAGTAATTTGTGTGTTAATGAAATTGAACAATGCTATACAAAACCAAGATTGATCTGGGACGATGGAGGGTAGACTATAAAACAATAAAAGACAGTTATAAACATTTTGTTTTATGATTTTGACCCGGCAGATTTGGACAATGAAGTGCAAAAAAACAGAACAGTTAATAACAAAAGTTTGTAAATAGTTGTAGTGAATTCAATTGTATGTGTTGTGGTTAAGTGAACAGTGTATGTAGGTAGGTAATTGGTAACAATAATAATATTAATATTTTGCGATTTAATAAATATCAGAATTAATTTTGAAAACAGTAATTGACTAATTGTAATTGCTTGGTAGCTATGTAGTTTGTATTTTCAATAATTGGTATTTTAATTTAATTAAAACAATTAGATATGTTTTAAATATTTTGATTGATTATTTAAATGTTATATAATTAAATTTTCTGAGGAATCTAAATTATTTTTACGAGATTTGTGAATTTGGTAATTAAATGATAAATTGTTTGATTTAAACTAACATTTGTGTTGAATGATTCAGAGGTGAGGGGAAAGTATTAGGGTGAATATGTTTTGTGTATGTCATTTTAAATGGACTGTAAGTATAAAAATTTTATAGTACGAATCAAGTATAATAAAAAATGTTTACAGGTATAACTCAGATGAAAAGATTGTAATTCAATAATGAGATGATTTGAAATAGTTGTGAAATAAAAATGATGATTAAAAAATTTAATAATAACTGAAAGATGATATATAATAATTATTAATAATAAATTTGAAAATTTTTGTGTGTGGATCAGGGGGTGGCGCAGATGAACCACGAATTTAAATTTATAACATAAAAATTGATAACTCTAATTTTGATCTAATAAAAACGTTTATATTCCGCTCAAATAATTATATGCTCATACATTCACTATAAGGTGTTCATTCTATGTTTTAAATGAAATATTTTATTGTAGTAGGATAGATATAAAAGTTGATAGAAAGTATATGTTTTATATAATTTGTGTATTTTTTAAACTAAGCAAATAACTAAACCGAATGGCAGGCGGTTAACATAAATTATCAGAATCAGAAAAAGGGGAAACAAGGAGGTTATAAGTAAGTAGTGACAAACGTATGTATTTCATGTAATTTGCTAAAATTTTGAGATGTGTTTTCACTTTATGAAGAATATCAGCTGATCAGCAATAAAATGTCAATGTTATATTGGTTGTAAATGTTCCAGGTAATTAAAGTTTAATGTAATGTTTTAATGTATTACAGATGCTATTTAAAGTAATGAGAAAAGTAATTTGATGTCGTAAGATTTTAAATAAATTGTCAGAAATAATAAAAGATAGTTTTTGGGGTGATGAGTATTTTGTGGGACATGTCGATCAGTCCAAGTTGAATTTAAAGTTAAAATGGTAGTAGAGAGAAAGATAATGTTGTTTTGAATTAATGTAATGTTGTTGAGAAGTATGGATGTTGACACAGTAGTTATGGAGAATATATGTGGAGTATTGAGGGATATATTGATGTTTATAATTGATGATGTTATTTTGTTGTAGTTGAAGTAAGGTAATAAGAGTGAGATTTTGGGGATGGCAATTTGTAATGGGGGTAGTGTAATGTGGGAGTCCGCAACAACATAATGGTTTGGACGGGAAGGGACCGATTTAGTGGGAAGGGGTTGCCTTAAGGAGAATCCAGGAACCAACATAATGGGAAATGAGCTTTCTGGGGGGGGGTGGAACACGTATCCTAAGTACAAAGGGTTAGAGAGTATTTTTTTTTATATATAGAGCGAAGGTGGCGATTTGAGTTTAATGATAAGTTGGGGTTAGAGAGTGTTTTGATAGATATTTTGATAGAGAGGGGTGTCCTGTTAGTTAAAGTTGAGGAGTATTAGAGTCAGAGGGGTAAAGATTATAAGTGTAAGCCTACCAAGTGATAAATTAAATTGTTATAAGTATTTAAAATCACCCACAGTAAGGGAGAATAAGATTGTCAAATAAAGAAAGAGATTTGTAACAAGAAAATATAAAATTTTTTAATTGAAACCCCGTGACAATTTGTGATAGAATTTGGAAATGTAAAGTCGTAAAGTTTATTTGAATAATTTAAATGTCAATTTGATTATTATTTATAATAATATTTTGTTATCTTAAAAGTTCTATTTTATTATGTTTTGTGTTTTAAGCGAGAATTTTACAGAGGGTAAATGTATTTTCAGATAGACACAAATGTTTGTACATAACGTCTGTAGGTCAAGGTTTTTGAACTTGACCTAGTTTTGATCAGCTGATGGGTGAGGTCAGATACTAAACATCTTTCGCAAGGAAGTTAATCCAACTTTTGTTTTTAACTGGTTTAAATAATTTCAATATGAAAAGAAAAATATTTTAAGAAAGTTATTTTTTTTTTGAATTTGAGATTTTTTTTGGAAATTTTGAATTTAAAATTTTCTTTGAACAAAAAAATTTTTTTTTATTTTGCGCCTGCCAGATAATTGTAAACTGTGATTATTTGATTGTTTGTGTGCTAGCCATGTTTATTGTTATTGATTTATTTTATTGAATTATATTGTTAGACTCTAGGTGTAATCACATGTTAGGTTAAGGATGTTCTTAATTATAAGAAATGTTTAAATCGATTTATTTTAAAGAAAAAACAAAAACCAATGAAGAGAATAAGTCAAAATAGATACCAAATTTGTGATTTGATTTTAAATGGAAACAACCAGTGAGTTGTAATTTAAACAAATATTTAAAGAATTTTTCAATTTATAATATGTAATGTGAGTGTGTGTGAGCCCAGTATCTGCTAGAGGCAGCCCAGCTTGCATATGAGGGGAAACATATCGGTGGAGGATCTGACATAATCTAAGCCAGGGATTGAGGATTGTTGGGGTAGCAGGATAGAAGGCGAGGTGCGCCGTGGTGCGTGTCTGTTCGATTTTTCGGTTTGGGATCTTGCACAGAGAAGTCCAGTGATCTCGTTCAGATACGTCCATAGTCGCCGAGCCAGGGGGGTCGTTTACCCATGCAGTGTAAGAACAAAAGGGGGTTGTTGGCACCAGTTCCTCACCGGTCCTCTTAGGGGTTTTATCAATGAGATTTCTTCTGTTTTGGACAGAAGACTTCTCATTGAGGGGGTATTGTAACGGTCCAAATTTGTGGGTATTTGTATTTTTATTTTATCTCATTTTCGGGGTTTCATAAAAAATATTGTGCAAGTTTTAATTCCATAGTGAGAGAACACGTGGCAAATAGAACAGTTTATAACCAAGGCAGCAACGCAATATTACGTTGCGAAATCAGTTGAGGTATGCAGCCTCCCTAGGTTTCTAAGAACTTTGCTTGTGTATGATCATGCGTCCGTATGCACGAGACGGGTATACGCGTGGACCCACGCGGTCAGGAAACGCCAAGATGGTGAAAAAATATATTTGCTGTCTCGTCTCCTTGACTGAGCTGAAGGAAGTGTAGCTAAGTCACCGCCCCTTTTGGTGACATCAAGCCAGAAGTGCCTAAATATCGTCGGCACACACTACAGAAAAGACCACTATATATCATGCACAGGGTCGCTCAACTGCAACAACTCAACTATGAGCGACGACAAAATCCGTTGGCTGTGGACATCAACTTCCGCCCGCTTGAAAAAGACGCTTGGGCAGTTCGTCGCTGATCGTGTATGGCCAGACACCGCCCTAACAAGGCTCCTCAGATTTTTCACGTTTTCAGTCTCAAAAAACTCTATTTTGTGAACTATTATGCGGCAGTGAAACCAACAGTGATCAATTAGCAACAACCGTGAAATCCGGAACTCATCACGAAGTAAATAATGAAGAAAACGAACAGTGCGAACTAAAACCGCGTGCCGGCTGGGGAGGGGTATTTTTTATATTGTTAGATTCAATGGGTTAAATTAATAAATCAGGGTAACGGGGGTTTTTTAAGAATGTGAGAGTGAGTGAAAGGCAGGCTGGGCTACCTACAATAGACGTAAGTAAGATAATTTAAGTGTACCATTATAAGATGTATGCACCATAGTAACAAAATTTTGAAAACCATGTCAGAAATTTATTGGAAAAATAGCTTTTAACGTTGCAACAATTGACAATTAAAAAACCATAAGTTCTCTTCAAAAAATGTGTCGAGTTAGTTATTTCGATAACCTTTAACACAGGTTTGCATCTGACGTACATGTGATCGAATACTGGACCCGGATATATGAAAATTTGCAGGTAGGTGAAAATAAACTGTATTTTTGTATTTTATATATTTAAAAGTGTATTTAACTTAACAATGGTGGCGCCCGTGACAGGAACGAATTTAATAAATTAATTAATTAAATTCCACACCTACGAAGATGCAAACGTGTGTTGTTAGGTTAGCGGAATAAAATAAAAAGTGCGTCATTCACACAAAATTGGTTATATAGTATATCACATATTGATTATATTATATGTACGCACAAGTATCAATTATAAAAAGTAAGAATGGCAGATAACGAAATTAACATAAATGAAACGACGAGTGTCGGAATTTTTGACGAGTCAAACATGAGTAATTTTGAGACACATTCGACTCCAAGTGCGAGTCAGAATAAAACAGAAATAAATGTAACAGATCAAAGCAATGTAACTGAAGATTCGGGGATTCAAGTAACCCCGAAATTAGATAAGGAAAATAAAATTAATAATGAAGAAGTCAGCTTCACTGACAAAAATGTAGCAGCACAATCTACTCCAACGACGACACGAATTAAACAGTTGTCGATGGACGATATGTTCAGTCTGATAAAAACAATGTCCGAAAATATAAGTAGTGATCTAAATGAATTGAAAAAACAAAATAAAGAACAGAAAAGTGATTCTGACGCTAAGTTCAATATTCAGAATGACAAATTAGACAGACAAAGTAGGGATATTAATGAATTAAAAAATGAGATCCAAGAAATGCATAAATGTTTTGAAAATAATAATGAACTAATAAGAACTAGTTTGAGTAAATTAGAGCAGAGTAGTGAGCGAATGGGAATAGTTGTAATAAATCCAGATAAAGATAATACGAATGAAAATTATAATGACAAAGAGTTAACAAATGATAATGATAACGTTGAAAATAATGAGAATAATAATATTGAGAATAGTAATGTATTTGAAGAGTTAATATCAGACAGTGATACGGTGAAAATAAATAATGAAAGTACTGATGAGTTTGTAGAATGTGATAATGAAATGTTAATGTGTGTGTATGAGTTAGAGAGAGAGAGGAAAGATAGTATACTGGTAGAAGGGGGGCAGAGGGTAAATTTTCCCCTTATTATTTATGATGATGATTTAATGTGTTCACAAGTATTGTTTAATAAGGGCAAGAGTCCCGTGTTGGTAGGAGATTTGAAGTGTTTATTTTTGTTGTATAATTTTGTACCCTCTGTCTGGAATAATTTTGAGAGTGCGATTTGGTGTTATGAGGAGAGAGATTTAAATTGAGAATTGTATGTTAATAAAGAAACAGAATTATATGAATTGAATAGAGAGTATGATGAATGGAGAGAAAGGTTAGGAGTATATTTAACAATAATGTTTTAATTGATAATACCAAAGTAAATAACCCGATAATGAATATAATTACTGAGGGAGACTTAACAAAAATACTTAACGTTGACTTGTTTAATGATTATTTTGGTGAAATGAATGAATTTGGTTTTTATGGTTATAACATACAAGACAGTAATTTGTGTGTTAATGAAATTGAACAATGCTATACAAAACCAAGATTGATCTGGGACGATGGAGGGTAGACTATAAAACAATAAAAGACAGTTATAAACATTTTGTTTTATGGTTTGACCCGGCAGATTTGGACAATGAAGTGCAAAAAAACAGAACAGTTAATAACAAAAGTTTGTAAATAGTTGTAGTGAATTCAATTGTATGTGTTGTGGTTAAGTGAACAGTGTATGTAGGTAGGTAATTGGTAACAATAATAATATTAATATTTTGCGATTTAATAAATATCAGAATTAATTTTGAAAACAGTAATTGACTAATTGTATTTGCTTGGTAGCTATGTAGTTTGTATTTTCAATAATTGGCATTTTAATTTAATTAAAACAATTTGATATGTTTTAAATATTTTGATTGATTATTTAAATGTTATATAATTAAATTTTCTGAGGAATCTAAATTATTTTTACGAGATTTGTGAATTTGGTAATTAAATGATAAATTGTTTGATTTAAACTAACATTTGTGTTGAATGTTTCAGAGGTGAGGGGAAAGAATTAGGGTGAATATGTTTTGTGTATGTCATTTTAAATGGACTGTAAGTATAAAAATTTTATAGTACGAATCAAGTATAATAAAAAATGTTTACATGTATAACTCAGATGAAAAGATTGTAATTCAATAATGAGATGATTTGAAATAGTTGTGGAATAAAAATGATGATTAAAAAATTTAATAATAAATGAAAGATGATATATAATAATTATTAATAATAAATTTGAAAATTTTTGTGTGTGGATCAGGGGGTGGCGCAGATGAGCCACGAATTTAAATTTATAACATAAAAATTGATAACTCTAATTTTGATCTAATAAAAACGTTTATATTCCGCTCAAAAAATTATATGCTCATACATTCACTATAAGGTGTTCATTCTATGTTTTAAATGTAATATTTTATTGTAGTAGGATAGATATAAGAGTTGATAGAAAGTATATGTTTTATATAATTTGTGTATTTTTTAAACTAAGCAAATAACTAATCCGACTGGCAGGCGGTTAACATAAATTATCAGAATCAGAAAAAGGGGAAACAAGGAGGTTATAAGTAAGTAGTGACAAACGTATGTATTTCATGTAATTTGCTAAAATTTTGAGATGTGTTTTCACTTTATGAAGAATATCAGCTGATCAGCAATAAAATGTCAATGTTATATTGGTTGTAAATGTTCCAGGTAATTAATGTTTAATGTAATGTTTTAATGTATTACAGATGCTATTTAAAGTAATGAGAAAAGTAATTTGATGTGGTAAGATTTTAAATGAATTGTCAGAAATAATAAAAGATAGTTTTTGGGGTGATGAGTATTTTGTGGGACATGTCGGTCAGTCCAAGTTGAATTTAAAGTTAAAATGGTAGAAGAGAGAAAAATAATGTTGTTTTGAATTAATGTAATGTTGTTGAGAAGTATGGATGTTGACACAGTAGTTATGGAGAATATATGTGGAGTATTGAGGGATATATTGATGTTTATAATTGATGATGTTATTTTGTTGTAGTTGAAGTAAGGTAATAAGAGTGAGATTTTGGGGATGGCAATTTGTAATGGGGGTAGTGTAATGTGGGAGTCCGCAACAACATAATGGTTTGGACGGGAAGGGACCGATTTAGTGGGAAGGGGTTACCTTAGGGAGAATCCAGGAACCAACATAATGGGAAATGAGCTTTCTGGGGGGGGAACACGTATCCTAAGTACAAAGGGTTAGAGAGTATTTTTTTTATATATAGAGCGAAGGTGGCGATTTGAGTTTAATGATAAGTTGGGGTTAGAGAGTGTTTTGATAGATATTTTGATAGAGAGGGGTGTCCTGTTAGTTAAAGTTGAGGAGTATTAGAGTCAGAGGGGTAGAGATTATAAGTGTAAGCCTACCAAGTGATAAATTAAATTGTTATAAGTATTTAAAATCACCCACAGTAAGGGAGAATAAGATTGTCAAATAAAGAAAGAGATTTGTAACAAGAAAATATAAAATTTTTTAATTGAAACCCCGTGACAATTTGTGATAGAATTTGGAAATGTAAAGTCGTAAAGTTTATTTGAATAATTTAAATGTCAATTTGATTATTATTTATAATAATATTTTGTTATCTTAAAAGTTTTATTTTATTATGTTTTGTGTTTTAAGCGAGAATTTTACAGATGGTAAATGTATTTTCAGATAGAACTTGTACATAACGTCTGTAGGTCAAGGTTTTTGAACTTGACCTAGTTTTGATCAGCTGATGGGTGAGGTCAGATACTAAACATCTTTCGCAAGGAAGTTAATCCAACTTTTGTTTTTAACTGGTTTAAATAATTTCAATATGAAAAGAAAAAAATTTTAAGAAAGTTAATTTTTTTTTTTGAATTTGAGGTTTTTTTTTTAAAAATTTTGAATTTAAAATTTTCTTTGAAAAAAAAATTTTTTTTTTTTTTATTTTGCGCCTGCCAGATAATGGATAATTTTAAACTGTGATTATTTGATTGTTTGTGTGCTAGCCATGTTTATTATTATTGATTTATTTTATTGAATTATATTGTTAGACTCTAGGTGTAATCACATGTTAGGTTAAGGATGTTCTTAATTATAAGAAATGTTTAAATCGATTTATTTTAAAGAAAAAACAAAAACCAATGAAGAGAATAAGTCAAAATAGATACCAAATTTGTGATTTGATTTTAAATGGAAACAACCAGTGAGTTGTAACTTAAACAAATATTTAAAGAATTTTTCAATTTATAATATGTAATGTGAGTGTGTGTGAGCCCAGTATCTGCTAGAAGCAGCCCAGCTTGCATATGAGGGGAAACATATCGGTGGAGGATCTGACATAATCTAAGCCAGGGATTGAGGATTGTTGGGGTAGCATGATAGAAGGCGAGGTGCGCCGTGGTGCGTGTCTTTTCGATTTTTCGGTGTTGGGATCTTGCACAGAGAAGTCCAGTGATCTCGTTCAGATACGTCCATAGTCGCCGAGCCAGGGGGGTCGTTTACCCATGCAGTGTAAGAACAAAAGGGGGTTGTTGGCACCAGTTCCTCACCGGTCCTCTTAGGGGTTTTATCAATGAGATTTCTTCTGTTTTGGACAGAAGACTTCTCATTGAGGGGGTATTGTAACGGTCCAAATTTGTGGGTATTTGTATTTTTATTTTATCTCATTTTCGGGGTTTCATAAAGAATATTGTGCAAGTTTTAATTCCATAGTGACAGAACACGTGGCAAATAGAACAGTTTATAACCAAGGCAGCAACGCAATATTACGTTGCGAAATCAGTTGAGGTATGCAGCCTCCCTAGGTTTCCAAGAACTTTGCTTGTGTATGATCATGCGCCCGTATGCACGAGACGGGTATACGCATGGACCCACGCGGTCAGGAAACGCCAAGATGGTGAAAAAATATATTTGCTGTCTCGTCTCCTTGACTGAGCTGAAGGAAGTGTAGCTAAGTCACCGCCCCTTTTGGTGACATCAAGCCAGAAGTGCCTAAATATCGTCGGCACACACTACAGAAAAGACCACTATATATCATGCACAGGGTCGCTCAACTGCAACAACTCAACTATGAGCGACGACAAAATCCGTTGGCTGTGGACATCAACTTCCGCCCGCTTGAAAAAGACGCTTGGGCAGTTCGTCGCTGATCGTGTCTGGCCAGACACCGCCCTAACATGGCTCCTCAGATTTTTCACGTTTTCAGTCTCAAAAAACTCTATTTTGTGAACTATTATGCGGCAGTGAAACCAACAGTGATCAATTAGCAACAACCGTGAAATCCGGAACTCATCACGAAGTAAATAATGAAGAAAACGAACAGTGCGAACTAAACCCGCGTGCCGGCTGGGGAGGGGTATTTTTTATATTGTTAGATTCAATGGGTTAAATTAATAAATCAGGGTAACGGGGGTTTTTTAAGAATGTGAGAGTGAGTGAAAGGCAGGCTGGGCTACCTACAATAGGCGTAAGTAAGATAATTTAAGGGTACAATTATAAGATGTATGCACCATAGTAACAAAATTTTGGAAACCATGTCCGAAATTTATTGGAAAATAGCTTTTAACGTTGCAACAATTGACAATTAAAAAACCATAAGTTCTCTTCAAAAAGTGTGTCGAGTTAGTTATTTCGATAACCTTTAACACAGGTTTGCATCTGACGTACATGTGATCGAATACTGGACCCGGATATATGAAACTTTGCAGGTAGGTGAAAATAAACTGTATTTTTGTATTTTATATATTTAAAAGTGTATTTAACTTAACAATGGTGGCGCCCGTGACAGGAACGAATTTAATAAATTAATTAATTAAATTCCACACCTACGAAGATGCAAACGTGTGTTGTTAGGTTAGCGGAATAAAATAAAAAGTGCGTCATTCACACAAAATTGGTTATATAGTATATCACATATTGATTATATTATATGTACGCACAAGTATCAATTATAAAAATTAAGAATGGCAGATAACGAAATTAACATAAATGAAACGACGAGTGTCGGAATTTTTGACGAGTCAAACATGAGTAATTTTGAGACACATTCGACTCCAAGTGCGAGTCAGAATAAAACAGAAATAAATGTAACAGATCAAAGCAATGTAACTGAAGATTCGGGGATTCAAGTAACCCCGAAATTAGATAGGGAAAATAAAATTAATAATGAAGAAGTCAGCTTCACTGACAAAAATGTAGCAGCACAATCTACTCCAACGACGACACGAATTAAACAGTTGTCGATGGACGATATGTTCAGTCTGATAAAAACAATGTCCGAAAATATAAGTAGTGATCTAAATGAATTGAAAAAACAAAATAAAGAACAGAAAAGTGATTCTGACGCTAAGTTCAATATTCAGAATGACAAATTAGACAGACAAAGTAGGGATATTAATGAATTAAAAAATGAGATCCAAGAAATGCATAAATGTTTTGAAAATAATAATGAACTAATAAGAACTAGTTTGAGTAAATTAGAGCAGAGTAGTGAGCGAATGGGAATAGTTGTAATAAATCCAGATAAAGATAATACGAATGAAAATTATAATGACAAAGAGTTAACAAATGATAATGATAACGTTGAAAATAATGAGAATAATAATATTGAGAATAGTAATGTATTTGAAGAGTTAATATCAGACAGTGATACGGTGAAAATAAATAATGAAAGTACTGATGAGTTTGTAGAATGTGATAATGAAATGTTAATGTGTGTGTATGAGTTAGAGAGAGAGAGGAAAGATAGTATAGTGGTAGAAGGGGGCAGAGGGTAAATTTTTCCCTTATTATTTATGATGATGATTTAATGTGTTCACAAGTATTGTTTAAGAAGGGCAAGAGTCCCGTGTTGGTAGGAGATTTGAAGTGTTTATTTTTGTTGTATAATTTTGTACCCTCTGTCTGGAATAATTTTGAGAGTGCGGTTTGGTGTTATGAGGAGAGAGATTTAAATAGAGAATTGTATGTTAATAAAGAAACAGAATTATATGAATTGAATAGAGAGTATGATGAATGGAGAGAAAGGTTAGGAGTATATTTAAACAATAATGTTTTAATTGATAATACCAAAGTAAATAACCCGATAATGAATATAATTACTGAGGGAGACTTAACAAAAATACTTAACGTTGACTTGTTTAATGATTATTTTGGTGAAATGAATGAATTTGGTTTTTATGGTTATAACATACAAGACAGTAATTTGTGTGTTAATGAAATTGAACAATGCTATACAAAACCAAGATTGATCTGGGACGATGGAGGGTAGACTATAAAACAATAAAAGACAGTTATAAACATTTTGTTTTATGGTTTTGACCCGGCAGATTTGGATAATGAAGTGCAAAAAAACGGAACAGTTAATAACAAAAGTTTGTAAATAGTTGTAGTGAATTCAATTGTATGTGTTGTGGTTAAGTGAACAGTGTATGTAGGTAGGTAATTGGTAACAATAATAATATTAATATTTTGCGATTTAATAAATATCAGAATTAATTTTGAAAACAGTAATTGACTAATTGTAATTGCTTGGTAGCTATGTAGTTTGTATTTTCAATAATTGGTATTTTAATTTAATTAAAACAATTTGATATGTTTTAAATATTTTGATTGATTATTTAAATGTTATATAATTAAATTTTCTGAGGAATCTAAATTATTTTTACGAGATTTGTGAATTTGGTAATTAAATGTTAAATTGTTTGATTTAAACTAACATTTGTGTTGAATGTTTCAGAGGTGAGGGGAAAGTATTAGGGTGAATATGTTTTGTGTATGTCATTTTAAATGGACTGTAAGTATAAAAATTTTATAGTACGAATCAAGTATAATAAAAAATGTTTACAGGTATAACTCAGATGAAAAGATTGTAATTCAATAATGAGATGATTTGAAATAGTTCTGAAATAAAAATGATGATTAAAAAATTTAATAATAACTGAAAGATGATATATAATAATTATTAATAATAAATTTGAAAATTTTTGTGTGTGGATCAGGGGGTGGCGCAGATGAACTACGAATTTAAATTTATAACATAAAAATTGATAACTCTAATTTTGATCTAATAAAAACGTTTATATTCCGCTCAAAAAATTATATGCTCATACATTCACTATAAGGTGTTCATTCTATGTTTTAAATGTAATATTTTATTGTAGTAGGATAGATATAAGAGTTGATAGAAAGTATATGTTTTATATAATTTGTGTATTTTTTAAACTAAGCAAATAACTAAACCGACTGGCAGGCGGTTAACATAAATTATCAGAATCAGAAAAAGGGGAAACAAGGAGGTTATAAGTAAGTAGTGACAAACGTATGTATTTCATGTAATTTGCTAAAATTTTGAGATGTGTTTTCACTTTATGAAGAATATCAGCTGATCAGCAATAAAATGTCAATGTTATATTGGTTGTAAATGTTCCAGGTAATTAATGTTTAATGTAATGTTTTAATGTATTACAGATGCTATTTAAAGTAATGAGAAAAGTAATTTGATGTGGTAAGATTTTAAATGAATTGTCAGAAATAATAAAAGATAGTTTTTGGGGTGATGAGTATTTTGTGGGACATGTCGGTCAGTCCAAGTTGAATTTAAAGTTAAAATGGTAGAAGAGAGAAAAATAATGTTGTTTTGAATTAATGTAATGTTGTTGAGAAGTATGGATGTTGACACAGTAGTTATGGAGAATATATGTGGAGTATTGAGGGATATATTGATGTTTATAATTGATGATGTTATTTTGTTGTAGTTGAAGTAAGGTAATAAGAGTGAGATTTTGGGGATGGCAATTTGTAATGGGGGTAGTGTAATGTGGGAGTCCGCAACAACATAATGGTTGGGACGGGAAGGGACCGATTTAGTGGGAAGGGGTTGCCTTAGGGAGAATCCAGGAACAAACATAATGGGAAATGAGCTTTCTGGGGGGGGGGAACACGTATCCTAAGTACAAAGGGTTAGAGAGTATTTTTTTTATATATAGAGCGAAGGTGGCGATTTGAGTTTAATGATAAGTTGGGGTTAGAGAGTGTTTTGATAGATATTTTGATAGAGAGGGGTGTCCTGTTAGTTAAAGTTGAGGAGTATTAGAGTCAGAGGGGTAGAGATTATAAGTGTAAGCCTACCAAGTGATAAATTAAATTGTTATAAGTATTTAAAATCACCCACAGTAAGGGAGAATAAGATTGTCAAATAAAGAAAGAGATTTGTAACAAGAAAATATAAAATTTTTTAATTGAAACCCCGTGACAATTTGTGATAGAATTTGGAAATGTAAAGTCGTAAAGTTTATTTGAATAATTTAAATGTCAATTTGATTATTATTTATAATAATATTTTGTTATCTTAAAAGTTTTATTTTATTATGTTTTGTGTTTTAAGCGAGAATTTTACAGATGGTAAATGTATTTTCAGATAGAACTTGTACATAACGTCTGTAGGTCAAGGTTTTTGAACTTGACCTAGTTTTGATCAGCTGATGGGTGAGGTCAGATACTAAACATCTTTCGCAAGGAAGTTAATCCAACTTTTGTTTTTAACTGGTTTAAATAATTTCAATATGAAAAGAAAAAAATTTTAAGAAAGTTAATTTTTTTTTTTTGAATTTGAGGTTTTTTTTTTGGAAATTTTGAATTTAAAATTTTCTTTGAAAAAAAAAATTTTTTTTTTTTATTTTGCGCCTGCCAGATAATGGATAATTTTAAACTGTGATTATTTGATTGTTTGTGTGCTAGCCATGTTTATTATTATTGATTTATTTTATTGAATTATATTGTTAGACTCTAGGTGTAATCACATGTTAGGTTAAGGATGTTCTTAATTATAAGAAATGTTTAAATCGATTTATTTTAAAGAAAAAACAAAAACCAATGAAGAGAATAAGTCAAAATAGATACCAAATTTGTGATTTGATTTTAAATGGAAACAACCAGTGAGTTGTAATTTAAACAAATATTTAAAGAATTTTTCAATTTATAATATGTAATGTGAGTGTGTGTGAGCCCAGTATCTGCTAGAAGCAGCCCAGCTTGCATATGAGGGGAAACATATCGGTGGAGGATCTGACATAATCTAAGCCAGGGATTGAGGATTGTTGGGGTAGCATGATAGAAGGCGAGGTGCGCCGTGGTGCGTGTCTGTTCGATTTTTCGGTGTTGGGATCTTGCACAGAGAAGTCCAGTGATCTCGTTCAGATACGTCCATAGTCGCCGAGCCAGGGGGGTCGTTTACCCATGCAGTGTAAGAACATAAGGGGGTTGTTGGCACCAGTTCCTCACCGGTCCTCTTAGGGGTTTTATCAATGAGATTTCTTCTGTTTTGGACAGAAGACTTCTCATTGAGGGGGTATTGTAACGGTCCAAATTTGTGGGTATTTGTATTTTTATTTTATTTCATTTTCGGGGTTTCATAAAGAATATTGTGCAAGTTTTAATTCCATAGTGACAGAACACGTGGCAAATAGAACAGTTTATAACCAAGGCAGCAACGCAATATTACGTTGCGAAATCAGTTGAGGTATGCAGCCTCCCTAGGTTTCCAAGAACTTTGCTTGTGTATGATCATGCGCTCGTATGCACGAGACGGGTATACGCGTGGACCCACGCGGTCAGGAAACGCCAAGATGGTGAAAAAATATATTTGCTGTCTCGTCTCCTTGACTGAGCTGAAGGAAGTGTAGCTAAGTCACCGCCCCTTTTGGTGACATCAAGCCAGAAGTGCCTAAATATCGTCGGCACACACTACAGAAAAGACCACTATATATCATGCACAGGGTCGCTCAACTGCAACAACTCAACTATGAGCGACGACAAAATCCGTTGGCTGTGGACATCAACTTCCGCCCGCTTGAAAAAGACGCTTGGGCAGTTCGTCGCTGATCGTGTCTGGCCAGACACCGCCCTAACAGGGCTCCCCAGATTTTTCACGTTTTCAGTCTCAAAAAACTCTATTTTGTGAACTATTATGCGGCAGTGAAACCAACAGTGATCAATTAGCAACAACCGTGAAATCCGGAACTCATCACGAAGTAAATAATGAAGAAAACGAACAGTGCGAACTAAACCCGCGTGCCGGCTGGGGAGGGGTATTTTTTATATTGTTAGATTCAATGGGTTAAATTAATAAATCAGTGTAACGGGGGTTTTTTAAGAATGTGAGAGTGAGTGAAAGGCAGGCTGGGCTACCTACAATAGGCGTAAGTAAGATAATTTAAAGGTACAATTATAAGATGTATGCACCATAGTAACAAAATTTTGAAAACCATGTTCGAAATTTATTGGAAAATAGCTTTTAACGTTGCAACAATTGACAATTAAGAAACCATAAGTTCTCTTCAAAAAATGTGTCGAGTTAGTTATTTCGATAACCTTTAACACAGGTTTGCATCTGACGTACATGTGATCGAATACTGGACCCGGATATATGAAACTTTGCATGTAGGTGAAAATAAACTGTATTTTTGTATTTTATATATTTAAAAGTGTATTTAACTTAACAATGGTGGCGCCCGTGACAGGAACGAATTTAATAAATTAATTAATTAAATTCCACACCTACGAAGATGCAAACGTGTGTTGTTAGGTTAGCGGAATAAAATAAAAAGTGCGTCATTCACACAAAATTGGTTATATAGTATATCACATATTGATTATATTATATGTACGCACAAGTATCAATTATAAAAAGTAAGAATGGCAGATAACGAAATTAACATAAATGAAACGACGAGTGTCGGAATTTTTGACGAGTCAAACATGAGTAATTTTGAGACACATTCGACTCCAAGTGCGAGTCAGAATAAAACAGAAATAAATGTAACAGATCAAAGCAATGTAACTGAAGATTCGGGGATTCAAGTAACCCCGAAATTAGATAGGGAAAATAAAATTAATAATGAAGAAGTCAGCTTCACTGACAAAAATGTAGCAGCACAATCTACTCCAACGACGACACGAATTAAACAGTTGTCGATGGACGATATGTTCAGTCTGATAAAAACAATGTCCGAAAATATAAGTAGTGATCTAAATGAATTGAAAAAACAAAATAAAGAACAGAAAAGTGATTCTGACGCTAAGTTCAATATTCAGAATGACAAATTAGACAGACAAAGTAGGGATATTAATGAATTAAAAAATGAGATCCAAGAAATGCATAAATGTTTTGAAAATAATAATGAACTAATAAGAACTAGTTTGAGTAAATTAGAGCAGAGTAGTGAGCGAATGGGAATAGTTGTAATAAATCCAGATAAAGATAATACGAATGAAAATTATAATGACAAAGAGTTAACAAATGATAATGATAACGTTGAAAATAATGAGAATAATAATATTGAGAATAGTAATGTATTTGAAGAGTTAATATCAGACAGTGATACGGTGAAAATAAATAATGAAAGTACTGATGAGTTTGTAGAATGTGATAATGAAATGTTAATGTGTGTGTATGAGTTAGAGAGAGAGAGGAAAGATAGTATAGTGGTAGAAGGGGGCAGAGGGTAAATTTTTCCCTTATTATTTATGATGATGATTTAATGTGTTCACAAGTATTGTTTAAGAAGGGCAAGAGTCCCGTGTTGGTAGGAGATTTGAAGTGTTTATTTTTGTTGTATAATTTTGTACCCTCTGTCTGGAATAATTTTGAGAGTGCGGTTTGGTGTTATGAGGAGAGAGATTTAAATAGAGAATTGTATGTTAATAAAGAAACAGAATTATATGAATTGAATAGAGAGTATGATGAATGGAGAGAAAGGTTAGGAGTATATTTAAACAATAATGTTTTAATTGATAATACCAAAGTAAATAACCCGATAATGAATATAATTACTGAGGGAGACTTAACAAAAATACTTAACGTTGACTTGTTTAATGATTATTTTGGTGAAATGAATGAATTTGGTTTTTATGGTTATAACATACAAGACAGTAATTTGTGTGTTAATGAAATTGAACAATGCTATACAAAACCAAGATTGATCTGGGACGATGGAGGGTAGACTATAAAACAATAAAAGACAGTTATAAACATTTTGTTTTATGGTTTTTAACCCGGCAGATTTGGATAATGAAGTGCAAAAAAACGGAACAGTTAATAACAAAAGTTTGTAAATAGTTGTAGTGAATTCAATTGTATGTGTTGTGGTTAAGTGAACAGTGTATGTAGGTAGGTAATTGGTAACAATAATAATATTAATATTTTGCGATTTAATAAATATCAGAATTAATTTTGAAAACAGTAATTGACTAATTGTAATTGCTTGGTAGCTATGTAGTTTGTATTTTCAATAATTGGTATTTTAATTTAATTAAAACAATTTGATATGTTTTAAATATTTTGATTGATTATTTAAATGTTATATAATTAAATTTTCTGAGGAATCTAAATTATTTTTACGAGATTTGTGAATTTGGTAATTAAATGTTAAATTGTTTGATTTAAACTAACATTTGTGTTGAATGTTTCAGAGGTGAGGGGAAAGTATTAGGGTGAATATGTTTTGTGTATGTCATTTTAAATGGACTGTAAGTATAAAAATTTTATAGTACGAATCAAGTATAATAAAAAATGTTTACAGGTATAACTCAGATGAAAAGATTGTAATTCAATAATGAGATGATTTGAAATAGTTCTGAAATAAAAATGATGATTAAAAAATTTAATAATAACTGAAAGATGATATATAATAATTATTAATAATAAATTTGAAAATTTTTGTGTGTGGATCAGGGGGTGGCGCAGATGAACTACGAATTTAAATTTATAACATAAAAATTGATAACTCTAATTTTGATCTAATAAAAACGTTTATATTCCGCTCAAAAAATTATATGCTCATACATTCACTATAAGGTGTTCATTCTATGTTTTAAATGTAATATTTTATTGTAGTAGGATAGATATAAGAGTTGATAGAAAGTATATGTTTTATATAATTTGTGTATTTTTTAAACTAAGCAAATAACTAAACCGACTGGCAGGCGGTTAACATAAATTATCAGAATCAGAAAAAGGGGAAACAAGGAGGTTATAAGTAAGTAGTGACAAACGTATGTATTTCATGTAATTTGCTAAAATTTTGAGATGTGTTTTCACTTTATGAAGAATATCAGCTGATCAGCAATAAAATGTCAATGTTATATTGGTTGTAAATGTTCCAGGTAATTAATGTTTAATGTAATGTTTTAATGTATTACAGATGCTATTTAAAGTAATGAGAAAAGTAATTTGATGTGGTAAGATTTTAAATGAATTGTCAGAAATAATAAAAGATAGTTTTTGGGGTGATGAGTATTTTGTGGGACATGTCGGTCAGTCCAAGTTGAATTTAAAGTTAAAATGGTAGAAGAGAGAAAAATAATGTTGTTTTGAATTAATGTAATGTTGTTGAGAAGTATGGATGTTGACACAGTAGTTATGGAGAATATATGTGGAGTATTGAGGGATATATTGATGTTTATAATTGATGATGTTATTTTGTTGTAGTTGAAGTAAGGTAATAAGAGTGAGATTTTGGGGATGGCAATTTGTAATGGGGGTAGTGTAATGTGGGAGTCCGCAACAACATAATGGTTGGGACGGGAAGGGACCGATTTAGTGGGAAGGGGTTGCCTTAGGGAGAATCCAGGAACCAACATAATGGGAAATGAGCTTTCTGGGGGGGGGAACACGTATCCTAAGTACAAAGGGTTAGAGAGTATTTTTTTTATATATAGACCGAAGGTGGCGATTTGAGTTTAATGATAAGTTGGGGTTAGAGAGTGTTTTGATAGATATTTTGATAGAGAGGGGTGTCCTGTTAGTTAAAGTTGAGGAGTATTAGAGTCAGAGGGGTAGAGATTATAAGTGTAAGCCTACCAAGTGATAAATTAAATTGTTATAAGTATTTAAAATCACCCACAGTAAGGGAGAATAAGATTGTCAAATAAAGAAAGAGATTTGTAACAAGAAAATATAAAATTTTTTAATTGAAACCCCGTGACAATTTGTGATAGAATTTGGAAATGTAAAGTCGTAAAGTTTATTTGAATAATTTAAATGTCAATTTGATTATTATTTATAATAATATTTTGTTATCTTAAAAGTTTTATTTTATTATGTTTTGTGTTTTAAGCGAGAATTTTACAGATGGTAAATGTATTTTCAGATAGAACTTGTACATAACGTCTGTAGGTCAAGGTTTTTGAACTTGACCTAGTTTTGATCAGCTGATGGGTGAGGTCAGATACTAAACATCTTTCGCAAGGAAGTTAATCCAACTTTTGTTTTTAACTGGTTTAAATAATTTCAATATGAAAAGAAAAAAATTTTAAGAAAGTTAATTTTTTTTTTTTGAATTTGAGGTTTTTTTTTGGAAATTTTGAATTTAAAATTTTCTTTGAAAAAAAAAATTTTTTTTTTTTATTTTGCGCCTGCCAGATAATGGATAATTTTAAACTGTGATTATTTGATTGTTTGTGTGCTAGCCATGTTTATTATTATTGATTTATTTTATTGAATTATATTGTTAGACTCTAGGTGTAATCACATGTTAGGTTAAGGATGTTCTTAATTATAAGAAATGTTTAAATCGATTTATTTTAAAGAAAAAACAAAAACCAATGAAGAGAATAAGTCAAAATAGATACCAAATTTGTGATTTGATTTTAAATGGAAACAACCAGTGAGTTGTAATTTAAACAAATATTTAAAGAATTTTTCAATTTATAATATGTAATGTGAGTGTGTGTGAGCCCAGTATCTGCTAGAAGCAGCCCAGCTTGCATATGAGGGGAAACATATCGGTGGAGGATCTGACATAATCTAAGCCAGGGATTGAGGATTGTTGGGGTAGCATGATAGAAGGCGAGGTGCGCCGTGGTGCGTGTCTTTTCGATTTTTCGGTGTTGGGATCTTGCACAGAGAAGTCCAGTGATCTCGTTCAGATACGTCCATAGTCGCCGAGCCGGGGGGGTCGTTTACCCATGCAGTGTAAGAACATAAGGGGGTTGTTGGCACCAGTTCCTCACCGGTCCTCTTAGGGGTTTTATCAATGAGATTTCTTCTGTTTTGGACAGAAGACTTCTCATTGAGGGGGTATTGTAACGGTCCAAATTTGTGGGTATTTGTATTTTTATTTTATTTCATTTTCGGGGTTTCATAAAGAATATTGTGCAAGTTTTAATTCCATAGTGACAGAACACGTGGCAAATAGAACAGTTTATAACCAAGGCAGCAACGCAATATTACGTTGCGAAATCAGTTGAGGTATGCAGCCTCCCTAGGTTTCCAAGAACTTTGCTTGTGTATGATCATGCGCTCGTATGCACGAGACGGGTATACGCGTGGACCCACGCGGTCAGGAAACGCCAAGATGGTGAAAAAATATATTTGCTGTCTCGTCTCCTTGACTGAGCTGAAGGAAGTGTAGCTAAGTCACCGCCCCTTTTGGTGACATCAAGCCAGAAGTGCCTAAATATCGTCGGCACACACTACAGAAAAGACCACTATATATCATGCACAGGGTCGCTCAACTGCAACAACTCAACTATGAGCGACGACAAAATCCGTTGGCTGTGGACATCAACTTCCGCCCGCTTGAAAAAGACGCTTGGGCAGTTCGTCGCTGATCGTGTCTGGCCAGACACCGCCCTAACAGGGCTCCTCAGATTTTTCACGTTTTCAGTCTCAAAAAACTCTATTTTGTGAACTATTATGCGGCAGTGAAACCAACAGTGATCAATTAGCAACAACCGTGAAATCCGGAACTCATCACGAAGTAAATAATGAAGAAAACGAACAGTGCGAACTAAACCCGCGTGCCGGCTGGGGAGGGGTATTTTTTATATTGTTAGATTCAATGGGTTAAATTAATAAATCAGGGTAACGGGGGTTTTTTAAGAATGTGAGAGTGAGTGAAAGGCAGGCTGGGCTACCTACAATAGGCGTAAGTAAGATAATTTAAGGGTACAATTATAAGATGTATGCACCATAGTAACAAAATTTTGAAAACCATGTCCGAAATTTATTGGAAAATAGCTTTTAACGTTGCAACAATTGACAATTAAGAAACCATAAGTTCTCTTCAAAAAATGTGTCGAGTTAGTTATTTCGATAACCTTTAACACAGGTTTGCATCTGACGTACATGTGATCGAATACTGGACCCGGATATATGAAACTTTGCAGGTAGGTGAAAATAAACTGTATTTTTGTATTTTATATATTTAAAAGTGTATTTAACTTAACAATGGTGGCGCCCGTGACAGGAACGAATTTAATAAATTAATTAATTAAATTCCACACCTACGAAGATGCAAACGTGTGTTGTTAGGTTAGCGGAATAAAATAAAAAGTGCGTCATTCACACAAAATTGGTTATATAGTATATCACATATTGATTATATTATATGTACGCACAAGTATCAATTATAAAAAGTAAGAATGGCAGATAACGAAATTAACATAAATGAAACGACGAGTGTCGGAATT
The DNA here is from genome assembly GCA_034769895.1 of Magicicada septendecula. Lineage (NCBI taxonomy): Eukaryota > Metazoa > Arthropoda > Insecta > Hemiptera > Cicadidae > Magicicada > Magicicada septendecula. The sequence continues at coordinate 147,520,759 of CM068375.1, read as the reverse complement.
TTTGACGAGTCAAACATGAGTAATTTTGAGACACATTCGACTCCAAGTGCGAGTCAGAATAAAACAGAAATAAATGTAACAGATCAAAGCAATGTAACTGAAGATTCGGGGATTCAAGTAACCCCGAAATTAGATAGGGAAAATAAAATTAATAATCAAGAAGTCAGCTTCACTGACAAAAATGTAGCAGCACAATCTACTCCAACGACGACACGAATTAAACAGTTGTCGATGGACGATATGTTCAGTCTGATAAAAACAATGTCCGAAAATATAAGTAGTGATCTAAATGAATTGAAAAAACAAAATAAAGAACAGAAAAGTGATTCTGACGCTAAGTTCAATATTCAGAATGACAAATTAGACAGACAAAGTAGGGATATTAATGAATTAAAAAATGAGATCCAAGAAATGCATAAATGTTTTGAAAATAATAATGAACTAATAAGAACTAGTTTGAGTAAATTAGAGCAGAGTAGTGAGCGAATGGGAATAGTTGTAATAAATCCAGATAAAGATAATACGAATGAAAATTATAATGACAAAGAGTTAACAAATGATAATGATAACGTTGAAAATAATGAGAATAATAATATTGAGAATAGTAATGTATTTGAAGAGTTAATATCAGACAGTGATACGGTGAAAATAAATAATGAAAGTACTGATGAGTTTGTAGAATGTGATAATGAAATGTTAATGTGTGTGTATGAGTTAGAGAGAGAGGAAAGATAGTATAGTGGTAGAAGGGGGCAGAGGGTAAATTTTCCCCTTATTATTTATGATGATGATTTAATGTGTTCACAAGTATTGTTTAAGAAGGGCAAGAGTCCCGTGTTGGTAGGAGATTTGAAGTGTTTATTTTTGTTGTATAATTTTGTACCCTCTGTCTGGAATAATTTTGAGAGTGCGGTTTGGTGTTATGAGGAGAGAGATTTAAATAGAGAATTGTATGTTAATAAAGAAACAGAATTATATGAATTGAATAGAGAGTATGATGAATGGAGAGAAAGGTTAGGAGTATATTTAAACAATAATGTTTTAATTGATAATACCAAAGTAAATAACCCGATAATGAATATAATTACTGAGGGAGACTTAACAAAAATACTTAACGTTGACTTGTTTAATGATTATTTTGGTGAAATGAATGAATTTGGTTTTTATGGTTATAACATACAAGACAGTAATTTGTGTGTTAATGAAATTGAACAATGCTATACAAAACCAAGATTGATCTGGGACGATGGAGGGTAGACTATAAAACAATAAAAGACAGTTATAAACATTTTGTTTTATGGTTTTGACCCGGCAGATTTGGATAATGAAGTGCAAAAAAACGGAACAGTTAATAACAAAAGTTTGTAAATAGTTGTAGTGAATTCAATTGTATGTGTTGTGGTTAAGTGAACAGTGTATGTAGGTAGGTAATTGGTAACAATAATAATATTAATATTTTGCGATTTAATAAATATCAGAATTAATTTTGAAAACAGTAATTGACTAATTGTAATTGCTTGGTAGCTATGTAGTTTGTATTTTCAATAATTGGTATTTTAATTTAATTAAAACAATTTGATATGTTTTAAATATTTTGATTGATTATTTAAATGTTATATAATTAAATTTTCTGAGGAATCTAAATTATTTTTACGAGATTTGTGAATTTGGTAATTAAATGTTAAATTGTTTGATTTAAACTAACATTTGTGTTGAATGTTTCAGAGGTGAGGGGAAAGTATTAGGGTGAATATGTTTTGTGTATGTCATTTTAAATGGACTGTAAGTATAAAAATTTTATAGTACGAATCAAGTATATTAAAAAATGTTTACAGGTATAACTCAGATGAAAAGATTGTAATTCAATAATGAGATGATTTGAAATAGTTCTGAAATAAAAATGATGATTAAAAAATTTAATAATAACTGAAAGATGATATATAATAATTATTAATAATAAATTTGAAAATTTTTGTGTGTGGATCAGGGGGTGGCGCAGATGAACTACGAATTTAAATTTATAACATAAAAATTGATAACTCTAATTTTGATCTAATAAAAACGTTTATATTCCGCTCAAAAAATTATATGCTCATACATTCACTATAAGGTGTTCATTCTATGTTTTAAATGTAATATTTTATTGTAGTAGGATAGATATAAGAGTTGATAGAAAGTATATGTTTTATATAATTTGTGTATTTTTTAAACTAAGCAAATAACTAAACCGACTGGCAGGCGGTTAACATAAATTATCAGAATCAGAAAAAGGGGAAACAAGGAGGTTATAAGTAAGTAGTGACAAACGTATGTATTTCATGTAATTTGCTAAAATTTTGAGATGTGTTTTCACTTTATGAAGAATATCAGCTGATCAGCAATAAAATGTCAATGTTATATTGGTTGTAAATGTTCCAGGTAATTAATGTTTAATGTAATGTTTTAATGTATTACAGATGCTATTTAAAGTAATGAGAAAAGTAATTTGATGTGGTAAGATTTTAAATGAATTGTCAGAAATAATAAAAGATAGTTTTTGGGGTGATGAGTATTTTGTGGGACATGTCGGTCAGTCCAAGTTGAATTTAAAGTTAAAATGGTAGAAGAGAGAAAAATAATGTTGTTTTGAATTAATGTAATGTTGTTGAGAAGTATGGATGTTGACACAGTAGTTATGGAGAATATATGTGGAGTATTGAGGGATATATTGATGTTTATAATTGATGATGTTATTTTGTTGTAGTTGAAGTAAGGTAATAAGAGTGAGATTTTGGGGATGGCAATTTGTAATGGGGGTAGTGTAATGTGGGAGTCCGCAACAACATAATGGTTGGGACGGGAAGGGACCGATTTAGTGGGAAGGGGTTGCCTTAGGGAGAATCCAGGAACAAACATAATGGGAAATGAGCTTTCTGGGGGGGGGGAACACGTATCCTAAGTACAAAGGGTTAGAGAGTATTTTTTTTATATATAGAGCGAAGGTGGCGATTTGAGTTTAATGATAAGTTGGGGTTAGAGAGTGTTTTGATAGATATTTTGATAGAGAGGGGTGTCCTGTTAGTTAAAGTTGAGGAGTATTAGAGTCAGAGGGGTAGAGATTATAAGTGTAAGCCTACCAAGTGATAAATTAAATTGTTATAAGTATTTAAAATCACCCACAGTAAGGGAGAATAAGATTGTCAAATAAAGAAAGAGATTTGTAACAAGAAAATATAAAATTTTTTAATTGAAACCCCGTGACAATTTGTGATAGAATTTGGAAATGTAAAGTCGTAAAGTTTATTTGAATAATTTAAATGTCAATTTGATTATTATTTATAATAATATTTTGTTATCTTAAAAGTTTTATTTTATTATGTTTTGTGTTTTAAGCGAGAATTTTACAGATGGTAAATGTATTTTCAGATAGAACTTGTACATAACGTCTGTAGGTCAAGGTTTTTGAACTTGACCTAGTTTTGATCAGCTGATGGGTGAGGTCAGATACTAAACATCTTTCGCAAGGAAGTTAATCCAACTTTTGTTTTTAACTGGTTTAAATAATTTCAATATGAAAAGAAAAAAATTTTAAGAAAGTTAATTTTTTTTTTTTGAATTTGAGGTTTTTTTTTTGGAAATTTTGAATTTAAAATTTTCTTTGAAAAAAAAAATTTTTTTTTTTTATTTTGCGCCTGCCAGATAATGGATAATTTTAAACTGTGATTATTTGATTGTTTGTGTGCTAGCCATGTTTATTATTATTGATTTATTTTATTGAATTATATTGTTAGACTCTAGGTGTAATCACATGTTAGGTTAAGGATGTTCTTAATTATAAGAAATGTTTAAATCGATTTATTTTAAAGAAAAAACAAAAACCAATGAAGAGAATAAGTCAAAATAGATACCAAATTTGTGATTTGATTTTAAATGGAAACAACCAGTGAGTTGTAATTTAAACAAATATTTAAAGAATTTTTCAATTTATAATATGTAATGTGAGTGTGTGTGAGCCCAGTATCTGCTAGAAGCAGCCCAGCTTGCATATGAGGGGAAACATATCGGTGGAGGATCTGACATAATCTAAGCCAGGGATTGAGGATTGTTGGGGTAGCATGATAGAAGGCGAGGTGCGCCGTGGTGCGTGTCTTTTCGATTTTTCGGTGTTGGGATCTTGCACAGAGAAGTCCAGTGATCTCGTTCAGATACGTCCATAGTCGCCGAGCCAGGGGGGTCGTTTACCCATGCAGTGTAAGAACATAAGGGGGTTGTTGGCACCAGTTCCTCACCGGTCCTCTTAGGGGTTTTATCAATGAGATTTCTTCTGTTTTGGACAGAAGACTTCTCATTGAGGGGGTATTGTAACGGTCCAAATTTGTGGGTATTTGTATTTTTATTTTATTTCATTTTCGGGGTTTCATAAAGAATATTGTGCAAGTTTTAATTCCATAGTGACAGAACACGTGGCAAATAGAACAGTTTATAACCAAGGCAGCAACGCAATATTACGTTGCGAAATCAGTTGAGGTATGCAGCCTCCCTAGGTTTCCAAGAACTTTGCTTGTGTATGATCATGCGCTCGTATGCACGAGACGGGTATACGCGTGGACCCACGCGGTCAGGAAACGCCAAGATGGTGAAAAAATATATTTGCTGTCTCGTCTCCTTGACTGAGCTGAAGGAAGTGTAGCTAAGTCACCGCCCCTTTTGGTGACATCAAGCCAGAAGTGCCTAAATATCGTCGGCACACACTACAGAAAAGACCACTATATATCATGCACAGGGTCGCTCAACTGCAACAACTCAACTATGAGCGACGACAAAATCCGTTGGCTGTGGACATCAACTTCCGCCCGCTTGAAAAAGACGCTTGGGCAGTTCGTCGCTGATCGTGTCTGGCCAGACACCGCCCTAACAGGGCTCCCCAGATTTTTCACGTTTTCAGTCTCAAAAAACTCTATTTTGTGAACTATTATGCGGCAGTGAAACCAACAGTGATCAATTAGCAACAACCGTGAAATCCGGAACTCATCACGAAGTAAATAATGAAGAAAACGAACAGTGCGAACTAAACCCGCGTGCCGGCTGGGGAGGGGTATTTTTTATATTGTTAGATTCAATGGGTTAAATTAATAAATCAGTGTAACGGGGGTTTTTTAAGAATGTGAGAGTGAGTGAAAGGCAGGCTGGGCTACCTACAATAGGCGTAAGTAAGATAATTTAAAGGTACAATTATAAGATGTATGCACCATAGTAACAAAATTTTGAAAACCATGTTCGAAATTTATTGGAAAATAGCTTTTAACGTTGCAACAATTGACAATTAAGAAACCATAAGTTCTCTTCAAAAAATGTGTCGAGTTAGTTATTTCGATAACCTTTAACACAGGTTTGCATCTGACGTACATGTGATCGAATACTGGACCCGGATATATGAAACTTTGCATGTAGGTGAAAATAAACTGTATTTTTGTATTTTATATATTTAAAAGTGTATTTAACTTAACAATGGTGGCGCCCGTGACAGGAACGAATTTAATAAATTAATTAATTAAATTCCACACCTACGAAGATGCAAACGTGTGTTGTTAGGTTAGCGGAATAAAATAAAAAGTGCGTCATTCACACAAAATTGGTTATATAGTATATCACATATTGATTATATTATATGTACGCACAAGTATCAATTATAAAAAGTAAGAATGGCAGATAACGAAATTAACATAAATGAAACGACGAGTGTCGGAATTTTTGACGAGTCAAACATGAGTAATTTTGAGACACATTCGACTCCAAGTGCGAGTCAGAATAAAACAGAAATAAATGTAACAGATCAAAGCAATGTAACTGAAGATTCGGGGATTCAAGTAACCCCGAAATTAGATAGGGAAAATAAAATTAATAATGAAGAAGTCAGCTTCACTGACAAAAATGTAGCAGCACAATCTACTCCAACGACGACACGAATTAAACAGTTGTCGATGGACGATATGTTCAGTCTGATAAAAACAATGTCCGAAAATATAAGTAGTGATCTAAATGAATTGAAAAAACAAAATAAAGAACAGAAAAGTGATTCTGACGCTAAGTTCAATATTCAGAATGACAAATTAGACAGACAAAGTAGGGATATTAATGAATTAAAAAATGAGATCCAAGAAATGCATAAATGTTTTGAAAATAATAATGAACTAATAAGAACTAGTTTGAGTAAATTAGAGCAGAGTAGTGAGCGAATGGGAATAGTTGTAATAAATCCAGATAAAGATAATACGAATGAAAATTATAATGACAAAGAGTTAACAAATGATAATGATAACGTTGAAAATAATGAGAATAATAATATTGAGAATAGTAATGTATTTGAAGAGTTAATATCAGACAGTGATACGGTGAAAATAAATAATGAAAGTACTGATGAGTTTGTAGAATGTGATAATGAAATGTTAATGTGTGTGTATGAGTTAGAGAGAGAGAGGAAAGATAGTATAGTGGTAGAAGGGGGCAGAGGGTAAATTTTTCCCTTATTATTTATGATGATGATTTAATGTGTTCACAAGTATTGTTTAAGAAGGGCAAGAGTCCCGTGTTGGTAGGAGATTTGAAGTGTTTATTTTTGTTGTATAATTTTGTACCCTCTGTCTGGAATAATTTTGAGAGTGCGGTTTGGTGTTATGAGGAGAGAGATTTAAATAGAGAATTGTATGTTAATAAAGAAACAGAATTATATGAATTGAATAGAGAGTATGATGAATGGAGAGAAAGGTTAGGAGTATATTTAAACAATAATGTTTTAATTGATAATACCAAAGTAAATAACCCGATAATGAATATAATTACTGAGGGAGACTTAACAAAAATACTTAACGTTGACTTGTTTAATGATTATTTTGGTGAAATGAATGAATTTGGTTTTTATGGTTATAACATACAAGACAGTAATTTGTGTGTTAATGAAATTGAACAATGCTATACAAAACCAAGATTGATCTGGGACGATGGAGGGTAGACTATAAAACAATAAAAGACAGTTATAAACATTTTGTTTTATGGTTTTTAACCCGGCAGATTTGGATAATGAAGTGCAAAAAAACGGAACAGTTAATAACAAAAGTTTGTAAATAGTTGTAGTGAATTCAATTGTATGTGTTGTGGTTAAGTGAACAGTGTATGTAGGTAGGTAATTGGTAACAATAATAATATTAATATTTTGCGATTTAATAAATATCAGAATTAATTTTGAAAACAGTAATTGACTAATTGTAATTGCTTGGTAGCTATGTAGTTTGTATTTTCAATAATTGGTATTTTAATTTAATTAAAACAATTTGATATGTTTTAAATATTTTGATTGATTATTTAAATGTTATATAATTAAATTTTCTGAGGAATCTAAATTATTTTTACGAGATTTGTGAATTTGGTAATTAAATGTTAAATTGTTTGATTTAAACTAACATTTGTGTTGAATGTTTCAGAGGTGAGGGGAAAGTATTAGGGTGAATATGTTTTGTGTATGTCATTTTAAATGGACTGTAAGTATAAAAATTTTATAGTACGAATCAAGTATAATAAAAAATGTTTACAGGTATAACTCAGATGAAAAGATTGTAATTCAATAATGAGATGATTTGAAATAGTTCTGAAATAAAAATGATGATTAAAAAATTTAATAATAACTGAAAGATGATATATAATAATTATTAATAATAAATTTGAAAATTTTTGTGTGTGGATCAGGGGGTGGCGCAGATGAACTACGAATTTAAATTTATAACATAAAAATTGATAACTCTAATTTTGATCTAATAAAAACGTTTATATTCCGCTCAAAAAATTATATGCTCATACATTCACTATAAGGTGTTCATTCTATGTTTTAAATGTAATATTTTATTGTAGTAGGATAGATATAAGAGTTGATAGAAAGTATATGTTTTATATAATTTGTGTATTTTTTAAACTAAGCAAATAACTAAACCGACTGGCAGGCGGTTAACATAAATTATCAGAATCAGAAAAAGGGGAAACAAGGAGGTTATAAGTAAGTAGTGACAAACGTATGTATTTCATGTAATTTGCTAAAATTTTGAGATGTGTTTTCACTTTATGAAGAATATCAGCTGATCAGCAATAAAATGTCAATGTTATATTGGTTGTAAATGTTCCAGGTAATTAATGTTTAATGTAATGTTTTAATGTATTACAGATGCTATTTAAAGTAATGAGAAAAGTAATTTGATGTGGTAAGATTTTAAATGAATTGTCAGAAATAATAAAAGATAGTTTTTGGGGTGATGAGTATTTTGTGGGACATGTCGGTCAGTCCAAGTTGAATTTAAAGTTAAAATGGTAGAAGAGAGAAAAATAATGTTGTTTTGAATTAATGTAATGTTGTTGAGAAGTATGGATGTTGACACAGTAGTTATGGAGAATATATGTGGAGTATTGAGGGATATATTGATGTTTATAATTGATGATGTTATTTTGTTGTAGTTGAAGTAAGGTAATAAGAGTGAGATTTTGGGGATGGCAATTTGTAATGGGGGTAGTGTAATGTGGGAGTCCGCAACAACATAATGGTTGGGACGGGAAGGGACCGATTTAGTGGGAAGGGGTTGCCTTAGGGAGAATCCAGGAACCAACATAATGGGAAATGAGCTTTCTGGGGGGGGGAACACGTATCCTAAGTACAAAGGGTTAGAGAGTATTTTTTTTATATATAGACCGAAGGTGGCGATTTGAGTTTAATGATAAGTTGGGGTTAGAGAGTGTTTTGATAGATATTTTGATAGAGAGGGGTGTCCTGTTAGTTAAAGTTGAGGAGTATTAGAGTCAGAGGGGTAGAGATTATAAGTGTAAGCCTACCAAGTGATAAATTAAATTGTTATAAGTATTTAAAATCACCCACAGTAAGGGAGAATAAGATTGTCAAATAAAGAAAGAGATTTGTAACAAGAAAATATAAAATTTTTTAATTGAAACCCCGTGACAATTTGTGATAGAATTTGGAAATGTAAAGTCGTAAAGTTTATTTGAATAATTTAAATGTCAATTTGATTATTATTTATAATAATATTTTGTTATCTTAAAAGTTTTATTTTATTATGTTTTGTGTTTTAAGCGAGAATTTTACAGATGGTAAATGTATTTTCAGATAGAACTTGTACATAACGTCTGTAGGTCAAGGTTTTTGAACTTGACCTAGTTTTGATCAGCTGATGGGTGAGGTCAGATACTAAACATCTTTCGCAAGGAAGTTAATCCAACTTTTGTTTTTAACTGGTTTAAATAATTTCAATATGAAAAGAAAAAAATTTTAAGAAAGTTAATTTTTTTTTTTTGAATTTGAGGTTTTTTTTTGGAAATTTTGAATTTAAAATTTTCTTTGAAAAAAAAAATTTTTTTTTTTTATTTTGCGCCTGCCAGATAATGGATAATTTTAAACTGTGATTATTTGATTGTTTGTGTGCTAGCCATGTTTATTATTATTGATTTATTTTATTGAATTATATTGTTAGACTCTAGGTGTAATCACATGTTAGGTTAAGGATGTTCTTAATTATAAGAAATGTTTAAATCGATTTATTTTAAAGAAAAAACAAAAACCAATGAAGAGAATAAGTCAAAATAGATACCAAATTTGTGATTTGATTTTAAATGGAAACAACCAGTGAGTTGTAATTTAAACAAATATTTAAAGAATTTTTCAATTTATAATATGTAATGTGAGTGTGTGTGAGCCCAGTATCTGCTAGAAGCAGCCCAGCTTGCATATGAGGGGAAACATATCGGTGGAGGATCTGACATAATCTAAGCCAGGGATTGAGGATTGTTGGGGTAGCATGATAGAAGGCGAGGTGCGCCGTGGTGCGTGTCTTTTCGATTTTTCGGTGTTGGGATCTTGCACAGAGAAGTCCAGTGATCTCGTTCAGATACGTCCATAGTCGCCGAGCCGGGGGGGTCGTTTACCCATGCAGTGTAAGAACATAAGGGGGTTGTTGGCACCAGTTCCTCACCGGTCCTCTTAGGGGTTTTATCAATGAGATTTCTTCTGTTTTGGACAGAAGACTTCTCATTGAGGGGGTATTGTAACGGTCCAAATTTGTGGGTATTTGTATTTTTATTTTATTTCATTTTCGGGGTTTCATAAAGAATATTGTGCAAGTTTTAATTCCATAGTGACAGAACACGTGGCAAATAGAACAGTTTATAACCAAGGCAGCAACGCAATATTACGTTGCGAAATCAGTTGAGGTATGCAGCCTCCCTAGGTTTCCAAGAACTTTGCTTGTGTATGATCATGCGCTCGTATGCACGAGACGGGTATACGCGTGGACCCACGCGGTCAGGAAACGCCAAGATGGTGAAAAAATATATTTGCTGTCTCGTCTCCTTGACTGAGCTGAAGGAAGTGTAGCTAAGTCACCGCCCCTTTTGGTGACATCAAGCCAGAAGTGCCTAAATATCGTCGGCACACACTACAGAAAAGACCACTATATATCATGCACAGGGTCGCTCAACTGCAACAACTCAACTATGAGCGACGACAAAATCCGTTGGCTGTGGACATCAACTTCCGCCCGCTTGAAAAAGACGCTTGGGCAGTTCGTCGCTGATCGTGTCTGGCCAGACACCGCCCTAACAGGGCTCCTCAGATTTTTCACGTTTTCAGTCTCAAAAAACTCTATTTTGTGAACTATTATGCGGCAGTGAAACCAACAGTGATCAATTAGCAACAACCGTGAAATCCGGAACTCATCACGAAGTAAATAATGAAGAAAACGAACAGTGCGAACTAAACCCGCGTGCCGGCTGGGGAGGGGTATTTTTTATATTGTTAGATTCAATGGGTTAAATTAATAAATCAGGGTAACGGGGGTTTTTTAAGAATGTGAGAGTGAGTGAAAGGCAGGCTGGGCTACCTACAATAGGCGTAAGTAAGATAATTTAAGGGTACAATTATAAGATGTATGCACCATAGTAACAAAATTTTGAAAACCATGTCCGAAATTTATTGGAAAATAGCTTTTAACGTTGCAACAATTGACAATTAAGAAACCATAAGTTCTCTTCAAAAAATGTGTCGAGTTAGTTATTTCGATAACCTTTAACACAGGTTTGCATCTGACGTACATGTGATCGAATACTGGACCCGGATATATGAAACTTTGCAGGTAGGTGAAAATAAACTGTATTTTTGTATTTTATATATTTAAAAGTGTATTTAACTTAACAATGGTGGCGCCCGTGACAGGAACGAATTTAATAAATTAATTAATTAAATTCCACACCTACGAAGATGCAAACGTGTGTTGTTAGGTTAGCGGAATAAAATAAAAAGTGCGTCATTCACACAAAATTGGTTATATAGTATATCACATATTGATTATATTATATGTACGCACAAGTATCAATTATAAAAAGTAAGAATGGCAGATAACGAAATTAACATAAATGAAACGACGAGTGTCGGAATTTTTGACGAGTCAAACATGAGTAATTTTGAGACACATTCGACTCCAAGTGCGAGTCAGAATAAAACAGAAATAAATGTAACAGATCAAAGCAATGTAACTGAAGATTCGGGGATTCAAGTAACCCCGAAATTAGATAGGGAAAATAAAATTAATAATCAAGAAGTCAGCTTCACTGACAAAAATGTAGCAGCACAATCTACTCCAACGACGACACGAATTAAACAGTTGTCGATGGACGATATGTTCAGTCTGATAAAAACAATGTCCGAAAATATAAGTAGTGATCTAAATGAATTGAAAAAACAAAATAAAGAACAGAAAAGTGATTCTGACGCTAAGTTCAATATTCAGAATGACAAATTAGACAGACAAAGTAGGGATATTAATGAATTAAAAAATGAGATCCAAGAAATGCATAAATGTTTTGAAAATAATAATGAACTAATAAGAACTAGTTTGAGTAAATTAGAGCAGAGTAGTGAGCGAATGGGAATAGTTGTAATAAATCCAGATAAAGATAATACGAATGAAAATTATAATGACAAAGAGTTAACAAATGATAATGATAACGTTGAAAATAATGAGAATAATAATATTGAGAATAGTAATGTATTTGAAGAGTTAATATCAGACAGTGATACGGTGAAAATAAATAATGAAAGTACTGATGAGTTTGTAGAATGTGATAATGAAATGTTAATGTGTGTGTATGAGTTAGAGAGAGAGGAAAGATAGTATAGTGGTAGAAGGGGGCAGAGGGTAAATTTTCCCCTTATTATTTATGATGATGATTTAATGTGTTCACAAGTATTGTTTAAGAAGGGCAAGAGTCCCGTGTTGGTAGGAGATTTGAAGTGTTTATTTTTGTTGTATAATTTTGTACCCTCTGTCTGGAATAATTTTGAGAGTGCGGTTTGGTGTTATGAGGAGAGAGATTTAAATAGAGAATTGTATGTTAATAAAGAAACAGAATTATATGAATTGAATAGAGAGTATGATGAATGGAGAGAAAGGTTAGGAGTATATTTAAACAATAATGTTTTAATTGATAATACCAAAGTAAATAACCCGATAATGAATATAATTACTGAGGGAGACTTAACAAAAATACTTAACGTTGACTTGTTTAATGATTATTTTGGTGAAATGAATGAATTTGGTTTTTATGGTTATAACATACAAGACAGTAATTTGTGTGTTAATGAAATTGAACAATGCTATACAAAACCAAGATTGATCTGGGACGATGGAGGGTAGACTATAAAACAATAAAAGACAGTTATAAACATTTTGTTTTATGGTTTTGACCCGGCAGATTTGGATAATGAAGTGCAAAAAAACGGAAAAGTTAATAACAAAAGTTTGTAAATAGTTGTAGTGAATTCAATTGTATGTGTTGTGGTTAAGTGAACAGTGTATGTAGGTAGGTAATTGGTAACAATAATAATATTAATATTTTGCGATTTAATAAATATCAGAATTAATTTTGAAAACAGTAATTGACTAATTGTAATTGCTTGGTAGCTATGTAGTTTGTATTTTCAATAATTGGTATTTTAATTTAATTAAAACAATTTGATATGTTTTAAATATTTTGATTGATTATTTAAATGTTATATAATTAAATTTTCTGAGGAATCTAAATTATTTTTACGAGATTTGTGAATTTGGTAATTAAATGTTAAATTGTTTGATTTAAACTAACATTTGTGTTGAATGTTTCAGAGGTGAGGGGAAAGTATTAGGGTGAATATGTTTTGTGTATGTCATTTTAAATGGACTGTAAGTATAAAAATTTTATAGTACGAATCAAGTATATTAAAAAATGTTTACAGGTATAACTCAGATGAAAAGATTGTAATTCAATAATGAGATGATTTGAAATAGTTCTGAAATAAAAATGATGATTAAAAAATTTAATAATAACTGAAAGATGATATATAATAATTATTAATAATAAATTTGAAAATTTTTGTGTGTGGATCAGGGGGTGGCGCAGATGAACTACGAATTTAAATTTATAACATAAAAATTGATAACTCTAATTTTGATCTAATAAAAACGTTTATATTCCGCTCAAAAAATTATATGCTCATACATTCACTATAAGGTGTTCATTCTATGTTTTAAATGTAATATTTTATTGTAGTAGGATAGATATAAGAGTTGATAGAAAGTATATGTTTTATATAATTTGTGTATTTTTTAAACTAAGCAAATAACTAAACCGACTGGCAGGCGGTTAACATAAATTATCAGAATCAGAAAAAGGGGAAACAAGGAGGTTATAAGTAAGTAGTGACAAACGTATGTATTTCATGTAATTTGCTAAAATTTTGAGATGTGTTTTCACTTTATGAAGAATATCAGCTGATCAGCAATAAAATGTCAATGTTATATTGGTTGTAAATGTTCCAGGTAATTAATGTTTAATGTAATGTTTTAATGTATTACAGATGCTATTTAAAGTAATGAGAAAAGTAATTTGATGTGGTAAGATTTTAAATGAATTGTCAGAAATAATAAAAGATAGTTTTTGGGGTGATGAGTATTTTGTGGGACATGTCGGTCAGTCCAAGTTGAATTTAAAGTTAAAATGGTAGAAGAGAGAAAAATAATGTTGTTTTGAATTAATGTAATGTTGTTGAGAAGTATGGATGTTGACACAGTAGTTATGGAGAATATATGTGGAGTATTGAGGGATATATTGATGTTTATAATTGATGATGTTATTTTGTTGTAGTTGAAGTAAGGTAATAAGAGTGAGATTTTGGGGATGGCAATTTGTAATGGGGGTAGTGTAATGTGGGAGTCCGCAACAACATAATGGTTGGGACGGGAAGGGACCGATTTAGTGGGAAGGGGTTGCCTTAGGGAGAATCCAGGAACCAACATAATGGGAAATGAGCTTTCTGGGGGGGGGAACACGTATCCTAAGTACAAAGGGTTAGAGAGTATTTTTTTTATATATAGAGCGAAGGTGGCGATTTGAGTTTAATGATAAGTTGGGGTTAGAGAGTGTTTTGATAGATATTTTGATAGAGAGGGGTGTCCTGTTAGTTAAAGTTGAGGAGTATTAGAGTCAGAGGGGTAGAGATTATAAGTGTAAGCCTACCAAGTGATAAATTAAATTGTTATAAGTATTTAAAATCACCCACAGTAAGGGAGAATAAGATTGTCAAATAAAGAAAGAGATTTGTAAAGAAAATATAAAATTTTTTAATTGAAACCCCGTGACAATTTGTGATAGAATTTGGAAATGTAAAGTCGTAAAGTTTATTTGAATAATTTAAATGTCAATTTGATTATTATTTATAATAATATTTTGTTATCTTAAAAGTTTTATTTTATTATGTTTTGTGTTTTAAGCGAGAATTTTACAGATGGTAAATGTATTTTCAGATAGAACTTGTACATAACGTCTGTAGGTCAAGGTTTTTGATCTTGACCTAGTTTTGATCACCTGATGGGTGAGGTCAGATACTAAACATCTTTCGCAAGGAAGTTAATCCAACTTTTGTTTTTTAACTGGTTTAAATAATTTCAATATGAAAAGAAAAAATATTTTAAGAAAGTTAATTTTTTTTTTTGAATTTGAGATTTTTTTTTTGAAATTTTGAATTTTAAAATTTTCTTTAAAAAAAAAAAAATTTTTTTTTTATTTTGCGCCTGCCAGATAATGGATAATTTTAAACTGTGATTATTTGATTGTTTGTGTGCTAGCCATGTTTATTATTATTGATTTATTTTTATTGAATTATATTGTTAGACTCTAGGTGTAATCACATGTTAGGTTAAGGATGTTCTTAATTATAAGAAATGTTTTAAATCGATTTATTTTAAAAGAAAAACAAAAACCAATGAAGAGAATAAGTCAAAATAGATACCAAATTTGTGATTTGATTTTAAATGGAAACAACCAGTGAGTTGTAATTTAAACAAATATTTAAAGAATTTTTTCAATTTTATAATATGTAATGTGAGTGTGTGTGAGCCCAGTATCTGCTAGAGGCAGCCCAGCTTGCATATGAGGGGGAAACATATCGGTGGAGGATCTGACATAATCTAAGCCAGGGATTGAGGATTGTTGGAGGTAGCATGATAGAAGGCGAGGTGCGCCGTGGTGCGTGTCTGTTCGATTTTTCGGTGTTGGGATCTTGCACAGAGAAGTCCAGTGATCTCGTTCAGATACGTCCATAATCGCCGAGCCAGGGGGGTCGTTTACCCATGCAGTGTAAGAACAAAAGGGGGTTGTTGGCACCAGTTCCTCACCGGCCCTCTTAGGGGTTTTATCAATGAGATTTCTTCTGTTTTGGACAGAAGACTTCTCATTGAGGGGGTATTGTAACGGTCCAAATTTGTGGGTATTTGTATTTTTATTTTATCTCATTTTCGGGGTTTCATAAAAAATATTGTGCAAGTTTTAATTCCATAGTGAGAGAACACGTGGCAAATAGAACAGTTTATAACCAAGGCAGCAACGCAATATTACGTTGCGAAATCAGTTGAGGTATGCAGCCTCCCTAGGTTTCTAAGAACTTTGCTTGTGTATGATCATGCGCCCGTATGCACGAGACGGGTATACGCATGGACCCACGCGGTCAGGAAACGCCAAGATGGTGAAAAAATATATTTGCTGTCTCGTCTCCTTGACTGAGCTGAAGGAAGTGTAGCTAAGTCACCGCCCCTTTTGGTGACATCAAGCCAGAAGTGCCTAAATATCGTCGGCACACACTACAGAAAAGACCACTATATATCATGCACAGGGTCGCTCAACTGCAACAACTCAACTATGAGCGACGACAAAATCCGTTGGCTGTGGACATCAACTTCCGCCCGCTTGAAAAAGACGCTTGGGCAGTTCGTCGCTGATCGTGTCTGGCCAGACACCGCCCTAACAGGGCTCCTCAGATTTTTCACGTTTTCAGTCTCAAAAAACTCTATTTTGTGAACTATTATGCGGCAGTGAACCCAACAGTGATCAATTAGCAACAACCGTGAAATCCGGAACTCATCACGAAGTAAATAATGAAGAAAACGAACAGTGCGAACTAAACCCGCGTGTCGGCAGGGGAGGGGTATTTTTTATATTGTTAGATTCAATGGGTTAAATTAATAAATCAGGGTAACGGGGTTTTTTTAAGAATGTGAGAGTGAGTGAAAGGCAGGCTGGGCTACCTACAATAGACGTAAGTAAGATAATTTAAGTGTACCATTATAAGATGTATGCAACATAGTAACAAAATTTTGAAAACCATGTCAGAAATTTATTGGAAAATAGCTTTTAACGTTGCAACAATTGACAATTAAAAAACCATAAGTTCTCTTCAAAAAATGTGTCGAGTTAGTTATTTCGATAACCTTTAACACAGGTTTGCATCTGACGTACATGTGATCGAATACTGGACCCGGATATATGAAACTTTGCAGGTAGGTGAAAATAAACTGTATATTTGTATTTTATATATTTAAAAGTGTATTTAACTTAACAATGGCGCCCGTGACAGGAACGAATTTAATAAATTAATTAATTAAATTCCACACCTACGAAGATGCAAACGTGTGTTGTTAGGTTAGCGGAATAAAATAAAAAGTGCGTCATTCACACAAAATTGGTTATATAGTTTATCAGATATTGATTATATTATATGTACGCACAAGTATCAATTATAAAAAGTAAGAATGGCAGAAACGAAATTAACATAAATGAAACGACGAGTGTCGGAATTTTTGACGAGTCAAACATGAGTAATATTGAGACACATTCGACTCCAAGTGCGAGTCAGAATAAAACAGAAATAAATGTAACAGATCAAAGCAATGTAACTGAAGATTCGGGGATTCAAGTAACCCCGAAATTAGATAGGGAAAATAAAATTAATAATGAAGAAGTCAGCTTCACTGACAAAAATGTAGCAGCACAATCTACTCCAACGACGACACGAATTAAACAGTTGTCGATGGACGATATGTTCAGTCTGATAAAAACAATGTCCGAAAATATAAGTAGTGATCTAAATGAATTGAAAAACAAAATCAAGAACAGAAAAGTGATTCTGACGCTAAGTTCAATATTCAGAATGACAAATTAGACAGACAAAGTAGGGATATTAATGAATTAAAAAATGAGATCCAAGAAATGCATAAATGTTTTGAAAATAATAATGAACTAATAAGAACTAGTTTGAGTAAATTAGAGCAGAGTAGTGAGCGAATGGGAATAGTTGTAATAAATCCAGATAAAGATAATACGAATGAAAATTATAATGACAAAGAGTTAACAAATGATAATGATAACGTTGAAAATAATGAGAATAATAATATTGAGAATAGTAATGTATTTGAAGAGTTAATATCAGACAGTGATACGGTGAAAATAAATAATGAAAGTACTGATGAGTTTGTAGAATGTGATAATGAAATGTTAATGTGTGTGTGTATGAGTTAGAGAGAGAGAGGAAAGATAGTATAGTGGTAGAAGGGGGCAGAGGGTAAATTTTCCCCTTATTATTTATGATGATGATTTAATGTGTTCACAAGTATTGTTTAAGAAGGGCAAGAGTCCCGTGTTGGTAGGAGATTTGAAGTGTTTATTTTTGTTGTATAATTTTGTACCCTCTGTCTGGAATAATTTTGAGAGTGTGATTTGGTGTTATGAGGAGAGAGATTTAAATAGAGAATTGTATGTTAATAAAGAAACAGAATTATATGAATTGAATAGAGAGTATGATGAATGGAGAGAAAGGTTAGGAGTATATTTAAACAATAATGTTTTAATTGATAATACCAAAGTAAATAACCCGATAATGAATATAATTACTGAGGGAGACTTAACAAAAATACTTAACGTTGACTTGTTTAATGATTATTTTGGTGAAATGAATGAATTTGGTTTTTATGGTTATAACATACAAGACAGTAATTTGTGTGTTAATGAAATTGAACAATGCTATACAAAACCAAGATTGATCTGGGACGATGGAGGGTAGACTATAAAACAATAAAAGACAGTTATAAACATTTTGTTTTATGGTTTTGACCCGGCAGATTTGGACAATGAAGTGCAAAAAAACGGAACAGTTAATAACAAAAGTTTGTAAATAGTTGTAGTGAATTCAATTGTATGTGTTGTGGTTAAGTGAACAGTGTATGTAGGTAGGTAATTGGTAACAATAATAATATTAATATTTTGCGATTTAATAAATATCAGAATTAATTTTGAAAACAGTAATTGACTAATTGTAATTGCTTGGTAGCTATGTAGTTTGTATTTTCAATAATTGGTATTTTAATTTAATTAAAACAATTTGATATGTTTTAAATATTTTGATTGATTATTTAAATGTTATATAATTAAATTTTCTGAGGAATCTAAATTATTTTTACGAGATTTGTGAATTTGGTAATTAAATGATAAATTGTTTGATTTAAACTAACATTTGTGTTGAATGTTTCAGAGGTGAGGGGAAAGTATTAGGGTGAATAAGTTTTGTGTATGTCATTTTAAATGGACTGTAAGTATAAAAATTTTATAGTACGAATCAAGTATAATAAAAAATGTTTACAGGTATAACTCAGATGAAAAGATTGTAATTCAATAATGAGATGATTTGAAATAGTTGTGAAATAAAAATTATGATTAAAAAATTTAATAATAACTGAAAGATGATATATAATAATTATTAATAATAAATTTGAAAATTTTTGTGTGTGGATCAGGGGGTGGCGCAGATGAGCCACGAATTTAAATTTATAACATAAAAATTGATAACTCTAATTTTGATCTAATAAAAACGTTTATATTCCGCTCAAATAATTATATGCTCATACATTCACTATAAGGTGTTCATTCTATGTTTTAAATGTAATATTTTATTGTAGTAGGATAGATATAAGAGTTGATAGAAAGTATATGTTTTATATAATTTGTGTATTTTTTAAACTAAGCAAATAACTAAACCGACTGGCAGGCGGTTAACATAAATTATCAGAATCAGAAAAAGGGGAAACAAGGAGGTTATAAGTAAGTAGTGATAAGCGTATGTATTTCATGTAATTTGCTAAAATTTTGAGATGTGTTTTCACTTTATGAAGAATATCAGCTGATCAGCAATAAAATTTCAATGTTATATTGGTTGTAAATGTTCCAGGTAATTAATGTTTAATGTAATGTTTTAATGTATTACAGATGCTATTTAAAGTAATGAGAAAAGTAATTTGATGTGGTAAGATTTTAAATGAATTGTCAGAAATAATAAAAGATAGTTTTTGGGGTGATGAGTATTTTGTGGAACATGTCGGTCAGTCCAAGTTGAATTTAAAGTTAAAATGGTAGTAGAGAGAAAAATATGTTGTTTTGAATTAATGTAATGTTGTTGAGAAGTATGGATGTTGACACAGTAGTTATGGAGAATATATGTGGAGTATTGAGGGATATATTGATGTTTATAATTGATGATGTTATTTTGTTGTAGTTGAAGTAAGGTAATAAGAGTGAGATTTTGGGGATAGCAATTTGTAATAGGGGGTAGTATAATGTGGGAGTCCGCAACAACATAATGGTTGGGACGGGAAGGGACCGATTTAGTGGGAAGGGGTTGCCTTAGGGAGAATCCAGGGACCAACATAATGGGAAATGAGCTTTCTGAGGGGGGGAACACGTATCCTAAGTACAAAGGGTTAGAGAGTATTTTTTTTATATATAGAGCGAAGGTGGCGATTTGAGTTTAATGATAAGTTGGGGTTAGAGAGTGTTTTGATAGATATTTTGATAGAGAGGGGTGTCCTGTTAGTTAAAGTTGAGGAGTATTAGAGTCAGAGGGGTAGAGATTATAAGTGTAAGCCTACCAAGTGATAAATTAAATTGTTATAAGTATTTAAAATCACCCACAGTAAGGGAGAATAAGATTGTCAAATAAAGAAAGAGATTTGTAACAAGAAAATATAAAATTTTTTAATTGAAACCCCGTGACAATTTGTGATAGAATTTGGAAATGTAAAGTCGTAAAGTTTATTTGAATAATTTAAATGTCAATTTGATTATTATTTATAATAATATTTTGTTATCTTAAAAGTTTTATTTTATTATGTTTTGTGTTTTAAGCGAGAATTTTACAGATGGTAAATGTATTTTCAGATAGAACTTGTACATAACGTCTGTAGGTCAAGGTTTTTGATCTTGACCTAGTTTTGATCACCTGATGGGTGAGGTCAGATACTAAACATCTTTCGCAAGGAAGTTAATCCAACTTTTGTTTTTAACTGGTTTAAATAATTTCAATATGAAAAGAAAAATATTTTAAGAAAGTTAATTTTTTTTTTGAATTTGAGATTTTTTTTTTGAAATTTTGAATTTAAAATTTTCTTTAAAAAAAAAAAAATTTTTTTTTATTTTGCGCCTGCCAGATAATGGATAATTTTAAACTGTGATTATTTGATTGTTTGTGTGCTAGCCATGTTTATTATTATTGATTTATTTTATTGAATTATATTGTTAGACTCTAGGTGTAATCACATGTTAGGTTAAGGATGTTCTTAATTATAAGAAATGTTTAAATCGATTTATTTTAAAGAAAAACAAAAACCAATGAAGAGAATAAGTCAAAATAGATACCAAATTTGTGATTTGATTTTAAATGGAAACAACCAGTGAGTTGTAATTTAAACAAATATTTAAAGAATTTTTCAATTTATAATATGTAATGTGAGTGTGTGTGAGCCCAGTATCTGCTAGAGGCAGCCCAGCTTGCATATGAGGGGAAACATATCGGTGGAGGATCTGACATAATCTAAGCCAGGGATTGAGGATTGTTGGGGTAGCATGATAGAAGGCGAGGTGCGCCGTGGTGCGTGTCTGTTCGATTTTTCGGTGTTGGGATCTTGCACAGAGAAGTCCAGTGATCTCGTTCAGATACGTCCATAATCGCCGAGCCAGGGGGGTCGTTTACCCATGCAGTGTAAGAACAAAAGGGGGTTGTTGGCACCAGTTCCTCACCGGCCCTCTTAGGGGTTTTATCAATGAGATTTCTTCTGTTTTGGACAGAAGACTTCTCATTGAGGGGGTATTGTAACGGTCCAAATTTGTGGGTATTTGTATTTTTATTTTATCTCATTTTCGGGGTTTCATAAAAAATATTGTGCAAGTTTTAATTCCATAGTGAGAGAACACGTGGCAAATAGAACAGTTTATAACCAAGGCAGCAACGCAATATTACGTTGCGAAATCAGTTGAGGTATGCAGCCTCCCTAGGTTTCTAAGAACTTTGCTTGTGTATGATCATGCGCCCGTATGCACGAGACGGGTATACGCATGGACCCACGCGGTCAGGAAACGCCAAGATGGTGAAAAAATATATTTGCTGTCTCGTCTCCTTGACTGAGCTGAAGGAAGTGTAGCTAAGTCACCGCCCCTTTTGGTGACATCAAGCCAGAAGTGCCTAAATATCGTCGGCACACACTACAGAAAAGACCACTATATATCATGCACAGGGTCGCTCAACTGCAACAACTCAACTATGAGCGACGACAAAATCCGTTGGCTGTGGACATCAACTTCCGCCCGCTTGAAAAAGACGCTTGGGCAGTTCGTCGCTGATCGTGTCTGGCCAGACACCGCCCTAACAGGGCTCCTCAGATTTTTCACGTTTTCAGTCTCAAAAAACTCTATTTTGTGAACTATTATGCGGCAGTGAACCCAACAGTGATCAATTAGCAACAACCGTGAAATCCGGAACTCATCACGAAGTAAATAATGAAGAAAACGAACAGTGCGAACTAAACCCGCGTGTCGGCAGGGGAGGGGTATTTTTTATATTGTTAGATTCAATGGGTTAAATTAATAAATCAGGGTAACGGGGTTTTTTTAAGAATGTGAGAGTGAGTGAAAGGCAGGCTGGGCTACCTACAATAGACGTAAGTAAGATAATTTAAGTGTACCATTATAAGATGTATGCAACATAGTAACAAAATTTTGAAAACCATGTCAGAAATTTATTGGAAAATAGCTTTTAACGTTGCAACAATTGACAATTAAAAAACCATAAGTTCTCTTCAAAAAATGTGTCGAGTTAGTTATTTCGATAACCTTTAACACAGGTTTGCATCTGACGTACATGTGATCGAATACTGGACCCGGATATATGAAACTTTGCAGGTAGGTGAAAATAAACTGTATATTTGTATTTTATATATTTAAAAGTGTATTTAACTTAACAATGGCGCCCGTGACAGGAACGAATTTAATAAATTAATTAATTAAATTCCACACCTACGAAGATGCAAACGTGTGTTGTTAGGTTAGCGGAATAAAATAAAAAGTGCGTCATTCACACAAAATTGGTTATATAGTTTATCAGATATTGATTATATTATATGTACGCACAAGTATCAATTATAAAAAGTAAGAATGGCAGAAACGAAATTAACATAAATGAAACGACGAGTGTCGGAATTTTTGACGAGTCAAACATGAGTAATATTGAGACACATTCGACTCCAAGTGCGAGTCAGAATAAAACAGAAATAAATGTAACAGATCAAAGCAATGTAACTGAAGATTCGGGGATTCAAGTAACCCCGAAATTAGATAGGGAAAATAAAATTAATAATGAAGAAGTCAGCTTCACTGACAAAAATGTAGCAGCACAATCTACTCCAACGACGACACGAATTAAACAGTTGTCGATGGACGATATGTTCAGTCTGATAAAAACAATGTCCGAAAATATAAGTAGTGATCTAAATGAATTGAAAAACAAAATCAAGAACAGAAAAGTGATTCTGACGCTAAGTTCAATATTCAGAATGACAAATTAGACAGACAAAGTAGGGATATTAATGAATTAAAAAATGAGATCCAAGAAATGCATAAATGTTTTGAAAATAATAATGAACTAATAAGAACTAGTTTGAGTAAATTAGAGCAGAGTAGTGAGCGAATGGGAATAGTTGTAATAAATCCAGATAAAGATAATACGAATGAAAATTATAATGACAAAGAGTTAACAAATGATAATGATAACGTTGAAAATAATGAGAATAATAATATTGAGAATAGTAATGTATTTGAAGAGTTAATATCAGACAGTGATACGGTGAAAATAAATAATGAAAGTACTGATGAGTTTGTAGAATGTGATAATGAAATGTTAATGTGTGTGTGTATGAGTTAGAGAGAGAGAGGAAAGATAGTATAGTGGTAGAAGGGGGCAGAGGGTAAATTTTCCCCTTATTATTTATGATGATGATTTAATGTGTTCACAAGTATTGTTTAAGAAGGGCAAGAGTCCCGTGTTGGTAGGAGATTTGAAGTGTTTATTTTTGTTGTATAATTTTGTACCCTCTGTCTGGAATAATTTTGAGAGTGTGATTTGGTGTTATGAGGAGAGAGATTTAAATAGAGAATTGTATGTTAATAAAGAAACAGAATTATATGAATTGAATAGAGAGTATGATGAATGGAGAGAAAGGTTAGGAGTATATTTAAACAATAATGTTTTAATTGATAATACCAAAGTAAATAACCCGATAATGAATATAATTACTGAGGGAGACTTAACAAAAATACTTAACGTTGACTTGTTTAATGATTATTTTGGTGAAATGAATGAATTTGGTTTTTATGGTTATAACATACAAGACAGTAATTTGTGTGTTAATGAAATTGAACAATGCTATACAAAACCAAGATTGATCTGGGACGATGGAGGGTAGACTATAAAACAATAAAAGACAGTTATAAACATTTTGTTTTATGGTTTTGACCCGGCAGATTTGGACAATGAAGTGCAAAAAAACGGAACAGTTAATAACAAAAGTTTGTAAATAGTTGTAGTGAATTCAATTGTATGTGTTGTGGTTAAGTGAACAGTGTATGTAGGTAGGTAATTGGTAACAATAATAATATTAATATTTTGCGATTTAATAAATATCAGAATTAATTTTGAAAACAGTAATTGACTAATTGTAATTGCTTGGTAGCTATGTAGTTTGTATTTTCAATAATTGGTATTTTAATTTAATTAAAACAATTTGATATGTTTTAAATATTTTGATTGATTATTTAAATGTTATATAATTAAATTTTCTGAGGAATCTAAATTATTTTTACGAGATTTGTGAATTTGGTAATTAAATGATAAATTGTTTGATTTAAACTAACATTTGTGTTGAATGTTTCAGAGGTGAGGGGAAAGTATTAGGGTGAATATGTGTTGTGTATGTCATTTTAAATGGACTGTAAGAATAAAAATTTTATAGTACGAATCAAGTATAATAAAAAATGTTTACAGGTATAACTCAGATGAAAAGATTGTAATTCAATAATGAGATGATTTGAAATAGTTGTGAAATAAAAATTATGATTAAAAAATTTAATAATAACTGAAAGATGATATATAATAATTATTAATAATAAATTTGAAAATTTTTGTGTGTGGATCAGGGGGTGGCGCAGATGAGCCACGAATTTAAATTTATAACATAAAAATTGATAACTCTAATTTTGATCTAATAAAAACGTTTATATTCCGCTCAAATAATTATATGCTCATACATTCACTATAAGGTGTTCATTCTATGTTTTAAATGTAATATTTTATTGTAGTAGGATAGATATAAGAGTTGATAGAAAGTATATGTTTTATATAATTTGTGTATTTTTTAAACTAAGCAAATAACTAAACCGACTGGCAGGCGGTTAACATAAATTATCAGAATCAGAAAAAGGGGAAACAAGGAGGTTATAAGTAAGTAGTGATAAGCGTATGTATTTCATGTAATTTGCTAAAATTTTGAGATGCGTTCTCACTTTATGAAGAATATCAGCTGATCAGCAATAAAATGTCAATGTTATATTGGTTGTAAATGTTCCAGGTTATTAATGTTTAATGTAATGTTTTAATGTATTACAGATGCTATTTAAAGTAATGAGAAAAGTAATTTGATGTGGTAAGATTTTAAATGAATTGTCAGAAATAATAAAAGATAGTTTTTGGGGTGATGAGTATTTTGTGGAACATGTCGGTCAGTCCAAGTTGAATTTAAAGTTAAAATGGTAGTAGAGAGAAAAATATGTTGTTTTGAATTAATGTAATGTTGTTGAGAAGTATGGATGTTGACACAGTAGTTATGGAGAATATATGTGGAGTATTGAGGGATATATTGATGTTTATAATTGATGATGTTATTTTGTTGTAGTTGAAGTAAGGTAATAAGAGTGAGATTTTGGGGATAGCAATTTGTAATAGGGGGTAGTATAATGTGGGAGTCCGCAACAACATAATGGTTGGACGGGAAGGGACCGATTTAGTGGGAAGGGGTTGCCTTAGGGAGAATCCAGGAACCAACATAATGGGAAATGAGCTTTCTGGGGGGGGGGAACACGTATCCTAAGTACAAAGGGTTAGAGAGTATTTTTTTTATATATAGAGCGAAGGTGGCGATTTGAGTTTAATGATAAGTTGGGGTTAGAGAGTGTTTTGATAGATATTTTGATAGAGAGGGGTGTCCTGTTAGTTAAAGTTGAGGAGTATTAGAGTCAGAGGGGTAGAGATTATAAGTGTAAGCCTACCAAGTGATAAATTAAATTGTTATAAGTATTTAAAATCACCCACAGTAAGGGAGAATAAGATTGTCAAATAAAGAAAGAGATTAGTAACAAGAAAATATAAAATTTTTTAATTGAAACCCCGTGACAATTTGTGATAGAATTTGGAAATGTAAAGTCGTAAAGTTTATTTGAATAATGTAAATGTCAATTTGATTATTATTTATAATAATATTTTGTTATCTTAAAAGTTTTATTTTATTATGTTTTGTGTTTTAAGCGAGAATTTACCAGATGGTAAATGTATTTTCAGATAGAACTTGTACATAACGTCTGTAGGTCAAGGTTTTTGATCTTGACCTAGTTTTGATCAGCTGATGGGTGAGGTCAGATACTAAACATCTTTCGCAAGGAAGTTAATCCAACTTTTGTTTTTAACTGGTTTAAATAATTTCAATATGAAAAGAAAAATATTTTAAGAAAGTTAATTTTTTTTGAATTTGAGATTTTTTTTGGAAATTTTGAATTTAAAATTTTCTTTGAAAAAAAATTTTTTTTTATTTTGCGCCTGCCAGATAATGGATAATTTTAAACTGTGATTATTTGATTGTTTGTGTGCTAGCCATGTTTATTATTATTGATTTATTTTATTGAATTATATTGTTAGACTCTAGGTGTAATCACATGTTAGGTTAAGGATGTTCTTAATTATAAGAAATGTTTAAATCGATTTATTTTAAAGAAAAAACAAAAACCAATGAAGAGAATAAGTCAAAATAGATACCAAATTTGTGATTTGATTTTAAATGGAAACAACCAGTGAGTTGTAATTTAAACAAATATTTAAAGAATTTTTCAATTTATAATATGTAATGTGAGTGTGTGTGAGCCCAGTATCTGCTAGAGGCAGCCCAGCTTGCATATGAGGGGAAACATATCGGTGGAGGATCTGACATAATCTAAGCCAGGGATTGAGGATTGTTGGGGTAGCATAATAGAAGGCGAGGTGCGCCGTGGTGCGTGTCTGTTCGATTTTCCGGTGTTGGGAACTTGCACAGAGAAGTCCAGTGATCTCGTTCAGATACGTCCATAGTCGCCGAGCCAGTGGGGTCGTTTACCCATGCAGTGTAAGAACAAAAGGTGGTTGTTGGCACCAGTTCCTCACCGGTCCTCTTAGGAGTTTTATCAATGAGATTTCTTCTGTTTTGGACAGAAGACTTCTCATTGAGGGGGTATTGTAACGGTCCAAATTTGTGGGTATTTGTATTTTTATTTTATCTCATTTTCGGGGTTTCATAAAAAATATTGTGCAAGTTTTAATTCCATAGTGAGAGAACACGTGGCAAATAGAACAGTTTATAACCAAGGCAGCAACGCAATATTACGTTGCGAAATCAGTTGAGGTATGCAGCCTCCCTAGGTTTCTAAGAACTTTGTTTGTGTATGATCATGCGCCCGTATGCACGAGACGGGTATACGCATGGACCCACGCGGTCAGGAAACGCCAAGATGGTGAAAAAATATATTTGCTGTCTCGTCTCCTTGACTGAGCTGAAGGAAGTGTAGCTAAGTCACCGCCCCTTGGTGACATCAAGCCAGAAGTGCCTAAATATCGTCGGCACACACTACAGAAAAGACCACTATATATCATGCACAGGGTCGCTCAACTGCAACAACTCAACTATGAGCGACGACAAAATCCGTTGGCTGTGGACATCAACTTCCGCCCGCTTGAAAAAGACGCTTGGGCAGTTCGTCGCTGATCGTGTCTGGCCAGACACCGCCCTAACAGGGCTCCTCAGATTTTTCACGTTTTCAGTCTCAAAAAACTCTATTTTGTGAACTATTATGCGGCAGTGAAACCAACAGTGATCAATTAGCAACAACCGTGAAATCCGGAACTCATCACGAAGTAAATAATGAAGAAAACGAACAGTGCGAACTAAACCCGCGTGTCGGCTGGGGAGGGGTATTTTTTATATTGTTAGATTCAATGGGTTAAATTAATAAATCAGGGTAACGGGGGTTTTTTAAGAATGTGAGAGTGAGTGAAAGGCAGGCTGGGCTACCTACAATAGACGTAAGTAAGATAATTTAAGTGTACCATTATAAGATGTATGCAACATAGTAACAAAATTTGGAAACCATGTCAGAAATTTATTGGAAAATAGCTTTTAACGTTGCAACAATTGACAATTAAAAAACCATAAGTTCTCTTCAAAAAATGTGTCGAGTTAGTTATTTCGATAACCTTTAACACAGGTTTGCATCTGACGTACATGTGATCGAATACTCGACCCGGATATATGAAACTTTGCAGGTAGGTGAAAATAAACTGTATATTTGTATTTTATATATTTAAAAGTGTATTTAACTTAACAATGGCTCCCGTGACAGGAACGAATTTAATAAATTAATTAATTAAATTCCACACCTACGAAGATGCAAACGTGTGTTGTTAGGTTAGCGGAATAAAATAAAAAGTGCGTCATTCACACAAAATTGGTTATATAGTATATCACATATTGATTATATTATATGTACGCACAAGTATCAATTATAAAAAGTAAGAATGGCAGATAACGAAATTAACATAAATGAAACGACGAGTGTCGGAATTTTTGACGAGTCAAACATGAGTAATTTTGAGACACATTCGACTCCAAGTGCGAGTCAGAATAAAACAGAAATAAATGTAACAGATCAAAGCAATGTAACTGAAGATTCGGGGATTCAAGTAACCCCGAAATTAGATAGGGAAAATAAAATTAATAATGAAGAAGTCAGCTTCACTGACAAAAATGTAGCAGCACAATCTACTCCAACGACGACACGAATTAAACAGTTGTCGATGGACGATATATTCAGTCTGATAAAAACAATGTCCGAAAATATAAGTAGTGATCTAAATGAATTGAAAAAACAAAATAAAGAACAGAAAAGTGATTCTGACGCTAAGTTCAATATTCAGAATGACAAATTAGACAGACAAAGTAGGGATATTAATGAATTAAAAAATGAGATCCAAGAAATGCATAAATGTTTTGAAAATAATAATGAACTAATAAGAACTAGTTTGAGTAAATTAGAGCAGAGTAGTGAGCGAATGGGAATAGTTGTAATAAATCCAGATAAAGATAATACGAATGAAAATTATAATGACAAAGAGTTAACAAATGATAATGATAACGTTGAAAATAATGAGAATAATAATATTGAGAATAGTAATGTATTTGAAGAGTTAATATCAGACAGTGATACGGTGAAAATAAATAATGAAAGTACTGATGAGTTTGTAGAATGTGATAATGAAATGTTAATGTGTGTGTGTATGAGTTAGAGAGAGAGAGGAAAGATAGTATAGTGGTAGAAGGGGGCAGAGGGTAAATTTTCCCCTTATTATTTATGATGATGATTTAATGTGTTCACAAGTATTGTTTAAGAAGGGCAAGAGTCCCGTGTTGGTAGGAGATTTGAAGTGTTTATTTTTGTTGTATAATTTTGTACCCTCTGTCTGGAATAATTTTGAGAGTGCGATTTGGTGTTATGAGGAGAGAGATTTAAATAGAGAATTGTATGTTAATAAAGAAACAGAATTATATGAATTGAATAGAGAGTATGATGAATGGAGAGAAAGGTTAGGAGTATATTTAAACAATAATGTTTTAATTGATAATACCAAAGTAAATAACCCGATAATGAATATAATTACTGAGGGAGACTTAACAAAAATACTTAACGTTGACTTGTTTAATGATTATTTTGGTGAAATGAATGAATTTGGTTTTTATGGTTATAACATACAAGACAGTAATTTGTGTGTTAATGAAATTGAACAATGCTATACAAAACCAAGATTGATCTGGGACGATGGAGGGTAGGCTATAAAACAATAAAAGACAGTTATAAACATTTTGTTTTATGGTTTTGAACCGGCAGATTTGGACAATGAAGTGCAAAAAAACGGAACAGTTAATAACAAAAGTTTGTAAATAGTTGTAGTGAATTCAATTGTATGTGTTGTGGTTAAGTGAACAGTGTATGTAGGCAGGTAATTGGTAAAAATAATAATATTAATATTTTGCGATTTAATAAATATCAGAATTAATTTTGAAAACAGTAATTGACTAATTGTAATTGCTTGGTAGCTATGTAGTTTGTATTTTCAATAATTGGTATTTTAATTTAATTAAAACAATTTGATATGTTTTAAATATTTTGATTGATTATTTAAATGTTATATAATTAAATTTTCTGAGGAATCTAAATTATTTTTACGAGATTTGTGAATTTGGTAATTAAATGATAAATTGTTTGATTTAAACTAACATTTGTGTTGAATGTTTCAGAGGTGAGGGGAAAGTATTAGGGTGAATATGTGTTGTGTATGTCATTTTAAATGGACTGTAAGAATAAAAATTTTATAGTACGAATCAAGTATAATAAAAAATGTTTACAGGTATAACTCAGATGAAAAGATTGTAATTCAATAATGAGATGATTTGAAATAGTTGTGAAATAAAAATTATGATTAAAAAATTTAATAATAACTGAAAGATGATATATAATAATTATTAATAATAAATTTGAAAATTTTTGTGTGTGGATCAGGGGGTGGCGCAGATGAGCCACGAATTTAAATTTATAACATAAAAATTGATAACTCTAATTTTGATCTAATAAAAACGTTTATATTCCGCTCAAATAATTATATGCTCATACATTCACTATAAGGTGTTCATTCTATGTTTTAAATGTAATATTTTATTGTAGTAGGATAGATATAAGAGTTGATAGAAAGTATATGTTTTATATAATTTGTGTATTTTTTAAACTAAGCAAATAACTAAACCGACTGGCAGGCGGTTAACATAAATTATCAGAATCAGAAAAAGGGGAAACAAGGAGGTTATAAGTAAGTAGTGATAAGCGTATGTATTTCATGTAATTTGCTAAAATTTTGAGATGCGTTCTCACTTTATGAAGAATATCAGCTGATCAGCAATAAAATGTCAATGTTATATTGGTTGTAAATGTTCCAGGTTATTAATGTTTAATGTAATGTTTTAATGTATTACAGATGCTATTTAAAGTAATGAGAAAAGTAATTTGATGTGGTAAGATTTTAAATGAATTGTCAGAAATAATAAAAGATAGTTTTTGGGGTGATGAGTATTTTGTGGAACATGTCGGTCAGTCCAAGTTGAATTTAAAGTTAAAATGGTAGTAGAGAGAAAAATATGTTGTTTTGAATTAATGTAATGTTGTTGAGAAGTATGGATGTTGACACAGTAGTTATGGAGAATATATGTGGAGTATTGAGGGATATATTGATGTTTATAATTGATGATGTTATTTTGTTGTAGTTGAAGTAAGGTAATAAGAGTGAGATTTTGGGGATAGCAATTTGTAATAGGGGGTAGTATAATGTGGGAGTCCGCAACAACATAATGGTTGGACGGGAAGGGACCGATTTAGTGGGAAGGGGTTGCCTTAGGGAGAATCCAGGAACCAACATAATGGGAAATGAGCTTTCTGGGGGGGGGGAACACGTATCCTAAGTACAAAGGGTTAGAGAGTATTTTTTTTATATATAGAGCGAAGGTGGCGATTTGAGTTTAATGATAAGTTGGGGTTAGAGAGTGTTTTGATAGATATTTTGATAGAGAGGGGTGTCCTGTTAGTTAAAGTTGAGGAGTATTAGAGTCAGAGGGGTAGAGATTATAAGTGTAAGCCTACCAAGTGATAAATTAAATTGTTATAAGTATTTAAAATCACCCACAGTAAGGGAGAATAAGATTGTCAAATAAAGAAAGAGATTAGTAACAAGAAAATATAAAATTTTTTAATTGAAACCCCGTGACAATTTGTGATAGAATTTGGAAATGTAAAGTCGTAAAGTTTATTTGAATAATGTAAATGTCAATTTGATTATTATTTATAATAATATTTTGTTATCTTAAAAGTTTTATTTTATTATGTTTTGTGTTTTAAGCGAGAATTTACCAGATGGTAAATGTATTTTCAGATAGAACTTGTACATAACGTCTGTAGGTCAAGGTTTTTGATCTTGACCTAGTTTTGATCAGCTGATGGGTGAGGTCAGATACTAAACATCTTTCGCAAGGAAGTTAATCCAACTTTTGTTTTTAACTGGTTTAAATAATTTCAATATGAAAAGAAAAATATTTTAAGAAAGTTAATTTTTTTTTGAATTTGAGATTTTTTTTGGAAATTTTGAATTTAAAATTTTCTTTGAAAAAAAAATTTTTTTTATTTTGCGCCTGCCAGATAATGGATAATTTTAAACTGTGATTATTTGATTGTTTGTGTGCTAGCCATGTTTATTATTATTGATTTATTTTATTGAATTATATTGTTAGACTCTAGGTGTAATCACATGTTAGGTTAAGGATGTTCTTAATTATAAGAAATGTTTAAATCAATTTATTTTAAAGAAAAAACAAAAACCAATGAAGAGAATAAGTCAAAATAGATACCAAATTTGTGATTTGATTTTAAATGGAAACAACCAGTGAGTTGTAATTTAAACAAATATTTAAAGAATTTTTCAATTTATAATATGTAATGTGAGTGTGTGTGAGCCCAGTATCTGCTAGAGGCAGCCCAGCTTGCATATGAGGGGAAACATATCGGTGGAGGATCTGACATAATCTAAGCCAGGGATTGAGGATTGTTGGGGTAGCATAATAGAAGGCGAGGTGCGCCGTGGTGCGTGTCTGTTCGATTTTCCGGTGTTGGGAACTTGCACAGAGAAGTCCAGTGATCTCGTTCAGATACGTCCATAGTCGCCGAGCCAGTGGGGTCGTTTACCCATGCAGTGTAAGAACAAAAGGTGGTTGTTGGCACCAGTTCCTCACCGGTCCTCTTAGGAGTTTTATCAATGAGATTTCTTCTGTTTTGGACAGAAGACTTCTCATTGAGGGGGTATTGTAACGGTCCAAATTTGTGGGTATTTGTATTTTTATTTTATCTCATTTTCGGGGTTTCATAAAAAATATTGTGCAAGTTTTAATTCCATAGTGAGAGAACACGTGGCAAATAGAACAGTTTATAACCAAGGCAGCAACGCAATATTACGTTGCGAAATCAGTTGAGGTATGCAGCCTCCCTAGGTTTCTAAGAACTTTGCTTGTGTATGATCATGCGCCCGTATGCACGAGACGGGTATACGCATGGACCCACGCGGTCAGGAAACGCCAAGATGGTGAAAAAATATATTTGCTGTCTCGTCTCCTTGACTGAGCTGAAGGAAGTGTAGCTAAGTCACCGCCCCTTGGTGACATCAAGCCAGAAGTGCCTAAATATCGTCGGCACACACTACAGAAAAGACCACTATATATCATGCACAGGGTCGCTCAACTGCAACAACTCAACTATGAGCGACGACAAAATCCGTTGGCTGTGGACATCAACTTCCGCCCGCTTGAAAAAGACGCTTGGGCAGTTCGTCGCTGATCGTGTCTGGCCAGACACCGCCCTAACAGGGCTCCTCAGATTTTTCACGTTTTCAGTCTCAAAAAACTCTATTTTGTGAACTATTATGCGGCAGTGAAACCAACAGTGATCAATTAGCAACAACCGTGAAATCCGGAACTCATCACGAAGTAAATAATGAAGAAAACGAACAGTGCGAACTAAACCCGCGTGTCGGCTGGGGAGGGGTATTTTTTATATTGTTAGATTCAATGGGTTAAATTAATAAATCAGGGTAACGGGGGTTTTTTAAGAATGTGAGAGTGAGTGAAAGGCAGGCTGGGCTACCTACAATAGACGTAAGTAAGATAATTTAAGTGTACCATTATAAGATGTATGCAACATAGTAACAAAATTTGGAAACCATGTCAGAAATTTATTGGAAAATAGCTTTTAACGTTGCAACAATTGACAATTAAAAAACCATAAGTTCTCTTCAAAAAATGTGTCGAGTTAGTTATTTCGATAACCTTTAACACAGGTTTGCATCTGACGTACATGTGATCGAATACTCGACCCGGATATATGAAACTTTGCAGGTAGGTGAAAATAAACTGTATATTTGTATTTTATATATTTAAAAGTGTATTTAACTTAACAATGGCTCCCGTGACAGGAACGAATTTAATAAATTAATTAATTAAATTCCACACCTACGAAGATGCAAACGTGTGTTGTTAGGTTAGCGGAATAAAATAAAAAGTGCGTCATTCACACAAAATTGGTTATATAGTATATCACATATTGATTATATTATATGTACGCACAAGTATCAATTATAAAAAGTAAGAATGGCAGATAACGAAATTAACATAAATGAAACGACGAGTGTCGGAATTTTTGACGAGTCAAACATGAGTAATTTTGAGACACATTCGACTCCAAGTGCGAGTCAGAATAAAACAGAAATAAATGTAACAGATCAAAGCAATGTAACTGAAGATTCGGGGATTCAAGTAACCCCGAAATTAGATAGGGAAAATAAAATTAATAATGAAGAAGTCAGCTTCACTGACAAAAATGTAGCAGCACAATCTACTCCAACGACGACACGAATTAAACAGTTGTCGATGGACGATATATTCAGTCTGATAAAAACAATGTCCGAAAATATAAGTAGTGATCTAAATGAATTGAAAAAACAAAATAAAGAACAGAAAAGTGATTCTGACGCTAAGTTCAATATTCAGAATGACAAATTAGACAGACAAAGTAGGGATATTAATGAATTAAAAAATGAGATCCAAGAAATGCATAAATGTTTTGAAAATAATAATGAACTAATAAGAACTAGTTTGAGTAAATTAGAGCAGAGTAGTGAGCGAATGGGAATAGTTGTAATAAATCCAGATAAAGATAATACGAATGAAAATTATAATGACAAAGAGTTAACAAATGATAATGATAACGTTGAAAATAATGAGAATAATAATATTGAGAATAGTAATGTATTTGAAGAGTTAATATCAGACAGTGATACGGTGAAAATAAATAATGAAAGTACTGATGAGTTTGTAGAATGTGATAATGAAATGTTAATGTGTGTGTGTATGAGTTAGAGAGAGAGAGGAAAGATAGTATAGTGGTAGAAGGGGGCAGAGGGTAAATTTTCCCCTTATTATTTATGATGATGATTTAATGTGTTCACAAGTATTGTTTAAGAAGGGCAAGAGTCCCGTGTTGGTAGGAGATTTGAAGTGTTTATTTTTGTTGTATAATTTTGTACCCTCTGTCTGGAATAATTTTGAGAGTGCGATTTGGTGTTATGAGGAGAGAGATTTAAATAGAGAATTGTATGTTAATAAAGAAACAGAATTATATGAATTGAATAGAGAGTATGATGAATGGAGAGAAAGGTTAGGAGTATATTTAAACAATAATGTTTTAATTGATAATACCAAAGTAAATAACCCGATAATGAATATAATTACTGAGGGAGACTTAACAAAAATACTTAACGTTGACTTGTTTAATGATTATTTTGGTGAAATGAATGAATTTGGTTTTTATGGTTATAACATACAAGACAGTAATTTGTGTGTTAATGAAATTGAACAATGCTATACAAAACCAAGATTGATCTGGGACGATGGAGGGTAGGCTATAAAACAATAAAAGACAGTTATAAACATTTTGTTTTATGGTTTTGAACCGGCAGATTTGGACAATGAAGTGCAAAAAAACGGAACAGTTAATAACAAAAGTTTGTAAATAGTTGTAGTGAATTCAATTGTATGTGTTGTGGTTAAGTGAACAGTGTATGTAGGCAGGTAATTGGTAAAAATAATAATATTAATATTTTGCGATTTAATAAATATCAGAATTAATTTTGAAAACAGTAATTGACTAATTGTAATTGCTTGGTAGCTATGTAGTTTGTATTTTCAATAATTGGTATTTTAATTTAATTAAAACAATTTGATATGTTTTAAATATTTTGATTGATTATTTAAATGTTATATAATTAAATTTTCTGAGGAATCTAAATTATTTTTACGAGATTTGTGAATTTGGTAATTAAATGTTAAATTGTTTGATTTAAACTAACATTTGTGTTGAATGTTTCAGAGGTGAGGGGAAAGTATTAGGGTGAATATGTTTTGTGTATGTCATTTTAAATGGACTGTATGTATAACAATTTTATGGTACGAGTCAAGTATAATAAAAAATGTTTACAGGTATAACTCAGATGAAAAGATTGTAATTCAATAATGAGATGATTTGAAATAGTTGTGAAAAAAAATGATGATTAAAAAATTTAATAATAACTGAAAGATGATATATAATAATTATTAATAATAAATTTGAAAATTTTTGTGTGTGGATCAGGGGGTGGCGCAGATGAGCCACGAATTTAAATTTATAACATAAAAATTGATAACCCTAATTTTGATCTAATAAAAACGTTTATATTCCGCTCAAATAATTATATGCTCATACATTCACTATAAGGTGTTCATTCTATGTTTTAAATGTAATATTTTATTGTAGTAGGATAGATATAAGAGTTGATAGAAAGTATATGTTTTATATAATTTGTGTATTTTTTAAACTAAGCAAATAACTAAACCGACTGGCAGGCGGTTAACATAAATTATCAGAATCAGAAAAAGGGGAAACAAGGAGGTTATAAGTAAGTAGTCATAAGCGTATGTATTTCATGTAATTTGCTAAAATTTTGAGATGCGTTTTCACTTTATGAAGAATATCAGCTGATCAGCAATAAAATGTCAATGTTATATTGGTTGTAAATGTTCCAGGTAATTAATGTTTAATGTAATGTTTTAATGTATTACAGATGCTATTTAAAGTAATGAGAAAAGTAATTTGATGTGGTAAGATTTTAAATGAATTGTCAGAAATAATAAAAGATAGTTTTTGGGGTGATGAGTATTTTGTGGGACATGTCGGTCAGTCCAAGTTGAATTTAAAGTTAAAATGGTAGTAGAGAGAAAAATATGTTGTTTTGAATTAATGTAATGTTGTTGAGAAGTATGGATGTTGACACAGTAGTTATGGAGAATATATGTGGAGTATTGAGGGATATATTGATGTTTATAATTGATGATGTTATTTTGTTGTAGTTGAAGTAAGGTAATAAGAGTGAGATTTTGGGGATGGCAATTTGTAATAGGGGGTAGTGTAACGTGGGAGTCCGCAACAACATAATGGTTGGGACGGGAAGGACCGATTTAGTGGGAAGGGGTTGCCTTAGGGAGAATCCAGGAACCAACATAATGGGAAATGAGCTTTCTGGGGGGGGGAACACGTATCCTAAGTACAAAGGGTTAGAGAGTATTTTTTTTTATATATAGAGCGAAGGTGGCGATTTGAGTTTAATGATAAGTTGGGGTTAGAGAGTGTTTTGATAGATATTTTGATAGAGAGGGGTGTCCTGTTAGTTAAAGTTGAGGAGTATTAGAGTCAGAGGGGTAGAGATTATAAGTGTAAGCCTACCAAGTGATAAATTAAATTGTTATAAGTATTTAAAATCACCCACAGTAAGGGAGAATAAGATTGTCAAATAAAGAAAGAGATTAGTAACAAGAAAATATAAAATTTTTTAATTGAAACCCCGTGACAATTTGTGATAGAATTTGGAAATGTAAAGTCGTAAAGTTTATTTGAATAATGTAAATGTCAATTTGATTATTATTTATAATAATATTTTGTTATCTTAAAAGTTTTATTTTATTATGTTTTGTGTTTTAAGCGAGAATTTACCAGATGGTAAATGTATTTTCAGATAGAACTTGTACATAACGTCTGTAGGTCAAGGTTTTTGATCTTGACCTAGTTTTGATCAGCTGATGGGTGAGGTCAGATACTAAACATCTTTCGCAAGGAAGTTAATCCAACTTTTGTTTTCAACTGGTTTAAATAATTTCAATATGAAAAGAAAAATATTTTAAGAAAGTTAATTTTTTTTTGAATTTGAGATTTTTTTTGGAAATTTTGAATTTAAAATTTTCTTTGAAAAAAAATTTTTTTTTATTTTGCGCCTGCCAGATAATGGATAATTTTAAACTGTGATTATTTGATTGTTTGTGTGCTAGCCATGTTTATTATTATTGATTTATTTTATTGAATTATATTGTTAGACTCTAGGTGTAATCACATGTTAGGTTAAGGATGTTCTTAATTATAAGAAATGTTTAAATCGATTTATTTTAAAGAAAAAACAAAAACCAATGAAGAGAATAAGTCAAAATAGATACCAAATTTGTGATTTGATTTTAAATGGAAACAACCAGTGAGTTGTAATTTAAACAAATATTTAAAGAATTTTTCAATTTATAATATGTAATGTGAGTGTGTGTGAGCCCAGTATCTGCTAGAGGCAGCCCAGCTTGCATATGAGGGGAAACATATCGGTGGAGGATCTGACATAATCTAAGCCAGGGATTGAGGATTGTTGGGGTAGCATAATAGAAGGCGAGGTGCGCCGTGGTGCGTGTCTGTTCGATTTTCCGGTGTTGGGAACTTGCACAGAGAAGTCCAGTGATCTCGTTCAGATACGTCCATAGTCGCCGAGCCAGTGGGGTCGTTTACCCATGCAGT
The DNA here is from genome assembly GCA_034769895.1 of Magicicada septendecula. Taxonomy (NCBI): domain Eukaryota; kingdom Metazoa; phylum Arthropoda; class Insecta; order Hemiptera; family Cicadidae; genus Magicicada; species Magicicada septendecula. The sequence continues at coordinate 147,482,197 of CM068375.1, read as the reverse complement.
GTAAGAACAAAAGGTGGTTGTTGGCACCAGTTCCTCACCGGTCCTCTTAGGGGTTTTATCAATGAGATTTCTTCTGTTTTGGACAGAAGACTTCTCATTGAGGGGGTATTGTAACGGTCCAAATTTGTGGGTATTTGTATTTTTATTTTATCTCATTTTCGGGGTTTCATAAAAAATATTGTGCAAGTTTTAATTCCATAGTGACAGAAAACGTGGCAAATGGAACAGTTTATAACCAAGCCAGCAACGCAATATTACGTTGCGAAATCAGTTGAGGTATGCAGCCTCCCTAGGTTTCTAAGAACTTTGCTTGTGTATGATCATGCGCCCGTATGCACGAGACGGGTATACGCGTGGACCCACGCGGTCAGGAAACGCCAAGATGGTGAAAAAATATATTTGATGTCTCGTCTCCTTGACTGAGGTGAAGGAAGTGTAGCTAAGTCACCGCCCCTTTTGGTGACATCAAGCCAGAAGTGCCTAAATATCGTCGGCACACACTACAGAAAAGACCACTATATATCATGCACAGGGTCGCTCAACTGCAACAACTCAACTATGAGCGACGACAAAATCCGTTGGCTGTGGACATCAACTTCCGCCCGCTTGAAAAAGACGCTTGGGCAGTTCGTCGCTGATCGTGTCTGGCCAGACACCGCCCTAACAGGGCTCCTCAGATTTTTCACGTTTTCAGTCTCAAAAAACTCTATTTTGTGAACTATTATGCGGCAGTGAAACTAACAATGATCAATTAGCAACAACCGTGAAATCCGGAACTCATCACGAAGTAAATAATGAAGAAAACGAACAGTGCGAACTAAACCCGCGTGCCGGCTGGGGAGGGGTATTTTTTATATTGTTAGATTCAATGGGTTAAATTAATAAATCAGGGTAACGGGGGTTTTTTAAGAATGTGAGAGTGAGTGAAAGGCAGGCTGGGCTACCTACAATAGACGTAAGTAAGATAATTTAAGTGTACCATTATAAGATGTATGCACCATAGTAACAAAATTTTGAAAACCATGTCAGAAATTTATTGGAAAAATAGTTTTTAACGTTGCAACAATTGACAATTAAAAAACCATAAGTTCTCTTCAAAAAATGTGTCGAGTTAGTTATTTCGATAACCTTTAACACAGGTTTGCATCTGACGTACATGTGATCGAATACTGGACCCGGATATATGAAACTTTGCAGGTAGGTGAAAATAAACTGTATTTTTGTATTTTATATATTTAAAAGTGTATTTAACTTAACAATGGCGCCCGTGACAGGAACGAATTTAATAAATTAATTAATTAAATTCCACACCTACGAAGATGCAAACGTGTGTTGTTAGGTTAGCGGAATAAAATAAAAAGTGCGTCATTCACACAAAATTGGTTATATAGTATATCACATATTGATTATATTATATGTACGCACAAGTATCAATTATAAAAAGTAAGAATGGCAGATAACGAAATTAACATAAATGAAACGACGAGTGTCGGAATTTTTGACGAGTCAAACATGAGTAATTTTGAGACACATTCGACTCCAAGTGCGAGTCAGAATAAAACAGAAATAAATGTAACAGATCAAAGCAATGCAACTGAAGATTCGGGGATTCAAGTAACCCCGAAATTAGATAGGGAAAATAAAATTAATAATGAAGAAGTCAGCTTCACTGACAAAAATGTAGCAGCACAATCTACTCCAACGACGACACGAATTAAACAGTTGTCGATGGACGATATGTTCAGTCTGATAAAAACAATGTCCGAAAATATAAGTAGTGATCTAAATGAATTGAAAAAACAAAATAAAGAACAGAAAAGTGATTCTGACGCTAAGTTCAATATTCAGAATGACAAATTAGACAGACAAAGTAGGGATATTAATGAATTAAAAAATGAGATCCAAGAAATGCATAAATGTTTTGAAAATAATAATGAACTAATAAGAACTAGTTTGAGTAAATTAGAGCAGAGTAGTGAGCGAATGGGAATAGTTGTAATAAATCCAGATAAAGATAATACGAATGAAAATTATAATGACAAAGAGTTAACAAATGATAATGATAACGTTGAAAATAATGAGAATAATAATATTGAGAATAGTAATGTATTTGAAGAGTTAATATCAGACAGTGATACGGTGAAAATAAATAATGAAAGTACTGATGAGTTTGTAGAATGTGATAATGAAATGTTAATGTGTGTGTATGAGTTAGAGAGAGGGAGGAAAGATAGTATAGTGGTAGAAGGGGGGCAGAGGGTAAATTTTCCCCTTATTATTTATGATGATGATTTAATGTGTTCACAAGTATTGTTTAAGAAGGGCAAGAGTCCCGTGTTGGTAGGAGATTTGAAGTGTTTATTTTTGTTGTATAATTTTGTACCCTCTGTCTGGAATAATTTTGAGAGTGTGATTTGGTGTTATGAGGAGAGAGATTTAAATAGAGAATTGTATGTTAATAAAGAAACAGAATTATATGAATTGAATAGAGAGTATGATGAATGGAGAGAAAGGTTAGGAGTATATTTAAACAATAATGTTTTAATTGATAATACCAAAGTAAATAACCCGATAATGAATATAATTACTGAGGGAGACTTAACAAAAATACTTAACGTTGACTTGTTTAATGATTATTTTGGTGAAATGAATGAATTTGGTTTTTATGGTTATAACATACAAGACAGTAATTTGTGTGTTAATGAAATTGAACAATGCTATACAAAACCAAGATTGATCTGGGACGATGGAGGGTAGACTATAAAACAATAAAAGACAGTTATAAACATTTTGTTTTATGGTTTTGACCCGGCAGATTTGGACAATGAAGTGCAAAAAAACGGAACAGTTAATAACAAAAGTTTGTAAATAGTTGTAGTGAATTCAATTGTATGTGTTGTGGTTAAGTGAACAGTGTATGTAGGTAGGTAATTGGTAACAATAATAATATTAATATTTTGCGATTTAATAAATATCAGAATTAATTTTGAAAACAGTAATTGACTAATTGTAATTGCTTGGTAGCTATGTAGTTTGTATTTTCAATAATTGGTATTTTAATTTAATTAAAACAATTTGATATGTTTTAAATATTTTGATTGATTATTTAAATGTTATATAATTAAATTTTCTGAGGAATCTAAATTATTTTTACGAGATTTGTGAATTTGGTAATTAAATGATAAATTGTTTGATTTAAACTAACATTTGTGTTGAATGTTTCAGAGGTGAGGGGAAAGTATTAGGGTGAATATGTTTTGTGTATGTCATTTTAAATGGACTGTAAGTATAAAAATTTTATAGTACGAATCAAGTATAATAAAAAATGTTTACAGGTATAACTCAGATGAAAAGATTGTAATTCAATAATGAGAAGATTTGAAATAGTTCTGAAATAAAAATGATGATTAAAAAATTTAATAATAACTGAAAGATGATATATAATAATTATTAATAATAAATTTGAAAATTTTTGTGTGTGGATCAGGGGGTGGCGCAGATGAGCCACGAATTTAAATTTATAACATAAAAATTGATAACTCTAATTTTGATCTAATAAAAACGTTTATATTCCGCTCAAATAATTATATGCTCATACATTCACTATAAGGTGTTCATTCTATGTTTTAAATGTAATATTTTATTGTAGTAGGATAGATATAAGAGTTGATAGAAAGTATATGTTTTATATAATTTGTGTATTTTTTAAACTAAGCAAATAACTAAACCGACTGGCAGGCGGTTAACATAAATTATCAGAATCAGAAAAAGGGGAAACAAGGAGGTTATAAGTAAGTACTGATAAGCGTATGTATTTCATGTAATTTGCTAAAATTTTGAGATGCGTTTTCACTTTATGAAGAATATCAGCTGATCAGCAATAAAATGTCAATGTTATATTGGTTGTAAATGTACCAGGTAATTAATGTTTAATGTAATGTTTTAATGTATTACAGATGCTATTTAAAGTAATGAGAAAAGTAATTTGATGTGGTAAGATTTTAAATGAATTGTCAGAAATAATAAAAGATAGTTTTTGGGGTGATGAGTATTTTGTGGGACATGTCGATCAGTCCAAGTTGAATTTAAAGTTAAAATGGTAGTAGAGAGAAAAATAATGTTGTTTTGAATTAATGTAATGTTGTTGAGAAGTATGGATGTTGACACAGTAGTTATGGAGAATATATGTGGAGTATTGAGGGATATATTGATGTTTATAATTGATGATGTTATTTTGTTGTAGTTGAAGTAAGGTAATAAGAGTGAGATTTTGGGGATGGCAATTTGTAATAGGGGGTAGTGTAATGTGGGAGTCCGCAACAACATAATGGTTGGGACGGGAAGGGACCGATTTAGTGGGAAGGGGTTGCCTTAGGGAGAATCCAGGAACCAACATAATGGGAAATGAGCTTTCTGGGGGGGGGAACACGTATCCTAAGTACAAAGGGTTAGAGAGTATTTTTTTTTATATATAGAGCGAAGGTGGCGATTTGAGTTTAATGATAAGTTGGGGTTAGAGTGTTTTGATAGATATTTTGATAGAGAGGGGTGTCCTGTTAGTTAAAGTTGAGGAGTATTAGAGTCAGAGGGGTAGAGATTATAAGTGTAAGCCTACCAAGTGCTAAATTAAATTGTTATAAGTATTTAAAATCACCCACAGTAAGGGAGAATAAGATTGTCAAATAAAGAAAGAGATTAGTAACAAGAAAATATAAAATTTTTTAATTGAAACCCCGTGACAATTTGTGATAGAATTTGGAAATGTAAAGTCGTAAAGTTTATTTGAATAATTTAAATGTCAATTTGATTATTATTTATAATAATATTTTGTTATCTTAAAAGTTTTATTTTATTATGTTTTGTGTTTTAAGCGAGAATTTTACAGATGGTAAATGTATTTTCAGATAGAACTTGTACATAACGTCTGTAGGTCAAGGTTTTTGAACTTGACCTAGTTTTGATCAGCTGATGGGTGAGGTCAGATACTAAACATCTTTCGCAAGGAAGTTAATCCAACTTTTGTTTTTAACTGGTTTAAATAATTTCAATATGAAAAGAAAAATATTTTAAGAAAGTTAATTTTTTTTTTGAATTTGAGATTTTTTTTGGAAATTTTGAATTTAAAATTTTCTTTGAAAAAAAAAATTTTTTTTTATTTTGCGCCTGCCAGATAATGGATAATTTTAAACTGTGATTATTTGATTGTTTGTGTGCTAGCCATGTTTATTATTATTGATTTATTTTATTGAATTATATTGTTAGACTCTAGGTGTAATCACATGTTAGGTTAAGGATGTTCTTAATTATAAGAAATGTTTAAATCGATTTATTTTAAAGAAAAAACAAAAACCAATGAAGAGAATAAGTCAAAATAGATACCAAATTTGTGATTTGATTTTAAATGGAAACAACCAGTGAGTTGTAATTTAAACAAATATTTAAAGAATTTTTCAATTTATAATATGTAATGTGAGTGTGTGTGAGCCCAGTATCTGCTAGAGGCAGCCCAGCTTGCATATGAGGGGAAACATATCGGTGGAGGATCTGACATAATCTAAGCCAGGGATTGAGGATTGTTGGGGTAGCATGATAGAAGGCGAGGTGCGCCGTGGTGCGTGTCTGTTCGATTTTTCGGTGTTGGGATCTTGCACAGAGAAGTCCAGTGATCTCGTTCAGATACGTCCATAGTCGCCGAGCCAGGGGGGTCGTTTACCCATGCAGTGTAAGAACAAAAGGGGGTTGTTGGCACCAGTTCCTCACCGGTCCTCTTAGGGGTTTTATCAATGAGATTTCTTCTGTTTTGGACAGAAGATTTCTCATTGAGGGGGTATTGTAACAGTCCAAATTTGTGGGTATTTGTATTTTTATTTTATCTCATTTTCGGGGTTTCATAAAAAATATTGTGCAAGTTTTAATTCCATAGTGACAGAACACGTGGCAAATAGAACAGTTTATAACCAAGGCAGCAACGCAATATTACGTTGCGAAATCAGTTGAGGTATGCAGCCTCCCTAGGTTTCTAAGAACTTTGCTTGTGTATGATCATGCGCCCGTATGCACGAGACGGGTATACGCATGGACCCACGTGGTCAGGAAACGCCAAGATGGTGAAAAAAATATATTTGCTGTCTCGTCTCCTTGACTGAGCTGAAGGAAGTGTAGCTAAGTCACCGCCCCTTTTGGTGACATCAAGCCAGAAGTGCCTAAATATCGTCGGCACACACTACAGAAAAGACCACTATATATCATGCACAGGGTCGCTCAACTGCAACAACTCAACTATGAGCGACGACAAAATCCGTTGGCTGTGGACATCAACTTCCGCCCGCTTGAAAAAGACGCTTGGGCAGTTCGTCGCTGATCGTGTCTGGCCAGACACCGCCCTAACAGGGCTCCTCAGATTTTTCACGTTTTCAGTCTCAAAAAACTCTATTTTGTGAACTATTATGCGGCAGTGAAACCAACAGTGATCAATTAGCAACAACCGTGAAATCCGGAACTCATCACGAAGTAAATAATGAAGAAAACGAACAGTGCGAACTAAACCCGCGTGCCGGCTGGGGAGGGGTATTTTTTATATTGTTAGATTCAATGGGTTAAATTAATAAATCAGGGTAACGGGGGTTTTTTAAGAATGTGAGAGTGAGTGAAAGGCAGGCTGGGCTACCTACAATAGACGTAAGTAAGATAATTTAAGTGTACCATTATAAGATGTATGCACCATAGTAACAAAATTTTGAAAACCATGTCAGAAATTTATTGGAAAAATAGTTTTTAACGTTGCAACAATTGACAATTAAAAAACCGTAAGTTCTCTTCAAAAAATGTGTCGAGTTAGTTATTTCGATAACCTTTAACACAGGTTTGCATCTGACGTACATGTGATCGAATACTGGACCCGGATATATGAAACTTTGCAGGTAGGTGAAAATAAACTGTATTTTTGTATTTTATATATTTAAAAGTGTATTTAACTTAACAATGGCGCCCGTGACAGGAACGAATTTAATAAATTAATTAATTAAATTCCACACCTACGAAGATGCAAACGTGTGTTGTTAGGTTAGCGGAATAAAATAAAAAGTGCGTCATTCACACAAAATTGGTTATATAGTATATCACATATTGATTATATTATATGTACGCACAAGTATCAATTATAAAAAGTAAGAATGGCAGATAACGAAATTAACATAAATGAAACGACGAGTGTCGGAATTTTTGACGAGTCAAACATGAGTAATTTTGAGACACATTCGACTCCAAGTGCGAGTCAGAATAAAACAGAAATAAATGTAACAGATCAAAGCAATGTAACTGAAGATTCGGGGATTCAAGTAACCCCGAAATTAGATAGGGAAAATAAAATTAATAATGAAGAAGTCAGCTTCACTGACAAAAATGTAGCAGCACAATCTACTCCAACGACGACACGAATTAAACAGTTGTCGATGGACGATATGTTCAGTCTGATAAAAACAATGTCCGAAAATATAAGTAGTGATCTAAATGAATTGAAAAAACAAATTAAAGAACAGAAAAGTGATTCTGACGCTAAGTTCAATATTCAGAATGACAAATTAGACAGACAAAGTAGGGATATTAATGAATTAAAAAATGAGATCCAAGAAATGCATAAATGTTTTGAAAATAATAATGAACTAATAAGAACTAGTTTGAGTAAATTAGAGCAGAGTAGTGAGCGAATGGGAATAGTTGTAATAAATCCAGATAAAGATAATACGAATGAAAATTATAATGACAAAGAGTTAACAAATGATAATGATAACGTTGAAAATAATGAGAATAATAATATTGAGAATAGTAATGTATTTGAAGAGTTAATATCAGACAGTGATACGGTGAAAATAAATAATGAAAGTACTGATGAGTTTGTAGAATGTGATAATGAAATGTTAATGTGTGTGTATGAGTTAGAGAGAGGGAGGAAAGATAGTATAGTGGTAGAAGGGGGGCAGAGGGTAAATTTTCCCCTTATTATTTATGATGATGATTTAATGTGTTCACAAGTATTGTTTAAGAAGGGCAAGAGTCCCGTGTTGGTAGGAGATTTGAAGTGTTTATTTTTGTTGTATAATTTTGTACCCTCTGTCTGGAATAATTTTGAGAGTGTGATTTGGTGTTATGAGGAGAGAGATTTAAATAGAGAATTGTATGTTAATAAAGAAACAGAATTATATGAATTGAATAGAGAGTATGATGAATGGAGAGAAAGGTTAGGAGTATATTTAAACAATAATGTTTTAATTGATAATACCAAAGTAAATAACCCGATAATGAATATAATTACTGAGGGAGACTTAACAAAAATACTTAACGCTGACTTGTTTAATGATTATTTTGGTGAAATGAATGAATTTGGTTTTTATGGTTATAACATACAAGACAGTAATTTGTGTGTTAATGAAATTGAACAATGCTATACAAAACCAAGATTGATCTGGGACGATGGAGGGTAGACTATAAAACAATAAAAGACAGTTATAAACATTTTGTTTTATGGTTTTGACCCGGCAGATTTGGACAATGAAGTGCAAAAAAACGGAACAGTTAATAACAAAAGTTTGTAAATAGTTGTAGTGAATTCAATTGTATGTGTTGTGGTTAAGTGAACAGTGTATGTAGGTAGGTAATTGGTAACAATAATAATATTAATATTTTGCGATTTAATAAATATCAGAATTAATTTTGAAAACAGTAATTGACTAATTGTAATTGCTTGGTAGCTATGTAGTTTGTATTTTCAATAATTGGTATTTTAATTTAATTAAAACAATTTGATATGTTTTAAATATTTTGATTGATTATTTAAATGTTATATAATTAAATTTTCTGAGGAATCTAAATTATTTTTACGAGATTTGTGAATTTGGTAATTAAATGATAAATTGTTTGATTTAAACTAACATTTGTGTTGAATGTTTCAGAGGTGAGGGGAAAGTATTAGGGTGAATATGTTTTGTGTATGTCATTTTAAATGGACTGTAAGTATAAAAATTTTATAGTACGAATCAAGTATAATAAAAAATGTTTACAGGTATAACTCAGATGAAAAGATTGTAATTCAATAATGAGATGATTTGAAATAGTTCTGAAATAAAAATGATGATTAAAAAATTTAATAATAACTGAAAGATGATATATAATAATTATTAATAATAAATTTGAAAATTTTTGTGTGTGGATCAGGGGGTGGCGCAGATGAGCCACGAATTTAAATTTATAACATAAAAATTGATAACTCTAATTTTGATCTAATAAAAACGTTTATATTCCGCTCAAATAATTATATGCTCATACATTCACTATAAGGTGTTCATTCTATGTTTTAAATGTAATATTTTATTGTAGTAGGATAGATATAAGAGTTGATAGAAAGTATATGTTTTATATAATTTGTGTATTTTTTAAACTAAGTAAATAACTAAACCGACTGGCAGGCGGTTAACATAAATTATCAGAATCAGAAAAAGGGGAAACAAGGAGGTTAGAAGTAAGTAGTGATAAGCGTATGTATTTCGTGTAATTTGCTAAAATTTTGAGATGTGTTTTCACTTTATGAAGAATATCAGCTGATCAGCAATAAAATGTCAATGTTATATTGGTTGTAAATGTTCCAGGTAATTAATGTTTAATGTAATGTTTTAATGTATTACAGATGCTATTTAAAGTAATCAGAAAAGTAATTTGATGTGGTAAGATAAATTGTCAGAAATAATAAAAGATAGTTTTTGGGGTGATGAGTATTTTGTGGGACATGTCGGTCAGTCCAAGTTGAATTTAAAGTTAAAATGGTAGTAGAGAGAAAAATAATGTTGTTTTGAATTAATGTAATGTTGTTGAGAAGTATGGATGTTGACACAGTAGTCATGGAGAATATATGTGTAGTATTGAGGGATATATTGATGTTTATAATTGATGATGTTATTTTGTTGTAGTTGAAGTAAGGTAATAAGAGTGAGATTTTGGGGATGGCAATTTGTAATAGGGGGTAGTGTAATGTGGGAGTCCGCAACAACATAATGGTTTGGACGGGAAGGGACCGATTTAGTGGGAAGGGGTTGCCTTAGGGAGAATCCAGGAACCAACATAATGGGAAATGAGCTTTCTGGGGGGGGGAACAAGTATTCTAAGTACAAAGGGTTAGAGAGTATTTTTTTTTATATATAGAGCGAAGATGGCGATTTGAGTTTAATGATAAGTTGGGGTTAGAGAGTGTTTTGATAGATATTTTGATAGAGAGGGGTGTCCTGTTATTTAAAGTTGAGGAGTATTAGAGTCAGAGGGGTAGAGATTATAAGTGTAAGCCTACCAAGTGATAAATTAAATTGTTATAAGTATTTAAAATCACCCACAGTAAGGGAGAATAAGATTGTCAAATAAAGAAAGAGATTTGTAACAAGAAAATATAAAATTTTTTAATTGAAACCCCGTGACAATTTGTGATAGAATTTGGAAATGTAAAGTCGTAAAGTTTATTTGAATAATTTAAATGTCAATTTGATTATTATTTATAATAATATTTTGTTATCTTAAAAGTTTTATTTAATTATGTTTTGTGTTTTAAGCGAGAATTTTACAGATGGTAAATGTATTTTCAGATAGAACTTGTACATACCGTCTGTAGGTCAAGGTTTTTGAACTTGACCTAGTTTTGATCAGCTGATGGGTGAGATCAGATACTAAACATCTTTCGCAAGGAAGTTAATCCAACTTTTGTTTTTAACTGGTTTAAATAATTTCAATATGAAAAGAAAAATATTTTAAGAAAGTTAATTTTTTTTTTTGAATTTGAGATTTTTTTTTTGGAAATTTTGAATTTAAAATTTTCTTTGAAAAAACAAAATTTTTTTTTTATTTTGCGCCTGCCAGATAATGGATAATTTTAAACTGTGATTATTTGACTGTTTGTGTGCTAGCCATGTTTATTATTATTGATTTATTTTATTGAATTATATTGTTAAACTCTAGTTGTAATCACATGTTAGGTTAAGGAAGTTCTTAATTATAAGAAATGTTTAAATCGATTTATTTTAAAGAAAAAACAAAAACCAATGAAGAGAATAAGTCAAAATAGATGCCAAATTTGTGATTTGATTTTAAATGGAAACAACCAGTGAGTTGTAATTTAAACAAATATTTAAAGAATTTTTCAATTTATAATATGTAATGTGAGTGTGTGTGAGCCCAGTATCTGCTAGAGGCAGCCCAGCTTGCATATGAGGCGAAACATATCGGTGGAGGATCTGACATAATCTAAGCCAGGGATTGAGGATTGTTGGGGTAGCATGATAGAAGGCGAGGTGCGCCGTGGTGCGTGTCTGTTCGATTTTTCGGTGTTGGGATCTTGCACAGAGAAGTCCAGTGATCTCGTTCAGATACGTCCATAGTCGCCGAGCCAGGGGGGTCGTTTACCCATGCAGTGTAAGAACAAAAGGGGGTTGTTGGCACCAGTTCCTCACCGGTCCTCTTAGGGGTTTTATCAATGAGATTTCTTCTGTTTTGGACAGAAGACTTCTCATTGAGGGGGTATTGTAACGGTCCAAATTTGTGGGTATTTGTATTTTTATTTTATCTCATTTTCGGGGTTTCATAAAAAATATTGTGCAAGTTTTAATTCCATAGTGACAGAACACGTGGCAAATAGAACAGTTTATAACCAAGGCAGCAACGCAATATTACGTTGCGAAATCAGTTGAGGTATGCAGCCTCCCTAGGTTTCTAAGAACTTTGCTTGTGTATGATCATGCGCCCGTATGCACGAGACGGGTATACGCGTGGACCCACGCGGTCAGGAAACGCCAAGATGGTGAAAAAATATATTTGCTGTCTCGTCTCCTTGACTGAGCTGAAGGAAGTGTAGCTAAGTCACCGCCCCTTTTGGTGACATCAAGCCAGAAGTGCCTAAATATCGTCGGCACACACTACAGAAAAGACCACTATATATCATGCACAGGGTCGCTCAACTGCAACAACTCAACTATGAGCGACGACAAAATCCGTTGGCTGTGGACATCAACTTCCGCCCGCTTGAAAAAGACGCTTGGGCAGTTCGTCGCTGATCGTGTCTGGCCAGACACCGCCCTAACAGGGCTCCTCAGATTTTTCACGTTTTCAGTCTCAAAAAACTCTATTTTGTGAACTATTATGCGGCAGTGAAACCAACAGTGATCAATTAGCAACAACCGTGAAATCCGGAACTCATCACGAAGTAAATAATGAAGAAAACGAACAGTGCGAACTAAACCCGCGTGCCGGCTGGGGAGGGGTATTTTTTATATTGTTAGATTCAATGGGTTAAATTAATAAATCAGGGTAAGGAGGGGTTTTTTAAGAATGTGAGAGTGAGTGAAAGGCAGGCTGGGCTACCTACAATAGACGTAAGTAAGATAATTTAAGTGTACCATTATAAGATGTATGCACCATAGTAACAAAATTTTGAAAACCATGTCAGAAATTTATTGGAAAAATAGTTTTTAACGTTGCAACAATTGACAATTAAAAAACCATAAGTTCTCTTCAAAAAATGTGTCGAGTTAGTTATTTCGATAACCTTTAACACAGGTTTGCATCTGACGTACATGTGATCGAATACTGGACCCGGATATATGAAACTTTGCAGGTAGGTGAAAATAAACTGTATTTTTGTATTTTATATATTTAAAAGTGTATTTAACTTAACAATGGCGCCCGTGACAGGAACGAATTTAATAAATTAATTAATTAAATTCCACACCTACGAAGATGCAAACGTGTGTTGTTAGGTTAGCGGAATAAAATAAAAAGTGCGTCATTCACACAAAATTGGTTATATAGTATATCACATATTGATTATATTATATGTACGCACAAGTATCAATTATAAAAAGTAAGAATGGCAGATAACGAAATTAACATAAATGAAACGACGAGTGTCGGAATTTTTGACGAGTCAAACATGAGTAATTTTGAGACATATTCGACTCCAAGTGCGAGTCAGAATAAAACAGAAATAAATGTAACAGATCAAAGCAATGTAACTGAAGATTCGGGGATTCAAGTAACCCCGAAATTAGATAGGGAAAATAAAATTAATAATGAAGAAGTCAGCTTCACTGACAAAAATGTAGCAGCACAATCTACTCCAACGACGACACGAATTAAACAGTTGTCGATGGACGATATGTTCAGTCTGATAAAAACAATGTCCGAAAATATAAGTAGTGATCTAAATGAATTGAAAAAACAAAATAAAGAACAGAAAAGTGATTCTGACGCTAAGTTCAATATTCAGAATGACAAATTAGACAGACAAAGTAGGGATATTAATGAATTAAAAAATGAGATCCAAGAAATGCATAAATGTTTTGAAAATAATAATGAACTAATAAGAACTAGTTTGAGTAAATTAGAGCAGAGTAGTGAGCGAATGGGAATAGTTGTAATAAATCCAGATAAAGATAATACGAATGAAAATTATAATGACAAAGAGTTAACAAATGATAATGATAACGTTGAAAATAATGAGAATAATAATATTGAGAATAGTAATGTATTTGAAGAGTTAATATCAGACAGTGATACGGTGAAAATAAATAATGAAAGTACTGATGAGTTTGTAGAATGTGATAATGAAATGTTAATGTGTGTGTATGAGTTAGAGAAAGGGAGGAAAGATAGTATAGTGGTAGAAGGGGGGCAGAGGGTAAATTTTCCCCTTACTATTTATGATGATGATTTAATGTGTTCACAAGTATTGTTTAAGAAGGGCAAGAGTCCCGTGTTGGTAGGAGATTTGAAGTGTTTATTTTTGTTGTATAATTTTGTACCCTCTGTCTGGAATAATTTTGAGAGTGTGATTTGGTGTTATGAGAAGAGAGATTTAAATAGAGAATTGTATGTTAATAAAGAAACAGAATTATATGAATTGAATAGAGAGTATGATGAATGGAGAGAAAGGTTAGGAGTATATTTAAACAATAATGTTTTAATTGATAATACCAAAGTAAATAACCCGATAATGAATATAATTACTGAGGGAGACTTAACAAAAATACTTAACGTTGACTTGTTTAATGATTATTTTGGTGAAATGAATGAATTTGGTTTTTATGGTTATAACATACAAGACAGTAATTTGTGTGTTAATGAAATTGAACAATGCTATACAAAACCAAGATTGATCTGGGACGATGGAGGGTAGACTATAAAACAATAAAAGACAGTTATAAACATTTTGTTTTATGGTTTTGACCCGGCAGATTTGGACAATGAAGTGCAAAAAACGGAACAGTTAATAACAAAAGTTTGTAAATAGTTGTAGTGAATTCAATTGTATGTGTTGTGGTTAAGTGAACAGTGTATGTAGGTAGGTAATTGGTAACAATAATAATATTAATATTTTGCGATTTAATAAATATCAGAATTAATTTTGAAAACAGTAATTGACTAATTGTAATTGCTTGGTAGCTGTGTAGTTTGTATTTTCAATAATTGGTATTTTAATTTAATTGGAACAATTTGATATGTTTTAAATATTTTGATTGATTATTTAAATGTTATATAATTAAATTTTCTGAGGAATCTAAATTATTTTTACGAGATTTGTGAATTTGGTAATTAAATGTTAAATTGTTTGATTTAAACTAACATTTGTGTTGAATGTTTCAGAGGTGAGGGGAAAGTATTAGGGTGAATATGTTTTGTGTATGTCATTTTAAATGGACTGTAAGTATAACAATTTTATATTACGAATCAAGTATAATAAAAAATGTTTACAGGTATAACTCAGATGAAAAGATTGTAATTCAATAAAGAGATGATTTGAAATAGTTGTGAAATAAAAATGATGATTAAAAAATTTAATAATAACTGAAAGATGATATATAATAATTATTAATAATAAATTTGAAAATTTTTGTGTGTGGATCAGGGGGTGGCGCAGATGAGCCACGAATTTAAATTTATAACATAAAAATTGATAACTCTAATTTTGATCTAATAAAAACGTTTATATTCCGCTCAAATAATTATATGCTCATACATTCACTATAAGGTGTTCATTCTATGTTTTAAATGTAATATTTTATTGTAGTAGGATAGATATAAGAGTTGATAGAAAGTATATGTTTTATATAATTTGTGTATTTTTTAAACTAAGCAAATAACTAAACCGACTGGCAGGCGGTTAACATAAATTATCAGAATCAGAAAAAGGGGAAACAAGGAGGTTATAAGTAAGTAGTGATAAGCGTATGAATTTCATGTAATTTGCTAAAATTTTGAGATGCGTTTTCACTTTATGAAGAATATCAGCTGATCAGCAATAAAATGTCAATGTTATATTGGTTGTAAATGTTCCAGGTAATTAATGTTTAATGTAATGTTTTAATGTATTACAGATGCTATTTAAAGTAATCAGAAAAGTAATTTGATGTGGTAAGATTTTAAATGAATTGTCAGAAATAATAAAAGATAGTTTTTGGGGTGATGAGTATTTTGTGGGACATGTCGGTCAGTCCAAGTTGAATTTAAAGTTAAAATGGTAGTAGAGAGAAAAATAATGTTGTTTTGAATTAATGTAATGTTGTTGAGAAGTATGGATGTTGACACAGTAGTTATGGAGAATATATGTGGAGTATTGAGGGATATATTGATGTTTATAATTGATGATGTTATTTTGTTGTAGTTGAAGTAAGGTAATAAGAGTGAGATTTTGGGGATAGCAATTTGTAATAGGGGGTAGTGTAATGTCGGAGTCCGCAACAACATAATGGTTGGGACGGGAAGGGACCGATTTAGTGGGAAGGGGTTGCCTTAGGGAGAATCCAGGAACCAACATAATGGGAAATGAGCTTTCTCGGGGGGGGGGAACACGTATCCTAAGTACAAAGGGTTAGAGAGTATTTTTTTTTATATATAGAGCGAAGGTGGCGATTTGAGTTTAATGATAAGTTGGGGTTAGAGAGTGTTTTGATAGATATTTTGATAGAGAGGGGTGTCCTGTTAGTTAAAGTTGAGGAGTATTAGAGTCAGAGGGGTAGAGATTATAAGTGTAAGCCTACCAAGTGATAAATTAAATTGTTATAAGTATTTAAAATCACCCACAGTAAGGGACAATAAGATTGTCAAATAAAGAAAGAGATTAGTAACAAGAAAATATAAAATTTTTTAATTGAAACCCCGTGACAATTTGTGATAGAATTTGGAAATGTAAAGTCGTAAAGTTTATTTGAATAATGTAAATGTCAATTTGATTATTATTTATAATAATATTTTGTTATCTTAAAAGTTTTATTTTATTATGTTTTGTGTTTTAAGCGAGAATTTTACAGATGGTAAATGTATTTTCAGATAGAACTTGTACATAACGTCTGTAGGTCAAGGTTTTTGATCTTGACCTAGTTTTGATCAGCTGATGGGTGAGGTCAGATACTAAACATCTTTCGCAAGGAAGTTAATCCAACTTTTGTTTTTAACTGGTTTAAATAATTTCAATATGAAAAGAAAAATATTTTAAGAAAGTTAATTTTTTTTTTGAATTTGAGATTTTTTTTGGAAATTTTGAATTTAAAATTTTCTTTGAAAAAAAAATTTTTTTTTATTTTGCGCCTGCCAGATAATGGATAATTTTAAACTGTGATTATTTGATTGTTTGTGTGCTAGCCATGTTTATTATTATTGATTTATTTTATTGAATTATATTGTTAGACTCTAGGTGTAATCACATGTTAGGTTAAGGATGTTCTTAATTATAAGAAATGTTTAAATCGATTTATTTTAAAGAAAAAACAAAAACCAATGAAGAGAATAAGTCAAAATAGATACCAAATTTGTGATTTGATTTTAAATGGAAACAACCAGTGAGTTGTAATTTAAACAAATATTTAAAGAATTTTTCAATTTATAATATGTAATGTGAGTGTGTGTGAGCCCAGTATCTGCTAGAGGCAGCCCAGCTTGCATATGAGGGGAAACATATCGGTGGAGGATCTGACATAATCTAAGCCAGGGATTGAGGATTGTTGGGGTAGCATGATAGAAGGCGAGGTGCGCCGTGGTGCGTGTCTGTTCGATTTTCCGGTGTTGGGATCTTGCACAGAGAAGTCCAGTGATCTCGTTCAGATACGTCCATAGTCGCCGAGCCAGTGGGGTCGTTTACCCATGCAGTGTAAGAACAAAAGGTGGTTGTTGGCACCAGTTCCTCACCGGTCCTCTTAGGGGTTTTATCAATGAGATTTCTTCTGTTTTGGACAGAAGACTTCTCATTGAGGGGGTATTGTAACGGTCCAAATTTGTGGGTATTTGTATTTTTATTTTATCTCATTTTCGGGGTTTCATAAAAAATATTGTGCAAGTTTTAATTCCATAGTGACAGAACACGTGGCAAATAGAACAGTTTATAACCAAGCCAGCAACGCAATATTACGTTGCGAAATCAGTTGAGGTATGCAGCCTCCCTAGGTTTCTAAGAACTTTGCTTGTGTATGATCATGCGCCCGTATGCACGAGACGGGTATACGCGTGGACCCACGCGGTCAGGAAACGCCAAGATGGTGAAAAAATATATTTGCTGTCTCGTCTCCTTGACTGAGCTGAAGGAAGTGTAGCTAAGTCACCGCCCCTTTTGGTGACATCAAGCCAGAAGTGCCTAAATATCGTCGGCACACACTACAGAAAAGACCACTATATATCATGCACAGGGTCGCTCAACTGCAACAACTCAACTATGAGCGACGACAAAATCCGTTGGCTGTGGACATCAACTTCCGCCCGCTTGAAAAAGACGCTTGGGCAGTTCGTCGCTGATCGTGTCTGGCCAGACACCGCCCTAACAGGGCTCCTCAGATTTTTCACGTTTTCAGTCTCAAAAAACTCTATTTTGTGAACTATTATGCGGCAGTGAAACCAACAGTGATCAATTAGCAACAACCGTGAAATCCGGAACTCATCACGAAGTAAATAATGAAGAAAACGAACAGTGCGAACTAAACCCGCGTGCCGGCTGGGGAGGGGTATTTTTTATATTGTTAGATTCAATGGGTTAAATTAATAAATCAGGGTAAGGAGGGGTTTTTTAAGAATGTGAGAGTGAGTGAAAGGCAGGCTGGGCTACCTACAATAGACGTAAGTAAGATAATTTAAGTGTACCATTATAAGATGTATGCACCATAGTAACAAAATTTTGAAAACCATGTCAGAAATTTATTGGAAAAATAGTTTTTAACGTTGCAACAATTGACAATTAAAAAACCATAAGTTCTCTTCAAAAAATGTGTCGAGTTAGTTATTTCGATAACCTTTAACACAGGTTTGCATCTGACGTACATGTGATCGAATACTGGACCCGGATATATGAAACTTTGCAGGTAGGTGAAAATAAACTGTATTTTTGTATTTTATATATTTAAAAGTGTATTTAACTTAACAATGGCGCCCGTGACAGGAACGAATTTAATAAATTAATTAATTAAATTCCACACCTACGAAGATGCAAACGTGTGTTGTTAGGTTAGCGGAATAAAATAAAAAGTGCGTCATTCACACAAAATTGGTTATATAGTATATCACATATTGATTATATTATATGTACGCACAAGTATCAATTATAAAAAGTAAGAATGGCAGATAACGAAATTAACATAAATGAAACGACGAGTGTCGGAATTTTTGACGAGTCAAACATGAGTAATTTTGAGACACATTCGACTCCAAGTGCGAGTCAGAATAAAACAGAAATAAATGTAACAGATCAAAGCAATGTAACTGAAGATTCGGGGATTCAAGTAACCCCGAAATTAGATAGGGAAAATAAAATTAATAATGAAGAAGTCAGCTTCACTGACAAAAATGTAGCAGCACAATCTACTCCAACGACGACACGAATTAAACAGTTGTCGATGGACGATATGTTCAGTCTGATAAAAACAATGTCCGAAAATATAAGTAGTGATCTAAATGAATTGGCAAAAACAAAATAAAGAACAGAAAAGTGATTCTGACGCTAAGTTCAATATTCAGAATGACAAATTAGACAGACAAAGTAGGGATATTAATGAATTAAAAAATGAGATCCAAGAAATGCATAAATGTTTTGAAAATAATAATGAACTAATAAGAACTAGTTTGAGTAAATTAGAGCAGAGTAGTGAGCGAATGGGAATAGTTGTAATAAATCCAGATAAAGATAATACGAATGAAAATTATAATGACAAAGAGTTAACAAATGATAATGATAACGTTGAAAATAATGAGAATAATAATATTGAGAATAGTAATGTATTTGAAGAGTTAATATCAGACAGTGATAAGGTGAAAATAAATAATGAAAGTACTGATGAGTTTGTAGAATGTGATAATGAAATGTTAATGTGTGTGTATGAGTTAGAGAGAGAGAGGAAAGATAGTATAGTGGTAGAAGGGGGGCAGAGGGTAAATTTTCCCCTTATTATTTATGATGATGATTTAATGTGTTCACAAGTATTGTTTAAGAAGGGCAAGAGTCCCGTGTTGGTAGGAGATTTGAAGTGTTTATTTTTGTTGTATAATTTTGTACCCTCTGTCTGGAATAATTTTGAGAGTGTGATTTGGTGTTATGAGGAGAGAGATTTAAATAGAGAATTGTATGTTAATAAAGAAACAGAATTATATGAATTGAATAGAGAGTATGATGAATGGAGAGAAAGGTTAAGAGTATATTTAAACAATAATGTTTTAATTGATAATACCAAAGTAAATAACCCGATAATGAATATAATTACTGAGGGAGACTTAACAAAAATACTTAACGTTGACTTGTTTAATGATTATTTTGGTGAAATGAATGAATTTGGTTTTTATGGTTATAACATACAAGACAGTAATTTGTGTGTTAATGAAATTGAACAATACTTTACACAACCAAGATTGATCTGGGACGATGGAGGGTAGACTATAAAACAATAAAAGACAGTTATAAAGATTTTGTTTTATGGTTTTGACCCGGCAGATTTGGACAATGAAGTGCAAAAAACGGAACAGTTAATAACAAAAGTTTGTAAATAGTTGTAGTGAATTCAATTGTATGTGTTGTGGTTAAGTGAACAGTGTATGTAGGTAGGTAATTGGTAACAATAATAATATTAATATTTTGCGATTTAATAAATATCAGAATTAATTTTGAAAACAGTAATTGACTAATTGTAATTGCTTGGTAGCTATGTAGTTTGTATTTTCAATAATTGGTATTTTAATTTAATTAAAACAATTTGATATGTTTTAAATATTTTGATTGATTATTTAAATGTTATATAATTAAATTTTCTGAGGAATCTAAATTATTTTTACGAGATTTGTGAATTTGGTAATTAAATGATAAATTGTTTGATTTAAACTAACATTTGTGTTGAATGTTTCAGAGGTGAGGGGAAAGTATTAGGGTGAATATGTTTTGTGTATGTCATTTTAAGTGGACTGTAAGTATAAAAATTTTATAGTACGAATCAAGTATAATAAAAAATGTTTACAGGTATAACTCAGATGAAAAGATTGTAATTCAATAATGAGATGATTTGAAATAGTTGTGAAATAAAAATGATGATTAAAAAATTTAATAATAACTGAAAGATGATATATAATAATTATTAATAATAAATTTGAAAATTTTTGTGTGTGGATCAGGGGGTGGCGCAGATGAGCCACGAATTTAAATTTATAACATAAAAATTGATAACTCTAATTTTGATCTAATAAAAACGTTTATATTCCGCTCAAATAATTATATGCTCATACATTCACTATAAGGTGTTCATTCTATGTTTTAAATGTAATATTTTATTGTAGTAGGATAGATATAAGAGTTGATAGAAAGTATATGTTTTATATAATTTGTGTATTTTTTAAACTAAGCAAATAACTAAACCGACTGGCAGGCGGTTAACATAAATTATCAGAATCAGAAAAAGGGGAAACAAGGAGGTTATAAGTAAGTAGTGATAAGCGTATGTATTTCATGTAATTTGCTAAAATTTTGAGATGCGTTTTCACTTTATGAAGAATATCAGCTGATCAGCAATAAAATGTCAATGTTATATTGGTTGTAAATGTTCCAGGTAATTAATGTTTAATGTAATGTTTTAATGTATTACAGATGCTATTTAAAGTAATCAGAAAAGTAATTTGATGTGGTAAGATTTTAAATGAATTGTCAGAAATAATAAAAGATAGTTTTTGGGGTGATGAGTATTTTGTGGGACATGTCGGTCAGTCCAAGTTGAATTTAAAGTTAAAATGGTAGTAGAGAGAAAAATAATGTTGTTTTGAATTAATGTAATGTTGTTGAGAAGTATGGATGTTGACACAGTAGTTATGGAGAATATATGTGGAGTATTGAGGGATATATTGATGTTTATAATTGATGATGTTATTTTCTTGTAGTTGAAGTAAGGTAATAAGAGTGAGATTTTGGGGATGGCAATTTGTAATAGGGGGTAGTGTAATGTGGGAGTCCGCAACAACATAATGGTTTGGACGGGAAGGGACCGATTTAGTGGGAAGGGGTTGCCTTAGGGAGAATCCAGGAACCAACATAATGGGAAATGAGCTTTCTGGGGGGGGGAACACGTATTCTAAGTACAAAGGGTTAGAGAGTATTTTTTTTATATATAGAGCGAAGGTGGCGATTTGAGTTTAATGATAAGTTGGGGTTAGAGTGTTTTGATAGATATTTTGATAGAGAGGGGTGTCCTGTTAGTTAAAGTTGAGGAGTATTAGAGTCAGAGGGGTAGAGATTATAAGTGTAAGCCTACCAAGTGATAAATTAAATTGTTATAAGTATTTAAAATCACCCACAGTAAGGGAGAATAAGATTGTCAAATAAAGAAAGAGATTTGTAACAAGAAAATATAAAATTTTTTAATTGAAACCCCGTGACAATTTGTGATAGAATTTGGAAATGTAAAGTCGTAAAGTTTATTTGAATAATTTAAATGTCAATTTGATTATTATTTATAATAATATTTTGTTATCTTAAAAGTTTTATTTTATTATGTTTTGTGTTTTAAGCGAGAATTTTACAGATGGTAAATGTATTTTCAGATAGAACTTGTACATAACGTCTGTAGGTCAAGGTTTTTGAACTTGACCTAGTTTTGATCAGCTGATGGGTGAGATCAGATACTAAACATCTTTCGCAAGGAAGTTAATCCAACTTTTGTTTTTAACTGGTTTAAATAATTTCAATATGAAAAGAAAAATATTTTAAGAAAGTTAATTTTTTTTTTGAATTTGAGATTTTTTTTTTGGAAATTTTGAATTTAAAATTTTCTTTGAAAAAACAAAATTTTTTTTTATTTTGCGCCTGCCAGATAATGGATAATTTTAAACTGTGATTATTTGACTGTTTGTGTGCTAGCCATGTTTATTATTATTGATTTATTTTATTGAATTATATTGTTAGACTCTAGGTGTAATCACATGTTAGGTTAAGGAAGTTCTTAATTATAAGAAATGTTTAAATCGATTTATTTTAAAGAAAAAACAAAAACCAATGAAGAGAATAAGTCAAAATAGATGCCAAATTTGTGATTTGATTTTAAATGGAAACAACCAGTGAGTTGTAATTTAAACAAATATTTAAAGAATTTTTCAATTTATAATATGTAATGTGAGTGTGTGTGAGCCCAGTATCTGCTAGAGGCAGCCCAGCTTGCATATGAGGGGAAACATATCGGTGGAGGATCTGACATAATCTAAGCCAGGGATTGAGGATTGTTGGGGTAGCATGATAGAAGGCGAGGTGCGCCGTGGTGCGTGTCTGTTCGATTTTTCGGTGTTGGGATCTTGCACAGAGAAGTCCAGTGATCTCGTTCAGATACGTCCATAGTCGCCGAGCCAGGGGGGTCGTTTACCCATGCAGTGTAAGAACAAAAGGGGGTTGTTGGCACCAGTTCCTCACCGGTCCTCTTAGGGGTTTTATCAATGAGATTTCTTCTGTTTTGGACAGAAGACTTCTCATTGAGGGGGTATTGTAACGGTCCAAATTTGTGGGTATTTGTATTTTTATTTTATCTCATTTTCGGGGTTTCATAAAAAATATTGTGCAAGTTTTAATTCCATAGTGACAGAACACGTGGCAAATAGAACAGTTTATAACCAAGGCAGCAACGCAATATTACGTTGCGAAATCAGTTGAGGTATGCAGCCTCCCTAGGTTTCTAAGAACTTTGCTTGTGTATGATCATGCGCCCGTATGCACGAGACGGGTATACGCATGGACCCACGTGGTCAGGAAACGCCAAGATGGTGAAAATATATATTTGCTGTCTCGTCTCCTTGACTGAGCTGAAGGAAGTGTAGCTAAGTCACCGCCCCTTTTGGTGACATCAAGCCAGAAGTGCCTAAATATCGTCGGCACACACTACAGAAAAGACCACTATATATCATGCACAGGGTCGCTCAACTGCAACAACTCAACTATGAGTGACGACAAAATCCGTTGGCTGTGGACATCAACTTCCGCCCGCTTGAAAAAGACGCTTGGGCAGTTCGTCGCTGATCGTGTCTGGCCAGACACCGCCCTAACAGGGCTCCTCAGATTTTTCACGTTTTCAGTCTCAAAAAACTCTATTTTGTGAACTATTATGCGGCAGTGAAACCAACAGTGATCAATTAGCAACAACCGTGAAATCCGGAACTCATCACGAAGTAAATAATGAAGAAAAGGAACAGTGCGAACTAAACCCGCGTGCCGGCTGGGGAGGGGTATTTTTTATATTGTTAGATTCAATGGGTTAAATTAATAAATCAGGGTAAGGAGAGGTTTTTTAAGAATGTGAGAGTGAGTGAAAGGCAGGCTGGGCTACCTACAATAGACGTAAGTAAGGTAATTTAAGTGTACCATTATAAGATGTATGCACCATAGTAACAAAATTTTGAAAACCATGTCAGAAATTTATTGGAAAAATAGTTTTTAACGTTGCAACAATTGACAATTAAAAAACCATAAGTTCTCTTCAAAAAATGTGTCGCGTTAGTTATTTCGATAACCTTTAACACAGGTTTGCATCTGACGTACATGTGATCGAATACTGGACCCGGATATATGAAACTTTGCAGGTAGGTGAAAATAAACTGTATTTTTGTATTTTATATATTTAAAAGTGTATTTAACTTAACAATGGCGCCCGTGACAGGAACGAATTTAATAAATTAATTAATTAAATTCCACACCTACGAAGATGCAAACGTGTGTTGTTAGGTTAGCGGAATAAAATAAAAAGTGCGTCATTCACACAAAATTGGTTATATAGTATATCACATATTGATTATATTATATGTACGCACAAGTATCAATTATAAAAAGTAAGAATGGCAGATAACGAAATTAACATAAATGAAACGACGAGTGTCGGAATTTTTGACGAGTCAAACATGAGTAATTTTGAGACACATTCGACTCCAAGTGCGAGTCAGAATAAAACAGAAATAAATGTAACAGATCAAAGCAATGTAACTGAAGATTCGGGGATTCAAGTAACCCCGAAATTAGATAGGGAAAATAAAATTAATAATGAAGAAGTCAGCTTCACTGACAAAAATGTAGCAGCACAATCTACTCCAACGACGACACGAATTAAACAGTTGTCGATGGACGATATGTTCAGTCTGATAAAAACAATGTCCGAAAATATAAGTAGTGATCTAAATGAATTGAAAAACAAAATAAAGAACAGAAAAGTGATTCTGACGCTAAGTTCAATATTCAGAATGACAAATTAGACAGACAAAGTAGGGATATTAATGAATTAAAAAATGAGATCCAAGAAATGCATAAATGTTTTGAAAATAATAATGAACTAATAAGAACTAGTTTGAGTAAATTAGAGCAGAGTAGTGAGCGAATGGGAATAGTTGTAATAAATCCAGATAAAGATAATACGAATGAAAATTATAATGACAAAGAGTTAACAAATGATAATGATAACGTTGAAAATAATGAGAATAATAATATTGAGAATAGTAATGTATTTGAAGAGTTAATATCAGACAGTGATATGGTGAAAATAAATAATGAAAGTACTGATGAGTTTGTAGAATGTGATAATGAAATGTTAATGTGTGTGTGTATGAGTTAGAGAGAGAGAGGAAAGATAGTATAGTGGTAGAAGGGGGCAGAGGGTAAATTTTCCCCTTATTATTTATGATGATGATTTAATGTGTTCACAAGTATTGTTTAAGAAGGGCAAGAGTCCCGTGTTGGTAGGAGATTTGAAGTGTTTATTTTTGTTGTATAATTTTGTAACCTCTGTCTGGAATAACTTTGAGAGTGTGATTTGGTGTTATGAGGAGAGAGATTTAAATAGAGAATTGTATGTTAATAAAGAAACAGAATTATATGAATTGAATAGAGAGTATGATGAATGGAGAGAAAGGTTAGGAGTATATTTAAACAATAATGTTTTAATTGATAATACCAAAGTAAATAACCCGATAATGAATATAATTACTGAGGGAGACTTAACAAAAATACTTAACGCTGACTTGTTTAATGATTATTTTGGTGAAATGAATGAATTTGGTTTTTATGGTTATAACATACAAGACAGTAATTTGTGTGTTAATGAAATTGAACAATGCTATACAAAACCAAGATTGATCTGGGACGATGGAGGGTAGACTATAAAACAATAAAAGACAGTTATAAACATTTTGTTTTATGGTTTTGACCCGGCAGATTTGGACAATGAAGTGCAAAAAACGGAACAGTTAATAACAAAAGTTTGTAAATAGTTGTAGTGAATTCAATTGTATGTGTTGTGGTTAAGTGAACAGTGTATGTAGGTAGGTAATTGGTAACCATAATAATATTAATATTTTGCGATTTAATAAATATCAGAATTAATTTTGAAAACAGTAATTGACTAATTGTAATTGCTTGGTAGCTATGTAGTTTGTATTTTCAATAATTGGTATTTTAATTTAATTAAAACAATTTGATATGTTTTAAATATTTTGATTGATTATTTAAATTTTATATAATTAAATTTTCTGAGGAATCTAAATTATTTTTACGAGATTTGTGAATTTGGTAATTAAATGTTAAATTGTTTGATTTAAACTAACATTTGTGTTGAATGTTTCAGAGGTGAGGGGAAAGTATTAGGGTGAATATGTTTTGTGTATGTCATTTTAAATGGACTGTAAGTATAAAAATTTTATAGTATGAATCAAGTATAATAAAAAATGTTTACAGGTATAACTCAGATGAAAAGATTGTAATTCAATAATGAGATGATTTGAAATAGTTGTGAAATAAAAATGATGATTAAAAAATTTAATAATAACTGAAAGATGATATATAATAATTATTAATAATAAATTTGAAAATTTTTGTGTGTGGATCAGGGGGTGGCGCAGATGAGCCACGAATTTAAATTTATAACATAAAAATTGATAACTCTAATTTTGATCTAATAAAAACGTTTATATTCCGCTCAAATAATTATATGCTCATACATTCACTATAAGGTGTTCATTCTATGTTTTAAATGTAATATTTTATTGTAGTAGGATAGATATAAGAGTTGATAGAAAGTATATGTTTTATATAATTTGTGTATTTTTTTTCACTAAGTAAATAACTAAACCGACTGGCAGGCGGTTATCATAAATTATCAGAATCAGAAAAAGGGGAAACAAGGAGGTTAGAAGTAAGTAGTGATAAGCGTATGTATTTCATGTAATTTGCTAAAATTTTGAGATGTGTTTTCACTTTATGAAGAATATCAGCTGATCAGCAATAAAATGTCAATGTTATATTGGTTGTAAATGTTCCAGGTAATTAATGTTTAATGTAATGTTTTAATGTATTACAGATGCTATTTAAAGTAATGAGAAAAGTAATTTGATGTGGTAAGATTTTAAATGAATTGTCAGAAATAATAAAAGATAGTTTTTGGGGTGATGAGTATTTTGTGGGACATGTCGGTCAGTCCAAGTTGAATTTAAAGTTAAAATGGTAGTAGAGAGAAAAATAATGTTGTTTTGAATTAATGTAATGTTGTTGAGAAGTATGGATGTTGACACAGTAGTTATGGAGAATATATGTGGAGTATTGAGGGATATATTGATGTTTATAATTGATGATGTTATTTTGTTGCAGTTGAAGTAAGGTAATAAGAGTGAGATTTTGGGGATGGCAATTTGTAATAGGGGGTAGTGTAATGTGGGAGTCCGCAACAACATAATGGTTTGGACGGGAAGGGACCGATTTAGTGGGAAGGGGTTGCCTTAGGGAGAATCCAGGAACCAACATAATGGGAAATGAGCTTTCTGGGGGGGGGGGAACACGTATTCTAAGTACAAAGGGTTAGAGAGTATTTTTTTTTATATATAGAGCGAAGGTGGCGATTTGAGTTTAATGATAAGTTGGGGTTAGAGAGTGTTTTGATAGATATTTTGATAGAGAGGGGTGTCCTGTTAGTTAAAGTTGAGGAGTATTAGAGTCAGAGGGGTAGAGATTATAAGTGTAAGCCTACCAAGTGATAAATTAAATTGTTATAAGTATTTAAAATCACCCACAGTAAGGGAGAATAAGATTGTCAAATAAAGAAAGAGATTTGTAACAAGAAAATATAAAATTTTTTAATTGAAACCCCGTGACAATTTGTGATAGAATTTGGAAATGTAAAGTCGTAAAGTTTATTTGAATAATTTAAATGTCAATTTGATTATTATTTATAATAATATTTTGTTATCTTAAAAGTTTTATTTTATTATGTTTTGTGTTTTAAGCGAGAATTTTACAGATGGTAAATGTATTTTCAGATAGAACTTGTACATAACGTCTGTAGGTCAAGGTTTTTGAACTTGACCTAGTTTTGATCAGCTGATGGGTGAGATCAGATACTAAACATCTTTCGCAAGGAAGTTAATCCAACTTTTGTTTTTGACTGGTTTAAATAATTTCAATATGAAAAGAAAAATATTTTAAGAAAGTTAATTTTTTTTTTTGAATTTGAGATTTTTTTTTTGGAAATTTTGAATTTAAAGTTTTCTTTGAAAAAACAAAATTTTTTTTTAGTTTTGCGCCTGCCAGATAATGGATAATTTTAAACTGTGATTATTTGACTGTTTGTGTGCTAGCCATGTTTATTATTATTGATTTATTTTATTGAATTATATTGTTAGACTCTAGGTGTAATCACATGTTAGGTTAAGGAAGTTCTTAATTATAAGAAATGTTTAAATCGATTTATTTTAAAGAAAAAACAAAAACCAATGAAGAGAATAAGTCAAAATAGATGCCAAATTTGTGATTTGATTTTAAATGGAAACAACCAGTGAGTTGTAATTTAAACAAATATTTAAAGAATTTTTCAATTTATAATATGTAATGTGAGTGTGTGTGAGCCCAGTATCTGCTAGAGGCAGCCCAGCTTGCATATGAGGGGAAACATATCGGTGGAGGATCTGACATAATCTAAGCCAGGGATTGAGGATTGTTGGGGTAGCATGATAGAAGGCGAGGTGCGCCGTGGTGCGTGTCTGTTCGATTTTTCGGTGTTGGGATCTTGCACAGAGAAGTCCAGTGATCTCGTTCAGATACGTCCATAGTCGCCGAGCCAGGGGGGTCGTTTACCCATGCAGTGTAAGAACAAAAGGGGGTTGTTGGCACCAGTTCCTCACCGGTCCTCTTAGGGGTTTTATCAATGAGATTTCTTCTGTTTTGGACAGAAGACTTCTCATTGAGGGGGTATTGTAACGGTCCAAATTTGTGGGTATTTGTATTTTTATTTTATCTCATTTTCGGGGTTTCATAAAAAATATTGTGCAAGTTT
Source organism: Magicicada septendecula (assembly GCA_034769895.1). Classification (NCBI taxonomy): domain Eukaryota; kingdom Metazoa; phylum Arthropoda; class Insecta; order Hemiptera; family Cicadidae; genus Magicicada; species Magicicada septendecula. The sequence goes on along the minus strand of CM068375.1, from coordinate 147,453,380 downwards.
TAATTCCATAGTGACAGAACACGTGGCAAATAGAACAGTTTATAACCAAGGCAGCAACGCAATATTACGTTGCGAAATCAGTTGAGGTATGCAGCCTCCCTAGGTTTCTAAGAAATTTGCTTGTGTATGATCATGCGCCCGTATGCACGAGACGGGTATACGCATGGACCCACGTGGTCAGGAAACGCCAAGATGGTGAAAAAATATATTTGCTGTCTCGTCTCCTTGACTGAGCTGAAGGAAGTGTAGCTAAGTCACCCCCCCTTTTGGTGACATCAAGCCAGAAGTGCCTAAATATCGTCGGCACACACTACAGAAAAGACCACTATATATCATGCACAGGGTCGCTCAACTGCAACAACTCAACTATGAGCGACGACAAAATCCGTTGGCTGTGGACATCAACTTCCGCCCGCTTGAAAAAGACGCTTGGGCAGTTCGTCGCTGATCGTGTCTGGCCAGACACCGCCCTAACAGGGCTCCTCAGATTTTTCACGTTTTCAGTCTCAAAAAACTCTATTTTGTGAACTATTATGCGGCAGTGAAACCAACAGTGATCAATTAGCAACAACCGTGAAATCCGGAACTCATCACGAAGTAAATAATGAAGAAAACGAACAGTGCGAACTAAAAACCGCGTGCCGGCTGGGAAGGGGTATTTTTTATATTGTTAGATTCAATGGGTTAAATTAATAAATCAGGGTAAGGAGGGGTTTTTTAAGAATGTGAGGGTGAGTGAAAGGCAGGCTGGGCTACCTACAATAGACGTAAGTAAGATAATTTAAGTGTACCATTATAAGATGTATGCACCATAGTAACAAAATTTTGAAAACCATGTCAGAAATTTATTGGAAAAATAGTTTTTAACGTTGCAACAATTGACAATTAAAAAACCATAAGTTCTCTTCAAAAAATGTGTCGAGTTAGTTATTTCGATAACCTTTAACACAGGTTTGCATCTGACGTACATGTGATCGAATACTGGACCCGGATATATGAAACTTTGCAGGTAGGTGAAAATAAACTGTATTTTTGTATTTTATATATTTAAAAGTGTATTTAACTTAACAATGGCGCCCGTGACAGGAACGAATTTAATAAATTAATTAATTAAATTCCACACCTACGAAGATGCAAACGTGTGTTGTTAGGTTAGCGGAATAAAATAAAAAGTGCGTCATTCACACAAAATTGGTTATATAGTATATCACATATTGATTATATTATATGTACGCACAAGTGTCAATTATAAAAAGTAAGAATGGCAGATAACGAAATTAACATAAATGAAACGACGAGTGTCGGAATTTTTGACGAGTCAAACATGAGTAATTTTGAGACACATTCGACTCCAAGTGCGAGTCAGAATAAAACAGAAATAAATGTAACAGATCAAAGCAATGTAACTGAAGATTCGGGGATTCAAGTAACCCCGAAATTAGATAGGGAAAATAAAATTAATAATGAAGAAGTCAGCTTCACTGACAAAAATGTAGCAGCACAATCTACTCCAACGACGACACGAATTAAACAGTTGTCGATGGACGATATGTTCAGTCTGATAAAAACAATGTCCGAAAATATAAGTAGTGATCTAAATGAATTGAAAAACAAAATAAAGAACAGAAAAGTGATTCTGACGCTAAGTTCAATATTCATAATGACAAATTAGACAGACAAAGTAGGGATATTAATGAATTAAAAAATGAGATCCAAGAAATGCATAAATGTTTTGAAAATAATAATGAACTAATAAGAACTAGTTTGAGTAAATTAGAGCAGAGTAGTGAGCGAATGGGAATAGTTGTAATAAATCCAGATAAAGATAATACGAATGAAAATTATAATGACAAAGAGTTAACAAATGATAATGATAACGTTGAAAATAATGAGAATAATAATATTGAGAATAGTAATGTATTTGAAGAGTTAATATCAGACAGTGATATGGTGAAAATAAATAATGAAAGTACTGATGAGTTTGTAGAATGTGATAATGAAATGTTAATGTGTGTGTGTATGAGTTAGAGAGAGAGAGGAAAGATAGTATAGTGGTAGAAGGGGGCAGAGGGTAAATTTTCCCCTTATTATTTATGATGATGATTTAATGTGTTCACAAGTATTGTTTAAGAAGGGCAAGAGTCCCGTGTTGGTAGGAGATTTGAAGTGTTTATTTTTGTTGTATAATTTTGTAACCTCTGTCTGGAATAACTTTGAGAGTGTGATTTGGTGTTATGAGGAGAGAGATTTAAATAGAGAATTGTATGTTAATAAAGAAACAGAATTATATGAATTGAATAGAGAGTATGATGAATGGAGAGAAAGGTTAGGAGTATATTTAAACAATAATGTTTTAATTGATAATACCAAAGTAAATAACCCGATAATGAATATAATTACTGAGGGAGACTTAACAAAAATACTTAACGCTGACTTGTTTAATGATTATTTTGGTGAAATGAATGAATTTGGTTTTTATGGTTATAACATACAAGACAGTAATTTGTGTGTTAATGAAATTGAACAATGCTATACAAAACCAAGATTGATCTGGGACGATGGAGGGTAGACTATAAAACAATAAAAGACAGTTATAAACATTTTGTTTTATGGTTTTGACCCGGCAGATTTGGACAATGAAGTGCAAAAAAACGGAACAGTTAATAACAAAAGTTTGTAAATAGTTGTAGTGAATTCAATTGTATGTGTTGTGGTTAAGTGAACAGTGTATGTAGGTAGGTAATTGGTAACAATAATAATATTAATATTTTGCGATTTAATAAATATCAGAATTAATTTTGAAAACAGTAATTGACTAATTGTAATTGCTTGGTAGCTATGTAGTTTGTATTTTCAATAATTGGTATTTTAATTTAATTAAAACAATTTGATATGTTTTAAATATTTTGATTGATTATTTAAATGTTATATAATTAAATTTTCTGAGGAATCTAAATTATTTTTACGAGATTTTTGAATTTGGTAATTAAATGATAAATTGTTTGATTTAAACTAACATTTGTGTTGAATGTTTCAGAGGTGAGGGGAAAGTATTAGGGTGAATATGTTTTGTGTATGTCATTTTAAATGGACTGTAAGTATAACAATTTTATAGTACGAATCAAGTATAATAAAAAATGTTTACAGGTATAACTCAGATGAAAAGATTGTAATTCAATAATGAGATGATTTGAAATAGTTGTGAAATAAAAATGATGATTAAAAAATTTAATAATAACTGAAAGATGATGTATAATAATTATTAATAAATTTGAAAATATTTGTGTGTGGATCAGGGGGTGGCGCAGATGAGCCACGAATTTAAATTTATAACATAAAAATTGATAACTCTAATTTTGATCTAATAAAAACGTTTATATTCTGCTCAAATAATTATATGCTCATACATTCACTATAAGGTGTTCATTCTATGTTTTAAATGTAATATTTTATTGTAGTAGGATAGATATAAGAGTTGATAGAAAGTATATGTTTTATATAATTTGTGTATTTTTTAAACTAAGCAAATAACTAAACCGAATGGCAGGCGGTTAACATAAATTATCAGAATCAGAAAAAGGGGAAACAAGGAGGTTAGAAGTAAGTAGTGATAAGCGTATGTATTTCATGTAATTTGCTAAAATTTTGAGATGTGTTTTCACTTTATGAAGAATATCAGCTGATCAGCAATAAAATGTCAATGTTATATTGGTTGTAAATGTTCCAGGTAATTAATGTTTAATGTAATGTTTTAATGTATTACAGATGCTATTTAAAGTAATGAGAAAAGTAATTTGATGTGGTAAGATTTTAAATGAATTGTCAGAAATAATAAAAGATAGTTTTTGGGGTGATGAGTATTTTGTGGGACATGTCGGTCAGTCCAAGTTGAATTTAAAGTTAAAATGGTAGTAGAGAGAAAAATAATGTTGTTTTGAATTAATGTAATGTTGATGAGAAGTATGGATGTTGACACAGTAGTTATGGAGAATATATGTGGAGTATTGAGGGATATATTGATGTTTATAATTAATGATGTTATTTTGTTGTAGTTGAAGTAAGGTAATAAGAGTGAGATTTTGGGGATGGCAATTTGTAATAGGGGGTAGTGTAATGTGGGAGTCCGCAACAACATAATGGTTTGGACGGGAAGGGACCGATTTAGTGGGAAGGGGTTGCCTTAGGGAGAATCCAGGAACCAACATAATGGGAAATGAGCTTTCTGGGGGGGGGGAACACGTATTCTAAGTACAAAGGGTTAGAGAGTATTTTTTTTATATATAGAGCGAAGGTGGCGATTTGAGTTTAATGATAAGTTGGGGTTAGAGAGTGTTTTGATAGATATTTTGATAGAGAGGGGTGTCCTGTTAGTTAAAGTTGAGGAGTATTAGAGTCAGAGGGGTAGAGATTATAAGTGTAAGCCTACCAAGTGATAAATTAAATTGTTATAAGTATTTAAAATCACCCACAGTAAGGGAGAATAAGATTGTCAAATAAAGAAAGAGATTAGTAACAAGAAAATATAAAATTTTTTAATTGAAACCCCGTGACAATTTGTGATAGAATTTGGAAATGTAAAGTCGTAAAGTTTATTTGAATAATTTAAATGTCAATTTGATTATTATTTATAATAATATTTTGTTATCTTAAAAGTTTTATTTTATTATGTTTTGTGTTTTAAGCGAGAATTTTACAGATGGTAAATGTATTTTCAGATAGAACTTGTACATAACGTCTGTAGGTCAAGGTTTTTGAACTTGACCTAGTTTTGATCAGCTGATGGGTGAGATCAGATACTAAACATCTTTCGCAAGGAAGTTAATCCAACTTTTGTTTTTAACTGGTTTAAATAATTTCAATATGAAAAGAAAAATATTTTAAGAAAGTTAATTTTTTTTTGAATTGGAGATTTTTTTTTGGAAATTTTGAATTTAAAATTTTCTTTGAAAAAAAAAAATTTTTTTTTATTTCGCGCCTGCCAGATAATGGATAATTTTAAACTGTGATTATTTGATTGTTTGTGTGCTAGCCATGTTTATTATTATTGATTTATTTTATTGAATTATATTGTTAGACTCTAGGTGTAATCACATGTTAGGTTAAGGATGTTCTTAATTATAAGAAATGTTTAAATCGATTTATTTTAAAGAAAAAACAAAAACCAATGAAGAGAATAAGTCAAAATAGATACCAAATTTGTGATTTGATTTTAAATGGAAACAACCAGTGAGTTGTAATTTAAACAAATATTTAAAGAATTTTTCAATTTATAATATGTAATGTGAGTGTGTGTGAGCCCAGTATCTGCTAGAGGCAGCCCAGCTTGCATATGAGGGGAAACATATCGGTGGAGGATCTGACATAATCTAAACCAGGGATTGAGGATTGTTGGGGTAGCATGATAGAAGGCGAGGTGCGCCGTGGTGCGTGTCTGTTCGATTTTTCGGTTTGGGATCTTGCACAGAGAAGTCCAGTGATCTCGTTCAGATACGTCCATAGTCGCCGAGCCAGGGGGGTCGTTTACCCATGCAGTGTAAGAACAAAAGGGGGTTGTTGGCACCAGTTCCTCACCGGTCCTCTTAGGGGTTTTATCAATGAGATTTCTTCTGTTTTGGACAGAAGACTTCTCATTGAGGGGGTATTGTAACGGTCCAAATTTGTGGGTATTTGTATTTTTATTTTATCTCATTTTCGGGGTTTCATAAAAAATATTGTGCAAGTTTTAATTCCATAGTGACAGAACACGTGGCAAATAGAACAGTTTATAACCAAGGCAGCAACGCAATATTACGTTGCGAAATCAGTTGAGGTATGCAGCCTCCCTAGGTTTCTAAGAACTTTGCTTGTGTATGATCATGCGCCCGTATGCACGAGACGGGTATACGCATGGACCCACGCGGTCAGGAAACGCCAAGATGGTGAAAAAATATATTTGCTGTCTCGTCTCCTTGACTGAGCTGAAGGAAGTGTAGCTAAGTCACCGCCCCTTTTGGTGACATCAAGCCAGAAGTGCCTAAATATCGTCGGCACACACTACAGAAAAGACCACTATATATCATGCACAGGGTCGCTCAACTGCAACAACTCAACTATGAGCGACGACAAAATCCGTTGGCTGTGGACATCAACTTCCGCCCGCTTGAAAAAGACGCTTGGGCAGTTCGTCGCTGATCGTGTCTGGCCAGACACCGCCCTAACAGGGCTCCTCAGATTTTTCACGTTTTCAGTCTCAAAAAACTCTATTTTGTGAACTATTATGCGGCAGTGAAACCAACAGTGATCAATTAGCAACAACCGTGAAATCCGGAACTCATCACGAAGTAAATAATGAAGAAAACGAACAGTGCGAACTAAACCCGCGTGCCGGCTGGGGAGGGGTATTTTTTATATTGTTAGATTCAATGGGTTAAATTAATAAATCAGGGTAAGGAGGGGTTTTTTAAGAATGTGAGAGTGAGTGAAAGGCAGGCTGGGCTACCTACAATAGACGTAAGTAAGATAATTTAAGTGTACCATTATAAGATGTATGCACCATAGTAACAAAATTTTGAAAACCATGTCAGAAATTTATTGGAAAAATAGCTTTTAACGTTGCAACAATTGACAATTAAAAAACCATAAGTTCTCTTCAAAAAATGTGTCGAGTTAGTTATTTCGATAACCTTTAACACAGGTTTGCATCTGACGTACATGTGATCGAATACTGGACCCGGATATATGAAACTTTGCAGGTAGGTGAAAATAAACTGTATTTTTGTATTTTATATATTTAAAAGTGTATTTAACTTAACATAGTTAAAGGAATGTTGACACTCAAAGACGTGATCGTCGACACAACATTGAAGGTCATGCTTTGTCACATTATTATGTGCTCGTTATACTTGTTATAGACAGCAGTCTGTTATTACTTTCTGTGGGAACTTGTAGCTGATAATCACTGCACCAGTGCTGCCCACGAAGCTACTAATTTATATATCTTTATATAGGTTAACAGTAGGTTATATAGGTTTAGTAGGTTAACAGTACAGCTAAACAAAATTCATAGTGTTCAGAACAGTCTTACGGTTTTCTAATAGTATACAGTAGCGATCAAATATGCAAAAATATGTAATAAACATGTAATATAAGCATACACCAGAAGTATGTAATTTTTTTGCTAATAGACAAAATATACAATATCTTATATGTCTAGATAAAATTATTTTTGCAATAATTTTTATATACCTGTAAGAAATTAAGAGTTAAAATTGAAGTCAGTTTAAATCTCTTTTGTGTTATACTCTTGAGCTGAAAACCATAAACTTTGATCAGTTTCCCTATCACAAAACTATTCATAGTTTTTCCTGCCCTTGGCTGCACACTTGCTTTGGTTCTCTCATTATGTCAGTTCTCTCTACACTATTATGTTTGTAGTTCTGTTGGTACAGTTTTAGTCAGGACTTCTTCTACCTATCTTTTTCTGTTTAGTTATCTATATTTCTCTTTAGGTGTTCTTTTACATCTTGCTTTGCCTCTCACAATCATTCTTTTAAATATCATCTCAAATTAAACACGATAAAATATTCAGCAGAAACCAACGGATATCAATAAACTCCTACACAAAACAAACAACTGACAAAGACAGAAAACAAGTTCATACCACTAACATACATCAATAACTACACAGAAAAAATAGCCCACAAATTAAAAAAAAGCAGGATACAGAATGGCATACAAAACTACAAACAAAACAGAACACACACTATTAAAAAAACACCACACAAAGAACAAAACAAATTTGATTTACCTGGTGTTTACAAGCTATACTGTTCAGACTGTATCAAATTCTACATGGGCCAGACAGGACGTTGTTTCAAATAGAGATACATTGAACACACAAAGGCACTACACTCCACCACCAAATCCACCTTTGCAAACCACCTCATTGAAGCAAACTACACATTCACAAATGTAAATAGCAACATGGATATTCTACACATACACACAAAAGGCCGAAAACTAGACACTCTTGAACAACTAGAAAGACACAAACACACAAAAACATAATTATAAAAACGACATTCCTAAACGAACAGACACAATTCAAATACATGTATTATTCGAACATATCACACTGCACACACACACACACACAACATCAATCTTTCAAATGACGGCACTGACACGAAGAACATGACGGACAGCGTTCCTAGTGACAGCCTCTGACGAAGCTTATACTAAGCGAAAACTGGTCCAGGCTATTAGGTAAAACTTTTACATTTTTACCTAATAAGAAACTTAGTGTTCCGAGTCAGTAGTATTATACTTATAATCATAGAGACTAAATTTGGCATTATATAAACATTTCATGTAAAAAAAAATTCTTGGATTTCGTTGTCCATGACGTGTCTGTTTCTTAACTAAATATAATTAATATTGGTTATTAAACTTTCACTTGTGAACTTACTTTGTTTCCTCCCGTACGCGTTTCGGCGTGATGTGCGCCTTCGTCAGCGGTGTGAGACAGACTGTCCCGAAACGCGTACGGGAGGAAACAAAGTAAGTTCACAAGTGAAAGTTTAATAACCAATATTAATTTAGTGCTGTTAAAAAAGAAGAACTATCAAAACAACTATAAATATAATTATTTCACTACGACTCGGAACACAAAACTTTTTTTGGGTAAAAACGTAAAACAAAGCTTTTCGTCACCCAAGGTTGTTCAAGACCTGATGATGTCAGAGATGACGAAAAGCTTTGTCTGAACAAAAATTGTAGCAGTTTAGCAACTTTATAAAAGAAATAGTAAGGATGGCTGCTAATTCAAATAATATGAAGGAAAAAACGTAAAAGCCTGTTTAGGTTTGGTGACTGAAACTTTATAAGTAAGTCATTTTTAAAGCTACACACAAGGACTTTTTCACTTGTAAAATGAAATATACAATGTAATTTTCAAATAATATACATTGCAAGAAAATGTAATATTACAATGTATACAATAATAATTTAAATATAACTGTTAATGGTTGTGAATCATTTCACACACCATTATTTGTACACTGAAAAGCAGCTGACCATCTTTTAAGTATATCATCATCAACCTGTAATTCACATACCGTACCATGCATAGTTTGGCAACAGTACGTTTTAAGCCAGCCACCTGTAAGTCTGACCTACACTATAGTGTACTTTTACTGTATTAATACGGTAGTATATTAGTAGCTTCAACTACAATATTATTCCATAGTATGTGCTGCCATAGACCTTAAATTTTTTTTCTTTCATAAATGTCTATTATGATTTGGCCGTACGAAATTAAGTCTAAATAATATACCTATCTCGGGCAACCAAATGTCCCAGAAATCAAATACTCACCCTGAATTGTAAACACTTGTCACAATGTCTTGGAAGTGGACTTAAAAACATTTTGTAAAATATGATTTTGTGTTTTGAAGATGAACATCAAAAACAAAGAATTGAAAACAATTTTCACGAAAAGTGGGTAGATTTCCTTTTCAGTTGTGAGAGTAAAGGACAGTATTCTGAACTTCTAAAACTGTGCAACTGATTATACTTGATATTGACTCACAATGCCATAAGAAATTAAAAGATCTGACAACAAAAGCAAGCTATTAATTAAAATATTGGTTCAATAAATTGTTGAAATGCACCATTTTGTGTTTCTATATATACCTTTTACAGCTTCATTATGGCACAAATAATTTAAAATTTGTAGAACAATGGAGAATAACAGTTTTGACAGTACAAAGTTTTAAAAATTAGAATTCTCTAATGTTATTTTTTGGACAGATAAATTTGTAGATCACGCAATACACACAAGCAAAAAATCCATACATACAATGTATTTACCTATATTCCCCATAGGTAAATGTGTCATGTGAGTTATGAATGAACTGTAACACATCACTTTTAATAAAGTGAAAGTAATGATTTCTATAGAGCTGTATCTTGTAAGGTAAAAAATTACAATACCTCCATCTATTACCCTATTAAGATGTCTGTCCTTCTTCCATCAGGGAACAGACAAATCAACTGTTCCAATCAAAGGAATACATCCACATTAACACAGTGTGTCACTGATAGCATATTAAATCAGTGAGGGTATCAAGACAAAATAACAGACTTCAGTCTGTGTAACTAGAAAAAAAACTCCAGAATTGATATTCTGACAGAATTTTATATAGCCAATCCGACATTTTTATAGAGATCCAAAAAGAAAATTATATACTATTGTAACATCACAAAATGTTACATAACCAAAAATACACACCAGAAGGGTAAAATATGACACTAAAGTTATAAAGTAAATCATTGTAATGAATGTAACCAAGAAGAGAAGGGACCAGCATAGAAGAAAGAAGAGGAAGGATCCCTAGAAGCAGTGATGAATACACTGCATGACACTACAACCTATAAACAATGACTGACTATGACTAATGGACATGCAAGGTTCACAAATAAGCTGTCAAGCGAACCAGTTCATGACATTAATGTGTAGTCATGTAAGTAGAAACTAAATAACAAATGACTTTAATAAAGTAATAACTATAACAGCATTCTGGCAGAAAATAGAAAAACAATGATATATAAATAACTAAGACTATTACTATACTAGCAGTAGCCACAAAGCTATTAAAAGCTAGCTTTACCAACCCAGATGTAACATTATAGAATAAAGATAATTGTAAACGGAAGCCTTATGTGTATAAGCAACTTCCTAATTAAATGAGATGTGATTAGAAGTAACAATTAACAGGGAATAAACCTGGTACTATAACTGTATCTAGACCCTGCATAAACGAATCTATGTCAGTAAATTAATAGGGAAACAGGATCCCTAATGAACATTAAATTTACTGAACAATAAATATAACGAATGAGGTGTGAAATACCACCACTCAATTAATATTGTATGCCTTTAAAATGAGTAGGCCAAGTAAAAATGTATTTAGAGTAAGGAATTGTCAGAGTAAGGTATTATCATAGTTATAATAAGATTTAATATTGTTCAGCTGTAAACAGCTTTTAATTGTAATAATATATGTATTTTTATTCATGTAAATCGTTCAAAAGAGAACACAGATATAATTAAACAAATGTAAAAGATAGGAAAATAGTCGCATTGTGCATTATTAGCAGACGACAATAAGAAACCATGTTTCAAAACACTATTTTTATGTATTGTCAGTGAAAGCTAGGTGCAAACCAGCATTATGCCACATCAAAATAAAGAGCAGACAATAAGCTTTAATTTGATGATGATAATTTAGAGATCGAAAGTGTAATAAGTTAATAGTGAGTGTTAGCATCATTTCTTAACCAGATTTAAGAAATTACCAGTGAAAACCAACAACAACGACACTCGGGTACAGGGAGCGCGCCGGTGGCGACTAACAAAAACAATACGTCACTGTAACGGTATTTTGTACCAATCACAAAAGAGTTTACTCAGCGAGATTTGTCCCTAAACGCGATCTAAGACGGGGGTATATAATCAGAGAAACGCTGAAAAATTCGCATTCGCTTCCATCATCTCGAGCTAAACAGTTGCGGCTCGACGTCGTTTTATATTTTATTAATCTACTACAACATAATAGTAGTAAATACTTTAAATTTCATTAAAATAATTATTAGAACAGCGATTCGTCATACAAGAGTGCATCGACAAGTAATAGTGAATCTTTTTAGACAATGCGTGTAAAAGGAACGAGCAAATCGAACTTAACCTGTAAACAACCCAGTTTCATTAAGAAGAGGGTACATTTCTCGTTCCAAGTGCGATTAAAGTGCAGTGGATTAGTGATCAATATAATCCGATCGTTAAAGTGTTTAATTTTTAATCTATAAGATTAAAAAGCAAGGTAGTACAGTGACCAATTTTATTGTTTGTCTTTCACTGATCGTCGTTACTATTTGTACTGACGCAAAACAATCAAACAATTAATAACGAACACTGTATTCATTTATTTAGAGGATTTTAATAATCCGACGTAAGAATTTATGTGTTAGAAGTAGTTATTATAATATTAATTAGGATCCAAGCAGACGAAATTATCGTTAACCTAAAATATAATTGCAAGTTTTTAAAGAGGCCAAAAATGAATTACTATCATAGTAATATCTATCAAAGCAATTAATAACGTTCTATTTTGTATTTACAAGAACTTACCCTTGAGGTATCTAGTTAAATAATATTAAATTTTGTTAATAAACATAAGAGTTTTTTTATATTGTTCTTAACTCAGCTAGACCAGTCAGTAGACGGATACTTTGAAATCCGACTGTATTATTGTAAATGTATTTTTTATTCAATTTGATTTTTGAGGGTATAATAAACCCCTAATGTTATACAGCATAACCTTTGTGTTCAATTATTTCAATTTAGATAAGTAAACCTCAGTATAGCATACACTGAGGTACATTTGAAACAGTAATTTTTCAATACACTATTTAAATTATTTTAAATGCCATAAGCATTTAAACAACAGAAAAAGTGAATACATACAATTTTAAATTTAGAAATTTGTTTTTTATGGGAACTTTTCTCGAAGAAAACCCATATGGCGCCCACATAACCTTCAAGGTGCTACATAACCTTGATTATAAAATTTAAACTGGTCAAAATAACCTTGACAGTTTATTCGGTGGCGGTGAACGTCTGAACATCTAGTACGACAACCAGGTACGTGAAAAGTGTTCTTTATGTTAATTTATTTGTCCAGACAACACTTGACTTTACTTACACAGACGACATTTTTCCAGAAGAGGAGTTCAACGCTACCGTTACATTCATACAAACCAGCAAATTAATAATTTATCCATAATAGATTATCACACTATAATTAAATAAATCATATTTATCAATTATCATAAAAGATAATTACTGCATGTAATACACGAGAATCCATTAAACAATTGATAATTAAATCTATAAATTATATCAAATTATTTATAGAGGGGGATCTCGTTATATTACAAAGTGACGCATCCAACGTGTGGCAGAATAACACGGGATAAATCCTTACATTACAAAGTGGCGACCAACAGAGTGCGGCTTTAAAAATATTAAATTAGCCCGGCAAATACAATAGAACGATCATGCCTCACACACACAGACACGATACTAGGTATAAGGCCAGCCAAGGAGAAGGTGCACAAGCGAACACCGAAGCAAATATAGAGGTACCGGAGACACAACCAACAACCGAAATGGAAGCGGCAACCAACAATACCGTAGAAAATCAACAAGAAGGAACGGCTCCTGCAGAATCCGAGCAACCCAGACAACCTGAGAGACCCACACAAACAGGGATCGCAGATTTCTAAGAGTGGATGAGGAAGATGATGGAGGAAACAGTGAAAAATAACGAGAAATTAAATAAAAAATTAGACGATAATAACAAAAATATGGAATCGATTAATAAGAATATCGAATCATTGAAGGAGGATAATCGTGACCTGAACAAGAAAATAGACGACAACAGCAAAGCATTGAAGGAAGATAATCAGAAGAATATGGAATTGTTAAATAAGAAAATGGACGATGTCAGCCAGAAGATGGAGGAGAATAACGAGAAAATAAACACAAAAATAGACATGGAGATAACAGTAGTTAGAAGAGAGATTGCGGAAGCACACGAGAGGTGTGAACAATACAGCCAAGATTTACAACATAATAGAGAAGAGGTCAATCCACGAATCAACAATATTGAAGAAATCAATGAAGCCCGAATCGAATCTCTGAAGAAGATGAGCCAGGACGAAATAAAATGAGTAAGAACGGACGTAGGAGAAAGATGTGAAGAAATAGACGCATCAGTGAACACCATAAGAACCCTGACTGTCACCAATAAAGAAATAATCGAGGAACTACATTAACGGAGATCCTACAAATACGCGAAGAACTCGAAACCATTCGCAACCGACCAGCCCAGGGTCACTATTTGCAACCCATAGACAACCGCGATGTTAACAACTTTAAAAATTACAAGAAGAACCCGATCGAATTTCTGGAACGAGTGGAGGAAAATCTGACCAGAATCCGGGAAAGCAGATGGACGGTAATCCGCAGTTTAATCGATGAATACTTCAAAGAAATACACGATAACTGGTGGACTGCAACCCGCCATGAGATTCAAAGTTACGAGGAGTTCAAGACACTGTTCAGGGCCAAATACTGGTCGGAGTCTACTCAAAACATCGTACGTGATGATATCTGTCATGGCAAATATGACGCCAGTCGAGGAACCACCCCAACTTCCTACTTCCTTGGTAAGGTATGTTTGGCACGAAACCTCGAACCAAGGATACCAGAGGAGTGCCTGGTCACCAAGCTCGCTTATCATTATGAGGAGGGAGTAGCAAGATCACGACAATGGGGGCAGATAAAAACTGTCCAAGCCATGGCAGCACTGCTCGAGGATACCGAACACGAGGGCTACTATAAAAGGAGCCGCAAGAGGAATGATAACTTCCAAGACAGGAATAATAGCCAAAATAATAATAATAACCCTAACTTCCGGAATTATCGAAGTAACTACAATAATTATAATAATAATAATGCAAATCCAAATAATGAGAACAATTATCGGCAAAATAATCAGGGTAATAATAATAATTACACTGGCAACAATAATAATAATACGAGACGGCCGCAAAATAATAACAACAACAACAACCCCAACCGACCCCAGAACCAAGGTGGAAACAACCAACCACAACAATATAGGAGGGCCAATTATGTCCAGGCCAATAATGAGCAGGGAAGAAGATGGTACTACCCAAGACGCCGTAGCTTCAACGGGCACGATAATGAGGAGTACCAGGACGGAGACAGGAGAAATTCAAGAGGCGGGCAACAGAGGAGCAGAAGTATCGAAGGCGACAGCCGGAATAACGATTACCGACCCCAAGTAAACTTCATACAAGCCCGTAACCAACCCAACCCTAGGAGACCTGATACCAGATCACAAACAGACATCACGAATAATAATGACAATGAGAATTGGGTAACAGTCTGTGACAGGCCTGGCTTTTCAATACTGCATAACCAAGCAAGTAACGGCAGCAGACCCAACATCCCAAGACGTGAGACGACAGGAACCAGGAGTTGAGAACGAAAGAGGCGATTCAAACAACAACATCGAAAGGGATGAGATTGAACCAGAATATTCCAGATACCTAGCGAGATGGTAAGGCCATGAAAATAATAAAGGCACAATCACGAAAAACATCCACAATTATGTGAACCTAATTAAAGGATATTAAACCAATTATGTATAATGAAAACTATCATGAAAGGTAGAATGTCATAATGTTTACAGTACCAAGATATATAATACTATAAGCATAAATAAATGAAGTGACTCCAAGAAAATGTAATTGACCCATCATGAGCCCAATAGAATGGTGACAGTATAAAAAACCCAAAACAATTGACATATATTAGAATGGTGACACTATTGAATAAACCTAATATACTCTAATACTCCAACATTAATTTCAACAAATGAAATTATCATCCAGAATAAGTGGTAAACATCTATCACTTGAAGGAGAAGAGGGGCAAACCACCAAAGCGAGTAATATAAGAGAAGGCTATTATTATAAAGGAAAGAAAAGAAAAGGAAAATGTTTATCAAATGAGTATAGTATATAACAAAGAATGTTTATCAAATATTGTATACAACAAAATGTTTATCAAATGAGTATTGTAAACCCCCTGATAACCCAAGAAGATAACGAACAAAGTGTTGAAAACCCAGTGTATAAACAGTGTTAAGAGTGAACTATAGTGAAACTAAAGAAGAATTTAAAAACCAACTGCATAATTATAGTGATAAATTTAAGTGTGTAATTTAAAAAACATTGAAATAACCAAAACAAATTGAAACCTAGTATTGATGAATAGCAGCAAGGCTGATAATAAATATAACAAATATTTCAAGTTATAAAATAATGACCTGTGAAGAGAATTATGTTAGATAAAATGACAAAGCATGAACAGTGATAATAATGAAACCTCTAATCCCTTGAATGTTATATTGAATACGATGTCTTATATTGAAAAATAAATGATATATTATGTTTTATGTGTTGAGATAGTGCAACTTTTTATTGTCCCAGACAGAGATGAAGATTCCTCTGATTCTGTGGGTGTATAGTTGAGAAACGGCGGAGAATGGATGCCAAATAGAGCCCCTCTGATTCCGAACCCACTACAAATGTTAGGGAATTGTAATATGTCAAGGATTAAATAAACAACTGTGAGGTAAATGAAAGAACAAAAGAGTTTATCACCAGAATCAAAATGTGTATAATGTAAAGAAAAAATGTATCATTGAAACAGAGGGAAATTGTTAAATTAAGGACTATGATATGATATAACTAAATGACTAAGAGTATAAAAAACTTGAACAATACTAGTAAGCTGAAAATAATACTAGCAGAGAACTCAGTCTAGACCTACACACCAACAGACTATTGAACTTAATGCAGATAGAAGCAGTAATATTATGATTAAACAAAATAAAGTGATAATTTCTTCAAACTATAAAACTTTTCTCAAATTATCAATTTTGAGAGGGGAGTGTATGTAACACCACAAAATGTTACATAACCAAAAATACACACCAGAAGGGTAAAATATGACACTAAAGTTATAAAGTGAATCATTGTAATGAATGTAACCAAGAAGAGAAGGGACCAGCATAGAAGAAAGAAGAGGAAGGATCCCTAGAAGCAGTGATGAATACACTGCATGACACTACAACCTATAAACAATGACTGACTATGACTAATGGACATGCAAGGTTCACAAATAAGCTGTCAAACGAACCAGTTCATGACATTAATGTGTAGTCATGTAAATAGAAACTAAATAACAAATGACTTTAATAAAGTAATAATATAACAGCATTCTGGCAGAAAATAGAAAAACAATGATATATAAATAACTAAGACTATTACTATACTAGCAGTAGCCACAAAGCTATTAAAAGCTAGCTTTACCAACCCAGATGTAACATTATAGAATAAAGATAATTGTAAACGGAAGCCTTATGTGTATAAGCAACTTCCTAATTAAATGAGATGTGATTAGAAGTAACAATTAACAGGGAATAAACCTGGTACTATAACTGTATCTAGACCCTGCATAAACGAATCTATGTCAGTAAATTAATAGGGAAACAGGATCCCTAATGAACATTAAATTTACTGAACAATAAATATAACGAATGAGGTGTGAAATACCACCACTCAATTAATATTGTATGCCTTTAAAATGAGTAGGCCAAGTAAAAATGTATTTAGAGTAAGGAATTGTCAGAGTAAGGTATTATCATAGTTATAATAAGATTTAATATTGTTCAGCTGTAAACAGCTTTTAATTGTAATAATATATGTATTTTTATTCATGTAATATCGTTCAAAAGAGAACACAGATATAATTAAACAAATGTAAAAGATAGGAAAATAGTCGCATTGTGCATTATTAGCAGACGACAATAAGAAACCATGTTTCAAAACACTATTTTTATGTATTGTCAGTGAAAGCTAGGTGCAAACCAGCATTATGCCACATCAAAATAAAGAGCAGACAATAAGCTTTAATTTGATGATGATAATTTAGAGATCGAAAGTGTAATAAGTTAATAGTGAGTGTTAGCATCATTTCTTAACCAGATTTAAGAAATTACCAGTGAAAACCAACAACAACGACACTCGGGTACAGGGAGCGTGCCGGTGGCGACTAACAAAAACAATACGTCACTGTAACGGTATTTTGTACCAATCACAAAAGAGTTTACTCAGCGAGATTTGTCCCTAAACGCGATCTAAGACGGGGGTATATAATCAGAGAAACGCTGAAAAATTCGCATTCGCTTCCATCATCTCGAGCTAAACAGTTGCGGCTCGACGTCGTTTTATATTTTATTAATCTACTACAACATAATAGTAGTAAATACTTTAAATTTCATTAAAATAATTATTAGAACAGCGATTCGTCATACAAGAGTGCATCGACAAGTAATAGTGAATCTTTTTAGACAATGCGTGTAAAAGGAACGAGCAAATCGAACTTAACCTGTAAACAACCCAGTTTCATTAAGAAGAGGGTACATTTCTCGTTCCAAGTGCGATTAAAGTGCAGTGGATTAGTGATCAATATAATCCGATCGTTAAAGTGTTTAATTTTTAATCTATAAGATTAAAAAGCAAGGTAGTACAGTGACCAATTTTATTGTTTGTCTTTCACTGATCGTCGTTACTATTTGTACTGACGCAAAACAATCAAACAATTAATAACGAACACTGTATTCATTTATTTAGAGGATTTTAATAATCCGACGTAAGAATTTATGTGTTAGAAGTAGTTATTATAATATTAATTAGGATCCAAGCAGACGAAATTATCGTTAACCTAAAATATAATTGCAAGTTTTTAAAGAGGCCAAAAATGAATTACTATCATAGTAATATCTATCAAAGCAATTAATAACGTTCTATTTTGTATTTACAAGAACTTACCCTTGAGGTATCTAGTTAAATAATATTAAATTTTGTTAATAAACATAAGAGTTTTTTTATATTGTTCTTAACTGAGCTAGACCAGTCAGTAGACGGATACTTTGAAATCCGACTGTATTATTGTAAATGTATTTTTTATTCAATTTGATTTTTGAGGGTATAATAAACTCCTAATGTTATACAGCATAACCTTTGTGTTCAATTATTTCAATTTAGATAAGTAAACCTCAGTATAGCATACACTGAGGTACATTTGAAACAGTAATTTTTCAATACACTATTTAAATTATTTTAAATGCCATAAGCATTTAAAAAACAGAAAAAGTGAATACATACAATTTTAAATTTAGAAATTTGTTTTTTATGGGAACTTTTCTCGAAGAAAACCCATATGGCGCCCACATAACCTTCAAGGTGCTACATAACCTTGATTATAAAATTTAAACTGGTCAAAATAACCTTGACAGTTTATTCGGTGGTGGTGAATGTCTGAACATCTAGTACGACAACCAGGTACGTGAAAAGTGTTCTTTATATTAATTTATTTGTCCAGACAACACTTGACTTTACTTACACAGACGACATTTTTCCAGAAGAGGAGTTCGACTTCAAGTTCGACGCTACCGTTACATTCATACAAACCAGCAAATTAATAATTTATCCATAATAGATTATCACACTATAATTAAATAAATCATATTTATCAATTATCATAAAAGATAATTACTGCATGTAATACACGAGAATCCATTAAACCACACAATCGATAATTAAATTATATCAAATTTTAATAGAGGGGGATCTCGTTTTATTACACTATATACAAGACTAGTAATTTTTGAAATAGATATCCTTTGAAAATGCAAGTATCAAAGAAAACACATCAACTGTGTACATAAAATTGAAAAAAAAACCAGTGCTTAACGCAAACCACAGCACAGCTAAAGGGGAACCAGATCAGTTAGGGATATGTTATTATACAAGGCCACTATTTGATATTTTGATTTGATGTTTCAGTGTCTGGTGATGCTGTGGCGGCGGTCCTGTGCTGGCCTGCACGTCAGAACAGGGGCGTCAAGTGCATGTCTGGCTTTGCGGTGTTGGGATCTCGAGAGAGAAGTCCAGTAAGGTCATTCAGGTGCGGTCACAGTCACTGGACCAGGGGGGTAAGTTAACCATGATTTTAATAAAACGTAAAGAGGGTTGTGGCGACATATCCTGGCTGATCCCTTTAGGAAGTATGAGAATGTCAATGAGTTTTTATGCGTCGGCATAAAACCTCTAATTGAGGGGGTATTGTAACGGGACATTTGAGCCCGCCTAAGAATCTTTTGGGGAAACATCAACAAAAAATAAATAAATTATAATGTAAAATTTTATTTGAAATTATAACGACGCAGGCCAGTGTGAGTGAATTCGTGTCAAGATCAACAGCGAGATGCAGGAGAGGTAGCTATTTTTAGCAGTATAAACTTTGACCAATGTAATTACAAGTCACGCCAGATGACGTCAGAGCCAAACCCAACTTCACGTCTCCGATGGAATGTAGATGCAAATTTATGACCCCGTCAAAATTGATGTTGAAACACAAATGGAACAATGAAACCAGACCACATGATCGTTCGCCAAATTAAGAATCGTCATCTTTACGAAGTCCCAGTCGACCATCTTCCTTCGTGCTGTACAGCCGCAAAAGTTCCAGAATAAATTACGCGCGCGCCCAACACCGCATGTATAAAATGCGGATTAACAAAATTGTAACATAAATGTGGATAACAAGATTTTGTTTTGAAATAAACTGTTAAAAGTAAAAGAGAAAAAAAGTGAAATGTGAAGAGAAATCGGGACTGCGTGTAGCGGGGCATTTTTGGGCATACCTGGGGTAATAACAGGATTTGTATTTTTTAATAATAAATAACTTGTCGAGTGATAGAAAAATGTTATGACCGAACGGTAAATTTCTTATTTGGAGCGATCGAGACGATGGCAGCATTGTTTGAGACGGTGAAGACCATATGATTCAACAATATTCATATAAACAGTTTTAATAACCGGCAACTGTACCAAACTCAGTTCAAGGACAATGACGAACACGAAAAACGTAAACACGTTACACAACCAGACATCAGGCGATGTGTTGCGTCAGCGCATTACATAACAGGAATGCTGGGTGTGTCACGCCAGCAACATAGTGACACAACAGAACAAAGTAGTCGCAAAACAACATCTGAGTGGTACAGACGCTAACCACTGTGCGTCTGCCCGGCTCTCGCCGGTTTTTCGGCGAAGTTTTGGTGTTGCGCCGGCCGTGCGTAATTATCGCCTGCACGTATACAGATCTTAAATGTAAAATAGCAGCTGTCAACTTAATTAGATTGAACTACAGTTAAATGGTTTTAAAAGAAAAAACATGTAAATTCAGTGATCTACGTAGTGCGCGTAGTATAAGGCGATGTCATCTGGACTCACATGTCAGTTAAGTAACTTTCAATTTTCGTCTAACATCAACAAAGTCCGATATAAATTTTATAACGAAACAAAATTTTAAGCACTAAACAAATGAGATCTCATATGGGTATGGGGGAATGTAACATGAGAGCTCTCAAATCATAAAATCGTTGTGTGTGTGTGTGCGTGAGTAAGCGGGTAGACAAAGAAGGCTGGTTTGCGTTGTTTGTATTTTAATTTAATTCATACTTAATTTCTTAAAATTTATTTGGAATTTGTATACCATGTTTTCATTCTCATTGTAGCAGAATGATTATATAATTAATAACTTTCGTAAATGTGAATTTCCAGTAGAGAGAGGATGGCAGGAGGTAGTTTGTTAATAATAAAATTATAGTAAAAAAAAATGTTAATAAATTTTAATTATGTGTAAACGTATAAAGTTTCTTTGTTTGATTAAACAACCATCTGATCTCCTGTTCGCCTAAAAAGAACCCTCATAAATTATTTTCTTGCAGTTGGCAAGATGGCGCCCGAGAAATATACAATGTTTGTTAGTGACTTTTATGTGATACAAAAAGGTAAGTAGCTTCACATTTGGCTTCCGAACGTAGGGACGATTTATATAATAATATTATATAAATATAGGCCCACTGGGAAAGCAGAATGGTTGTTTAAGGTAAAATAAATTTTTTTTTCATACGTAAAATAGACGCAAGTATGGGGTTATGTTTTGATAGGGTTATGTATGTAGTGAATTATTTGTCGAATTATATAAGGAGTATTATGAGGTAATATACATAATAATTGGTATGTATGATAATTCTTAAATAGTATAAAGAGTATTATAATAAAATCTTTTAAAATGGCTGAGATACAAGATAATGATTTAATCAAGATGATGAAATTGCTGTTTAATGAACAAAAAAACGAAATCAATGAGAAGTTAGATATTCAAAAGAATAGTTTTAAAGAGTTGAAACATGAAATACAAGAAATGAGTAAACAGTTAGAAAGCACTAACGAAATAATAAGAAACAGTTTAAATAAGTTAGAACAGAAGTTCGAGAAATTAGGTAACAATGTTTTAAGTAAGACAAAATGTAAAAATGACGAAATAGTAGACAATTTTGAGAGTATAGTGGGGGTGAAGAATAATGATGAAAATATAATAACAAATAGTGCTGATGAAGTTTTAGAATGCGATAATGAAATGTTAATGAGTGTTTATGAAATAGAAAGAAAGTGGAAGAATAATGTAGTAATTGAATGGGGACAGAGGGCAAATTTTCCCCTTATTGTTTATAATGATGATGATGATTTAATGTTGTTTTTTCAGGGCACGAGACCCTTATTGTTAAATGAAGTAATGTTGTATAATGTTGTACCCTCTGTCCGTGATAATTGTGAGAGTGTGATGTGGTGCTATGAAGAAAGAGAGTTATATGTTGAGAATGAAATAGAAATATATAAGTTAGAAAGAAAGTATGATGAATTGAGAAAAATACTAGAAAGAGAGACAGAGAATAATTCTGATAATGTCTTACCTGACTATAATGATTTACCTGACGTAGTAGTTGAGGAATACAAAAATGATAAAACAAATTACCTGACGTTAACAAATAACACTGATATAGACTGGACAATCCTAACCTATGGTAACAAGATTTATAGTGGTACAATGGATGAAATAGAGTTGATAGATTATTATGATAGTAATGATTATCATAATTTATGTGTTGATAAAAATGATGAATGTTACAAATACACTAGATATATATATGACGATGGAGGGTGAGCTAAAAGATCAGTGTTGGGACATTTTTAAATATTGTAAATTTTTGGTAATGACCTTGCTGATTTGGACATCTGAAGTGAGATACACTTGAACAGTTTTGACGCATATTTTGTAAATAATATTGAATTCATTTGTGTGTATTGTGAAATGTTAGAAAAGTAATGTGTATATGTTTTAGAAAATGTTGTATTAATAATAATAATATTATTAATATTTTAGCACTCTAGTTAAATAATAAAATAATAATGAAGACAATAATTAATGATTTGTAGAATGTTGATAATAATTGAAATATGTTTTAATAATCAAATGAATATTCAATTTTAATAATAAATTGAAGTAAATAATTGAGATCTTTAGATATTGTGATTGAATGTTATGTGTTTGAATTTTATAAGGTAATTAAATTGTTTGGTGAGATTTTGATTTAATAATAATTAATAAGTAAATAAATGTTAAATGGTCTATTTTGTGGAATAACAATGATTAAAATATGTATTAATAATAAATTTAGAATTTTTGAAAATCTGATTGCAACACAGGATAAGTCAATAATGATGATAAATAAAAGAGTTAATGAAAAATTTTAAATAATAATGTTTATAAATTTTATATAAATTAGTTAAAAGAGAATTGTTTGTTCAAGGTATATTTGTGTATTGTGTTATGTGATGTATTATAACAGTGTAGTGTGGAACTGCTATGGGGGAAGGTTGTAGATTTTGTATTTAATATTTTATGTTAATAATGGTTAAGCTTCCATATAAAGTGGGTTAAAACCCCATCTACATTAAGATTGTCATTTAAATATAAATTCGTAAATTTAATTTTACTTGTGATTCCCCAACTTTTCGGGCGGTCACGGCCTCACCGAACCCTGACCGTGGAATTGGTTTAGCTTTAACAGCTATGGTTGGGGCACATTACGATTGCGCGCTGCCATAACTGGCCATAGCTGTTATCGTTGTAAAGGTGCATTTTGAAATTGATGGGGGGTAATAAAAGGGGAATCACCAAACTATGGAACAGCGGCTGCCACTCTGTTCGAGAAGGAACAGCAGAGCCAGGTGGTAGATCCGTTTAAGGGTGTATAATTATTAACGAGAACATGTTGATGTTCAACAATTTTAAACTTAACAGCGGAAGCAGAGACACGGAGAGGTAAAACCCTGCTCCAAAATATACAGTCTCTGTGGAAGCGAAAAGGCGCCACAGTCTTCCATAATTCTGAAATAGTGTGTGTGGCTGGGAGGTTATCCAAGGGGATAACGTATTAAAAATTTGATATATTTTAATTAATAATGATGATTTGCTACTCAATAATTTTGTTTGAATTTAAAAATTGGATGCACTAAATACTTCTTATATTGTGTTATTGTGTCTTATTGTGTTGTTTGCATTTAGTATGTTAGGAATAAGTATTATAAAAATATAATAATATGTTTTCAATGTGTTTACAGATTTTAAAATAAAATTTCAATAGGTTGTAAAAGATAGAAGTGGGTGATAGTAATTGTTTGAATAAAATGTTTGAGTCAATTCAAGTTGAATTTTGTGGGACATAGATTTGTCAAAATCGAAGTAAAAGTTAAAGTAATAGTGGAAATGAAAATAATGCAATGTTGTTTTGAGTTAATGTAATGTTATAGAATTTTGAGAAATAAGTGGAGACACAGTAGTTATGGAGATTTTATGTAGAGTTTTGAGCGATATATTGTTTATTTGTTGATGTTAATTTGTTGTAATTGTAGTGAGGTTATGAGATTGAGATTTTTTGGGGATGGTAATTTTGTAGTAGTGGTAGTGTAATGTGGGAGTCCGCAACATAAGGGTTGGGACGGGATAGGGACCGATAGGCGCCGGAAAGGGTTACCTAGGGTGAGTCCAGGGACCAACATAAGGGAATGAGTTTTGGGAAGGAAACACGTATCCTATGTACAAAGGGTTAGAGAGTATTTTTTTTTTACAAAGGGTGGCGATAGTAAGTAGTTAGAGGTAGAGAAGGGTTAGTAAAATTTTGATAGAGGGGTGTCATACTAGTTAAAGATTTTGTAAGGGAGCATTAGAGTAATAAAAGGGGTAAGATTATGAATAAATGCCAAATGGATGAAGTAAATTATAATGAAATAATGAATAACGTAGAATCACCCAAAGTAATGAAATGGAATAATGATGGCCATAATTGAAAAAAAAAAAAAATAAAAAAAATAAATAATTTTTGTAATTTTGAGAAACGAATTAATAAGAGTAAATCAAGTTTAAAAGTAATTTTTTGATTTTATATGCTAATT
This sequence comes from Magicicada septendecula, assembly GCA_034769895.1. Lineage (NCBI taxonomy): Eukaryota > Metazoa > Arthropoda > Insecta > Hemiptera > Cicadidae > Magicicada > Magicicada septendecula. The sequence goes on along the minus strand of CM068375.1, from coordinate 147,428,312 downwards.
TAATGATGTAAAGTGTGTAACATTTTAATTGTAAGTTGTTTATTTTAAAATGAATTATTAATGTACTGTGTTTTCTTATGTTAAGTTATGTTAGGTATTCTGAGATATACATGTTAGTAATAAGTGAGTAAAAACAAAACCAGTGCTTCTTAGCGCAAACCAGCACCGCTAGGGGGGAACAGATCAGTTGGGGATATGGTGTTGTATAAGGCCACTATTTAATATTGTGATTTGTTGTTTCAGTGTTTGGTGATGCTGTGGCGGCGGACCTGAGCTGGCCTGCGCGTCAGGGCAGGGGCGTTGAGTATCTGTCTGACTCTACGGTGTTGGGATCTCGAGAGAGAAGTCCAGTATTGTCATGCAGATGCGGTCACAGTCACCGGACCAAGGGTGAGTTGATTATTTTTTTTTGTTTGTAAACCGTACAGGGGGTTGTGGCGACATATCCTGGCTGATCCCTTTAGCAAGTATGAATGTGTCAATGAGATTTTTTATGCTTCGGCATAAAATATCTCATTGAGGGGGTATTGTAGCGGGGCATTTTTGGGCATACCTGGGGTAATAACAGGATTTGTATTTTTTAATAATAAATAACTTGTCGAGTGATAGAAAAATGTTATGACCGAACGGTAAATTTCTTATTTGGAGCGATCGAGACGATGGCAGCATTGTTTGAGACGGTGAAGACCATATGATTCAACAATATTCATATAAACAGTTTTAATAACCGGCAACTGTACCAAACTCAGTTCAAGGACAATGACGAACACGAAAAACGTAAACACGTTACACAACCAGACATCAGGCGATGTGTTGCGTCAGCGCATTACATAACAGGAATGCTGGGTGTGTCACGCCAGCAACATAGTGACACAACAGAACAAAGTAGTCGCAAAACAACATCTGAGTGGTACAGACGCTAACCACTGTGCGTCTGCCCGGCTCTCGCCGGTTTTTCGGCGAAGTTTTGGTGTTGCGCCGGCCGTGCGTAATTATCGCCTGCACGTATACAGATCTTAAATGTAAAATAGCAGCTGTCAACTTAATTAGATTGAACTACAGTTAAATGGTTTTAAAAGAAAAAACATGTAAATTCAGTGATCTACGTAGTGCGCGTAGTATAAGCCGATGTCATCTGGACTCACATGTCAGTTAAGTAACTTTCAATTTTCGTCTAACATCAACAAAGTCCGATATAAATTTTATAACGAAACAAAATTTTAAGCACTAAACAAATGAGATCTCATATGGGTATGGGGGAATGTAACATGAGAGCTCTCAAATCATAAAATCGTTGTGTGTGTGTGTGCGTGAGTAAGCGGGTAGACAAAGAAGGCTGGTTTGCGTTGTTTGTATTTTAATTTAATTCATACTTAATTTCTTAAAATTTATTTGGAATTTGTATACCATGTTTTCATTCTCATTGTAGCAGAATGATTATATAATTAATAACTTTCGTAAATGTGAATTTCCAGTAGAGAGAGGATGGCAGGAGGTAGTTTGTTAATAATAAAATTATAGTAAAAAAAAATGTTAATAAATTTTAATTATGTGTAAACGTATAAAGTTTCTTTGTTTGATTAAACAACCATCTGATCTCCTGTTCGCCTAAAAAGAACCCTCATAAATTATTTTCTTGCAGTTGGCAAGATGGCGCCCGAGAAATATACAATGTTTGTTAGTGACTTTTATGTGATACAAAAAGGTAAGTAGCTTCACATGCGTGGAACAGTTCGAATAATGCGCAGATAAGTAACCAACAACCAGACATCTATTCTAAATGATATAATCAATCAATTGGTCATCAGAATCACCACAATGTGTATAGGTTTTAAAGAAAATCATGAGCTCAAAAGGGGTTATAAAAAGGGATCAAATATGTAAAGTACGAAAGTGTGTGTGAATGTACAGAATATATAATTAAAAAGTGCTGGGTTGCGAAATATACATATAAAATTAAAGTGATGATTTTTTATTATGAATTCTATTTTGGTAAAGCGTAAAAAAAATAATGGTAATAACTGCTTGTAACTTGTTTTGTCAACTGCGCCTCAGGGCAATACAGATGTTTTTATGTAGAGGGAATGTCAGTACAAAGAAAAAGAAAATAATGATGTTATATTTTAACTTGATAAATATGTATTTTGTTTAATTGTATTTGCCTATTATTCTCTGCCAAGTACACTAAACGACATCCTTGGTTAACCTTTAACACGTAAAGTCGATTATTACACAATTTTAAATACTAAAAGTTTCAAACTATATATACACATGGTGAACACAGGATGAATGAAAATAACAAAGCTGATTATGTTTCAATTCTTTTATTACACAATAAATTGACACATACTGTGTACACATATAATGACACAGACAAGTAAACAAGAATTACAGATTAACATTTACACAGAGCTATTACAGTTTTAATCTTGTGCAAACAAAATTAAATCTGTAACAACATTAATACAAATGATTTATAATATAAAATTTGTATTACTTAACAAAAAATAACTACACAAAATTTATTAAATGACTATTTAATTTATAAATTACCCAGTTTTGTAGAAAATATATATATATATTATCAATATCAGACTTCTCTTGTACTGTCTATTCATCATTACGCTTGTACTGAGAACATTTAAAAATTAGCCACAAACAGATCTTCAAAAATATGACCAAATATTCTACATGGATACTTATACAAATTTAAAAAAATAGACACAAGTTGTAAACTGGACCTTGGAGAAGAAGGAAAAGGTCCGGCCACAATCAATTTTGAGATGTGGGTGTGAAGAAGGATGATAAAGATAAGTTGGACACAGAGAAAAACAGATTGAAGTTCTAAAGGAAGGAAAAGCAAAACAAAAAATTTCTCTGCCATGTGTTTAGATATAATGGATTCATTATGAACACTTCTGAAGGAAAACTGTTGGGAAGGCAGAGGAGGAAATACTTGGACAATCAACAATTGTGTTGGGAATTGGAAGGTTTGATGCACGCTTGAAGGAATGTTAGACGATAAGAATCGCAACATCACAGTTTGGTTCTTAAATGAAGAAAAGAGTTGTAAACAGATAATTTTCTGTATTTAATTGAAAACTACAGATAGCTTAAAAACTAATACTACACTTATGCACTGAAAGCTGCATGAAATGAGATCATTTAGTGACAAATAAAATGCTCAACTAATTTTTTTTTTTTTAACACACTGTTACTCTCAAATAGCCCCTAAAAATATTTGTCTATATACAACAGCAAAACATATAGAACTAACATTACTCATGTTAGAAATTGAGCTATTTCAAGTTATTCAAGATTATCTTTTCATGCACTTCAATTTCACCACCATCACAAAGCTATAATGAAGCAACAGCTGGCTTAGTATGTGGATGTCATTATCCAGGTTACACTAAAGCAGCTATAGCAGTTCTCAACCTTTTAAAGCCCGGGACCCACCTTACTTCATGGGACCCATAAGCACGGGCACTGGCAGAATTGTTTGTAGAGGTGTGCACCCAGTTTATCACCATATTTTTGCTATATCAAGTTCTTTAATCCCTCATTTGCAATTAAACAAATTATACATTCATAATTCTACTTAATACTAAATGTAATAGGTTTTTAAGAAACAGTAAATAAACTTTCGAGCCTGACTTTGCGACCCATCAAATGCACCCTCGGCATCCAGCAGTTGGTTCGTGCCCTACAGGCTGAGAAATGATGAGCTATATTATATTGAAGATTTCAACAGAAATATACAAACTAGCATATTTTGACTCAAATGTTTTATCCAACAATAACAATACCTACTTCAATATTGAAATAACATGGTATAACTTACAATAAAGATTCAGTCTTAAAATTGTTAAAAAGCTGAGTTGCATAAATAAGAAACTGGTTTCGCGATGTGCAGCCATACACTGCTATTAAACATTAAATCTTCTTGATCTATACACACACATCTACTAAGCATTTCTTTATACTTTTTTAATAGATTTTCTTTGTTTTCACAATATTTTCCTACAGTGTCTTTAAGTACACACCTCTTCATTAAGTACACCAAGCCAAATCTGTCTCCCAAAACCATTGTACTCTCTCTCCCTCTCTGTTTTATATTTCGCTAGAATGGTAAATACAATTGCCTTAAACCATAACACTTGATCTGAGTGCCACTACAGTATAAAAAATTACCTTCAAAAATTAATTATAATTTTCAGAACTAGCATATATACAAACTTGAGCGTGTATTAGGTTTCAAATTTAAAGAGAAAACAGTTTTAAACTTGAGAGGTATAGTCCAAATTCAATTCAAATCCAAATTTACACAAAAGTGTAAAACAACATCAAAGAGTACACTTAGTGAACACACAAACTTGTTAAAAGTAGGAGAAACTGCAAAATTTTTACTACATACTATACCATCTGATAGTTCACACAACTCAGTTACTGAATATGATGATTTTGTATGAATTACTAAAGTATTAAAAGTGGAAAAGTATTAAAAACGTACAATCATCCTACACAGTTCAGATTATACAACTAAGATTTGACACAAATTCTCCACATACTATTGCAAAACAGTTTTGTAAATAAGGTTTTTCACATTTTTTAAACAATTCATTTTTATCTATTCTGAGATCACTGAATAAAACTATGGAGCAAAGTTCAAGACAGAAATGTTACAACTTAGTCTGGTTGTACTCATAATGAAATAACCATTTTGGAACAAGTGCACATTCTCCTAATTTATTAATGCGGATAGTTTCTAAACATATCTATATACTATTCGCCTAATAAACGTGCTTTGTACGACTGTACACCATTACATAGCACTATTTGTATCATAAAAACATTTCTAATGAGCAACAGTGCGTGCACACTTTTCTTTATTAATATGGACTGAATTACAAAGAACTATATGATCTTTGTTCCAAAAACACTATAGTGTTGTCATAAATTAGAACATGATTTATTTTTAATTACATAATGGAAGCAAACATACTGACAAGTACAAACTAATATAAACACATATACAATAAAAATACCAACTAACTCTAACATATCAAAGTCTTATTATATTGAGGAACGTGCTCTTAAAATTAATACAAATACAAAAATAAATATTGTGCATATATAATAATTATTATTATAATAAACAGACTTTTATATATAATAAAAATATTCATTTACTAATATCTATACTTACATAACATTTCATACATTTACATCTAAAAAATACTATTCCTTCATCACACCTTAAAATTAAAAGTCATACTAACATGTCCCAACCATCCTGAAACTATTTTTACATTAGTTATAAATTGACACATTGGTATGTAGTACACAAAAATAATTAAAAATGTTGCATACAAAAAGGATAGTTACAATCACAGTTTGCAAGGCAAAATTTTTTGTCTGATAATAAAAACTATGCTCAGTACTTAAAGGACGGACATTAACACGACTATATTTAAATCAAAATTCAAACTTCAGCCCTGATTCTGTTAAGGAAAATATGATTTTATCAAGACAAATATTCTCTTTTCATCTTATTTTTTCAGTTTGGTTATAGACTGTTTTTAACTGATTTTTCTTTGGAAATAAAAAAAAATTCATAGTCTCCTTACAAACTGTGTTCAATATAATATTCTCTAACATCTTACTGTTAAACCAACATTTTTAAAATGAAGGAAACAATAAAAACAATGAATTGATCATGTTTTGCCATATTTTTTTTACACATCACCCCACAGAAAATGAGAAATGTCACATGAACATTAAACTCTACTTTGGGATATTATGAGAGAGAGCACTAATGCAGGATAAATGCTGAAAGACAGGATTACACAAACTGGGATAGCACAGTGTTCCCCAGCCTATTAAACAAAATAATACAGTTAATCCACACTACTTGATCTGTTAAAGTATATATCTTTCTTTTATAAAAGAATTTTCCAAATTTTGAAACGGCATCCTACATGCAAATAAATAACAATTATTGATTAGACAGTTCATCAGTTTCTTTGAGTATGTGTGTATGTGATGTTTTACATTACCATGACTACATGCTTGGCCATACTCTTGATTATACTAGTCACAGAGCGTGTAGCCTGTTACACCTCATATCATACACAATGTAACCACGGCCTCTTGAGAGTGGGAGAAGGAATAAAAATCTTTGTGGGTTGTGGTGTGGCCTGCTACCAGCTCGAAAGATTACTCCAATTATGCCAATAATTAAACTGTCATCTACAAAGCCAAATTTATGAAAAAACGATTCCTAATCAGAATAATTATGGATGGAATATTTAGCCAACTAAACAGCGCGCACACTATATCCACAAATTATATTGAAAACAACTACATGTAATGTGTGTGTGTGTGTGTGTGTGTGTGTGTGTGTGTGTGTGTGTGTGTGTGTGTGTGTGTGTTAAAATGTTAAAGAACCATTTTATTTTATATATGTGTAATCAGATCACACAAGTTTAGGTTCCATACAACTTATTTTTCAAAACATGAACATATTTATGGCTGAGGAACACTGTAATGTCAACACCTAAAAACATGAAAATAAATAAAAATGCTCTCATTATTTATTGTCTCCTATTACATCCAAATAATTCTGTTATTTATCGGCTAAGAAAGAGATCATCCTTGTTGCGGGAAATGCGTCTCACAACAACACATATACCACCAACCACAATGAGTAGTGCTGGGAGGCCAAGACCAATAGCAAGAACCAGTGTCACCAACATGGAGAAACTTTCTGCAGGTGGATGTCCGTAACCGAGGAGCATGGTCCTAAACAACAATGAAAAATTACATGTTTTATATGTGTGTGTGTGTGTTATATTAAGTAATTGATGCTTTTGACACTAATCCATATCATGTAATTTAACAGGCACAATATGCACTGATACAATACAATATTGTGTTCTGTATAAGCCCAGAAAAATCCAGAGAGCCTATATGATAGTTTTACACCATAATATACCAACATCAATCATAACCTATTAAAAGATACAAACAAAATAAGGTATTTTTAAATGAAATACAAGTTTTAGTTATGCATTCTGTTGGGGGACACAGGTAAGCTGCAGTTCCTAGCAGAATGCTCTAAATAACCTATAGGCGAAAAATAAATCCAATACTTTCAGGTTTTAGATGCCTTTTTAACACATTTCCTTTATTTTTAATCAAGTTTTAATGCAATACAACTTGCATTGTTCTACGTTTTTGTTACACTTTTTAAGTTCTACGTTTCTGAAGACGCAATTATAAATATTGTTACAACACAAATACGCCACCCCAATACCAGGGATAAAAAAGATGAATCAACAATATAAAAAGTAATTCGTATAATATAAAATGTTTAAAATAATGAAAATAAAATGACAATGACGCGACAAACGACGACATGACCTAACCCAAGTGATTGACCAAACAAAAAGAAACAAAAGGAGAAGGGGAAAACCGAAACCAAAGAAGGAGATGATTGACTCAATACTACCAAATAAAATATAACCAAATAAGAAAGTGATCGACCAAATAAAAGGAAACAAAAGGAGAAGGGGAAAAACGAAACCAAATAAGAAAGTGATTAACCAAATAAAAGGAAACAAAAGGAGAAGGGGAAAACCAAAAAAGATAAAACGAAATAAGTTGAAGGAGAAGAAGAAGGAAAATGAAGATGAAACAAAACAAGTATAAAGGAAATAAAATGAAATCAAATGATAAGACGCAAACAAATAATATAGAATAAAAGAAGGAGAAATGGTACACTCAAATATAAAAATGGAAACGAAACCAGTAACTAACCAATGTAAAAAATAAGTATTAGTATTGACTAAATGATACATGTAAATGATAATTGACAAAACCCGATAAATAAAAGTACACTAACCCAAGAATCAGAGTTACATGAAGAAAATAACTCTATAAAGACATGAATTTATTAATACTATAAATAACATTTATAAAGAGAGAGAGATAGTGAGATGGTGAGAAAATAAAAATAACTAAGTGACAAAGAGAAAGTAATGATAGGGATTATCCACTAATAAACACTTAAAATAAAAATTTAAGAAGTGCAAAAGTGAAAGTGTAAAACCCCCAAAATAATGAGAAAATCTAGTGATAGATAAAAAATGCTTAGTAAATCAGTGATAAACACTAAATGGTTTAAAAGTGAATGTTATTAATAAATAAGAATATTATAAATGATAGTATTAGGAAATATAGTGATAGATAAAAAAACCTTAGTAAATCAGTGATAAACAATAAACGATTTAATGGTGAACAAATAAGAATTTTGTTAATGATAATAATTAAAGATAGTATTAAGATTAAATATAAATGAAGGATACGATGTTATTCAGGGGAGGAAGCCCATAGAATGTCAACAGTTAGTGTTACCATGGATAGTAAGTAAAGATAGTACAAGAAAACAACAATATATAGTAAAGAAATTAAAAAACAAAATCAATAAACACCTCATGTTATAAGGGATAATCAATTAAGTAAGTTTGAATGGTGTGATGATGTTTATCACCCAAAAAATAATAAAGAATGAAATGAATTGTAAACAAACATTACCTAATTGAACAATTAAAAAAATTGTTCAATTAAATTTATGAATAGGATATGGCTGAAGGAATTATACAGACCATAGGCCTAGATGTTATGTTTTATGTAATAAAGAATAGTAAGTAATAGCCATATTGTTAACAAGGGCAAAATAGATAAATAAGAGGGTAAAACAATACAGATCTAATAACACTGGAAAATCAGTTAGGAAATAATTAACAAGCCATGATGTAGAAAATAATAGTAACATACAATTAGTATAAAAACAGATCCAAAACACATCAACAAATAAACAAATCAATTATAATCACAAAACAAAACACATTAGGGTAAAATGAGATGTAATTTGTATAAAATAAGTAAATATAATCAATTACTACTTAGGCTTATGAAATGCCTAACTGTCAAAAACAAATAACTACAAATTGTAAAAAATTAACAAGGAAATTAGCAAATCCAAGGCGAATAACTAGCCAAGGATAATTTATGAATCATATTAAAAGAAAAATGTTAGAATAAGGACTTAAAATAAAAAAGAAATCTAATTAACAAATATTAACATAATTGTACAAACAATAATACATTAGGGAACCCAACCTTATGGGTGTCAAAATAATCTTTGAAAGGAAATACAAACAGTAGTGATAATATTTAATACATAGGAAGGAAGACATACGAATAAAAGCAATCAGAAGATATACAGTAATTTTGAATAAAATTTCAAAATTGATAATAATGGTTATAAAGTCATGATCAACCAATCAGAATTTATTCGTAACCATGACAACAGACCGTTGGTTAAGATTTTTCTGTTAAATCATAGTATTCAATAAGTGACGCTCTTCCAGAATAGACGCCAGGCCGTGAATGACCTAAATTTTAATCTAAAATGTATAAAAAGTAATCAAAATTCAAAAAGATGGAAACGTAAGCAGCAGACAAGGAACGAGAACATTTAACTGATGCCAAGGACCAATTTAAATAAAATTTAAATGAATAAATTGCTACAACTAACGTGAAAAAGATGCCAGAAGCCCCAGATAATTGAAAATTGACTACGATTGAAGCCCTATTCCATTTCACCTGAACGACTGTTTACATCAAGTCTACTGATTTGATAAGTATCATTAAATTACCCAAATTTCAGAAATAAACTCACTTTAAATATTTCTCACAGTAATCTGAACTCTCACTATAAACGGAACAATATTTCTTTCAAAGATTAAGTAAAACCATACAACACTGAAAATTTATTAACTAAGAAAATAACCTGTTGTTAAACTGCGAACTTTTGAAACACACTTTACTACACTGCAGGAACAAATTATATTATTTAAGTACAAATAATGTAAGGTAGTGTACTTTTTATTGTAATCATTATTAATATTTTTCTTGTAATCACAAGAACCCTAGACTTTGAACGAGAATAACTAAACAAACAACACAGTCGCCATCTTTGACTGTATGATCCGTTTAAAATCGACTCGCCAAACCCTAGAGATATTAGACTCATATTAATTGTCGGTGCAAATTTGTTGAATAACCAAATATAATTTTAATGTCAAACTGAATAATTACCAATCACAAATTAAAGAAACTAGTACAGAGTGTGACCATTGTTTTTATTTCATAGGGAAGTGTATTGTATAAATTGTGTATTGCATAGCAGAGAGAACGAGAATGACGGCAAGCGCTCACGTTGCAAATCCGGCGAACTAACTGCTCGATTAAGAAGGTCGAACGAAGGCGGGAGTAAAATTTGAATGCTCCAGGCCGTCATAGCTAAGAACACCTTTTATCACACTATTTATTAATTTAATTGTTTTAAATAAACAATTTGGTGCCACCCGGGATTCATAAACCCCTATTGAACAACAGGTAAGGTTTCCACTCGCGTTGTACTGGTAACTGAAGGATCGCTATGGAAATCGTTAGCGCAAAACATAGAAGTAATGACACCAGTGTGAGGCGAACACACAACATATACATTTTCACAGAGAGGACCGAATCTAGTCGTTACAGACTGGCGCCCAACGTGGGGCTTAAACAAGATGGACGTTGTCATCCAGTCGTTACAGATTGGAGACCAACTAGTGAGGCTAGAATTGAAGACAAGCGGCGATTATGGGAAAATATGCAACATTCCATGGTTACAAGGTATAAAGCTAAGCAGGGAACTGAAGATAACAAGGGAGAAGAAATGGAAATGATGGAAGAAATAATCGAGGAAACGATTGAAGAGGATACCCAAGGGGACCAACCGGAAAACCCAACCCAACCAGAACCGGAAGTGGAAGGAATAGTCGGGGACCAACCAAGTAAACCCATTCAGAAAGAGGGCCTGAGCCTGCAAGATATAATGAATTTCATAGCAGAATTGAAAAAATGGAGAAAAAATCAATGAAAATTCAAAAAGACGAATTGAGATTTTAAGGGAAGATATTGAAATGCTGAACAATAAAATTAAAGGAAATAATGAAACATTGAAGCAGCAGATAAGCGAGAAAATGGAGGAACACAGTGATAGTTTGCGGAAGAACCAAGAAGCTCTACAACAGCAATTGACGGAGGACATCCAAAAAAGAAATGAAGAACTGAAGGAAGAATTGAGGGGACAATTGAAGGAGGACCATGAAAAGAACAAAGAAGAGTTAAAAGGTCAATTAGAACAACAGTTAGAGGGATACTGTGAAGATATCAAAAAGACGGTCTCCGAAACTAATGAAAAAATAAAAACAACCAGTGACACAGTAGCGAAGGCTCAGGAAGAAATATTAAGCAAAATTAAAGCAGTCGAGGACGATGGCAAGAACAGGATAGAAGAACTCCAAATAACAACAACAGTAGAATGCCAAAGAAATAAACAGGAAGTGCTCAAGAAGCTGGAGGAGAGGCACAAGGAAATACAAACAGATATCAGTGATCGTGTGGAAAGAGTATACACTCCACCATCAATAAAGTCGACAGACAGACCCAAGAGAACAAAGAGAAGATACAAGGAATCAGTCAAAGGGAAAGGCAGATGCAGGAAGAGCTGGACGCACTGAGGGAGAAACCATGTCACAATACCCACATTATCACCAGCGAGAACAGAGAATTAATAAACTTTCGGAGTTACAGGCGTAATCCCATGGAATTCCTAAAGAGAGTGGAAGAACTCATCGAAAAGAACAGGGAAACAAGATGGACGACGGTAAGGAGCCTCATTGACGAAATGTTCAAAGACACTCACGACAATTGGTGGACGGCCACTCGACCGGAGATCAACTGTACTCAGGAATTTAAGGCACAATTCCAAGAAAAATACTGGTCTGAATCCACCCAAAACGTAGTAAGGAAAGACATCAGCAATGGGAGGTATGAACCGCAAGCGGGACACACCCTAACGTCTTATTTTTTAGGGAAGGTATGCTTGGCGAGGAATCTAGAACCAAGAATACCTGAAGAATCATTAGTAATACAGCTGGGTTACCACTACGAGGATGCAATATAAAAGGCCAGGAGACAGGGTCAGATAAAAACCATCCAGGGAATGGCAAGTTTGTTGGAGGACCATGAAAATGACAGTCAGTACAAAAGGAACCGACTGGTGAACCAAAGATACAACAGGTGGAGCGAAAATCAAAATGCGCCTAATTACAACCCGTCCCACAGCAACACCCAAAATGGCAACTGAAACAATATGAACCGGAATGTCAATGACCATTAAGGTAACCAGCCATATAACCGGAACCAACAGAATTATAATCCAGGTAACCAGCTGTATAACAGGAACGACCAAAGTAACAATCCCGCAAACAATAATTACAGGGGAGCAGAACCGAACCAACGTCCTAATGGTCACCCCAATTATAGCAATTATTATGGCAACCGTTATAACCCGAATTACCAGTACAACAGGGGAACCGGGAATAACCAAAATAGAGGCGACGTTAGACGCCAGGTTAATTTCATTAATGGGAGGAGACAACCTAACCATATGAGGTATTGTCCAAATACACAGACAAACTCCTGGTTCAATCACTCGAATATAAATAATAATCAGTTTCCAGAGAATAGAACAACGGAAGCGTCAAGGAACCAGACAAGCGATCAACCAGGACCGATAAATGAGACGGCGGCAAACCAGTCCGATAGTCTGACCATCAATGCACAACAACCTTTAAACTAAAGAGGTCAGTAAAAACCAGATATACCCTTCACATGACCAATCACTTGGGTTGCTACGACGAATGACATCACAAAATAAACACAAAATTATAACAATCATATCAAACAACTACCTCAAAAATATCAGAGAAGAACTCCTGGAAGAAGAGGCTAACCAACTGTTAAAAACAAACAGTGAAATCGTACACATAAAGGCTACCATCAACGGGGCCATAACAATAATAATGAAGTTTAGAACCTACATCTTAGGGTATCACATTACAGTCAGAAGCGACCATAAGTCTATATCATTTCTCAAACAATGCAAATTGAATCATGGTAGACTTACCCGTTGGATACTCACTCTGCAAGAGTACCACATTACGTGGGAGTATATTCCAGGCCGGAAGAACGCATCGGCGGATGTATTGTCCAGAATAAATGTAGAAAACCCCAGACATTTGAAGGAGAAAAGGAGAAGATCGCCAAAGTGTATTACATATTAAAGGATAGGAAGGACCTGGAAGAAATCGTAAGTAAAATAGTGCTACAGCAGAAGCAAGATACAAAAATATTAAACATACGAAGGAGACTGTTGGAATCTGAGGAAATTATAAATAACTTTTATTGCCTACACAAAGATATACTATTCATTAGAACAAAAAAGAATCAAGGAACATGGAAACTAGTAGTTCCAAATTCTCTAGCAAACAAAATAATTAAAGACTACCATGTCACATACGGACACATGGGAACATTAAAAATGGTAAAAGCGTTAGAGGAAGAACTATTCATTAAAGGTATAACTAGAAAGGTAAATAAAAACATTAAAACCTGCACAATATGTCAGATGGTCAAAACAAATAACGAGAGAAAAGATGGAACGATGATACCCATCACTTCAAACGCCAAACTGGAAAAAGTGTTTCTCGACATATGTGGACCATTCCCACGTAGCGGAGGGAGACATAGATTCAAGTTCATAGTGATTCTATTGGACCATTACACCAAGTACACCAAGTTATACGCTATAAACAGAGCAACGACAAAGAAAATATTAGACATCATAAAAAATAAATACATTACAGAAATAGGTAAACCATACATGATTATAACAGACCACGGAACACAATTCAAAGGGAAAAAGTGGAGAGATGAATTATTAAAATTAAACATAAAAACATATAAAACATCCGTATACCACCCTAGCAGTAATCCAGCAGAAAGAGTGTTAAGAGAGGTGGGACGTATTTTAAGAACGTACTGCTATGATAATCAAAAAGAATGGCAGAAATATTTAACTTCAACCGAAGAATTTTTGAATATAAGTTACCACCATTTTATTGAGAACACCCCATATTTAATGATGTTTGGAAGAAAACCATATAGAGAGATACAGGAATTAAAAGACTTCCCAACCAACCCAGAAGACCCGTATGATGAAAAAAAAGTTACAGCCGAATCATGGAGAAAATCGAGAAACAAAAAGCAAAGTATTCTCAAAACCAACCCAAAATAATTAAATATAACGAAGGAGAAAGGGTATTAATCAAAAACTGTGAACTACCCAGTACACTTGAAGGTATAGCCAAGAAACTGTTATTATTATATATAGGACCCTATGTCATAACCAAGGACAATGGTAACAATACATACGAAATAAGCAACATAACCACAAAAAAGATAAAAGGAGTGTATAATCAAGCTTCTATAAAAAAGTTTTACGAGGAAAATAAACCATAATAAACAAATAAAGAATTACCAAATTCAAAAGATGTAAGATCAACTTACAACAATATTTAGATTAAATATGAGGTATAATATAAAATATAAAATAAAGGAATAAGTTACAAAAATTCCTACAAAGTAAGATCACGTTACAATAATGTATAAATAACATATAAAGTAAAAAGAAAAAAATATATATATATAAAAATGAAGGAATCAGTTACAAAAATTCCTACAAAGTAAGATCAACAAACTTACAAAAATTATTTAGAATAATATTTAAAACAAAACAAAATAAACAAAAATAAAATCAAGCAAGAACTGCTAAGACAAATACCTAAAATTATAAAGAATATAGAGTATTCAAAGAAAAAAACAAAAACTGAACTGGTATAAGGAAAAAAAAATGTGTATAAAGCAAATATACAGCAAATGGCTAAAGCAGAATATTGGTAACCAACCAAGAAAAAGAAAAAAAGATGTCTAAGATTAAGATAATTAAAATGATCACAAGAAGAAAAAAACAAACTAATGAAAAAAAAACTATGACTAGATAACAGTATATAGCAAAGGTACAGCGGAAGGAAGAATGAGTAAAAGGTTAAAATGATCGAAAAAACCACGATGTGGACAATCCCAAAAAATATTATTATTATTAATTTAAGTCATAAGATGACAAAAAACGTATTTAAGATTGAAAGAGAATAGGTCCAGCAATCAAAATAACTGAGCAGAGATGATGTTCCTCTGGTCTCAGAAAAATGGGTAGTAATGGAAGAAACCAGCTACTAAAAAGTTAGGGAAAAATTATATAAAAGGGAGAACGCACTAATGGAAATAAATAAAAACAGATCTAAATAAAAAGGAATGGAACAAGTAAGAAGAGAAACAAGAAAGAAGAAATAAACAAGGAAGAAAAGAAAAAAATTATATATAACTGATAATTTCATAAAAAACTATGCTAGTGTTTTACCAAAATGATCAATTTTGAAGGAGAGGCATTATGTTACAACACAAATAAGCCACCCCAATACCAGGGATAAAAAAGATGAATCAACAATATAAAAAGTAATTCGTATAATATAAAATGTTTAAAATAATGAAAATAAAATGACAATGACGCGACAAACGATGACATGACCTAACCCAAGTGATTGACCAAACAAAAAGAAACAAAAGGAGAAGGGGAAAAACGAAACCAAATAAGAAAGTGATTGACCAAACAAAAAGAAACAAAAGGAGAAGGCGAAAAACGAAACCAAATAAGAAAGTGATTGACCAAATAAAAGGAAACAAAAGGAGAAGGGGAAAACCAAAAAAGATAAAACGAAATAAGTTGAAGGAGAAGAAGAAGGAAAATGAAGATGAAACAAAACAAGTATAAAGGAAATAAAATGAAATCAAATGATAAGACACAAACAAATAATATAGAATAAAAGAAGGAGAAATGGTACACTCAAATATAAAAATGGAAACGAAACCAGTAACTAACCAATGTAAAAAATAAGTATTAGTATTGACTAAATGATACATGTAAATGATAATTGATAAAACCCGATAAATAAAAGTACACTAACCCAAGAATCAGAGTTACATGAAGAAAATAACTCTATAAAGACATGAATTTATTAATACTATAAATAACATTTATAAAGAGAGAGAGATACTGAGATGGTGAGAAAATAAAAATAACTAAGTGACAAAGAGAAAGTAATGATAGGGATTATCCACTAATAAACACTTAAAATAAAAATTTAAGAAGTGCAAAAGTGAAAGTGTAAAACCCCCAAAATAATGAGAAAATCTAGTGATAGATAAAAAACGCTTAGTAAATCAGTGATAAACACTAAATGGTTTAAAAGTGAATGTTATTAATAAATAAGAATATTATAAATGATAGTATTAGGAAATATAGTGATAGATAAAAAACGCTTAGTAAATCAGTGATTAACACTAAACGATTTAATGGTGAACAAATAAGAATTTTGTTAATTATAATAATTAAAGATAGTATTAAGATTAAATATAAATGAAGGATACGATGTTATTCAGGGGAGGAAGCCCATAGAATGTCAACAGTTAGTGTTACCATGGATAGAAAGTAAAGATAGTACAAGAAAACAACAATATATAGTAAAGAAATTAAAAAACAAAATCAATAAACACCTCATGTTGTAAGGGATAATCAATTAAGTAAGTTTGAATGGTGTGATGATGTTTATCACCCAAAAAATAATAAAGAATGGAATGAATTGTAAACAAACATTACCTAATTGAACAATTAAAAAAATTGTTCAATTAAATTTATGAATAGGATATGGCTGAAGGAATTATACAGACCATAGGCCTAGATGTTATGTTTTATGTAATAAAGAATAGTAAGTAATAGCCATATTGTTAACAAGGGCAAAATAGATAAATAAGAGGGTAAAACAATACAGATCTAATAACACTGGAAAATCAGTTAGGAAATAATTAACAAGCCATGATGTAGAAAATAATAGTAATAAACAATTAGTATAAAAACAGATCCAAAACACATCAACAAATAAACAAATCAATTATAATCACAAAACAAAACACATTAGGGTAAAATGAGATGTAATTTGTATAAAATAAGTAAATATAATCAATTACTACTTAGGCTTATGAAATGCCTAACTGTCAAAAACAAATAACTACAAATTGTAAAAAATTAACATGGAAATTAGCAAATCCAAGGCGAATAACTAGCCAAGAATCATTTATGAATCATATTAAAAGAAAAATGTTAGAATAAGGACTTAAAATAAAAAAGAAATCTAATTAACAAATATTAACATAATTGTACAAACAATAATACATTAGGGAACCCAACCTTATGGGATGTCAAAATAATGTTTGAAAGGAAATACAAACAGTAGTGATAATATTTAATACATAGGAAGGAAGACATACGAATAAAAGCAATCTGAAGATATACAGTAATTTTGAATAAAAATTCAAAATTGATAACAATGGTTATAAAGTCATGATCAACCAATCAGAATTTATTCGTAACCATGACAACAGACCGTTGGTTAAGATTTTTCTGTTAAATCATAGTATTCAATAAGTGACGCTCTTCCAGAATAGACGCCAGGCCGTGAATGACCTAAATTTTAATCTAAAATGTATAAAAAGTAATCAAAATTCAAAAAGATGGAAACGTAAGCAGCAGACAAGGAACGAGAACATTTAACTGATGCCAAGGACCAATTAAATAAAATTTAAATGAATAAATTGCTACAACTAACGTGAAAAAGATGCCAGAAGCCCCAGATAATTGAAAATTGACTACGATTGAAGCCCTATTCCATTTCACCTGAACAACTGTTTACATCAAGTCTACTGATTTGATAAGTATCATTAAATTACCCAAATTTCAGAAATAAACTCACTTTAAATATTTCTCACAGTAATCTGAACTCTCACTATAAACTGAACAATATTTCTTTCAAAGATTAAGTAAAACCATACAACACTGAAAATTTATTAACTAAGAAAATAACCTGTTGTTAAACTGCGAACTTTTGAAACACACTTTACTACACTGCAGGAACAAATTATATTATTTAAGTACAAATAATGTAAGGTAGTGTACTTTTTATTGTAATCATTATTAATATTTTTCTTGTAATCACAAGAACCCTAGACTTTGAACGAGAATAACTGTAAACAAACAACACAGTCGCCATCTTTGACTGTATGATCCGTTCAAAATCGACTCGCCAAACCCTAGAGATATTAGACTCATATTAATTGTCGGTGCAAATTTGTTGAATAACCAAATATAATTTTAATGTCAAACTGAATAATTACCAATCACAAATTAAAGAAACTAGTACAGAGTGTGACCATTGTTTTTATTTCATAGGGAAGTGTATTGTATAAATTGTGTATTGCATAGCAGAGAGAACGAGAATGACGGCAAGCGCTCACGTCGCAAATCCGGCGAACTAACTGCTCGATTAAGAAGGTCGAACGAAGGCGGGAGTATAATTTGAATGCTCCAGGCCGTCATAGCTAAGAACACCTTTTATCACACTATTTATTAATTTAATTATTTTAAATAAACAATTTGGTGCCACCCGGGATTCATAAACCCCTACTGAACAACAGGTAAGGTTTCCACTCGCGTTGTACTGGTAATTGAAGGATTCCTACGGAAATCGTTAGCGCAAAACATAGAAGTAACGACACCAGTGTGAGGCGAACACACAACATATACATTTTCACAGAGACAACCGAATCTAGTCGTTACAATATATAATTATACAATATAATGTACAACAAATCCAGTTACCAATTTTAAAAAATCTGGAGAATATGATAGCTATTTTAATTCTGTTAGAATATTTGCCCCTTAAAATACAGAATTTACTGTATTTTTTAATTTGCAACAGAACACAGGATGATAAGCTATGTTGTTTATATCAGAGCACATGGATGACGAGCATTTTCTTGTTTAAATTTGTTTTATTTAATATTTGGTCTTTTAGTCGTAAGTTTTGTATTTAGAAATGGATAAGCATGTAGGGTACACCAAACTCTTCATAAAAAGGTGTTCTATATTGTCATGTATTTTTTGAATGAATTTGTGAGCAGTGCGGGTGTGATAATGTACGATCGCTATAGCTTCAATGGTAGTTAACCGATTGAAGTGAAACTTTGACAAGGAATTATTTAGGTAAATAGCTTCAATTTGTGTATACTCTGAGGTTCATAACTATTTTAGAAATATGTTTTTTTTAAGTGAAGAAAAACTCAATTGTAACTCTTATCAAAGATAGGGTAATAAAATTCATAGATAATTTCCATGCAGGACTTTGCTACATTATACAAAGTTTTTCATGAAATTTGTATATCTGTTTGTTCCATCAATCATGTGACTTGGGCCTATCAGAATACAATAAATTCAGTGAGATTCATACGTTGTACAGTTAGGATGGACACAGTCTGTCTGTAGAAGTTGCAAGGGGAAGTTGTGCCCGGTGAAGAGAGTTGTTCTCTTACGAACATAGATATATCATATATAAAATAAACCTTGGTAATTCTTAACGAAGTTTTGCGTTAAGAACCGAGTGGGTAAAATATTTAGGTAAAATTTAAAATATAATATAGTGCTGTTTTTGTGTAAGTTAAGATATCCGCTTAGGGAACTTAAAGACACTTCAAGATATCGTGGACATTAAACGCACCGCATTAGTTAATACCCATATCAATCCTGAGATTAAGAAAATATAAAATATAAATTAATAATAAACTGTACGAGTGAAATTTATAATCATTGTGAGTGAACAAATATGAAGAAACTAATTAATGTTAGCAGTCAAACATAACAACGAGACTCATTGAAATATCGCCGCTGGAGCCGCCTGTGTAGAAGAGGACGCCAGGAAGGAGTGACGCTGTAGAAGAGGACGAAGAGGACACCAGGAAAGAGTGACGCTGAAGAAGAGGACACCAGGACGGGAGTGATGAGAGGAGAGGAGGACATTGCAGAAACCAAGTAAAATCGATTTATATTATCGAACAATACAAACAATTATTTCTATTATCAATACATGACAATTTATAATACAATATACATCTTTAAAAACAATATTTGTGTGTATAATAAATAATTTTTCATCTCCTCCATAATAGACTTGTTTATGATTTTTACACACTCACTATATCCTTATAATAAAATTTGATCTGTTGCAAATTATATATTCACTTTAGCATAAAATTATTATTTTTTTTATTCATAAGAAAATACAAAAATTAAATTTCCATTTTTTTGTTTGATAATTGTTTTTACCATAAGGAACGAGAAAATTAAAAAAAAATTACTGAAACAAACAATTAACATTGAAAAAATTCAACTCACCATGCAGCGAAGTTAGTCTTGCGATAGAAACCATCTCCAGAGCTACCGAAAGAAACATTGGTTGCAGATGTCTGTATTTCTACCAATTTGTCTCCATAGAAACTAAACAGCAAGGATGCATTCAATAGTGCCACTGGGTCGGACAGCTTCTGGACACTATACTGAACACTTTCTGTAGAATTGGTCATGTCTCTTGTTGAAGTAGTATATACAACTGGCCGCCATTGAATATACTCTCCCCTTGTTTTTTCAGCCTCCACACTATCGCTCATTACTTCAACAATCTGAAACAATGTGTAATCATAAATGTAAGAATGATGTAAACATAATTTCACTATCCAGATATAAAAACTCCAAAATGTCCACAACTTTTTCAACCCTAATGGATGACATACAAAACTCACCTAAGACAAAAACACAGTTAAAAATAAAATTGTTAAATTAGTAGTGACCACTGATCAATAAATGTTTAATGATGGAAGGTTTAGCAAGGATTGGTCAATAAGTATAATACAAATTTTACATTATTTGTACTGATGTTTTGACAATATTTATTGTCACCAACAATACCTGTGTATGAATAATAAAGAAAAATCACACACATAACCAGATCAATTAACTGAGTGACTGTGTGTGTGTGTGTGTGTGTGTGTGTGTGTGTGTGTGTGTGTGTGTGTGTGTGTGTGTGTGTGTGTGGTGAGGGTGGGGGAGACAGTGATTTACATCAGCAAAATAATTACAATTCTTATACACTATTTTACTTAAATAGGTAGAATTATAATATTCCAAAAAAAAAAACATAATTACCACAACATTACAATTTAATATAAATACAATTGAATATATGTATACTGATAATATAATAATTCCTCAATTATACTTATGAATACAAGGATCGTCTAGAAAGTAAAAAACATTTCGTTATTAAAAAATCAAGAAAAGTGGTAATCAAACACCTTTTATTTTATACTTACAGGAACCATTATACTACTTTTCTACATAGTCTCCATACAAATTCAAGCAATCGTCATAGCGTAATAGCATTTTTTCTATTCTGTCGTTGTACACTCCTTACACCAAGTTCTTAAACCCTTCAGTGACAGCTTCTTTCAGCTGGTCATCATCTTGAAAGTGCCAGCTCCCCCCCAAACTCTTTCAATTTAGGAAACAGATGAAAATCGCTAAGTGCCAAGTCAGGGCTATATGGTGGATAATGAAAAACATTTTCAGTGAAAACATTGAAGCAAAGCTTGAGTTGCTGCAGAGTGTGTGCACGGGTTATTGTGAATAAAAATGATCCCGTTGGACAACATACTGTGCTGTTTGTTTTGAATGGCACATCAAAGCTGGTGGAGCATCTGACAGTATGCCTCTGAATTCACTGTCTGTCCTGTTGGCATAAAATCAACCAATAGGACTTCTTTCGATCACAAAACATGGTCGCCATCACTTTCTGTAATTCTCAGAGCTTGTTTTGCTGTCTTCGGTTTTGTTGATGATTTGGAATGGTGCCATTCCACTAAATGATACTCTGTTTCTGGTGTTTTATGAGAAACCCATCACCCGTAACAATACGATCCAAAAGTTCGTCTCCATCTTGATGATAATGAGTGAGAAATGTCAAAGCAGCTCCCATCCTTTGTTTTTCAAAATCTGTATAATATTTACCTTATTTCTTCCGTCGTGTGACTTCGTTTTGCGTTTTGATTTGGTTTACGCGTTTCGAGACATATGTCTCGTCATCAGAAATAAATAAAATAAAAATTCGCTAAGAGTTCCGTCACACGATGGAAGAAATAAGGTAAATATTATACAGATTTTGTTAATAAGTGACTTGGATACCATTTCAAAACACGTCTTTCACTTTGTTTTTCATGATTATCAGACACCAATCGAGGTACCCATCTGGCACACATTTTTTTGTAACCAAGATGGATCGTGACAATTTTGTGAAGTAAGGTTCTTGAAATTTCAAGAAAGAAACTGTGTAAACCAAGTAAGGTGAAACATCTATCCTTCTGAATTTTATCATCAACTTTTTTCTTGAGTTCGACAGAGAGATGGCCAACCAGAAAGTTTGTCAACATACACATTTTTTCAGCCCTCGTTAAACATTATGCACCATTTCCTAACCAATGCTTCATTCACAAGTCTCGCCATAAATGTTCTTTGTCTGTAAATTACAACAGGCCTAACCTTTTTTGCGTTCAAAAACTGAATGACACTACGCACTTTACACTTCACGGGATTTTCTATTCTGTCACCCATTTTGAATCTGGGCGATAAACAAACAAATGTCTGCACAGTGTCACAGTTTGGCTCAGACTGAGGTTGTAGTGGGGAAAGTTCAGTGTCACATCATCAATGGAGACGCGTGCCAAGGTCAAATGTTCTTTACTTTCTGGACGACCTTTGTAATTATAGATGCAGTAATATTGAATTTAATTTGAGATGGTATGCATAACAATACTTGTCTAAAAATATGTTATAGCTGAAATACAAATTGTAGGGATGTTCAAATATGCACGTTGTTATTATTATTTACACCCAGTAGCAGAACTAACAGATACACAAAAAATTCTGGCTTAACACATGATCATTGTAGTTGTATAATGTTCATAATGATTAATCCTTGTACTTAACGAATTTGAAACATTAGTACATTAAATACTTCAATTTACTGCAATTTAATATACTTCTAATATAATGATCATTTAAGTATAATTATAAATGTAGTTATAATCGAATGTATACTAAAATTAATATCTTTAACACGTCTAAAAGATGTTAGCTGCAAACAGTGTACCGGTACACATTCAAAACATTTACCCGTATTAATTTTAGTGTAAAAAACTTACTGTAAAAACTCCTGGAGAGTGTTCATCGTCCAATGTCTTTCGAGCCTTAACGTTGAGTGTAGTATTAGCAGAATCAGAACTGGCTGTTACAATTTGCAATGCAAACCTCGAATTCTTGTACTGAGTGGATAAATTGTTTAATGTGATATCCAACTGAGAAGCATTGCTGGAAAGTAAGAGGTGAGGTAACACCTCTCCATGACCCAATTCTCCATAAGCGGTCATCTACAAAAAGTAAAAAAAAAGTACAAAAAGAATCCATGCGATAAAATGCTCATTTTAACTAAGTCTCTAATGCATTCCTACTCGTTAAAAGCGAGTTTAATTATCATCACTAAGATACAAAACCAAACAAATCTCATACTTTTGTTCGTTATATCACAGTTCTCGTTATAAGTGAGCTTGTTATTCGCAAGTTCCACTGTATTTAATACTTTTCACAAGTATACACTGGGGTACAAAAAAAGGCATTATCTTGTGGAGGGTGGGGTGTTTGTAGTATGGGCTATGGGCTTCTGCCATCACTAGGTGAGTGCACACATGACCTTTCTGAGTCAGCCTGCTGTCAGAATTGTTGCAGAAGGTTGTATGTGGCTCCAGTGATTTTTGTTTAGCGAGTTGTTCAATTTTTTTGCCTTTTCTTGTGATAGCTGATTAACATGAACGATAGTACAGCTGTGAATTTTGTTTCCTATGAAATTTTCATGCTCACCCCTGATTGGAGAGACAATTGTCTTTACTTGCTGTACTTTGAAGGAACAATTGGAAGCTGGCCCAAATTTCTTTGCCAGAGTCATATCTGTATGCTGTTTTCTTTCCCAAAGGAAACGAAATTTTATAGCCCACACGTTGTTCATATGAATCAACCATCACATCACAAAACACAAAAAGGATAAACAACCTGTAAAAAAAAAGCCACATGTAATCTTTCTCAACAATGCTGACTGGCAGACTGATTCAGAAAGGTCCTGCGTGCACACTCACCTAGGAGTGAAAACCTGTTACTACAGCATCTCACCCTCCACAAGACAATTCTGTTTTTGTGGGTACCCCCCTCGTACATGATTGATAACACTGTGTAAGTTTTTTTGCATACATAGCTTACAGTGTTTTTCATTACAGCCCATTTTTCAAGGGGTGTTGACAGATATTAATTCTGTCAAATTATTAAAGATACCAAATTTGTATTTTTAATAAAATTCCTCACAACTTTATCACTTGCATAGACTTTTACAATTTTTCTTAAAATTCAATTTTTGGGCTGCGAAGCACAAAGTTAATAAATATTATAGTAAATACTACATTCAAATTTGGGCTAAAATTCCTTTTAGCCTGACGTCTGGTTGGATTTTACAATCTTTTTAAATTTTTCATCCTTTTTTTGGGCCCGGTTGTGCTAAAATATTTAAATTTCCTAAACTGCAAATGATATTTTGATTTTGTTTTAAATACACTGAATTTGATAACCCACATGGATTTTGCAATTTTATCAAAATTTTGACCAACTTTAGGTCACAGTATCATAAAAGTTTAAGATTTCTAAGACTGAAAATTATAATCACATTTTTGATAAAATTCCCTTTAATTGCTACCCCTCATTGAATTTTATGATTGTATCATCAAAACTGTGACCCATTCTTTGGGCCCTGGAGTCCCAAAATGTTTAAATTTAAAAAAATAAACACTACATTCAGATTTTGGTTAAAATTCCCTTTAATATGATACCCACATGGATTTTTATGATTTGTTTACAATTGTTTACCTCCCCCTTACATTTCTGCTGCATGTCCCCACGTTTTGGGGAATCGATGTAAAAAACAATAGGGATCTGGAGGATAAAAATATAGACATATGTACCAAGTTTTATGAAAATCGGTTGATATGTTCAAAAAGTTATTGTGAGGTATATCTCAAACAGCAGAGGTATAGACAGAGAAGCAAATATCAGTCAAGTTCAAACTGAGAACTCGTTTACTTGTTCAATAATTTAGATTTTTAATTTCCTCAAACATTTTAATCTCCTTCATTTTGAACTTTGTAATATATGTAATCATTGGTTTAATATAAAAAAGAAACTTCAATTAACAGACAAAAATTGTAAATATTGTCACAATCCTTTCAGCACAACAAACAATATGTATTCAGTTTTATAAAACCTTATGTTTTAAATAACATGGTGACAAACAATGTATCATTGAAAAGTTCACCTTATTATTACAGCATATAACATCAAAAGATGATCAATTTGGATATAGCAGGCAAGTTTAAATTTCCCTCAAGATGTTAAGCATTTTATACAATCTCTTTGACATTCAATCGACAGTATGTCAAAATATGTTCTTGATTGCATTGCATGTAACGGGGCTAAAATGAGGGGCTTTTTATTTTATATAAATATCAAAATTACAAAATTAAAAGATCATAAATTGTTTTCATCGGTGTGGCCAGCCACGTGTTGAATAAAAAACTTTACTCGAACAAAGGAACTGGGAGAGGTAGCAGTACAATGGAATGTGCCTGTTGACGACAACGGTGCAATTCTTAGAATTCTGAGACTGTGTGACACACACGCACAAGTGCGCGAGCACCAGCAGGTGCGCAGACGACGCCAAGAAGCAAAAACAACATGGCCTGGTTGTGAGTTTTGTGTGCCATGTGCTGACACGACAGAAACGTAACTAGACCACGCCTTTACAGTGACGTAAACCTCTGGACACCAAATTTCGTTAATGTCCAACACACGGGAATTGCATGTGTTATACAAACAGTAACTATGACTTTGATGTACCAGGCATTGGTTTCCGTCTTGTCGAAAAGAACTTCAGTGGTGGGGACTAAGCAGCGCTTCTCCCCAGTCTCCCACCGACGCTATCCTGGCCAGGTAGCCTGCCAAACGTGGAGTCTCGATAAATTTTTTAAATATTAATTAACAAAGCTAACAGTAGCAGAACGATGTCTTAACATAAATCGGGAGTCCAGTAGTGAGTGAAGAAGAAGGAAGCATGAAATACTAAACTGTTTGGAACCCGCAAGGAGGACTTGGGGTAAGACGCGCCACGCGGTCGGGGCAGAGGTCATCAGAATACGTAACCGTATAAAATCTAAATCAATTACTAATGAGATCTCTAGAATGAATTAATGGGGGGGGGGTAAATTGATGTGAATGAGTGTGTGCAGCAATCTGGGTCGTCTTAATTAATTAATTAAATATTATATTAAGTACAATGTTGAAATAAATGTTTAGATAATATCAAGTAGTAATATGTCAATGTTGAAAGAAAGAGTAACAAATTCATGCCTTTTTAAAAGTACAGATGATGAAATAAAATCTCAGTTGTTTTCTATATAAGCGAATCGAGTGAATTATTAAATAACCTTGAAACCTTACTTGCATTTCTACGTTCGTGTGACGAACTCGGGGGCCGAAGAAGATTTTAGAGGTAAGTGGAATAAGTCATGAGATAAATTTTGTGATTTTAATTTATTAACAAGGAAAGAAATATTACATTTGGCGCTTCCGAAGCAGGGACAATTTTTATAAATTAAAATTTAAATATAAAGACCACGCCTACAAATAAAATGCAAGTATGGTTGAAAGGTTAAGTAACGGTACGTAAAAAATTACGTAGAGTACGTAAAACAACAAATTAAGATTAGATCAAATATAAGATGTTGTAGATGTAAGTTAAAGCGTAGTGAAACAAAATCAGTAAATTTACAATTTAAAAATGGCAGGTAATGAAAGCAATATAAGTGAAACGACTAGTGTCGACAATTGTGATGATTCAAATATTATGAATAATGTTGAAGTCCACTCGACTCCAAACGTGAGTCAGGAAAATAAAACAAAAATCAATGTAGATGAAACAAATAGTACAGATGATTCGGGGATTCAAGTAACCCCAAAATTGAGTAGGGAATGTAAAATTAATAATGAGGAAGTCAGCTTCACTGACGATAAAACAGAAAGTCCGTCAACACCGATCCAAAGTAAAAGGTCGGACGATAGTAATGAAATGTTAAAAATGATACAAATAATGTTAGAAAAGCATACGATAAACATAAATAGTCGTTTTGACGTGCAAAATAATAATTTCAATGATAAATTTGACGAGTTGAAAAGCGAAATACATGAACAAAAAATAAAGTGCGAAAACAATTTCAGCGAGTTAAAAAACCATATAAACGAAATCAATAAAAATGTCGAGAAAACCAAGGAGATATTTACCAGTAACGTTAGTAAATTAGAACAGAATATTGAGAGAATGGGAGTGTGGGTGATAAATACAGGTAAGAGCAAAATAAGTGAAAATAACGGAGAGACATGTATTAACAATGGTAGTAGTTTAGATGCAAAACAGGTGACGGAAGACCAGGTGAGTAGTAGCGATAATTATAACAATGAGTTAATGAGTAATAACAGTGGTGAAATTAAAAACGTGGTGTTAGAGTGTAAGGTTGTGAGTAGAGAAAGTATTGATGAGGATATGAGAGTGTGTGTAGAGAGTTTAGAGGAGCAGAGGGCAGATTTTCCCCAAGTGTATTGTGACATGGAAGGTTCACAGGTATTTTATGAGGACAGAGTTTCCTCTGGTGATGGTGTGGAAGGCGAGGTGTCTTCGGATGGTCCCTTAATTTTTTGTGGTTTACCCGGTAGAGGTAATAGGTATTTAATGGTGCCCTTTGCATGGAATGGGAGAGTTCAGTGTGGTTATGAGAGGTGTTGTAATGAGAGAAAGAGAGAAATAGAGATTTTTGAGATTAACAGAGGTTATGAAATGTTGGTGCAGGTGTTAGATATTGAGAAAGATGGAAAAAGTGAATTACATTGTGAAAGAGAGATAAATAAATATTTTGATAATACTGTTGCAAAAGATAATAACTTACCTGATGTTGTAGTAGAAGAATATAATGATGATAAAATAACTTACTTGATATTGAATAAAACTACTGATGGAGACCAGACCAAAATCAATGATGTAGACAGGTTTTATGATATGAGAATAATGTGGAATAATCCAGTAAATTATTATGTGGGTATTACAGAACAATTTGAAGTATTAGAGAATCATTATATTAAATTTAATAAACTGAGTGTGGACAAGAACGATTTATGTTATAAATATATTAGATTATTATTCGATGATGGAGGCTGAACATAAACTTAATAAATGGACATTTTAAATATTTTGATTTATGGTTCTGACCTTGCTGATTTTGGAAATGAAGTGTGGTAAAATTGAACAATTAATGACGAAGAATTTGTAAATAATTTAGTGAAATTGATTGTGTGTATTGTAAAATGTTTTATGTAAACAATGTGTATGTAATAGAAATTGATTTTAATAATAACAATATTTAACAGACTAAATAAATAATGAGAATAATTCTGAAGACAGTAATTAATGAATTGTAATTGTTTTGATAATAATTGAAAAATGTTGTGTTTTCCATAATTGATTTAATTAAAATAATTTGAGATGTTTAAATATTATTGATTAAGATGTTGTATAATAATGAATTTAAATTATTTTATGAGATGTGAATTTGACAATAATTAATAAATAAATAAGTGTTAAACTGTTTAGTATGGAATAACATTGTTTTTAAAATGTTGCAGAAGGTACAGGGAGTTATTGATGTTTATATTTGTGTGCTTATGACAGGGTATGAGCGATGTACTGTGAGTATAAATTTTATAATACGAGTTAAATAGAGTAAAATGTTTACAGGTGTTGAAAAGAGTTTAGCTCAATGATGAAACTAATTTGAGATAACTGTACTAAATAGAAACCACAGTCAAAAAGGTAGTAATAACTGAAATATGAGATAAAATAAATGTTAATAAATCTGAAATTTTTGAGGAATATAATTGTAGTAAGTGATAAATAATGGAATGATGATATATAAAAGAGTTAATGAAAATTATGAGTTATAATGTTTATAATTTTCTGTATAAATTATTTAAAAGAGAATTGTTTGTTTAATGCTAATGATCAAGGTTAATGTATATTTGTTTATTATGTTATGTTATGTTTTCATACAAGATATGTGAGTAATTTGGGGGGGGGGGTTGAGTGGTGTTAATAGAAGTGCTATACTTAGGGAGTGTAGAAACTGCAAGGGTAGAATGGTTAATTTAGCTATTAGTAAGCTATTGCCGTGGTGGCATGTGCCACGGTAGATAGTGGTAAGTGTTGGGGGTAACAGAGAGTGTTACCTCCATCGGAGGCCAAGATGGCGTAAAATACACGGCACACCTTTTATATAATTTTATATTATATGCTGATAGATTGCCATGCCGTGTATAATAATGACGTAGAGAACATGCTTGAATTTAGAGATGATTTCCCCGACTTTTCGGGTGATTACTGCCTTACCAGCACTAATCGTGGTTTTGGATAGCGGTCAGCTATGGCCATAAAGTAAGAACCTTGACCATAGCTGGCTTGAAATTGGTGTATATTTGAAATTAATGGGGGGTGACTTAGGGGAATCCCCGGAACTATGGAACAGCGGCTGCCACTCTGTTCGAGTAGGAACAGTAAACCAAGTGGTAGACCAGTTTTAAGGGCATATTAATATATAACATAGATATAATGATATCTACCAATTTTAAAATGTAACACTGAAGCAAGGACATGGAGATGATAAATTCCTCCACCAATGCCGTCCTTGTGGAAGCAAATGGGCGCAACAGTCCACCAGCAGAAAACAATAGTGTGTGTGGCAGGGTGGTTGCTCAGGGAGCAACGAATTAAAATTTTGTAACTTAGTAATGGCAACTTGCTCTTGAAGTAATTAAATAATTGTTTGATTGGAGAAAATGGATACAGTAGATGTTTATTATATTTTGGTTATCATGTTTTAGTGGGTCATTAATCTTGTTATGTTAGAGTGTAAGAATTATAAATATGTGTTATGTATTTTTTGTTATATAATTTTGTGTAGCATTTTTGAACAAAGGTCATTCACCCGACCTAGAACATCAGCTGATAGCTGGAGTTAGATGTGTAAAATGTCACTTGTAAATTGTTTGCAAGCTTCCAATGTAATTAATGTTTGAATATAATGATTTTAATGTGTTAAAAGATTTTAATTTAAATGATGGAAATAATTTAAGATACCATAGTTGAGAATTTTAAATGATTTGTAAAAGATAGTAGATGGGAGACCTTGGGTGATTAATATTGAGTTAGGACATGTAGATCAGTCCATGTTGAATTTAAAGGGGTACTAGAGAGAATAATATGGTTATGAATAATGTAAGGTAGAATTGGAGATGTGATAGTGACACAGTAGCTATGGGGAAAATATGTAGAGTATTGAGTGATATATTGATGTAATAAGTAAATGGAGATATTTTGTAGTAGTTGAAAGTGATGTATTGGGAGAGTAATTAGTTGATGGGAATTTTGTAAGGGGGGTGGTGTGATGAGGAGTCCGCAACGAAAGGTGTTGGAACGGGAAGGGACCGTTTAGCGCCGGAAAGGGTTGCCTAGGGAAAGTCCAGGGACCAGATAAGGGAATGAGCTTTGGGAGGGAACACACATCCTGAGTACAAAGGGGTAGAGAGTAATTTTTTTTATATACGGGTAGAATAATGTGAATTGAGTTGAGTAGTAAGTTGGGTTTAGAGAATGTTTGATAGATGTTTTTGATAGAGATGGGTGTCATATTAGTTAAAGCTGTTAGTGATAGTAAAGGCAGAGGGGGGAAGATTATAAAGGTATACATGCCAAGTGGTAAATCAAGTTATTATGAATAATTAAATCACCCAAACTAATGGAGATTGAGCATGTTAAAGAAAATAAATCATAGTTAAAATGAAGAAATTTTAATTGAAACAAGTGACAGATTTTAATAGAAGTTGAACTAATCAGAGCAATAAATGTGTAATTTTGATTAATTTAAATGTTACATTTTATTATGTTATTATGTTTGAAGATAAAAGGTTTAAAGATGTTTAAGGTATTTTCTGATGTAGCCTATGAATAACCTACGTGGGTCAAGGTTGTTGACTTGACCCAGTTTGATCAGCTGATGGTTGATGTTATAAACTAGACCAGTTTTGGCAATGAAGTGATGCAAATTTTGTTGTTTAATTGATTTAAATAATGTTGAATTTTCTGAATATTGAGAAAAGTATATTTTAATAAATTAAATTTTTTTTTTTTAATTTTTATGCCTGCCATCTAATTGATGTTTTGAGTTTTAAGTTTATTATTGTTTATGTGTATTGCGAGGGTTTTATTGAATTATATTGTTTAGAATATGTGTATAATCAAATGTTAGGATAAATGAGTTCATGTTTTAATTAGATGTTCAATTTATTTGTTTTTCTGATTATTAAGAGGAATGAAGAAAATTCATAGATTCAGATAAAAGATTTTTATTTTGATTTTTGAGAAAGAAAAGGTAATATAACAATTTGATTTTAATTGAAACAAAATTTCGAATTTGAAAATAAATTTTGTTAAGATGTATTGATAAGTATATGTCTGCGCCCAGTATTGCTGAAGGCGACCCAGTGTGCATGGTAAGGGGGAACATATCGGTTGAGGATCTGGCATGGAGTAAGGCCAGGGGTTTGGATTTTGGGGTGCCATGTTAGAAGGTTAGGTGCGCTGTGGTGCGTGTCTGTTCGATTTTATGGTGTTGGGATCTCGTATAGAGAAGTCCAGTAATATCGTTC
Organism: Magicicada septendecula; assembly: GCA_034769895.1. NCBI lineage: Eukaryota > Metazoa > Arthropoda > Insecta > Hemiptera > Cicadidae > Magicicada > Magicicada septendecula. Next base: position 147,396,400 of record CM068375.1, on the reverse strand, counting down.
AGATGCGGCCATAGTCGCCGAGCCAGGGGGGTTTACCCATGATGTATAAGAACTAATGGGGGTTTGTTGGCACCATATCCTCACCGGTCCTCTCAGGGGTTTAGCAATGAGATTTCTTCTGTTTCGACAGAGATCTCTCATTGGGGGGGGGGTATTGTAACGGGGCTAAAATGAGGGGCTTTTTATTTTATATAAATATCAAAATTACAAAATTAAAATATCATAAATTGTTTTCATCGGTGTGGCCAGCCACGTGTTGAATAAAAAACTTTACTCGAACAAAGGAACTGGGAGAGGTAGCAGTACAATGGAATGTGCCTGTTGACGACAACGGTGCAATTCTTAGAATTCTGAGACTGTGTGACACACACGCACAAGTGCGCGAGCACCAGCAGGTGCGCAGACGACGCCAAGAAGCAAAAACAACATGGCCTGGTTGTGAGTTTTGTGTGCCATGTGCTGACACGACAGAAACGTAACTAGACCACGCCTTTACAGTGACGTAAACCTCTGGACACCAAATTTCGTTAATGTCCAACACACGGGAATTGCATGTGTTATACAAACAGTAACTATGACTTTGATGTACCAGGCATTGGTTTCCGTCTTGTCGAAAAGAACTTCAGTGGTGGGGACTAAGCAGCGCTTCTCCCCAGTCTCCCACCGACGCTATCCTGGCCAGGTAGCCTGCCAAACGTGGAGTCTCGATAAATTTTTTAAATATTAATTAACAAAGCTAACAGTAGCAGAACGATGTCTTAACATAAATCGGGAGTCCAGTAGTGAGTGAAGAAGAAGGAAGCATGAAATACTAAACTGTTTGGAACCCGCAAGGAGGACTTGGGGTAAGACGCGCCACGCGGTCGGGGCAGAGGTCATCAGAATACGTAACCGTATAAAATCTAAATCAATTACTAATGAGATCTCTAGAATGAATTAATGGGGGGGTAAATTGATGTGAATGAGTGTGTGCAGCAATCTGGGTCGTCTTAATTAATTAATTAAATATTATATTAAGTACAATGTTGAAATAAATGTTTAGATAATATCAAGTAGTAATATGTCAATATTGAAAGAAAGAGTAACAAATTCATGCCTTTTTAAAAGTACAGATGATGAAATAAAATCTCAGTTGTTTTCTATATAAGCGAATCGAGTGAATTATTAAATAACCTTGAAACCTTACTTGCATTTCTACGTTCGTGTGACGAACTCGGGGGCCGAAGAAGATTTTAGAGGTACGTGGAATAAGTGATGAGATAAATTTTGTGATTTTAATTTATTAACAAGGAAAGAAATATTACAATAAAATATCTTAAACATAAAGATATCCTTGAAAACTAAGATAATGGACAGGAATTGTTGGAAAAGGACAAGATTTTTAAAGTGAATTCTGCATATGGAGAAAGTCATAGGCACATTCAACTGATTCAAAAGAAACCGAATTGAGAAAAAGTATATATTATTCTGAAGTACACGGTTCACTGATGAAACAATCGAAAAACATTGAACACTTTGACGCTGGGCCTTAACATAGTGGTCCTTCGCCCATGCCAGGTCATTTTTGCATATATTTAAAATGCTGTAGGTTCTAAACTATATGGTAAAAATAAATGCTACTTATATTTTTATGAAGATCTAAGTGTCTTCTTTAAAATGGTGTACACACTGTATGTCATTGTGATGATTATTTTCCCTGAAATTACTTTTCAAAAAAACTGATGTTTTTGGAAGAAAAAATTGGCCAAAACACATGCTGTTACTATAAACTCCCAATTTTATTTTTATTTGTTATTTATTTTTATTTTACTTCGCTCCATTCTTTTTCAATTTCTTCATACACAGTAAAATCCCGATTATCCGCGGAATTGGGTGGCGCTTCAACAGCGGATAAGCCAATTCCGCAGATAATCCGCAAAATGGCCGAAAAAGGACACAAATCAACACGAATATGCTTTTGAACAATTTTTATTTACAGTAGGAGGTCTACAAATACAATTATGACTTAATAAACAGTAGTTTTATTTAAACATAATTAATGCGGTCCAAGTCACTGTATGATAATGATATAATTTACCTTATAATTTCCGTCAAGTGACTTCTAGCGTAATTTGTGCTGGGTTACGCGTTTCAGGCCATATGACCCATCTTCAGACCTTCACTCCAAAGGAGCTCGTTATAAGTTAAAATCCATATTAAAACAAACACACAATAAATAAATACGTAAAATACAATGAATGAACATATTATCAGGGTACTAGTAACTGACATGGTGCACCCCGTGTAGCATGTCAAGACTGTGTCGATGGGCACTATTATTTAGTTTTATCTTTAAGCGATCGTAGCGCGGTATCATACAGTGGGTTGGACCTGAAGTTGAGTTTATCACTGAGTATGTCGTCACATATATCGGGGTTATTATGACCTCTATATATCTCGAATTCGAGTGCATCCATGTAACGGCCCTTACTACAATAATGTAGAGGTATAAGGTTAGCGTTGAAATTGGTATATGAATGATTGCTTGAAATTAGATGCCATTTAAAATTAGATTTAATATTTTCTAGGGAAAAATCACCCCTGTTAAAGTGGCTGTGTGGTGTGTGTTCACGGAATCATTTGATAAAAGGTCTACCCGTTTGGCCGATATAAAAACGGCCACAATCGTCGCATATAAGCTTATAAACACCGGTTTTGGATTCAATGTTGGTCTGAACAACTGGACGAACCAAGTTCCATAGACGGTTATTTGTTTTAAAGGTAACGGTGTAACCTATTTTACTTAAGGTGGATGTTAGGATCTTAGGCATCAGCTCGGTGTATGTTATTGAGATGAATTTGTTATTAGGTGTATTATCTTGTGTCTGTCTGGGACGGGCTTTGTGTTTTTTAAGGATGTTGTCAATCATTTGGCACTCATAGCCGTTGGCCATAGCTGTGTTTAATTATGTTGAGTTCACTCACGAAATCATCATTGTTTAGGGGGATCATCAAAAGCCTGTGAATGAAACTGTTGTAGGCCGCTAATTTTTGAGAGAAAGGGTGGTGTGAGTCTGCATGTATGGTCACGTCTGTGGTGGTAGGCTTTCTGTAAATTTTAAAATTTAAGTTGTTAAGTCGCCTAGTGACGGTAAGATCGAGAAAGTTGAGTTCATTGTTGGTTTCAGTTTCCATAGTAAACTGAATATTGTGAGTAACAGTATTCATATGGTTTTTAAGATTACTGATTTGGCGTAGAGTACCATTAAAAATCAGGAAAGAGTCATCAACATATCGGCCATAGAAGATAATATTATTGGCAAAGATGTTATTATTAAGGATGTAGTTGTTTTCATAAAAATCAAGATATATATCAGCCAATAGGCCGGATAACGGTGAACCCATAGCCACCCCATCTGTTTGAATACAGTAATTCCCGTTGAAAGTAAAATAGTTTTGTTGAAGGATGAGCCTTAGTATGGTAATTAGTTCTTTAATGAGTTGTGTGTCCAGTTTGTTAGTATCGTGGAGATTGTCGTTCAAAATATCCAAAGTTTAGTTCACAGGTATATTCGTGTATAAATTGACGATGTCAAAAGAGGTTAGTTTGTAACTGGGTTGTAATTTTATGTCGTTGACCTTGTTTATGAAATCAATATTGTTAACGATATTGTGGTTGTTTTTTTAGAAAGATGTTGTCCTTAATTAGCGTGACAAGTTTCTTGGCTGTTTTGAAACCCAGCGCTGTGGTAAAATTAACTAATGGCCTGATAGGAATGTCATTTTTGTGGATCTTGGGTAAGCCGGTAAGTTTTGGGGAGCGCGCGTTACTAGGTTTTAAAAACGACGAGCGCGATCATCAAATAAATTGGTACAATTGTTAATAGTAGTGTTTAATGATTTTACATATGAGTCAGTGGGATCGAATTTTATTAGCTCGATATTGTTATCGGAAATGAATTTGTGTACTTTCTGTGTGTATGTGTCGTGGATTATCACCAAATTATGACCTTTGTCTGCTTTAGTAATAAGTGCGTTATTATCAAGCAACTTAGTATTTATTTCTTGAGTGTCTTGCGTTCAGCCTGCGCTCTTATCTGTTTCTGTATGGTACGACCATCAGTATTACGGTTATTTAAAATTTTAATAAATTTATGATTAATTATGTGACGTGATTCATTTTGGAGTTTGAAGTCATTAATTGCTTTGACAGCGGTCTCGGCATTAATGACTTCATCAACGATATTATGTTTATTATCAGGCGGAAAGTTGTAGTATAAACCTTTAAGTAGATTCATTTCTTCGCTATCAAATGTAATATCAGTAAGGTTGACCATGCGTGGGTAAAATGAATGTTTACATTCGGGAATACGATGTGAGCGTTGTGTTGAGATCAAACGTTTAAGTTTCAAAGTCTGTTTTTGTCGTATCGTACGCATTGTGTCTGAAATGTATGTGTTTACTTTGTTCATTATAATATCTATAATGGCAGGATGAATCTGGTTATATATTAATAAATGCAGCTTGAACAAAGTTTTGTTAAGAATGGCTTTTTTGACGTATAATGATTTAATTTCTTGTTTAACATGATAGATTTCAGCATGTTTCTTAGTATTTATTGCTGCCTTAGTATTGGAATTGATGTGTATGATGGCATATTTAGGAATGATTTTATATTTTAGACAAAGAACATTAAACTTGATGTGTGTGTTAGTCTTAAAAAGCTGGATTTTAGTGTTTTGGTATTTGAAAAACGCGCTCGCTTGATTAGCTTCCAATTTAAACATAATTAATGCGGTCCAAGTCACTGTATGATAATGATATAATTTACCTTATAATTTCTGTCAAGTGACTTCTAGCTTAATTTGAGCTGGGTTACGCGTTTCAGGCCATATGACCCATCTTCAGACCTTCACTCCAAAGGAGCTCGTTATAAATTAAAATCCATATTAAAACAAACACACAATAAATAAATACGTAAAATACAATGAATGAACATATTATAAGCGTACTAGTAACCGACATGGTGCACCGCGTATAGCATGTCAAGACTGTGTCGATGGGCACTATTATTTAGTTTTATTTTTAAGCGATCATAGCACGGTATCATACAGTGGGTTGGACCTGAAGTTGAGTTTATCCTTGAGTATGTCGTCACATATATCGGGGTTATTATGACCTCTATATATCTCGAATTCTTCGAGTGCATCCATGTAACGGCCCTTACTACAATAATGTATGTAACTTTATTATTTTCTTTTCTATAATAAAAATTTTTTTACTTCCACCTACCTTTAATTCTTAAATGTGTTGGCCGGATCTCTTAGTGGTGAACTAACCCCATTCGTACGACGAACTGATCAGTGCAGCAAATGAAATGAGGTGTTTGAAATGATTTGTTTAACAAATTATATAATATAGCAGATAACATTCTATTTACTATTAATATGACATGTATTCTTCCCACTTCCTTCTATGCATGATATAAAAAATAAAAAAATGTAAACCTTTTTCTTTTTAACCTATGAAATACATCATCATTTTTATCTATATCAAAGCTTTAACTATCTAACATCGATTATTCTAAAAGAACCAATACCTTTTATTTTTATTCTCTTATCTACACACACAACTCACATACAAAATTATTTGAGATCTCATTTATTTCCTTTTAGTTTCTGCCCATTTATATAAAATAAAAAAAAAAACTGTTACGTGTTCAAGACTTACGTGGTACCACGCCTTTGCGTCACGCGTGTTTACGCACTTTCACTATCTTACTGAATTTGGTTAAATTTTATTCTTTGCTATTACTTCAGCACCTCCTACGTTATTCTTCTCTCACATTGGATGAAATTTAATACATTTTTTACTAAAATTAGACTCGGTTTTTTATAAGTCGAGTCTAATATCACCCGGCCGGGTTTGTGACTGAGCTGAGAGTGCCAACCAGACTCCCCACTATACCTTGTTGCTGAACGGGAAGGTACTGCCTTCAGGCTGCGATTTTTTTATCGCCGTACACGAAGTATGGATTGTCTATGTGCCAAATTAACCAGCGACGTTTGGTGGTGACGATATTAGAGGCTTAGGTGGGTGGAGCCTCTTCGTTGATTTCCTCCATCTCCAAAGCACATGGCAAGAAACTCTTTCTGCTTCGCCATTTTTGTCGCGTCGGTTCCAACCGTTGTGTGTAGAAGCTGCGCCCGGGCTCGTGTACGCGCACACCGTACATGACAAATACTCGGTTTACAAACAAGTATTGCGTTCTCCGACAACACCCAGCCCAAAAAGTTATGTTACCGTTCATTGTTTGAATCCAACGCTATTTCACATGGGACTTGCAATTATGATACTAAAGAAATTTTAATGAATTTAATAAAAAAATTAAAGCCCTCATTTTGACACATTACATGTAGAGGTATAAGGTTAGCGTTGAAATTGGTATATGAAAATACGCTAGAAGTCACTTGACGGAAATTATAAGGTAAATTATATCATTATCATACAGTGACTTGGACCGCATTAATTATGTTTAAATTGGAAGCTAATCAAGCGAGCACGGTTTTCAAATACCAAAACACTAAAATCCAGCTTTTTAAGACTAACACACACATCAAGTTTAATGTTCTTTGTCTAAAATATAAAATCATTCTTAAATATGCCATCATACACATCAATTCCAATACTAAGGCAGCAATAAATACTAAGAAACACGCTGAAATCTATCATGTTAAACAAGAAATTAAATCATTATACGTCAAAAAAGCCATTCTTAACAAAACTTTGTTCAAGCTGCATTTATTAATATATAACCAGATTCATCCTGCCATTATAGATATTATAATGAACAAAGTAAACACATACATTTCAGACACAATGCGTACGATACGACAAAAACAGACTTTGAAACTTAAACGTTTGATCTCAACACAACGCTCACATCGTATTCCCGAATGTAAACATTCATTTTACCCACGCATGGTCAACCTTACTGATATTACATTTGATAGCGATGAAATGAATCTACTTAATAAAGGTTTATACTACAACTTTCCGCCTGATAATAAACATAATATCGTTGATGAAGTCATTAATGCCGAGACCGCTGTCAAAGCAATTAATGACTCGAAACTCCAAAATGAATCACGTCACATAATTAATCATAAATTTATTAAAATTTTAAATAACCGTAATACTGATGGTCGTACCATACAGAAACAGATAAGAGCGCAGGCTGAACGCAAGACACTCAAGAAATAAATACTAAGTTGCTTGATAATAACGCACTTATTACTAAAGCAGACAAAGGTCATACTTTGGTGATAATCCACGACACATACACACAGAAAGTACACAAATTCATTTCCAATAACAATATCGAGCTAATAAAATTCGATCCCACTGACTCATATGTAAAATCATTAAACACTACTATTAACAATTGTACCAATTTATTTGATGATCGCGCTCGTCGTTTTTAAAGCCTAGTAACGCGCGCTCCCCAAAACTTACTGGCTTACCCAAGATCCACAAAAATGACATTCCTATCAGGCCATTAGTTAATTTTACCACAGCGCCGGGTTTCAAAACAGCCAAGAAACTTGTCACGCTAATTAAGGACAACATCTTTCTAAAAAAACAACCACAATATCGTTAACAATATTGATTTCATAAACAAGGTCAATGACATAAAATTACAACCCAGTTACAAACTAACCTCTTTTGACATCGTCAATTTATACACGAATGTACCCGTGAACCAAACTTTGGATATTTTGAACGACAATCTCCACGATACTAACAAACTGGACACACAACTCATTAAAGAACTAATTACCATACTAAGGCTCATCCTTCAACAAAACTATTTTACTTTCAACGGGAATTACTGTATTCAAACAGATGGGGTGGCTATGGGTTCACCGTTATCCGGCCTATTGGCTGATATATATCTTGATTTTTATGAAAACAACTACATCCTTAATAATAACATCTTTGCCAATAATATTATCTTCTATGGCCGATATGTTGATGACACTTTTCTGTTTTTTAATGGTACTCTACGCCAAATCAGAAATCTTAAAAACCATATGAATACTGTTACTCACAATATTCAGTTTACTATGGAAACTGAAACCAACAATGAACTCAACTTTCTCGATCTTACCGTCACTAGGCGACTTAACAACTTAAATTTTAAAATTTACAGAAAGCCTACCACCACAGACGTGACCATACATGCAGACTCACACCACCCTTTCTCTCAAAAATTAGCGGCCTACAGCAGTTTCATTCACAGGCTTTTGATGATCCCCCTAAATAATGATGATTTCGTGAGTGAACTCAACATAATTAAACACAGCTATGGCCAACGGCTATGAGGGCCAAATGATTGACAACATCCTTAAAAAACACAAAGCCCGTCGTTCCAGACAGACACAAGATAATACACCTAATAACAAATTCATCTCAACAACATACACCGAGCTGATGCCTAAGATCCTAACATCCACCTTAAGTAAAATAGGTTACACCGTTACCTTTAAAACAAATAACCGTCTACGGAACTTGGTTCGTCCAGTTGTTCAGACCAACACTGAATCCAAAACCGGTGTTTATAAGCTTATATGCGACGATTGTGACCGTTTTTATATCGGCCAAACGGGTAGACCTTTTATCAAACGATTCCGTGAACACACACCACACAGCCACTTTAACAGGGGTGATTTTTCCCTAGAAAATATTAAATCTAATTTTAAATGGCATCTAATTTCAAGCAATCATTCATATACCAATTTCAACGCTAACATTATACCTCTACATTATTGTAGTAAGGGCCGTTACATGGATGCACTCGAAGAATTCGAGATATATAGAGGTCATAATAACCCCGATATATGTGACGACATACTCAATGATAAACTCAACTTCAGGTCCAACCCACTGTATGATACCGCGCTAGCATCGCTTAAAGATAAAACTAAATAATAGTGGCCATCGACACAGTCTTGACATGCTACACGCGGAGGACCGTGTCGGTTACTAGTACGCTTATAATATGTTCATTCATTGTATTTTACGTATTTATTTATTGTGTGTTTGTTTTAATATGGATTTTAATTTATAACGAGCTCCTTTGGAGTGAAGGTCTGAAGATGGGTCATATGGCCTGAAACGCGTAACCCAGCTCAAATTATGCTAGAAGTCAATTACCATGACAGAAATTATAACGTAAATTATATCAGTAGTTTTATGTACTTACAAGTTTGTTGGTTTACTTTTTCACAAAAAAATCGGTCAACTGTTATTGTTTTTTTGTGAAAAAACCCCTCTTCTTTATTTGTGATTGAAGTTTTTTTAACAACATTTTGTCACAAAGTGATGCATCGTCTTGTCCTTCCAGATATTGAATGAGCCCGTCAATGTGTACTAAAGCTGCATCATGGCTCACTTGCTTCTGCGTCTTATCCTCTTCTTCTTCCTCACTCTCCTCCAAAACCATACCAAATGCTCCACATACGATTTGTTCATCAGTAAGATGTTCAAAGCCTGGATCATTGGCGTCACCATTAATCCACTCAACGATGTTATCTTCATCGACGTTACCTCCTCCAGTAACAGATTTCGCTAAATTAGCCAAATCACAAGGAGAAACTTCTTCTTCTTCCTCTGCAGACTCTACCAAAGTATTTTCCACATTTGATAAAATCTTCCTCCAAGGGTTACTAACATAGATTGCTTAACTGACTCCCAAGCAGTGTTTATGTCATAAATGCTGTCAAGAATCGTGTAATCTTTCCAGAAGCCCTGAAGATCATTCCCTTTTTTTCAGTAAGTTTGTTCTGTATTTTTTTTTCATTGAAGCAATTACGCCCTGGTCCATGGGCTGGATAAGAGCTGTGACATTGGGAGGCAAAAACTTGACGACAAAATTTTCATTTTCCGATTTAAAAACACTTTCCCCTTGTCAATCAGCAATACAGCTTTCTGGGGTATGTTTTGAGACTTGAGATGCTCTCTAACTTGAGGGATGAACTGTTTTTCAAACCACTCTTTAAATATTTGTTGGTCCATCCAGCCTTTTTTTTTTTGGTTGAAGTAGTGTACTGGGAGGTTTTCAGCCCTTGTCCCATTAAAAGACCTCGGTTTTTTTTTTGATTTTCCAATCACTACTAGTTTTAGTTTTTGAGATCCCGTTGCATTGCTCCACGTCATTATTGTTATGCGTTCTTTACTGGACTTATGTCCTGGAGCTTGCCGCTCGCTTTCAAATGCCAGTGTTCGTGTCGGCAAACATTTCCACAACAGCCCCGACTCATCAGCGTTGTACACTTGTTCGTAAGAAATTCCCTCTGACTGAAGAAACTGTTCAAATCAGTTTTGACATTTTCTGCTGCCTGTTTGTCGCCACTTAATTTCTCACCGTGAAGCCCAATTTCTCTTATCCCGTGGCGTTGTTTAAACCTTGTCAACCACCCTGATGATGCGTCAAATGTTCCCTCTAAACCTAGCATTTCAAAACACTGTTTTGCTTTTGCAGCAACAATAGGCCCTGAAATAGGAGTTCCCTCACTTCTCACTTGACTCACCCACTCTAAAAGTTCCACATCCAGTTCTTCATAAGTGCTAGTTTTCATGGTTTTTCTTTTTTTCATTGATGAGGAGTTGTCTGATGTGGATGCAAACTGCATTAATTTATCCTTTTGTTTAAAAATGTCCCTAACAGTGCTTTCTCCTATTCCATAGTGCAAGCTCATTTGCTTTTTCGACTCACCATTTTTTTTTTTTTTTTTTAATCAAAATTCTAGTTTCTCTTGAATTGATAAGACCACTTTTTCCTTTTTCCAGTAATTTTTTAATAGTAGTGTAAACTAAAATCACATACAACAATTTACTACTGTGTACAACGTGAACTGCTAGTCGACACGTGCACACAGGTTGACAGAAATGCACAAACTGATGCGTGAGTTATGAGAACTGGAAGTGGCGAGTGAAGGGGTAGGAGGGGAGGCAATAAGGTGCCGGTGATAAGCAGTGCCAATGACCTTGGCTGATTGACTTCCACTCACCCCAACTGATGGTTGTCACTCTAAAAATAGCTTCTGCACCTGCCGATCGTGACTCATGCATTCTCTCTCAACACGCGTGCTTCCATTTCCCTACATTCTTTGTTTTCATTTATGGTATTCTATGTTTCGCTGTAACGTTTTATTGTAGGCCTAATTTTATAACTTATTCTACTGTTGTAGGTTTTCTTTTAATACCGTAATTTATCGTCGCAAAAAAAAAGAAAAAAAAGGAAAGGAAGACCGCGGATAATCGAGAGTTTACTGTATTTCATTTGTTGTCAAGAAACACTTGTCCGACATTTTGACACGTAAGGGGTGTTTAGCCAACTAAAACAACAGTCTGCTGCATGCTGTGTTATGTCGACTGTACCTACAGAAGTGAATGCATATGCGATCTAGCGGATGATTTGGGTACTACAAGGCCTGACATTGTTTCAAAACAGCTCAAGGATGTCTTTATACAAATGGAATCATGCAAAAAGACATTGAAATTTCTGGACATCAAAGTGTTAATGAAATTTTAAATATCCATCACCACAATCTAGATAACAATGAATATTCCCCATCCTTTTTCATCGCTAAAAATAATAAATAATAATAAAAATAAAATTTTGCATATCCATCCAAACTACTTCAACAATACAAAAATAAATAATCTTAAGTATGTCATTTACAATTTATACAAACTATAAACAAATTTTAAAATTTGGAATATTTATTAAAAACGATTTTGATTAAAAAAAAATTTAACTGATTACATGAACTTTGTGACCACATATAAAGTTTTGCTATTGGTTAGTTTTTCAAGTACATGTTTTTTACAACTAAAATAAATGCCCTTATTTAGCAGTTTTGTTTAATTTTGTAATACAAATACTTCAACTATCAAAATTTTAATACATCTAATTTCATTTTCATAGTATGCTTAACATGCTTAGCAAATACAGTCTTCCTTAATGGAAAAATGTGGCATTGAGACTCAACGTGTCATGAATAATTGCAAACACATTCTTTTGCATCATTTTAATTCTCAAAGCATACTGAAGAAAGTATACGTACATGTTGAACTGTAAGTAACGATTCACTTACAATATCATACCTAACAATGCCTTGCTCTCTTGCTCTCTCTCTCTCTCTCTCTCTCTCTCTCTCTCTCTCTCTCTCTCTCACACACACACACACACACACACACACACACACATTTTATCAACTGTGTTTTGCTCTTTTGAAAATGCACTTACTTTTTAAAAAAGTTGAAAATAAAATATGTGAAGAAATACATTTAAACTAAAACACACACTAAATACAGTTAAGTTTCCAAACTACAAACTTTGCACACATTATAAATTTATTACTTCACTTCAAAATGCTTAAGTAACAATATATAAGTTGCCATGATTCAGTCTTTGAGTATCCAAGCCACTGAAGGCTCTGGGCCATATCGTCAGCTACCAAGAATTTGTCAGAGGCCATGTATAAATCAAAATGTATATTATGTATAATAAAATCACATGAGTATTTTTATTAATTAAAAGACATTACTGGAAAATCATACAAGCATAACAAAATTAACATAAATCTACAGGGTAATTCAAAAAGGACTTTACAACTTTGAAAGCATACAGAAATGTATTCAGATGACTTACAGAGTCAGTTGAGGTGCCGTTTTAAAACCACATCCAGTTTTTCATCAAACAGTCATTTTGGTTCAATGTGAGCACCATTTGTGATATCGCAGACATCATTCCTGAAGTCAATTTCATTCCAAACTCGACCCAGTACGATGGGTATCATTTCTGCAAATGTGATGTAAATGCGATGCCAGCTCAGGGAGATCAGCATGTAAAGGTGAAACAAATACTTTACTCGATTTTTAATGAAACTCCAAAAGAAAAAGTCAAGAGGGGTCAAATCTGGGGGGAGGGCTAGGTGGCCATGCACAACCAATCCAACAATTTGAAAATCAGTTATCAAGGAAATCCTGGACGTGTAAGCTGAAGTGAGGCAGTGCCCCGTCTTGCTGGTAGTGAAACTGGCAATCATGGTCACCTTCGTCTAACTGTGGAATGAGGAAATTTTCAAGCATATCCAGATACACAATACCATTTACGTTTTTGTCCATAACAAAGAATGGGCCAGACACTTTAAATTTGCTGAGGGCACAAAAAACACTCACTTTGGGCTGCCACGCTTATCCTCAATGTTTCATCAATATATTGTAATGGTACATATGACATTACCTACACCAACGTACCAAAAATAATTTGAAAGCCACTACTATTAAGAATACCTACAAGGTCAAGCATACCACCATGGATAAAAAAGAGAAAGTATCATAAGTTAAACCAAGTGAGGTATAATAAAGAAGGAATTACTAGTAAATGTACTAATAAAGAAGAAACAGAAGACTAACGAGACGACTTACATACCTTACCCAATAGATCAGTGAGAAGGACACAACGATGAATATTTCAAGAAGAAATAAGAATCAGTGAGAAGGACACAATGGAAACAAAAGAAGAAAGAAGAATCAGTGAGAAGAAAACAACAATAACGACTTCAAGAAAGAAAAAAGAAGAACCAGTAGAAAGGAAACCCATAGAAGACAACACGGAGAAGAAACTTATCAAACAAAAGGAAGGAAACAAGTGAAAACAACATCATGTATAAACTAAATAAGAGTGAGAAAGAGATCAGTGAAGAAAAGAAGAAAGATATCCAGACCAGACACAAAAAGGGAAATAAAATGAAATATAATGAACTAACATAAACCTATGAAGGAATAATTATAAAAGAAGAAAGAAGAAATGGAATTAATGACATGATATAAATCCCTAAGCTGTAAGGTAAAGTCAACACTGACCTCAACTCATTTAATGAATACATTCCTTGTCCATGTAAAATAAACTGCAATCAATAAGGACTAATTATTGTACATAAAGAATAACAAAGAAAATGAATAATAATAGGATACGTTATTAGCTAAATGATGTGTAGACATAAAAGGAAGACTATGTCCAAAATATAAATAACCAGTTGTACAGTGGAATTGATGTTAGAAAAAACCCACTAATTATCAGTAATTAAGACAATAAAAGATACACAAAAGGTACTCTAATAACTAACAACAAATGTACCAGCATTAAAATTATAGTAAAAGATAAAGCAATAAAATAGTTTTAGTGATTTTCACTCGTCATTTATTAAAATTATAAATCCATGACAGCTGTTTCGGCAACACAGTGCCTTCATCAGATGGTGTAAGCTGACTCCATCAGCTTATACCATCTGATGAAGGCACTGTGTTGCCGAAACAGCTGTCATGGATTTATAATTTTAATAAATGACGAGTGAAAATCACTAAAACTATTTTATTGTTTTATCTTTTACTATAATTTACAAAATGGATTTTCACCAAATAAAGGCATCAAGCATTAATTACCAGGATTAAATGAAAGCAAATCAATCAGATATAATGCAGAAATACAAATCCAGCAGCAACCAACTTACCTAGTATGCAACATAACCTAATCTGGGCAACCAGTTTTCACTAAAATTGAAGAAAAACAAAGCCAAAACAATATCAAACCACAATGTAGTATAATGTGAAGTAACTAGATGATATAAGCAACGTTTTGTAAACAATAGATAATGTAATGAGTAAATATAAAAGCTGTATTAATGTAATTCAATATAACTATATGCTTGTTATAGCAAAGATGCCTGATGCAACCAAATTATGTTGTAAACTTATTATATAAGAGTAGGAACTCAACTGACAACATTGAGTGAGGCAGAATACTATTCGACTGAGTAAATTCAATAAATCTAATTACCTAAATAATAATAATAACGATAATAACAACAAAACTATGTTAACAACTAGCTGCAACTAATCTTAATAACATCTAAATCAAGATAACAACTATAATCATGTAATAATGTAACTCCATGAAGTATGGTAAACATACTTAGCAAACCATAATTAAGGCAATAAACCTATGAGATAAGGAAAAAGGACGCTATCAGTAGTGACAACAACCAATAAAGTGTACATAGGCCATATTAGAAGGTCATTAAATATTAGTACAGTGGAACTTGGTTATAACGTCATTGAAGGGACCAAAAAAATAATGACGTTATGTCCAAGTGACGTTTGTAACCCATCTAAATACGGGGGTTTAATTTTAGGTTTATATTGTAAATAAATCGATCGAATACGGTGTATACGTTAGCTTGTAATAAAATAAAAGTGTTGTTATTTAAAATTATGTTTATGTTTAAAATATTAAAGGTTGTGTTTAAATAAAATCTAATTATGTGTGAAATATCATTTAAATGTTGTAATTGTTGAAGGTTACTAACTTTGTAAAGCGATTTAAAGTGTAACATTCAAGGTTACTCACAGTGTGTTTACAGTTGTGTAATTATACTTGTCTGAAAAGAATTCCCTTATATGAAATAAATAAAATAGTTGGGTTGATAATATTTAAATACTAAGTTTGCTTAGATTTAAAAATAAAGTACAATAGTTGGTCGCATGAAGATGATGGTCGTCTTGTTGATGCTGACCGTGAAACTTCTCTTCCAGGTTGCTGATAGTCTAAGTACGTTACGTCTCGTAATGTCTGGACAATATAATAAACAAAATATACTTTCACGTACCTGGTCGTGTTTTCTAGAAGTTCTAGTATAAGCTGTCAACTCAGTTTACAAACACCAACTTACTTTAGTTGCAAGGTTAGATTGCCTTGGTTGTTAGTGGGCGCCACACGGATTTATTTAGGGAAAATCCCGTGTAAAACCCACAAATAGAATCACTGAATGATTTAAAAATTTAAAATAATTGTTTATCACCTTTGTGGCAATGCTATTCCAAAATATTAAAATACAACTGAAGGTTGTTTGAGTTTTCTAAATAAAATATTTAATTATCAGATAGAAATAAATTACGTCGAGTTATGCTGTTAATAATGGGTTTTATTTATACCCTTATAGAGAATTCCAAAAAAAAACAAATATAATTAAAATATACAAAGTTGCACAATTGTCAATAAGTTATTATATGCCTTATACGGCTTGCTCAGAGCACAAGTTATAAATCTGGCTAAGTCCAGATGTTGTTTATTTTTAATAGTAATATTATTAAAATCTCAGATGTGAATTCTTTGAGACACGAAAAAGAAAGTTATGCCTACACAATATCTAATAATTTGCTGATAAAATATTGATTGATAATGTTTTGAGGTTACTTTCATAAAGTAAACAAATAAAAATGACCTGTTGATAGGTCGTGCGTTCGTCAACGCTTGCTTTTTGATTTACAAAATTTATCATGTGAGAACACTTATAACTAGCATACAGCTTAATTCATAATAACAAATTCATACAATAAATTGAGACATGGTGTAATCTTGAAATGTTTCTGTGTTTTGCGTCAGTACAGATCAGTGTAGAAAAATGTACAGGTTATGGCGCTCGGATAAAAAATGAATAATGATTGCACTGTTACCTTTTGGTTTTAATTATTTAATTAAAACTCATTGACCACTTCGGTAATCGGATTATAATGATTACCGGGTTTTGCACAACACACGCACCAGAACAGAGTATTGCGATCCTCTTCTAACTTAATGGATCATGAATGATATTAATTAATTACTTTCTGTTCATTATTTCCCGCACTAAATTGAAATAATACTGCACATAATCACTATTGTTTTCTGTAGATTAATTTGAAGTAGTTGTTTCTTGGTGTTGAGCTATTTTCTTTGATGTATTATGTTGATGACGCTAACAATTATTAAAACTGTTGATATGGCGAGCACACGTCCCGTGCTGTATGAAGTTGGTAAAGTGTCTGTTGAGAATCGTTTGCGTTCCCTTATATACTCTCCTTGTCGATCGGTCTTAGGCAAAAATGTTAATTACTAACTAATTTTGTGATTGGTTCTTGCAGGTGTGACGAGTATGACGTATTGGTCATTTAGCCGTTAACAATGGTTTTTTTAACTTTCAAACGCTGAGGTGACAGATAGCTTTTATTGTTGTTGGTATTAGCAAACAAATTTCTGATGCTTTTTTGGTAAATGATGCTAACATCTTTCCCGCACTTAATACAGTTGCGATTGGGTCGATATCGTCATCAAATTAAAGATCATTTTGTCCTCTTTAATTTGATATCACTCGATATCGAATTAATTTCACTTTAACCGACATTGTTATAAAATCAATGTTCGGGTACACTATTTTTCACTGTCGTCTGTTTACCTGACTCGACGATTTTACACTTTGGTTAATATTGTTTGTGTTCACATAGCATTTTATTACTCAAACGTTTATGTGGGAACACCATTAACTCTGTACTGACATTTTTTACTGAACATTATGAGTACACCTAAACTTTATACATTGTAATGAACGATCCTTATTACTATGACATTTTATTTTACGCTAACTCGTTCTATTCTACTACTTAACAATGGAATTATGATTAAATATATTGTTTTAATAATGTTTTATGCTATATTGGAGCATAACAATTGTTTTGTGTATTTAATTTACACTTACGTTACCTCCCAATAATCAACTCGCTGATTATTGCTTGGTCTAGGCGTTGTTAAGACATATCGCTCATATTGGAATTTTGCCTTAACAACATTTATTGGTTCTCAATTCGGTAATTTGTTGAGGTACTTCATTTGTATAAGATTCCCTCACACAAATGGTTTTTCTTTCTCATAAGTATATTTGATATTGAAATACATCTTTGTTCTCGCTTTGTAGCCATTACTAATTTTTAGTTTTTGGCATTCATAATTTACTAGTCATGGTTAAATTTATTATCAGCAAAATGCTAATTCTGATTTCACAGTATTCAGATTCTTATTGATTCACTTTTTATTTACATACAATATTCTGTTTACATTATCTACTGATTTGATTGACAGCTTAATGTAAATTTACTCTGTCCATCAGTTTGTGTTAGTCTTTGTCTGGTTGTAGTGTCAAACAGTATTTGGGTTTACTGTTTCATGTGGTACTTCCTTGATTTCTCCTTTCTTGGTTATTCTTATTACTATATTCCCTATTTACATTGTTGTTATGCACTTCTAAAATCTGATAACATACATTTAGGTTAGGTAACATTTTGTTATGTTACATATACACCCTCCTCAAAATTGATCATTTGAGAAAAAATTTATTTTTTATAAAATTATCATTTCATGTCAGTTTCTTAGTAGATTTCTATGGTTCTCTTTTTTTTTCTTGTACTCTTTGATCTTTTAACATACTATTAGTGTATTACTCTAGCTTGATTTTTGTCTAGTGATATAATTCTTAACTTACTAGTATTTTCAAGTAGCTTACTTTCTAAGTCATTTAACTACAATAGATCTCATTTCTTAAATTAACAATTTCCTGTCTTATTCACATTCTTCCTTCTTATTACATATCTTTACATTCGTGATTATCTTAATGGTTATTATAATTTATACCTCACAGATTTTTTCATAATAGTCCTTGATACATTAATACAATATAACTCCCTAACTTTTGTAGTGTGTTCGGAATCAGAGTGGCTCACTGTGGCTTACATCCTCTGCCGTTCCTCAATACACATACTCAGATTCAGAGGCATTACTCTTCTCTGTCTGAGAAAAAAATAAACATTGCACAGAGCTTAATATGTGATTCTGTTAAACATTAAATGAGTTTGTTTGTAGTAATTATTTTTTAAACATATATATATATTTTTTTTTGTTTATACCCTAAACATTCGGGTGATAATGGTCGCCTACTACTACATATTATCTGTTCTTAAGAGTAATCATTTCTTTTATAGTTGATATACATGGGGTTATTTGTGCCTTTCCACTCTATTGGGTGCATTATTGGGGATGATTACGTTGTACAGATGTCCTTTCCCATATCAGCTCCTAGTATTATATTCTTGGAATATTTGGCACTTTGTAATTACTTATCCTAATTAATTTTCTTTAACTATAGTACCTTTTTAATGACGTTTGATTGTATGTCCCTTTAACCTTTTTATTTATCGTGTCAGTGAGTTCATAGGTGTTTTCATTGTCTTTTGTGATCACATAGGGACCGACGTATAATACCAGCAATTTCTTGGTGATGCCCTCCATTGTGCTGGGCAGCTCCCTATTTCTTAATAGTACTTGTTCTCCTATTTTATATTTAATTATCCGGGTTGGTGCTTGCCGTTTATACTTTCTCCTACGTTGTTCTAACTTTTCTATGATCTTATCGTGGTATAGGATTCTATTAAAGTTATATTCGGGACTCTGGGGGAACTTAATCAGGTCGCTGATCTCTCTGGGTGGAGGTCTTTCGAACATGGCACTGTATGGGGTTGTGTCAATTGATTGGTGGTACGCTAGGTTGATAAAATCCTCTGCAGCTGGGACATACCCACTCCACTGTCTTTGTTGAGTTGCACAATAAGTCCTAAGGATTCGTCCCACCTCTCTTAATACTCTTTCTGAGGGGTTACTGCTGGGATGGTACACTGCAGTTTTGTATGTTTTTATCCCATATTCCATCAGTGTGTCCTTCCACCCCCGTCCTTTAAATTGTGTACCGTGGTCGGTGATTATGGTTTTCGGACAACCTACCTCAGGTATATAATTATGTATTATTAAGTTGAGTATTTTCTGGGTCGTTGCTCGATTCATAGGGTATAGTTTTATATATTTAGTGTAATGGTCTAAGATAATTAGTAAATACTTGTACTGGTGACGACCTCCACTTCTAGGAAACGGGCCGCAGATGTCTACAAAAACTTTTTCCAGTTTCCCTGAAGATGTTATGGGAATCATCTGCCCCTCCTTTCTTTCATTTGTGCATTTCACCAGCTGGCATATTTGACAGGTTCTAATGCATTGCCTCACTCTTCTATTCATGTCCTTTATATACATATGTTCCTCCAATGCCTTTATTACTTTAATGGCACCCATGTGCCCATAACGAACATGGTAATCTGTGATTATTTCTTTCTCTATGGTCTTAGGTATTACTAACTTCCAACCGTTATCGTGATACTTAGCTTTAACAAATAATATATTATCAACTACACAGTAATAAGGAGTTATCCTTACATCTTGATTATCCAACCTTTGGAAAATTCGTGCCAGTCTACAGTCTTGTCTTTGATGTAACTCTATTTCTTTGATAATGCTTTCCAATTCTGTTCGGCTTTTTAATATGTTATAAACTTTGGCTAGGGTTTCTTTTTCACCTTCATAAGTCTGATTTGTAATGTTTACTCGCGACAGTACGTCGGCGGCTATATTCTTTCTGCCAGGGACGTATTCCCAATTAATGTTATACTCTTGTAGGACCAATGTCCACCTTGCTAACCACCCATGACTTAATTTACAGCTCTTTAAAAAGGATATGGACTTGTGATCTGTCCTAACAGTAACCGAGTATCCTAATATGTATGTGCGGAATTTATTACATGCGAATACTACGCTCAGGAGTTCTTTTTCAGTGACATTGTAGTTTCTTTCACATTTATTCAAAGTACGGCTTGCGAAGCTTATTACCAGGTGGTTTCCTTCGCTGTCTTCTTGGTATAAGGTGGAGCCTAAACTAATGTCACTGGCATCACAATTCAAATAAAAAGGTTTATCAAAGTCTGGATGGTGTAATATTACCGTCTCTAAAAATTTCGTTTTGATCTTTTGAAATATACTTTCCTGTGCTGGACCCCATGTCCATTTATCCTTCAAAGACAATTGCGGAGACAATCTGGTGGTTAGTTCAGAATAATTATTTTGAAATTTTCGATAGTAGTTGCACAATCCTAAAAAAGATTGTAACTGTTTTTTATTCCTGGGAGTGGGGAACCTTTGAATGGCTTCGATTTTTTCTGTTGATGGAGTTATTCCTAATTCGGTGAGCTGGAAACCTAAAAACTGTACTTCCTTCGCAATTAGTTGGGATTTTTCCAATTTTAGAGTAATATGATTTTCTGATAGCTTGTTTAGCACGTGGTTTACCCTCTGACAATGTTCTTCCCAGTTGGTGGACGTTATTAGCAGGTCGTCCACGTAGACGGTCGTGAATTTCAGTGCTTCCTGTCCTAACACCTGATCCATGCATTGTATGAATATGGCTACTGAATTTATTAGCCCGAAGGGCAACCTCTTAAAGTGATAGTTGCGTCCCTCAAATATAAAAGCAACATATTTTCGACTGTTGGGATGCAGCTCGACCTGCCAATATCCGCAGACCGTATCCCATGAGCTTATGTATTGTACACCATGGAACTTCTTTAGAATCTCTTCAATCTCACCCGGAGATGTCCGGTTATTAACTAGGTGTTTGTTTATTTCTCGTGCGTCTAAACAAAGCCTTACCTTACCGTTTTTCTTCTTAATCGCTACTATAGGGCTGGTATAAGGGGACTGACTGGGTTCTATTATATCATCCTCTATTAATTGATTGATTTCGGACCGGACCGCCTCTTTAAGGGAACACGCAATGGGGTAAGATTTGCGGTTAAAATTTGCCGGTTCCTTGAAATTCAATATACATTGATAATTTTTAACCTTTCCTGGTAGGTCTGAGAATACGTGTCTATATTTATTATATATGGTTATTAATCTTTCGAGTTGGCCTGAACTTGGCGATTTAGTTCTGTCAGTTGACTGGAATTGTCTTATTTCTCTAATCTTTTCTTCCCATAAATTATTGTTATTGTCATTGTACTCCAGCTCATGCCTGGATGTTTGGTTTCTAGGGTTGGTTGTTCTCTGGACGTGGTACACCGTTCTCTCTGGGGGAACTTCCCTGTTTCCTACAATGTCTGCGATCCAATTGGTATCAGACGTTTTCAAAGTTAATTTGTCCAAACTTAAATCAATTATGGCTGAGTGCCTACGTAGAAGGTCGCAGCCGATCAAACTACGAAATGGTAGACCGGTTGCTATTAGAAAGATCATCGGTATTGTCACACCTTGGCTGGTTACTTCTAACCTAACCTGCTTCTTTACTGATTTATTTTGTCGTCCCGTAGCTCCTATCAGGATGATGTTAGTAACAGGTAACGTCGGTATGTTAACCCTGCTCTCCTCCTGAATACGACTGAGCTCGGTGCTATCCATTAGGGAAACGTTGGCTCCGGTGTCGACCATTAATGTGAGTTACTTCATTAATTTTGGCCGTTATGTATACGATATCGTGGGTGTGTTGATGGTGATCGGTTATTCCTTCCTCTAACAATTCCTGCCATATATTTTTCAGGTAATGGTTATACAATATGGTGATTTTATTCGGACTGGTGCCGTAATCATACCCAATAGAGTGGTTCAGCGAAGGGTTTATGTTATCATAATTTTTCACTGCCGCGAGGAGTTTAAAGAGCTAGTACTCTCCTCGTGGCGTCGGTCTTGATCATTTACATTACTCCTATCGTCCATTGTTGTACGTCCTCCCTGATGGGCTGGTTCCTGGTCAGGAACAAAGTGTACTTGTGGTCGGTAGTCGCTGTTGCGGTCGTCGCCCTCAATGCTACTACTCCTCCATCGTCCTCCTCTCATACTTCCTCTGTCTCCACTGTAACTGTTTCTTCGTTGGTATCGTCGCCTTCTATCGGAGTCGTAATTGGCTTGCACATAATTGGATCGGCGATATTGTGACGGTGGATTATTTCCGCCTTGGTTTGATGGTCTATTGGTGTTATTATTATAATTGGGTCGCCGGTTGTTATTATTATTATTATTATTATTATGGCTCCCGTTATTATTATTGTTATTATTACTAATCGGGTTATTCGGCCTATTATTATTGTTATTATTATTACTGTTATTATAATTTTGGTTTGTATGGCCATTATTATTAAAATTACTTCGGTAATTTCTGGAGTTGTTATTATTATTATTGTTCGTGTTACCGCCCGTATTGTTAAAATGGTCATTCCGCCGACGACTCCTACGGTAATATCCCTCATGCTCCTGATCCTCGAGCAACGCGGACATAGCTGCTATAGTCTTAATCTGCCCCCACTGACGTGCCTTAGCGACACCCTCCTCAAAGTGGTAAGACAGTTTTGTAACGAGACATTCTTCAGGTATTTTTGTTTCTAAATTTCGTGCTAGACACACTTGACCCAAAAAGTAAGAAGTCATGGTTCCTCCTCTGTTCGCATCGTATTTTCCGTGACATATATGATCGCGTACTATGTTTTGCGTGGCCTCGGACCAATATTTTGCGCGGAACTGAGTCTTGAATTCCTCGTAACTGTGAACTTCGTGGCGCGTTGCGGTCCACCAATTATCACATATTTCTTTGAAGTACTCATCTATCAAGCTTCTTATGTTGTTCCATCTGGTCTCTCGGATCCGTGCTAAGTTTTCTTCCACACGCGCTAAGAATTCGATAGGGTTTCTTCGATAATTTTTAAAATTAATCGCGTCGCGGTTGTCATTTGGTAGCAGATACTGACCTTGGATCGGACGGTTGCGGATAACCTCAATCTCCTCCCGCATTTGCACTATTTCCTGTTGTCTTAGTTCCTCAATTCTTTCTCGATTGGCGACAGTTAAATTTCTTACTGCGTCTACTGATGTACTTACCTCTTCACAGCGCTCACCTACGTCTATCCTTACCCGTTTTATCTCATCTTGGTTCACTCTTTTCAAGGACTCTATTCGGGCTTCAGTCATCTCCTCCATGGTATCAAGCCTCCCGTCGATCTCTTCCCTAGTTCGCTGCAAATCCTGGTCTTGTTGTTCGCACCTTTTGTTTACTTCCATCATTTCTTCCCTCACAACAGCAATCTCCACGTCTATTCTCGTGTTAATTTTCTCATTGCCTTCTTCCATCCTCCTGCTAATTTCAATCAAGGTGGTGTTCAATTCTTCTCTGATGGCTCTACTGTTATCATCTATTTTACTGTTCAACTTGTCCATGGATTTATGGGTACTGTCAATCTTTTTATTTAGGTCTTCCCTCATTGACTCTATATTTTTATTTAATAACTCGATATTTCTTTGATTCTCTTCCCGGGATTTCCTACCATCTTCTTTTAATGATTCGTGATTTTTATTCATCGAGTCATTATTTCTGTTCAATGTTTCTTCCATCTTCTTCTGCTTATTATCCATCATTGTTCTTATCATCTCGACTATGCTCAAATCGCCTGGTTGTGGGAATCCTTCCGGTCGTCTGGGTCGGTTGTCGACCCTCGTGTCTATTTCTGGTTCTACCTGGGGTGTTTCTTCAGGTCGAGTCTCGATATTATTGATGGTACTGACTTCCATCTCGTGTATGGGTTGTACTTCTTCTGTCTCTATATCCCGTTGTATTTCTCCTACCCGACTGTCCTTATATCTCGTATCATATTGATGGGTGTGCGGCATGTTTATTCTTTCGTGCCTACCGGGCTGGTATAAAATATAAAAAATATTTTTATTTAATATTTTTAAGCCACACTAGTTGGTGCGCCAATCTGTAACCCATCTAAATACGGGGGTTTAATTTTAGGTTTATATTGTAAATAAATCGATCGAATACGGTGTATACGTTAGCTTGTAATAAAATAAAAGTGTTGTTATTTAAAATTATGTTTATGTTTAAAATATTAAAGGTTGTGTTTAAATAAAATCTAATTATGTGTGAAATATCATTTAAATGTTGTAATTGTTGAAGGTTACTAACTTTGTAAAGCGATTTAAAGTGTAACATTCAAGGTTACTCACAGTGTGTTTACAGTTGTGTAATTATACTTGTCTGAAAAGAATTCCCTTATATGAAATAAATAAAATAGTTGGGTTGATAATATTTAAATACTAAGTTTGCTTAGATTTAAAAATAAAGTACAATAGTTGGTCGCATGAAGATGATGGTCGTCTTGTTGATGCTGACCGTGAAACTTCTCTTCCAGGTTGCTGATAGTCTAAGTACATTACGTCTCGTAATGTCTGGACAATATAATAAACAAAATATACTTTCACGTACCTGGTCGTGTTTTCTAGAAGTTCTAGTATAAGCTGTCAACTCAGTTTACAAACACCAACTTACTTTAGTTGCAAGGTTAGATTGCCTTGGTTGTTAGTGGGCGCCACACGGATTTATTTAGGGAAAATCCCGTGTAAAACCCACAAATAGAATCACTGAATGATTTAAAAATTTTAAATAATTGTTTATCACCTTTGTGGCAATGCTATTCCAAAATATTAAAATACAACTGAAGGTTGTTTGAGTTTTCTAAATAAAATATTTAATTATCAGATAGAAATAAATTAAGTCGAGTTATGCTGTTAATAATGGGTTTTATTTATACCCTTATAGAGAATTCCAAAAAAAACAAATATAATTAAAATATACAAAGTTGCACAATTGTCAATAAGTTATTATATGCCTTATACGGCTTGCTCAGAGCACAAGTTATAAATCTGGCTAAGTCCAGATGTTGTTTATTTTTAATAGTAATATTATTAAAATCTCAGATGTGAATTCTTTGAGACACGAAAAAGAAAGTTATGCCTACACAATATCTAATAATTTGCTGATAAAATATTGATTGATAATGTTTTGAGGTTACTTTCATAAAGTAAACAAATAAAAATGACCTGTTGATAGGTCGTGCGTTCGTCAACGCTTGCTTTTTGATTTACAAAATTTATCATGTGAGAACACTTATAACTAGCATACAGCTTAATTCATAATAACAAATTCATACAATAAATTGAGACATGGTGTAATCTTGAAATGTTTCTGTGTTTTGCGTCAGTACAGATCAGTGTAGAAAAATGTACAGGTTATGGCGCTCGGATAAAAAATGAATAATGATTGCACTGTTACCTTTTGGTTTTAATTATTTAATTAAAACTCATTGACCACTTCGGTAATCGGATTATAATGATTACCGGGTTTTGCACAACACACGCACCAGAACAGAGTATTGCGATCCTCTTCTAACTTAATGGATCATGAATGATATTAATTAATTACTTTCTGTTCATTATTTCCCGCACTAAATTGAAATAATACTGCACATAATCACTATTGTTTTCTGTAGATTAATTTGAAGTAGTTGTTTCTTGGTGTTGAGCTATTTTCTTCGATGTATTATGTTGATGACGCTAACAATTATTAAAACTGTTGATATGGCGAGCACACGTCCCGTGCTGTATGAAGTTGGTAAAGTGTCTGTTGAGAATCGTTTGCGTTCCCTTATATACTCTCCTTGTCGATCGGTCTTAGGCAAAAATGTTAATTACTAACTAATTTTGTGATTGGTTCTTGCAGGTGTGACGAGTATGACGTATTGGTCATTTAGCCGTTAACAATGGTTTTTTTAACTGTCAAACGCTGAGGTGACAGATAGCTTTTATTGTTGTTGGTATTAGCAAACAAATTTCTGATGCTTTTTTGGTAAATGATGCTAACATCTTTCCCGCACTTAATACAGTTGCGATTGGGTCGATATCGTCATCAAATTAAAGATCATTTTGTCCTCTTTAATTTGATATCACTCGATATCGAATTAATTTCACTTTGACCGACATTGTTATAAAATCAATGTTCGGGTACACTATTTTTCACTGTCGTCTGTTTACTTGACTCGACGATTTTACACTTTGGTTAATATTGTTTGTGTTCACATAGCATTTTATTACTCAAACGTTTATGTGGGAACACCATTAACTCTGTACTGACATTTTTTACTGAACATTATGAGTACACCTAAACTTTATACATTGTAATGAACGATCCTTATTACTATGACATTTTATTTTACGCTAACTCGTTCTATTCTACTACTTAACAATGGAATTATGATTAAATATATTGTTTTAATAATGTTTTATGCTATATTGGAGCATAACAATTGTTTTGTGTATTTAATTTACACTTACGTTACCTCCCAATAATCAACTCGCTGATTATTGCTTGGTCTAGGCGTTGTTAAGACATATCGCTCATATTGGAATTTTGCCTTAACAACATTTATTGGTTCTCAATTCGGTAATTTGTTGAGGTACTTCATTTGTATAAGATTCCCTCACACAAATGGTTTTTCTTTCTCATAAGTATATTTGATATTGAAATACATCTTTGTTCTCGCTTTGTAGCCATTACTAATTTTTAGTTTTTGGCATTCATAATTTACTAGTCATGGTTAAATTTATTATCAGCAAAATGCTAATTCTGATTTCACAGTATTCAGATTCTTATTGATTCACTTTTTATTTACATACAATATTCTGTTTACATTATCTACTGATTTGATTGACAGCTTAATGTAAATTTACTCTGTCCATCAGTTTGTGTTAGTCTTTGTCTGGTTGTAGTGTCAAACAGTATTTGGGTTTACTGTTTCATGTGGTACTTCTGCTTCATTCTTCTTCCTTGATTTCTCCTTTCTTGGTTATTCTTATTACTATATTCCCTATTTACATTGTTGTTATGCACTTCTAAAATCTGATAACATACATTTAGGTTAGGTAACATTTTGTTATGTTACACGTTATAAAAGAGTCGTTATAAAAGACCCTTTTTAATCAGGAGGAAGGCGAAATAAAAAAAAGATCTTTGCATTATTAACATTATTCGTGATATTTATTCTAAAGTTTACAAACTGCATTTCATTTATACAAACAGCATGAAGAATATTTTAAAAGATCAAAAAGAAAGTACATGTACCTTACATTTATGCTTACTGTCGAAAGTAATCCGTAATTTTTTTTTGAACGCTCCTTTCTGAAAAATAAATTCTTTCTGTTGTGCTGTGGAGATGCTGCGCTGCATTGAACGTGTCGTCAGACGTCTCTCTAAAGCAGCAAAATCGTGAAAGAGTTTCGGCGGCTCTCATTGCTTCCTGTACTGTCGGACAAACGATGTCGGCATCCTCCTCTTGGTCAGCATCTTCTTCAACACTATCTTCTGCTTCTATGTTTTTTACTTCCGCGATAATTTCTGCGTCACTCAACACTGGAATGTTTCTACTTGGTCATCCACTGATGCATAGGAATCAAGTTCATTTCCAAATTCATTTACGTCGAATTTCTTAATCCACTCCGAGAGCGGCAAGTCGTCGTCTTCGTCATCATCGGGTAAATTTTCATGTACGAGTTGTACTTTACTAAAGCATTTTGCTATCGTCTTCTGTGTTACACTCTTCCAAGCGTCGTCTAGGAATTGTATTCATCTAAGAGTGAAATTGTGGCAGGTTGCGCCGTGTCCATACAGAAAATAATTTTTTTTAAAAGTTGCTTGCGGTAGTGACACTTTAGGCTTCTAATGACGCCTTGGTCCATAGGTTGCAGGACACTCATACAGTTGGCCGGTAAGAAGACCAGATTAATGTTTGTCAAATTTAACTTTGGATGGGCTGCACAGTTGTCAACTAGAAGTAGAATTTTTCTGTTTTTCGATGACAGTTCTTTATCCCACTTTCTTAGTTCATCTTCAAAAATACTAGAAGTCATCCACGCTTTTTTGTTGGCAGTGTAACTTACAGGAAGTTTTTTGATGTTTTTAAAACATCTAGGATGCAAACTTTTCCCGATAACTAAAAGTTTCCTTTTTTCGGTTCCCGTCATGTTCGCACAAACAAAAACTGTAACTCTTTGTTTAGAGAGCTTCCCACCAACGCACTTTTCATTTTTAAATTTGAAAGTCTTATCTGGAGTTAATTTATAAAAAATTCCGGCTTCATCTCCATTAAAGATGTCTTCATCTTTATATGATCGTCTAATTTCTTGCCAAGTGTTACGCACCCAATCGCCTGTAACGTTCAGATCTATGCATTTTGCCTCACCACAAATTTTTGCAAAGGAAATCGAGTGTCGGGCCTTAAATCGATCTAGCCATCCGTTGGAGCACGTAAAATGGCTGGCGCCGGCGGTCCTGTTACAGTGCTTATCGCTTGCATACAATGTATGTCTGTAGCCATGGGCTAGCGCGCGCGCACATATATACGTTTATATGAAATTTAGAGTAAAATATCTGAGAAATTTTTGACGCTATAACAGAGTAGTACAATATTTAGTGACGTTAAAACCGGGAATTTTTATAATGTTAAAGATATCAGTTTGACCGGACTTATGACAAAATAACGCTACACCCGAGTTGACGTAACAGCCGAGGCCGTAATAACCAAGTTCCACTGTATTAGTATAATATTAGTAATAAACAATATGTATAACCATAGACTTAGGACTTGAACCTATGAAAACAGACATAGTGTAATTACTAATGCATAGTTTTAAGGGAAAGTGAATAGTACGATAAGGATACGTTATCACCATCAAAATATGGGATAAAAACAATGTATTTAAAATGTTTAATAGCTTAATGGACATTATGTATTTATACCAAATGCGATTTCAGCAACCCCGAATCTGAACTATACGATGAGGGGATGCAAAATACTCATTAAAAAATAGAAACGATAGGGATAATAAAAATAACGTCAGTGCAGTTATAAATAACATATTTGACTTATAAAAATAACTGACAAGTGCTGAGCCCTTGCGCTTGGGTCTGTGAACCACGGATTCATGATCTCAAAACCAGCCTACTGACGTGACTCTAAGCGTCTATTTTAACGAAGCCTGCCGAGGTTAGACGAATTAAAAACTATAAACCAATTAGAGCCTATAAAAAATACGAAGTGCAGGATTCGAATAGAGGAACCAGAGACAGTTTTTCACCAGCAACGAGAGCGACTACACGCTCGCCGATCGTCCAGAAAAACGTGCTTTTGACAGCGAACAGCTGTAAACACACTCACTAACCTCAAATTTTGAGTGGAGGTTATGACAACAGAAGAAGACAGTGCAGTATATTTTCAAGTGAACTAATACGGAGTATACGCGTATAGGAGTGAGTGCAGTGCAGTTATTAAAATTAATTAATTAATTAATTACAAAAGTTGTGAAAAAGTGTAAACTCTTCGAACGACCAGTTACGCATGTATCAATACAAATAAGAATTATACTATGCTTGTCAAGTAATAAATAAGTAAAAGAACGCTAGTAGCGAATCAAATTAATTTAAATTAATCGATAAATTGCCCGAATTCCAAAAGGAAGGGAACTTAGAAAATTTAGATAAACAATGATAAAATTGAACGATTTCAGTAACGACAATTTTAACTATTTATATGATTCAAATGTATTAGCATAAGAAAGGAGACATTGAATGATCAATGAAGGGAAACTGAACCCTGACCATTAGGAAGTTAAGAATGTTTTACATTTTATTTTAATAATTGAACTTAGAGTTACACAAGAGGGTAACCTAAATGTATCAAATGAATTTAATTTACCTGTGTTATGTACATCCAATCTAGGAGATGATTCAGAACCATGACACTGAATTTAAATAATTATTATCACATATTAAATAATTAATGCATCAAGAAAAAATAATTAGTAAATTTTAAACAAACCAGGTTACATGAACCTGTATTAACCTCAATGATTAACAATGAACAGTTGTTCATATTTTACATTATTCAAATTTACTATCAATGATTTTATGTTTTGTCTACTTATTATTACAGTAGTACATTTTATTATATATGTGTATTTTGCAGACTCAAAGAACCTACTACTACTATCATTTTTATATTTAGCATTATAACCTATTTGTTAACTAATGAAAAACATTCGACTAGCCAAATGCAGTCATACCATCCCGAGATTTTTAAATGTTTTAGAGTCCATGTTCTAATTTAATTGTTAAACAAAAGGAAGATAAACTATCTTATTGTATCAAATATTAATTGTTCTCGAGCTGAATAAACAACTATTGTTTTATGAACCTTCAAAAGAGTTGACTTTTATTGCAAACGATAGAAATACAGCTTAGTGAGAAATCCGAGATGGTTGGTACTAGACTTCATAAGCGGACATTCAAATGAAATGATTTTTACCAACCGCACCATCCAATACATTGCTGCACATTATAAATCATAGAAAATATCATGTCTATGTTATGTTTATGTTAGTGTATAGGCAGGACAGTACTGATCCACTCACCACAGCTGATAACAGAAGAATCAACGGAACTTCCAGAGGACCAAACTCGAGAAAGTGAATTAAAAACCATATTAAACCATATAAAGTGAACCAATTAAACGACGATAAAAAGAGTAAGTGAACCGATTTATTCACTACCGGATTCAATAATAGATTGAATTGGGTGGAATAATCACTAATACAAAACTTAATAATAAAAACGAGCTTTAAACAATAATAATAAAACGAACAACCAGACCCCATATAAATTATAAAAGAGAGAATCTCGTCTTTTAACAAATTGACGCATACAACGTGGAGCAATAGAACCAGTGAATTTAGTCCTTTAACAAATTGGCGACCAACGTTCGAGGCGAATTAGGTGAAAAAATATTTAACCTAATTAATAAAAATAATCATTAACCTAATTTTCGAGGCAGCTGCAATACACAGAACCAAAAATGCAACAAAGAGCAACCTCTAAGAAACGTGCGGCGGAAGCGGATAAAGAAATGAACATGGATGATAAGGAGGCGATGCCAGTCGGAGATGTAGAGGAAATATTACCTCCTACAGAACCCAACCGACCTGTACAACCAGAGGAACAAATTAAGAGACCCGCACAAACAGGGGAAGTAAGTCTACAAGAAATAATGAGTGCGATCATGGAAAATAACAAAAAGACGGAAGACAGCCAGAAGAATATGATGGAAGAAAATAGAAAAAAATATTGAATCGATTAATAAGAAGATGGAAGATAGTCAGAAGAAGACGGAAGAATCATTAAGTAAAAATATCGAGTTATTGAAGGAAAATTTTAATGAGAAATTAAATCAAAATATGGAATAGATTCATAAGAAAATGGATGACAGCCAGAAAAATATTGATTCATTAAGAGGATTTTCAGAGAAGTCTGATGGAACAGTTAACAAAAAATAAGGAAGAACTGAGTAAGAAGATTGATGACAGCATCGAAGATAGTAACAAGAAGATTGAAATTATCAGCCAAAGAATCGAAGACAGTAGTGAGAAATTAAATACGAAGATAGAAGAGGAAATAACCGAAGTCAGGCGAGAAGTTTCCGAAGTTAACGAAAGGTGCGAGATAAACCAACAAGAAATACAGAAAACGAAAGAGAACCTTCAAACCCGAATTAATAACATTGAAGAATCTCACTTAAATAAATTTGAATCCATTACGAAGAAACAAGAAGACTTGACGCAAGCACAAGTACATTTGGGAACGAGGGGTGAGGAAATCACCGCCACCGTGAACGACATTCGGGAACAAGTCCACATCGATAAAGAGAAAATGGCAGAGGTGCAACGGCGAGAGCTTAATAATTTTAGAGAAGAAATCAATTTATTCCGAAGTCAGCTGATACAGATGACAGGAATACCAAACGTGGATAACCGAGAAGCAATTAACTTCAAAAATTATAAGAAAAATCCCATGGAGTTCATAGAAAGAGTGGAAGAAAATATCGCCCGTACCCGTGAAACAATATGGACAACTATAAGAAGTATGTTAGACGAGTACTTTAAAGATGTGTACGATAATTGATGGACGGCTACTAGACATGAGGTACAAAATTATGCCGACTTCAAGACACTATTTAAAACAAAGTACTGGTCCGAATCAACACAGAACATAGTGCGCGACGACATTTGTAACGGAAAGTACGACAGGGGAACCACACTCACAGCGTATTTCCTGGGCAAAGTGTGCACGGCTAGGAACCTTGAACCGAAAATACCTGAAGAATGCCTTGTTACTAAATTGGCATACCACTTTGAAGAGGGCGTGGCTAGAGCGAGACTGAACAGACAAATACGCACAATCCCAACTATGTCCGCGTTGTTGGAAAATTACGAACAAGAGAAATATTATCGAAGGAGTCGACAGAGACAGGACACATACTTTGACAGAAACGGTCAGACCGGCTACAGGAGTAATTATCGGGGAAATTATAACACGAACAGAGATAGTGCCGACCAGAATCCGAGACCGAATAGTAATGGAAATAATTATCCACCAAATAGAAACAACCCGAATTACAAGCCGAATTATAATAATAATTATAATCACAATCATCCCAACAACAATCATCGTCCTAATTACAACGGCGGAAATCAGTACCGGCCAATGAATGGTAACACCCCATATCGGCCAAATAATAATAATCACCAGTACCGACCGAATAATGGAAGCAACCAAAACCAAGGAAATTTTAGGAGAGCAAATTATGTTCGTGCTGTCGACGAAAATGGAGGAAGACGCTTCTATCAGGGACATCACAGTTTTAATGAACATAGTAATCAGTATAGCCAGGACGTAAGAAGTAGAGAGTCCGGGTATGACTCACGAAGGAGCCGCAGTAGCGAAGATATACATAGAAACCATAATAGTGGACCTCAGTATAACAACGCGAATAGACCCGAAGGAAGAGAGAATACTGAAAATGTACGACGGGTTAATAATATTGAAGGAGTCAGATCCGGAAGCGATAACCAGAGAAGGGACGCACCATCCGGAAGTAACCAACAAGAAGAAGAAAATTATGACTGGATACCTTTCAGCGACAATCCTGCAGAGAATCTCAGAATACCGTACAATAAACGTAACCCACCAGAACGCTGGATTCCCTCAAGAAGCAATGGAAACCAATCCAACACACCTCGGGGAGGGAGACAAGAAGAGGAAACGGCCGACCGATGGAACGCATAACCAAAATAAACAAACAAAAAATTTACCAAATTCAAAAAATGGTTAAACATCAAACACTTGAAGGAGTAGAGGGGAAGAACAACAAAGAGAGTAAAATATGTAAGAGAAGGCTATTATAAAGAAAGAAGAGAGAAAGAAAAAACGATTATCAAATAATATGGTCTACAACAACAAGAAAAAATATATCATCCAGAATAAATGATTTAAAACAACTATCATTTGAAGGAGTAGAGGAGCAAACCACAAAAGAGAGTAATATAAGAGAAGGCTATAATGAAAAGAAAGAAAGAAAAATGATTATCAAAGAATATTGTCTACAACAATGAAAAAAAAAATTACAGAATAAAAGTGAAAAGCTAACTTTTGAAGGAGTAGAGGAGAAAACCACAAAAGAGAGTAATATAAGAGAAGGCTATAATAAGGAGAGAAAAAAAAATGATTATCTAATAAATAAACAATGATAAAACAAGCAACTAGTGAACGCACGTAAGATACTTTAAACAATGATTAGTATCACCATGAGAAAAAATATCATCCAGAATAAATGATTTAAACAACTATCATTTGAAGGAGTAGAGGAGAAAACCAACAAGGAGAGTAATATATAAGAGAAGGCTATTATAAGGGAAAGAGAGAAAGAAAAATGATTATCAAATAAAATTGTCTACAACAACAAGAAAAAAATATTCCAGAATAAGTGTTCAAACATCAAACACTTGAAGGAGTAGAGGGGA
Organism: Magicicada septendecula; assembly: GCA_034769895.1. Taxonomy (NCBI): domain Eukaryota; kingdom Metazoa; phylum Arthropoda; class Insecta; order Hemiptera; family Cicadidae; genus Magicicada; species Magicicada septendecula. The sequence continues at coordinate 147,361,881 of CM068375.1, read as the reverse complement.
AGAACAACAAAGAGAGTAATATGAGAGAAGGCTATTATAAAGGAAAGGAGAGAAAGAAAAATGATTATCAAAGAATATTGTCTACAACAAGAAAAAAAAAATTCCAGAATAAATGTAAAATATCCAACATTTGAAGCAGTAGAGGAGCAAACCACAAAAGAGAGTAATATGAGAGAAGGCTATTATAAAGGAAAGAAGAGAGAAGAAAAATGATTATCAAATAATATTGTCTACAACAACAAGAAAAATATATTCCAGAATAAGTGTTCAAATATCAAACACTTGAAGGAGTAGAGGGGAAGAACAACAAAGAGAGTAATACAAGAGAAGGCTATTATAAAGGAAAGAAAAGAAAGAAAAATGATTATCAAAGAATATTGTCTACAACAATGAAAAAAAAAATTCCAGAATAAATGTAAAATATCCAACATTTGAAGCAGTAGAGGAGCAAACCACAAAAGAGAGTAATATAAGAGAAGGCTATAATGAAAAGAAAGAAAGAAAAGAAACAACCCAGGTTGTTTAAGACCTGAAGATGTCAGTAATGACGAAAAGCTTTGTAATAAAAACAATTATAGCAGTTTAGCAATTTTATAAAAAAAAGTAAGGATGGCTGCTAATTTAAACAATACGAAGAAAAAATGATTATCAAATAATATTGTTTACAACAAGAAAAAACATTCCAGAATAAGTGTTAGCATCAAACACTTGAAGGAGTAGAGGGGAAGAACAACAAAGAGAGTAAAATATGTAAGAGAAGGCTATTATAAATGAAAGAAGAGAGAAAGAAAAAATGATTATCAAATAATATGGTCTACAACAAGAAAAAAATATACCATCCAGAATAAAATGTTAAAAAATATGACATTTAATAGAAAAGAGAAGAAGACCACAAAAGAGGATATGAGGAGGAGGAGGAGGAGGAGGGGGAGTGGGAGGGGGGGGGAGGGGGAGAGGGAGGAGGAGGAGGGAGGGGAGGAGGGAGGGGAGGAGGGGGAGGAGGAGGGGGAGGAGGAGGGGAGGGGAGGGGGAAGTGGAGGGGGAGGAGGAGGGGAGGAGGGGGAGGGGGAGGAGAAGAAGAAGAAAGAAAAAATCAAGATGAAGAACATTTGTCACAAGAAGAGAAGAAAAATGAAGAATATTTACATATGCTATTTGTCAACAACATTAACTAATAAAGATCTACAGAAGAGAAGAAGGAATCCAGAAGAAAGTGTATAATCAAATATAAAAGGCAAAAGGGTGAATAACCCCAAGAGTGTTTTTTATTAGTCGAAAGCGACTACTTATAAGTATTGTTATTTAATGAATTGACTGAAGAAATATTCCAGCAATCATTTTTATGAGCAGAGATGAAATTCCTCTGAACTCAATGAAGGAGGTGTAGTATGGCCAGCAGAGAATGTAGCCACAAGTGCCACTCTGGACTGCCCCAGCTCACATGTTAGGGAAAAATGTTAGGGAAACTAAATATTTAGGGGAAAACACGACAGCCAAGAATATAATTAAACAAGATTCCAGAATTATGAAGAAAGATGAAATGTAGAAAATATAATGAACTGAAGACGAAGGTAAAAGTAAATAAAAATATGAAAACATCATATGTGACTTAAAAGTGAAATGAAAAAGAAAAATTGATAATTTCTTCAATCATAAATAAGAATATCAGAAATAATCAATTCTAATAAGGAGGCAATATGTAATGGTACATATGACACTACCTACACCAACGTACCAAAAATAATTTGAAAGCCACTACTATTAAGAATACCTACAAGGTCAAGCATACCACCATGGATAAAAAAAAGAAAGTATCATAAGTTAAACCAAGTGAGGTATAATAAAGAAGGAATTACTAGTAAATGTACTAATAAAGAAGAAAAAGAAGACTAACGAGACGACTTACATACCTTACCCAATAATCAGTAATTAAGACAATAAAAGATAAACAAAAGGTACTCTAATAACTAACAACAAATGTACCAGCATTAAATGAAAGCAAATCAATCAGCAACCCATTTGCTGTACATTTACCTATGTACCTAGTATGCAACATAACCTAATTTGGGCAACCAGTTTTCACTAAAATTGAAGAAAAACAAAGCCAAAACAATATCAAACCACAATGTATTATAATGTGAAGTAACTAGATGATATAACGAACGTTTTGTATACAATAGATAATGTAATGAGTAAATATAAAAGCTGTATTAATGTAATTCAATATAACTATATGCCTGTTATAGCAAAGATGCCTGATGCAACCAAATTATGTTGTAAACTTATTATATAAGAGTAGGAACTCAACTGACAACACTGAGTGAGGCAGAATACTATTCGATTGAGTACAATCAATAAATCTAATTACCTAAATAATAATAATAACGATAATAACAACAAAACTATGTTAACAACTAGCTGCAACTAATCTTAATAACATCTAAACCAAGATAACTAGTATAAATGCAGAATGAACTGCTGCACAATAAGAACAATGCTATTAAAACCATTATAAGAGTCATTTCAACAACAATGAAAATAATATGGAAGGAGTATTAATCATGTAATAATGTAACTCCATGAAGTATGGTAAACATACTTAGCAAACCATAATTAAGGCAATAAACCTATGAGATAAGGAAAAAGGACGCTATCAGTAGTGACAACAACCAATAAAGTGTACATAGGCCATATTAGAAGGTCATTAAATATTAATATTAGTATAATATAAGTAATAACCAATATGTATAACCATAGACTTAGGACTTGAACCTATGAAAACAGACATAGTGTAATTATTAATGCATAGTTTTAAGGGAAAAGTGAATAGTATGATAAGGATACGTTATCACCATCAAAATATGGGATAAAAACAATGTATTTAAAATGTTTAAAAGCTTAATGGACATTATGTATTTATACCAAATGCGATTTCAGCAACCCCGAATCGGAACTATACGATGAGGGGATGCAAAATACTCATTAAAAAATAGAAACGATAGGGATAATAAAAATAACGTCAGTGCAGTTATAAATAACATATTTGACTTATAAAAATAACTGACAAGTGCTGAGCCCTTGCGCTTGGGTCTGTGAACCACGGATTCATAATCTCAAAACCAGCCTACTGACGCGACTCTAAGCGTCTATTTTAACGAAGCCCGCCGAGGTTAAACGAATTAAAAACTATTAACCAATCAGAGCCTATAAAAAATACGAAGTGCAGGATTCCGACAGAGGAACCAGAGACAGTTTTTCACCAGCAACGAGAGCGACTACACGCTCGCCGATCGTCCAGAAAAACGTGCTTTTGACAGCGAACAGCTGTAAACACACTCACTAACCTCAAATTTTGAGTGGAGGTTATGACAACAGAAGAAGACAGTGCAGTATATTTTCAAGTGAACTAATACGGAGTATATGCGTATAGGAGTGAGTGCAGTGCAGTTATTAAAATTAATTAATTAATTAATTAAAGAATGTTAATTAATTACAAAAGTTGTGAAAAAGTGTAAACTCTTCGAACGACCAGTTACGCAAGTATCAATACAAATAACTATTATACTATGCTTGTCAAGTAATAAATAAGTAAAAGAACACTAGTAGCGAATCGAATTAATTCAAATTAATCGATAAATTGCCCGAATTCCAAAAGGAAGGGAACTTAGAAAATTTAGATAAACAATGATAAAATTGAACGATTTCAGTAACGACAATTTTAACTATTTATATGATTCAAATGTATTAGCATAAGAAAGAAGACATTGAATGATCAATGAAGGGAAACTGAACCCTGACCATTAGGAAGTTAAGAATGTTTTACATTTTATTTTAATAATTGAACTTAGAGTTACACAAGAGGGTAACCTAAATGTATCAAATGAATTTAATTTACCTGTGTTATGTACATCCAATCTAGGAGATGATTCAGAACCATGACACTGAATTTAAATAATTATTATCACATATTAAATAATTAATGCATCAAGAAAAAATAATTAATAAATTTTAAACAAACCAGGTTACATGAACCTGTATTAACCTCAATGATTAACAATGAACAGTTGTTCATATTTTACATTATTCAAATTAACTATCAATGATTTTATGTTTTGTCTACTTATTATTACAGCAGTACATTTTATTATATATGTGTATTTTGCAGACTCAAAGAACCTACTACTACTATCATTTTTATATTTAGCATTATAACCTATTTGTTAACTAATGAAAAATATTCGACTAGCCAAATGCAGTCATACCATCCTGAGATTTTTAAATGTTTTAGAGTCCATGTTCTAATTTAATTGTTAAACAAAAAGAAGATAAACTATCTTATTGTATCAAATATTAATTGTTCTCGAGTTGAATAAACAACTATTGTTTTATGAACCTTCAAAAGAGTTGACTTTTATTGCAAACGATAGAAATACAGCTTAGTGAGAAATCCGAGACGGTTGGTACCAGACTTCAAAAGCGGACATTCAAATGGAATGATTTTTACCAACCGCACCATCCAATACATTGCTACAAATTATAAATCATAGAAAATATCATGTCTATGTTATGTTTATGTTAGTGTATAGGCAGGACAGTACTGATCCACTTACCACAGCTGATAACAGAAGAATCAACGGAACTTCCAGAGGACCAAACTCGAGAAAGTGAATTAAAAACCATATTAAACCATATAAACTGAACCAATTAAACGACGATAAAAAGAGTAAGTGAACCGATTTATTCACTACCGGATTCAATAATAGATTGAATTGGGTGGAATAAATCACTAATCCAAAACTTAATAATAAAAACGAGCTTTCAACAATAATAATAAAACGAACAACCAGACCCCATATAAATTATAAAAGAAAGAATCTCGTCTTTTAACAAATTGACGCATACAACGTGGAGCAATAGAACCAGCGAATTTAGTCCTTTAACAATATCCTCAATACACGCTCAATGTTTCATATGGATTTTGCTACCACAGATCCTGCACTTGTGGGTGTTCACCTTGCCATTGACGTGAAATGTTGACTCATCGCTAAAGATTACATTGTCCAGAAATGTCTCATCAGCTCCTATTCGTTCTAACAATTCTGCACAGAAGTGCTGATGAGCGACCTTATCTGTTTCATTAATTTTGTGTTACATGGAAAGTTTGTATGCTTTCAGGTGGAAACATTTGTGTAATACGCATCAAACATTTGGTTGTGGTATGCCAGTCTCACAAGAAGCAAGTTGTGTTGATTTCTTAGGGCTGCGGGAAAAGCTCTCCCTCTAAGTTGTTCCACAGCAGCATCAGAAACTTTTGGGCATACTGTTGATTTTGGTCTGGTCGTACAGAACAACCAAACTCAACATAGGTTTGATGCCAAAAGTATATTGTAAGCCTACTTGGAGGATCTTTACCATACTCAATATGAAAAATACGTTTGACTATAGTTGCTGACTTCATTTCATGAAACAAAAACACACGATGAGCATGTTCCACACCACCGAAAGTAGCTACTTTGAACAACAATGGTACTAGCGCTTTGGCTGCATTAGGAACTATGGCACTACTTGAGTCAAACTTGATGGTTTTTGCTTTAAAATGACACCTAAACCAACTTTGTATGTCTGAATACATTCCTATATGCTTTCAAAGTTGTCCAGTCCTTTTAGAATCACTGTGTATATTAAAAATGATCCAGACACAAATTTTTAGTACTGTACTTGTAAGTTACACGTTAACAAACTATATTTATAATTCATGGCACATGCAGACATTTTATAAAAGTGCGTTGCTAGAAATACTTTGCTGCCTGACTATATTATAAGACTACATTTAAAGCATATGAAATTCATGGCCACACTAAATTAACTTTATTTATTCTGAGCACACTTGGCAGAACTGCTAGGAACTGGATAGTGAATGGAGAAAATACTAACAAGACCAGCATTAACAATTAACGAATCAGCCTTATTTGTCACAATGTATCTATCTATACCTATTAATCATTACTGTAGGGGCTCAGAAGAGGAGTACAATTGGCAATACACAACTTTACACATGGCTCCTACCTGCATTCCGTTTAGAACCCTTGCATGAAAATGTTGCAGGTTAATCCTCCATTCAGATTACTTCACTTCAGAAAACGGATCAAATCTGTTTTTATAAACAAATTTATACAAGGAAATGTACTTCACTACACTGAAGTGAGCAACCATCATTAGCTACTGAGTCATATAGGCAATAAGCGAATGTGTTTTGGAAGTTCACCGATTATCCCTGTGCACCTCACCTCACCCGCAAACAACTATACTATACTACATATCAAAAAAAGACCCAGACTTTGAAACTTTAAATTTTTTATAATATCTTAATGCAAATTAAATAACTACACCACTGAAATCAATGTTAATTTCTTTACTTGGCCACACAGTTTCATATTTTTTGCAGTTACCTTCATGATTGTTGAATGAAATGTGTCAAAAGTCAACACTTTTTTCACCATTCTATCCTAAGCACTGATTTTGTCTAGACACAAGAAAATGGTTTTATGTGCAAGTTGTTCGTAATTATATTCTATCCATTAAGTCAAACTTTTACTCTTCTGTCACTGATCTGTCAGGAGTTATTACATTTATTATGTCTGCCAATCTGTAACAGTTACACTTTAACATATTCTGTTTGTACTATAACTGGCAAAATTGTATTTTGTCCATTAGTATACTAAAAATAATGTAATTATAGCAATTTAATTTATACATTGTAATGTTTGAATTGACATTCAGAAGAATTCTTAAGGCGTTTGCTTACTTAAGTATAGTTCCTTACTGGGATCATTTTCTTCCTAACACAGACAGTTGGGAGAATAATATGCTCTCAATATTTAACTTTACTTTGTTACTGGCAACAAATAAAACTGAACTCTTATACATCAGCACACACACACACACACACACACACACACACACACACACACACACACACACACACACACACACACACACACACACAATTTAGATTCAATTTTCTAATAGTTGCCACGGATATGAATTCGTTGATTTAAAAATGTTATTCACTGTTTACATACAAGCTGGCATTACGCTGAATTATTTAAACACTTGTACCAAATTTTTCATGTCCTTTCACAAATTAAAAGTACACGTATTTTTTAAATAAAAATATCGTATTTAAACATTAATTAATACTGCATTGCCACAAGAGCTTTAGGTACTTATTTCTTAATATACACGAGCTGACTACATGTTTCCCTTTATGGCACATTAATTTCAGTTTTTCAGATAGCTAAAAATTACCATTAATCATTTATTTCTGGCATTACTTGGAATTAGGTGGACTTACAATTCTGCTTAAAAAAGTAAAATTCAGACCTCAGGTAACATGTATTCAGAGTGGTTTGATTTGACATTGTTTTTGTAATTAACAAAAATTTGTAATTTTGTAATTGACATTGTATAGGCATGGTAATTAACTAGCCAGTACAAATTTTGAAAAATTTGGGAATAAACTTTAAATTTTGTTTCCCTGATATTATACTGATGTTGTTTCTGTTAGTAATACTTAATGTATACCTCTGTTAGTTTGGCACAGAAGTTTGAAAACAAAATTCACTTGTATTATTTTGCTAAACAAATTTTTCCTAAATTCAGTACCAACAGAGAGAATTCAAAAAATGCAGTAATGCTAATTATAACTTTCTAATCACATAGTACCAATAACATAACAGTTTTAACACAATTTAGTTACACAACTGATAATTATGCAAAAAGAACTTAACAATGATGTCAATATATAATTTTGTACATATTAATAGACCAGTATTCCATATGAGGAAGAGAGTAATTAATTTACTTTACTACATAAATCAGACATTGCACAAATGAAATCAACCGTATGAAAAATATGATAACAGGTGGAACTGCCTTAAAAAAAAAAAGCTCAACACCTGGGTCACTCCATGGGCAAGGATTTAATCAAAGAAGAACAGGAACAATCTTTATAATCATAAAATAATGACACCCCAGTGTTTATATCTTGAGCATGGCTATCAAAAGAATTTGAGCTATGCTGGCTCATTCCATTCACCTGATCCAAGTTCCCTGCTTCTATTAGACATAGCATGCATTCCTTATATAATCACACAACATTACATTTTCAGAGACTGGGAAATGTGGTTTTTAAATACATTTCTTTCCTTTAATCGACGAATTTACAAACATTCTGCGCTCTCGAATACACCCCAAATTAATTTTCAGCTATAATAATAATAATAATAATAATCATCATCATTATTACTTACCACAATCTGAACAGATCCTGTTTTGATTGTGCTCAGCGGATCAGTGTAGTTTTCAGCTTCAACAGTTAAAACAACTTTTTCATCTTCACTGACCAAGTGTTTAACAGTCCAATTGAAGTACTTTGGATCCAGAGTACTTATGGGATGAGAGGTGTTACCACTGGCATTCAATTCACCGGTATCGTTTTCATCTTTGAATTCATATATCTGTAAGAAAATATGTATGGTCATTATTTTTTATCTCTTTAATGCATATTTTACAAATTATATGATTCTTCTTTTAGGCACTCAATTATGCAGGTATGCTTCATCTGGGTGGTGCTCATTAGCCATTGCTTGAGCAAGAACACGAAAACTAGTACCATAAAACACATGGCAGTTTGTTGGCTAGGGATCCCTACATTTGTAACAGTACACTGAGGGTAAATCCTATTCCATTCATCCACATCCTAGTTTTGAAACCTGACATGTGCACACCATGGTCAGCAATTGCAAGAGGAAGATATTGTGAAAGGTCTTTACAATAATAATACGCAACGCATTATCATTAACCTACAAGAAAACAACAGTAAGAGTGAGAGTGGTGGACAAGATACAAGTGATGAAGAATAATAATTTAAAACTAAATTATAACACCTACAGCGAATACGTAAAATACAATTCAATACCAGTAAGGTTTCTGAGCTTTAAAACTCACTCATTGTTTTGATCAAAAAACATTTATTAGGTGAATTTCAATATCATATAAGTGAGTGTTGCGAGATATTAATTCTGTAAAATTATTAAACATAGCCTACAGAGTTTGACTTTTGAATAAAGGTTCTTATAACTTGATCCCTCCATACAGACTTTGTGCCCAATCTGTCATCTGGGTGATCTTGATAATTTTTTGAATTTTTGTTTCCTTTTTTTGGGCCCTGGCATACAAAGATTTTTTACTTATGAAAATGAGCAACAAATTATATTCAGCTTTTGGTTAAAATTCCCTTTAATTTGATTACTAGTATGGGTTTTTGTGATTTTCTGACAATTTTGAATCCCTCGCATTTTTATTTTGGGAGGGAGCTTTTGGAGGGAGCAATCTGAAAAAACAATAGGGTTCTGTCAGTTGTTGTATGCTAGAGAACCCCTAACCCACATTCAAAATAATGTTATGAATATTGTATTGTTACATAATGACGAAAAAATGTTTCACCATTACAGGACATTGTACATGTTTCTCGGCTCTTCCAGCTGTAATGTGTGTGCGTAAGTATTGATGCTATTGAGATGAAGGACAATTACGTGACACTTGTCACGCATCCGAGACTGATCCAGATTTCACCAGTCCGTGCACGATGTGTGCAAGGCCGCAATCAATTACATTCTGGTGTTTTCTAATAGCGTTCTTGACCCGTAGTATGGAATATTCTGGTATCTCAGCGTGGTATAAATACAAGACTTCAGCGACGCTTAATCACTTTGACTTGGGTCATTCCATGTCAAATCACCCAATAAAAAATTAATTTGACACCCACCTCCTCAGATTTTGATGAAACTTGGCACAATTTATTCTATTACTATCCTGATAACACCTGCAAAATTTGTTTGCTCTATCATTTCTAGTTTTTTTTAATTAAATTTTTAGTTTTTTTAATTTGGCGCTATCCGAAGCCTTGGAAATCGCGCCTTTAACGTGCACTCACAAATTTAAAAATATTTTTCTTGAAAACTATTCAAGATATCATCATGAAATTTTGCAGGACGTTTGTGTGTTATACCTAAAAGCAGCGAAAAATGCTCTTATTAACCTATTTCAATCCCTCAAGAAACTAAAAATATTTAAATATAATTTTTTAGAAATTTTAGAAACGGGTGTTTTATTTTACAAAAACCACAATATCTACAGTCTCAGACATGATAGAATGCTCAAATTTGTTTTAAAATACTCTTAAATATATAGGCTATTAGATAATTAAAAAATATAGTTGGCTTTTAACATGTTTAATTACAATACAAAATAAAGAACTATATAGGCCTATCTAAAAAAACTATACTGCTTTTAAATAGGTAGTCCGTGGAAAAGTTAAAATTTAGTTTGCTTTTAATTTTTTATAACTTTTACAAACTTATAAACATTAGGGGAAAGTCTTACAGTACCTACTGCATAAAAACAACTCAAAGATAATAATAACAATAGTAAGTTTGAAATGTAATAATGAGGGTAACTAAAAGTAATATTTAAAAGCTCAGTACTCAGATTTTAATCTCAGTACTCTGATTTGGTGAATTATCAGCAGCTCAGCTGTGCTGCTGATAATTTACAGGACTCACCAAGCCTGTCTCAACAGGCTCTTTTCCTGTGGTGACATGCTCCTCTCTACAGTTGAATTAGTGCAGTTGTTCCTATCTTTCATTGAGTGAGGACATACCTACAGTGACTAATTGTTTCCTAGTTAAAGACTGTTTAAATTAATGTTTTTAAGTTAAGTGTTATTGAGGCAGTAATAATATAAACTTTTTTAAATTTACTGTGGTTTTGAAGATAATTTAAATCCGTGTGAATATAAACTTATTTTGTTTACTTTGTGTTTTGAAGAAAAGGTAAATTTGGGTGTACAAGTAGGGCATGGATGTTTTTTTTAACAATAATTCAGTTGAATCAAGTACTGGCGGTTTGTTTACAGTTTAAAACCCTCTAATAAGTACTCCCTTTTTTTGCTAATTACTAAAAATAATATATCACTATTATTTTTTTATAAATGTTTTGCTTCAATACCTAAAATATATTGGAAGTATTATATGAAGAATAATACTTAAAAAATTTTTCATAACATGCTGTGAAGTATGCAAAACAGCATGGCAGATATTCAAGCCTGTAGCATTGGACTATTTAAAAAATCCGACTGTTTCCAAACAATCTACATACAAAAAAGTTACAATGTTTTTCTGAATTAAGTGACGAAGAAAAAGATTTGATTCGCCTTAGATCTGGAGTTAATTTGTGTGAATTTAAAAATATCTGTTCTCATCACAGCTACTACTTTTTAAACGTATTTGAAAAGTATCAAACAATCTGTGTAGACCCGTTAAAATAACACACAAAGCCTATTAAAAAATCGTTGAGAAGTGTAAGTTTAAGTTTTTCAAAACAATTGACAGCAAAAAATATTTATATAAAACCTGGGCAAAAGCTTTGTTCAACATGCCGTAACTTTTGTGAAGAAAAAATAAAAATAAAAGTCAGTGAGAATGAAACAGATGATGAACTCATGACTGAATTAGATTAATTAGAATCAAGAAATGTATCCCTCTCACAAACAAACACTGCTCTAGATGATTTAGGTTTAACACCAATAAAGCTTCACACCTTGTCATCACGTAGTAAGGGGTCGTTATTATAAAAGAAAAGTTGATAATGTAACTAAGGCTGTGAAAAGAAAAATTTCAAAAGCACTAGATTATGATGTTCCAAGTTCTGATGACGAGGAAGAAGATACAAGTATGGTTAAAAAGGCACAGGATTTTGATGTGATGATTTGTCTTTTGAAAGAAAAGATTTTATCTGTTGGGAGGTCTCAAAAAATCCAGATTTTGACTTTGGCTCCAGAATCTTGGAGCAAAGAAAAAAAGTGATGAAGGAATTCAATGTGAGTGAATACATTGTGCGACAAGCAAGAAAGCTGAAACGTGAAAAGGGTATTTTGGCAATTCCTGATCCCAAAAAAGGTAAAACACTTTCTGAAAATACAATTATTTTTGTAACAGACTTTTATCAAAATGATGAAAGTTCAAGAGTGTTACCTGGGGCTAAAGACAAAGTAAGTGTTAAAAAAAATGTTTACATGCAAAAAAGACTTATCCTTTGTAACTTGAGAGAACTCTATTCTTGTTTTAAATGAGAATATCCAGATGTGAAAGTAGGGTTTTAAAATTTTGTTGTTTGATACCTAAATGGTGTATCCTTGCTGGTTCTGCAGGCACACACACTGTATGTGTTTGCTGCATCCACCAAAATGTAAAACTGTTCCTGGATGCTGCCAAAATTGAAGAATCATATAAAGACCTAATTAAGATGCTTGTGTGCAACATAGAAAATTCCAACTGCATGCTGTGCCATTGTGATAACTGTCCTGCAAACACTGCATTAATCGATTATTTGACTGAAAAATTAAGTGAAGATTATGATTTAGAAGAAGAAATTATAATAAGCCACTGGGTGAATACTGACAGAGCAGAGATGGTAAAACAATCTATTAGCGTAGAGGACTATATTTCTTTATTGAGCAGATCACTAGAAATATCCCATTCATTTGTCGCTAAATCGCAGTCATCAGCTTTTAAGAGATTGAAAGAAAACCCACCACCCAATACAGCAATTGTAGTAATGGATTTTAGTGAAAATTATTCATATGTCATTCAAAATGAAATCCAAAGTTATCATTGAAATAGAAGGGGTTGTACTCTTCATCCAGTAGGATTTTTTTTAAGAAACAAAGAGAATGTTTTGATTTGTAACCATTGTTTTATAAGTGACGATCTTGAGCATGACACAAGTTTTGTTAACTATGTCCAAAGGGAAATTACAAAATGGCTGGCAATAAATCATCCAGAAATAGACACAGTCATTATTTCACTGATGGCTGTGCTGGTCAATATAAAAATAGGAATAGTTTTAAGAACCTGTCTGAGCATTTGAAAGACTTCAATATGAAAGCTGAACACTCGTTTTTTGCTACAAGTCATGGGAAATCAATATGTGATGGTCTAGGAGGAACGGTAAAAAGAATTTTAAGGAAAGCAAGCCTCCAGCTACCAGATGAAGATCAAATTATGACAGCAAGTGCTGTCTACAACTATTGTGAAAAGAACATTGAAAACATTCACTTTCACTTTATTGACAAAAAAGATGCTGATTCACTACGATTGGAACTAGAAAAACGATTTTCAACAACCCGGACTATTCCTGGTACTAGAACTTTTCATAATTTCAAACCACTTCAGACAAACAACCTTGAAATTAGAAGGACTACTGATAGTCTTAACCTTGCACTAATCTTTTCTTATCAAACTTCTTCTGATTGGGTTTGTGTTCAACCATCTTCAAATAATTATGTGGCTGCAAATTATGATGGTAACTGGTATTTTGGACTAGTAAAAACTATCTTCAGTGAAGAAGAAGATGCGGAAATTCTTTTTCTCCACCCTTCAGGACCAGCTGCATCTTTTTTATTGGCCTCAAAGAAAAGATTCGTGCATAGTGGCTTTGGAACACATCATCAGTATAGTAGACGCACCTCAATCAAGTGGCACCGGAAGAATGTATTATTTCAAAAAAGATTGTGTGAAAAAAACTGAAAGCTGTTGAATGAAGTGGAAAAAGTATTTCAATCAGCATTAACATGTATTAAAAAGACAAACAACTCACAATATTGAATGTGTATTTTGAACAATAAATTGTGTTTAACGTAAGTACTCAATCATCTTTTGAATTTTAAAAGATATTCTTCTGTTGTGCACAGTAATTAAACATGTTTAATTATCTAATAGCCTATATATTGTAACATGACATAAAGTAGTGAAGATCCAATTGTATTTAATTATAAAATAAAAAGCTGAAGATAAGAATAAGAGGCAAAAACTTATAAACTTAGAGATCAATAACCCAGTAACCCAAAAAATGACAAATGACTATTAAACTGACACTGACCGGACACAATAGATCGGATAAATACCAAAGGAACCAAGAGACAATGAAGAAGCAGCCGAGACCTAAGTGTAATCAAATAATCCCAAATAATGACCATTATATTGTAATTTAAATAATGAACTGATAATTGTAATAGATGAGATTTACCTAGGGTAATAAGATTAATGGAAAGTAATAATGTCATGTATATTTTGTTGATGAAAGAATGTACTTATATAATATAAGGTAGGGAGTTAGAAACTAACCATACCCAAAATAATAGTGATGATAATAGTCAAAGCCAATAAACGATGCTTTGAGCCAAACAAAAGCAAGATTTAAGTAATAACTAAAAGTGATCAGAGTGATTTGAAAGTAAACTAGTTATTCATGACCCATAATCACACAGTGATATCAAAACAATCAGACAAATCCTGTGAATAAACAAGTGAGTGAATTAAAAATGTGTATAAAAATAAATAAGTGATGAAATGCTAGGTATAGCATATAATGGAAAAAAGTGATAGTGATAATAAGTAAAGAAACCTTCCAGGAAAGGAAAAGTGCAGTGGGGGTGTAGAACAAAGTATTTTATAAGCAGACTATAATAAACAGCTAAACAATTTTTGATAAACTTTAGGTTAGCAAGTAAGATTAAACTGATTGTGCTATTATGAATTTAGGTAATAGGATGTCAGAATTATATAATAAGGTAAAAATTAAGTTATTAGAGTGAATGGTAAATTAAGAAGGACAGACACTGTATTTAAGTGAAATGATTAGTAGATAAGACATATCGAGTAAGGCACAGTTTAACAGTAGTATTATAAGAGTTTTGTTATTGTTCAAAAAACCATAGAAGGTAGTAAATTATAGGATAAGCAAGATAATAGTAAAAAACAGAAAAGTAGTTAAAAGTTATTTCAGGCTAGAACCTGACAAGGAATATTTTTATAATAAGAGTTAGAGTTAGAAATACTGATGTTTATTGTTTGTTTTGTTTATAAAACTGTATTAGAATTACCAGATATGTTATTAAGAAATGTTAGATGGGAGTAGAATAAAATCTAGGATCTAGGCCTAACTGTTGAATATAAATTTAGTAGTTTTGAGAACAAATAATAATCCAAAATTGAAGCAGAGTATACCAAATGGTTAAACCAATTAAGGGAGTATTTCTAGTACCAAAATATATGAATAACAACTAATTTTGAATAAAATATATGTAAAATATAAATATGGAAAATAGTAAAAATGTAATTAGCTATTCAAAAGTGGGCATGAGGGATATCAAATGATCATCATGAAAAATTAGGAAGAATGGTACTCATGTCATATGGCAAACGGAACGAATCCCCATGGAATGGAATAAGTGCATTATATGCCCCATTTATAAAAAAGGCGACAAACTTCAATGTGGAAATTACAGAGGCATTTCGTTGCTGTGCACCTCCTACAAGGTTTTTGCGTATATCTTGAACCAAAGGCTGAGACCCCTCACAGAAAATATAATACGGGAATACCAAGCTGGATTCCGACCTGGAAGGTCTACAATCGACCAACTCTTCTCGGTAAAACAGATACTAAGATGCGGATGGGAACGTGATATTGATGTGTACCAGATCTTTGTGGACTTCAGGCAAGCGTATGACTCTATTAATAGAGACAAACTCTACACCATAATGCATGAATTTGGAATACCAGGCAAGCTGGTAAGATTAACCCAAGTTACTATGCAACAGACTGAAGCCCAAGTAAAGGTGGATAGCCAACTAACTGAACCCATAAATATTACACGGGGACTAAAGCAGGGAGATGGGTTGGCCCCAACACTATTTAATATTGCATTGGAATATGTAATTAGAGGCTTATCAATAAATAGCTCCAATCTGTTAACAAATAAAACTGTACAGATAGCCGCATATGCAGATGACATTAACATCATGTCAAGACGGATCACGGCAGCTAAAGAAATATTTATAGAGCTTAAAAACAAAGCCAAGGAAGTTGGGCTAGCCATAAATATGGATAAAACAAAAATGCTTATCCAAACAAGAAGGGACCAGGTTCATAACATCGAGATAGAGGAGGACACAATTGAGGTGGTGGACAATTTCACGTATCTCGGAGTGAATCTAGCAAAGACTGGATCAGAGGAGCCGGAGATCCAAAGACGGATCACCATGGCTAACAAGGCGTACTTCGCATTGCTGCCATCATTTAGGTCTGGGGATGTGCACAGGGAAACAAAAATGAAAATATATAGGACTGTCATCAGACCGGTGCTATGCTACGGGTGTGAGGCATGGGCAGTCACACAGAAAACAGTCGACAGAGTAGACACCTTTGAAAGGAAAATCCTCAGACGCATTATAGGCCCAATACAAGAAAATGGCTCATGGAGACTGAGATACAACAACGAACTGTATCAAATATATAAAGAGATACCAGTCTCAAAATTTATAAGAATTCAAAGATTACGTTGGGCCGGACATGTTATGAGAATGGAGGGTGGCAGGAACCCTAAGAGGGCTTTGCTGGGTACATGGGAGGGAACGAGACCTAGAGGTACACCGAGGAAGAGGTGGGAAGATGGCGTTGCAGAGGATGCGAGAGACATGGGGATAAGAAACTGGAGGAGAGTTGCAGTGGATAGAGTGGATTGGAGGCGGAGATTGGTGGAGGCCAGGGCCCGACTTGGGCTGCAGCGCCATAGGAGAGAGAGGTACTCATGTAATAACTCTAGCTATTAGTATAAGATAGAAATCTTCATTTGAAGATATTTTGGTAAAATTAGACTAAAAAAGACGTTAAAACATAACAATGACTTAAGTTAATAACCAATGAAAATTAACATAATTTATTAGGTAACCATAGCAACCAGAAATTTATTGCCAAAAAACCGTTAATTTTCATTTACTGTATTATTGACCGACGCCGAGAGTGGATCGAGTAGCTCTCGCACTAAAATTTTATTACTAAACTGAATTTTAAATCAATTTACCTTAAAAGGAGATAATAACAACATTCCAGGGAATCCTGAACAAAATTTTGTTTAATAAAAAATTATCCACAAACCATAATTATCTGAAGAAGACGGGAAGACGCAGTGAAGAAGAGAGATGACGACGGACACCGAATGAAGATCATCGGGACATCGATTAATAGAAGAAGACGGACGATAACCTAAGGAGTGCGAGGCCGGAGTCAGCGAGGAAAACCATCGAGACGAGGGAAATAAACTTCTGGAGAATATAAGAAGACAACATCTCAGGAGTTATCCGGAAGAAGAAGACGACATCAGGATCTTCAGCAGGAAAATCGATGAGTATAAACATAATCCCATTATCGAATTCACAATTTTTTGGTCAGAATTAACAAATAACTATTTCACTTCACTGATCACTATTCCGATTTAGAACTAAATGCTTTGTTAAAATCACTATTTAAACTTTAATCGATTAGCAATTATTAAAGCAAAATATAATAAATAATTGACAAACCTTTTGATAAATAAATTTGACAAACGAAAACTAACCCAAAATTTCTTTACAAGTTTTCATTGGTAATTACTTACTTGAATATAATGAGATATTAATTTGTTTATATAACTAGTATTAAGGATTGTTATAAATTTGTGTGTGTTAGCCGTAAGTATATATTTCTGTAGCCGAAAGGACTTTTTAACACCCCTGAGAAAAACCATATTTACTGTAAACTAACATGGCTGACGAATTGTATACAAACACGAGAGCTGAGCAAGTACCAACCGAACAAGTGTAATAGCCGGTGCAGAAAACAAATTTGATGTATCATAAAGTAACTGAAATCTTCTAAAATGTTAATAAATGTTCTCAATCTGCAATTCTGTATGTTTGATTCAATTAATTTACAATAACAACTAAGAATTTATTGAAGTGAAAGCGTCAAAACAAAACGCTAGCCGAGTCAACACTGCAGAAAGCCGTGCGCCAATCAGGTGGCGAGGCGGCAACATTTGAATGCAACAGAGCGAAATACGGTTTACCCGTAAATGATAAGAGAAGTTACAGTTTGACATATTACACACTAGTAACCCTAAATACAGATTTTTACAAACCCACATAAACATTCTGTTACAATATTTAAGAGTATTTTAAAACAAATTTGAGCATTCTATCATGTTTGAGACTCTAGATATTGTAGTTTTTGTAAAACAAAACACCCGTTTCTTAAATTTCTAAAAAATTATATTTAAATATCTTTAGTTTTTTGAGGGATTGAAATTGGTTAACAAGAGCATTTTTCGCTGCTTTTAGGTATAACACACAAACTTCCTGCAAAATTTCATGATGATATCTTGAATAGTTTTCAAGAAAAATATTTTTAAAGTTGTGAGTGCACATTAAAGGAGCGATTTCCGAGGCTTCAGATAGTGCCAAATTAAAAAAACTAAAACTTTTTGCAGGTGTTATCAGGATAGTAATAGAATCAATTGTGTCAAGTTTCATCAAAATCTGAGGAGGTGGATGTCATGACCTGGCTGACTTGACATGGAATGACGCAGTTGTGATTTATTCTAGTGGGGTTCGAAGTGTTGTTGTGAAGTGTTATGTGTTTTTATAATTGTGTGGGACAATTGTGTTTTATATTAGTTGACATTTTTATTGTGTGTGAACAATTTTTATTTGATTTGTTGTAAGAGACTACCTTGTTGATTACAAACTGTTTAATTGCGATAATTACAGCTGGTGATTAGTGTCTTAATTGATGTCTTGTATTTTGTTTTCTACTGTACCATATGGCGATCACTAGACCATCGTAACAGTATATATATTAAGTAATAATGTGTTGACATAATCAAAATTATTTGTCATTAGAATATATAGGTTATGCTGTTCACATAGGTTAAGTATATACTCATGTGTCCACTCATTATCCACAACAGATGTATAACTTATGTATATTAATGCATACTATTTATAGAGACACTATTTATAAATATACTTGAATGGTCTGTATCAATGTACAAATATATTTATAGTTAACATAGTTTATTCTGCAATGTTCTGGGCTATAGTAGTAAATTACCCATGTTTGTGAATGTCATAATTACCAATTATGACCTACATAACACATGCCATAATTAACATAAGACCATGACAACACAACATGACATTATGGATTATGTCATAATTACATGAGACCTGTAAGAGAGAGTGTGGGCCAGTCTTGATTCTGAGTTCAGTGGATTATGTTATATAATTAGTGGACACGTTTGATACCACATTAGTGGATCAATATTATATTTGTGTTTGTATCCTTTTGTTTGTACAAATTATGGTTGTGTAAATAATCGATATCACAGTTGTGAATAAAAATTGTATTTTCTCTGTTATATTGTTATTTGTGATATTAGTAATAATCAAGGTGTTGAAAGAGATATGAGAGTTTTATTTCAACCGCTGCCTAGAAGACAGCAGAGTATTGATATGCATGTAAAATTTTATAAAAATCAGTTGACTTATTCAAAAGTTATCATGAGACATTCCCTAGTAGATACACAGACAGACAGACAATGCTAAGCAGTCGACTTAAAACTTGAGATTTTGCTTCGCTCATTCAATTATTATAATGTTTACAATAATCTAATATGATAAATAATTTGTTTTTAATTATTGTCAAGACTTCCATTAACCTGTCTCTTTGTTTGTGGTAGATATGTATCCGAATTTAATTTTGCTCCATGCATGTCTGTAAACTGACTTTCAATAACAACTTCTATATATTGTTACGACGGTCTACTTGATCATCGTAGGTACAGTTGAAAACAAAATACAAGACACCAATTAAGTCACTAATCACCAGCTTTAATTAATTTTCACAGTTAAACAGTTCGTACTTAACAACACAGTCTCTTACAACAAATCAAATAAAAAATTGTTCACACACCATAAAATTTCGACTAATATTAAAACACAATTGTATTACAATATACCGCCCGATTATAAAACACAGCACTTCACTGATAACCACTTGAACGCACAGAGTAATATCGCCCGATAATAACTCTCGTACCGCACTGTAGTTTATCGCAACTATAACTGAAAACTAAGGCCGCTGCCGTCTAGTATTTATACAACGTTCACAGACGAAAAGATTCCAAACTACGTGTGAGCGCCAGTGTGTACGACATAATTAATTGCGGCCTTGACACAGTGCGAGCGACCGCGCAAATTCTGGCACAGTCTAGCAAATGCGTCGAGAAGCACGTACGCCACACGCATACCATTCCGGATCCCTCTGGAACGTTCGATAAACACGTAGATTGTTCAGTGATGTCGTAACAATATTGTTTTCTAAAATATTTCTTTTAATTTCTATTAATATTTCTTTTTATTTTCAAAGTAATTTTCATTTTCAGATTTACAAATTTAAAATCTACAATTTATGTGCACTTTATTTTTGTTGTCAACATGTTTGATAGTTGTGAGTCAAGGTATTACAGATAAGACACGTAAACAAACAAACAGAAACAGTTTGAATTACTCAGCAAAGGTGTCACTGTATACAGCATATACAGCACTGTGGAGTTTCTTATATCTAAAAATAGCAGTCATGGTCTCTTTTGAAGATCTGAAATTGGAAAACTAGACCAACATGGCATATAATGTAATCAGGACATTCTTGAGAACTACTTTCCTAAGATTTTAGGATTAGGGTGATTTTATGGCCACGCTTTTGCCTACCATTGTATTGTAATGACTTAAGTTGCTTATTCTAAGTCATAACCCTGGGAAAGTAATTCACAGTGAAAACTGTGTATGTGATACATAAATTCTGACCCTGAGTGCAGATATTATACCTGTATGTGTATAATGAAGATAAACATGAAAAATAAAGGGTCCACACAAATCAAACAAACTGTCAATGACTATGATAATGATGGTGACTTCACAGCTGCTATTGACTGATTCATAAACATTTTCAGAGACAACTGAAAAGGAGCGACAATTAAAGAAAATATAGACTTACTAGAAATGATAGCTGGCTACATCACTTATAGGGTCAAGAAGAAATATCCAGAAAAGCTAGCAAGTACAGAAATATAACCCGAGACATGTCTCCTTCAGGAAAAACTGGCTAGAAACAATATCGAATGGGTCATTAATCAAGCCCTCACAAGAGTGTGCTGACAGTGTGTAATGAAAATTGAATCTTTTTTATGGAGACTTGCAATATTCTGGACTTGAATATAATAATAAATATTCTGGTGTGTTTAATTAAAGAACAGAATTAAAAGCAACCATCCTGATAGCAATCAAATTGTAATTCTGTGTTTTGTAAAAACCAATATATTTATTATAGTAAAAAGTATAAATAAATGTAGAGCTAAAAGAAAACGTTCTGACAGTAAGAGCAGAAGTGAGCTTTGTCTCACGTTAGTAACCTGTTAAAGTTATAACACAACCTACAATCTCACTTAACACAATTAAAACCTGTTATACACTAAAAGATGCTTTGGTGACTGAGCTTTAAGTAAAGGAAAAATAAGTGAATCGTATAAGCATTTTAAACGCCGAAAATCTGTCAAAGATGAGAGCCTAAGATTGGTAGAGATGAATCTACCAAAACATGGTACAAACCACTTCCATGAGAACAAGCACAATTCAACATATGACTCGAAATTAAATATGACTCTGAATGCAGGAGTACATATAAGTACGCCTGCATACAGAAAAGAGCAAAGGAGGGCTTAAAGAGAGGAAGGGGGGGAATGTAGAACAAAACAAAAAAGAAACAGATTGTCTGACACATTCATGTAATGACTAATAAACAAATTCCTATAGTATTAATACAACTACCAATTATAATAAATAGTATTAACTTAATGGACTCATAGTGATAAGATAGGAATGTTTGTTGACGTTTTCTCTGACATTTAGATTAGCCAAGTTTTTTTTTGTGTACACAAAATAAAGTACGGAAACTTCGGGAAAGATTCTACTCATTAAACTGACAGAAAAATGCCCAATAAATATATGCCAAAAATATTTTGTTTTCTCTGTGTGTGTGCGCGCGCGTGCACGCACACATGTTAAATTAATTCCTGCCAAATGATAGGATAAGTAGAGTTGCAATTTGGTACACATAGAACGTGTGCTATTTGTTATAAGTATAAAACAAACCAAAATGCTATCTTAAAAAATTTTCAAAATGGTTGCTGATTAAACTTTTTAATTCTTAATTTTACAAAAACCACTACTTATAATAAAAATGTCTTACTGCATAAAAATTAGCCCTTTTATTTGTAATCTAATACACCTTGTTTATAGAATTTTGATAAAAAAACAGACATTACATTTCTTACATAACAAAACATTTAGCCAATTTTCTTCATAGAACTGCATATCTGCATTTACATTACTTTACCATGATTAGTTGCATGAGTTACTGTTTGAGTACACATCCACCCACTCGCATGCGCACACACATCATGGTCATAGAAAATGTAAGTAAATAATAATTAAATATTTATTTAAATTTATTTCATTTAGTATATATATATATATATATATATATATATATATAAATCTGGAAAAAAATATTAGTTTCTTCAAATCTTTTACAATGCCAGAAAAACGGCCAACATGGTTCTGTGATTTGGTTACAGGAGCTCTTGTTACATGTAATCAATCGAGCTTGGTCCACACAAGTGGACAGTTTTGAACAGAATCTGCAGAGGACTTTTTTTAGCATGGTGGTTTATTTATTAATATTGGTAATTGGTAATATCAGCACTATTAATACACAATAAATGTTGAAAACAGTGATATGGAAATCTTCACGAAAGAGACAAATTGCCTTGTCTGTGGGACATTTCCAATAATGATTATATGAACAAGAAAAGAACAGGTTGTTTCAAAAATTTTCAATAAGAAAGGAAAGTAGGGTAAGTAGCCTAAATTATAATAAATTAACTTTTCATTAACAAGTTGTACCATTACATCTACATTTTTGAAATAATTTTGCTTTTGAATTGTTATAAAAAACTGGATTGCTTAAGAAATAATAAATATTGAAAGAATTGTCTCTGAACCAATAAAACCTGACGGAAACAATAAAAATTACCAAATGTATTATTTTATACTATATTCTCTGCATAGTAGTCTATAATTTATTAAAATGTCAATGAAGCCATCTTTTTTTAGGTTTGACAAAGACAGAACATTCAGTAAAGACAACAGTTCATCAAATTTACGAATGCGCATTCTAAAGTAATTAAAACACTTTCTGCATTTTTCTTTCAATTTACTGTACATAGTGTATAACACACTTTACTTAGTGTAAGGCTTACAGACAATGACCGAAAGGTCCCCAGCATGTATGGCTAGCTGTTTTCTTTTGTTTAATGTATGTAATAATTAAATACGAAAAAACATTTTATGGATAATCCATAATGACCTAAGTAATAACATGCAATATGGTGCCCATTGTGGTCCATGTGATCTTGGCAAATATTAAATAGGGGTCATTCCATAAAAAAAAAAAAAACTTTCTCACCCACCATCTCAGATTTTGATGAAACTTGGCTTATTTGTTCTCACTACAGAGATAAGTAACCACACTAAATTATAACCCTCTGTCTCTCTCCGTTTTCATTGTACAGACTTTCAAAGTTTTGAAATTTTTGTGTTTTTTAACAATTGGATGTAGCGAAACGAGACTTGCTAGCCTTTTGAAAATAATTTGTAACCTTTTTATTTACCATTCAATCCTTGTGAAATTTTGTAGTTACATACTCTAAAGTATAAGGATTATATAAAAATATACACAATATCTTTAAGTAAAACTACTAAGGCTGCCAAAAATATTTTATTTGCATCTTTGTAGTTTTTTTGTAAAAAACATGGTTTAGCATTAAATTGAATATCACAGAAAGGGAAAGTGATAATAACAAAAACTTTTTTTCAAAATAATCCTTAATACATGGGCTATCATATGAAAAAATAAAATTGATGGGGTTTTCATTCCTTTGTTGTTTTTTCTGTTAAATCCAAGTTAAAAAAAAAATTTTTTTTGAGCAATTTTACTAAGCGATAGAAATTTAAAAGAGTCTTAAGTATTTTTTTTTTTAATAAAACTAAAATTTTGAGTGATTATAAAACAAACAGGCCCTATATTAAAATAAATATAAGTTAGAACAATATCAACAACTTCTCAAGTAATTAATCAAAATTCAAAAAATCCCTAATTGCATTTTCTTGAGACTTTTGAATTTCAAGGTATACGCCTAGATTGATATTATTGAAGAATAAATAATTATTAAATATTTTCATCCATAGGAAATATTGTATTTTAACCTAAATAGGCTTGTTCAAGAATTTTTTTTAATGCTGACACAAAAGATCAAATATTTTTTAACATTATATACATTTAATAAAGAAATGGTAACAAAGTCTGGAAAGTTACCAAAATTGCATTCCAATATTTGTTATTTACAGTATGTATTGCATTCCAATATTTGGTATTTACAGTATGTGTTCTGAATTGAACTCATACACTCCTCTTAGAATAAAGAGGAACTCACACTCCTCTTAGGTTCTTCCAGTTAATGTGTGAAGAGGCTCAACAGTTGCAAGCACATGAGGAATTGGCACAGGGGAAATGTCCTCTCGTTTGGGCCAATGAAATGATGGTGATGGTCCTGCATGATGCAAAATTGAAGTCACATCACCTTCTTTATTCACTTCAGTGACGATTCCAAAGTACCACAGATTGTCATATTTACAAGCTGTGTAGCATGAAGGGTTCAAATTTTCTTCTCACACAAGTGATGTCAATTTATTCCTTAAATTATACATAAGGGTGGGTTTCTCATCACTGCTGATCCTCCTTGCTTCCAAGTTCCCTAAACAATCTAATGGCTTAAAGTTATGGAAACTTCTGGTTCCTGGAAGTGTTTGTACATCTTCAAAGGGTTCCGCAAGGTCAGAATGTATCTGATTTACAGAATCGTTAGAAATAAAATGAAAATTAATTTTGGTGATGTTAACTTTACAAAACTCAAACAAATCTGATGGAGATAACATCTGATGTCCAAGAGGTCTTTGTAGACTTTCCTTTCGTGCTAGCCTTTTAACAGTGCTTCCTATACCATCACACTCAGTTTTCCCATGGCTAGTTGCAAAGAACGACCACTGCGCCCTGATCTTAAAATCTTTTCCGTGCAGACAAAGGTTTATACAATTAAATTTATTTTTATATTGGCCTGCACATCCATCACTGAAATACGAGGGTTATTCGGAAAGTAAGGTCCGAATCGCCGTAGCTAATCAAATGATGCGCAAACATTGAAACGCGAATGCGCACTGACTCCCGGCATGCCTTGCGCGTCAAACGATGCCATTTGCATTGGTATTGTTGCAGTGTGCTGTTTACAGTGTCAGTTCAAAATGTTTAAAACAATTGATCAGCCCGCCGACTGTGAAATACGTTCAGTGATTCAGTTTTTGACAGCAAGGAACGTTTCATCAGCGGAAATTCATCGACAGATAAGTGAAGTGTACGGCCCCAATGCGATGAGTGACAGCAAAGTGCGTAAGTGGGTGAGAGCTTTCAAGGACGGACGGGAAAATGTCCATGATGAACCGCAATCAGGCCGATCATCAGTGATCACAGAAGATTTGGTCAATGCCGTGGACGAAAAAATTCGTGAAGACCGGCGATTCACAATTTCAACTTTAGCATTGGAATTTCCGAATGTGGGTAGAACAACTTTGCACAAAATTGTCTCTGAAAATTTGCAATTTCGCAAATTGTGCTCACGTTGGGTTCCCAGGCTGCTTACTGAGGAACACCAAATGAAAAGAATGGCTTGTGCTCTTGATTTTTTGGACCGATATCATAAGGAAGGTGATCAACTTTTAGAGAACATTGTCACAGGGGATGAGACGTGGGTTTCTCACATGACCCCAGAGTCTAAACGTCAGTCAATGGAATGGCGTCACACGACATCACCAGTCAAAGTCAAGGCCAAGCAGACAATCTCAACACGCAAGGTTATGGCAACCATGTTTTGGGATAGACATGGAGTCTTGTTAGTCGAGTTTATGCAGCAAGGGACAACAATAAATGCAGCCGCTTACTGCGCTACCCTGACTAAACTTCGACGTGCAATACAGAATAAGCGACGTGGCCTTCTGACGTCTGGAGTTTTGTTGCTGCATGACAATGCCAGACCCCATTCTGCCATTCAAACCCAAAATCTGATCAGATCTTTTGGATGGGAAGAGATTGACCACCCACCGTACAGTCCAGACTTGGCGCCGAGCGATATTCACTTGTTCCGCTACCTAAAGGCATTTCTCAGCAGCAAGCGCTTCGCCACAGATGACAAGGTGAAAGAAGCAGTTAAAGACTGGTTATCCTCACAGGCGGCAGACTTCTATGACTTCGACATACAAAAGCTTGTAGAACGTTATGACAAATGTTTAAACAAAAATGGAAACTATGTAGAAAAATAGAGAAAGATGTAAGGAATTAAATAAAAAAAGTTTTTTGAAAAAATCTGTGATGGTTTATTTTTTATAAGAAATCGGACCTTACTTTCCGAATAACCCTCGTAGTGGATTTTTGTAACATGTGAATACTTTTCTTTAATGAATTCTGTTACAATTTCTTGAATTTTGTAGATCATACAAACATCATGTTTTATGTCGTCAGATATGACACAAAGAGACAAAACCAATCTTTCACCTTCAATACTTTTAAGGTTAATTATAATAGGATGTACAGTGCAAGAGTCAGATGTCCAGTGGTATCCTTGGGCTTCGTCCTGGATAGTAAGAGTAATTTTCACTACAATCCATTGATATTAGTGGTGATGCCAAGAATGGCTTCCGGGGGGGGGGGGTCTGGGGTCCTCCCCCGGAAGATTTTTGAAAATTTATTGCTTAAAAACGTGTTTTAATGCTATCTGGAGGCCATAAAAAACATTTTGAAAAGCGAGGTTTTTTGAATGCCTTCAAATAAATTTTTACTTTTTTAAGGGACTCAACTCTTTGCACTTACCGGACCGATCAAAAGTTGGCAACACACACATGTTTAACAAAGTAGCTTTAGAAATATCAATTTAGACGAATTTTGTCTTTTAATGAATGATCCAGTTAGCCTATCTGGTTAATCTGTATAACAAAACGGAAACAACTTTGATTTTTAGAATATTTATTTATATCCAATGTACAATATTAGTGAAAAAAAAAACACAGAATTGAAAAATTGATTAATTTGTACTGTAGACAAATAAAGCTGCAACAGGTTCAAGTTTAGTATTTAATAGTTAGTAGTGTCCAGAACAAAATATAAAAGTAAGGAAATATTTTACATTACATTACAGGGTCATCCGATGGTCGAATGCAACACTGTTTTTGAAGTTGTCAATTACATCACATGTTCTTGTGTTAGCAGCCAGTTCTTGTTCCACAAACGGAATCATCAAGTTTTCACGGAAATTATGCAGTTTTACGTAAAAACATACTCTGCACGTAAAAAAAAAAAAAACAACAAAATTCTCAATCTAGTGGTGGTGCCACGGCACCGGTGGCACCTTCGCTGGACACGCCTATGGATATTGTGTCAACGTTTGTATCAGATGATTCTTTAAGTGTCTTGAAATATTTTGGTTAAGACTTTCCAATGTAAGAGTGTGGACAAGATTTTCCAAGTTAGATGAAAGGTCATCAATAAATTAATCAAATTTTGCAGAACATGTAATCATTTGTGTTCTGTCAGTTGAAATCCATTGATTAAATTCAATGGTGTTGTCTTCATCACAGTCTTCAAATTTTGTTTGTAAAAAGCCTGTTAGTTTTTCTTTGGGTGGGCAGTTGTTACAATGCCTTAGCATGCACGCACAGTTTGGGTTTTCACATACTAGCATTTTTGTGAGATCTTTATAGCTCTCTCAAATTGTGCAGCATAAATTAATAAAATTACGTTATGATGAATGGCGCATACACATACTGAGTGGGTACCATTGGCACCTGCTTGGGGTGGAGAGAACAGAATTTAGAAAAACCGACTTTAATTTCAGGATACTCCCATTTAAAATTTGACTAAACTTCGTGTAGGTTGCCTAAAATCAACCGTTTCCTTTCATATCGTTTTTTCCCTATGCTGACAACATCTTTCATACCTGGCAAAACTCTGGACTCTTCATCACTTTGAAAAAAATTTATTCATATATGTTGGATAAAAAAAACAACACACATACACAGGCTTATAGGAAGTAATACTGTAAGTAGAACGCACCACTGTTTCATCAAGAAGCACCAGAAACAGACTGACCAAATGAGCAAAGATAGCTAGCTACTGTAGAGCTGCCTGTTGCTACTTGCTCAGCAGGCTCTGACACAGGCTACTATGAATAGAAAAATACTTACTAATAATTTTTAATTTCTTATTTAACTTTTATATATACACAGCTTACATCATTATTAATACATATTTGTCATATTACACCCCATATTAATTTAATTTATTTAGGCCTATATTAATTTTATTTATATCTTTAAATATATTAATTAACATTACAATAATCAGAAATTTTAATTATATTTTTAAAAAACTATT
Source organism: Magicicada septendecula (assembly GCA_034769895.1). Taxonomy (NCBI): domain Eukaryota; kingdom Metazoa; phylum Arthropoda; class Insecta; order Hemiptera; family Cicadidae; genus Magicicada; species Magicicada septendecula. The sequence goes on along the minus strand of CM068375.1, from coordinate 147,333,288 downwards.
TTTAAAAACCTTTAACAATAATACTTTAGTAAAACAACTCGATAAAAACTTGCCTGAAATTCGTACATTTAACAGAAAAAAAAACAACAACAAAGGAATGAAAACCCCATCAATTTTATTTTTTCATATGATATCCCTTGTACTGAGGATTATTTTGAAAACAAAAAAGTTTTTGTGATTATCACTTTCCCTTTCTGTGATATTCAATTTAATGCTAAACCATGTTTTTTACAACAAAAACTACAAAGATGCAAATAAAACATTTTTGGCAGCCATAGTAGTTTTACTTAAAGATATTGTGTATATTTTTATAGAATCCTTATACTTTAGAGTATATAACTACAAAATTTCACAAAGATTAAATGGTAAATAAAAAAATTACACATTATTTTCAAAAGGTTTGCAAGTCTCATTTCGTGACATCCGATTGTTAAAAACACCAAAATTTCAAAACGTTGAAAGCCTATACAATGAAAACGGATAGAGATAGAGGGTTAAATTTTGGTGTGGTTACTTATCTCTGTAGTGAGAACAAATAAGCCAAGATTCATCAAAATCTGAGATGGTGGGTGAGATGGACTGGTTGAACTGACATGGAATGACCCACAGTAAAAAACAATAGGTTCTACTCCACAGAAATTCTATGTGCATGAACCGAGCTTCAGTTAATAAGTTCATTACTGACTGGAGTTCTCTACAGTCATTTTGCAATTAAACTGTTTGTGGGATTGGTATATTGTCCGTCATATGCTTATGGACATCTGTTGCGGACCCCCATTTGGTCTATATATAATTTGTTTCTCTACGATGGGTCTAGACGAAAATTAACACAGTATGTTTTGGTTTTCATAAATGACCCTGTATATGTTAAGATTCAACTGAGGAAAAACTATTGTCACCAATACACACACTTTATTATTTGTATACATACATTTGTATAAATGGTTTGCAATACCTTACATGAAATGACTCATTACCAGCAATAAACAACTGACCTTGTGCACAATGTATATTTAGTGATCACAGGCATAGCCAACAAAACTGTCTTCAGTAACATACTTAGCAATTAAAAAACTCTTAGTCTGACTTAACTCATCTTAAGTACTGTAGGAGCATAAAACATTTTGTGAATACTGTAACATGACCTACGGTAGCACAAGGTTTACAAGTTTCAATGAGTGAAGAAAAGCTGTATAATAAAAAAAAATTAATAAATAGAAATGATAGAACAACACCACTAACTGAGTTTGACGTAGACAAAGACAGTGACGATGACAAGACCCAATAGATTGGAAAAGGTGATCCAGAAAAAATAATTAACATCATGATAAAAAATACCCCATTGTCAACAAGAATTATTATATATAAAAGTACAAAGTTAAGTAGGGAAATAAATAGTATGTAAACAGTAGAAAATGTAAAAGGAATATTAAATATAAGAACAAGTATAATGACGATTTAAAGAAATAGTGTTAATAAATACACTATCTAAAGACACAATATTATAAAATAAACTAAAAGAGTGATAATTAAGTAGGAAAGTGGTAATAATTAATGAACCTTGATAGGACCCTCAGATAATAAATACATGAGATACAAATACAATGTTATAAAGTGAACTAAAAGAGTGATAATTAAGTAGGAAAGATGATAATAACTAATAAACCATGATAGGACCCAGTGTTAATCAATGAACTACATAAAAACACTATGTAATAAAGTGAAGTAGAATCGTGAATAAAGAAAGAACAGTGATAATAGCCAATAAGCAATAACAGCACCCAAATATAATGAATAAACTATATAAATTATAAGGGATAGTTAAGTGTAGAAACTGGCATAGTTTTTATAAAATAAGAAAACGTTTATACTTAATATAACAGTGTTTGTTAGAAGTAAAATACTGATAACTGTTTTTCAGTATTTTAAGGAAGTATTCTATTATATTATAAGGATGGTAAGGAGTTCATTGTTTTATTTTAATTAGTTATGTTTATAGATTTATACTAACAACTATTAAAAATAATAGTAAAAGCCTAATCTGTTATGCTGAAAATAGGCAAAGGGAGTTAGACACTGTACTCTATAAGTGTAGTTATTAGGGAATACTGGTACACACCTACTGTTCATTTTTATTATATTTTGTTTTGGTTTTAATTAACCAAATGTTATTATGTTTAGTATTACAGTTAACAGAACCAGTTAAAATATATGTAAAACATTAGATACTGGCATTGGCCTAAAATGTTTGTTAAGGAATTATGTTATGTTATATGATGATTATAGGTAATCAAATGTTGTAATTTAGTTCATGGTATTTAGTAATTATGTTTAGAAGCACTTAAAATTAACAAAATTGACATGAACAGTTGTAATGAGTATAGGTGAGGTGAATTATGAACTCTACGCAGTTAGGACTATATCTGGTAACCAGAAAATTGTAAAATTTAAGACAAAACAATAACAATTAATGAAATAAGGCATATAATCCTGTTAGGTTTAATAATAAGAGTGTAGGAAACAAAAATGGATATAAAATAATTAGTTTAAAGTTAATTTACAAAAGAAAACCAAATGGTAAATGTATGAATCTGTTGTGATTTGGAAAAAGGTAGTCTTGTGAGATATCAAATCAATGTGTAACCAAAAAGCAAACTAATGGTGTTATTATATTTAGTATTACAGCTAGTATAAAGGAATTATGACAATTTAAAGATTTTTAGTAATTTTGTATAGAAAAATATTAGCCATATATAACAATATTGTAAATTATCAACCAATGAGAATTAGTGTTTGGAACCTAGCAACCAGAGTAACTAGTAAATAAATTCCATTATTCCATTATTGGCTCTTGATGAGTGCAGATGTAAAAAACCGCAATGTTTAGAGAAAAGAATAAAAATTTAATATATAAAAAATAATGATGAAATACTCAACTAAACTATAGAACTTGTACTAACACTCACATGAACTAAAAATCACAAGAAGAAATTAAATAATCCATGGTGAATTGCTGAGGAATCCCAATTGACTAACTACGAACTATTGGAAGGAAGAAAATACATAAAACCTATAAATGAGTGATGGAATCTTCAACACCAATGATGAATGATGAAAAAATTAATACCAAAATTAAATACCTAAGAAAACAGGAGAACGGAATTAACGAAAAAAAGGAAAATCAGCAGTACAGTAGAAGCCCGATATAGTGCGGTCCGATATACCACGGATTCAGATATAACGCGGTGAAGAGTATGTCGCCCGTTATTAGCGAAAATTCTTACTTGTAGAGAGTGAGTAAATTATGAATTGTTTATCGTGACTTCCGTAGCCACAACATTGGAGTGCGTTGCGTTTATTGTAAACAAAGGCTTGTTGTTGGAAACGGCGTTGTAAACAACAGCCAGAATTGCCAGTTCAAGTGTACCTGTAGACATAAACAATTGCCCGAGCTATTTACAGTCTCTACGTTTCTAAGAATTCATGCCAAGGCAAGCAGCCACCTAAATCCCTTCTCTCCCTCATATTACAGTACAGTATAAGATCATACTCTGATATTATCTTATCAAAGTGTATAGTCTTTGTCATAAATTCGCATAGTGTAGAGTTTTGTGATGTCGCAGAAAAGAAAAGCATATTCTGTGAGTGATAAACTCAAAATAATTGATCGTGTGAAGAACGGAGAGTCAAAGGCAAGTTTATCACGTGAGTGTGGCATCCCAGAAGGAAAAATTAGAGGGTGGATGAAGGAAGAAGATAAACTTAAAAGTTTTGTGAACACAATTGAAAGTGAAGTGGGGTTGCAAAGAAAAAAGACTAAAGTAGGTAAGGATAGTGAACTAGATGAGTGTCTGTACAGGTGGTTTTTAATAAAACGAAGTGAAGGTGTACCACTGTCAGGACCAGTTATTAGAGCTCAAGCTGTGAAATTCCATAGTGATTTACATGGCAACAGTGACTTTAATGCATCTGATGGGTGGTTTTCGCGATGGAAATCTCGTCATGGTATAAGCCAGATAAGCATTGAAGGGGAAGCACGATCATGTGACAGTGAAGCTGCAGCACTTTTTCCTCAGGCATTAAACAAAGTAATGATCGATAACGATTTAAATGACCATCAAGTGTATAACTGTGATGAAACTGCTTTGTATTTTCGAATGCTTCCTACCAGAACTCTGAATGTGAATAATTCAATAAATAAATCTGGATTAAAAATAAATAAGGATAGAGTTACCCTCCTGTTTGCCACAAATAAATCAGGCAGCCACAAAGTTAAACATCTCTGTATAGGGAAAAGCCGAAATCCTAGATGCTTTCAACATGTTAACATGACGGCATTACCCATCACATATCGTAATACAAAAAATGCTTGGATGACAAGTGATCTTTTCGGTAAATGGTTCCATGAAGAATTTGTTCCATCTGTGAGAAGCCACCTGCGGTCACTCAACCTCGAAGAAAAAGCTGTACTGACCCTTGACCACTGTCCAGCACATCCACCTGCTGATATGCTACAGTCAAGAGAGGGAAAATCGGAGTCATGTTCTTGCCGAAAAACACTACAGCCATTAGATCAAGGCATCATAAAAGTATTTAAAGCGCATTACCGCCGTGAACTTCTGAGTGCTATAGTGAATTCTGATGAGGAAATGGAAATTTACCTTAAGTCAATAAACCTGAAAACAGTTGCGTATTCAATAGGTCTTGCATGGGAAAGTATTAGTACAGCTACGATTCAGAATTGCTGGAAGAAATGTTCCTTTGAACAAAACATCGCCGATGGAAATTGCTCTGTTGCCGGATTCACTAATAGTGATGTACAGTCTGCGAGTAGTGCTCTGCATTGCAACTTCACTCTAGATGACTTGAATGACTGGGCAGAAGTTGACAACGGTGAGCCTGTTACAGAATGTATAGGAGATAAAGATATCATCGATGCAGTCCGAAATGCAAATTGCGAAGAAAAAGAAGACGATGACGATGATGGAAATGAAAATGGGGTGGAAGTGAAAGAAGTTATTCCAAATGTTAGTGAAGTGATAATACACATAAACAAAGTAATTTCGTGGATGGAGAGGCAAAGTGAATCTAATAATGTTCATCTGCTGCACCTCGCGTTTATAAAACAATACGCGGAAAAGAAATGCTGTGCATTATCCCGTCAAACAACAATTACGGACTTTTTTAAGACTAACAATTAGGCTACAGTAGGTCGAGTGAGCAATGTATAAATAGTGTATTTTATATTCCATTGGATTAAAATAGATTAAAATACGTATTGGATTAAAATACAGTTTTCTTATTTTTTATTTCTACATTTGGTGACGTAATTTACGTACAGTATATAGTAGTGCATTATGCTGTAGCCTTTTTCCCGGTCCTCCCTCCCCATCATTTGTCACTGTACAGGTCACCTTCCGATATACCGCGGTTACGCCTATAACGCGGGGGAAAGTATGTCACCCGACAACCGCGCTATATCGGGCTTCTACTGTACCTGTAAGGAATACCATCCGGAAAAAAAAAAACATGTTCAACACAAATTATCACTCACAGAACAGACACTTGAACTTTCTTTGATTAAATGAACACTTAAATTTGAAGAATAATCTTCTAATATTGATTTCTTAAGTGAATATATTTTAACCGTAAAAATTTAATAAACTCAGTTAACCTCCAAACACTATTTCCAGTAGCTATAGGTTACAACTGTAATAAGTGTATCAATTTGTATGTTATTTATATAGTATTTGTAAAATTTTGTACTTTTATTAGTCCATTTGACAATATTTTCTGTAGTCCCAAGAACTTCGACCTGAGATTATAATTAAACGAAAATATCAACATCAGTACACGAGTCTTTATACAGCGGCTGGATAGAATAGCCAACCGCTAATAATTAAACATGCCGGCGCAACATTGAACTACATAATTTGGAAGAAATTGTAATAAGATAATCATCCTAATAACTGTTAACAAAACCATAATTGAAGCATTGAACTGTATGTTTCATTTTATTTAAATCTTTCTTAAAAATTTAGTATTCATTTATCATTCAATAAACCTTGCACTTTTGGTTTACCAAGAAGAGTTGGCAACCCCTAGTTTGAGGCAGAAAATACGAACGTCTGGACAGGTGAGTAGACACTATATAGTTATAATTATTACCACGAGTCTGATAATACGTTATAATATACACATCTTTTGTGTTGAGCACCAACAAGATTAAAGAAGGGAGTGACAAAAGCAGAAGCAAGTGTTCTAACCAAGCTAGGGTAAAACAGTCAAAGTTTGCTATCTCAAAATTCTCACTAACTAAAATTACTTTTTTTTAAACAGAAAAACTGCTGTATTTATACAAAAAATTATAGCTCTTAGTTACTGTATTATAAAATATAAAATTCTCAGGTCTATTAATAATTAAACAAAAATGGTAAATAATGACTACTATGAACAAATCACATATAAATTTATAGATGCAGATTGATTTTGCAAATGTGAAACTCGTACATTAAAAGACAATGTTAGCAGAAACATGGAATAAAACTGACAGATTCTTTCTTCTGCATAGAAGTTGTTAATGAAATCAAGCAAAGCAAAGAATTAAATTCAATTAAAACAAAAATGCAAGAGTGGATAAACATAAAAGACAACTGTACCTTTATCTGCCATGTGACTTTACTGACTCTAGTCCAAACATATTTTGGAACATATATATTCCATTGTAATGGTACATGGTCCTAGGGAACAATAAATTTAAAATCCCATGCCAATAAAAAGCAACGAAGGCAGAGGCACAAGTGTGTGAGCGTGTATGTATGCAAAAAAAAAATAATAATTAAGAAAATATTAATAAATGGTGTAAAAAGATGGCAATAAATATACTGAGATGTGTAATAATAAAATTGATAAGTTCAAATGAAAGTGGGGATAAATCAGTATCACAACTGGTACCTACATTGACATAGTCAGGACAGTGTATCAGCGAAAATTGTGAAAATGGGGCTGTACTTTGATAATAGGTGGAATAAAACCTTTAGTGAAGCCAACAAGATCAAGTATGGTACCAGAATAATTTCTCATCTACTTTTAGCCATGTGGTCATGCGGCTGGCAACACTTTTTGTTATGGCACGAGATTGCAGGCGTTTCTATGTAGTAAAAGAAAATGAAGTTCTTGGAACTATTTAAACATGTGTTGGAAACAAAATTTAAGTGATCGAAACAAAATTGTAAGACGGGGAACCGTTGGAAGGTTCAAAATATTGAAGAGTTTGTATGGGGACAATGAACTGAGCACATGGCATCAGTTAAAGCATCATGAGTGCAAGATGGATTGGTTGGTGAATGGTTTTGGAGTTCAAAGTAAAAAGTAATTAAAAAAAAGATTGCAATAACGTGCTAGAAATGTGAAATTCGAGGGAAATATACTTCAACATTGGAAGATTGTAATGAAAGGTGATGTCATCTTGGAGGAATGCCAGCAGTAGAGACACCAGACACCATCACCACAAGTAAATAAGTTTAGCAAAAAGAAACTCCAAAAGCAGGTATGGTGGACATAAATCAGAACAAAAAACTATCATCTCAAAACGTATATTTGATAAAGATAAAAAAACGAGAGAGAGAGAGAGAGAGAGAGAGAGAGAGAGAGAGAGAGAGAGAGAGAGAGATTATGCCCATAAGTGCTGGTAACTGATCTGAGGACTTTGGGCCCAAAATGAAAGTTGTATGCAATGCGTAACTATTTTAGTCTTTGTAAGAAAGTGTTCATTAATTAATGGACAAAGGAAAGTGTTCATTTTGAAGGAACAAAATGTTTTATAGCCATTTTTTAGTGACTGTTTGTATTTAGAGAAAGCAATCACAGAAAAAGATTGTGTATTAACAACACACTTCATATTCTGTATATACGAGGCGTGTCCGGAAAGTAAAGATACAAAGGTCGTAATTGGTCTAAAAATATTTATTTACAAATCATTAACTGACAGTTACGTAAATACATATATCTTTATTTCCCTACATAATTACCGTCATTATCCAAGCACCTATTAAGTCTGGGAACCAGCTTTTGTATCCCCGTGTCATAGAAGTCTGCCGCCAACCATTTGAACTATGTCATGACCTCTTCTTTTACCTCGTCATCGTTATCGAACTTTTTTCTGGCCAGATATTGTTTCAGGTGAAGGAACAAGTGAAAATCACTGGGCGCGAGGTCCGGGCTATGCGGCGGGTGATCCAAAACATCCCATTTCCAACTGCCGAGCAGCGCAGAGGTCACGCGTGCAGTATGCGTGCAGTTGGAAATGCGATGTTTTGGATCACCCGCCGCATAGCCCGGACCTCGCGCCCAGTGATTTTCACTTGTTCCTTCACCTGAAACAATATCTGGCCGGAAAAAAGTTCGATAACGATGACGAGGTAAAAGAAGAGGTCATGACATAGTTCAAATGGTTGGTGGCAGACTTCTATGACACGGGGATACAAAAGCTGGTTCCCAGACTTAATAGGTGCTTGGATAATGACGGTAAGTATGTAGGGCAATAAAGATATATGTATTTACGTAACTGTCAGTTAATGATTTGTAAATAAATATTTTTAGACCAATTACGACCTTTGTATCTTTACTTTCCGGACACACCTCGTACATTGGTAGTAACTTTAATATGTTTTGGTTCCAAAAGTTTCTGTATTTGTTAGGTTTGACAGAGAAATGTAGATTCACTTTCTCTTAGTAGCTGTAGAAACTGGGTAAAAAATTATTATTATTATTGGAATCAAATTAAAATGTTTTGTATGTTGTCATTTGAGAATACAGAATCAATATAAGGATAGCTGAAGCATTTTTATTTGTCACCCGACCCTGACCTAACCTGTGTTCTTGGATCCGCCTAAACAGACTTGGGCCTCCCTGTCTTCTGGTAAGTAGTTTGTTAGCATTTCCATTGTCTGTTGGGAATGTGACACAGTTCCCACACACTGTCTATCAAGTGTGGTTGGCGACCCTGGGTGTTTCCTCTTCCTTTTTTTGTACCGCTACACCATCTTCATCTTCAGTAAAACACTCTCATAGGGTCCCACCAATGTTGGAACATATTAGAAACCAAATTAACAATTTGTCAATACCTTAAAATGTTTTATATTATGCTTTATTATGTGCTTACACATCACTTCTCACATCCTGGTTGCATAATGGGCAGCCCGCACAACAGTCACATCAACTCACCTACTGCTTGTTCTCATATATGACTGTCTCAGTAATCATTAACTCGTGTTTATAGTTACGTCGTACACAGTAAGTTTGATTAAAAGTTTAACTAACTGTTAAACAGCCTACGTTGCATTCACTGGTACTTTTTAAGACTGTATGCTTCTAGTTTTTTAAGAGCTTTCATGCATCTGTCTTTAGGTAACGCATCTTATATATACGTAATGCGTAAAAAACAAATGGATTTAGTTTGTCTAAACTGTGTTGACGAAAATGTTCCCTAAAGCATTCTTTTAAAAATAGTCTCCCTGATTTGCCCAGTTAAAAATTATTATAATTATCACAAATGTTTTCAAATGTTTTTTTAGAGTTTTACATTTTTTCAAGTAGTTTGGATTGTTGTGTGTACTGGTGGCAGGTAATTCATGACATGCATGGAATTGTTGGCAGTAATAGGGACTACGTCAGTTAAAGCCATTGTGCATTATATTACGGATGTTACTAAGCTCATACTCCCTGTTGCAGCTTTTACATGTAAGATCTCATTGGCAATCTACCCAATGGATAGATTGTAACTCCTAGTAACCCTCCTTATCTACGTCACTGACGTATGGTACAATGAAACTGTTATTGCAATCTTTTACCGAATGCTGTTTCTGTTTTAATTATTGTACTAAGTTTTATGAATTACTATGTAAAGATAATAAATATTATTATTTGTTTGGACTGTCACTAATATCAAATTTATCATACACATTAGATATTACCATAAAGCTCAGATTTCAAAAATGTATTGACCGGGCAACAGAAAATTACAATCATATCAAATTCTACTTCTGCTAGAAATTAGAGAGGTATCAAAAAGGTGTTCAATTAACCAAAGTAAATAAAAATGTCTGATATTTTAAATAAGGAGTAATACACTAAAGAGTACACACAGTAGGTTTGTAATATTTATTAACAAACAAAAATAAAACTGAAAATGTTCTTCAAACGATGTTCTATAATCTATTAGATGGATTTAAATTTTAGTGATTATTTTGTGGCCTGGTTGATTTTTCAGCTGTATACTAGCATAAATGAGTGTATAATAAATTATAGTTTTTACACAATACTGTATATATAATCCAATGCAATTCCGTATATTATTTTAGACAAAGCTTTGTACATGATAAGAGTATATGCTATATTTGCAATAACAGTATTTCATTTTTATCTTAACACGCACATTTCTTTAGTGTTAATACTACAGCAAATTAATTTTACTAAAGACAGCTCTAGAGGTTAGCACTGATGTGTTCATTCTGATAATCTGAAAAACATGCCAACATAAAACCGTCAAAATGTTTTTTGTTTCTATTAGTGGAACTGGATTATTCTACATTATTTGTTTGCTAATCATGCAAAATATTTTTTTTTTACCTTGTCTATGATAACACCTGTGCTATAGAATGGAGCAGGTGTAAACTGTACACAGTTTTTTCCACCAAGCATGTACTCAGCCCATTGCACAGTAAGGTTGTACTGTTTTGGTGTAATGGCCAAAAGCACTGAAGGCTTTCCAGTAAAGTCCCAGATATGATGCAATACGTCATCTTCACCTTCTGCTTCAATATGAAGAAAGATTATGGTGCTATTGTCACATGAGTCACAGTGAGGATTCAACGAGGCAGACAACTGAAAAAAAAACAATAGCATTTAATTATGAATCATTTTCAGTAAAACAGAAGTTATTTAAACGTACATGATCATACAAAATACATTATTTATTATTTGGTAGAATAAAATTAATACATTTTATTTTTTACAGCTGAGAGGGAAGTTCTTTGTATGTATGATTCCTACTGTTAGACCAGAAACACTATGCTGAGGTGACGATAACTCGTTACCACAGACAATGGACATTTTGCTAAACCTTAAAACATAAAAATATTCTTCTTCTTCTTCATTCCAGGATTAGGCAACATCACCTGTTCTGGGCTCTATTTTCAAGCCATCTTTTTGTGGTCTTCCTACATCTCTTTTCCCTTTAGGTGCATATTGTAAAACTTGTTGAGGTATTTGTTTTCACCCCATTCTACCTATATGTTAGTCCATCTCCGCTTACATTCCTCTATTCTTGCATTTACAGAGAATATACCCAATTCATGTCTTATCACATCGTTTCTAATTCTATCGTTTCATGTACATCCCTTTATGTACCTCGAGAAATTCATCTCTCCAGCTTGTATATGACTTGTATCTTTTTCAGACAATACCCATGTATCAGAGTCGTATAAGAGTGGGGACTGCCATAACTTTATAGAACTTCATTTGAGTTTCCTTTCTTGTTTTTCTCCCTAAATTTCATTTAATAGTGCCAAAAACTGGCTGAAATCTGTTTATCTTTCTCTTGATTCCTCATCAAATTGATATGTAATATCACATCCTGGGTATTGAAAGTAGGATAGTTCCTCCAGCACTTTATCATTGATTGTAATTTTTGATCTTATGGGACATTTGCCTTTGAAAGCCATTACTTTTGTTTTATTAATAGATATTTTCAGATTATACTGAGCAATGTGATGACTCAGTTTGCGAATGGCTCTATGTAAATTATCTTCTGTTTCTTGCATAATGAGCTGGTCACCTGCATACAATAAAGTATTCAAAATAGTCTCACTATTTATCTTAATCCCAATATGAAATTCTGTCCTCCACTTTCTCACCAAGTCGTCTACATATAGATTAAAAAGGGTAGGGAATAAATCACATTCCTGTCAGACACCTTGATTCGTCACATTTTCTCCTGTCAGATGTGACCCTGATCCTATAACAATACTAGTGTTCAAGTATAAGCTCCTAATTGCATCAATGAGGTATCTCGGAATACCTCTAGCTTATAGAATTCTCCATAATAGGGGTCTTTGATCTCTATCAAAGGTTTTTTCGTAATCTATAAAAGCTATCTGTGTTTATAAACTAAATTCCCAACTCTATCAATAATTTCCTTCAGTATAAATACATCGTTAATGAATGAACGACCTTTTCTGAAGCCCAATTGTTCTTCTAATAATATGTTACTGGAAATAGTTTGCAGCCGTTGATTACAGAGTCTACTATATATTTTGTAACCCGCATTGAGGAGACTTATGCCTCTATAATTAGATACATCATTACTGTTTCCTTTTTTGAAAAATGATATAACCTTTGCAGTGTTCCATTCGTCTGCCACAGTACATTTCAGCCAGCACTTTCTGTGCTACAGTACATTTCTGGCAACAGTACTTTCTATGTTTATTACGTGTAGAGAACAGAACTTCAGCATGATCCCTCCATATTTTATTAATTCTGCATTCACTCCGTCTGGTGTTGTTGCTTCCCTGTATTTTGTTCTTTTTAGGGCTTCTTCAAGTTCTTCAATCTCAATTAAATCTACAGTTCTATCTTCATTTTCTATGGACCATGGTGCCCATAAAGTTATAAAAAATGTTTAGTGTGAACACTACATTCAGAGTTGGGTAAACATTTCCATTTAGTCTGATACCTGGCATGGATTTTTACAATCTTTTCAAAATTTTACTGCCTTTTTTTGGCCCCCAGTTTCTAAAATTTTGATATGTATAAAAGTGAATACTCTACCAGTTTTGAAATTTGTTTTTGAAATGTTCTTCCAGTATGGACTGCAACAAAAATGTTTTGTATGACAATGTTTCATCCGCATTACAATGAGTATCCTCATGTCTATGTGACGATGAAGCTGGCAAGCAAACTCAGTTATATAGCATAGAAGTGGCGGTACTTGGTCTGGTAAGTGGACCCTGCCCTGTAGGTGTTACACCGCTTGTATTATTTGTGCGTTCAGTCAACTCCCATACAGTCAAGCCAGAAAGTAAAGGGTACCCAAATTGTGGTAAGTACTACTGCTTCTCTGTTGATATTGTCCAGGTTTATTAATTTCTTTTGCATCCAGGACCATTCTGTCATAATAGGCCTACTTACTGCATGACCTTATAACAGATGCGTCTTCGAAGACGGAGGAAAAGGATATAGAAGTTTTGACTAACCCACTGAAAAAGTGATGAAATCACCTGATAGATGAGCAAGTCAGCATACATAAAAAAAAAGAGAGAGAAATCAGCTGCCACTCTCAACTGTATATGATGTGCTTCTTTATATAAATACAGTATTTGCAAAGTAACTTATGTTCTTTAACATTACGTCAAGATGAAGCGACTCATGTTAAATGGAATTGGACATAAGGCTACAAGGTTATACTGGCTATACTGGCTTACAAGGTGGGAAATGTATAAATAAACTAACGATATACAACCACATAGTCCAATCTATCTGAACAAGTCTATCAATTCTGAAAGTGTATCGTTCATAAAAAATGAATATAATTTTTTTATAACACCGTATAATTGGATGCCGAATATCTGGATTGATCTATGAAAGGATGATTCTGCATTAAAAAAATCTGGATAATTCTAATATTTAACATTTTACATATTATATACCATTCTTTAATGTTTCATGGGTGCTGTACTGTATTATAAATATGAACATTAAAAAAATACATGTATTTGAGTAACATTAAAAAAACTGTATAGTATAATGTTAAACAGAAAATACTATGCATAATTACAAAATTTTTGAAAAAGCCAAAGAATAAAGTTCTTGTCAGGAAGTTTTAGAATGTTATAACTGGTCACAAATAATTAAAATAATTTTAACTGACTATACACATAAAACAGTTCATAAAAATATTCATATTTAGTTCAATAAAACATTTTGACAATACTGTATAACGTTAATCCGAGAAACAAATTAAGCCTATATCTTAGTCACATTCCTATCAACATGTTTTCATCTTCATTCTATGAACAGATAAATGTAGGCCTAGGTCTTGTTTGTAAATACTATGAACGCCAAGATTTAAAAATGCATCAATTTAACAATGATCTCCAGTAAGTTCAAGTACTGTAGTTTATTTTTTTAGCATTTAAAAACAGGAGTCACGTTAAAGCAAAGTAATATGTAAATATTTTAGATATTTTTTATACATCTGTTATTTTCAACTGCTTACATAGAATTGAGCAAACTGGTTAAGTGATGTTTTACTGTAATTACATAACATAAAAAGTCCTTAACTTTTCTCTACCAATGGGAAATTCATAGTAACCTTGGTGTTAATAATAATATAACAGCGATCAAAATTTTTGCTGGTAAACATGAAACAAGACTCTACCAATACATCAGCATTGAGGGGATTCAACTACTCAATAGTGACACTCTGATTCCAAGACTGAAGAGAACGAAATTCTTAAAGGTAGTTAATGGCACCAGGAAAGTATAGAGTGTAACACTAGTGTTGTCATTATACATGTGAAACTTTAGGACACCCAGAGGCGAACTTTATATTTCAGGTATTGATGTTCAAAATTAAAAATAAAGTAGTGTGGCTACATCTACAACTAATAACTTCCTTATTTATTTCCTTATTGCATCCAATGTGTATTGTAAGATTATATATTATGCCAAATGGATGTTCATTAAAATGTTCTTACTACATGAAGGATATTTTCCAGTACCTAATCTACATTAGATAACATATTTTAAAATTTAATTAACTTAATCTATATTCATTATTTTGTTATATGATATTTGGGCCATTTCATACAATTTTAACTGTATTTAATGTTTATATTTTGTATACTGATTTTGGTGATTTCTGATTATATGTGCCCACGTTACACTTCTGATACTTCAACTATGTGACAAGATTTTTGTGAAGTTTGGTTAAAGATCTGTATAGTGTGTGCCATACAGAAACAATTAATACACATAAAAAGAGCATTAATTCCTACGAATATTAAAATCAGGCCTTTTATTAATATAAGATTACTACCATAAATATGTGATAAATTTTATTATTACAATTATGTAACATAACACATAAAAATTACACAAAAACACTCATTATACGTGCAAGACTATTAATTATTCTGTATTTCCACATACAAACTGTGATAATAATAAATTTTACTGAAATGTTAACATAAATGTTTTAAAAGTAATGTCTAGTTAATGACCAATCTTTACAAAACTTTTTATAACTTATTAATTCACGGTCACTACTAAATTTTAAGGTAAACTTATAGTATCAACGACTAATGGTCCACCATTGCAATGGTGCCAAGGGATTCGGTAAAATAAGTGACATAATCACAAAACTTGCCTATGAAGTTAAGCCAGTAATATGTTGTACATTTTGCTGGGTGTAATAATATTATGTAGAAGCAATTATTTACTTTGTCAGACGAAAATACAACAATCAGCTTTACAACTAATTCGCATTCACTTTTAAATTTACAAAACAAACACAACTCAAAGTACGGTGACAAAAAAAAACCTAATTTTTATTGTACAATCTGTGAGCAATATACAACTTAAAGTAAGGTTGATTACTATACTGGGCTTCCACTGTGTTATAGACCTCGTTTTTCTAAATACAGTTCATTTTTCATAACACACTTGAAAACCAAACAAATATAATTTAAATTATGTTATGTGACAGGCATAAAAGTCACAAATTTCAAAAACCAAATTGTTTACTGAGAAAAGTCAAAGATACTAACTTTAAAAACCAAGTAGTAGTGTATTAGACAGATCTGTTACAGAATGGGAGTCCACATCCTGCCTTACTTAATTTCAGTTGTGCATTGTTTGTGGAGTGTAAAATAGAAGATAGTATTACTTTTTGTATACACTGTTTAATTCTGCTTTTACTCCTGTTTATAAGTTAACCTAATGGCATCACATTTTGTCTCCGGTAATACCAGTTAACCTAAAATATTGCTAAAAACACTTCACATAATACTTAAATGACAATTTTTAGGTATTAAAATGTAAAAATAAACAGGCCTACATAAAATATCACTATCAGGAACATTCTGGTTTCAAAAGATCATTAATCATTTCTACATTAACGAACATGGGAGATGAAATAAATGTTTACTTCAGCTATTTATTTTAGATTATGATTAACAAATGTTCTTTGTAAGCTTTCAATTATGTTTAATTTTATATCAACTCCTATGAACAAAATTCAAAATTTTAATATTCTCAAAGACACTATAATGCACATTCTTTTATTTAATAGCAACAAAAATAACTGATATCACATTGTGCATAAACAAAATCAAATATATCAATAATCATTTTGTACAATAAAAAAAAAGAAAAATACTCCTACAGTTATGACAATATACAACCTAATAAATGTTTAATATTTTCATCCAACACTTTGAATGTGAAAATATTATTTAAATCACATTTAAATACCTTAAAATTCACATACCGTACAACAGATTTGTGTTAGTTTTAATTTACTCTCTTATGGCTCATCATAAAAAGCAATATCCACCAGGCACCAAAATCAATTGGTTAGTTATAGTACTCAAATTATTTTAATATAGGCCTACACAAATTTTAATGACTGATGTGGAACTGGCACTCTATACTCTAAGTGGTGAAAAGTTGAACACCTGTCTAAAATTAAAATGATATTCATGTCTCACAATGTTATGATGTGCTGTCTCTATACTTTTTCACTCAACTCAGTTACATTTTCCTCACTGCAAAAGACTTCTTGCGTTTTTACAACATATACAGTAGTTATTATAGTAAGATCTACTACGGAGGAGGTTTACAATTTTAATCCATCACCATTCCAATGTTTATTTCTACTAGAAAACTCAGTATTCTATTAAAATATCAAACTGAAGGAAAATGGTAATAACTTTTTTTTTAATTTATCGGAAGTGTTGTCATAGAGGCTTACACACACATTATGAGAAAAAATTTCGTATGAATCATTTTCAAAATCCATAACTTTAAGCAAAGACAATACCCAACTTTATACATGCTTTTGCCACAGAATTATATATAAAATCTAAATTATATATAAAAATATATGTAAAAAGAAGTTTAATTTATGTACAGTAAAATATGCTGATGGAAAAACAATTATCTTTCCAAAAACAATAGATTTCTGATAGGCCGACTGCTTTATTTATACATGAATGCAACTAACAGACTACAACCATCGAATCATCTGGCACATTCTTTCCGACAACTCAAAGTACACGATCTCAATGAAATGTGAATTCTTTTGCTTGTTAACGATGTGAAATTATAAATATTTTTAGCGGTTATCTAAATATCGATAAAAAATAATCACGTGAATGACTGGTTTCTCATGTTTTAATGCTGAATGTAATTCATAATAATTATTTGATTTTGCTAGCTAACAAACTCCTAATATCAATCTTTTTTACAATCTTACGCCCTCCTCCCTACTGTTAGATAGAATAAACAAACGAAATAAAAAAATATGGTAAAATATAATGGTTACTTTTTGCATTTAAAACTTACTTTGCGATCTAGTGCCAGAAAACCATTGGTGATGTATAGAATTACAATTGCTGTTTGAAATATCTTCCCACACATTTTGATTACAAGGATAACCGCCAAACTAGCAACGGTCTACTACGATTTTACAAACCAAATGTATACTTTGCAACAGTGATGCCAACTCACGAAGATTTAATTACGCAGCGTCCAAGATATCAACCAACACTGAAGCTCACTGCAGCCAATCTTACAACTAGGTATAGATTGTAGACTGTATAACAGAACGAACACGTTACTTATACATTTTTTATTTCGTAGCAACATATAAAAATTATTGAGTAATTGTAATTTGGATATTAAATAGTGTTTAACTGGACAAACAGTGAGAAAGGTAAGTATGTAGGTTCACTCCATAGTATGTTATTAATAAACCAACTTAATTAATTAGTGAAAGTAGGTAATATCTAGGGATGCCCCATATAAATTAAAACCCATGGATGTTTATATACTAACTGGATGCCCGACTGCCAACCCTGTATGCTTGCGAGAGCTGAAGCAAGTGTGACGTCACGCCGCCATCTTTAACCCGGGCAAGAGATCTGGAGCCCACAGTTCTACCTATACAACTGGTACATAATTGTGCCATTAATTACGCGACAATTAATTATTTTTTGATGATAAATACATGCTACGATACGTCCTGAATAATACGATTTTTTGTCAAACCCATCAGCCCGAATGGTAATTCTCACTTACCTGTTAAATCTTTTGCTATTTCCAGTCGTAATCAAAGAATTTATTAGCCGACACCGTGGGATCATAGTGTTATGGGAACGTAAAATGAAATTTAAAAACAAAAGTTTCTCAACGAAGAATGAGAAATAAAAGGCTGTATTTCCAACTTTCATTATTATTAGAGCTATTTATCTGTATGAAAAGGTACCGGTACTCACCAGGAACTCGCGAGTTCAAATCCGGGGGAGGTAGATCGATGCAAAAGTTTGGAAAATTCTATAGAGATAAATGAAATTATAAATCTTGAGAAACTTGGGCTTAAAAATGTGCCAGTACTGCATACCACCAGAAAAAGCCATTATTAACTGATGTTGTTATTATTATATTATTATTATCATCAATCTATATAAAATAAGCTGCTTTCTTCCTTTCAAAATAATACAAGAGAAACACACAGAATCTAACCCAGTATGCTGGTATCCTTACTTTGTTCTCAGAAATTTGGCCAACCCAGTAAAATGGTTATTAAGTTTTACAGGTTTTTGATTATTCATTCACAACTGGTGTTTTTTAATAATGGTTTTTAGAAGAGAGTACATAATGATAATAAACAGAATGAATGTGTAAACTTATTGAAAATGAATGTAAGTGTTAGCCATAGATTACCATAAAACTTAGGCATTAGGTTTTGCTGGCCAATATCGTGATTTGTAAGAAATTAAAAATTCGACTACTGAATAAAATTAATTAGAACTCTGATTTTCAAAATTTGTCAAAAATCAATGGAAACTCGATTATAACTAAACTTATTTAATTACATATTTGGTTGTATTCTGTGACTAAATAAATCTTGTTTGCATTATAAGCCATTTCGCTCGACTTTGATTTCATGCGTTTGCTAAACATTTTGCGTCTGGGAGAAATGGGACTATAGCTTCTGTTTGTGTACACCTTGTTGTTATATGCAGTGATGTATAATAATTTTATACTGTAACGCAGAAGCAATTAGACGACTGTTTAGCTAGATCTGACTGTAGACATTGTTCGGTTATTTATTCATATAATTACGTGTCAGATTATGCTAAAAGACTTTTAGTTTCTATGTTGGAAGATATGTTGTTTGTATGTTAGTTTGGTATTTTGTATTCTTTTCGAAGTCATAAGTCAAGCAAGCATTAAATCAATTTACACTCCAAAAGGTCCGCACAAATCAACCTAACTCCACGTCTGTTTACCTTTTTTGCCCGCTTTAAATATGGCTGCCGTGATCTCAGATTTGCTTCACTAGAGAGCGCCCTGTCGGGCATCCAGTTATATTAACATCCATGTTAAAACCCAAAGTATGACGTCATTAACTGGAAGCAGGGCTAGTTAAAAATTTTCACGTTCCACTCACTCGAGAAAAATCTGTGTTTTCCGATAGTTTACGGTTTATCAGCAAAAATTTATTTAAAAACTTTATTGTTCACTTTCTTAAACCACTTTCACCAAATCGCTTAAAATCTGTTTTTTTTTTTTAATATATTAGTTTTCAGTACTCTATAAATAGATCTGTAGTATTTTTTTTCAAATTCTACATTGTAAACTACGGTGAATACTGTAGGCTACTCAACTTACCCATGACCGTTTATCAAGGTAAGCTAGATTACTATTTTATTACCTTAAAACTACAAAGTAGTGTGATGTAAAAGTGTATTCCTTTCCTTTAACGGCTTACCATCGTTAGGCTGTAAGTTTAACTTCGACAAAACTGTGAGTTTACCTTTCGTGAAGAAATTTAACACTAATGAATACTGTTACGACGATCTCACTAGGAAAACAAAATACAGACACCAATGAAGACACCAGCTTTAATTAATCACAAATAACAGTTTTTAATCAACAAGTTATTCAAAAGATTGCACTCGTACAATAATTCAAGTTAATTTTATCCACACGCAATAATAATGTCAACTAATAGAGTCCCACACATTATCGCTTTTCCTTAATAACCACTTGAGACACAGTCAGTAAATCGCCTGACGTAAAACTAACTTATAAGTGGCAGCTGTTGCCTTTTTATAGCCTGCAGGGTTCCATTTTATGCATCGAAACGCTAGAGGATACTTGAGCGCGGCCTTGGCAGAAACAAGGGCTAAACAGCAGAACCTGCTGGGCTAGTCGAGAAGCAAGTAGAACGACACTCTCCATTGTTCGAGAAATTTCCCTAATTGCATAACACTACCCCATCCATAAGTCTGTTCTTTCCGAACTGGCAAATCGTCTCTGAAGTAACACTTGGTTAGGTGATCTAGGTGGACGACCTTGAAATTTCGCTGTCCTTCCTATTGAATCCGATAAACAACATCGTCGATTCTCTTTGTCGCAGTGTAAGATCGTTCCAAGTTAGTTTGAAGTTTAGATGAGCAACCACGACGGCGCTTTCGGTTGTACAACCAAACCTGATCTCCTTCTTGAAAACCCACACTATTGCTGCGAATGTCATTATGAGTTTTCATTTTATCAGTGACTATCTTCAGCCGTCCTGTTATCAAGTGATTCATTTCTCGCAGTTGGTTTTTTTATTTGCGAGGAATAGTTCTGTGACTCTTGGGACAGAGTCTCATGTGATCCGAACATCAAGTCTCCAGAAAGACGGATCTCCCGCTCAAACACCAATTTTGCTGGATTCATGCCGTTATGTCGTGTACTGATGACTAGGCTGCAAGGAATAGTGGTATACGTTAGTCCCAGTCTGTTTGGTTCTCGTCAACAACTTTCGAAAGATGCTGCTCAAGTGTCCTGTTGAACCTCTCAACCATTCCGTCCGACTGAGGATGGAGAGGTGTTGTCCTGGTCTTTCGAATTCCGAGTAGGCATAATTATTTAAGCACTCCTGATTCGAAATCCCTCCCTTGATCCGTATGGATTTCGATAGGGGCTCCATAACGGCAACAGAAGTTGTGAACTAACTCCTTTGCCACAATGGTAACCTCCTGATTTGGAATTGCGTAAGCTTCCACCCGCTTAGTAAAATAGTCAGCTATAATCATGACGTACTGGTTTCCATCGTCAGTAACTAGTAAAGGTCCAGCTATGTGTATGGCAATTCTCTCGAATGGCAGTCCAACGTTATACTTGCTCATTTTCCCCCTGCTTCTGGTTTGTGGGCCTTTGCTTACAGCACATATTTCAAATGTCCGATACCATTCCTCTATGTCGTGGCGAAGATGAAGCCAATAGAATCGCTTCCATATTTAGTCAAGGGTTTTATTAACGGCAAGATAACCTCCAGACGTTCATTCATTCATGCATCTCCTTAAAACAGACTGCACTTTACTTCTCGGAACTATCATGATAACGTCTCGTCCATCTGCATTTACACAAGCCCTTTTCAGCAATCCGTTCTCCAAGGTAACAGATTCCATTGTGTCCAGTAGCCCTTCAGCATTTCGAAACCATGGCAGATATCTTGCCAATCCGGCCGGCGTCCTTTCTCTTTTGCTGTCAAGATCGGTCCAGTGCCTTCATCAGTCATCTGTTCTTGTCGAAAATCTTGCGTCGTCCAGCCGTCTGCTAGGAAATCTACAGTAATTGCTTGAACATGTTTGCTTCCGCTCTGTTTTTCCTTTCTGCGGCAATGTCGGCAGTCTTCCGAGCACGGTCTTCGAGATAAGCCATCTGCATTACCATGCAGGCGCCCTCGCCTATGTTGTACCTTGAAGTTGTACTCTTGCAGACGTTCGAGCCACCTTGCCAACTGTCCTTCCTTATTTTTAAATCTCAAGAGCCATTCAAGCGCGGCATGGTCGGTGCGTAATGAAATCTCTCTCCCATAGATGTATTTATGGAAGTGCTCCAAAGCTCCGATGATTGCCAGCAACTCTCCCTTTGTAACGCAATAATTTCTCTCTGATTTAGAAAGCCTCTTGCTGTAGTACGCTATTACTCGTTCTTCACCGTTTTGCACTTGAGACAAATTGATCCTAGACCAGTATTGCTTGCATCTGTGTCTACGATGTACTTCCCTTTAGAAGCTGGGAAAGAAAGAATTGGCTGCGAACATAATGCAAATTGCAAAGTCCTAAATGCTTGATCACACTCTCTTGACAACTGGAAGTTTCGTTTATTTTCCGTTAGCTCATGTAGTGGTTTAGCAATAGTAGCGAATCCTTTCACAAAACGTCTGTAATAGGAGCATAACCCCAGGAAACTACGAACTTCGTGTTTACTCTTCGAAACTGGCCAGTTTCTTACGGTGATTACTTTATTGGGGTCCATGCTAACACCTACTGCCGAAACCAGCCTAAATTGAAGTGATTTTGTACAAGAGAGGTTCTTCCCAATGACTGGCCCCAAGCTCCCGCTATTTTTCTGAAATTGCGTATTGTCTAGGAGTTTCATTCCTCCAGTTAGTCAGCTCACGCCCCGTTGTATCGACTACTGCTCGTTTCCCTGCTGCTGAACTCTAACCCGACAATTTCGTTGCAGGTGTCCAGGTTTCCCACATCTATAATACTTCGGTCTTCTATCCTTTCTTACTTTATTCTGTGGCCCCGACCGTTGGGTCCCTGTTCCTTGTTCTTCGTCTTCATCGTCTGTGCCGTTGCGATCTTTTAGCGCGGACTTTATGACTTGCCCAATCAGACGCTGACTTTACGGCCTCAAATTGCAAAGCATGTACCAGGGTGTCCACATTATTCTGGTGTCTTGCCATTCGTAACACTTGCTGTAGTTCGTTATCTTGGACACCAGCAGTAAATGTCTGCATCGCAAACGTGGTTCGAAAATCTTCTGGCGCTTCAGGATAGGCCAGTCTAATATTAGTCTGGCGATGCTTCAAGACTCTCCCTGGAATGCTGTCGCCTTGCTCTCAACTGAGTGCAGTACACATCTCGTAAAATGTTTATCACCATACCGTATTTCTAGAGCGTTCATCAATTCGGCATAGGTGTTGTGGCTATCAGTTGACAATTTCTGTAGCAACTGTGCGGAGGTCCTTTTAAAGCGAGAACGAGTGAAACTGACTTATCTTTCTCTGGCCAATTATTTGCGCATGCAGCGGCTTCAAATTGACGAAGATACGTCGCCTAGTACACTGCTTCCACCAAATGTTTGGGCCTTGACTTGAACTGCCCCAACCGCAGGCAGAGTGACTTTCTCTATTGTCTTTTCCGGCTTTATCATTGGTACAGTCTGTTTAGAAATTTCTTGTGGTTCTATCTTCATGAACTGCTCAACTTCAATTTTTATTTGTTCTCTTATGATTGAAATTGAGTTTTACTGCAGATATTATATTTGACATGGATTCTTCTATCACAGATATTCTAGTAATTTGGTTATTAAGCTCACCTAGTAATAGATCCAACTCTGCAGCGGTTTGTTCTTGCATCTGCTTTTGGTCCTGTATTAACGCTTTGATGTCTTCTGTTTGCGCTTCCGTTCCTCTGCCTGTCATCCTTCTGACTCGAGCAACAGTGTTTTTTTGTCTTTCTTCTGTTTCCAGCATTAGTGCTTTCTGCCGTTCTTGTGTTTCCAGCAGGAGGGTTTTCTGTCTCTCTTGCGTTTTCTCATCCTGTCGGTTTTGATGCTGCTTCCGCCTCCTGTCTGCGTTTCTCTGTCTGCAACAGTAGCGCCTGGAAAATTTCCAGCATCTGACTGGCATCCATGTTTGCAGATAAATTACGAATTGCACTAGTCTTGTACAAAGTGTCCTCTGTTTCCACTGTAAAATGTTCTGTCCCACTTCTGACACCACTGTTACAACGGTCTCACCGATCATCGTATGGTACAGTGGGAAACAAAATACAGACACCAATTAAGTCACTAATCACCAGCTTTAATTAATCACAAATAACAGTTTGTAACCAACAAGTTATTCAACAAGATTATACTCATACAACAACTCAAATTAAATTTGTCCACACACAATAATAATGTCAACTAATAATAGAGTCCCACACATTATCGCTTTTCCCTAATAACCACTTGAGACAAAGTCAGTAAATCGCCTGACGTAAAACTGACTTATACGTGGCAGCTGTTGCCTATTTATAGCCTGCAGGGTTCCATAGTATGCGTCCTTAAAAAGCACTCAAAAACGCTAGAGGATACTTGATCGCGGCCTTAGCAGAAACACGTATCTGCTGGGCTAGTCGAGAAGCCTGTAGAACGACACTATCAACTGTACGAGAATGTTCCATAATTGCGTAATACTATTTTAATAATGTTTTAACTACATATGTTAGTAAGGATAGGAAGAAAAAATGTCCATATAATTCATATTGCAGGTTTTCGTATTTTCATTTGGATAAGGTAACAAAATTGTAAATATGTAGGCACCTGTTGTTAATGAATATTAATTGTTAAACTTTCACTTGTGAACTTACATTGTTTTTCCCGAACGCGTTTCGGCGTGATGTACGCCTTCTCAGCGGTGTGAAACAGAATGCCCGGAACTTGTAACGGTTTTTAGTTGGTAGATTGAGTGGGGGGAGGTGGAAGGGAATTGGCGCGGGGATCCGAATTATTGTATGTTTTATGTATAATTGTGTCAAAGAGTGCGTGCGATTTAAAGTGTAATTGGTCGTTAAGTATGTTGTTTGGTTGTGTTGTGTAGTGTTTGTATATTTCATATTGTTCTGCTGTGTTAAGTTTCCGACTTTTAGGCAAGTAGTGTAATATCTCAAGATTATTATCTATGTTGGTGTAGCTGTGGTTTTTTGTATGTATGTGTGCGGCGAACGCGGAATGTATGTTGTTGCTGGATAGAGCTTTTAGGTGTTCAGAGTAACGTGAAGAAAAAGCTCTTCCCGTCTGGCCTATATAGAAAGTATTACAATCACTACAGTTTAATTTGTATACCCCTGTTTTGTTGTATTTGTCTATGTCCGTGTTTGTTTCATTGATGTGCTTTTTGATGGTATTCTTTGTTCTGTAGGCTATTTTGTACTTGTGTTTCCTGAATGTGTTGGCGATTTTGTGTGTGTTGGAGTTATGGTATGTGAGTGTGATGTATTTATTTTGTTGTGTGTTGTCGGTATTTATTTTGTTGTTGTTTTTGTTTATGATGTGTCTGTGTAGTTTGTTTATTAAATTAGGGTTGTAACCATTTTTTATTGCTATATATTTGATTGTGTTGAGTTCTTCGTTATAATCTTGTTTACTTAATGGTATTTATGTTAGTCTATGGAGCATATGGTTGAATGCCGCATGTTTGTGTTGCGTTGGATGGTTTGATGTGTTGTGTATGACCATGTCAGTTGTGGTTGGCTTCCTGTATATTTTATATGTGTGCGTGTTGTTTGTTTTGTTAATTGTTAGGTCCAGAAAATTTATACTATTGTTTTGTTCTATTTCCAGTGTAAATTTTAGTTTGTGGTGTATTTGTTGTTGTTTATTGGGACAGGTACGTGGATAATATATTACTTTTATTTAATGGCAATACAAGACAGGTCGAAAATTTGTACAAAAACATTTTTATATCGAACTCCTAAGCGTGTCTACCACGAGATGTAGGCATGCTAGAGTTTAACTTTCTGTATTCACATTTTCCTGATTTGTTCATTTCCTCCTATTGAATATTTAATCTATCTCTTGAACAGCTTGCCTCACTTCTTTTTCTCATATTTTTCTTGATTTACCCATAGGCGTAGCTATGAGGGGCAGGGGGCACGCCCCCCCCCCAGAACGTGCGGTGCCCCCCCACCAAAAAAAAGCGATCTAATGTAAACTTGCCTTGTCCGCGACTCTGCTCGACTGATTGACGAGAGAGCCAGCTCAGTTATCCGTAACTTACGACATACGTACGACTAGTTGCCTGTTCGGTTGTTTATTTTTGCTTTCGTAACATATAATTTGTGATTGCATACACGACACGGTCCTTGAATATACACAGAAGCACGTTTATACCGGTAGGTTAATAAGGTTATGTTTCTTTGTTACTAAACTTACTTATTTGTTAACTAATATGTCCGGAAGTGTGGCCTGACGTGAATTTCTATGGAAAGCACGATTGACGGTATATTCGCATTTTTCGCGTGTTTCGCGTTAAACTTGTATTGTCGCGTTTGTGCGCGCATCGGTGTTTACAGCATTGGCGAAGATCCGATCAGATTGTAAAGATCTGACGCGCGCGACCGTCGATATTTATTGAATTTCACGTTGTGCGGAATGAAATGTACAAATGTAGACCGACTCGTCGAAGTCTATCTAGTACAGCCTATACTTACGGCATTTTTATTGAATATATTTTAGAAAATCTGTTGTTTTATATTAAAATGCTTTTTCCTGTGAAACAAGGTGTACGAAATGACATGGATGTAGTTATGTTTTATTATTATTTTAACTCTTGGTGTATGGTTATTTTCACAGATTTGTTCTACCGTTTCAATGAAGAGAAAGATATTGAAAATAAAGCACTTTTAGTAATAAGTTAATGTTAATTTCGTATGAAATTTGAAGTGACTAATAAAAATTGTACAATATTTAATTATAAAATGAGCGAAACAATTGTATTACAATAATTTGTTAATATAACATATACTTTTTGCTAAATACTACGAACTTAAAAGAAAATAAATACCTAAATTTGGTTTATAAGTTATTATGTCATAACTTTCTGTTCCGAAACCTCGCCGTTTTTATGCATGTGGTTATGAATGTCCTCCAACTTGAATCGATTAAACATTTTAATCGATATTTCAGTTCCGAAGCCTCTATCTCTAACCGTTTTTATGTTTGTCTGTTTAAATTATCATGTAAACATTCTTTTGAGTATATTTAACTATGTACAGTTCCACCTGATGATGATATGTGGTGGGAGGGTACACATGCTTTCTCATATAGAAATATACAGCCCCCCCTCCAAAACTGCTTAATCTGCCCATGAGTTATGTAGAACGTTGATAAGTCAAAGTTCGAGTGAAACATTTCTTTTATACATTTCATTTTAACTGGATTTTTTATACATTTCATTTTAACTGAATCCATTATAGATAAAATAACATACAAACACTTCTTTTCTAGATGTAAACATGAAGAAATTTAAAGACATCAGATCATTTTTTCAAAATAACGAAGCTCCAAGGAAACCTAGTACTTCTACACAGCTTGAACCACCAACAAGCTCAACAAAAGGATCTTGCCTCGATGAAGAAAAGGAAGTTGAAGGAACGAAAGGTTTAGAAAACTGGCCACCATCAACGTCCCAGTCAGCCGATTTAGTCGTAGAAGCGAATGTCGTCGTTATTGATCCTTCAAGATCTTCTGAAAATGCTTATAAACATGACGACCTTGGCACCCTTCAAGTTGGACCATCACAACCCCTTATAGATTTTCCGAAAACTAAATTTGGAACAAAATTGATATCATTTTCGTCCAAATATTATGAAGTATATAAAAGTTGGTTGGAATACAACAAAGGAGAAGACAAAATCTACTGTTTTGTATGCAGACACTTCAGTAAGGGAAGTATACGAGACCAAAATGAAAAATTTGTAAAAAGTGGTTTTAACAACTGGAAGAAACTAGCAGAGGCGTTAAAAAAACACGCAGAATCATCGCTTCACGCTGAATGCAGCCAATTGTACGTGTCTTATCGGCAATCTGTTATACTTGGAGATATTAATCAACAACTTATCAAACAGCAAGAAAAAGAAATTGTCCAAAACAGAGAATATTTAGCTAAACTTATTGATGTAATACTGACCCTTGTTCGTCAAGGTTTGCCTTTAAAAGGGCACCGGGAGGATCCTACTTCTAAAAACAGGGGTAATTTCGTAGAAATTGCTCAACTTCTTTCTAAGTATGATGATAAAAACTTTTCACTCCACTTTGAAAAACATTTCACTCCACTTTGAAAAACATTTCAATTACTGCAGCCCAGATATACAGAACGAAATTATTGAGGTGATATCAAACGTTACTCTGGAGGAAATTGTGAAAGAAGCTAAAGCATGCGGATTTTTTCCTTTGAGTGTGGACGAGGCCAGATGCTATAAGGAGGAGCAGTTATCAATGACCATAAGATATGTAATCGACCTAGACATCGTCGAAAGATTTATAGGTTTCATTAATTGTTCTACCTGTAGAGATGCGCAAGGACTGGCTACACTAATTTTTGACACATTGAATAAACACCACCTGGGTGATGTACCAATTATTGGGCAGTCTTATGATGGCGCCAGTGTCATGTCTGGTACACATCGAGGCCTGCAAGCGATTATAAAAGAAGCTCACCCTCATGCAATTTATATCCATTGTTTAGCGCACAAACTTAATCTGGTGGTTGTTGATTCATGCGCAAATGTTTCATTAGCTAAGACCTTTTTTAATGGAATCGAAGCTTTGTATATCCACTTCTCACAACCTGGTCATCATGTGAGTCTGAAAAAATTACAAAACACTCTCGGAATAAATACCAGCCGTGAAATGGGAAGTCTAAGTACTACCAGATGGAGTTGTCGCTTTGAAAACTGCAAAGCAGTACTGACGAATTATGAAGCCATTAATTCGGCTTTGGAAAAAGAGATCACTGAGAACCGAGACAAGCATTCAGTAAAAGCACTCGGATTGCTAAAGACTATGACTAAACCAGAGTTTGTCGCGTCTTTACACACATTTCACACAGTTCTCGCTATAGTAAATGTACTGAGTAAATATTTTCAGACCTCAAAAGCAACACTTGGTCAGGCTAGTGACCTCATAGCAAGTACAACAGGTACTTTCAAAAGATGCAGAAATGAGTTTAAAATTTTTCAAAAAGTGTCTGTGTGTGTGTCTGTCTGTAGATTTTTTTCTATGGCAAACGATAACAGCCGCAAAGTCAAACAGAATCAAATAAGTTTTTGCATACCGTCCTGATTTGTAGAGTACTCAAGACCTATTGTTTTTGGTGAAGATCGGTTAAGGGAAAGGGGTAGTTTACCTGCTACGTTTTATGTTTTAACAAGGGTATTTTCTATGGCAAAAGATAACAGCCGCAAATTCAAACAGAATCAAATAATTTTTTGCATACAGCCCTGAATTGTAGAGTACTCAAGACCTATTGTTTTCGGAGAAGATCGGTTTAGGGAAAGGGGTAGTTTACCCGCAGCGTTTTTTTATCAAGGGAAATTTTTTTTGGCAAACGATAACAGCCGCAAATTCAAACAGAATCAAATAATGTTTTGCACACAGCCCTGAATTGTAGAGTTCTCAAGAACTTTTGGTTTTGGTGAAGATCGGTTAAGGGAATAGGGTAGTTTACCTGCAACATTTTATGTTTTAACAAGGGTAATTTTTTCTATGACGAACAGTAACTGCCGCATATGCAAACAGAATCAAATAATTTTTTGCATACATCCCTGAATTGTAGTGATCTCAAGGCCTTTTGATTTTGGTGAAGATCGGTTAAGGGTAAGGGGTAGTTTACCTGTAACCTTTTACGTTTTAACAACAGTAAAGTACTTGAAAATTCATTTAAACTTTTTCAAACAATGGTAATTGTTAAAAATAAAACAATTTTGTTGCCAGGCAATAAAAATTATAATTTTTTCATTTTGTATCATGCATCATGTATGAGAGAAAATATATCGTTCGTGGCAGGCAAGCATATCTCAATTATGTAATGTTTACGTTTCCATTTTATTATTATGATTACTGCAATAAAAAGGCAGGGAACACACACACACACACACACACACACACACAAAATTCGCGTTATTTCTGGCCTTACTCATGTTTATTTTCTTACATTTGCACGCTTTTTAAATGGAAAGTGCCGAAACCCACACCAACATAACGCATGCAAGCCGAAAAATTGTCCAGCGTGGATAGCGATTTGCTTCCTGTGGATCGCTGGGCAGTGTAACTGCACGTGTTTACAGAGGAACGATTCATAGACAGAATTTTCTTCGTCTTTAGGGAATGAACCCTCTGCAAGATGCTGAGGGACCATGAGTGACTTCGGAGCGCTCCTTCTTTTCCGCGTGTTTGTTCTTTGAAACGTACACTGTAGATTCGCAGCTTTACTCTAAGTAGCGCTCAATAGGAAATGTTGAAAATTTTTGTCCACGGTGTACCCTCATATACACTAAACCTGCTCTGATGTTTTAATTACGGACATCATAATATTAAAACTTTTGAAACTTGAGCACTACTTAATGGAGATCAAACATTAACTTATACAAGCCATTAATTTTATGCATATTTTTTATATATATGTGTACAACGTTATCGGCAACAAAGAAGTAGTTTTTGTTAAAATTCCTTCCCGGGATGTTTGGCCGTAGTCCAATGTTTTCTACAAAACCAGACGTTTCGGCAATGCCATCGACTTCCATCATCAGTGAAAATCGAGTGCGATAACGTGAGGTGGTATACGTTAGTGACTACAGTACTGTGGTTAAGGCTGAAGCAGTAAGTAGAAAGAAGTAGTTTCTATGGTAATATTTCATTTCGAAAATGATTTTAAATATAAATCTTAGAACATGGAAGTTATGTATGGTTCTCCATACCGATATTTTGACTTTTATGTACTACTTTACTATTAAATTTTAATTAATATAATTGTTAATAATAAATTGTCTGTTTCTAAGCAATTGAACGAAACTAATGAATTTATTATTTATTTTAATTCAAATTGTCAGTGATTACAGACGTAATCCGTTAGTGTCTCTGCAAATAAATCCATCTCGTGGAATGTTTACCAATTGTGAAATACTCGAGGTATACCTGGTTTTTGCTGTTTTGATTGCTACGATTAGGGCACGGGCATCACACTCACACACACCCGTTTGGCGGACACACGGCCTGCGTTGCGTCTGCGTTGCGTCTGCGTGTTGGGGGTCAGTGCGAGCGCGCGCGGCTTGCATTGACTCCAACAGGTACTCTGGTACGTGCAAGCATGTGTCGCCCAAGCTTACAGACTCACACCGCACCGCTTGAGCCGATATGTCCCGCGTTGCAGTCTGCGTGTTGTGGTTCAGTGCGAGCGCGCGCATCTTGCATTGAATCCAGCACGCACTCTGGCACGCGCGCGCGCATCTTGCACTCGCGGTGCACACACATGCTTTGTTGTTTTGATCGTGGCACTCAGAGTAGTAAAACTTTCCAACCTGAGTATTTTCACATTGGGCAAATACAACCAGGGTTGAATTTATTGCAGAGACACTAAACATAAAAACACGTTACTATGCAGTCACATATCCTCAAACGAATGTATGAATGAGTAGTAGAATTTTAACTGTGAAGTACAGAATGAGTGTCTAGGGCTGCTATAATGTAAAAATTAGTGTAGACATAGCAGACACGTAAAGAAATGTAATTTGTGCTAAACACTTTTGGGCGTTTTTACACTAATATACACATTTTGATCATCTTTCATTAAACTGGCTATGTAATAATGATTATACTTAATGTGGTCAACCAAACGTGAATAGGTGCGCACCTAATCACCCGTATACAGTGCAAAGGATTGTTAACCGATGACAACCTACGAGTGATATTTTATGATCTGATGTTGAAGCATATGCTTTGAAACGCGTCATCTATACATTAAAAAGAAGTCACAAGGCGGATTGAAAAAGGTTACTTTGTCTATCTGAGTATACTCGTTCATTATTTTCAAGTACGTTATCAGTAGCTACCTCCAATAAAAATCCCATGGTTTTTTACTACTGTAGCTTTACACCTTTCTCCTCTCCTCTCTCTCACTCTCTGTCTCTGTCTGTCTGTTTCTCTCTTCTCCCCAAAACCACCATTTCTGACACTGATTACGGAAAGTTGAAATGTAAACCTACTTTGTTGGAAAGTTTGAGGAAAGGGTACATACGAGGTGAACTCAGAATCGACACAACGTTGTGAATGTAAAGATGCCGTAAGGCGAGACAAAAGGCATTTGTGAAGCGAATGCCAGTGGGACGTATTAGTTAAGCGTCTCCGCGAAGCCTGGGTCACCGAGAAACATTAAAAGACTTCGGGTAACCTTTCAAACAGAAAAATCCAAATCGCCTAAGCTCTAAATCTACTTAATACAGTACTCTTTATTGCTTTGTACATTTGGTAAGGACTGTAGAGCAGACTCTGTTTTTCCACATTCCATTTGTCTTGGGTTAGACCACAGCGGATCACTGACTAAATAAAGCAAAAGAGAGCAGATATCAAATTCCGGTCGCGAAAAGTGTGAAGAATATTTTGTTTTTGTACGACTTACAATGGTGTGGTGTCGGAAGAAAAACTTCACACTTCAGTTTGCGGTTAATTAAAAATAACGATTTATTAAGAATTTTTTGATAGACAAATCAATCGGCTTGCATCGACTGAAAGAAATTAATTGACCGCAAATTTTATTTGACGGCTTCCTGAGAAAATAAATAGAAAGGAAAAGCGAACACAGCAGCAGAACTTCCGAGATTTTTTTACAAACGTTCACGCAAAATTACTGAACTGAGAAACAATTAATGGCGATAGTTAATTACAGTCGGACAACGACTCGGTGTCATTCAGATTAATCAACAACTACGCACTATGCAGTGAGGTCTGCTAACTTATAGTACCGGTAGTTAACGTACATACTCTGTACGCTAATTTTGATTTAAAAAAATCAACTGAAGACACGAATGCCATGCAAGTTTTGAAGGGGTCAACAGTGTCAAGGCCAGTTAAAATATCGATTTTCTTCGAAACTCGATACAGGCTATAAATAAATAAGTAAAAATGGATGCCTACAATTCCAATAATTCAATAAAGTAGTAGTAGTAGCATACTACTTTTTTACTTCCATGTTCCTTAAGGAATGGAAGTATCTCTCTCTCCTATGGCGCTACAGCCCAAGTCGGGCCCTGGCCTCCACCAATCTCCGCCTCCAATCCACTCTATCCACTGCAACCCTCCTCCAGTTTCTTATCCCCATGTCTCTCGCGTCCTCTGCAACGCCATCTTCCCACCTCTTCCTCGGTCTACCTCTAGGTCTCGTTCCCTTCCATGTACCCAGCAAAGCCCTCTTAGGAATGGAAGTATGGTGATGGCAAAAAAAATAGTGTTCAAGATTATTGCAGATTCTGATTGTACTACACTCAAAACATGAAAAAAGTCATTTTTCGAAAAGTGTGTGTGTGTGTGTGTGTGTGTGTGTGTGTGTGTGTGTGTGTGTGTGTGTGTGTGTGTGGATTTTTTTACTTCCATGTTCCTTAAGGAAATGGAAGTATGGTGATGGCAAAAAAATCGTGTTCGAGATTATTGCAGATTCTCATTGTACTACACTCAAAACATGAAAATATCGGTATGGAGAACCATACATGACTTCCATGTTCTAAGATTTATATTTAAAATCATTTACAAAATTAAATGTTTCCATAGAAACTACTACTTTCCACTTATTGCTTCAGCCTTAACCACAGCATTGTGGTCACTAACGTATACCACCACATCGCACTCGATTTTCACTGATAATGGAAGTCGATGGCATTGCCGAAACGTCTGGTTTTGTAGAAAACATTGGACTACGGCCAAACAGCCCAGGAAGGAATTTTAACAACAAACTACTACTTTGTTGCCGATAACGAAGTACACATATAACAATTATCCCCTCCTCTTTCAACTATAATTTTCATTTATAGAAAATTACCCCCACCCCGTTCAACTAGCCTCTTCATTTATAGATATTTCATCTACGTTTCTACAGTGGATTATTAAGATATTCTTATCAGGATACATGATTTAACTAAATTAAGTACTTTACTCTTGTTAAAACAAAAAATGTTCCTGGTAAACTACCCTTTTCCCGTAACCGATATTCACCAAAATTTTTTCTATGGCAAACGAAACAGCCGCAAATTCAAACAGAATCAAATAATTTTTTGCATACAGCCCTGATTTGTAGAGTACTCAAGACCTATTGTTTTTCGTGAAGATCGGTTAAGGGAAAGGGGTAGTTTACCGGCAACGTTTTAAGTTTTAACAAGGGTATTTTCTATGACAAACGATAACAGCCGCAAATTCAAACAGAATCGAATAATTTTTTGCATGCAGCCCTGAATTGTAGAGTTCTCAGGACCTTTTGTTTTTGGTGAAGATCGGTTTGGGTAGTTTACCTGCAACGTTTTATGTTTTAAAAGGGTATTTTCTATGGCAAACGATAACTGCCGTAAATTCAAAGAGAATTAAATAATGTTTTGCATACAGCCCTGAATTCTAAAGAAGTGAAGGCCTGTTGATTTTAGTGAAGATCGGTTAAGGGAAAGGGGTAATTTACCAGCCTAGTTTTATGTTTTAACAAGGTTAATTTTTTCTATGACGAACGATAACTGCCGTAAATTCAAAGAGAATCAAATTATTTTTGCATACCATCCTGAATTTTAGAGTATTCAAGACCTTTTGAGTTTGGTGAAGATCAGTTAAGAGAAAGGGGTAGTTTCCCTGTAACGTTTTATGTGATAACAATGTTAATTTTCTTTATGACGAACGATGACTGCCGTAAATTCAAACATAATCAAATAAGTTTTTGCATACATCCCTAAATTGTAGATAACTCAAGGCCTGTTGATTTTGGTGAAGATCGGTTAAGGGAAAGGGATAGTTTACCGGCAACGTTTTATGTTTTAAAAGGGTATTTTCTATGGCAAACGATAACTGCCGTAAATTCAAAGAGAATTAAATAATGTTTTGCATACAGCCCTGAATTCTAAAGAAGTGAAGGCCTGTTGATTTTAGTGAAGATCTGTTAAGGGAAAGGGGTAGTTTGCCAGCCTCGTTTTATGTTTTAACAAGGTTAATTTTTTCTATGACGAACGATAACTGCCGTAAATTCAAAGAGAATTATTTAATGTTTTGCATACAGCCCTGAATTCTAAAGAAGTGAAGTCCTGTTGATTTTAGTGAAGATCGGTTAAGGGAAAGGGGTAGTTTACCAGCCTCGTTTTATGTTTTAACAAGGTTAATTTTTTCTATGACGAACGATAACTGCCGTAAATTCAAAGAGAATCAAATTATTTTTGCATACCATCCTGAATTTTAGAGTATTCAAGACCTTTTGATTTTGGTGAAGATCAGTTAAGAGAAAGGGGTAGTTTCCCTGTAACGTTTTATGTGATAACAATGTTAATTTTTTTTATGACGAACGATGACTGCCGTAAATTCAAACATAATCAAATAAGTTTTTGCATACATCCCTAAACTGTAGATAACTCAAGGCCTGTTGATTTTGGTGAAGATCGGTTAAGGGAAAGGGATAGTTTCCCTGCAACATTTTATGTTGTAACAAGAGAAATTTGTTCATGAACAATAACAGCCGTAAATGCAAACAGAATCAAATAATTTTTTACATATGTGCCTGAGTTGCTGAAGACTCAAGTTCTATTGATTTTGGTGAAGATCGGTTACGGGGAAAGGGCAGTTTACCAGGAACATTTTTTGTTTTAACAAGAGTAAAGTACTTAATTTAGTTAAATCATGTATCCTGATAAGAAGATCTTAATAATCCACTGTAGAAACGTAGATGAAATATCTATAAATGAAGAGGCTAGTTGAACGGGGTGGGGGGAATTTTCTATAAATGAAAATTATAGTTGACGGGGGAAGGGATAATTTTTATATGTGTACTACGTTATCGGCAACAAAATAGTAGTTTGTTGTTAAAATTCCTGAATTGTAGAGTTCTCAAGACCTATTGGTTTTGGTGAAGATCGGTTAAGGCTAAGGGGTAGTTTACCTGCAACGTTTTTTTTATCGAGGGTAATTTTTTCCTATGGCAAACGAAACAGCCGCAAATTCAAACAGAATCAAATAATTTTTTGGATACAGCCCTGATTTGTAGAGTACTCAAGACCTATTGTTTTTCGTGAAGATCGGTTAAGGGAAAGGGGTAGTTTACCGGCAACGTTTTTTACGTTTTAACAAGGGTATTTTCTATGGCAAACGATAACAGCCGCAAATTCAAACAGAATCAAATAATTTTTTGCATGCAGCCCTGAATTGTAGAGTTCTCAGGACCTTTTGTTTTTGGTGAAGATCGGTTAAGGGAAAAGGGTAGTTTACCGGCAACGTTTTATGTTTTAAAAGGGTATTTTCTATGGCAAACGATAACTGCCGTAAATTCAAAGAGAATTAAATAATGTTTTGCATACAGACCTGAATTCTAAAGGAGTGAAGGCCTGTTGATTTTAGTGAAGATCGGTTAAGGGAAAGGGGTAGTTTACCAGCCTCGTTTTATGTTTTAACAAGGTTAATTTTTTCTATGACGAACGATAACTGCCGTAAATTCAAAGAGAATTAAAAAATGTTTTGCATACAGCCCTGAATTCTAAAGAAGTGAAGTCCTGTTGATTTTAGTGAAGATGGGTTAAGGGAAAGGGGTAGTTTACCAGCCTCGTTTTATGTTTTAACAAGGTTAATTTTTTCTATGACGAACGATAACTGCCGTAAATTCAAAGGGAATTAAATAATGTTTTGCATACAGCCCTGAATTCTAAAGAAGTGAAGTCCTGTTGATTTTAGTGAAGATCGGTTAAGGGAAAGGGGTAGTTTACCAGCGTCGTTTTATGTTTTAACAAGGTTAATTTTTTCTATGACGAACGATAACTGCCGTAAATTCAAACATAATCAAATAAGTTTTTGCATACATCCCTAAACTGTAGATAACTCAAGGCCTGTTGATTTTGGTGAAGATCGGTTAAGGGAAAGGGATAGTTTCCCTGCAACATTTTATGTTGTAACAAGAGAAATTTGTTCATGAACGATAACAGCCGTAAATGCAAACAGAATCAAATAATTTTTTACATATGTGCCTGAGTTGCTGAAGACTCAAGCCCTATTGATTTTGGTGAAGATCGGTTACGGGGAAAGGGCAGTTTACCAGGAACATTTTTTGTTTTAACAAGAATAAAGTACTTAATTTAGTTAAATCATGTATCCTGATAAGAAGATCTTAATAATCCACTGTAGAAACGTAGATGAAATATCTATAAATGAAGAGGCTAGTTGAACGGGGTGGGGGGAATTTTCTATAAATGAAAATTATAGTTGACGGGGGAAGGGATAATTTTTATATGTGTACTACGTTATCGGCAACAAAATAGTAGTTTGTTGTTAAAATTCCTGAATTGTAGAGTTCTCAAGACCTATTGGTTTTGGTGAAGATCGGTTAAGGCTAAGGGGTAGTTTACCTGCAACGTTTTTTTTATCGAGGGTAATTTTTTCCTATGGCAAACGAAACAGCCGCAAATTCAAACAGAATCAAATAATTTTTTGCATACAGCCCTGATTTGTAGAGTACTCAAGACCTATTGTTTTTCGTGAAGATCGGTTAAGGGAAAGGGGTAGTTTACCGGCAACGTTTTAAGTTTTAACAAGGGTATTTTCTATGGCAAACGATAACAGCCGCAAATTCAAACAGAATCAAATAATTATTTGCATGCAGCCCTGAATTGTAGAGTTCTCAAGACCTATTGTTTTTGGTGAAGCTCGGTTAAGGGAAAGGGGTAGTTTACCAGCAACTTTTTTTTATCAAGGGTAATTTTACTTCCATATTCCTTAAGGAATGGAAGTATGGTGATGGCAAAAAAAATCGTGTTCGAGATTATTGCAGATTCTGATTGTACTACACTCAAAACATGAAAAAAAGTCGTTTTCCGAAAAGTGTCTGTGTGTGTGTCTGTCTGTCTGTGTGTCTGTCTGTGTGTCTGTCTGTCTGTCTATCTGTAGATTTTTTTTCTATGGTAAACGATAACTGCCGCAAATTCAAACAAAATCAAATAATTTTTTGCACACAGCCCTGATTTGTAGAGGACTCGCGACCTATTGTTTTTGATGAAGATCGGTTGAGGGAAAGGGGTAGTTTACCTGCAACGTTTTTTTTTTTGCAAGGGTAATTTTGTTTGTTTGGCAAACGATAACAGCCGAAAATTCAAACAGAATCAAATAATGTTTCGCATACAGCCCTAAATTGTAGAGTTCTCAAGATCTGTTGATTTTGGTGAAGATCGGTTAAGGGAAAGGGGTAGTTTACCTGTAACGTTTTATGTTTTAACAAGGGTATTTCCTATGGCAAACGATAACAGCCGCAAATTCAAACAGAATCAAAAGATTATTTGCATACAGCCCTAAATTGTAGAGTTCTCAAGACCTATTGTTTTTGGTGAAGTTCAATTGAGGGAAAGGGGTAGTTTACCTGCAACGTTTTTTTAACAAGGGTATTTTATATGGCAAACGATAACAGCCGCAAATTCAAACAGAATCAAATAATGTTTTGCATACAGCCCTCATTTGTAGAGTACTCAAGACCTTTTGTTTTTGGTGAAGATCGGTTAAGGGAAAGGGGTAGTTTACCTGTAACGTTTTATGTTTTAACAAGGGTATTTCCTATGGCAAACGATAACAGCCGCAAATTCAAACAGAATCAAAAGATTATTTGCATACAGCCCTAAATTGTAGAGTTCTCAAGACCTGTTGTTTTTGGTGAAGATCGGTTGAGGGAAAGGGGTAGTTTACCAGCAACGTTTTTTTAACAAGGGTATTTTCTATGGCAAACGATAACAGCCGCAAATTCAAACAGAATCAACTAATGTTTTGCATACAGCCCTGAATTGTAGAGTACTCAAGACCT
The DNA here is from genome assembly GCA_034769895.1 of Magicicada septendecula. NCBI lineage: Eukaryota > Metazoa > Arthropoda > Insecta > Hemiptera > Cicadidae > Magicicada > Magicicada septendecula. The sequence goes on along the minus strand of CM068375.1, from coordinate 147,294,389 downwards.
ATTGTTTTCGGAGAAGATCGGTTTAGGGAAAGGGGTAGTTTACCCGCAGCGTTTTTTTATCAAGGGAAATTTTTTTTTGGCAAACGATAACAGCCGCAAATTCAAACAGAATCAAATAATGTTTTGCACACAGCCCTGAATTGTAGAGTTCTCAAGAACTTTTGGTTTTGGTGAAGATCGGTTAAGGGAATAGGGTAGTTTACCTGCAACATTTTATGTTTTAACAAGGGTAATTTTTTCTATGACGAACAGTAACTGCCGCATATGCAAACAGAATCAAATAATTTTTTGCATACATCCCTGAATTGTAGTGATCTCAAGGCCTTTTGATTTTGGTGAAGATCGGTTAAGGGTAAGGGGTAGTTTACCTGCAACCTTTTACGTTTTAACAACAGTAAAGTACTTGAAAATTCATTTAAACTTTTTCAAACAATGGTAATTGTTAAAAATAAAACAATTTTGTTGCCAGGCAATAAAAATTATAATTTTTTCATTTTGTATCATGCATCATGTATGAGAGAAAATATATCGTTCGTGGCAGGCAAGCATATCTCAATTATGTAATGTTTACGTTTCCATTTTATTATTATGATTACTGCAATAAAAAGGCAGGGAACACACACACACACACACACACACACACACACACAAAATTCGCGTTATTTCTGGCCTTACTCATGTTTATTTTCTTACATTTGCACGCTTTTTAAATGGAAAGTGCCGAAACCCACACCAGCATAACGCATGCAAGCCGAAAAATTGTCCAGCGTGGATAGCGATTTGCTTCCTGTGGATCGCTGGGCAGTGTAACTGCACGTGTTTACAGAGGAACGATTCATAGACAGAATTTTCTTCGTCTTTAGGGAATGAACCCTCTGCAAGATGCTGAGGGTCCATGAGTGACTTCGGAGCGCTCCTTCTTTTCCGCGTGTTTGTTCTTTGAAACGTACACTGTAGATTCGCAGCTTTACTCTAAGTAGCGCTCAATAGGAAATGTTGAAAATTTTTGTCCACGGTGTACCCTCATATACACTAAACCTGCTCTGATGTTTTAATTACGGACATCATAATATTAAAACTTTTGAAACTTGAGCACTACTTAATGGAGATCAAACATTAACTTATACAAGCCATTAATTTTATGCATATTTTTTATATATATGTGTACAACGTTATCGGCAACAAAGAAGTAGTTTTTGTTAAAATTCCTTCCCGGGATGTTTGGCCGTAGTCCAATGTTTTCTACAAAACCAGACGTTTCGGCAATGCCATCGACTTCCATCATCAGTGAAAATCGAGTGCGATAACGTGAGGTGGTATACGTTAGTGACTACAGTACTGTGGTTAAGGCTGAATTTTAAAGTCATTGTATTGGTATCCGCGTCACAATTATTATAATTAAACTATAAAGTTTTACCTTAATCCGTCTATGTGATCGCTTAACTTTTCTTCTTTTCTTCTAACGCGTTTCGGATTGTTAATCCATCATCAGAGGTTAAAATAATTCGTCGGTTAAGACTTCGTTAAACATTAAAAGTTGCGTAAAAGACATTTAAAAATTACACTAAAAGAACATTTAAAAATATAGTCCACAAACACAGCGACGTAGCGGATGTGAGTGCGCACTCAATACCGGTCAGCGACGTACTGCACAGTTTATTGGAGTTTTCATGTTATCTATTGATGTGTTGGGGCATGTATTCTATGGCTATGTTATCTATAATCTTATCGTATAGTGTATGCGATTTAAATGCCAATTGTTCGTTTAATATATTATTGGGATTATTTCTGAAGGCTCGGTAAATTTCGAACTCTTCTACCGCATCCATATATCGTCCCTTTCTGCAAATGTGTAAGGGTTTGCAATTTGTCTCAAAATTTGTATAATTATGATTTAATGTGACGAGATGTTTAGCGTAGTTTGATTTATTTATATTTGAAATGCTCGTGGGTAAGTGTTCTTTATATCTTTCGAAAAAGGTCCTGCCAGTCTGACCAATGTAATGCATGTTGCAGTCATCACATATCATTTTGTATACACCCGTTCTTTTTTCAATTGATGTACGTGTGGCATTATTTAGCATTTTACGGATATTGTTGGTTGTTCTAAATGCGATGTGGATGTTATGTTTTTTAAAGGTGTTTCTAATGAGCATTGAAAAGTTGTTAGTATAATCAATCGCCATATATATTGCGTTCGTCGTGACACGGTGAGGGTTGTTAGTTCTGCGTTTGTGTCTAAGCATCAAGCGTTCCATTAATGAACTGCGGTAACCGTTCGTAATTGCAATATGTTTAATTATATCTACTTCTTCTTTGTGGTTGGCGGGATCCAAAGGTACGCTGTATAGTCTGTGTATCATACTATTGAATGCGGCCATTTTTTGTGAGTGCGGGTGGAAAGAATCAGCATGTATAACACCATCAGTTGTGGTGGGTTTTCTGTATATTCTGTATTGAAATTTATTATTATGTTTCATAAAAGTTAAGTCCAGAAAATTTATGGCATTGTCTGATTCTATTTCAAGTGTGAATTGTATGTTTTTGGTAATGTTATTCATGTAATGTAACAACATGTTTGCCTGTCTCGTTGTCCCGTCAAATATTACAAACGTGTCATCCACGTATCTTTTATAAAATGAGATGTTACGTTGCCATTTATTGTGTGGGGTTAGCAAATATGTATTTTCAAAGTTATTCAGGAAAATGTCAGCCAGCAAACCAGACAAGGGTGAACCCATTGCAAGACCCTCCTCTTGAATAAAAATTGTATCATTGAATGTGAAATAATTCTGTTGTAATACTACGTCCAGTAACAGCAACAATTCTGTTATTTTTTGTAGATTTAACTTTCCTGTTCGTATTAAATTATTTCTTAGAATGTCTAAGGTTGTCTTTACTGGGACACTTGTATATAGGTTGACTATGTCAAAGGAGATTAACTTATGCTGACTATTAATGCTGAAGTCTTTAGTTAGTTTTATTAGTTCAATGCTATTTTTTATAGCATGATTATTGTCTAGAGTTATGTTACTTTTTATTAATTGGACCAATTTCTTAGATACTTTATAACCTGGGGCTGTTGTGTAATTAACAATAGGTCTTATCGGTATATTTGGTTTATGGATCTTGGGTAAACCGTTGAACATTGGTGCGTGTGCGATTATGGGTTTTAACTGGCGGCGTGTAGTTTTGTCAAAAAGGTGTGTGCATTTATTAATCGTTTGGTTGATGTATTTTATATACTTCGTTGTGGGATCCGAGTCTATGGCTCTTATGTTGTTGTTATGAATAAATTCGTATACTTTTTGTTGGTACATGTCTATTGGTAGAATAACCATAGTGTTGCCCTTGTCAGATTTAGTGGCTATGGCCTTATGTTCGTTTAGTTTATGTTTAATTTGTATAACAGTTTTCTTTTCACTTATATATTTCTTTTTTAAATTGTTAGAAAATGGTTTATAGTTGTTATTATGTGTCCGTATATGTCTGTCTATTTTACTATTGATTGTAACTCTTAACTCGTTTTGTGTCTGTGAATCTGTTATACTTTTTATGGCTGCTTCAGTTGTAATTAATTCTTTAGTTGCGTGGTTCCTATTTAAATCCGGTAAATTGTATTTGAAACCTTTATTAAGTAAATTCATCTCCTGTACGTCGAATTTAATATCAGTTAAATTAGAGACTCGAGTATAAAATCTATGTTTACATCCAGCGAAATTATCGTGGTGTTGTCTTGTATTTAACGTATTCAATTTCTTATCATGTTTGTGTACGATCGGTAAGATGAACTTCGTAACTTGCTGATTAATGTATTGTAATATGTTGGGCAAGAGTATTGGGTGTATCTCTTTTAATAATGTTAAATGTGCTTTATATAACATTGAGTTTAATCTATTCTTTTTAATATATAATTGTTTGATTTCTTCTTTTATCCATGTTATCTCTGCTATATGTTTAACTTTTGTGGCAGCTTTCGTTGTATTATTAATGCGTACTGTGCAGTAACGAGGTATAACGTTCAATCTCAAACAGTTTTTGTTAAACTTGATGTGTAAGTTGGTCTTTGATAATTTACTTTTAATGTTTATGAATTTGTATACCATTTTCGCTTGACAAGCTTCCAATTTTAAAGTCATTGTATTGGTATCCGCGTCACAATTATTATAATTAAACTATAAAGTTTTACCTTAATCCGTCTATGTGATCGCTTAACTTTTCTTCTTTTCTTCTAACGCGTTTCGGATTGTTAATCCATCATCAGAGGTTAAAATAATTCGTCGGTTAAGACTTCGTTAAACATTAAAAGTTGCGTAAAAGACATTTAAAAATTACACTAAAAGAACATTTAAAAATATAGTCCACAAACACAGCGACGTAGCGGATGTGAGTGCGCACTCAATACCGGTCAGCGACGTACTGCACAGTTTATTGGAGTTTTCATGTTATCTATTGATGTGTTGGGGCATGTATTCTATGGCTATGTTATCTATAATCTTATCGTATAGTGTATGCGATTTAAATGCCAATTGTTCGTTTAATATATTATTGGGATTATTTCTGAAGGCTCGGTAAATTTCGAACTCTTCTACCGCATCCATATATCGTCCCTTTCTGCAAATGTGTAAGGGTTTGCAATTTGTCTCAAAATTTGTATAATTATGATTTAATGTGACGAGATGTTTAGCGTAGTTTGATTTATTTATATTTGAAATGCTCGTGGGTAAGTGTTCTTTATATCTTTCGAAAAAGGTCCTGCCAGTCTGACCAATGTAATGCATGTTGCAGTCATCACATATCATTTTGTATCATGTGATGGCTGCAACATGCATTACATTGGTCAGACTGGCAGGACCTTTTTCGAAAGATATAAAGAACACTTACCCACGAGCATTTCAAATATAAATAAATCAAACTACGCTAAACATCTCGTCACATTAAATCATAATTATACAAATTTTGAGACAAATTGCAAACCCTTACACATTTGCAGAAAGGGACGATATATGGATGCGGTAGAAGAGTTCGAAATTTACCGAGCCTTCAGAAATAATCCCAATAATATATTAAACGAACAATTGGCATTTAAATCGCATACACTATACGATAAGATTATAGATAACATAGCCATAGAATACATGCCCCAACACATCAATAGATAACATGAAAACTCCAATAAACTGTGCAGTACGTCGCTGACCGGTATTGAGTGCGCACTCACATCCGCTACGTCGCTGTGTTTGTGGACTATATTTTTAAATGTTCTTTTAGTGTAATTTTTAAATGTCTTTTACGCAACTTTTAATGTTTAACGAAGTCTTAACCGACGAATTATTTTAACCTCTGATGATGGATTAACAATCCGAAACGCGTTAGAAGAAAAGAAGAAAAGTTAAGCGATCACATAGACGGATTAAGGTAAAACTTTATAGTTTAATTATAATAATTGTGACGCGGATACCAATACAATGACTTTAAAATTGGAAGCTTGTCAAGCGAAAATGGTATACAAATTCATAAACATTAAAAGTAAATTATCAAAGACCAACTTACACATCAAGTTTAACAAAAACTGTTTGAGATTGAACGTTATACCTCGTTACTGCACAGTACGCATTAATAATACAACGAAAGCTGCCACAAAAGTTAAACATATAGCAGAGATAACATGGATAAAAGAAGAAATCAAACAATTATATATTAAAAAGAATAGATTAAACTCAATGTTATATAAAGCACATTTAACATTATTAAAAGAGATACACCCAATACTCTTGCCCAACATATTACAATACATTAATCAGCAAGTTACGAAGTTCATCTTACCGATCGTACACAAACATGATAAGAAATTGAATACGTTAAATACAAGACAACACCACGATAATTTCGCTGGATGTAAACATAGATTTTATACTCGAGTCTCTAATTTAACTGATATTAAATTCGACGTACAGGAGATGAATTTACTTAATAAAGGTTTCAAATACAATTTACCGGATTTAAATAGGAACCACGCAACTAAAGAATTAATTACAACTGAAGCAGCCATAAAAAGTATAACAGATTCACAGACACAAAACGAGTTAAGAGTTACAATCAATAGTAAAATAGACAGACATATACGGACACATAATAACAACTATAAACCATTTTCTAACAATTTAAAAAAGAAATATATAAGTGAAAAGAAAACTGTTATACAAATTAAACATAAACTAAACGAACATAAGGCCATAGCCACTAAATCTGACAAGGGCAACACTATGGTTATTCTACCAATAGACATGTACCAACAAAAAGTATACGAATTTATTCATAACAACAACATAAGAGCCATAGACTCGGATCCCACAACGAAGTATATAAAATACATCAACCAAACGATTAATAAATGCACACACCTTTTTGACAAAACTACACGCCGCCAGTTAAAACCCATAATCGCACACGCACCAATGTTCAACGGTTTACCCAAGATCCATAAACCAAATATACCGATAAGACCTCTTGTTAATTACACAACAGCCCCAGGTTATAAAGTATCTAAGAAATTGGTCCAATTAATAAAAAGTAACATAACTCTAGACAATAATCATGCTATAAAAAATAGCATTGAACTAATAAAACTAACTAAAGACTTCAGCATTAATAGTCAGCATAAGTTAATCTCCTTTGACATAGTCAACCTATATACAAGTGTCCCAGTAAAGACAACCTTAGACATTCTAAGAAATAATTTAATACGAACAGGAAAGTTAAATCTACAAAAAATAACAGAATTGTTGCTGTTACTGGACGTAGTATTACAACAGAATTATTTCACATTCAATGATACAATTTTTATTCAAGAGGAGGGTCTTGCAATGGGTTCACCCTTGTCTGGTTTGCTGGCTGACATTTTCCTGAATAACTTTGAAAATACATATTTGCTAACCCCACACAATAAATGGCAACGTAACATCTCATTTTATAAAAGATACGTGGATGACACGTTTGTAATATTTGACGGGACAACGAGACAGGCAAACATGTTGTTACATTACATGAATAACATTACCAAAAACATACAATTCACACTTGAAATAGAATCAGACAATGCCATAAATTTTCTGGACTTAACTTTTATGAAACATAATAATAAATTTCAATACAGAATATACAGAAAACCCACCACAACTGATGGTGTTATACATGCTGATTCTTTCCACCCGCACTCACAAAAAATGGCCGCATTCAATAGTATGATACACAGACTATACAGCGTACCTTTAGATCCCGCCAACCACAAAGAAGAAGTAGATATAATTAAACATATTGCAATTACGAACGGTTACCGCAGTTCATTAATGGAACGCTTGATGCTTAGACACAAACGCAGAACTAACAACCCTCACCGTGTCACGACGAACGCAATATATATGGCGATTGATTATACTAACAACTTTTCAATGCTCATTAGAAACACCTTTAAAAAACATAACATCCACATCGCATTTAGAACAACCAACAATATCCGTAAAATGCTAAATAATGCCACACGTACATCAATTGAAAAAAGAACGGGTGTATACAAAATGATATGTGATGACTGCAACATGCATTACATTGGTCAGACTGGCAGGACCTTTTTCGAAAGATATAAAGAACACTTACCCACGAGCATTTCAAATATAAATAAATCAAACTACGCTAAACATCTCGTCACATTAAATCATAATTATACAAATTTTGAGACAAATTGCAAACCCTTACACATTTGCAGAAAGGGACGATATATGGATGCGGTAGAAGAGTTCGAAATTTACCGAGCCTTCAGAAATAATCCCAATAATATATTAAACGAACAATTGGCATTTAAATCGCATACACTATACGATAAGATTATAGATAACATAGCCATAGAATACATGCCCCAACACATCAATAGATAACATGAAAACTCCAATAAACTGTGCAGTATGTCGCTGACCGGTATTGAGTGCGCACTCACATCCGCTACGTCGCTGTGTTTGTGGACTATATTTTTAAATGTTCTTTTAGTGTAATTTTTAAATGTCTTTTACGCAACTTTTAATGTTTAACGAAGTCTTAACCGACGAATTATTTTAACCTCTGATGATGGATTAACAATCCGAAACGCGTTAGAAGAAAAGAAGAAAAGTTAAGCGATCACATAGACGGATTAAGGTAAAACTTTATAGTTTAATTATATTAAGGCTGAAGCAGTAAGTAGAAAGAAGTAGTTTCTATGGTAATATTTCATTTCGAAAATGATTTTAAATATAAATCTTAGAACGTGGAAGTTATGTATGGTTCTCCATACCGATATTTTGACTTTTATGTACTACTTTACTATTAAATTTTAATTAATATAATTGTTAATAATAAATTGTCTGTTTCTAAGCAATTGAACGAAACTAATGAATTTATTATTTATTTTAATTCAAATTGTCAGTGATTACAGACGTAATCCGTTAGTGTCTCTGCAAATAAATCCATCTCGTGGAATGTTTACCAATTGTGAAATACTCGAGGTATACCTGGTTTTTGCTGTTTTGATTGCTACGATTAGGGCACGGGCATCACACTCACACACACCCGTTTGGCGGACACACGGCCTGCGTTGCGTCTGCGTTGCGTCTGCGTGTTGGGGGTCAGTGCGAGCGCGCGCGGCTTGCATTGACTCCAACAGGTACTCTGGTACGTGCAAGCATGTGTCGCCCAAGCTTACAGACTCACACCGCACCGCTTGAGCCGATATGTCCCGCGTTGCAGTCTGCGTGTTGTGGTTCAGTGCGAGCGCGCGCATCTTGCATTGAATCCAGCACGCACTCTGGCACGCGCGCGCGTATCTTGCACTCGCGGTGCACACACATGCTTTGTTGTTTTGATCGTGGCACTCAGAGTAGTAAAACTTTCCAACCTGAGTATTTTCACATTGGGCAAATACAACCAGGGTTGAATTTATTGCAGAGACACTAAACATAAAAACACGTTACTATGCAGTCACATATCCTCAAACGAATGTATGAATGAGTAGTAGAATTTTAACTGTGAAGTACAGAATGAGTGTCTAGGGCTGCTATAATGTAAAAATTAGTGTAGACATAGCAGACACGTAAAGAAATGTAATTTGTGCTAAACACTTTTGGGCGTTTTTACACTAATATACACATTTTGATCATCTTTCATTAAACTGGCTATGTAATAATGATTATACTTAATGTGGTCAACCAAACGTGAATAGGTGCGCACCTAATCACCCGTATACAGTGCAAAGGATTGTTAACCGATGACAACCTACGAGTGATATTTTATGATCTGATGTTGAAGCATATGCTTTGAAACGCGTCATCTATACATTAAAAAGAAGTCACAAGGCGGATTGAAAAAGGTTACTTTGTCTATCTGAGTATACTCGTTCATTATTTTCAAGTACGTTATCAGTAGCTACCTCCAATAAAAATCCCATGGTTTTTTACTACTGTAGCTTTACACCTTTCTCCTCTCCTCTCTCTCACTCTCTGTCTCTGTCTGTCTGTTTCTCTCTTCTCCCCAAAACCACCATTTCTGACACTGATTACGGAAAGTTGAAATGTAAACCTACTTTGTTGGAAAGTTTGAGGAAAGGGTACATACGAGGTGAACTCAGAATCGACACAACGTTGTGAATGTAAAGATGCCGTAAGGCGAGACAAAAGGCATTTGTGAAGCGAATGCCAGTGGGACGTATTAGTTAAGCGTCTCCGCGAAGCCTGGGTCACCGAGAAACATTAAAAGACTTCGGGTAACCTTTCAAACAGAAAAATCCAAATCGCCTAAGCTCTAAATCTACTTAATACAGTACTCTTTATTGCTTTGTACATTTGGTAAGGACTGTAGAGCAGACTCTGTTTTTCCACATTCCATTTGTCTTGGGTTAGACCACAGCGGATCACTGACTAAATAAAGCAAAAGAGAGCAGATATCAAATTCCGGTCGCGAAAAGTGTGAAGAATATTTTGTTTTTGTACGACTTACAATGGTGTGGTGTCGGAAGAAAAACTTCACACTTCAGTTTGCGGTTAATTAAAAATAACGATTTATTAAGAATTTTTTGATAGACAAATCAATCGGCTTGCATCGACTGAAAGAAATTAATTGACCGCAAATTTTATTTGACGGCTTCCTGAGAAAATAAATAGAAAGGAAAAGCGAACACAGCAGCAGAACTTCCGAGATTTTTTTACAAACGTTCACGCAAAATTACTGAACTGAGAAACAATTAATGGCGATAGTTAATTACAGTCGGACAACGACTCGGTGTCATTCAGATTAATCAACAACTACGCACTATGCAGTGAGGTCTGCTAACTTATAGTACCGGTAGTTAACGTACATACTCTGTACGCTAATTTTGATTTAAAAAAATCAACTGAAGACACGAATGCCATGCAAGTTTTGAAGGGGTCAACAGTGTCAAGGCCAGTTAAAATATCGATTTTCTTCGAAACTCGATACAGGCTATAAATAAATAAGTAAAAATGGATGCCTACAATTCCAATAATTCAATAAAGTAGTAGTAGTAGCATACTACTTTTTTACTTCCATGTTCCTTAAGGAATGGAAGTATCTCTCTCTCCTATGGCGCTACAGCCCAAGTCGGGCCCTGGCCTCCACCAATCTCCGCCTCCAATCCACTCTATCCACTGCAACCCTCCTCCAGTTTCTTATCCCCATGTCTCTCGCGTCCTCTGCAACGCCATCTTCCCACCTCTTCCTCGGTCTACCTCTAGGTCTCGTTCCCTTCCATGTACCCAGCAAAGCCCTCTTAGGAATGGAAGTATGGTGATGGCAAAAAAAATAGTGTTCAAGATTATTGCAGATTCTGATTGTACTACACTCAAAACATGAAAAAAGTCATTTTTCGAAAAGTGTGTGTGTGTGTGTGTGTGTGTGTGTGTGTGTGTGTGTGTGTGTGTGTGTGTGTGTGTGTGGATTTTTTTACTTCCATGTTCCTTAAGGAAATGGAAGTATGGTGATGGCAAAAAAATCGTGTTCGAGATTATTGCAGATTCTCATTGTACTACACTCAAAACATGAAAATATCGGTATGGAGAACCATACATGACTTCCATGTTCTAAGATTTATATTTAAAATCATTTACAAAATTAAATGTTTCCATAGAAACTACTACTTTCCACTTATTGCTTCAGCCTTAACCACAGTATTGTGGTCACTAACGTATACCACCACATCGCACTCGATTTTCACTGATAATGGAAGTCGATGGCATTGCCGAAACGTCTGGTTTTGTAGAAAACATTGGACTACGGCCAAACAGCCCAGGAAGGAATTTTAACAACAAACTACTACTTTGTTGCCGATAACGAAGTACACATATAACAATTATCCCCTCCTCTTTCAACTATAATTTTCATTTATAGAAAATTACCCCCACCCCGTTCAACTAGCCTCTTCATTTATAGATATTTCATCTACGTTTCTACAGTGGATTATTAAGATATTCTTATCAGGATACATGATTTAACTAAATTAAGTACTTTACTCTTGTTAAAACAAAAAATGTTCCTGGTAAACTACCCTTTTCCCGTAACCGATATTCACCAAAATTTTTTCTATGGCAAACGAAACAGCCGCAAATTCAAACAGAATCAAATAATTTTTTGCATACAGCCCTGATTTGTAGAGTACTCAAGACCTATTGTTTTTCGTGAAGATCGGTTAAGGGAAAGGGGTAGTTTACCGGCAACGTTTTAAGTTTTAACAAGGGTATTTTCTATGACAAACGATAACAGCCGCAAATTCAAACAGAATCGAATAATTTTTTGCATGCAGCCCTGAATTGTAGAGTTCTCAGGACCTTTTGTTTTTGGTGAAGATCGGTTTGGGTAGTTTACCTGCAACGTTTTATGTTTTAAAAGGGTATTTTCTATGGCAAACGATAACTGCCGTAAATTCAAAGAGAATTAAATAATGTTTTGCATACAGCCCTGAATTCTAAAGAAGTGAAGGCCTGTTGATTTTAGTGAAGATCGGTTAAGGGAAAGGGGTAGTTTACCAGCCTCGTTTTATGTTTTAACAAGGTTAATTTTTTCTATGACGAACGATAACTGCCGTAAATTCAAAGAGAATCAAATTATTTTTGCATACCATCCTGAATTTTAGTGTATTCAAGACCTTTTGAGTTTGGTGAAGATCAGTTAAGAGAAAGGGGTAGTTTCCCTGTAACGTTTTATGTGATAACAATGTTAATTTTCTTTATGACGAACGATGACTGCCGTAAATTCAAACATAATCAAATAAGTTTTTGCATACATCCCTAAATTGTAGATAACTCAAGGCCTGTTGATTTTGGTGAAGATCGGTTAAGGGAAAGGGATAGTTTACCGGCAACGTTTTATGTTTTAAAAGGGTATTTTCTATGGCAAACGATAACTGCCGTAAATTCAAAGAGAATTAAATAATGTTTTGCATACAGCCCTGAATTCTAAAGAAGTGAAGGCCTGTTGATTTTAGTGAAGATCTGTTAAGGGAAAGGGGTAGTTTGCCAGCCTCGTTTTATGTTTTAACAAGGTTAATTTTTTCTATGACGAACGATAACTGCCGTAAATTCAAAGAGAATTATTTAATGTTTTGCATACAGCCCTGAATTCTAAAGAAGTGAAGTCCTGTTGATTTTAGTGAAGATCGGTTAAGGGAAAGGGGTAGTTTACCAGCCTCGTTTTATGTTTTAACAAGGTTAATTTTTTCTATGACGAACGATAACTGCCGTAAATTCAAAGAGAATCAAATTATTTTTGCATACCATCCTGAATTTTAGAGTATTCAAGACCTTTTGATTTTGGTGAAGATCAGTTAAGAGAAAGGGGTAGTTTCCCTGTAACGTTTTATGTGATAACAATGTTAATTTTTTTTATGACGAACGATGACTGCCGTAAATTCAAACATAATCAAATAAGTTTTTGCATACATCCCTAAACTGTAGATAACTCAAGGCCTGTTGATTTTGGTGAAGATCGGTTAAGGGAAAGGGATAGTTTCCCTGCAACATTTTATGTTGTAACAAGAGAAATTTGTTCATGAACGATAACAGCCGTAAATGCAAACAGAATCAAATAATTTTTTACATATGTGCCTGAGTTGCTGAAGACTCAAGTCCTATTGATTTTGGTGAAGATCGGTTACGGGGAAAGGGCAGTTTACCAGGAACATTTTTTGTTTTAACAAGAGTAAAGTACTTAATTTAGTTAAATCATGTATCCTGATAAGAAGATCTTAATAATCCACTGTAGAAACGTAGATGAAATATCTATAAATGAAGAGGCTAGTTGAACGGGGTGGGGGGAATTTTCTATAAATGAAAATTATAGTTGACGGGGGAAGGGATAATTTTTATATGTGTACTACGTTATCGGCAACAAAATAGTAGTTTGTTGTTAAAATTCCTGAATTGTAGAGTTCTCAAGACCTATTGGTTTTGGTGAAGATCGGTTAAGGCTAAGGGGTAGTTTACCTGCAACGTTTTTTTTATCGAGGGTAATTTTTTCCTATGGCAAACGAAACAGCCGCAAATTCAAACAGAATCAAATAATTTTTTGCATACAGCCCTGATTTGTAGAGTACTCAAGACCTATTGTTTTTCGTGAAGATCGGTTACGGGAAAGGGGTAGTTTACCGGCAACGTTTTAAGTTTTAACAAGGGTATTTTCTATGGCAAACGATAACAGCCGCAAATTCAAACAGAATCAAATAATTTTTTGCATGCAGCCCTGAATTGTAGAGTTCTCAGGACCTTTTGTTTTTGGTGAAGATCGGTTAAGGGAAAGGGGTAGTTTACCGGCAACGTTTTATGTTTTAAAAGGGTATTTTCTATGGCAAACGATAACTGCCGTAAATTCAAAGAGAATTAAATAATGTTTTGCATACAGACCTGAATTCTAAAGGAGTGAAGGCCTGTTGATTTTAGTGAAGATCGGTTAAGGGAAAGGGGTAGTTTACCAGCCTCGTTTTATGTTTTAACAAGGTTAATTTTTTCTATGACGAACGATAACTGCCGTAAATTCAAAGGGAATTAAAAAATGTTTTGCATACAGCCCTGAATTCTAAAGAAGTGAAGTCCTGTTGATTTTAGTGAAGATGGGTTAAGGGAAAGGGGTAGTTTACCAGCCTCGTTTTATGTTTTAACAAGGTTAATTTTTTCTATGACGAACGATAACTGCCGTAAATTCAAAGGGAATTAAATAATGTTTTGCATACAGCCCTGAATTCTAAAGAAGTGAAGTCTTGTTGATTTTAGTGAAGATCGGTTAAGGGAAAGGGGTAGTTTACCAGCGTCGTTTTATGTTTTAACAAGGTTAATTTTTTCTATGACGAACGATAACTGCCGTAAATTCAAACATAATCAAATAAGTTTTTGCATACATCCCTAAACTGTAGATAACTCAAGGCCTGTTGATTTTGGTGAAGATCGGTTAAGGGAAAGGGATAGTTTCCCTGCAACATTTTATGTTGTAACAAGAGAAATTTGTTCATGAACGATAACAGCCGTAAATGCAAACAGAATCAAATAATTTTTTACATATGTGCCTGAGTTGCTGAAGACTCAAGCCCTATTGATTTTGGTGAAGATCGGTTACGGGGAAAGGGCAGTTTACCAGGAACATTTTTTGTTTTAACAAGAATAAAGTACTTAATTTAGTTAAATCATGTATCCTGATAAGAAGATCTTAATAATCCACTGTAGAAACGTAGATGAAATATCTATAAATGAAGAGGCTAGTTGAACGGGGTGGGGGGAATTTTCTATAAATGAAAATTATAGTTGACGGGGGAAGGGATAATTTTTATATGTGTACTACGTTATCGGCAACAAAATAGTAGTTTGTTGTTAAAATTCCTGAATTGTAGAGTTCTCAAGACCTATTGGTTTTGGTGAAGATCGGTTAAGGCTAAGGGGTAGTTTACCTGCAACGTTTTTTTTATCGAGGGTAATTTTTTCCTATGGCAAACGAAACAGCCGCAAATTCAAACAGAATCAAATAATTTTTTGCATACAGCCCTGATTTGTAGAGTACTCAAGACCTATTGTTTTTCGTGAAGATCGGTTAAGGGAAAGGGGTAGTTTACCGGCAACGTTTTAAGTTTTAACAAGGGTATTTTCTATGGCAAACGATAACAGCCGCAAATTCAAACAGAATCAAATAATTATTTGCATGCAGCCCTGAATTGTAGAGTTCTCAAGACCTATTGTTTTTGGTGAAGCTCGGTTAAGGGAAAGGGGTAGTTTACCAGCAACTTTTTTTTATCAAGGGTAATTTTACTTCCATATTCCTTAAGGAATGGAAGTATGGTGATGGCAAAAAAAATCGTGTTCGAGATTATTGCAGATTCTGATTGTACTACACTCAAAACATGAAAAAAAGTCGTTTTCCGAAAAGTGTCTGTGTGTGTGTCTGTCTGTCTGTGTGTCTGTCTGTGTGTCTGTCTGTCTGTCTATCTGTAGATTTTTTTTCTATGGTAAACGATAACTGCCGCAAATTCAAACAAAATCAAATAATTTTTTGCACACAGCCCTGATTTGTAGAGGACTCGCGACCTATTGTTTTTGATGAAGATCGGTTGAGGGAAAGGGGTAGTTTACCTGCAACGTTTTTTTTTTTGCAAGGGTAATTTTGTTTGTTTGGCAAACGATAACAGCCGAAAATTCAAACAGAATCAAATAATGTTTCGCATACAGCCCTAAATTGTAGAGTTCTCAAGATCTGTTGATTTTGGTGAAGATCGGTTAAGGGAAAGGGGTAGTTTACCTGTAACGTTTTATGTTTTAACAAGGGTATTTCCTATGGCAAACGATAACAGCCGCAAATTCAAACAGAATCAAAAGATTATTTGCATACAGCCCTAAATTGTAGAGTTCTCAAGACCTATTGTTTTTGGTGAAGTTCAATTGAGGGAAAGGGGTAGTTTACCTGCAACGTTTTTTTAACAAGGGTATTTTATATGGCAAACGATAACAGCCGCAAATTCAAACAGAATCAAATAATGTTTTGCATACAGCCCTCATTTGTAGAGTACTCAAGACCTATTGTTTTTGGTGAAGATCGGTTAAGGGAAAGGGGTAGTTTACCTGGAACGTTTTATGTTTTAACAAGGGTATTTCCTATGGCAAACGATAACAGCCGCAAATTCAAACAGAATCAAAAGATTATTTGCATACAGCCCTAAATTGTAGAGTTCTCAAGACCTGTTGTTTTTGGTGAAGATCGGTTGAGGGAAAGGGGTAGTTTACCTGCAACGTTTTTTTAACAAGGGTATTTTCTATGGCAAACGATAACAGCCGCAAATTCAAACAGAATCAACTAATGTTTTGCATACAGCCCTGATTTGTAGAGTACTCAGGACCTATTGTTTTTGGTGAAGATCGGTTAAGGGGAGGGGTAGTTTACCCGCAACGTTTTTTTATCAAGCGTATTTTCTATGGCAAACGATAACAGCCGCAAATTCAAACAGAATCAAATAATTTTTTTTGCATACGTCCCTGAATTGTAGAGGTCTCAATGACTTTCGATTTTGGTGAAGATCGGTTAAGGGGAAGGGGTAGTTTACCTGCAACTTTTTACGTTTTAACAAGAGTAAAGTACTTGAAAATTTATTTAAACATTTTGAAACAATGGTAATTGTTAAAAATAAAATAATTTTGTTGCCAGGCAATAAAATTATAATTTTTTCATTTTAATGTAAATCATGTATAAAAGAAAATATATCGCGCTTGGCAGGCGATATTAAGATTTAAATATAAATCTTAGAATATGGAAGTCATGTATGGTTCTCCATACCGATATTTACTTCTATGTTCCTGAAGGAAATGGAAGTATTGTGATGGCAAAAAAAATCGTGTTCGAGATTATTGCAGATTCTGATTGTACTACACTCAAAACATGAAAAAAAGTCGTTTTTCGAAAAGTGTCTGTGTGTCTGTCTGTGTCTATAGATTTTTTTTTTGGCAAACGATAACAGCCGCAAATTCAAACAGAATCAAATAATTTTTTGCATACAGCCCTGATTTGTAGAGTACTCACGACCTATTGTTTTTGGTGAAGATCGGTTGAGGGAAAGGGGTAGTTTACCGGCAACGGTTTTTTTTTATCAAAGGTAATTTTGTTTGTTTGGCAAACGATAACAGCCGCAAATTCAAACAGAATCAAATAATGTTTCGCATACAGCCCTGAATTTTAGAGTTCTCAAGATCTGTTGATTTTGGTAAAGATCGGTTAAGGGAAAGGGGTAGTTTACCAGCAACGTTTTATGTTTGAACAAGGGTATTTCCTATGGCAAACGAAACAGCCGCAAATTCAAACATAATCAAATAATGTTCTGCATACAGGCCTGACTTGTTGTGTACTAAAGGCCTATTGTTTTTGGTGAAGATCGGTTAAGGGAAAGGGGTAGTTTACCGGCCACGTTTTTTGTTTTATCAAGGGTATTTTGTATGGCAAACGATAACAGCCGTAAATTCAAACAGAATCATATAATATTTTGCATACTGCCCTGAATTGTAGAGTTCTCAAGACCTGTCGTTTTTGGTGAAGATCGGTTAAGGGAAAGGGGTAGTTTACCAGCAACGTTTTATGTTTTAACAAGGGTATTTCCTATGGCAAACGAAACAGCCGCAAATTCAAACATAATCAAATAATGTTCTGCATACAGGCCTGACTTGTTGTGTACTAAAGGCCTATTGTTTTTGGTGAAGATCGGTTAAGGGAAAGGGGTAGTTTACCGGCCACGTTTTTTGTTTTATCAAGGGTATTTTGTATGGCAAACGATAACAGCCGCAAATTCAAACAGAATCAAATAATTTTTTGCATACAGCCCTGATTTGTAGAGTACTCACGACCTATTGTTTTTGGTGAAGATCGGTTGAGGGAAAGGGGTAGTTTACCAGCAACGGTTTTTTATCAAGGGTAATTTTTTTTTTGGTAAACGATAACAGCCGCAAATTCAAACAGAATCAAATGATGTTTTGCGTACAGTCCTGTATTGTAGAGTTCTCAATACCTGTTGGTGTTGGTGAAGATCGGTTAAGGGAAAGGGGTAGTTTACCTGCAACTTTTTATGTTTTAACAAACGATAAGAGCCGCAAATTCAAACAGAATCAAATACGTTTTTGCATACAGCCCTGTTTTGTTGCGTACTAAAGACCTATCGTTTTTGGTGAAGATCGGTTAAGGGAAAGGGGTACTTTACCAGCAACGTTTTATGTTTTAACAAGGGTAATGTTTTCTATGACGAACGATAACTGCCGTAAATTCAAAGAGAATCAAATAATGTTTTGCATAAAGCCCTGAATTGTATAGTTCTCAAGACCCGTTGGCTTTATTGAAGATCGGTTAAGGGGAAGGGGTCGTTTACCTGCAACGTTTTATGTTTTAACAAGGGTAATTTTTTCAATGACGAACGATAACTGCCGTAAATTCAAAGAGAATCAACTAGGTTTTTGCATACCTTTTTGAACTAAAGAGAACTCAAGGTCTGTTGATTTTGTTGAAGATCGGTTAAGGGAAGGGGTAGTTTATCAGCAACGATTTATGTTTTAAAAAGGGTAATGTTTTTATGACGAACGATAACTGCCGAAAATTCAAAGAGAATCAAATAATTTTTTGCACACTTTCCTGCGTTCCAGAGAGCTCAAGGTCTGTTGATTTCGGTGAAGATCGGTTAAGGGAAAGGGATAGTTTCCCTGCAACATTTTATGTTGTAACAAGAGAAATTTGTTCATGAACGATAACAGCCGTAAATGCAAACAGAATCAAATAATTTTTTACATATGTGCCTGAGTTGCTGAAGACTCAAGCCCTATTGATTTTGGTGAAGATCGGTTACGGGGAAAGGGCAGTTTACCAGGAACATTTTATGATTTAACAAGAGTAAAGTACTTAATTTTTATAAATAAAGTATCCTGATAAGAAGCTCATAATAATCCACTGTAGAAACGTAGATGAAATATCTATAAATGAAGAGGTTAGGTGAACGGGGTGGGGGTAATTTTCTATAATTAAAAATTATAGTTGAAGGTGGAGAGGAGAATTTTTTATATGTGTACTACGTTATCAGCAACAAAGAAGTAGTTTTTTGTTAAAATTGCTTCCCGGGCTGTTTAGCCGTTGTCCAATTTTTTCTGCAAAACCAGACTTTTCGACAGTGCCATCGACTGCCATCATCAGTGAAAATCGAGTGCGAAAACGTGAGTTGGTATACGTTAGTGACCACAGTACTGTGGTTAATGCTGAAGCAATAAGTAGCAATAAATAGTTTCTATGGAAATATTTCATTTCGAATATGATTTTAAATATAAATCTTAGAACATGGAAGTCATGTATGGTTCTCCATACCGATATTTTGTCTATGGCAAACGATAACAGCCGCAAATTCAAACAGAATCAAATAATTATTTGCATACAGCCCTGATTTTTATAGAGCACTGAAGACCTATTGTTTTTGGTGATGATCGGTTAAGGGAAAGGGGTAGATTGCAGATTGCAGATTCTGATTGTACGACACTCAAAACATGAAAAAAAGTCATTTTTCGAAAAGTGTGTGTGTCTATAGATTTTTTTCTATGGCAAACGATAACTGCCGCAAATTCAAACAGAATCAAATAATTTTTTGCATACAGCCCTGATTTGTAGAGTACTCAAGACCTGTTATTTTTGGTGAAGATCGGTTATGGGAAAGGGGTAGTTTACCTGCAACGTTTTTTTTATCAAGGGTAATATTTTTCTATGGCAAACGATAACAGCCGCAAATTCAAACAGAATCACATAATGTTTTGGATACAGCCCTGAATTGTAGAGTTCTCAAGACCTATTTGTTTTGGTGAAGATGGGTTAAGGGAAAGGGGTAGTTTACCGGGAACATTTTATGTTTTAACAAGGGTAATTTTTTCTATGACGAACGATAACTGCCGTAAATTCAAACAGAATCAACTATTGTTTTGCATACCTTTTTGAATTATAGAGTATTCAAGGTTTGTTGATTTTGTTGAAGATCGGTTAGGGGAAAGGGGTAGTTTACCAGCAATCTTTTATGTTTTAACAAGGGTAATTTTTTTATGTCGAACGATAACTGCCGTAAATTCAAAGAGAATCAAATACTTTTTTGCATGCTGTCCTGAATTGTAAAGAAGTGAAGGTCTGTTGATTTTGGTGAAGAGCGGTTGAGGGAAAGGTGTAGTTTACCTGCCACTTTTCATGTTTTAACAAGAGTAATTGTTTCTATGACGAACGGTAACTGCCGCACATTCAAACAGAATCAAATAATGTTTTGCATCCATGCCTCAATTGTAGAGATCTCAAGGTCTGTTGATTTTGGTGAAGGCCGGTTAATGGAAAGGGGTAGTTTACCTGCAACATTTTATGTTGTAACAAGAGAAATGTATTCATGGCGAACGATAACTGCCACACATTCAAACAGAATCAAATATTGTTTTGCATGCGTCCCTGAATTGTAGAGGACTGAAGGCCTATTGATTTTGGTGAAGATCGGTTAAGAGAAAGGGGTAGTTTACATGCAACGTTTTATGTTTTAACAAGAGTGAAGTACTTAATTTTGATAAATAAAGTATCCTGATAAGGAGCTCATAATAATCCACTGTAGAAACGTAGATGAAATATCTATAAATTATGAGGTTAGGTGAACGGGGTGAGGGTAATTTGCTATTAATGAAAATTATAGTTGAGGAGGGAGGGGAGAATTTGTTATACTGTATGTGTACTACGTTATCGGCAACAAAGAATTAGTTTTTTGATAAAATTCCTTCCCGGGCTGTTTATCCGTAGTCCAATGTTTTCTGCAAAACCAGACGTTTCGGCAGTGCCATCGACTGCCATCGTCAGTAAAAATCTAGTGCGAAAACGTGAGGTGGTATACGTTAGAGACCACAGTACTGTGGTTAAGGCTGAAACAATAAGGAGAAAGAAGTAGTTTCTATGGAAATATTTCATTTCGTAAATGATTTTAAATATAAATCTTAGAACATGGAAGTCATGTATGGTTCTCCATACTGATATTTATATCGTAATATATCGATACAATCGCACATTAAAAACATCGAAAATGTACTGCAGGAACGGATAAAGATACAATTCCGATGCCGTTAAATAGCATTTGTTTATTTAATTGTTACTACGGTAATTTATTCTAGTCTCCATGGTGTTTTTGACATCTTTATACACCTCAACAATAGAGCATATATTTTAGGCCCTTAATCGTATGAACAGGGCAGAATATCAAATTCCAAGTTAAACAGTGTTTTTCGCTTTGTGTCAAAGGTTAGCTGTGCAAAATTTGGTGGCAATCGGTGTAACGGTGTGGATTTGTATTCAGTACAAATAAATCCTCAGACTTTGAGTTTGATGTGTGCGTGTGCATGGGCGTAACTTAGGGCCTAACTTTGGGAGGCAGGGTGAAGCTTCACAAATTGAAGTGTGTAGTGAGACCATCTATATAATAAAATTAATAAAATATATTATATATAAAATTAGAAAGTTTAGTTAGTTTACAAACTTTGTATTACATACAAAATAATTCTTAGTAAACGAGGGACAATTTCATTTTTTAATGATCAACAAACCTTTCTTCATAAGTTGTACTTCCAGTTATGTTTACCTAAAATAAATATATTGTAGGCCTATAAACATAAACAATTTCAGTTCTTCCAATTCTTATACCCAGTTTTTGTAAACGCATCCTCTCCCTTAGGCACACTGGCACTGTCACAAAATGCTCGGCAGTAGTACAGTAAGCCGAATCAGTCAAACAAAGAAATTTTCAAATTGACAGTCAGGCGATTTTCAAAGAAATTAAGCAATGTTACTCCTTTGCGTTTCTTATTTCACATTTCTCAGAACTTAGGAACACAAAAAATCAAAACAATCACAACAATAACTAATTAAGAAAGAGACAAGCGACGTGTACTTTAACGGACTACGTACACGACCGAGTAACCGACCACACTTGTATCAGTAATCATTAACAAATAACAGTTTCAAGCGACTGTCTTTTAAGATTTGTGAACAAACCCATCGACGTCTTGCACACATTGGCGTAGCTAGCATTTTTTTCTGGGGTGGGTCTAGGAGGGGCCAGCCGGTCAACCCGACAAAAAATAACAGATAATTTGATTAGTTCACAATTATATTATTTAATCAAACTTGATAATCAATAATCATATAACATACATAAAATATTAATATGAAACTTGCATTATGAACTTGTAGCTTAACAAACATGATAATCAGCTATTTTTCATCAGTCTGATCCAGATTCAGTCTTAAACTTTTCTCTCAGAAGTAACTACCTAAGAAGTCTGAATCAAATAAGTCTTAATTTTCTTTTCTTTTCAGCGAATCGGCCCAACACTTTATCAGCAGAAATTTTATTTTTTACAATTTCATTCTCTATGTGCAGCAGTGACACATGAGAGAATCGTTCCTGAAGCATTGTGGTTCTAAGCCACGTTTTATCCGCCTCATGGCAGAAAAACTTCTCTCGCAATTGGCGGAGCTCACTGGAAGTGCTATTGCAACTTGTAAAAGTTTATATAAATTAGGACAGTACTCCTTTTTAAAATGCTTTCTTAAATTTTCTTCATTTACTTCATCTTTTTTAGATTGAAGCATGTTTTTCATAATCATCGTTTTAGCGTTTAAAGCTGAAGTATCAATCTTTAAGTGGTTTTTATAATTATTGATAAAATCCTCTCCGTTCTTCAAATCAAATTTCAAAAATGCGTCAACTGCATTTGCCAACGGCAGATTTTCAAATCGTCGTTTTAAATTTACAATTATATTATCTACTACTTGGTAGTAAATGTTGATCTTCCAGTATTCTTCTGGTTGTGTATCATCAGTCGGCAAATCTAATGTGTTGCTTTTGCCCACAGTCGACTCGATATAGAAATCCATGTCCATTTGTTGACGTCTCCTTTTCGAGACTCTTACAGGTTCTAGTGAAATCTGGTGCTTTTCAGCGAACTGCTCGATATCTTTCCAAATTTTAAACTCATTTCTGCATCTTTCGAAAGTACCTGTTGTACTTGCTATGAGGTCACTAGCCTGACCAAGTGTTGCTTTTGAGGTCTGAAAATATTTACTCAGTACATTTACTATAGCGAGAACTGTGTGAAATGTGTGTAAAGACACGACAAATTCTGGTTTAGTCATAGTCTTTAGCAATCCGAGTGCTTCTACTGAATGCTTGTCTCGGTTCTCAGTGATCTCTTTTTCCAAAGCCGATTTAATGGCTTCATAATTCGTCAGTACTGCTTTGCAGTTTTCAAAGCGACAACTCCATCTGGTAGTACTTGGACTTCCCATTTCACGGCTGGTATTTATTCCGAGAGTGTTTTGTAATTTTTTCAGACTCGCATGATGACCAGGTTGTAAGAAGTGGATATACAAAGCTTCGATTCCATTAAAAAAGGTCTTAGCTAATGAAACATTTGCGCATGAATCAACAACCACCAGATTAAGTTTGTGCGCTAAACAATGGATATAAATTGCATGAGGGTGAGCTTCTTTTATAATCGCTTGCAGGCCTCGATGTGTACCAGACATGACACTGGCGCCATCATAAGACTGCCCAATAATTGTACATCACCCAGGTGGTGTTTATTCAATGTGTCAAAAATTAGTGTAGCCAGTCCTTGCGCATCTCTACAGGTTGAACAATTAATGAAACCTATAAATCTTTCGACGATGTCTAGGTCGATTACATATCTTATGGTCATTGATAACTGCTCCTCCTTATAGCATCTGGCCTCGTCCACACTCAAAGAAAAAATCCGCATGCTTTAGCTTCTTTCACAATTTCCTCCAGAGTAACGTTTGATATTACCTCAATAATTTCGTTCTGTATATCTGGGCTGCAGTAATTGAAATGTTTTTCAAAGTGGAGTGAAAAGTTTTTATCATCATACTTAATGAAACCTATAAATCTTTCGACGATGTCTAGGTCGATTACATATCTTATGGTCATTGATAACTGCTCCTCCTTATAGCATCTGGCCTCGTCCACACTCAAAGAAAGAAGTTGAGCAATTTCTACGAAATTACCCCTGTTTTTAGAAGTAGGATCCTCCCGGTGCCCTCTTAAAGGCAAACCTTGACGAACAAGGGTCAGTATTACATCAATACGTTTAGCTAAATATTCTCTATTTTGGACAATTTCTTTTTCTTGCTGTTTGATAAGTTGTTGATTAATATCTCCAAGTGTAACAGATTGCCGATAAGACACGTACAATTGGCTGCATTCAGCGTGAAGCGATGATTCTGCGTGTTTTTTTAACGCCTCTGCTAGTTTCTTCCAGTTGTTAAAACCACTTTTTACAAATTTTTCATTTTGGTCTCGTATACTTCCCTTACTGAAGTGTCTGCATACAAAACAGTAGATTTTGTCTTCTCCTTTGTTGTATTCCAACCAACTTTTATATACTTCATAATATTTGGACGAAAATGATATCAATTTTGTTCCAAATTTAGTTTTCGGAAAATCTATAAGGGGTTGTGATGGTCCAACTTGAAGGGTGCCAAGGTCGTCATGTTTATAAGCATTTTCAGAAGATCTTGAAGGATCAATAACGACAACGACGACATTCGCTTCTACGACTAAATCGGCTGACTGGGACGTTGATGGTGGCCAGTTTTCTAAACCTTTCGTTCCTTCAACTTCCTTTTCTTCATCGAGGCAAGATCCTTTTGTTGAGCTTGTTGGTGGTTCAAGCTGTGTAGAAGTACTAGGTTTCCTTGGAGCTTCGTTATTTTGAAAAAATGATCTGATGTCTTTAAATTTCTTCATGTTTACATCTAGAAAAAGAAGTGTTTGTATGTTATTTTATCTATAATGGATTCAGTTAAAATGAAATGTATAAAAAATCCAGTTAAAATGAAATGTATAAAAGAAATGTTTCACTCGAACTTTGACTTATCAACGTTCTACATAATTCTTGGATTTCGTTGTCCATGACGTGTCCGTTACTTAACTAAATATCACCATAGTATTAACGACTCGGAACACTAAGTTTTTTATAAGTAAAAACGTAAAGTTTTACCTTACAGCCTAAACCGGCTTTCACCTTTAGAAGGCTTCATCAGAGGCTGCCATAGGTAGCGTTCTCCGTCTTGTTGTTGGCGACGGGATAGTTATTCGAAAGATTGAAGCTGTGTGTGTGTAGTGAGATGTGTTCGAATAATGCGTGCGATTTGAATTGTGTCTGTTCGTTTAGATGTCGTTTTTATTTGTTTTTGTGTGTTTGTATATTTCTAATTGTTCTAGAGTGTCTAGTTTTCGGCCTTTTGTGTGTACGTGTAGAATGTTCATGTTATTGTCGATGTTTATATATGTGTGGTTTGCTTCAATGAGGTGGTTTGCAAAGGTAGATTCTGTAGTGGTGTGGAGTGCTTTTGTGTGTTCAATGTATCTCTGTTTGAAGCTACGTCCTGTCTGGCCTATGTAGAATTTATTGCAATTTGAGCAATTTAGCTTGTATACACCAGGTAGATCGAATTTATTTTGTGCTTTGGGCATGCGTTTTGATAGTGTGTGTTCTGTTTTGTTAGTAGTTTTGTAAGCGATTCTGTATCCTGCTTTTTTGAATTTGTGGGCAATTTTTTCAGTTTGTTTGTTGATGTATGTTAGTGTTATGAATTTGTTGTTTTCTGTCTTTGTCTGTTGTTTGTTTTGTGTTTTGTGTAGGAGTTTACTGACTATTGTTCTGTCATAACCGTTAGATTCTGCTAATGACAGAATCCCTGAATACCGCAACTAGCGGCCGGTGGCGCGTAGTACTAGCCATACACCATCACACTAACACAAAAGCCGCGCTGTACGCCTTGGTTCTTAACGAACTGTGGAGCGGAGGTTTATTTTATTTTATTTTATTTATTTTATTTTCTTTTAAGTTCTTAATATTTAGCAAAAAGTATATGTTATATTAACAAATTATTGTAATACAAAATTGTTTCCCTCATTTTATAATTAAATATTGTACAATTTTTATTAGTCACTTCAAATTTCATACGAAATTAACATTAACTTATTACTAAAAGTGCTTTATTTTCAACATCTTTCTCTTCATTGAAACGGTAGAACAAATCTGTGAAAATAACCATACACCAAGAGTTAAAATAATAATAAAACATAACTACATCCATGTCATTTCGTACACCTTGTTTCACAGGAAAAAGCATTTTAATATAAAACAACAGATTTTCTAAAATATATTCAATAAAAATGCCGTAAGTATAGGCTGTACTAGATAGACTTCGACGAGTCGGTCTACATTTGTACATTTCATTCCGCACAACGTGAAATTCAATAAATATCGA
Organism: Magicicada septendecula; assembly: GCA_034769895.1. Classification (NCBI taxonomy): domain Eukaryota; kingdom Metazoa; phylum Arthropoda; class Insecta; order Hemiptera; family Cicadidae; genus Magicicada; species Magicicada septendecula. The sequence continues at coordinate 147,268,001 of CM068375.1, read as the reverse complement.
CGGTCGCGCGCGTCAGATCTTTACAATCTGATCGGATCTTCGCCAATGCTGTAAACACCGATGCGCGCACAAACGCGACAATACAAGTTTAACGCGAAACACGCGAAAAATGCGAATATACCGTCAATCGTGCTTTCCATAGAAATTCAATCAGGCCACACTTCCGGACATATTAGTTAACAAATAAGTAAGTTTAGTAACAAAGAAACATAACCTTATTAACCTACCGGTATAAACGTGCTTCTGTGTATATTCAAGGACCGTGTCGTGTATGCAATCACAAATTATATTGTTACGAAAGCAAAAATAAACAACCGAACAGGCAACTCGTCGTACGTATGTCGTAAGTTACGGATAACTGAGCTGGCTCTCTCGTCAATCAGTCGAGCAGAGTCGCGGACAAGGCAAGTTTACATTAGATCGCTTTTTTTTTGGTGGGGGGCACCGCACGTTCTGGGGGGGGGCGTGCCCCCCCATAGTTACGCCTATGCTTGCACAGTAAGCCAGCTTTTTGTTCATACTGCCGAGTCTGTAACCCCTACAAAGAACAAATAAAAACGACATCCTAAACGAACAGACACAATACAAATCGCACGCATTATTCGAACATATCTCACCCACACACACAGCATCGATCTTTTGAAATTCGATTTTGTCCCCCACAACAAGACGGATAGCGCTACCTGCGGCAGCCTCTGAAGAAGCCTTTTAAAGGAGAAAACCGGTTAAGGCTGTAAGGTAAAACTTTTTGCTTTTACTTATAAAAAAACCTAGTGTTCCGAGTCGTTAAAGTAATAGTGATATTTAGTTGAATATAAATGTGAACTAAGTACTTTCAATTAAAATTATTTATTCATATATTAAAATGAATCCATTTGGAATAGAGGTATTTTGTAATATAATAAGTAAGTAGATGTAAATGTTATTCATGCTTATTTACAAAATTAAATGAACCCTGAGATATAGAGACGTTAGCATATAAAGTGTTTATTGGTAAAATCATGTTTAAAATTATTAATGATAATAATATGTTAAAAGCCATTGAGAATTAATAATTAATAACAACTAATTTAAATGTAATAAATGTGTTGGTTAGACTGATAAATGTTTCATTGTTTTATTATTTAAATATTAACCTTATGGATTATACAACACTTTTACTTGAGATAATTAAAGAAATTAATTAATGTTACATTTGACACCACAACAAGTGGGGTGTTTACAGTTACATTTGGCGCCACAACGCACGGCTTGATATACTAAGTAGTATTGTTATTAAGCTAGGGCAGAGGACAGACAGTGTGACTATTAACTTATTAGAATTAAGGTAAAGTAGAATAGTAATAAACTTAATCTCTAAGTGTGCACAAAAATGGCTACAAGAGATACGAGTTCTGACAGCCAGGAGCAGGAATTCGACATAAACAATCAGTTGGGTATGGACGGGTCCGAAAATAACACAGTGGAAAGTGATATAAATGTAACCGGCAGCGAAGAGAATAACCAGAGTAGGGCGCGGGGACAGGAATCGGAATTGCACGAGATGAACTTTAATATGTTGATGGAATTTATAAAACAACAGAGTGAAGAAACAAGAAAACAGAATGAAGAAAGGGATGAAAAACAAGGAAAACATATTGAAGAAATGAAGGAAGAACAAAGACAACAGAATGAAGAAATAAGAAAACATAATGAAGAAATGCACAGGCAAACCCGTAAAGAAAACCAAGAACAAACAGAGGTATTCAAGGAAAAATTAGCAAAGACCGAAAAAAGACTCACAAAAAGATTCGATGAAAAGATTGAAATAATAAAAGAGAATCTACAAGGTCAGATCAACCAAGTAAATGGAGGTCTGCAAGAGCAATCAAAAAAGTGGGAAGGAATACTTGGAGAGGTACAAAAGAAGAATGAGAGCGGTATCAAATAAATAAACAAGGAAATTAAGAAACAAGCCAAGGAAAATAAAGAAATGCGAGAGAAGGACCAGAGAATGGCAGGAAGCAATTACTTGTACCTAAAATCAGAACAAGCAGCAGGTAGAGGGAATCGAACAGCAGGTAAGGAACCTAAAGGAAGCTCAACAAGACACTGAAGAGAAGTTAAACAGTGTATCTGTAGAGAAAGGTAGGAGACTGGATGAAGTGACAAACACCATCTCAACTTCTGAGAAAATCAACAAAAGGGTACAGCGGAGACTAGAAGAGATTGAACAGAGACCAGCCGTCGCCATGAATGGAACCAGCGCTATTAAAGAGATAACATTCGACAGGGAAGACAGTTTTCCAATGGAATTTCTAAAAGAACTGAAGGAAGTACAAGAAACCTACTACCCTGCAGAAAACACAAGATGGCTAAGCAGGCATCTGACAGGTGAAACAGCTATCTGGTGGCGCATTGTACGGGGTCAGGTAAATACATTTAATGAATTTGAAGAAATATTTGTGGAGAAGTATTGGGGGGCTACTCAGCAGGAGTGAATCCGTGATCAGCTGGAATATGGTTGGTTCAATCCTAATGGGTCGCTCAGCATGATACAGTATATGGAACGGTTTGTACTCCAATGTAGACAATTAATACCAATTTTTTTTTTTTTTTTCTTTTATAGAATTGCTAAACTGCTATAATTGTTTTTATTATTTAGACAAAGCTTTTCGTCATTACTGACATCTTCAGGTCTTAAACAACCTGTCTTGTTGTTTAAGACCTGAAGATGTCAGTAATGACGAAAAGCTTTGTCTAAATAATAAAAACAATTATAGCAGTTTAGCAATTCTATAAAAGAAAAGTAAGGATGGCTGCTAATTTAAACAATACGAAGAATAATACCAATTTTATCAGATCGGCACCTAATCAAAAAATTAACACGCCATTATAATAGAGAAATTCAAATAGCAGTGTTAACGTGGGGAATAATCACTATCAATAGTTTCAAAGTATTACTACGAGAATATATGGGAATAAATACTAGAGTAAGTAATGAATCACAGAAAACGGGTGAACCAACCGTTACAAAATTTAAAAGGGAGCAACTGCAACCTAGAGAGAACAATGGACTTAACAACCGGCCCAGACAGGGGTGGAGAGATAAGTTTACACAAAAGCCCCGAGGAGAAAGTGATCGGCAGGCCATAAATTCTTTAGTTGTGGAACGGCAACCAGCTAGTAGCAGAGAGGGTGAACGCTCCACTACAGCACGTGAAAGTAGTCAGTGACTGCCACTTACAAGGTCAACAAACCCGGGTGTTTGTAAACAAACAAACAAAATCAGCGAGCCCGGCACAGTCGTAAATACCATTGTCCCGGACATAAGAAATGAATTGATGGAAGAGGGCGGTCAAAACATTAAGATAGAAAACCTTAAAAGTCCTGAATTAGTAGTTAAAATAAATAATGTAAATGTGAATGCTTTAATTGACACTGGAAGTGCGATTAATGCATTATCTGAAAATTGGTATACGAATAACCAAATGAAGCTGGGCAAACATGAGATCCTAAGCGTGAATAACACGACGATAATTAATGCTATAGGTAAGAAATCAAAGCATATAAGGAAACAACTATTCTGTGAAGTTAGCATTAATAATAGTTTAAGTTTTGATTGTGTTTCTTAATAATACCAGGTCTTGTACGAGAATGCATATTAGGGATGAATTTTCTAAAGCAAATGGGAAGCATAATTAATATACCCAAAAATAAGAGCCAACTACAAACTAAGTTAAAATTAATAGGGGAACAAAATTCATATGAAATACCACTAATGGCGATGCAAGAAGACGGTACTAGCATAGAGGAAGGAATCAATAAGAAGATCGACAAATTAGAGGATGTGGACATAACAATGAGGTCCCAGCTAGAGCAACTGTTATATCATTACAGAGCAGTGTTTGATGAGCGACCAGGCCCCATCAAGAGATACGAGCATCACTTCCAAGTAACTGATAGCACGCCGTACCTGGAAAAAGGATGGCCAGTGCCTATTCAGTACCAGAAGGCCGAACAGGCTGAGATTAGGAGAATGGAGAATGCTTGAATATGGGATAATTGAACGTGCCCAAAGCCCCTATATCAACCCTCTGGTAACTGTAATCAAAAGGGATGGCAGAGTGCGCTTATGTCTGGATGCCCGGAAAGTAAATAGTATAACAATACCAGACTATGAAGGGCCACCTCCAATAAATGAGATATTAGCCAGATGTAATAACATCAAAGTTATGTCGACAATAGACTTGACCAATAGTTTTTGGCAGGTACCTCTAATGGAACAGTGCCGTAATTATACGGGATTCTTACATGAAGGTAAATGCTACCGTTTTAAAGTAACACCATTTGGCCTAAGTACAAGTCTCGCTAGCTTAGCACGTGGACTAGACTACATACTTATGGAAGAAGTGAAGAAAAACACTATCATTTACGTAGACGACATTCTGTGCTTTTCTAATAATGAACACGAACACATTATACATTTAGAAAACCTATTAAGAAATTACAAAAAGCTAACATGAGAGTTAACCCGGAGAAATCGCAGTTTTTCCGTAAAGAGATTCAGTATCTTGGTTACTGTTTAACAACAAACGGGATTAAGGCAACACCGGATAAGGTAGCCGCTATCCTAAATTTTCCAACACCTAGAAACCCCAAACAGAATACCCCTTTCCCTCAACCGAACTTCACCAAAAACAATAGGTCTTGAGAACTCTACAATTTAGGGCTGTATGCAAATAATCTTTTGATTCTGTTTGAATTTGCGGCTGTTATCGTTTGCCATAGGAAATACCCTTGTTAAAACATATTCCTTAAGGAATGGAAGTATGGTGATGGCAAAAAAAATCGTGTTCGAGATTATTGCAGATTCTGATTGTACTACACTCAAAACATGAAAAAAAGTCGTTTTCCGAAAAGTGTCTGTGTGTGTGTCTGTCTGTCTGTGTGTCTGTCTGTGTGTCTGTCTGTCTGTCTGTCTGTCTGTAGATTTTTTTCTATGGCAAACGATAACTGCCGCAAATTCAAACAAAATCAAATAATTTTTTGCACACAGCCCTGATTTGTAGAGGAATCGCGACCTATTGTTTTTGGTGAAGATCGGTTGAGGGAAAGGGGTAGTTTACCTGCAACGGTTTTTTTTTAGCAAGGGTAATTTTGTTTGTTTGGCAAACGATAACAGCCGAAAATTCAAACAGAATCAAATAATGTTTCGCATACACCCCTAAATTGTAGAGTTCTCAAGATCTGTTGATTTTGGTGAAGATCGGTTAAGGGAAAGGGGTAGTTTACCTGTAACGTTTTATGTTTTAACAAGGGTATTTCTTATGGCAAACGATAACAGCCGCAAATTCAAACAGAATCAAAAGATTATTTGCATACAGCCCTAAATTGTAGAGTTCTCAAGACCTGTTGTTTTTGGTGAAGATCGGTTGAGGGAAAGGGGTAGTTTACCTGCAACGTTTTTTTATCAAGCGTATTTTCTATGGCAAACGATAACAGCCGCAAATTCAAACAGAATCAAATAATTTTTTGCATACGTCCCTGAATTGTAGAGGTCTCAATGACTTTCGATTTTGGTGAAGATCGGTTAAGGGGAAGGGATAGTTTACCTGCAACTTTTTACGTTTTAACAAGAGTAAAGTACTTGAAAATTTATTTAAACTTTTTGAAACAATGGTAATTGTTAAAAATAAAATAATTTTGTTGCCAGGCAATAAAATTATAATTTTTTCATTTTAATGTAAATCATGTATAAAAGAAAATATATCGCGCTTGGCAGGCGATATTAAGATTTAAATATAAATCTTAGAATATGGAAGTCATGTATGGTTCTCCATACCGATATTTACTTCTATGTTCCTTAAGGAAATGGAAGTATGGTGATGGCAAAAAAAATCGTGTTCGAGATTATTGCAGATTCTGATTGTACTACACTCAAAACATGAAAAAAAGTCGTTTTTCGAAAAGTGTCTGTGTGTCTGTCTGTGTGTCTATAGATTTTTTTTTTGGCAAACGATAACAGCCGCAAATTCAAACAGAATCAAATAATTTTTTGCATACAGCCCTGATTTGTAGAGTACTCACGACCTATTGTTTTTGGTGAAGATCGGTTGAGGGAAAGGGGTAGTTTACCGGCAACGGTTTTTTTTTATCAAAGGTAATTTTGTTTGTTTGGCAAACGATAACAGCCGCAAATTCAAACAGAATCAAATAATGTCTCGCATACAGCCCTGAATTTTAGAGTTCTCAAGATCTGTTGATTTTCGTAAAGATCGGTTAAGGGAAAGGGGTAGTTTACCAGCAACGTTTTATGTTTTAACAGGGGTATTACCTATGGCAAACGAAACAGCCGCAAATTCAAACATAATCAAATAATGTTCTGCATACAGGCCTGACTTGTTGTGTACTAAAGGCCTATTGTTTTTGGTGAAGATCGGTTAAGGGAAAGGGGTAGTTTACCGGCCACGTTTTTTGTTTTATCAAGGGTATTTTGTATGGCAAACGATAACAGCCGCAAATTCAAACAGAATCATATAATATTTTGCATACTGCCCTGAATTGTAGAGTTCTCAAGACCTGTCGTTTTTGGTGAAGATCGGTTAAGGGAAAGGGGTAGTTTACCAGCAACGGTTTTTTATCAAGGGTAATTTTTACTTCCATATTCCTTAAGGAATGGAAGTATGGTGATGGCAAAAAAAATCGTGTTCGAGATTATTGCAGATTCTGATTCTACTACACTCAAAACATGAAAAAAAGTCGTTTTCCGAAAAGTGTCTGTGTGTCTGTGTGTCTGTCTGTCTGTCTGTCTGTCTGTCTGTCTGTCTGTAGATTTTTTTTCTATGGCAAACGATAACTGCCGCAAATTCAAACAGAATCAAATAATTTTTTGCATACAGCCCGGTTTTGCAGAGTTCTCGCGACCTATTGTTTTTGGTGAAGATCGGTTGAGGGAAAGGGGTAGTTTACCTGCAACGGTTTTTTTTTAGCAAGGGAAATTTTGTTTGTTTGGCAAACGATAACAGCCGCAAATTCAAACAGAATCAAATAATGTTTCGCATACAGCCCTGAATTGTAGAGTTCTCAAGACCTATTGTTTTTGGTGAAGATCGGTTAAGGGAAAGGGGTAGTTTACCTGTAACGTTTTATGTTTTAACAAGGGTATTTCCTATGGCAAACGATAACAGCCGCAAATTCAAACAGAATGAAAAGATTATTTGCATACAGCCCTAAATTGTAGAGTTCTCAATACCTTTTGTTTTTGGTGAAGATCGGTTAAGGGAAAGGGGTAGTTTACCTACAACGTTTTTTTAACAAGGGTATTTTCTATGGCAAACGATAACAGCCGCAAATTCAAACAGAATCAAATAATTTTCTGCATACAGCCCTGATTTGTGGCTGATTTGTAGAGTACTCAAGACCTGTTGTTTTTGGTGAAGATCGGTTGAGGGGAAGGGGTAGTTTACCAGCAACGTTTTTTATCATGCGTATTTTCTATGGCAAACGACAACTGCCGCAAATTCAAACAGAATCAAATAATTTTTTGCATGCAGCCCTGATTTGTAGAGTACTCGCGACCTATTGTTTTTGGTGAAGATCGGTTGAGGGGAAGGGGTAGTTTACCTGCAACGGTTTTTTTTATCAAGGGAAATTTTTTTTTTTTTGGCAAACGATAACAGCCGCAAATTCAAACAGAATCAAATAATGTTTCGCATACAGCCCTGAATTGTAGATTTCTCAAGACCTATTGTTTTTGGTGAAGATCGGTTGAGGGAAAGGGGTAGTTTACCTGCAACGTTTTTTTAACAAGGGTATTTTATATGGCAAACGATAACAGCCGCAAATTCAAACAGAATCAAATAATGTTTTGCATACAGTCCTGATTTGTAGAGTACTCAAGACCTATTGTTTTTGGTGAAGATCGGTTAAGGGGAAGGGGTAGTTTACCTGCAACCTTTTACGTTTTATTTTCTATGGCAAACGATAACAGCCGCAAATTCAAACAGAATCAAATAATGTTTTGCATACAGCCCTGATTTGTAGAGTACTCAAGACCTATTGTTTTTGGTGAAGATCGGTTAAGGGGAAGGGGTAGTTTACCTGCAACGTTTTTTTATCAAGCGTATTTTCTATGGCAAACGATAACAGCCGCAAATTCAAACAGAATCAAATAATTTTTTGCATACGTCCCTGAATTGTAGAGGTCTCAATGACTTTCGATTTTGGTGAAGATCGGTTAAGGGGAAGGGGTAGTTTACCTGCAACCTTTTACGTTTTAACAAGAGTAAAGTACTTGAAAATTTATTTAAACTTTTTGAAACAATGGTAATTGTTAAAAATAAAATAATTTTGTTGCCAGGCAATAAAATTATAATTTTTGCATTTTAATGTAATATAATATTTTTCATTTAATACAGCAATAAAAAGGCAGGTAAGACACAGCCTGGCTGTTTGGCTGAAAATGATTTTAAATATAAATCTTAGAATATGGAAGTCATGTATGGTTCTCCATACCGATATTTTTTTTTGGTAAACGATTACAGCCGCAAATTCAAACAGAATCAAATGATGTTTTGCGTACAGTCCTGTATTGTAGAGTTCTCAATACCTGTTGGTGTTGGTGAAGATCGGTTAAGGGAAAGGGGTAGTTTACCTGCAACGTTTTATGTTTTAACAAACGATAAGAGCCGCAAATACAAACAGAATAAAATACGTTTTTGCATACAGCCCTGTTTTGTTGCGTACTAAAGACCTATCGTTTTTGGTGAAGATCGGTTAAGGGAAAGGGGTACTTTACCAGCAACGTTTTATGTTTTAACAAGGGTAATGTTTTCTATGACGAACGATAACTGCCGTAAATTCAAAGAGAATCAAATAATGTTTTGCATAAAGCCCTGAATTGTAGAGTTCTCAAGACCCGTTGGCTTTTTTGAAGATCGATTAAGGGGAAGGGGTCGTTTACCTGCAACGTTTTATGTTTTAACAAGGGTAATTTTTTCAATGACGAACGATAACTGCCGTAAATTCAAAGAGAATCAACTAGGTTTTTGCATACCTTTTTGAACTAAAGAGAACTCAAGGTCTGTTGATTTTGTTGAAGATCGGTTAAGGGAAGGGGTAGTTTATCAGCAACGTTTTATGTTTTAAAAAGGGTAATGTTTTTATGACGAACGATAACTGCCGAAAATTCAAAGAGAATCAAATAATTTTTTGCACACTTTCCTGCGTTGCAGAGAGCTCAAGGTCTGTTGATTTCGGTGAAGATCGGTTAAGGGAAAGGGATAGTTTCCCTGCAACATTTTATGTTGTAACAAGAGAAATTTGTTCATGAACGATAACAGCCGTAAATGCAAACAGAATCAAATAATTTTTTACATATGTGCCTGAGTTGCTGAAGACTCAAGCCCTATTGATTTTGGTGAAGATCGGTTACGGGGAAAGGGCAGTTTACCAGGAACATTTTATGATTTAACAAGAGTAAAGTACTTAATTTTTATAAATAAAGTATCCTGATAAGAAGCTCATAATAATCCACTGTAGAAACGTAGATGAAATATCTATAAATGAAGAGGTTAGGTGAACGGGGTGGGGGTAATTTTCTATAATTAAAAATTATAGTTGAAGGTGGAGAGGAGAATTTTTTATATGTGTACTACGTTATCAGCAACAAAGAAGTAGTTTTTTGTTAAAATTGCTTCCCGGGCTGTTTAGCCGTTGTCCAATTTTTTCTGCAAAACCAGACTTTTCGACAGTGCCATCGACTGCAATCATCAGTGAAAATCGAGTGCGAAAACGTGAGGTGGTATACGTTAGTGACCACAGTACTGTGGTTAATGCTGAAGCAATAAGTAGCAATAAATAGTTTCTATGGAAATATTTCATTTCGAATATGATTTTAAATATAAATCTTAGAACATGGAAGTCATGTATGGTTCTCCATACCGATATTTTGTCTATGGCAAACGATAACAGCCGCAAATTCAAACAGAATCAAATAATTATTTGCATACAGCCCTGATTTTTGTAGAGTACTGAAGACCTATTGTTTTTGGTGATGATCGGTTAAGGGAAAGGGGTAGATTGCAGATTGCAGATTCTGATTGTACGACACTCAAAACATGAAAAAAAGTCATTTTTCGAAAAGTGTCTGTGTGTCTATAGATTTTTTTCTATGGCAAACGATAACTGCCGCAAATTCAAACAGAATCAAATAATTTTTTGCATACAGCCCTGATTTGTAGAGTACTCAAGACATGTTGTTTTTGGTGAAGATCGGTTATGGGAAAGGGGTAGTTTACCTGCAACGTTTTTTTTTATCAAGGGTAATATTTTTCTATGGCAAACGATAACAGCCGCAAATTCAAACAGAATCACATAATGTTTTGGATACAGCCCTGAATTGTAGAGTTCCCAAGACCTATTTGTTTTGGTGAAGATCGGTTAAGGGAAAGGGGTAGTTTACCGGGAACATTTTATGTTTTAACAAGGGTAATTTTTTCTATGACAAACGATAACTGCCGTAAATTCAAACAGAATCAACTATTGTTTTGCATACCTTTTTGAATTATAGAGTATTCAAGGTTTGTTGATTTTGTTGAAGATCGGTTAGGGGAAAGGGGTAGTTTACCAGCAATCTTTTATGTTTTAACAAGGGTAATTTTTTTATGTCGAACGATAACTGCCGTAAATTCAAAGAGAATCAAATACTTTTTTGCATGCTGTCCTGAATTGTAAAGAAGTGAAGGTCTGTTGATTTTGGTGAAGAGCGGTTGAGGGAAAGGTGTAGTTTACCTGCCACTTTTCATGTTTTAACAAGAGTAATTGTTTCTATGACGAACGGTAACTGCCGCACATTCAAACAGAATCAAATAATGTTTTGCATCCATGCCTCAATTGTAGAGATCTCAAGGTCTGTTGATTTTAGTGAAGGCCGGTTAATGAAAAGGGGTAGTTTACCTGCAACATTTTATGTTGTAACAAGAGAAATGTATTCATGGCGAACGATAACTGCCACACATTCAAACAGAATCAAATATTGTTTTGCATGCGTCCCTGAATTGTAGAGAACTGAAGGCCTATTGATTTTGGTGAAGATCGGTTAAGAGAAAGGGGTAGTTTACATGCAACGTTTTATGTTTTAACAAGAGTGAAGTACTTAATTTTGATAAATAAAGTATCCTGATAAGGAGCTCATAATAATCCACTGTAGAAACGTAGATGAAATATCTATAAATTATGAGGTTAGGTGAACGGGGTGAGGGTAATTTGCTATTAATGAAAATTATAGTTGAGGAGGGAGGGGAGAATTTGTTATACTGTATGTGTACTACGTTATCGGCAACAAAGAATTAGTTTTTTGATAAAATTCCTTCCCGGGCTGTTTATCCGTAGTCCAATGTTTTCTGCAAAACCAGACGTTTCGGCAGTGCCATCGACTGCCATCGTCAGTAAAAATCTAGTGCGAAAACGTGAGGTGGTATACGTTAGAGACCACAGTACTGTGGTTAAGGCTGAAACAATAAGGAGAAAGAAGTAGTTTCTATGGAAATATTTCATTTCGTAAATGATTTTAAATATAAATCTTAGAACATGGAAGTCATGTATGGTTCTCCATACTGATATTTATATCGTAATATATCGATACAATCGCACATTAAAAACATCGAAAATGTACTGCAGGAACGGATAAAGATACAATTCCGATGCCGTTAAATAGTATTTGTTTATTTAATTGTTACTACGGTAATTTATTCTAGTCTCCATGGTGTTTTTGACATCTTTATACACCTCAACAATAGAGCATATATTTTAGGCCCTTAATCGTATGAACAGGGCAGAATATCAAATTCCAAGTTAAACAGTGTTTTTCGCTTTGTGTCAAAGGTTAGCTGTGCAAAATTTGGTGGCAATCGGTGTAACGGTGTGGATTTGTATTCAGTACAAATAAATCCTCAGACTTTGAGTTTGATGTGTGCGTGTGCATGGGCGTAACTTGGGGCCTAACTTTGGGAGGCAGGGTGAAGCTTCACAAATTGAAGTGTGTAGTGAGACCATCTATATAATAAAATTAATAAAATATATTATATATAAAATTAGAAAGTTTAGTTAGTTTACAAACTTTGTGTTACATACAAAATAATTCTTAGTAAACGAGGGACAATTTCATTTTTTAATGATCAACAAACCTTTCTTCATAAGTTGTACTTCCAGTTATGTTTACCTAAAATAAATATATTGTAGGCCTATAAACATAAACAATTTCAGTTCTTCCAATTCTTATACCCAGTTTTTGTAAACGCATCCTCTCCCTTAGGCACACTGGCACTGTCACAAAATGCTCGGCAGTAGTACAGTAAGCCGAATCAGTCAAACAAAGAAATTTTCAAATTGACAGTCAGGCGATTTTCAAAGAAATTAAGCAATGTTACTCCTTTGCGTTTCTTATTTCACATTTCTCAGAACTTAGGAACACAAAAAATCAAAACAATCACAACAATAACTAATTAAGAAAGAGACAAGCGACGTGTACTTTAACGGACTACGTACACGACCGAGTAACCGACCACACTTGTATCAGTAATCATTAACAAATAACAGTTTCAAGCGACAGTCTTTTAAGATTTGTGAACAAACCCATCGACGTCTTGCACACATTGGCGTAGCTAGCATTTTTTTCTGGGGTGGGTCTAGGAGGGGCCAGCCGGTCAACCCGACAAAAAATAACAGATAATTTGATTAGTTCACAATTATATTATTTAATCAAACTTGATAATCAATAATCATATAACATACATAAAATATTAATATGAAACTTGCATTATGAACTTGTAGCTTAACAAACATGATAATCAGCTATTTTTCATCAGTCTGATCCAGATTCAGTCTTAAACTTTTCTCTCAGAAGTAACTACCTAAGAAGTCTGAATCAAATAAGTCTTAATTTTCTTTTCTTTTCAGCGAATCGGCCCAACACTTTATCAGCAGAAATTTTATTTTTTACAATTTCATTCTCTATGTGCAGCAGTGACACATGAGAGAATCGTTCCTGAAGCATTGTGGTTCTAAGCCACGTTTTATCCGCCTCATGGCAGAAAAACTTCTCTCGCAATTGGCGGAGCTCACTGGAAGTGCTATTGCAACTTGTAAGAGTTTATATAAATTAGGACAGTACTCCTTTTTAAAATGCTTTCTTAAATTTTCTTCATTTACTTCATCTTTTTTAGATTGAAGCATGTTTTTCATAATCATCGTTTTAGCGTTTAAAGCTGAAGTATCAATCTTTAAGTGGTTTTTATAATTATTGATAAAATCCTCTCCGTTCTTCAAATCAAATTTCAAAAATGCGTCAACTGCATTTGCCAACGGCAGATTTTCAAATCGTCGTTTTAAATTTACAATTATATTATCTACTACTTGGTAGTAAATGTTGATCTTCCAGTATTCTTCTGGTTGTGTATCATCAGTCGGCAAATCTAATGTGTTGCTTTTGCCCACAGTCGACTCGATATAGAAATCCATGTCCATTTGTTGACGTCTCCTTTTCGAGACTCTTACAGGTTCTAGTGAAATCTGGTGCTTTTCAGCGAACTGCTCGATATCTTTCCAAATTTTAAACTCATTTCTGCATCTTTCGAAAGTACCTGTTGTACTTGCTATGAGGTCACTAGCCTGACCAAGTGTTGCTTTTGAGGTCTGAAAATATTTACTCAGTACATTTACTATAGCGAGAACTGTGTGAAATGTGTGTAAAGACACGACAAACTCTGATTTAGTCATAGTCTTTAGCAATCCGAGTGCTTCTACTGAATGCTTGTCTCGGTTCTCAGTGATCTCTTTTTCCAAAGCCGATTTAATGGCTTCATAATTCGTCAGTACTGCTTTGCAGTTTTCAAAGCGACAACTCCATCTGGTAGTACTTGGACTTCCCATTTCACGGCTGGTATTTATTCCGAGAGTGTTTTGTAATTTTTTCAGACTCGCATGATGACCAGGTTGTAAGAAGTGGATATACAAAGCTTCGATTCCATTAAAAAAGGTCTTAGCTAATGAAACATTTGCGCATGAATCAACAACCACCAGATTAAGTTTGTGCGCTAAACAATGGATATAAATTGCATGAGGGTGAGCTTCTTTTATAATCGCTTGCAGGCCTCGATGTGTACCAGACATGACACTGGCGCCATCATAAGACTGCCCAATAATTGTACATCACCCAGGTGGTGTTTATTCAATGTGTCAAAAATTAGTGTAGCCAGTCCTTGCGCATCTCTACAGGTTGAACAATTAATGAAACCTATAAATCTTTCGACGATGTCTAGGTCGATTACATATCTTATGGTCATTGATAACTGCTCCTCCTTATAGCATCTGGCCTCGTCCACACTCAAAGAAAAAATCCGCATGCTTTAGCTTCTTTCACAATTTCCTCCAGAGTAACGTTTGATATTACCTCAATAATTTCGTTCTGTATATCTGGGCTGCAGTAATTGAAATGTTTTTCAAAGTGGAGTGAAAAGTTTTTATCATCATACTTAATGAAACCTATAAATCTTTCGACGATGTCTAGGTCGATTACATATCTTATGGTCATTGATAACTGCTCCTCCTTATAGCATCTGGCCTCGTCCACACTCAAAGAAAGAAGTTGAGCAATTTCTACGAAATTACCCCTGTTTTTAGAAGTAGGATCCTCCCGGTGCCCTCTTAAAGGCAAACCTTGACGAACAAGGGTCAGTATTACATCAATACGTTTAGCTAAATATTCTCTATTTTGGACAATTTCTTTTTCTTGCTGTTTGATAAGTTGTTGATTAATATCTCCAAGTGTAACAGATTGCCGATAAGGCACGTACAATTGGCTGCATTCAGCGTGAAGCGATGATTCTGCGTGTTTTTTTAACGCCTCTGCTAGTTTCTTCCAGTTGTTAAAACCACTTTTTACAAATTTTTCATTTTGGTCTCGTATACTTCCCTTACTGAAGTGTCTGCATACAAAACAGTAGATTTTGTCTTCTCCTTTGTTGTATTCCAACCAACTTTTATATACTTCATAATATTTGGACGAAAATGATATCAATTTTGTTCCAAATTTAGTTTTCGGAAAATCTATAAGGGGTTGTGATGGTCCAACTTGAAGGGTGCCAAGGTCGTCATGTTTATAAGCATTTTCAGAAGATCTTGAAGGATCAATAACGACAACGACGACATTCGCTTCTACGACTAAATCGGCTGACTGGGACGTTGATGGTGGCCAGTTTTCTAAACCTTTCGTTCCTTCAACTTCCTTTTCTTCATCGAGGCAAGATCCTTTTGTTGAGCTTGTTGGTGGTTCAAGCTGTGTAGAAGTACTAGGTTTCCTTGGAGCTTCGTTATTTTGAAAAAATGATCTGATGTCTTTAAATTTCTTCATGTTTACATCTAGAAAAAGAAGTGTTTGTATGTTATTTTATCTATAATGGATTCAGTTAAAATGAAATGTATAAAAAATCCAGTTAAAATGAAATGTATAAAAGAAATGTTTCACTCGAACTTTGACTTATCAACGTTCTACATAATTCTTGGATTTCGTTGTCCATGACGTGTCCGTTACTTAACTAAATATCACCATAGTATTAACGACTCGGAACACTAAGTTTTTTATAAGTAAAAACGTAAAGTTTTACCTTACAGCCTAAACCGGCTTTCACCTTTAGAAGGCTTCATCAGAGGCTGCCATAGGTAGCGTTGTCCGTCTTGTTGTTGGCGACGGGATAGTTATTCGAAAGATTGAAGCTGTGTGTGTGTAGTGAGATGTGTTCGAATAATGCGTGCGATTTGAATTGTGTCTGTTCGTTTAGGATGTCGTTTTTATTTGTTTTTGTGTGTTTGTATATTTCTAATTGTTCTAGAGTGTCTAGTTTTCGGCCTTTTGTGTGTACGTGTAGAATGTTCATGTTATTGTCGATGCTTTTATATGTGTGGTTTGCTTCAATGAGGTGGTTTGCAAAGGTAGATTCTGTAGTGGTGTGGAGTGCTTTTGTGTGTTCAATGTATCTCTGTTTGAAGCTACGTCCTGTCTGGCCTATGTAGAATTTATTGCAATTTGAGCAATTTAGCTTGTATACACCAGGTAGATCGAATTTATTTTGTGCTTTGGGCATGCGTTTTGATAGTGTGTGTTCTGTTTTGTTAGTAGTTTTGTAAGCGATTCTGTATCCTGCTTTTTTGAATTTGTGGGCAATTTTTTCAGTTTGTTTGTTGATGTATGTTAGTGTTATGAATTTGTTGTTTTCTGTCTTTGTC
Organism: Magicicada septendecula; assembly: GCA_034769895.1. Taxonomy (NCBI): domain Eukaryota; kingdom Metazoa; phylum Arthropoda; class Insecta; order Hemiptera; family Cicadidae; genus Magicicada; species Magicicada septendecula. The sequence goes on along the minus strand of CM068375.1, from coordinate 147,251,738 downwards.
TGTTGTTTGTTTTGTGTTTTGTGTAGGAGTTTACTGACTATTGTTCTGTCATAACCGTTAGATTCTGCTAATGACAGAATCCCTGAATACCGCAACTAGCGGCCGGTGGCGCGTAGTACTAGCCATACACCATCACACTAACACAAAAGCCGCGCTGTACGCCTTGGTTCTTAACGGACTGTGGAGCGGAGGTTTATTTTATTTTATTTTATTTATTTTATTTTATTTTAAGTTCTTAATATTTAGCAAAAAGTATATGTTATATTAACAAATTATTGTAATACAAAATTGTTTCCCTCATTTTATAATTAAATATTGTACAATTTTTATTAGTCACTTCAAATTTCATACGAAATTAACATTAACTTATTACTAAAAGTGCTTTATTTTCAACATCTTTCTCTTCATTGAAACGGTAGAACAAATCTGTGAAAATAACCATACACCAAGAGTTAAAATAATAATAAAACATAACTACATCCATGTCATTTCGTACACCTTGTTTCACAGGAAAAAGCATTTTAATATAAAACAACAGATTTTCTAAAATATATTCAATAAAAATGCCGTAAGTATAGGCTGTACTAGATAGACTTCGACGAGTCGGTCTACATTTGTACATTTCATTCCGCACAACGTGAAATTCAATAAATATCGACGGTCGCGCGCGTCAGATCTTTACAATCTGATCGGATCTTCGCCAATGCTGTAAACACCGATGCGCGCACAAACGCGACAATACAAGTTTAACGCGAAACACGCGAAAAATGCGAATATACCGTCAATCGTGCTTTCCATAGAAATTCAATCAGGCCACACTTCCGGACATATTAGTTAACAAATAAGTAAGTTTAGTAACAAAGAAACATAACCTTATTAACCTGCCGGTATAAACGTGCTTCTGTGTATATTCAAGGACCGTGTCGTGTATGCAATCACAAATTATATTGTTACGAAAGCAAAAATAAACAACCGAACAGGCAACTCGTCGTACGTATGTCGTAAGTTACGGATAACTGAGCTGGCTCTCTCGTCAATCAGTCGAGCAGAGTCGCGGACAAGGCAAGTTTACATTAGATCGCTTTTTTTTTGGTGGGGGGGCACCGCACGTTCTGGGGGGGGGCGTGCCCCCCCATAGTTACGCCTATGCTTGCACAGTAAGCCAGCTTTTTGTTCATACTGCCGAGTCTGTAACCCCTACAAAGAACAAATAAAAACGACATCCTAAACGAACAGACACAATACAAATCGCACGCATTATTCGAACATATCTCACCCACACACACAGCATCGATCTTTTGAAATTCGATTTTGTCCCCCACAACAAGACGGATAGCGCTACCTGCGGCAGCCTCTGAAGAAGCCTTTTAAAGGAGAAAACCGGTTAAGGCTGTAAGGTAAAACTTTTTGCTTTTACTTATAAAAAAACCTAGTGTTCCGAGTCGTTAAAGTAATAGTGATATTTAGTTGAATATAAATGTGAACTAAGTACTTTCAATTAAAATTATTTATTCATATATTAAAATGAATCCATTTGGAATAGAGGTATTTTGTAATATAATAAGTAAGTAGATGTAAATGTTATTCATGCTTATTTACAAAATTAAATGAACCCTGAGATATAGAGACGTTAGCATATAAAGTGTTTATTGGTAAAATCATGTTTAAAATTATTAATGATAATAATATGTTAAAAGCCATTGAGAATTAATAATTAATAACAACTAATTTAAATGTAATAAATGTGTTGGTTAGACTGATAAATGTTTCATTGTTTTATTATTTAAATATTAACCTTATGGATTATACAACACTTTTACTTGAGATAATTAAAGAAATTAATTAATGTTACATTTGACACCACAACAAGTGGGGTGTTTACAGTTACATTTGGCGCCACAACGCACGGCTTGATATACTAAGTAGTATTGTTATTAAGCTAGGGCAGAGGACAGACAGTGTGACTATTAACTTATTAGAATTAAGGTAAAGTAGAATAGTAATAAACTTAATCTCTAAGTGTGCACAAAAATGGCTACAAGAGATACGAGTTCTGACAGCCAGGAGCAGGAATTCGACATAAACAATCAGTTGGGTATGGACGGGTCCGAAAATAACACAGTGGAAAGTGATATAAATGTAACCGGCAGCGAAGAGAATAACCAGAGTAGGGCGCGGGGACAGGAATCGGAATTGCACGAGATGAACTTTAATATGTTGATGGAATTTATAAAACAACAGAGTGAAGAAACAAGAAAACAGAATGAAGAAAGGGATGAAAAACAAGGAAAACATATTGAAGAAATGAAGGAAGAACAAAGACAACAGAATGAAGAAATAAGAAAAGTAGTAATAAAAGGTTGGTGCTGGGACAGCCACGCCCCCCTCGTTTGTTTATGTTTACATTTTTTTCACTCCCTCCACCCCCGTCTTCACCTACATAACCGCCGCGCGGTCACCCAACTCCGCTCGTTTGTTTACATTTTTCCGGTTTGTTTACATTTTTTCTCTCTCGCCACGCCCCCCACTCCTCTGTTTATGTTTACATTTTTCCTTCCTCCCCACCCCCGCCCTACCCCGCACCCGCCGCGGTCATCGACCTCCTCGTGTTTATGTTTACGTTTTTTTTTCCACCGCGTGTCCCAGCTTTGCGTTGTTTACGTTCTCTCCTCTGTTTATGTTTACATTTTTTTCCTTCCTCCCCACCCCCGCCTCGCCCCGCACCCGCCGCGGTCATCGACCTCCTCGTGTTTATGTTTACGTTTTTCGTGTCCCAGCTTTGCGTTGTTTACGTTTGTGCCGAGAGAGAATGTTTATGTTTACGTTTTTTTCTCTCTCGCCGACGCGGCTATCACCACGTGCTCGTTGTTTTCTTTGACCGCCGATCGACGACACGCTGACCCAGTAACAAACGTAAACATAAACATTCCGACAAACGTAAACAAAGTAAAGCTGGGACACGAAAAACGTAAACGTAAACATTCGGAGTTCGGCGACCGCCGCCGGAGCGCGTCTGTTTGTAAACAAATGTTTAGGAGAAGGGATAATGGCGTGATATATTTTTTTATTAATGTGGTATTGTTTACGTATCAATTTTTTCAGTTAATACGAGATTTTCGTTTATGATGTCTGTAACGCGTGTTACACCCGTCCAGATTGTGCTAGATTTTTTTGTCAACGAAGGTTTTGTTTTTATAACTAATTCAGATAATATTAAATGCGGCAAGTGCGGTTTTAAAACAAAAGTATATCTGACAATCGCGCATATCCAGTTCATGCATAAACTTTTATATCCGAAATGCGGAATGATTCGCGATAGGTATTATAAATTTGAAGATTACGCTAAATCGAGAGAGTGTATTACAAATTATCCAATCGCTGTGAAATGTGTTCGAGAAGCGCGGAAACAGATGGAAGCATCATTTGCGTTTCCTCGATGGCGAAAACGTTACCCGTCAGTCGAGAGACTGGTATCAGCGGGATTTTATTACACCGGAACGGAAGACGACGTAATATGTGTTGAATGCGGAATAGTACTTTGTGATTGGAAGGAGACTGATGATCCTTGGCTCGAACACGCGAAAGCTTCGCCAGACTGTGTATTAATTAAATTGCACAAGAGACAGTGTGCGGAAAAATAGTAGTAGTAATAAACAAGTTTTATCTGGAAATGTATGCGCTTTTTTTATTTTGAATTATTCGTTTAGTATCGTTTTAAAATTATTATTTATCAAATATGATTTGGTCGTGTGCGTTAATTGTATCTTATAACGGTTTTATCAGTATTATTAGTTCGTAGGTTCGATCCCTCGCATTACCAAATCATATTTTTTTTATTAATTAAAATATATAAAGAACAATTTTCAGTTCCCGATTAAACAAATGCTTATTCTCTGTCAGTAAATAGCTTGCGGTCTTAGCGGCAACATTGTGTTTTTACGAGCGCAGATTTTTCGTCAGATTTATTTTGTAAATAATGAATTTTCTGAGACAAATGTTACTCGCTAAATCAAAAGAGTGTATTGCTAATTATCAGAATGCGATAAAATGTGTTGAAGAAACAGAAGAAATGATGAAGTTGACATTTTATACATGGCCAAAACGTTCACCGTCAGCCGATAGACTCAGATCAGCGGGATTTTATTATACCGGAATTGAAGATGACGTAATGTGTGTGGAATGCAAAGCGGTTCTTTGTGAGTGGGAGGAGACTGACGATCCTTGGATTGAGCATGCAAAAGCCTCGCCATATTGTTTATTAGTTAGAATATATAAAGAATATTTTCTATCCCCACCTAACCGAATATTTAGTATACGTTCAATTTTATTGTCAGTGTTCAGTTTACAGTCTCTGTGAGAACATGTTAACGAAAGAATGGACGGTAGAAGTATAATCGACTTATTAAAACGCGAATTTTCAGAAGACGTTGTATTAAGGTTATCAAATATTATTAAAGTAACGAGTTTAGACGATTTGGTGATAGATCATTTTCGAACGTGCCAACTGAAGGGAATATATGATTGCTTAAAAGAAATTATTTTTTATTGTGAAGTAAAAAAGTTATCTGAAGACGGGTGTTGTTGTAGTGATAAGTTTACTGACGTTATAGACGGTCCGTGCCCGTGCGCTATTTTTGAAAGAAATAAAAATAAATTACTGTGTTGTTTACAGTTGATTGAAAGTCATGATGATTCAGAAATTAAATTATTTTTTGTAGATAGATATCTTCGATTTTTAAAAACAAAATGACTGATAAATTTGAAAACAGTATTTCCGCATTTAATTGGCAAATATATTATTTCGGCCCGCCGCTCGATGGAGAATTAAATTTTAACGAAATTTGTTGTTTGATAGTGAACGAATTTACACGAGCAAATGTTGTTAAAATTGAAAGGAATAAGCAGATTATTAAAATCAGTTTACCGATTACTTATACATACGGTGCTGTATTGAAAAAATTAAAAAACTGTAGTCGTCAAACACTACTGAGTATCGATCATGAAGAAGAAGAAAAATTGTATAAAGTAAAATCAGTTCGTGCGTCACCAGTCGCTGTGAAGACGTCGGTTAAAAAACAATGTCAAAACAAGCGCTGCTGTGTGAAAGGTTAATCAATCATTCGATAAACGAATTGTTAGAATCCGGTTTTGTTTTTAAACGATATTTAGATAGTGATCAGTGTTCTTTGTGCGGGTTTCAGACAAGAGGAACTTTACCTATCGAACATATTCAGTTTATGCATAAATTATCGAATTCGAATTGCGAGATGGAGCAATGTATAATGTATAATTTCAATAATTATAGGAATGCGAAAAGATGTATTGCAGAGACTAAAAAAGTGATGTTATTATCATTTAAAAGTTGGCCTACACTCGAGCCCAATTTTAAAAAACTGGTTAACGCCGGATTTTATTATACCGGCGTTGGTAGTAAATTATCATGTATAGAGTGTAGAGTCATTTTAAACGGTTGGAAATGTTCTGACGATCCTTGGACTGTTCATGAAAAAGTATCACCACACTGTTTTTTGGTGAAAATTCACAAAGGTGAAGATTGTATGTAATTAATTATTATTATTATTATTATTATTAAAAAATAGTATTGATGTATTTGTGTTTGTTGTTTTTTATTCATTTTCTTATCGTAGTTAGAATCATCAACATATATATAATGAGTGTAAGAGAGAATCCATCAACATATATATAATGAGTGTAAGAGAGAATATCAGTAACGAATTACATAAACAAGTTAGAAAAAATTTTTTAACTCGTAGTGTTGAGCTCAAAGGTCTTGATGATTTATATCAAGCCGATCTTGTAGAAATGATTCCATATGCAAAGTTGAATAGAGGTTATAAGTATATATTAACGATGATAAATTGCTTCAGTAAATACGCATTCGCTGTTCCAATAAAAACAAAATCGTCTGAAAATGTTGCGCGAGTACTTAAAATTTTATTACAAAATAATAAAATGAATCATTTACAAACAGATAAAGGTAAAGAATGGTACAACGAACGTGTGCGTAATTTGTTGAAGCAATACAATATAAATCATTATTCTACACATTCAGATAAAAAAGCTTCTATTATCGAACGGTTTAACCGTACTTTGAAAAATAAAATGTGGAAATGGTTTACAACTAACGGTAAGTATACGTGGTTGAATGTCCTTCCTGATTTATTGAGAGACTACAATAATACTGTGCACAGAACGATTAAAATGAAACCTGTAGATGTAAACAAGAATAACGAAAAAGAAGTATTGTTACGAATAAATAAAATAAAACAATTAACGTTCAATAAGAAACCTCCAAAATTTAAAATCGGTGATAGAGTAAGAATTAGCAAATATAAAAAGGTGTTTGCTAAAGGTTACCTTCCCAACTGGACAAACGAGTTATTTACTATTTATAACGTTAAATCTACAGCGCCGAGAACGTATATTCTGAAGGATGATAAAGGTAATATATTAGAAGGTGGTTTTTATGAACAAGAAATAAGTAAAACAAAATTTGGTGACGTATATTTAATTGAAAAAATTTTAAAACATAAAGGCGAGAAAGTACTTGTACGTTGGTTGGGTTATGATAAATCACACGACAGTTGGATTAATAGAAATAATATTATATAATAACGTGTGTAAAAAAATAGACGTCAGTGATGAAGCTTAAACGGCAGAAACATAAAATAAATATTCGCGATATTGACGCGATTGTTTATAATTGTAGGGATCTGAAGAAAAAGAGAAAAAAACATAGTAAATTATTACCAGATAATATTAGATGTTTAATTACAGGCTCATCAGACATGGGAAAGACTAATTTAATGCTTAATTTGTTATTCGATCCGAACGGATTATGCTTTGAAAATATATACGTGTTTTCAAAATCGTTGTATCAGCCTAAATACAAGTTTTTAAATAAAGTGTTTTCAAAAATACCGTTTATAGGTTATCATACGTTTACAGATAATGACGAGGTTATACATCCGAATGAAGCTAAACCTAATTCTGTAATAATTTTCGATGATATAGCTTGTGAACGGCAGTATAATATACGAAATTATTTTACAATGGGGAGACATAATAATATTGATGTTTTTTATTTGTGCCAGTCGTATAGTAAAATTCCAAAACAACTGATACGAGATAACGCAAATTTAATAGTTTTATTTCGGCAAGATGAACTAAATTTAAAACATGTTTTTGCCGATCATGTTAACACGGATATGAGTTTTGATTGTTTTAAAGAAATTTGTAATAAAGCATGGATACGTGGTAAACATCATTTTTTAGTAATAGACAAAGAGAGTGATATGCGTTGCGGTCGTTATCGTATTGGATTCGATATTTATATAGATACATAAGGATTGATAAATTATTGTACAAGATGACGTCGCGAGCGAAACGTGAACAACTTGCGAAAGAGATCAAAAAAATTAGGAAAGATATTAGACGAAAACACGCTAATTTGATTCAAAGCGCTATCAGCGAACAACAGGAATTAGAGAAACAATTAGAACCGATAGTTCAACCTTTAAAAAAATTAATAAATTTACGTAATGTGCTTTATGATACGGATGAAAAAATGGATGATGTAGAAACGCGTTTAAAAAAACATAAACGTCGTGGAAATAAAATAGAAGAACAAAAAGAAGTAGGAATTACGCCGATTAAAATGAGAAAAATTGGATCGATAACTAGTACACCTGAAATGGATGTTAACGAAGGTGCTACGGAAATAAATGAAACACCGCCGACATTACAAGAAGTACTATCAACATCTACTGGTCTTAGTAGAGCAAATTATTGGATTGATAACGCTGTCACAGGAAAATTGCCTAGACTATATTTACGTAAATTGTTTAATGATAAAAATAAGGAAATCGATCATACTTACGGTGTTTATTTTGGAGACGATGATTCGATAAAGATAGGCAATTCAACTATTAATTTCGAGGGCGATAATATTATTATCGATAATGTAACGTATGAAGGTACGCCTGGACTTTATGAACTTCTTTTTATGAAAATACCTGACGATTATATATATTCAGAAGAGGATCTGCATACGTACGGTTTGATACTAAAAGCGACAAATGCTCATAAACAGAGTCACTCTGATCGAGTTAAGAGTAACAAAGGACATAAATATAATAATATAATTAAAAATCTGGTATCAGAGTCAACGTCTACTAAATCGAAACTGAAACGTATTGAAGGACGCGGTGTTTTATCGTTAACTAACGACGATAAACCGAATTATGTATATTGGGATGATCCGAACGAGTTATGCGACAGATTACGTTTATTAATAGCATCTAAGAATACCGGTCATTCCGGTCATGAAAATGAAATCATATCAATTATCGAAGAATTGCGAGAAGCGAATATAATAAAATAACGTGTAGTAATGTTAATTTTGTCATTTACAAAATGAGTATCGATAAATTCGGACGTTACAATAGACATATGCGGATAAACGTTGTTCGCGGTCCTACCGGTGAAGGTTTTCGTTTAACAGATGAGGGTGATTATGATATAGATAATAAGAGACTCTGTAATGTCGGTAACGCTGTTTCGGAAGAAGATGCTGTTAGTTTTAAAATTTTAAAAGAAAATTGTTTATATAAAATTGATAACCAGTACGACGTTGCTTTGAAAAATATAATTAATTTAGCCGATCCGAAATTACTTACTGACGCAGCGACTAAATCGTATGTAGATACAAAAATTCCGACCGTATCAAATGGAATTTGTAACTTCGAAGGTTATAGGTTAAATAATATAGGTTATCCATCGGTTCCGACAGATGCTGTAAGCAAACAGTTTATACTCGATACAGTTAATATAGTTCAACAGAGAGTTGAAGACAGATTAGACAATTTTGTTAATATATTAAACAATCACGTGTATAGTATATTATATAATGTTTATGTAAAAACAACGAAAGATAATCCTGTCAGAGATATAGAAGATTGGAAAAAAAATATATATTTGTAAATTATTATTTATCGCCGTCACAAATGCGTGTATATCAGAAGAGTGCAGAAGATGTCCGTCGCGGTCGAGGATTAATCGGAAATTTACTGAATAAAGCGGTCGATATTTTACCTATCGAACTACATGTTCCTGGTTATCAATACTGCGGACCGGGTACGAAATTAAGTAAACGATTACAGCGCGGAGATTTGGGTATTAATAAATTAGACGCGGCTTGTAAGGAACACGATATAATATACTCGAAATATCGAGATACTGAAAATCGTTCTAAAGCCGATCGTGAATTAGCGGAAAAAGCTTGGCAACGTGTAAAAGCACGAGACTCGTCTATCGGTGAAAAAGCTGCTGCTTGGGCGTTAACTAATATTATGAAAGCGAAAAGTAAATTCGGCAGCGGTATTAAAAATAAAAAAAATAAAAAAAATAAGCGAATTTCTAAATCAAAAAAAAGAAAAAGGAGGGGAAGGGGATTATACTTACGACCGTATAAAAAATCTGGTGGTGGTGGGAATAAAAAAAAAAACATCGAAAGAAATAAAGATTCCCTCACACGCTCTCACCAATAATGAATTGTTTTCCTACGCTAAACTCTTGAATGTATCTAATTTTAGAGGTGTTTTTATGAAAGATACTTTACCGTTAAAAATTCAGAAAAATGAAACCGGTATTGTTAATTTAGATAGTATACGCGGGTCAGGTACGCATTGGGTATGTTACCGTAAACAAAATAAGACAATAAACTATTTTGATAGTTTTGGTAATTTAAGACCGCCAATTGAATTAGTTCGTTACTTTCAAACATCGGAGCAACAACCCGTCAATATAAACTATAATTATAAACGTTATCAACGATCAAATACAGTTAATTGTGGACGTTTGTGTTTGCAGTTTCTTAGTAATAATGTTTAGCTTAAACGGAGTAGGATCGTCGCTTAGTTGTGATATATTTCCTCCCATCGAACTCGAAGGAAATTGGGAACTCGGGTTGATTAATTTCATGACATACAATTCCATACCGAATGTTGAAGAAAATGTAAATAATATGTTTTATTTCGGTGACGATGGAGTGATTGAATTACCTACAGGCTCTTATGAAATCGAGGATATAAACACTTATATAAATCAAAAATTACCAAAAAGTAATAAAAAGAAAATTATTAAATTATTAATACGTGCTAATAATAATACTTTGAAAAGCGAAATCTATTCGAGTGAAACGATAGATTTCACTAAACCGAATTCTTTGGCTTCTCTTCTCGGATTCGCTAATACTGCCAAACTCGAACCGCTTATATGGCATTCATCACAGTCGACAATCAACATTGTAAAGACAGATGTTGTAAGACTTGTCTGCAGTGCTGTGGCTGGATCATTGAAGAACGGTCGAGAATCTCATATATTACACGAATTTTATCCGACAGTCGGACCGGGGTATAAATTAGTAGAATCACCGACAAACGTTATCTATTTACCAGTGAATACAAATAGATTAGATAATATCACAATACGATTAGAAGATCAAGACGGAAAGTTAATAAATTTTAGAGAAGAAACGATTTCTTTGCGATTACATATAAGAAAAAGACGAGATGAGGCTAATTTTTCCATATGGGCAAAATAAAACAATAGTTAAGCCCGTAAATAGCGCCAGTAAAATACGGGATGCTAATCAGTTAACATCTCTTAATAGAAAATTTTTAAAGTCGTTAGGGTATAAAGTACTTATTAACAATGAGTATATTGGACGTGTTAAATAGCGCTGTCTATGATGACGATAGTATCATCGGACGTGCGTATCATACACACACTCCTTACGCATCTACTACATTAAATAATAATGATGAGATACGTATTCCTGTTCATCAACAAGATCATTATACACTTCCTTGTGAGAGTTATCTACATATCGAAGGTAAATTAATGGGCGAAAACAATCAGAAAAACGAAAATATTCGATTAATTAGTAATGGATTAGCGTTTTTATTCGATGAAATACGGTACGAAATATGTGCTACGGAAGTAGATCGTGTTAAAAATGTTGGCATCACATCAGTAATGAAGAATATTTTAACATTCAAACCCGGTGATATGAAGAAAATAACTAATGCAGGATGGACGGGAGATGTAAAAAGTTGCTTCACAACAGATTCAACGAATTTCGTGTTTTGTATTCCTTTAAAATTATTACTCGGTTTTGCTGAACAATACAAACGCATAATTTTAAATGTGAAACAAGAACGGATTTTAATACGATCATCGTCTGATAATAACGCTGTAGTTTTAAACGCTATCGATAAATATAAATTACAATTAACAAAAATCAATTGGCGAATTCCTTATATTTATGTTAGCGATGAGTATAGACACAGATTATTGAGTATTGTTGATAGAGATACGCCAATAAAATTAGCGTTTCGTAGATGGGAGTTGCAAGAATACCCGACTTTACCAGAAACTAAACAGTTGACATGGACGATAAAAACTGTAGCACAGACTGATAAACCGCGTTATATAATTGTAGGTTTTCAAACAGATAGAAAAAATAACATAACAAAAAATGCCTCTCATTTTGATTTATGCAACTTGCATAATATTAAATTATATTTGAATTCGCAATACTATCCGTATGATAATTTAAACGGAAGTAAAGAGACGTTATACGAGATGTATAAAGGGTTTCAATCATCGTATTATGATGGTAGCGAGAACGAACCTGTTCTGGACAGGTCCGATTATTTATTATACGCGCCGATAATTGTTATTGACAGCTCTCATCAGAGCGACCTTTTAAAAACCGGTTCTGTCGATGTTCGTTTAGAAATAGAAGCAGCGCAGAATTTTCCGTCGAAAACGACCGCATACTGCTTACTAATATCTGATAATTTGCTTGTATATTTACCTTTATCTGGTGTTATAAGAAAATCGATAGAATGAATCGATTGTTAACATTATATTTATTCGCTTGTCATACACATTTTATAATCACTTGTAGTGTTAGCGCTTTATAATAATGATCGGTTTTATTGTTGATGTTCAATGTTTTTTCGACGACGCTAAAAATTATATTGTTAAAGAATTGTGTGTACAAAGAATAGAAAATCATAACTGTACCGGTGTGAGAGAACATTTTTTGTTTTTACCACCATTCGATTATCGTTATTTATCAAAAAATAGAAAAAAACAAGTAGAGTGGTTGAAAAGATTTTTTCATGGTTTCAGCTGGAATTGTGGAATTCACAGCTATGACGAACTTCACAATATTTTAAACAGCATCGTTACTGAAGGTGAATATGTGTACACTAAAGGAGTGGAAAAACAGAGACTCATCGAGGACATGATCGACTACAAGTCGGTTGAAGTAATAGATCTCGAAACGCTTAAGTGTCCATCATTAAGTGTCTTACAACAGCAGACTGTGGCACGTGTCGATTGTCCATATAAACATAATCTTGATCATTGTGCGCTAAATAATGTATTTCATATAGCAAATTGGATATTGAATAATAAAATTTAAAATGTATTTTTTTAATGTATTTATTTCACATCTTTTTCCTTCACTATTATTAATCTATGATCGACTACAAGTCGGTTGAAGTGTCCCTCATTAAGTGTCTTAAAACAGTCTGTATAAACATATTTTTTTTCTTCACTATTACTATGCTAGAACATCACATTATTATTAATCCGGGAATCCATGATAAATACCAAACAAAGGAAAGGATTTTGTGAAAGTATTAAACACCAACACTAAATTTTTTTTTATATGCTATTTATTTATACATATATATATATAAAATTACAAAAATTCTATAATTTTTTTATTAATTCTTTTATAAACGGTTGTATAGTCGAGCCTGGTCTGTCGACTATCGCTTTCAATTTCACAATTTCTCCAGGTGTTAATCTTTTTGGCGAAAAAAACCATTTATGGAGAAGACGACTCTCCTCCTCCTGTTTTGATGACGTGTTCATTTCCATCAAAGACGCAAATAGAAGTAGGTCAAAAACAGCTGTAAATGTGTTCTATGTAAAATTAAATACGGTTTAAAAATAACATAGGAAAGTCTTATAACAAAAACAAATTAATTTTTTGAATAGAGAAATGTAAAACACGTTATACCTTGTAATAATACATATATTAAAAATGATATAAAAAGAACACACTTATTTTACAGGTGACCAAAAAAAAACAAGAATTATTATACACGTTCTTGTGTAAAACATATTATTTTTATTATATATATTAAAATTAAATTATTTATATATATATACATACAATTAAAATTAAATACTTATTTATAATATATACATATTTACATACATCAATCAATCAACTAACAGACCAACCTTAAATTATTTTAATACGGCTTATACCGCGTCTTGTACGAGCCGTGTGCTACATCTTTAACATTTTTAATTTTGTTTAAAGCCGATTTAAATAAATCGGCTGTTGCCACGAACAGCGGGTCTTGTTGTGACGATGCTAAAACAGTCACTTTACGGGATACTTTTTGCCACCAGTTGTCGGAATGTATACGTTTGATGTCAGCCGTCTGCGTTAATTTTACCTCGATCAAATATGGACCTTCCTCACCTGGTGTTTTAACCCATTTCTTCATGCCGTCTTTTAATATCTCAAACTTTTGTTCAAATTTAGTGTTTTTGATTTTTTTTGATTTTTCAGATTTTTTAGATTTTTTAGATTTGGAAAAAGAGTTAAAAATTTTATCAAAATCGTCTTCGCTATCTGATTGAGTATCGGTACTACTATCGCTGTTTTTATTGAGGTCAATCGTCTCGGCCGATTTCTTTATACTAATTAATTCACGAAACAATTTAATACTATCATGATCTAAATTTTTGCTATTGTAAAGTTCGTCATCAATCTGAGAATTAAAATAATCGATAATTTCCGCTAAGGTCATTTCTTTTTGTTTCCTACGGAAAATATCGATTTCTGACGGTTCATCATCAAATATATGCATGACCGCATTCTGAATAATTAAATATAAATTAATAATAATTGAAGGTTGGTCCAGTACAATCGCTTTCAAATTTTCTAATGCCTCCTCCCACAGCACTATTTTTACCAGCCCCGTTATATAAAGACATTGAATCAGGTCTTTAATTGAAAAATACGTCGATAGGCCGGCGGATGCTGAAGGAGAAGTATTGGATGCTTCGCGTTCCATTACTAGAAACAGAAAAAAAATAACATAATTAATTTCTAACAACATTTTTAAAAAAATAAATAATATTGTTAGAAAAAAAGAAAATTTAGAAATCTGTTAAAAATTTTTCTATTTCTAGCAATAAGTTTTCATCATCATCATAGTTATCTGCAACGCTTGTTCCTCCTGTCGAACCAAAACCACAAGAGCCGCGAGCTGTTGAATCTAAACTCGCTAATTCTTGTAATTTTGGCTCAGCTATTTGTTCGCATATTAACTGCGCTATACGATCTCCTTTTCGAATGTAAAAAATTTCAGAAGAATGGTTAAATAAAATTACACCAACATTGCCGCGATAATCTCTGTCAATAACGCCTGCACCGACGGCGATATGGTGTTTTAACGCTAACCCAGAACGTGGTGCAATTCGTCCGTAACATTTCTCTGGAATTTTAACAGCCAAATCAGTTTTAACTAACGCATTGTCATGAGGAGCGATCATACAATCATACGCGCTTCTGAGATCGAAACCCGCAGCATATGCGCTCATTTTGACTGGAGGATAAGCATTATCAGATAACTTGACAAAAAACAGAGTTGGAACTGCCATTATGCCTGCAACACAAAAAACAAATTATACTGCCTTCAGCGATGATAATATCTATATACAAAAACAATTACATTATCGGATAATATTAACATATATTAAAAAACAATTTTAAACAATTACTTACTGAATTGATGTATGAAGTTGTTGCACAAAAAAGAGAAGAAGAACAAGTTGATAATATCTGTATAAAACAAAATAAAGTATTAGTTTTATAACTTAACATAATCACCAGTAGCGTTAGTATTTTTTAATAAAAATAATCATTTACCAAAAGTGACGGTAGTCAGTCGCTTGATAAAAACGTACGAAGGGAGACGAAAGCTGATATAAATACAAGCTGATAATATCTGTATAAAACAAAATAAAGTATTAGTTTTATAACTTATCATAACCACCAGTAGCGTTAGTGTTTATAATATAAAATAATCATTTACCAAAAGTGACGGTAGTCGATTGATAAAAACGTACGAAGGGAGACGAAACAAGCTGATAATATCTGTATTAATTTTACAACTTAAAATCTATTACTATCAACAGCGCTACTGTTTTTATATTAAATAAAAATATCCGCTTACCAAAAATAATAGTAGTAGTAGTAGTAGTAGTAGTAGTAAGCAGATGATATCTGTATAAAAATAAAAAAAGTATTAATTTCACAACTTAACATTATCTATTTAAAATCTATCACCATCAACAATGTTAGTGTATACAAAAAATTGTCTCTTACCTGAGATAGCAGCAGTACAACACGTCGAGTCGAACGAAGAATTGTACATAGATCAGTAAAATTCAATTTACTTTATATACATTTTTTGAGAATACCAATTATGACCTCTGTACAGAGACTTGTTTACTGTTTTCCGTTATCAAGCCACTTCCATTTACGTAATTATACAAAAAAACTGTGATTAATAATCATGTGATATACGCGTGAAACTTGCTATTTACAGATTGTAATGTCAAAACAACAAAAAAATAATATAAAGAAATAAAAATACTGTAAAAAGAATAATAATTAGGACTTTGTATCCAGATTTTGTTTACTGTTTTCGTTATCAAGTTAATTCCATTTACGTAATTGTACAAACAACTGCAATTAATAATCATGTGACATACACGTGAAACTTGTTATTTATAGGTTGTAATGTCAAAACAAAACAAAAATAATATGTAAGAATACAGTAGAGAGAATAATAATTAAAACTCTGGACCCGGATTTCGTTATCGAACCAATTATTTTAATAACTGTAATTAATAATCGTGTGATATACACGTGAAACTTGTTATTTACAGATTGTAATATAAAAAACAAAACAAAAAATAATATAATTAAGAGTACTGTCGATTAAACAACCCGGAATTATCGCAAATTGGTTTTTCCATTTATGTACACCGCCAATTAACTGAAATGACGTAAATATTTTTTTTTCTCAATTTGTATTTTACTGTTATAGACGCAAAACGTTTAAATACTATGATTTTATTTCTCTACATCAGTATGAAGACAAATTCATCAAATTCGTTACAGGACAGATAGAGAGATACAATCGCTTCATAACAAAATCAACGAATTTTGTGTACCTTCAAAACTATTACTCAGCTTTATTGAACAACAGCAACCTATAGGTATTGGAATTATTTATTTTACTGTTAGACTAATTCAATAGTAAATATTTACTTTTTAAAAAATGAATGATTTTACTTTTTTTAGATTATAATGGACAAACAACTCCCATTCAAAAAGAGATTGTCTGTGAGAGCCGATAATGACGCAAATACTCGCACACCTGAACCGGGATCTTCATCCAGACAAGATCCTCAACCTGGGCCATCTTATATACAACATCCAAGTTATTCTTCCACATCATCACCATCATCATCATCATCATCATCATCATCTAATAATAATAATTTACATTTAAAAAATAATAGATTAAAACATATAATTTTAGAAAATAAATTTATAGAAATAGAAAATGCGTTTAAGGGTAATTTAAGAACGTATTTTTATAAAAATAATAATAACGTAATTAAAGACATATGTCTATTATTAATTTATTTAAAATTAGAAATATTAAACATTTTAAGTAATATGATTGTAATATATAACGCTATAAAATTCAATATTTTAGTTGAATGTACATACGTTAAAAATAATATTAATGAATATCAGGACAGAACATTTAAAACCAAAAATGTTATTTTACTTCATAGTTCGTCTATACCATCTGAAATAGACAGTATGATAAACAGTATTTGTAATGAAGAAGACATATATGTACAAAAAGGCTCTGGATGGTCGTTACATTCAATTGACGGGATATTAATTCGAATTAATCGTTTTAAGCCTTTAAGAGGTAGTTCGTATATTCCGCTTTCACCAAAACTGACTGCTAAAAAAAGCATAATTAATCCTAAAAATACAGATAATTATTGTTTTAAATGGGCGATTCTTTGTAAATTCGTAAACGGTTCACACCCGGAACGCATAAATTTTCGTTATAAGGATTTAGAAAATAAATTTACTTTTAATAATATCGATTTTCCTACTCCGTTAACACAAATAAAAATTTTTGAAAAAAATAATAACGTTTCGATTAACGTGTATGGTGTTGAAAACGATATCACAATTTACCCGTTAAAAGTATGCGATAATGAAAAATCAAACCATTTCGATCTTTTATTATTAAATAAAAATAATACGACCCATTATTGTTATATTAAAAATTTCACCAAATTAATTAGATCGCAAGTAACTAAAAGTTTTAATGATATAGAATTTTGTAAACGATGTCTAACCTACTTCACTGTTAAATCTAAAAAGTTAAAAATACATAAACGAAACTGTCAAAAAAATACACCTACACGAGTGATAATGCCGACTGATAATTTAAAATTTCAAAATTTCCAATACCAATATAAACTTCCAATAGTAGTTTACGCGGATTTTGAATGTATATTAAAACCGATAAGTACTTGTTACCCTGATCGGAAATATTCTTTTACAGTCGCGAATGAACTACACGAACCTATGAGTTTTTGCGTTTATTTCGTTGTAGAAAATTCAATTCCTGCTAATATTAAAAAACATTTGCCATCAGAACCGTTCTTATATAGAGGTAAAAATGCTGCGGAAAAATTCGTATCATATCTCGTTGAAAACATAAATTTATTAGGTTTGCTTCTTAATAATATTATACCGTTAAAAATGACAAAACAAGATAAAATCAAATATAAATCTACTACACATTGCGAAATGTGTAAACGCGAATTCACGTTATTTTACAGACCCGTTAGAGATCATTGTCATATTACCGGTCGTTACCGTTCCGCATTATGTAATAATTGTAATCTGAGGAGACAAAATCAAAAATTTGTTCCCGTTTTTATTCACGCTAGTTCAAATTATGATTCTCATTTTATCGTCCGCCAATTAGGGTATGATATTAGGCAAATAATTGTTATTCCAAATTCGACTGAAAAATATATATCATTTTCAAAAAAAACGTGTAACGGAATAACTATTAAATTTGTTGATACTTTTCGTTTTCTAAATAGATCCTTAGCGGAACTAAGTAATAATCTACCAAAAAATCAATTTTTTCATACTAGCAAATTTTTTTCAAATAATGATATGGATTTAGTCACTCGAAAAGGTGTATATCCTTATGAATATACCGATTCGTGGGAAAAATTGGAAGTACAAGAACTACCTCCTAAAGTCGAATTTTATAGTAAATTAAATGCGAAACATATAAGCGATGAAGATTATAATCACGCGGTTCAAGTTTGGAATCATTTTAAAATTAAATCGTTGGGCGACTACAGTGATTTATATTTGAAAATTGACGTATTGCTTTTATGCGACGTTTTTGAAAGTTTTCGTTTGCTTTGTTTATCTTCACATAATTTAGATTGCGCGCACTATTTAACCGTTCCAGGGTTTGCTTTTGATGCGATGCTATTTTGTACTGGTATTGAACTTGAGTTGCTTAACGAATACGAAATGTATATGTTTTTTGAGGCCGCTATAAAAGGAGGAATATCGTCATGTATTAAAAAACATTCAAAAGCCAATAACGAATATATAAAAGAAACATATAATCCAAATTATCCTAAAACATTTTTAGCATATTTAGACGCGAATAATCTATACGGGTGGGCGATGAGTGAATATATTCCGTATTCTAACTTTGTATGGACTGATAAAATTACTATTACAGATATATTAAATACCCCTAATAATTCTAAAACAGGGTATATATTAGAAGTCGATATAGAATACCCTGAAAGTTTACACGATAACCATATGGATCTACCATTTCTTCCAATTAATAAAAGTATAAATCACACAAAACAAACAAAATTACTAACTACATTAGAACCAAAAGAACATTATATTTGCCATTATATCAATTTAAAACAAGCTGTCAATCACGGGTTGAAAGTAACTAAAATTCACAGAACGTTAAAATTTTATCAAAAACCATGGTTAAAACCGTATATCGATTTAAATACGGAAAAACGACGAATTGCAACAAACGAGTTTGAAAAAGATTTTTTTAAATTGTTAAATAATTCTGTCTTTGGTAAGTGTATGGAAAATGTAAGAAAAAGAATGAAATTAGATCTTGTAAGTGAAAATAAAAAATTATTAAAACTTATTTCTAAGCCGACTTTCAAAGACAGAATTATATATGATAAATCACTTTGTGCTGTATTATCAAACAAAACGTCTATTTATTTTAATAAACCAATTTATGTAGGTTTCGCGGTATTAGAATTGAGCAAAACCTTAATGTATGAATTTCATTATGATATAATGAAAAAAAAATATGGAAACAAAATTTCGTTATTATATACTGATACTGACAGTTTGTTTTATGAAATATTGACAAATGATTTTTATGAAGATATGTTAGATCCAGATTTGAAAATGTTTTTTGATACTAGCGATTATCCTCCTGATCATAAATGTTATTCTACTATAAATAAAAAAGTAATTGGCAAATTTAAAGACGAATGTAACGGTATTCCGATTAAGGAATTTATTGGTTTACGATCAAAATTATATACCTATACTACGCGTGACAATAATATTCAAAAGAAAGCGAAAGGAATTAAAAAATGTGTAATTAATAACGAGATCGCGTTTAACGATTTCAAAAATTGTCTTCATAATACTCTTTCGGAAACAGAAAAACGTAGAATTATGAAATTAATAAGATCGAAAAAACATATAGTAGAATCGGTATCAATTAATAAATTAGCGTTAAGCAATAATGATGATAAGAGAGTATTATGTGATAACGGGATAAATACAATCCCGTACGGTCATTATTCATTAAGCCATTCAAGTTGATACTTTATAGTCGAACTATGAATCGTCTTTTTATGTTGCAAAATAAACACAATCAACGTAAAAACATCGTTTTTAATATTTACGATACTCAGACTATGGGACTTAAAAATTTTAATATCTGTTATTCTAAAATATTTAAATTTCTTCGTGAAAAAGTAGAAGAATATGATAATAATGTGGAGTGTGTTAAAAATTGTACAAAGTTTGATGTGTATCAAAATACTTGTTGTAATAATCATTTAAAATGCGATCAACGCGTTACTCAACTTTGGAATACTATATCTCAATTATTTTAACATATTTTAATTTACCATGACATTTTATGTATATATATTTTTAATACCTGAACAAAAAAAACGATATCGACAATATTCAAATAATTTCCTACACAAAAAAATGTTCATTGAAACGCATACTGGAAACGTGATTGTGTTAATTGCAATGAAACCAATAATAAATTAATCTTTTGACCTTCTACTTATAACACGTACTGACGATAATGCGTTTTCTGTCTATATAAACCGATTAAAAATTGTGGCTCAGCATCCAGAAGCATACCAACTGTTGTAATGTATAATCACACAGAATTTTTGAAACGCTTAAAGACGTTTTATAAAATTGAAAAAGCTGGACGAAAAAAACATTATCATAGATTTTATCCTAATAGGAATCAAAATCCTCACAATCTGGCAGCCGCTGGATTTGTTTATGAAGGCGATGGCGACACCGTTCGATGTCTGACATGTAGAGTCAGATTTATGGAATGGACGGCGGAGGATTGCCCTATAGCATTACATAAGAAAATAATGCCGCAATGCCAGTTTGTGATAACACAACTTGGATGTGATCATTATCATCTTTAAGGTATTTTTTTTTAAATAATTTTTACTATTTTAAAAAAATAGGTGATTATATTAGTTTCACAATATAATTTAATTCGTTACCTGTAAAATAAGTAGGTTCTTCATATGTCGTTTTTACATTTCTCTATTCCAAAAATTTTGTCTTATAAGTCTTTCCTATATCATTTTTTTTTAAATATGTAATTATTAAAATATATAATGTATTCTGTACGTTTCTCTATTACTTTTTTTATCTTTAGTTAATAGGATTCAATTTTTAGTTCTTAAAAGTTTAGTTTATCTTTTGTTTAATTTTTAAAAAAATATGACTTTTTTTTCAAAGGATTCTTGGTGCGTTTAATTAACAAATTATTATTTTTGTTTGTTATAGGTTGGGGAGGACTGACTTCCAACTGCTGACAAAAAAAATAAAAAAAAAATAAAAAAAATAATATGTTAATATAATCTTAATTATTTTGTTATCATAGTTCAAATAGTTATTTTGTATGTACTTATTAATATAGTTAATGTAATCTCAATTATTTTGTTATCACAAAATTTGTTAGTCATTTTGTATGTACATAGTTATTTTGTATGTACTTGTTAATATAATCTCAATTATTTTGTCGTCATAAAATTTGTAACTGTTCAAATAGTTAGTTTGTATGTACTTGTTAATATAATCTCAATTATTTTGTTATCACAAAATTTGTTAGTCATTTTGTATGTACATAGTTATTTTGTATGTACTTATTAATATAATCTTAATTATTTTGTCGTCATAAAATTTGTAACTGTTCAAATAATCATTTTGTATGTATTTGTTGATATAATCCGATCATTATATATGTATTTAATGGTATGATAATAAATATTGTGATCTGCTTTGATTTGTTATTATTATTTCGTAGGAATAATTAAAATAAAACCAGTGTTTTGTTAACAATACAATTTATTACACTCTTTACAACAATGAAATATTTCTCAATACAAAAATTCGAGTCATATCAATTTGAAGGTTATAGGTTATCCATCGACTGTAACGTAAACAAGCGTCGACAATAATACATATCAACTCTATTTTTATAAATTTTATTTACAAACTGAACTTTTATTCTTCTTCATCGATATTACTATCAATTATTGTGTGAAATCGATTGGTCTTTCTTTTGAATTATCAATTGTAATATTAATTCTTTCAATTTGTATAGTACATCATCATTTGCACATTTCAATCCGAATATCGATAGATTATTTTGTTCTGTTCTAACTAATCCGCCCGTAAATTCATTAAAGACATACACAGTGTTATTCTTAAAAAAGTATAAATTGCCATCAGAAAATCTAAATGATGAATCGATTTTAGGCGGTATTCCAGGAAATGTATCGGATATATAACCCCATGATTTAGTAGTGAACATACACTCATTGACTTCTCTATAATAATTATCATCATGAAATATATAAGTTTTACCTGTATAACTGTTAAATACCGCATGCAAATTATTCGGTTGTATGTTAAATAAAGACTGGATATGCTTCGGATAACCATGACTTAATTTAAGACTCATTAAATCAAACATGAATACCAAAGAATCTATAAACATAACTATCTCGCCAGATGGCCGTTGATATACAGCTAAAATTTTTGTGAAATTTCTTGGAAGAAACGTTAACCAATGCTTTATTATAAGCGGTTTGGTGTACATCATCTCTGTCGGATTTAATATCCACAGCCATTTTTCATGTAATATATATAATCGTTTATCGGCAATTAAAAATAAATTAATATTTTTAAAATTACAAAGATCAATTTTATTTGTATCTATAGTACCGTCTCTGGTATTGAAGAAGATGGTGACATCGGTATGAAAGACGTCATAAAAGTGTTTTGTGTCTTACCATACAAATTTTGAATAGCTAAAACATCATCATCACCTAACTCGATTTTACCGTTGTAATAAGCATACATTACAGAATCTGATACATCTGAATGTGATAAACCTATAGCATGACCGATTTCGTGTATTAAAGTTGCATACAAACTTGATTGACCAAGAGGAACGACTTTGCCAGTCGAATATGACCAATTTTCATCTTCATCAATATGAATTTCTCGTCTTGAATTATTATAATCAGGAAAATATGCGTGCGCTAAGGTTCCGCCTTTGCCGTCAAACATTCTCGTACATTGCCATGATTCTTTTTGCATCATATGTTTCAATCGTTTATTAAAATTAAAATATCTGTATTCACTCTATCATGTTTGAAACGTATACCAGACTTTTCCTCCCATACTGCGAAAGCTTGTTTAGTCAATTCTAACACCTCTTGATTCGCTAAATAATAATGCCATGTTACTTCGGGCTTGTTCCATTTGAAACTAGATACTCGATAATCGATAATATCACTGTTACCGCACCTAGTTTTCGACATTAAGTTTATAGTTTCATTATTTAATTCGCCATCAGTAGGCAATTTATAGTATTCTTGAAATATAAGTAACGCGTTAGCAATATCTGATTCGTTTACCGCTTGCAACGAAAATTCATCATCTGTTTTAAGATAACCATAGTCATATAAATATCGCTTAACTTTATCCATTTCAATCTGTGTTGTATTATCGGTCGAAGAAATTGCTAGTAATATTTGATCGCATTTTGCCCATAATGTTAAAAAAAATATTACAGATTTAAGCGGCGTCATAGTTTCCGATTGTACTGTACAATGACAAATACCAAACAACATCATTAATAAAAAAATATATCACGCCATTATCCCTTCTCCTAAACATTTGTTTACAAACAGACGCGCTCCGGCGGCGGTCGCCGAACTCCGAATGTTTACGTTTACGTTTTTCGTGTCCCAGCTTTACTTTGTTTACGTTTGTCGGAATGTTTATGTTTACGTTTGTTACTGGGTCAGCGTGTCGTCGATCGGCGGTCAAAGAAAACAACGAGCACGTGGTGATAACCGCGTCGGCGAGAGAGAAAAAACGTAAACATAAACATTCTCTCTCGGCACAAACGTAAACAACGCAAAGCTGGGACACGAAAAACGTAAACATAAACACGAGGAGGTCGATGACCGCGGCGGGTGCGGGGTAGGGCGGGGGTGGGGAGGAAGGAAAAAAATGTAAACATAAACAGAGGAGAGAACGTAAACAACGCAAAGCTGGGACACGCGGTGGAAAAAAAAACGTAAACATAAACACGAGGAGGTCGATGACCGCGGCGGGTGCGGGGCGAGGCGGGGGTGGGGAGGAAGGAAAAAAATGTAAACATAAACAGAGGAGAGAACGTAAACAACGCAAAGCTGGGACACGCGGTGGAAAAAAAAAGTAAACATAAACACGAGGAGGTCGATGACCGCGGCGGGTGCGGGGTAGGGCGGGGGTGGGGAGGAAGGAAAAATGTAAACATAAACAGAGGAGTGGGGGGCGTGGCGAGAGAGAAAAAATGTAAACAAACCGGAAAAATGTAAACAAACGAGCGGAGTTGGGTGACCGCGCGGCGGTTATGTAGGTGAAGACGGGGGTGGAGGGAGTGAAAAAATGTAAACATAAACAAACGAGGGTGCGTGGCTGTCCCAGAACCAACCTTTTATTACTACTAAGAAAACATAATGAAGAAATGCACAGGCAAACCCGTAAAGAAAACCAAGAACAAACAGAGGTATTCAAGGAAAAATTAGCAAAGACCGAAAAAAGACTCACAAAAAGATTCGATGAAAAGATTGAAATAATAAAAGAGAATCTACAAGGTCAGATCAACCAAGTAAATGGAGGTCTGCAAGAGCAATCAAAAAAGTGGGAAGGAATACTTGGAGAGGTACAAAAGAAGAATGAGAGCGGTATCAAATAAATAAACAAGGAAATTAAGAAACAAGCCAAGGAAAATAAAGAAATGCGAGAGAAGGACCAGAGAATGGCAGGAAGCAATTACTTGTACCTAAAATCAGAACAAGCAGCAGGTAGAGGGAATCGAACAGCAGGTAAGGAACCTAAAGGAAGCTCAACAAGACACTGAAGAGAAGTTAAACAGTGTATCTGTAGAGAAAGGTAGGAGACTGGATGAAGTGACAAACACCCTCTCAACTTCTGAGAAAATCAACAAAGGGTACAGCGGAGACTAGAAGAGATTGAACAGAGACCAGCCGTCGCCATGAATGAAACCAGCGCTATTAAAGAGATAAAATTCGACAGGGAAGACAGTTTTCCAATGGAATTTCTAAAAGAACTGAAGGAAGTACAAGAAACCTACTACCCTGCAGAAAACACAAGATGGCTAAGCAGGCATCTGACAGGTGAAACAGCTATCTGGTGGCGCATTGTACGGGGTCAGGTAAATACATTTAATGAATTTGAAGAAATATTTGTGGAGAAGTATTGGGGGGCTACTCAGCAGGAGTGAATCCGTGATCAGCTGGAATATGGTTGGTTCAATCCTAATGGGTCGCTCAGCATGATACAGTATATGGAACGGTTTGTACTCCAATGTAGACAATTAATACCAATTTTTTTTTTTTTTTCTTTTATAGAATTGCTAAACTGCTATAATTGTTTTTATTATTTAGACAAAGCTTTTCGTCATTACTGACATCTTCAGGTCTTAAACAACCTGTCTTGTTGTTTAAGACCTGAAGATGTCAGTAATGACGAAAAGCTTTGTCTAAATAATAAAAACAATTATAGCAGTTTAGCAATTCTATAAAAGAAAAGTAAGGATGGCTGCTAATTTAAACAATACGAAGAATAATACCAATTTTATCAGATCGGCACCTAATCAAAAAATTAACACGCCATTATAATAGAGAAATTCAAATAGCAGTGTTAACGTGGGGAATAATCACTATCAATAGTTTCAAAGTATTACTACGAGAATATATGGGAATAAATACTAGAGTAAGTAATGAATCACAGAAAACGGGTGAACCAACCGTTACAAAATTTAAAAGGGAGCAACTGCAACCTAGAGAGAACAATGGACTTAACAACCGGCCCAGACAGGGGTGGAGAGATAAGTTTACACAAAAGCCCCGAGGAGAAAGTGATCGGCAGGCCATAAATTCTTTAGTTGTGGAACGGCAACCAGCTAGTAGCAGAGAGGGTGAACGCTCCACTACAGCACGTGAAAGTAGTCAGTGACTGCCACTTACAAGGTCAACAAACCCGGGTGTTTGTAAACAAACAAACAAAATCAGCGAGCCCGGCACAGTCGTAAATACCATTGTCCCGGACATAAGAAATGAATTGATGGAAGAGGGCGGTCAAAACATTAAGATAGAAAACCTTAAAAGTCCTGAATTAGTAGTTAAAATAAATAATGTAAATGTGAATGCTTTAATTGACACTGGAAGTGCGATTAATGCATTATCTGATAATTGGTATACGAATAACCAAATGAAGCTGGGCAAACATGAGATCCTAAGCGTGAATAACACGACGATAATTAATGCTATAGGTAAGAAATCAAAGCATATAAGGAAACAACTATTCTGTGAAGTTAGCATTAATAATAGTTTAAGTTTTGATTGTGTTTCTTAATAATACCAGGTCTTGTACGAGAATGCATATTAGGGATGAATTTTCTAAAGCAAATGGGAAGCATAATTAATATACCCAAAAATAAGAGCCAACTACAAACTAAGTTAAAATTAATAGGGGAACAAAATTCATATGAAATACCACTAATGGCGATGCAAGAAGACGGTACTAGCATAGAGGAAGGAATCAATAAGAAGATCGACAAATTAGAGGATGTGGACATAACAATGAGGTCCCAGCTAGAGCAACTGTTATATCATTACAGAGCAGTGTTTGATGAGCGACCAGGCCCCATCAAGAGATACGAGCATCACTTCCAAGTAACTGATAGCACGCCGTACCTGGAAAAAGGATGGCCAGTGCCTATTCAGTACCAGAAGGCCGAACAGGCTGAGATTAGGAGAATGGAGAATGCTTGAATATGGGATAATTGAACGTGCCCAAAGCCCCTATATCAACCCTCTGGTAACTGTAATCAAAAGGGATGGCAGAGTGCGCTTATGTCTGGATGCCCGGAAAGTAAATAGTATAACAATACCAGACTATGAAGGGCCACCTCCAATAAATGAGATATTAGCCAGATGTAATAACATCAAAGTTATGTCGACAATAGACTTGACCAATAGTTTTTGGCAGGTACCTCTAATGGAACAGTGCCGTAATTATACGGGATTCTTACATGAAGGTAAATGCTACCGTTTTAAAGTAACACCATTTGGCCTAAGTACAAGTCTCGCTAGCTTAGCACGTGGACTAGACTACATACTTATGGAAGAAGTGAAGAAAAACACTATCATTTACGTAGACGACATTCTGTGCTTTTCTAATAATGAACACGAACACATTATACATTTAGAAAACCTATTAAGAAATTACAAAAAGCTAACATGAGAGTTAACCCGGAGAAATCGCAGTTTTTCCGTAAAGAGATTCAGTATCTTGGTTACTGTTTAACAACAAACGGGATTAAGGCAACACCGGATAAGGTAGCCGCTATCCTAAATTTTCCAACACCTAGAAACCCCAAACAGTTAAAAGGTCTCTTGGGACTGACAAACTTTTATAATAAATTCACCAACAAGTATGCCGAATATACTCAACCACTACTCAAACTATTACAAAAGGGTAATAAATTTCAATGGGACTCGGCGATGGCAGAGCAATTCCAACGAGTAAATGAGTTATTTATAAATACTGTAATGCTTAAATTCCCCATACCAGGAAAACGTTTCTATCTGCAGTGTGATGCCAGCAACTACGCATATGGCGGACAGCTATATCAGATTGATGATAGTGGGGAGATTGCCGTCATTGTATACACTAGCAGAACTTTCAAAAATGCTGAGAAAAACTATTTTACAACAGAACGGGAACTACTCGCGATTGTGCAGTGTCTGCAGAAATTCAGAATATACATATTAGGTCAACCGCTCACAATCATAACCGACAATAAAGCCTTAACATTTATACAAAAATGTCATCTAAATAATACCCGGATAACACAATGGATACTCAGCATACAAGAATACAATTTTGAAATTTTGCATTGCAAAGTAAAAGAGAACATAGTTGTAGATATCCTAAGCCGATACCCAGAAGATCACGACTGTAACAGAACAACCGAAGATAAACATGAATATTACATTAATGGAGTAGAAATAAAACTGAATAAGAACATTGCCATCAAACTACGGAACATACATCAGATACAACTATCAAATGAGAAATTAAAAGAGATTATAAGAAAGGTTCAGGAGGAAAATGATAACCAACTGAAGCGACATTATAAATTAACAAGTAATAAACTTTATCGCAAATGGAAAACCAATGAAAATTGTATATTCCAAATGAAATGAAAATCGAACTAATCAAAGTGATTCATCAGATGTACGGACACCCTGGAGCAAAGAAGACACTACAGTTAATCAAAGAATACTTCACGATGGATGCTATGTGCAAAACGATCAGCCAAGTAGTAAAATGCTGTGACGTTTGTCAAAGGTGTAAAGACAGTGGAAACAAAATTATCACTGGTGAAACTAGTCCGATACTACCGTCACACAAAGGTGAATTAATTAGTCTGGATTACTACGGACCACTTCCTGTATCTAGTGGAGGAGTAAAATGTTTATTAGTGATAGTCGATAATTTCATTAAATATGTTGAGTTATGTGTGCTACGAAGAGCAACTACTAATGTGACACTCAAACGGTTGCAACAATACATAACTAATCATGGAAAACCCGAGAGTATACTGACTGATAATGGAATGCAGTTTACATCACGAAAATGGATGCAAGGTCTTGAGCAATTAAATATTAAACCAAAATACACTGCAATCAGGAATCCATGTACGAATATAGCCGAACGTTGGAACAGACAATTAGAGAACCTGTTTAGAATCTTTGTTCGTGAAAAACACACCAAATGGGGTACTTCTATCAAAATTATAAAAGCGTGTCTAAATGAAACATATCAGGATACCATCAAGGTAATGCCGTATGAGGCACAATTTGGAATTAAGCCAAGTAGAGATTGGGAAAAATATATAGATCCCACAGTAATCAATAACGAAAGGGTAAACATTAGCAAAACACAATTGCGTATTAAAGAGAGAGGAGAAAAGCAAGCCACTCGAATTAATAAGTCCAACACGATCACTAAATTTGAAGTTGGAGATAAGGTGCTAATACGGACACAAACTCTCAGACGCAGCACAAAATATAATTGCAAAATTTTGCGCTTTATATGAAGGTCCATATGTTATCACATGAAAAATTGGAAGCGCTACATACCAGCTAAATGAATGCACGGATAGCGATGTTATACTATTCAATTAAATAGCATTTTCAATACAAGACAATTAAAAAGATATCATTCAGACCACTTAGCAGATGACTGAGATACCTTTTGAAAAAATAATGATTTGTATAAAATTTTTCTTTTTTGTAAAAAATGCAACACTAAGTTAGCAAGTAACAAAATATAGAGGTTTGTGAATAAATTATGTGTCATGGCTGTTAAGATCAAATTTTGAGTAACAAATGTCTTAGTGATGAAATGTTATATAATAAAACTGTAATTTTAGAAGTTAACAATTTTTTCTTTGTCAAGCAGTTGGTAGTCAATTATTAATGTAAAGTTATAATTTATACTAAAATGTCTAATTTTGTTTGTTGTATAGTACTTATGATGATTACTATCATAAAACATTAACATTATATCGCATCATAAAACTTTTAGATTGTAAGATTCTATTTATTTTATTGTTAAAGTAATTAACACATAAATCATGATAACAAGAGGAGTACATTACTAGCCTCTTTAAACAGAATAACGTGTAAATAAGTGTAGTAAATGCATTAGTTTAGTGTAAAGGAGGGAGGTAATTATTTAAATTTAAACATTAAATTGTAGCTTCATAGAATGTAGAATTTTATATTTAATAACAGTTAAATTGTTATTTTCTTAAAACTTATAAAGTGATATCGATTCACAATGAAGAAAAAATGTGTCACTTTAATACTGGACTGTTAAGTAGTTTTGACATAAAACTGAATGCACTAAGTGAGTACATGTGAATAGATAACTTACTTTTCAATATTTACGATTATGACTATTATTATTTGTATTCTTAAATGTAATATTTAGTTAATTTCTGCATATATATTGTGTATAATTTGAAAAATTGAATGAATGACAACAACATGTAGCAATAAAATCATGTGTAATTCTAGACTGAAGTAGATTTAAGATATTATGAATGAAGGTAGTTATAGAAATTATAATTATATGTAAATTGAAACAAAGCAAATGGATTCATAGTTAAAATATGAAAGCGAGAACATAGTGCCTTTAAGACAAAATCGCGAGATAGTATTTTAGTACAATATGCTATTTATAGGGCGTAAATTTGGGATCCTTTGGATTCAAAGAGATCATCGCAATGGACCCAAATTGGGGACAGATATAACGCTAAAAATGAAAAAAAGGAACCATCTGTCCGCGCTTGAAATGACAGTGATGTATGGAGAGAAACTATGAGACTATGAGAGGAAGTTTAGTACAAAAGAGTGTGACATCCTTTAACGTCGATGTGCAGGTGCATGGATGTATCATAAATCTAACAGAGCAGCTGTGCGACAGGAAGAAATACGAGTAGGAGTACCAAGAAAGATACAACAGAGGTGAATAAACTAATATAACCAGTGCAGCTGGAAGCTTGAAGAAATTAAGGGATTGTTCTGGCTGAAAGGCGTAGAAAAACACTAGAGAGAAGTACAATTGTGAAATACTAAGAAAACTACAGCAGAGGTGAATGCACTAATTAACAGGGACAGCTGGATACTTAGAGAAGCTAAAGGGTGTTCTGGTTGAATGGCA
The DNA here is from genome assembly GCA_034769895.1 of Magicicada septendecula. Taxonomy (NCBI): domain Eukaryota; kingdom Metazoa; phylum Arthropoda; class Insecta; order Hemiptera; family Cicadidae; genus Magicicada; species Magicicada septendecula. The sequence goes on along the minus strand of CM068375.1, from coordinate 147,220,822 downwards.
TAGAAAGACGCCAGAGAGGAGTACAAGTAGGAAATACTGAAAGCCACGCATGAGGTTATTAAACTAATTTAACAAGTGCAGCTGGACGCTTAAAGGAACACAAGGGTTGTTCTCGTTAAATGGAATAGCAAAAACACCAGAGAGGATTTACCAAGAAATTTACAGCAGAGGTGAGTGAACCAATTAACGTGGCAGCTGGACGTTAGATAATACAAGGGTTGTTCTGTCTAAATGGCATATAAAGACAACAGAAAGATTTATGTGTCTGAAAATCGGACAGACCGTGATGAACTAGAGCCAGAAATAAGAAGGAAACCGACGTGGCCTATCAGAAAACAGCGTTAAAGGTAGGCGGGTTCCAAAAGTGAATTTTCCCAGAAGAAAGCAAGAAGGACCAATAGAAACGGAGCAAAGTGAGATGTAGTAGAACTAGTGGGGAAAGATGTGTATTGAATATATAAAAAGAACTGAGGCGCGATCAGGGGAGTCGATACTAAAAATTCGAAGGAGTCTACGTTAAACTTTTGAAGTCTTTACTTAAAATCGGAAAGAGTCTGTGGTAAATTTTCGTGGAGTCTGTTGTAAAGTTTCGGAGTCTGCAATGAAAGTTCAGAGAGTTTACTTAAAGTGTCATGAAGTCAACACGAGTTCAAGTTTGTGAAAATTTAGAAATCTAGTATACATTTTCGTAGAGTCAAAGTGAACGAACAGTTTGTGTCACGGAGTTAATTATCGAGAGAATGAGAACTGGAGTTTTATTAACTTATAACTCGTAAAACAAACAATCGAATCGTACCATGTGTTACTAACGATATAAACTATTATAAAACGGAATAAATCGCTTGCGAAGTAAAATTATCGTAACGAGAATAATCGTTGTGGATTAGTGAACAGTTCTTACACTAATGTAATATCGGGAGAAGTCAGATATACTTAGTGAGAGTGAAGTGAGTAAAAGTGTTCGTCAATCATTCGCTATAGAGTGAACCACGCTATAAATCAGGAGAGAATCTACAGTTAATCAGCGAACCTAATGAGCTGAAGATGGTGGCACAGGACATCAACACGCCGTAGACAGGAATATTCGTACCAACAGTAAAATTTTATGTACTAATTACTAATTTACAATACACCTGTCTGTCCTAAAAGAACTTACGTAGGAATTAGTCCTCCTAAAAGAATTTACGTATTAATTATATATTAAAACTTGAAGTAATCTAATTCGAATATAAAAGTGAACTAAGTACTTTCAATTAAAAATATTTATTCATATATTAAAATGAATCCATTTGGAATAGAGGTATTTTGTAATATAATAAGTAAGTAGATGTAAATGTTATTCATGCTTATTTACAAAATTAAATGAACCCTGAGATATAGAGACTTTAGCATATAAAGTGTTTATTGGTAAAATCATGTTTAAAATTATTAATGATAATAATATGTTAAAAGCCATTGAGAGTTGATAATTAATAACAACTAATTTAAATGTAATAAATGTGTTGGTTAGACCGATAAATTTGTCATTGTTTTATTATTTAAATATTAACCTTATGGATTATACAACACTTTTACTTGAGATAATTAAAGAAATTAATTAATGTTACATTTGACACCACAACAAGTGGGGCGTTTACAGTTACAAGATGGCATGTAAGAGAAAAGGCGGGTGAGAGAAAGAGAAAGAGGAAAGTACTGGTTTGTGAATTAAAACCTTTTTTAGTTAAGTGTCATCATTTCTGTCTATTACATTTTGTTTCATTAACAGTAATAAAAATACAAGGAAGTTAATATGTTCAATAAAAGCGAATATGATATTGCTATAACCATGTGTTAGTATAATTATTACGCCAAAACCCATAACCTATTCTGTACCAAGAACTCGTCTGAACGACCCTGGAGATTTTTGTATAAGGGAATTAAATTATTTAATAAAATATTTCTTTTGGGAAGAATGTAAACGGTTTCCATATTTAATCCACAAAATATGGCGGCGACCTTGGGACTTTTGGGGATCTTCTGTTTTTTTAAGGTAAGTCGTAAAAAAGATCGCAGTAAATGGGGTAAGTATATTCTTGTTTATTTGTAAAGTTACGACTGTAGCTTTTTTCATGTTATTTGAGACTTGTCCCAAAGGACAAGTCTCAGGCTGATCCGGGGCAAGCCCCCTTCAGCCGAGTGGAAGGATGTGAGGAGACGCACGCCAGTGCAGGCCGGAAGCGAAGATGGAGGCACATTGGCGATAGAGTAGTGCATGTGTGTGTAGCCATATAGGTAATGGAAGAGGCTGATGGAAGTCCATAAAGTTTATACATGAGGGTGGCCAAGACAGGGACGAGTAACGCAGGTTGCCAAAGCTGGAGGGAGGCAACAGAGAGGTGTCAAGGTAGGCGGGAGACACAAAGAAGAGGGCTAAAGACTAGATAAGTAGTTAGGGAAAATATAAGTTGTTATGTGATCAGGAAGGATGGCAGGCGGAGTATGTTTGAAGATGGGAATTAAGCGTTTCTATTTCTATGATGCTGGTGGCGAGGCGTTCTGGGAGGAGGGCCATTGGCTGTGGTAGGGAGGCGGTTTATGAGGAAGGTCTGCAGGTATTTCTGTTGATGGAGGTGGCTATGATTGTAGGGAAGTGAGTTGTTTTGCAGTTTGTATTTCCAGTTGATCTTGTATAGGAAGAAGTTGAGGTTTGGGAAGAGTTTGTTGAGCGCATACAGAGCGCTACTGGAGGTTTTTGTAATGGGGGATCTGCAGTAGATAAGTTGAAGGGCTTGCCATTTGGTGATTTGGTAGGGTTTGAGGGAGGCGAGGTCGGCAGTTAGAAGTATGAAATGGGCGTATGTCATGATCGGGCGGATACAGGCTGTGTAGATTCGGCTTAGTAGTCTACTGGAGCAACGATCGTTGCTGCTGAGAGTGGATTCATTTGCAGGCTTGTGATGTGAGGTCGCCAGGTATGTTTGGAGTCAAGCGTGATGCCAAGATATTTGCAGACATGCTTCAGGATTACAGTTGATGGGCCTACGGGGACTGGAGATTTAAGGAAATGATTCATGTTGCGTCCTGTGGAATTGAAAACACAAATTTGGGTCTTGTCTGCGTTTACAGAGATTCACCATGTGTTACAGTAGTTTATGAAAGGTTTTAAAACTAACTGTAGTTTAGATACGGCTTGCCAGCTGAGACCCAGTAGGCAGTAGTTCTGTTGCTCAGGGAGCTTAATATTTATTAAATATTAGAATTACCTTGGTTTCCTTCTTTGCAACTTCTTTGTGTTCTCAATATACACTACGCGTTTCGGGACTTAAAGTCCCATCATCAGGTGGATAAACTTTTCACTCATGTAGAGCACGTCACTAGATAAAAAATATATAAAGGTCACGCACATCTCGCCACTCAGTCGATTTCCCAACTCGCGTTATCTCACGATGCGCATCGCTACCGACCCCGCGAGCGACTGACAAATCTATTCGGCCTGTACATATTTGTCGTGTTGTTTCAGCATGGGTATAGCAGTATTATAACGTACTTATTACTTCGAGATTTTTTTTTGGATTTTGGGTATTCCGAGGGAGTTACACCAGCAATTAGAGCCCGTCAAGAGTGACACGTGTTAGCTTTGTTCGAGGGTGAGCGACGAAAGGAACAAACCTTTCCTTTCCACTTAAACGACATGAAAGCCGTTAAGGAACAATATGCGCTACAACACATGTTGCAACGAACTGGACCATGCGTGGGAACGTTTGACTCTACAAATATAACAAAGGAACGTTACCCTTGCATCCGTCCAGTAGCGAGAAAAATAGATAGCCATCGCTAAGAGCATTGTTCCAAGCATGTGTGCGACTTACAGAAAAACAATAGCTGGAGCACAGACAATGCAGCATGGGACGAAGAGGCGCCTGCGATGAACACAGATGTTTGCCACCCGTAAGTTCGTTAGAGGAAGTCGATAGTGTCTGAACAATACAATGATTCGACACGCTACACCAAAAGGGGCAGATGTGACTTCAGAAGCTAGGCCTTGGTGCAGATTCCAAGAAAGCGGCAATGTCCTGATGACAGCAACTCGTCGTGTCCACGTGGACTACGTAAGATTCAAGTAGAGAAGCCAACCAGCCAATTAGAAACGAGAATTCAGAAGGGAGTAACTGAAGGGGATGGTGTTGACAGAAGCCGACGACCAGAGAACAAATCCCGAGGAAGAACATCCCTCTCCAAACGGCGCTGGGTGGAGAATTCACCAGAATCACTGACTTGAGACAAGAGGACATAGCGCGGTCCGAATAACTGTCCTATCAGAGCTATTTTGGTGGGAAAATGAAGCGATCGTGGGAGTAACAAGAGTGGAAAAGACGAAGGAAATAAAAACTGTATGCACGAGGAGACGATGACTCAGTATTATTAAAATTTTGTCTTAGTCTCATTCTCTCAGTATTATTAAAATTTTGTCTTAGTCTCATTCTCTCAGTATTATTAAAATTTTGTCTTAGTATCAGTTTTTCAGTATCTCAGTATTACTATAATTTTACATGAGTAACATTTAATTTTCTATCTCAGTATTATAAAGACTTTGTTCGGAGATATATTAGAAGTGGTGTTCGGACTTAATGGAAGTTCGGGAATAAGACTTAGACCGTCAAGCCGAAACGGTAGTGTTCGCGACGATGCGCGAATAACGAACTTCATAAAACTCTAGGCATTACGCTAACATAAGAACTGATAATATACAGTAGTAACATACTTGAACTTTTTCATCAACGAAATGAATCGGTTTATCACATACTAAATTAGTGAGACTACGTTATTTCGTAAAATAAAGTCAAGTGCTAATAATGTTTATATGCGTCTAATGAACTTGAAAGCAATCTAGGCGTTGCGGAAGAGTCGAACACGTAGGTTGAAAGACAACTAAGTGCGTGACTGTATCGAACTAGCAATCGCATAAATAGACGGACGCGATACGAATAGTCGATGAATCCTTAGTGCAAGTACCGCGACTCAAACTGTAATGATTTTATAAAACTCATAACGGATGTCGCAAAGTGCGGACTAGTGTTCCGGAACGATGTGCGTATAACAATTGAAAGTGCGAATTACGAGTGTTTCATGGATTAACATCAACCGTCAGCAAATGGACCCAGACGGACATGCAACGGGAGCGAGACACTACGACGACATGAGTAACGTACAAAATTAATCACTTATTATAATTCCTAGTTTATCGTAATACCGCTGACCTGTCACTTAGAACCAACTGCCTGAGATATTCTATAAAGAGTCAATAAAATACGAATCCATAGTTAGGAATAAATAATGTCATAGAATATTACACATGTATTATTTTATTAGTGTAAGTATATGATTATTTCAATTCTGTATGTGTTTTAATATGTCTATTGCAGGTATATGATTATTCAAATATGTATATATGTCTAATATGTTTATTGCAAGTATATGAGTATTTCATGTATGTAAATGTTTAAATGTGTTTTGAAGTAAAATCACTAAGTGCAAATCACAAGCACGCTACATTGGTAGTTATTAACGTCACTATACACGAATAAGTGCATACATTTGATTGTTTCTTTCAATTACTTTAAATGTGTCATAGAATTTAATTGTCTATTGGAAATATTTGTAGATACTCTTATTATATGATTTCTTTTATGATATGAATACATATAAAATGCTATATTATAATAAATGTACTCTAGAATGGATTCGATAGTGTTGGATTGATTTATTTAAGACCTGACTCACAAGATAACTTCTTAAATGATAGGATCACAATTAATGATTCGATTTAATATGATTTAACAAGTACCATGTTCATAAATATTCTAAGTCTTGAAGTTTTATTTGGTAGTAAAAGCCAAAATTAATTACTTTTGGGTGATAACATTAACAATTACATACTTAATAAATTTGATTGGGATTCATAAATTAAACAACAATTAATTTATGCAGTTAACTAAATATACACCAACAGTAATATATGTATATTGCATCCAACTGCGGGGCTAGTTAAACCCGAAGAGATACGATAAAGTTCACACAGACAACACATTCATAACATTAATATAATTATAATCAGACAACAATTAATTAAAATATAATTTATGCAAATGAGACTTGCATAATCATAATATTGTATACCACGCTACCAACGTGTGACATAAGTTAGTAACATCGTATATGGCTGCCCAACACGTGGCACAAGAAAACACGTTTTACTAGACAATTATAATCACGAGAAAATTTTCTATAATTATAAAATTATGTTGTATAATTATAAAGTTATGTTATATAATTATAAATTATAAAATTTATGCAATTAATTAAAGAGGCATAAATAGTAACACTGTATATGGCTTCCCAACGAGGGGCAGTGGAAAATAAATCCTAGTAGATAAAAGTGATAAAATTAATCAGTCATTGTCTCCAAGATTAATAATAGTTTGAATAATTAATTTATGCAACAAGATTTGCATAAATATTAACATTGTATATGGCGCCCAACCTGAAGGCAGATTAATAAGGTTAATTCTTATTAAATAAGCTGGTTAAGTGCAGGCAGTGGTAAAACTAGAGTAGTTTGTAGTTTGGCAAAAAATAGTATAATTATAAATATAAGACAAATAATTATAAAACCGAAATAACTCTGAATGATTACACGAAGTCAAGTAAGAATGGCGACTAATAATCCCGAAAGCCAGGAGTTCGATATCAATAACGAATTGAACATAGAAGGACAGGAGGAGAGTACGACGCCAAGCGACGACGTCAGCGCGGGTGAATCAGAGATAAAGGTGGGGGGACAGATGTCCCAACCCGGCGAAATGAACTTGCAAATGTTATTTGAATTTTTTGAACAACGAGATGAAAAAATGACTGAAATATTAGAGCAGCAAAACAAAAAACAGATTAAATTGATGGCTGAGAAATTAGAACAGCAAAACGAAAAACAGAATAAATTAATCACAGAGAAATTAGAACAGCAAGGCAAAGAACAAAAACAAATGCAGGAGGAATTAAAACGGCATAACGAAGAACAGATCAGCAAAATAAAACGAGATTTACAAGATTACGCTAAGAAGTGGGAGGAGAAAATCAACGATCTACAAAAGAAGAGTGAAAGCGGAATAAAAGAGTTGAAAAATGAAATGAAGAAACAGGTGAGAGAGAATAAAGAAGTGAGAGAGAAGGACCGTCATGAGTGGCAGGAAGCCATAAATCATACACAGAAAACAGTCGAACAGATCGATCAAAAACTAGATCACCATATCCAAGACACGAACAATAGAAACGAAGAATGGAGAAGAGAAGTACAGAATAGCATAACACAACAACAACAAGAACAGGGAGAAGCCGTCAACGTACTTAAACAGAGAATCGTTGAAGTTGACGACTGACAGCGCACGGCAGAACAAAAGACCACGATGACGGAGAAAGAAAAGGACGACGATGACGTTAAAAAGCCACATCAACCACATTAAAAGCGGACAAGAGAGACTGCAGCGACGAATAGCTGAAGCTGAAATTGGACCGTCTACGAGAGCGAACGGGAACAACAACTGCGAACTTAAGTACAACGGAACGGACCGTTTTCCCATTGAGTTTTTAAAGGAACTGTCCGAACTTCAACAAATGTATTACCCAACAGATAACATTAAATGGATAGGAAAACATCTTGAGGCTGATACAGTGACATGGTGGCGCGTAGTACGTGACCAAATAAAGAACTTTGAAGAGTTCAAGGAGATATTCACACAAAAATATTGGGGCCCGGAGAAGCAAGACGATGTCAGGAATAACCTGGAGTACGGTCGTTTTGATTGGAGAGGAAGTATGAGCGCAGTCCAGTACATGGAGCGACAACTCTTAGAGAGCCGACAACTCACATCTCCACTCACGGACTACCAATTAATTAGGATAATAACGCGTCATTACGGACGTGAATTAGAAATTCCTTGCGTGACGAGAGACGTGCGAACTATACAAAACTTGGAATCGTTAATTTCAGAATATGCGATGATTCGACAGAGAAACCAAAGAGAAGACAGATTCGTGCGACAAGGAGATAAGTTGAATGACCGAGATACGAGAGGGGTGGCACAGAATCAACACGCCGCTGTAAGCAAGGTCACGGAACAGAAGCCAACCCACTGGCAACACAGAAAGGGTGAGGGTGGTAATTACAGACAATTCCAGAAATTCGGTGACAAGCCGACCGTAAATACCATAGAGTTTGTTAACAATAGCGCCTCCACGTCAAACGGTAAGGGAAGCGAGGTAGTAGAAAAAAAAATAAGTGGGTTGTCTAGAGTGATAGCCGCACATAAACCCACACTACAATATTATGAAACTGACGTACTTTTACCTGACTTGCGACAAGAATTAATCCTTGATGAACAGACACAATTAGAAAGACGAATCTCTAAATGCCCAGAGATAGTAATAAAATTTAATGATGAGGTTACGGTAAACGCCTTAATAGACACAGGAAGTGCCATCAACGGTTTAGCTGAAGATTGGTTTGAGAGGAACAAACAACGTTTGCGCCCTTACGAAGAACTCCGCATGAATAACACACTAATTGTAAGTGCAGTTGGTGGGAAGTCAAAGTTAATCCGGAAGCAAATTATGTGCGAAATTTTTATTGATAATGTTAAATTAGATTGTGTTTTCTTAGTAATCCAAATTTAATTAGGGACTGCATACTAGGTATTAGTTTTTTAAAAGAAGAGGGATGTGTTATTGATATGAATAAGGGAACCGTCGAATTCAGAGGGAGGACTGGTGAACAGGAACTGCAATTACCTATCATACACATGGAACTAATAGAAGAAGACTTGGACGGGATCGAGAGAAGGATAAATGAGAAAGTTGACAGTGTGACATGTGAAGATGAAACGACGAGAGAGGAACTTAGAAGAATCTTGCTAAAATGAAAAAATGTATTTCGGGAGAGTCCAGGACGGATGGATTGCTATGAACATGAGTTCAAAGTGACTGATGAAACACCATATTTCCAACGCGGGTGGCCAATCTCGATAGCATATAAGGAGAAGGTGGACGCCGAAATCAGCAAAATGCTAAGATATGGCGTGATTGAGAGATGTAGTAGTCCGTATGTTAATCAAATGGTCAGCGTAATCAAGAAAGATGGAAATATGCGATTGTGTTTGGATGCAAGGAGGATAAATAGCGTGACAGTTCCAGACTACGAAGGACCGACCCCCATTCAAGAAATTTTAGCGAGATGCAGCAATATGAAGTACTTGTCAACGATAGATCTAACGAGTAGCTTCTGGCAAGTCCGTTGAAACGACGATGCCGAGATTACACAGCGTTTCTTTATGAAGGTAAATGTTACAGATATACAGTTACACCATTTGGACTAAGTACCAGTTCCGCCGCCCTGACGAGAGGTTTGGACATAGCATTGACGGAAGAGTGAAGGAAAGTACAATCATATACGTCGATGATTGTCTGTGTTATTCAAATAATGTACGAACACATCTGGAAAACATTGAAACATTACTCGTGAACCTATTAACAGCAAACCTAACGATAAATTTTGAGAAGTCGCAATTTTTCCGCAAAGAAATCGCATACCTAGGGTACCAATTAACTACAAACGGTACACGTGCATCCGAGGAGAAGGTAGCGGCAATCAGGAAGTTCCCGACCCCAAAGAATCAAAAGCAATTAAAGGGATTCCTGGGACTTGCAAATTTTTACAATAAGTTTACTAACAAATACGCAAAAACCACGCAACCATTGTTAGATTTACTCAAAAAAGGTAAGAGGTTTAATTGGACGCCCGATCTTGACCGGTGTTTCCAAGAAGTTAAGGACCTATTTATCGACACCATCATATTAAGTTTTCCACAGGTTAATAAGAGATATTTCCTGCAGTGTGATGCGAGTAATTTCGCATATGGAGGCCAGTTATATCAGCTGGATGATGACGGAAACATCTGCGTCGTAGCGTATACCAGCAAGACTTTCAAAGGAGAAATTATTTTACAACGGAAAAGGGGCTGCTAAGCATAGTTAGGTGCTTGGAGAAATTTCGAATCTACGTTCTGGGACAGCCGTTGACTATAATAACGGACAATAAAGCACTGATCTTTATGAGTAAATGTCACCTGAACAACTCGAGGATCACACGCTGGATACTCAGCATTCAAGAATACAACTTCGACATAATACACTGCAAGGGAAGGAAAATATCGTCGCTGACATATTGAGTCGATATCCAGAAGATATGGCAGGAGAAGACCCAGTCGACGATAATTTTGAATACCAAATGAATCATATAACAATTAAGATGAGTAAGGAGATGAGCAAGATATTAAAGAACATCGAGATGTACCAGTCGGAAGACAAGAAATTACGACAGATAATAACTGATCTGACAACAGAGGGTAGTAATAAGTTATGTAAATTTTATAAATGTATTAATAATAAATTATATAGAAAATGTAAGGGAAAATGGAAGCTCTACGTACCGGAAAGCGTTACGGATAAACTCATTGGAGAAATACATGGAATGTACGGTCATGTTGGTAGTAAAAAATGCACCAAGATATTACAGGAGCATTTCACTTTCGACCAGATGGCGAAGCGCGTACAGGGATATGTAAAAACGTGTGACACATGCCAAAGATGTAAGGACACAAATAATCGTAACCTGTTTGGAGGTACTCGACCATTTATACCAACGAATAAAGGCGATTTGATTAGCGGTGATTTCTATGGACCTCTTCCAACCCAGCAGCAGGAGTAAGATATATTTTGGTAATAGTAGACAACTTCACCAAATACGTAAAATTATATACACTCAGAAGAGCCACAACAATAGCTACGCTTCGTAGACTCCAACAATATACAAATGAATTTGGAAAACCGAAGGCGATACTAACAGACAATGGTACCCAATTCACATCAAAACAATGGATCAAAGGACTGGATGAGCTTGGGATCATACCTAAGTATACTGTAATAAGAAACCCACAAACAAACCTTGCCGAGCGTGTCAATAGACAACTAGGAAACTTGTTTAGAATATTCGTAGGGGACCAACATACGAAGTGGTCTAAGTTTACAAATACAATAGAATGCTGTATCAACGAAGTCTACCATGATACGATAGAGGTAACACCATACGAAGCACACCACGGAAGAAAACCGAATCGCGTGTGGGAAAAATTCTTAAAAGGGGACGCCGAATCAAAAGACGAGTCAGTGGATAGCCACCAAATATTCGTAAGGATTAAACAAAAACGAGAGCGACATGCTAAGCGAGTAAACGAGGCATGCAAAATGACAAAATTTCAATTGGGAGACTTAGTGTTAGTGCGTACGTATTACCAGTGTGATGCGATGCAAAGGAGAATTGAGATGTTTTGCGAATTATACACTGGACCCTTTAAAATTAAAGATGTTCTAGGAGAATCTACTTGTGTATTAGTTGATTACTACAATGAAAACAAAATCCGTGGCAAATTCAATATAAGACAACTAAAACCGTATTACGCAAAAGAAGAATAAGAGTGGAGAAGCGAAGTGCTGATATACATGCAAAGTGAAAGCGTTTGTATAGAGGTGTATGGGTAGAAATTAAAGTTGACGACCGAGTGAGAGTAGTAAACAAACAGAGAGAGAGGGAAGATACAACGACCCTACTGGTGATAGACAAGTTGTAAACATCTTTAAAACTACAACACCGGTAGAAGGCAGGGACAAAGAAGGGAGAGCATGTGACAAAGGACCGGTTGACGAGGGTCTACAATGACAACAACCCCCAATTCGTAACTGTTGACGGACAGATTTGGTTAATTAAATATAATCTTCATATAAAAACATTGTTATAAGAAGAATATTAGTTAGGGAAGAAATGGGATGTTAATAAGTATATGTTATAACCGATTATGTATATATTGTAACGCAAAAGAAATGCGGTCCTCGACGTTACATAAATAAAAATATTAAAAATAGAATAGGGAAGTAAATATCTATATCCCATATTAATACAAGGGTCAGATAAATAAATGTATCATTATATAGAAATAATAAGAATGCAAGGTAGTAATAGTAATAAAAAATAAACATGTACTATAGACAATAGTGAGAAATCTCAATGTTCAGTGAGTGGTAAATAAATAAAAAAAACTGATAAAAATTATAAGAAAGAAAACTAATATCGACTATGTTAAGGTAAATAGTGGTGAAAATAGATAAAAATGAGTCAATAATGTACGTTACAAGTCAATCTAAAAATAATGATTCTGAATTGTATAATGTTATGTTGTTATCATAAATATTATGTTAAAGTTTGTGTTATCATATGAAGCTTACTTGTTGATGTAATATCAAATAATGAAGCAATATGTATTATTTGTTTACTGTTGTAGAAATGTGATGGAAATCAGTTAATTAGTATTAATTAATTTCAATTTTTCTTATGTGTGATCCACAGGTCAAGATAAAGTTGTTGTTAGATATCATAAAGATAATTATTTGTGTACATGTACGTAGTTAAAGGTTGATTATGTTTGTAAACTTGTATAAAAAGGCTATAGTTGTTAACAAGTTAAATTCAAAAGTAGATCCAAATATAATAAAAGGCCTAACAGCCAATAACACTATATAACAACTCAGAATAGAAAGGTTAGGTAAAGAAGTTAATAATAATTAATAAATATAATTCAATGAGTTAGAAAAAACCAATAATAATTAATAATAAATAATAAAAAAACTCAATATAAACAAATTATGATAATGCCATAGTGCAATGATATCGACTGATAACGTTTGATATCGGAAAAATAATAATTATTAAAAGAAACAAACTAAGAGTGAAAAACCAGCAGAATATATACAAATTAGTAAACAAGCTATAAATAAGATTACATTTTAATATAATGGAAGTGTAATAAGGAATTATTTTGATGAGTGGAAGAATACTATATGAAATTATCACTATATAACAAAACATTGAATAAGAATAAAAAAATTTGTTGCTAGGGACGACAATAATTAATATAATTTGTTGATTTTGATTATTGTAATTTATGACATGAACGAGAAGAGATTAAACCAAGAGAGATGGTCAATAAAAACCAAATTAATCTAAATTATTAAATCCAGTAACATTCACAATATATGAATGACTAATTGCCATAATTTGGGCTGAATAAACATTAACCAAATTGTATAATTGTATAATACAAAACAATAATAAGTAATTGAATTCAAAGGAATGACTTGGATTGCCCAATATCAGATCATGAAACGAATGCTAATTTAATGAAGTAATAAAACCAGATAAGGAACTACCTGTGTAAACAGTTAATCCTACAAACCAAACGAAAATAGAATAACCATCAAATCACATTGGACATCGCAGTTTACATCATACAATAGAAAAACGTATTTGGATCCAGAGTTTGCCGAAGCACGTAATCACAAGTTTGGCCGTTGGTGAACAAAGGGAGCGGTATTTCTGCGTCAACCCGGACCAAGGATTCCACTTTATTACAACTTTGAAGACAAGAATAAAGAAAATCATCTCCTCTGCATTTGATACGGAACGACAACTACCAAGGTTAGAAGCAACAGCCTTCCTGAGTCGCATGGTACTTCGAACGGTAATTTTCAATTATATAAATAATATTAAACAAAATAACACTTTAATTTTGTAATATCTTGCATTCCTATTTATGTATTTTTAATCTTCCCCGCAGTTGAAAGAACCTTCACACCCTGAATATAAATTAATTATAAAAACTATAACTGAATTTAAAATAAAATATTGTACCGATCAATAATCGATTAACTCGACACGCCTTTCGTATATCAAGTAAAAACAATCTTATTGGATGTTAAAATATTTGAACTAATAAAGAAACATTGTATAATTTCAAGATCTTCTCATTTATGTATTATTTAATGAAGTGGGAATAAGAATTAAACAGACAGACTGTATAACAACTAATCACCGTACGCGGTGGGTTAACCTCCAAATTTCGTTTGTTTTGGAACTGCAGCGCTTGTTGCGGAATTCTCAGATACCAAAGCGAAGAGAATTACACACGAAATTTCTATAATTCTCTGCAAGGCAGAATAGGCTTGAGCGGAATTTTTGAATAACACCCTACATACATAAGTCTCATTCACACCAACACTTTTAGATTAAATAGAGAGATAAGGTAATATAATTAACTATATTACTATATCTAGTAAACCCAGATATATAAGAAATTGACATATTAAATAATCAAAGAGAGGAAAGACAGAGAGGTATGTACAAGAGGGTTATTACAATATGTAAACTTCATTATTATGCAAAGAAGGGAGCAGTGATCAGAACGTCATAATGACAGGAGGAGTGACCAACCTGAATGAAGAGGATATCTGTAGTAGGCGCGAACGCAATCTACTAATTAATTCATTCAGAGTTGTCTTGCAAAACTTGAACTTGTATTGAGAATGAATAACAGTACAAAATGTGATGTTATGTAATATAGAAATTGTATGTTAATTAATAAATATATTTGTTATATCATTGTGATGAAAATTAAAAAGTAGCATTTGAAGGACAAATATAAGCAACTGAGTTGCGTGACAGAAATAGAGTAGCAGCAATAAATTGCTGAGATTAAATTTTGGGAAGAAAATTTGTATTATAAACATAGATGGAACGATTACGAAGTAAGTAGTTTGAATTGTAAAATTGTACACATTTGATTTCATTTGTTGTAAATATTTTATACGTGTATTCAACAAAATTAAGTTTCTAATCAACAAATGATAAGAATAACAATGAATATTTGTAATCTAAGTACATCATGTCTTAGACATAATAATGAGTCATTTTGAAAGGAGCAATAAAATTTAGTAATGTTCGTAAGTAGCTAATAACAATAAATATTCACATTGTATACTAGAAATGATTGTATACACATAAAGAATAGCCTGTAGGTAAGTTAATTGTTATTTATTTCATTGATGTATGTATAGATAAATCTATGAACACACTAAAGCATATGCTCATTCCATAACTATAGATACGAGTTTATCGTTGTAAATGGATTCGTATTTAAATTTAATAAGCAATAAATTCAATACTCAGGGTAAACCAAGAAAACAGTTAGTTAGGACAGTAGGTCAGACGGGAGGAATAGTAGGTCACTACACTTGTTCCAATGGGAGATGACCAACACACTTGGTGATAGTACAAAAGCAAAGGCGTGAATCTCGCTCTGTCATTTCGCGGAACTGCACGACATAACCAGATTGGGGACTCTATAACGTACTTATTACTTCGAGATTTTTTTTTGGATTTTGGGTATTCCGAGGGAGTTACACCAGCAATTAGAGCCCGTCAAGAGTGACACGTGTTAGCTTTGTTCGAGGGTGAGCGACGAAAGGAACAAACCTTTCCTTTCCACTTAAACGACATGAAAGCCGTTAAGGGACAATACGCGCTACAACACATGTTGCAACGAACTGGACCATGCGTGGGAACGCTTGACTCTACAAATATAACAAAGGAATGTTACCCTTGCATCCGTCCAGTAGCGAGAAAAATAGATAGCCATCGCTAAGAGCATTGTTCCAAGCATGTGTGCGACTTACAGAAAAACAATAGCTGGAGCACAGACAATGCAGCATGGGACGAAGAGGCGCCTGCGATGAACACAGATGTTTGCCACCCGTAAGTTCGTTAGAGGAAGTCGATAGTGTCTGAACAATACAATGATTCGACACGCTACACCAAAAGGGGCAGATGTGACTTCAGAAGCTAGGCCTTGGTGCATATTCCAAGAAAGCGGCAACGTCCTGATGACAGCAACTCGTCGTGTCCACGTGGACTACGTAAGATTCAAGTAGAGAAGCCAACCAGCCAATTAGAAACGAGAATTCAGAAGGAAGTAACTGAAGGGGATGGTGTTGACAGAAGCCGACGACCAGAGAACAAATCCCGAGGAAGAACATCCCTCTCCAAACGGCGCTCGGTGGAGAATTCACCAGAATCACTGACTTGAGACAAGAGGACATAGCGCGGTCCGAATAACTGTCCTATCAGAGCTATTTTGGTGGGAAAATGAAGCGATCGTGGGAGTAACAAGAGTGGGAAAGACGAAGGAAATAAAAACTGTATGCACGAGGAGACGATGACTCAGTTTTATTAAAATTTTGTCTTAGCCTCATTCTCTCAGTATTATTAAAATTTTGTCTTAGTCTCATTCTCTCAGTATTATTAAAATTTTGTCTTAGTATCAGTTTTTCAGTATCTCAGTATTACTATAATTTTACATGAGTAACATTTAATTTTCTATCTCAGTATTATAAAGACTTTGTTCGGAGATATATTAGAAGTGGTGTTCGGACTTAATGGAAGTTCGGGAATAAGACTTAGACCGTCAAGCCGAAACGGTAGTGTTCGCGACGATGCGCGAATAACGAACTTCATAAAACTCTAGGCATTACGCTAACATAAGAACTGATAATATACAGTAGTAACATACTTGAACTTTTTCATCAACGAAATGAATCGGTTTATCACATACTAAATTAGTGAGACTACGTTATTTCGTAAAATAAAGTCAAGTGCTAATAATGTTTATATGCGTCTAATGAACTTGAAAGCAATCTAGGCGTTGCGGAAGAGTCGAACACGTAGGTTGAAAGACAACTAAGTGCGTGACTGTATCGAACTAGCAATCGCATAAATAGACGGACGCGATACGAATAGTCGATGAATCCTTAGTGCAAGTACCGCGACTCAAACTGTAATGATTTTATAAAACTCATAACGGATGTCGCAAAGTGCGGACTAGTGTTCCGGAACGATGTGCGTATAACAATTGAAAGTGCGAATTACGAGTGTTTCATGGATTAATATCAACCGTCAGCAAATGGACCCAGACGGACATGCAACGGGAGTGAGACACTACGACGACATGAGTAACGTACAAAATTAATCACTTATTATAATTCCTAGTTTATCGTAATACCGCTGACCTGTCACTTAGAACCAACTGCCTGAGATATTCTATAAAGAGTCAATAAAATACGAATCCATAGTTAGGAATAAATAATGTCATAGAATATTACACATGTATTATTTTATTAGTGTAAGTATATGATTATTTCAATTCTGTATGTGTTTTAATATGTCTATTGCAGGTATATGATTATTCAAATATGTATATGTCTAATATGTTTATTGCAAGTATATGAGTATTTCATGTGTGAATGTTTAAATGTGTTTTGAAGTAAAATCACTAAGTGCAAATCACAAGCACGCTACATTGGTAGTTATTAACGTCACTATACACGAATAAGTGCATACATTTGATTGTTTCTTTCAATTACTTTAAATGTATCATAGAATTTAATTGTCTATTGGAAATATTTGTAGATACTCTTATTATATGATTTCTTTTATGATATGAATACATATAAAATGCTATATTACAATAAATGTACTCTAGAATGGATTCGATAGTGTTGGATTGATTTATTTAAGACCTGACTCACAAGATAACTTCTTAAATGATAGGATCCACAATTAATGATTCGATTTAATATGATTTAACAAGTACCATGTTCACAAATATTCCAAGTCTTGAAGTTTTATTTGGTAGTAAAAGCCAAAATTAATTACTTTTGGGTGATAACATTAACAATTACATATTTAATAAATCTGATTGTGATTCATAAATTAAACAACAATTAATTTATGCAGTTAACTAAATATACACCAACAGTAATATATGTATATTGCATCCAACTGCGGGGCTAGTTAAACCCGGAGAGATACGATAAAGTTCACACAGACAACACATTCATAACATTAATATAATTATAATCAGACAACAATTAATTAAAATATAATTTATGCAAATGAGACTTGCATAATCATAACATTGTATACCACGCTACCAACGTGTGACATAAGTTAGTAACATCGTATATGGCTGCCCAACACGTGGCACAAGAAAATACGTTTTACTAGACAATTATAATCACGAGAAAATTTTCTATAATTATAAAATTATGTTAATTTATGCAATTAATTAAAGAGGCATAAATAGTAACACTGTATATGGCTTCCCAACGAGGGGCAGTGGAAAATACATCCTAGTAGATAAAAGTGATAAAATTAATCAATCATTGTCTCCAAGATTAATAATAGATTGAGTAATTAATTTATGCAACAAGATTTGCATAAATATTAACATTGTAGTATCATACAGTTCGTTTGATTTGAACAACAGTTTCTCGTTCAGAAGCTGTTCATTGTGTGTTGTAGAGGCTCTGTAAATTTCAAACTCCTCCAGTGCGTCCATGAGTTTACCCTTTTTGCAGAAATGTAATGGTTTGAAATTATTTCTAAAACTGGATTAGGTATGGTTGTCATCGATGATATGCATGGCAAAGTTTGATTTGACGTTCCTGATGTTGCCCCTAGGCAGGTGCTCTTTATATCTATCTAAAACTTTTCTGCCTGTTTGTCCAATGTAAAAACTATTACATACTTCACATTCTATTTTATACACCCCTGAACAGCTTTCTACTGGTTTATTGGATTTTGGCCTTAAAGTTTTTAAAATGCTGTTATTCGTCTTGAAAGATACTGTATAGTCATACTTTCTAAAAACATTATAAATAGTATTGGGTAAAAGATTCGTATATTCAGTTGTTATGTATTTCTGAACCCTATTGTGTGTTTCATTGTTATTTCTATGCAGGTTCTTTTTTTGCTTTTTTACTAACCTATCCACAATCACGCTGTTATAACCGTTGGCCATTGCTCTGTACTTTATAGTACTAAGTTCTTCACGGTAATCCTCCGGCTCCAATGGAATTTTCAATAGTCTGTTGACGAAGGAGTTAAAAGACGCCATTTTCTGAGCGAATGGATGAAATGAGGACGCATGGATAGCAATGTCCGTAGTGGTCGGCTTTCTGTAGATTTTAAATTTAAGGTGGTTATTTATGTTTTGTATCATCAGGTCAAGAAAATTTAAGCTATGTTCGTTCTCCAACTCGAGTGTAAACTTTATGTTTGGATGTATAAGCTACTATTTATATGTTTATTCAAAATTTCTGCCCGTCTACATGTGCCATCAAATACAAGAAATGTATCATCTACATACCGCGTATATGAAATGATCTTTTTATAAAACCTATTCTTATGAGACAATACGTATTTATTTTCAAAGTGGTTAAGATAGAGGTCAGCCAAAAAACCACTAAGTGGTGAACCCATTGCAAGTCCATCGTCCTGGGCAAAAAACCTATTATCAAATGTAAAATAGTTCTGGCTTAGTATTACTCTTAATAGCATGATAAGTTCCTGTACGTCTTGTTGATTCAAGCTGCCTGAACTCTCCAGATTTTCCTGTACAATACTGATGGTTTGGGTAACTGGAACATTGGTGTAAAGGTTCGCAATATCAAAGGACATCAGTTTATACTATGGCAACATTCTTAATTGATTTTACCCGATTCACAAATTCAATATTATTCCTGATACTGTGGTTATTGTTTATTTTTATATTATTTTTTAAAACCTGTAGAAGTTTTTTAGCCGCTTTATATCCGGGTGCTGTGGTAAAATTAACTATGGTTCGTATGGGCATATTCCCCTTATGTATTTTTGGCAGACCATTAAGCGCAGGGGCGCGAGTATGTATTTGTTTGAGTTGACGCATGGTACGTATATCAAACAGATTCGTACATTTATTTATACTGTGGTTTATATCTAGCTGTATACCCGGCCACGCGTTGCTGTGGCTCAGTCTGGTTAAATGGAAAAGAAAGAAAAGAGAAAGAACACGTTTCTAATATGTTTAATTTCACAATGCTTGTGGGTATACAATATTTTTTGTTGTTCCATTGTCTGTGCAGATATAGAGATTGTCTGGTTTGCCGACTCTAGAACACGCAACATATAATTGTCTATGTGAGAAGCAATCCGTGTCTAGATCTAAACCGCACAATTCTAAAGATTGGCCCTGAGCTTTGTTTATCGTGATTGCAAACGCCAATCGAATTGGGAATTGCAATCTCTTAAATTGAAATGGCATATCCGTTGGAATCATAGGAATGCGAGGAATGAGGACATCTTCACCTTTGAAAGGTCTTGTCAAGATTGTTGCTTCTACGACGTTGCTCATTAATTTTTTTACTGCAAGCCGCGTGCCGTTGCAAAGCTTTGGCTGGTTGATATTTCTCAACATAATAATTGGCACGCCGATTTTCAATTGCAGTACGTGCGGTGGCATCCCTGGTAGATCGAGTGAATTCAAAAATTCTGTGATTAACCGCTTCATCTGCTTCCACAACAGTGTCGACGGACTTGTATGTGACTGCCTCGCTTTGAATGTTAGACTGAATAATATTGTTAAGTTCGTAGACGTCTTTGTTCTTGGCGGCAAGAATAGGTCGTTCACTCAGCCAATCGTAATTCTTATAATTGGTTTGAATATTGGGAAATACTTTTTCAACCAATTCTTCTTTTGACGTCACTAAATTGCAGAAGTTATGAGGCAATGAAATTCGTCCTGAGGTCAGATCAACCGGCACCTTTCCGTTCCCAATTCCAGCAATTGATGTGAGAATATCTCAGCTGATCGATCGTTTTGCAGCTGGACACGCATATTTGTAGTTAATTTCAACGTCTTTACGTGTCGCCACAAAGTAGAGTATTTCAGGCAAGCATTTATTTCGTCCGCTGGTGTCGATCGAGGAATTACAGGTAATGTTTGCCTGAAATCTCCTGCAAGCAATATTAATGCGTTCCCAAATGGTCTGATGTTTCCACGCAAATCTTGCAATGATCGGTCAAGAGCCTCGAGCGATTTTTTGTGTGCCATTGTGCATTCATCCCAAACAATAAGTTTGCATTTCTGCAATACTTTTCCCATGCCGGATGCTTTGGAAATGTTGCACGTGGGAGTTTCAATGAATTGCATGTTCAATGGCAATTTCAAAGCGGAATGAGCAGTTCTTCCACCTGGTAGCAATGTCGCAGCTATTCCGGACGACGCAAGAGCTAAGGCTATGTCATTTTGGGATCGAATTGCTGCCAGAATCAATCTAATTAGGAACGTTTTACCAGTTCCTCCTGGCGCATCTAAGAAGAAGATTTCTCCAACCCCGTTATTGACAGTTTGCATTATTTGATCGTAAATGCCATTTTGCTCAACCGTTAGCTTAGGAATATTTGATTGCACATACGACAAAAGATCACCCGTGTTGTAATTTTGTTCACGACGCAATTCTACATCGAACGAAGCAGCAGCAGATTGATTCGGTGATGGCATTCCCAATTGATTGAGAACTTTGTTCGCGATTTCTAAGCACAAATCTTCAATCATTATCAACGCTTCGTTGTAGATTTCTGCTGTGAAATCCATGTTCATATTTGAATTTTCCTCGCGTATTCAACGGAAAATATCTTCAGCCATGTGCGATTTATATTTCTCCCATAACTCTGTTGGAGATGAAGGAGAGCAGGCGGTCAATATGATTGCAAACAATGCACGAATTTGATTTGGATGTGACGTGTTGCACGCGTCATTAATGCATACATCCCAGTGTTGGTCGTTCTCCAATAAATTCAGAGCTTGACATGCACTGCGGAAAGTGGCATGTGTAACGACGTTGACAATTCTCAATTGCTGGAAAGACGTTGGACCGGGCACATTTACCAACAGCATGCGAAGAAAGAAGCATTCATCTTGATTGGGATGCACGGTGTACAGTCTGCCTATCGTAGTTTCTTTGAATATGCCAGGTTGTTCGTCGACTCGCTCGCCTCGTTTGCGTCGTTCAAATGATTTTCTACTCGCATTCCATGTGTAATACGTAGGCACTTCCGAATACAGCAGTGTTTTCGCAAACGCGTCATTTTGACATAACGTGAAGAAAGCAGTTAACGTTGTAGCCGGTGGATTCAGGGCTATTTGTTGCACATTTGCAGCTGTGAAATAAACGCGTTGTCCATTTTCTAGATGTACTGCTAAGTGAACAACAGCTGGACTTCGTTCATGTATGGGAAATGAAAGAATTCGCCATACAGCTTCATTGCTGCTTATGTATCTTCCAGCCTGATACTGTGCGATTTCATCGATATGTATGACCGCATTCCTATCACTTCTTTCTGGTTGCACGCCAAAAACTGCCATGTCGCTGCCTTTATTCACGTACTTACAAATGTATTTGACCGATTTAACGGAGTTACAGTATTCCACGTTTATGTGCGCTTTGTATGTTTTTGATAGCAAAGGAGAATATGGAACAACCCACCGGTTGTCTACTTCGATGTCACCGTTTCGCATTTGTATGGTTGCTAATTTACCGCCATCTTCTGCTGATCTTCTTCTGTATAAAGGATATCAATCGTTTCCTGTAACTGTGTTGGATACTAATGCTCGAGGATATCGCTTAGAGCATTTTCCGTCTATCATGCATGGTGAATTTGGATTCAGTGTACCGCAAGGTCCATGTATCATATTTTTCGTCACAACTTCATGCAAATCCTTATCGACGTCGGCATCGGGTATTTCAGCGCATATTACATCGTCGATTTCATTTGAAGTGATTTTGTTATAGAGCCAGGTTAGTACATGTGCGTGTGGCAATCCTCTCTTTTGCCATTCCACTGAGTACATCCAGCAGCACACAGACCCAAACACTTCATGTTTTACCATGAAATCCATCAGCGATTTCAGCTTCTGTCTGAAAACACGTGCTGTGATGTCATGCCTATCCACCGGCGATTGCCCAGGAAGTAAGAGCTGTTGTATATCGTCCCAAGCTGGATTGCATGTGAATGTAATGAATAGGTCTGGACGCCCGTAGTGACGAACATACGCAATTGCATCTTGAGCGTACTCATGCATATGACGTGGACTGCCTGTATATGAAGATAGCAAAATCGTTAGTCTTCCAACGTTAGTTGTATTACCGTCATTTACAACTGCATCTCGCAAATGAACGTATTCTTCAGAGCGAAGCTTGGTCTGATTCAAACGGATGAATATCAAACGTTCTGTTTCGATTTTTGCATACATATCTACGATGTATTGGTGAAACAATTGACGGCATTTCAAAATGTGATTGTCTTCATTCTCTCGAATCATTAATCGGTATGAATAATAGTTCATTGCGCTGCATTTCTTATTTGTTTCTTCGCCACTGACTGGATTTATCATCTTAACGTTGAAGTGATATCCATCGGCACAATCCCAAAAAATGATTGGATATTGCAGGGCATCGTAGCATCGATGAGTTTCTGCAACTTTTGTCAATTGATCGTTTCTCCGATGAAGAACAATATCTCTAGGTTGGAATTGATCTCCGACTATAACAATTGCCACTTCGTCTATAGTTGGAGCATTGAATCTTCGCACATGTTCTCCAGCAGGCGTTTTGTCAGCATGAATAACAATCTTGTGTGTATCAGATGGCATCATGTCAATTGCTGTTTTGAACAAACGCACTAAATTGTTTTTTTCGTGAAGAAGCTCTTGCAGTTGGGAAACGATGGACCTTTTTATGCCGGTAGAAATTCCGCAGCGTGCATTCAATTCATCATTGCCATCACCGATGAAATACATTTGTAGGAATTTATGTTGACCATCTGGGAACGGAAGCAGGGAGCCGGCTTTATGATAAATTTGTCCTTTCACTTTGAAAGTTGGCATGAATCGAGCTGTTACGATTTCTGCGCCGAACGACGTCATTTGGAAGCATGAGTTGTATTTCCTGATGTTAGATAGGAAATGCTTTGATTCGGCGGTATATCCGGCAAGCAAAGTTTTTAATGGCTCTGGGGGTTCTCCAAGTTGAAGCATTTTAATTTTTCCGGCGGCGCAACACATTCCTTTCGTTTCTCCATTAAATTTCAGAGCCTTGCAATGAGGACACACTTCAGTCATAGTGCCGATGAGAACATGCCGGCTCAAACTATAATCATCAGCTGGGTTGTACCGGAATGCAAGGCGATTGTAATCGCGTGATTGCTGAGCACGGAGTCGTGTTTGACGCTGATCTGCTGTTTCTCGTTGACGTCTTTCAGCCACTCTCAGCCTGTCGCGTTCATTCTGTTGAGAACGAAGCAGATCTGAAGCTGCAGAACGCGATCGCCGTGCTCGCAACCGTGCATCCTCACGTCTGGCTGCACGTCGCTCTGCTGCTTCCTCGGCACGTATTTGAGCCATTCTTTCTCTGTTTCGCTCGTTCGCTGATGCCCGTTCTTCCTCAGTTTGATTTGCAATTACTCGTCGGCACTGCTTCCGCTCCGCGAGTACGACGACCTAAGTTTGATCTTCTGCGAGGCATTATTTTGATGAACTAAAGCAGATCGATTGCACTGAAAAAGAAGAAAGTTATAACAAAAACATATAAAATTGCAAAACATTAAAAAAGAAAAAACACGAACTAAAAAACAGAGAAAAAACAAAAAAATAATAAATACTAACGAAATATTTCAATTCAAACGCAGATCAACCGACACAGCTCAATTCCAACGCAATGAGAAACGAAATATTTCAATCCGCTCGAACAAATCACTCCGAAGAGGTCAATTTCACGATATAATTTGAATTCAAATGAAAATCAATCGACACAGCTCAATTCCACCGCCAATTGCACTGAAAAATAAGAAAAACAGTTAAAAAAACGAAATGAAAAACAATGAAAAAATAAAAAATAAACTATACTCACGAAATGAACGCTATGGTAAACGACACAGCTCAATTCCAACGCAAGTCACAAGAAATAATTAAACGTGCTGTCAAGAAGCACGCTGTCCGGCATGAGCAATGTTTAGTATTGCGTGTGTTGCTGTTACGTCCAACAGATGGCGCTGTTTTTCAAAAAAAGCATGAGTATTGCGTGTGTTGCTGTTACGTCCAACAGATGGCGCTCTTTTTAAAAAAAAAGCATGTTTTTACCTGTCACAGGTGTGACATCTATATAATAGGTATATAAAAACGCGCGTATTCGAATGCAACGTTGTGTCAAAATTTCAAAGCAACGGTGAAGAACTTTCGGAGATTAAGATTTTGAACAAACGAACATTTACATTTTTATTTAACTTATATAGATATAGTCTGCGGTGGGGTCCTTCGTTAATGTGCGTATATTATTATCCCTGATAAATTCGTAAACTTTCGCATTGTATTCATGTTGATCTAGAATTGCAACTGTACTGCCTTTATCGGCTTTTGTTATTATTGCATTGTTATCTACAAGTTTACGTTTAATGTTGTGTATAGTTTTCATATCATTACGATATTTATCAACCGATGGATGCCTGCACTCATTCTTTAATACACGGTTCAATTTATTATTAATGAGTACACGAGCCTCGTTCTGTTTAACCTGTTCACTTAATGTCTTTATAGCCGCTTCAGCGTTAGTTATCTCGCGAATTATATTGTGTTTAGAAAATCTAGGCAGGTTATGATGTAGGCCTTTACTCAGTAATTCTTCTTCCGTTTTTGTAAAACTTATCTTGCTATAGTTGGCTACACGTGCATAAAATTTGTGTTTACTGTAAATATGGGTACCGGTAGTTTGGAGTTGTTTTCTTTCCAGGTTTACAAGCTTCATTTTTTATGTGTTCACGATTTTTCTTATGATGTTACGTATTTGTGTCTCGACGCATGTCAAAATATCTTTAATTACAACTGAGTGAAAACCGTTAAGAACCTCCAAGTGTGTGTGATATAGATCGTTAATTTGTTCTTTTTGGAATAAAGCCGTTTAATTTCTTCCTTTACCCACACTCTCTGGGCTACTTTTTGGGCAGTAGCCGCTGACGAAGACGTGTTCTTAATGTTAAATTTAACATAGTTGGGAGTTATGTTCTTGAATAAACATTTCTTATTAAACTTAATGTCGAGATTAGCTTTTATCAATTTGACCTTTATACTTTTGTACTTATAGACCAGTTTTGCGTGATCAGCTTCAATATAGCCTACATAATTGTTGTCTCCAAGTTGCCTATATAATTAAATATTAGAATTACCTTGGTTTCCTTCTTTGCAACTTCTCTGTGTTCTCAATATACACTACGCGTTTCGGGACTTAAAGTCCCATCATTGTGACGATTTAAATAAAAGAAATAATCAAGAAAATAAAATTTTTTAAATCATTTAGGTTGCGAGCTCTTAAGCTATTTAAATCTCACTGATTAATATAAAATACCTGTATGTACTCAGTATGAGAGGAAGCAGTAATTAATTAGTTATTTAGAAGATACTCTAATAAAAAGATAAATTGTAAAGAGTTATGAATATCGTATTTAACCCTTTGCTTGTAAGCAGGCGCTGTCCTGTTGATTCCAGACTCGACATGTTTTCCGAGACTTGTGTGAGTAAGAATAAGATAAAAAAAAACTAATGTTAATAATAAAAAAATCTGAAGACATAATTAGTCGCTAAAACAACTGATTTAAATTATGTATATTTGTTTAGGGATAGTTTGTATAAATAAAAAAGTTAACTTAAATATAGTTAGGAACTATATTCTCGCGCGGAAATTGTCCCACTAACTTTTGCCCAGTACCAGGCGAAGGCGCGGAATTTCTCTCTCTTGCAATGGTGACTTCGTACAGTATAGACGTAGGAGCTGTGCGCTTAAAATATGTTAACTATATTTTGTCTCACCTTAAGATGGTGTACCAGATGTAGCTGTTTAAAGCATCTGGATGTGTTAATTAATATAGTCATGTAAATAGACAAGAAAAGTAAAGTAAAAAAAAATCGAAACGTGAAAAAAAAGGAGTGTAACACAAGATGACTTAGTGCTTCAACAAATAACAACAATTCCAAAGTCATACCCGGAGATGTGAACTATCAGAAGCCACAAACTCTACTGCACGTGACAGAATATGCAGATCAGGACATCCGAGAATCTACAAGATCATCGTAGATATCTATACCACATATTGTTCAACCTGCGAACTTTTGGAGTCCTTTACAGAGGAAGGCCAGACCGAGATGACGACGTAGCTGTTCCTGTTTCCCAAGACGGATACCCCAGGACGAGTCTTCTGCATACCAATTAAAAGGTGACTCGATAGCCTGTCTATCGAGGGTTACTAATATTTGTTACACAACACATCTTGAAAGAGACTTTTCAGAAACTATTAACTTTGTAAAGACTTATAAATTAAATCTAAGAATTTCATGTAACTATTCTAACTTCATACGTTGTAACAATTTATATGCTAATGTAGAGTAATATAATTCAAGCAATAATACCATTCTTGCAAGCTAATTCTTGCATGGTTGAATAAAAGAAAGTCTTGCAAGCTAATATCATGAAATGAGTATAATTAAAAGTCTTAATTACAGAAATACAGAAAGTTGACCCGGATCCGAGGTATAGCTATATAAAATCAAGTTTGATCTCAAAGTTTAAAGAAACCTTCCAAATAACTTAATAATTGAATTAGTAATGTCATGGGATCTGTCAGTATATGTTTTTTAAATGTTAAATAAAGAGAAGTCTTCTTGTTACACACATATGAGGAGTGCTTAAATCAATTGTATACCTTGCCGTTGTTTCCTTACACAGTTAGTAAGTAATTTGTTACATTAATTAATTATTTGTGATCAATTCTGTTACAACGTAGGCAGCCCATCTAATTAACGGAGTTTAATTACGAGGGGTTCCCTGGATTTGTAACGCGGCGAAAAGACGTTACAAAAGTGCGCCACTCTGCTTTCTTGTAAAAAAATAAAAGGGTAATTGTTTACAGAGTGTCACAAAAGTGACATTTAAAACAAAATTGCATTATTCAAAAAAAATAAAGGAAACAAAGGAAAGAGTTTTAATTGTGTATATAGTGTCACAAACAAAATTGCATTCACTATGCGTGGATAAATTGTATGATCAATAACTAAATATATAATATTGATATATGCACTCAGAAAGTTACTTTAATAAATGTAATGTTCGAAACATATTTAATAGTGTATTAAGTTACGTAGATGGTAGTATGTATAAGTAAAATATCCTTAGCGTCATACAATGCATGTAGCTTTTGCATTCTATAGGCCAGTAGGAACCTGTATAATTCGATATAATTACTTGAATACATGAATTGTGACCAAGCATAACAATTTTGGTCAACCGAACAATCTGTAACAGGTTTGTTTACGACAATCTATGACCTGTTGTTTCCTGAATCATTCTGCACAGTGTATGTCCAACTATCTAGCTTACATACACTAGTAACACTAGAAAGTGTTATAAAAAAAATTTTTGATTAAAAATAACTTTGTTAATAATAATAAAGTAATTAAGTAGAAGTTCGTGATTTAAAACTTGTGAACAAAATAAGTAATTATTTAATTGAGAAAAGTTATGAATGAACGGAGCCAAAGTGTTGTCTAAGCGGAATAATAATAATAGAATCTAGCGTCTGCGCTCCCCTTCTCTTGTTTAAACCAGTATACAGTAGTTGTGTTATTCAGTCGCATTGTGGAGAACAATAAGAGTAAAACCCCCTTTCTCACTGACACGCTCAACCCTCCTTTGTTAACTAAATATGTAGGCCACCCTCTGACCTACATTCCAGTAAACAGCTGATCGGCTATTTAACCGTGAAAGATATGTGTGTGTGATTTCTGTCTCTCCCTTAGAAGAGAAATTGTTCTTTTCTAATTTGTGTAAATTGATTACTTATGAATTTATTGTATGTATATGTAATATATGTGTAATATACTAGTATTAATTGTAAGTACGTGCTAATGTGTTAGAACAAAATGGCCCAATTTAACCCGGATTTGTTATTAAAAGACGAGCTGTCTTACGAAGCTCTTTTGCGTGGACTACCCCATGCTGATGTAACAGTCGCGGAATTACGAAGTTCAATTCGCGAATGTGGATTTGATGCGCCCGTGCAATTAAACAATCTAAGCCAACTCGATTATGAAAGCGAGAAAGAAATTTGTAATGCCAAGTATAGTGAACTATACTTATTGTCTCAAACACTCCAAGACGAGAAATCTCCGGCAAAAATTTTGCGGACTACCCAGAGAATAGAGCATTTAACCAGGCGAATAAAAAATTTGTCGATCTGGCCGAATCTCACAGAAATACCCGTTGATGTACAAAAGCTAGCAGACGAAGCTCTACGCCGCTTACCTTCAATTATCAACGATTTAAGACGAAAATCCGACTCATTCAGGATGGACGAAATAGAGAAATTATTAATGAAATTACACATCTCCCCAGTACAATCCCCCACCACTGGTTTACCTCCGCCTAACTCGGATCGGAACTCACCTATCGTATCGCAAGTGCAAGCGAACCCAGAACAAAAAACTGATACAGATGTAAATGTCCCTCCTCCCGAGCATTTTCAGTTTCGTCCCGGAAATAATGAATTGACCAACACCCCCAATGAATCTAATCACCCTCATCGAGGAATTACCCCTATGAACTATAACGCAGATCTATACGGAAAAATGACTCACCCTGTGGAGAAGATTTTAACCGAAATCCCTTATACAGATGGTTTAAATGTTTCCAAGTTACTAACATTTATTAGTTATCTTCTTCAGATAAAGGATCTACAGCAGCTGAATGACTGGCAAATTTTACAAGTTCTGTTACCAAAGTGTAAACCCCCGTTAAAAAAATCGTGTGCTAGAAGCCCTAACCTCTACTTTCCCAGTAGAAGAGCTACATAGCTCTTTAATAAAATACTTTATTCCCACCGGCATCTATGAGGAAATAAAAAGGAAGACAGTACTCCGAGTACAAGGACATCAGGAGAGATTAGCTCACTACATCTCCGATATTAGGGAGTCCTCTCGACTACTACGTGTAAGCTGGAATGAAACACAACTGGTGGACACCATTTTACTAGGAGTGTCACCTGAAGAAAGATCTCGACTATCATTGATGAATAGACCCAATACAATTGCTGATCTAGAACAATGCAGTATCCATTCTTCAAATGTATGGTACTCAGATCAAAATAGAGAAGCAATGAAAACCTCTGGAACTAATAGACATCAATTGCGAGCACTACTGCCTGATGTAACAACCTCGTATGAAAGACAAGTTTCTAGTAGACCTCACCATGTGCGCAAAGCTGGTAAGTTAACTGTAAACCCAGATAAAGCGGAAACCAAGTACCCACCTCGCAGAAAACCCACCTGTTATAATTGTGGGAAATATGGGCACATAAGAAGAGAGTGCAAAAGTAAGCCATTGGAACGGAATAACCCCAATTCAAAAAACATGTAAGGCAGGGAGACCCGAAAACCTGTGTCTTCCGCAGCTACTCAAAATTGGGTAAACTAAAAGAAACCAGTAATAATAATAAGAATGAATTATTCTGTAATCAAGTGAAAAACAAAAAAGGTGCGAAAGAAATCGACCCCTATGTGCGAGAATTTCGTGAAAAGTGTAATGCGATTAATAGATGTAAATGGAAAAAAAATTTACTACCATTAATACGAGTCGACTTAGGCGTTACATCCCCCATCGCCTTAATTGATTCGGGATCTAGTAGAAGCTTAATCAGCTAAGAATTAGCGGACATGTTAGCTAAACATCATCTAGTAAAACGGAACCAACCTGTGAATATAAAGTGTGCTAAATAAATATGGTGATTAAATAGACGATAGTTCTAGGAGCGTTTCTTAAATCCCCAAAGTAGTTTAATAAATAATAAAGTGAATAATAATAATTGATTTAAATACTAGAGCTAAATAAATCCTAAGTTATACTAAAATTGTGTGAAGTGTAGAAGTAAGTAGGAAAAAGGAAAATAATAATAAAAAGTTCAGTTGCATATTGTAAACACTCCCAGTGGTGGCCAGTTAGAGAAAATAAAAGCGTGTTCAGTATTGTAGGAATTGTACTAAGCAGCCCCGAACGCACCCTTCCAATTGTGATAAACCGGTGCAGGCCTGAACAATTGAAAACCACCCCTAGTGAGTATGACAATGCATTGTGCAAGGTGTCTCCCCTCCCGCATAGTTTGTTTAAGTATTGTAAAAAGATATAAAAGAGAATCATATTCGTGAGATTCCGCTTCTCTCAAACCAGTGATCTAAAGTGGAGTATGGGATCCTCTTTAGATCACATTAGAAATAAGTTTATGAGATATAATCAAGTAGTGATTATACACGTAACGTAACAGGTCACAACGGCGCCGACTGAAAGGGTAATGATAGGGCAGAAATGTGCCAAAGATCATTAATAAATGCTGAAAGCTAACTTCCGTAGTTAGAGTAAGCTGGTGTCAGTCGGGCCGGGATGTTGTGAGTTACGGATAAGTAGGGATCATTCCAATCTAAGGTTTGGAAATTAGTATTAAGATTAAAATGTAAGTTAGTACTTAAGAAGTGAGAAAAAGGGAATTTCACGAAGGCGATCAAGAAAGAAAGTATTCTGCATATGAATTGGAATGTTTAGCAATTGTTTTTGCATTCGAAAAGTTTAAACCCTTCCTAGAACATAAAGAATTTCTTTTAGAAACCGACAATCAGGCGTTATCATGGTTATTGAATCACCATAAACAATTAGGACGAATTGGCAGATGGATATTGAAATTAAACTGCTACAAATTCAGAGTGCAGCATATTAAAGGTACTCAAAATGTAGTCGCCGATACCCTGTCCCGTATGTTCCAGTCACCCACTAAAACTTCCGAAAACGTAGTGAAGCCGGAAATAGCAAGTGCGAACGCCGTAATTACTGAATTCCCCCTTGCCTTTACAAACATTGCCCTATATCAACAACAAGACCCCTTACTGAAGCCTATTATAGAACAACTTACCCAAGGTATTAAATCCGAGAAGTACGTATTGAGTAAGAATGTACTGTGTCTCAAAATAAGAGACGGAAAGGAATTAAGAATAATAGCCCCGGATGTAATTAAGCCCATGCTAATGGAATACTTCCATTCATCTACCATAGGAGCACATATGGGAATCAATAAGACGATACATCGTATTCGAAAGGAATATCATTGGAACAATATGAACTGCGAAATAGCTACCTTCGTAAAGAAATGTTCATTATGCGCCCTTAGCAAACCCGCCAGAAATACTCAAGTAAGCCAATTGATATCAGAAATCCCAAAGACCCCTTTTTCGAAACTTTATCTAGATTTCTCAGGTCCGTATCCACGATCCAAATCAGGAAATACCATGTTACTGATATGTGTAGATTCGTTCACCAAATTTGTTTGGATGTATCCCATGCGACGAGCATTAGCGTCGACAACAGTTAAAATACTACAGAAAAGATTATTTAAAGATTACGGTACTCCAGTACGTATAGTATCTGATAACGGCCCGCAGTTTAAAGCAAAAGAATTTAGGAATATGTGTTTCAAGTTAGGGATAGACCATATAACCACTACAGAGTATCGACCGCAAGGCAATATTGCTGAAAGGTATCTACGAAACCTCAAATCTGCGCTAATAGCCTATCATGCGAACGATCATACGTCGTGGGACCAAAATCTATCCTGGATTCAATACGCTTTTAATTCAGCTTACCACGAAGGTCACAAGTCGACCCCGTTCGAGTTACTATACAAGTATCGACCAAACCACCCTTTGTCCACAAGATGGAATATACACGATCTGCTGCCTCCGCAAATAACGGATAAGCAGATAAAGCGAATATGGAACAAAGCCCGCTCTAACTTAAGAGCAAGCTTGGAAAAATCCAGAAGATACCACGAGAAAGGTAATCATAGCAACTCAGTCAGGTACCAAGTAGGTGACTTAGTAATGTACAAGACTCACCCCATTAGTAGTGCGATTGATAAGACCACCTCGAAACTATCATTCAGATGGTGTGGCCCTTACCAAATCCAAAAGTACCTAACTCCAGTTACAGTAGCCCTGTGCGAACCTGCAACTCAGAAATATGTGCGGAGAACGCATATTTCGCAACTAAAGTTGTATAAGAAGAAGTGACGGTATAGTATAACCCAAAAAAGAAAAGGGAATACTAGGCAGTAAAGAAAATTATATTTCTGAATCCACGTAAAAAAAATGTAAAACGTAGAGTTTGGAAACGAGGCCTGATCAACCTGAGTTCCAGTTCTGCGAAGCATGCATTAATGAATAATCATTAACTAGATGGGTACTAACACTCATTAACTACATGAGTTATATAGGACTCACAGAAGAAAAGATAGAATTCTAAATAGTAAAGATTTAGAAAGTTACTCTATAGAAGAGAGAGTAAGACAAACAGAAAAACCGGTAGTAAAATTAAGTGATAGAGATAAGAAAGAGTTTTGTGTTTTAATTGTGTAAATATTTAGTGTAAATAGTATGTAAAAAAAAAAAGGTAGTTCATAAGAATATAAAGTGTACTGTGTTGTAACTATAGGTAATAACTATGTGGACAATGTTGTAAAGTGTCCAACAACTATGTGAAAGAAATTACACACACTAACCCCATTCAATATCCCAGTGCCCAATAGTGAGTTAGACTCAAATTGCAACCGTAGCGTGCAATTTAAGCGGTGGAGTATGTGACGATTTAAATAAAAGAAATAATCAAGAAAATAAAATTTTTTAAATCATTTAGGTTGCGAGCTCTTAAGCTATTTAAATCTCACTGATTAATATAAAATACCTGTATGTACTCAGTATGAGAGGAAGCAGTAATTAATTAGTTATTTAGAAGATACTCTAATAAAAAGATAAATTGTAAAGAGTTATGAATATCGTATTTAACCCTTTGCTTGTAAGCAGGCGCTGTCCTGTTGATTCCAGACTCGACATGTTTTCCGAGACTTGTGTGAGTAAGAATAAGATAAAAAAAAAACTAATGTTAATAATAAAAAAATCTGAAGACATAATTAGTCGCTAAAACAACTGATTTAAATTATGTATATTTGTTTAGGGATAGTTTGTATAAATAAAAAAGTTAACTTAAATATAGTTAGGAACTATATTCTCGCGCGGAAATTGTCCCACTAACTTTTGCCCAGTACCAGGCGAAGGGCGCGGAATTTCTCTCTCTTGCAATGGTGACTTCGTACAGTATAGACGTAGGAGCTGTGCGCTTAAAATATGTTAACTATATTTTGTCTCACCTTAAGATGGTGTACCAGATGTAGCTGTTTAAAGCATCTGGATGTGTTAATTAATATAGTCATGTAAATAGACAAGAAAAGTAAAGTAAAAAAAAAATCGAAACGTAAAAAAAAAAGGAGTGTAACACAAGATGACTTAGTGCTTCAACAAATAACAACAATTCCAAAGTCATACCCGGAGATGTGAACTATCAGAAGCCACAAACTCTACTGCACGTGACAGAATATGCAGATCAGGACATCCGAGAATCTACAAGATCATCGTAGATATCTATACCACATATTGTTCAACCTGCGAACGTTTGGAGTCCTTTACAGAGGAAGGCCAGACCGAGATGACGACGTAGCTGTTCCTGTTTCCCAAGACGGATACCCCAGGACGAGTCTTCTGCATACCAATTAAAAGGTGACTCGATAGCCTGTCTATCGAGGGTTACTAATATTTGTTACACAACACATCTTGAAAGAGACTTTTCAGAAACTATTAACTTTGTAAAGACTTATAAATTAAATCTAAGAATTTCATGTAACTATTCTAACTTCATACGTTGTAACAATTTATATGCTAATGTAGAGTAATATAATTCAAGCAATAATACCATTCTTCCAATGGTTGAATAAAAGAAAGTCTTGCAAGCTAATATCATGAAATGAGTATAATTAAAAGTCTTAATTACAGAAATACAGAAAGTTGACCCGGATCCGAGGTATAGCTATATAAAATCAAGTTTGATCTCAAAGTTTAAAGAAACCTTCCAAATAACTTAATAATTGAATTAGTAATGTCATGGGATCTGTCAGTATATGTTTTTTAAATGTTAAATAAAGAGAAGTCTTCTTGTTACACACATATGAGGAGTGCTTAAATCAATTGTATACCTTGCCGTTGTTTCCTTACACAGTTAGTAAGTAATTTGTTACATTAATTAATTATTTGTGATCAATTCTGTTACAATGTAGGCAGCCCATCTAATTAACGGAGTTTAATTACGAGGGGTTCCCTGGATTTGTAACGCGGCGAAAAGACGTTACATCATCAGGTGGATAAACTTTTCACTCATGTAGAGCACGTCACTAGATAAAAAATATATAAAGGTCACGCACATCTCGCCACTCAGTCGATTTCCCCACTCGCGTTATCTCACGATGCGCATCGCTACCGACTGACAAATCTATTCGGCCTGTACCTATTTGTCATGTTGTTTCAGCATGCGTATAGCAGTATCATACAGTTCGTTTGATTTGAACGACAGTTTCCCGTTCAGAAGCTGAACGTTCCATTTTCCAATTTCCTGAAATTGTTCCAGGAAATGTCCAAAAAATTGAAGAAACACTGGGAGACAAGTACTACCAGCAGAAGGGAAAAACCCAGTGGTAAGGCTAGTATATAGTTAATGACCAGGAAAGGTACAAAACCTTACCTTAAGCTTTTTTGTTGTGTAGTTCCACAAGGTGTTTTCTGCTTGCAAAATTTTCCTTGAATAGCTAGACACTCATCAGTTCCTTAACAAGATTTGTTATCAGCTTTTCAATAGCAATGGTGTTATGAGTGAGTCTTTCATTGGTTATACTATTGAGCAAATAGGATTCTATTGTGTTTAGAGTATGGACACCCCTTTAAAATGCAGCCACAGTCACAGGAAACACTAAAACCAAACGAATCAATTTGGACACTTCCGTGTACACTGGATTTAAGTCACCATATAATTAAAAATATGGTCCGAGAGGGATCAGTATTATCTAATGTCACAGTACCAATATTTCTATACTAAAAAAGTGTATTTATTTATAAGTGTCCAAGTTAGTGGAAGGAAAACTGTTGCATAAATTGATCTAGAATGGGTATCCAAATGGGTAGTTGATACTTGTGGAAGTCTGAATCCTTTAGATTCCAATAGGTTGCTCTCTATGCCAAAAAAATTAATTAAATGCTGACAGAGAATGAATGAAGAGCATAAATGGTGCTGAACAACCAGCCATTACAGAGGCTCTATCATATTGTTACGACATCAAGAACAATCTACGTGTTTGTCGAATGTGCCATAAGAATCTCGCTCTATGTGTGTGGCATACGTGACTGTCATTAACTGTGAAAATTAAAGCTGGTGATAAGTGACTTAATTGGTGTACTGTACTTATTTTGTTTCCACTGTACTTACGACGATCGAGTAGACCATCGTAACAATATGTTTGGCAGAGCACTTTCTTTATTAGGCCTACATACCACTTATCTAATCATTAACAATTGATTCTGATAAGCACAATGAAGTCTTTACTGATTTGTACAGCCCTGGTCCCAAAGCTGCCACGACTTGGACGTCACAATACTGCCATGTTCTTATGTGCAGACAGTATCGGGTGGGAGGAGACACTGCATCTCAAATGACATTAATGCTATCCACGTCTTCTTTGCGGTATCCTCAACAAAGTCGTCCAGACATTCAGGCTCATCCAATCTCAACTGCAGACTGCAAATATGGTGAAATAACCATGCTTCTGGTAGAAACTCTCACTCTAATCATCTTCCATGAGTCAGGTCCTCTGGATATTAACTCAAAGAGCACTGAAATGGTGGAAGATACTTGAGAGGAAACTTCTGACACGGAACCTTGGCTGAAGAAATGAAGTGATATATTACACTTCATGAACCAACAATGGAAGTGTTAACAAACTTGAGACTGTTTGCCACTTTGTCTTACTGCTTGGGGCATGTCTCAATAATTTTTAGTGTCTCATATAATGGATTTAAAGTGATTGCATCAACAAATTTTTGTAAAACTTGGAATGGGTGTCCATATCTTGACTCTATACAGCCTTATTGTTTTTAAGATTGATCATCTCAAAAATATGGGGCAGAGGGCAAATGTTAGGGATCAAAATTTTGGAAAAATTGTAAGAATTCAAGTGGCATATCAAATTAATGAAAATATTAACCATAAACTGAATGCAGTGTTCAGTTTTGTGAATATAAAAATTTTGGGGTACCAGGGCCCAAAAAGTGTACCAAAATAACAAAAAAATCAGTGTGGGATATCAAAGTAAAGTGAATTTTAACCGTAATCTGAATATAGTGTTGTTTTGGGAATTCACAAATTTTGAACACCAAAGCCCAAAAAATGTACTTAATTTAAAAAAATGTTATATATAAAATTAGAAAGTTTAGTTAGTTTACAAACTTTGTATTACATACAAAATAATTCTTAGTAAACGAGGGACAATTTCATTTTTTAATGATCAACAAACCTTTCTTCATAAGTTGTACTTCCAGTTATGTTTACCTAAAATAAATATATTGTAGGCCTATAAACATAAACAATTTCAGTTCTTCCAATTCTTATACCCAGTTTTTGTAAACGCATCCTCTCCCTTAGGCACACTGGCACTGTCACAAAATGCTCGGCAGTAGTACAGTAAGCCGAATCAGTCAAACAAAGAAATTTTCAAATTGACAGTCAGGCGATTTTCAAAGAAATTAAGCAATGTTACTCCTTTGCGTTTCTTATTTCACATTTCTCAGAACTTAGGAACACAAAAAATCAAAACAATCACAACAATAACTAATTAAGAAAGAGACAAGCGACGTGTACTTTAACGGACTACGTACACGACCGAGTAACCGACCACACTTGTATCAGTAATCATTAACAAATAACAGTTTCAAGCGACTGTCTTTTAAGATTTGTGAACAAACCCATCGACGTCTTGCACACATTGGCGTAGCTAGCATTTTTTTCTGGGGTGGGTCTAGGAGGGGCCAGCCGGTCAACCCGACAAAAAATAACAGATAATTTGATTAGTTCACAATTATATTATTTAATCAAACTTGATAATCAATAATCATATAACATACATAAAATATTAATATGAAACTTGCATTATGAACTTGTAGCTTAACAAACATGATAATCAGCTATTTTTCATCAGTCTGATCCAGATTCAGTCTTAAACTTTTCTCTCAGAAGTAACTACCTAAGAAGTCTGAATCAAATAAGTCTTAATTTTCTTTTCTTTTCAGCGAATCGGCCCAACACTTTATCAGCAGAAATTTTATTTTTTACAATTTCATTCTCTATGTGCAGCAGTGACACATGAGAGAATCGTTCCTGAAGCATTGTGGTTCTAAGCCACGTTTTATCCGCCTCATGGCAGAAAAACTTCTCTCGCAATTGGCGGAGCTCACTGGAAGTGCTATTGCAACTTGTAAAAGTTTATATAAATTAGGACAGTACTCCTTTTTAAAATGCTTTCTTAAATTTTCTTCATTTACTTCATCTTTTTTAGATTGAAGCATGTTTTTCATAATCATCGTTTTAGCGTTTAAAGCTGAAGTATCAATCTTTAAGTGGTTTTTATAATTATTGATAAAATCCTCTCCGTTCTTCAAATCAAATTTCAAAAATGCGTCAACTGCATTTGCCAACGGCAGATTTTCAAATCGTCGTTTTAAATTTACAATTATATTATCTACTACTTGGTAGTAAATGTTGATCTTCCAGTATTCTTCTGGTTGTGTATCATCAGTCGGCAAATCTAATGTGTTGCTTTTGCCCACAGTCGACTCGATATAGAAATCCATGTCCATTTGTTGACGTCTCCTTTTCGAGACTCTTACAGGTTCTAGTGAAATCTGGTGCTTTTCAGCGAACTGCTCGATATCTTTCCAAATTTTAAACTCATTTCTGCATCTTTCGAAAGTACCTGTTGTACTTGCTATGAGGTCACTAGCCTGACCAAGTGTTGCTTTTGAGGTCTGAAAATATTTACTCAGTACATTTACTATAGCGAGAACTGTGTGAAATGTGTGTAAAGACACGACAAATTCTGGTTTAGTCATAGTCTTTAGCAATCCGAGTGCTTCTACTGAATGCTTGTCTCGGTTCTCAGTGATCTCTTTTTCCAAAGCCGATTTAATGGCTTCATAATTCGTCAGTACTGCTTTGCAGTTTTCAAAGCGACAACTCCATCTGGTAGTACTTGGACTTCCCATT
The DNA here is from genome assembly GCA_034769895.1 of Magicicada septendecula. Classification (NCBI taxonomy): domain Eukaryota; kingdom Metazoa; phylum Arthropoda; class Insecta; order Hemiptera; family Cicadidae; genus Magicicada; species Magicicada septendecula. The sequence goes on along the minus strand of CM068375.1, from coordinate 147,181,702 downwards.
TCACGGCTGGTATTTATTCCGAGAGTGTTTTGTAATTTTTTCAGACTCGCATGATGACCAGGTTGTAAGAAGTGGATATACAAAGCTTCGATTCCATTAAAAAAGGTCTTAGCTAATGAAACATTTGCGCATGAATCAACAACCACCAGATTAAGTTTGTGCGCTAAACAATGGATATAAATTGCATGACGGTGAGCTTCTTTTATAATCGCTTGCAGGCCTCGATGTGTACCAGACATGACACTGGCGCCATCATAAGACTGCCCAATAATTGTACATCACCCAGGTGGTGTTTATTCAATGTGTCAAAAATTAGTGTAGCCAGTCCTTGCGCATCTCTACAGGTTGAACAATTAATGAAACCTATAAATCTTTCGACGATGTCTAGGTCGATTACATATCTTATGGTCATTGATAACTGCTCCTCCTTATAGCATCTGGCCTCGTCCACACTCAAAGAAAAAATCCGCATGCTTTAGCTTCTTTCACAATTTCCTCCAGAGTAACGTTTGATATTACCTCAATAATTTCGTTCTGTATATCTGGGCTGCAGTAATTGAAATGTTTTTCAAAGTGGAGTGAAAAGTTTTTATCATCATACTTAATGAAACCTATAAATCTTTCGACGATGTCTAGGTCGATTACATATCTTATGGTCATTGATAACTGCTCCTCCTTATAGCATCTGGCCTCGTCCACACTCAAAGAAAGAAGTTGAGCAATTTCTACGAAATTACCCCTGTTTTTAGAAGTAGGATCCTCCCGGTGCCCTCTTAAAGGCAAACCTTGACGAACAAGGGTCAGTATTACATCAATACGTTTAGCTAAATATTCTCTGTTTTGGACAATTTCTTTTTCTTGCTGTTTGATAAGTTGTTGATTAATATCTCCAAGTGTAACAGATTGCCGATAAGACACGTACAATTGGCTGCATTCAGCGTGAAGCGATGATTCTGCGTGTTTTTTTAACGCCTCTGCTAGTTTCTTCCAGTTGTTAAAACCACTTTTTACAAATTTTTCATTTTGGTCTCGTATACTTCCCTTACTGAAGTGTCTGCATACAAAACAGTAGATTTTGTCTTCTCCTTTGTTGTATTCCAACCAACTTTTATATACTTCATAATATTTGGACGAAAATGATATCAATTTTGTTCCAAATTTAGTTTTCGGAAAATCTATAAGGGGTTGTGATGGTCCAACTTGAAGGGTGCCAAGGTCGTCATGTTTATAAGCATTTTCAGAAGATCTTGAAGGATCAATAACGACAACGACGACATTCGCTTCTACGACTAAATCGGCTGACTGGGACGTTGATGGTGGCCAGTTTTCTAAACCTTTCGTTCCTTCAACTTCCTTTTCTTCATCGAGGCAAGATCCTTTTGTTGAGCTTGTTGGTGGTTCAAGCTGTGTAGAAGTACTAGGTTTCCTTGGAGCTTCGTTATTTTGAAAAAATGATCTGATGTCTTTAAATTTCTTCATGTTTACATCTAGAAAAAGAAGTGTTTGTATGTTATTTTATCTATAATGGATTCAGTTAAAATGAAATGTATAAAAAATCCAGTTAAAATGAAATGTATAAAAGAAATGTTTCACTCGAACTTTGACTTATCAACGTTCTACATAATTCTTGGATTTCGTTGTCCATGACGTGTCCGTTACTTAACTAAATATCACCATAGTATTAACGACTCGGAACACTAAGTTTTTTATAAGTAAAAACGTAAAGTTTTACCTTACAGCCTAAACCGGCTTTCACCTTTAGAAGGCTTCATCAGAGGCTGCCATAGGTAGCGTTCTCCGTCTTGTTGTTGGCGACGGGATAGTTATTCGAAAGATTGAAGCTGTGTGTGTGTAGTGAGATGTGTTCGAATAATGCGTGCGATTTGAATTGTGTCTGTTCGTTTAGATGTCGTTTTTATTTGTTTTTGTGTGTTTGTATATTTCTAATTGTTCTAGAGTGTCTAGTTTTCGGCCTTTTGTGTGTACGTGTAGAATGTTCATGTTATTGTCGATGTTTATATATGTGTGGTTTGCTTCAATGAGGTGGTTTGCAAAGGTAGATTCTGTAGTGGTGTGGAGTGCTTTTGTGTGTTCAATGTATCTCTGTTTGAAGCTACGTCCTGTCTGGCCTATGTAGAATTTATTGCCATTTGAGCAATTTAGCTTGTATACACCAGGTAGATCGAATTTATTTTGTGCTTTGGGCATGCGTTTTGATAGTGTGTGTTCTGTTTTGTTAGTAGTTTTGTAAGCGATTCTGTATCCTGCTTTTTTGAATTTGTGGGCAATTTTTTCAGTTTGTTTGTTGATGTATGTTAGTGTTATGAATTTGTTGTTTTCTGTCTTTGTCTGTTGTTTGTTTTGTGTTTTGTGTAGGAGTTTACTGACTATTGTTCTGTCATAACCGTTAGATTCTGCTAATGACAGAATCCCTGAATACCGCAACTAGCGGCCGGTGGCGCGTAGTACTAGCCATACACCATCACACTAACACAAAAGCCGCGCTGTACGCCTTGGTTCTTAACGAACTGTGGAGCGGAGGTTTATTTTATTTTATTTTATTTATTTTATTTTCTTTTAAGTTCTTAATATTTAGCAAAAAGTATATGTTATATTAACAAATTATTGTAATACAAAATTGTTTCCCTCATTTTATAATTAAATATTGTACAATTTTTATTAGTCACTTCAAATTTCATACGAAATTAACATTAACTTATTACTAAAAGTGCTTTATTTTCAACATCTTTCTCTTCATTGAAACGGTAGAACAAATCTGTGAAAATAACCATACACCAAGAGTTAAAATAATAATAAAACATAACTACATCCATGTCATTTCGTACACCTTGTTTCACAGGAAAAAGCATTTTAATATAAAACAACAGATTTTCTAAAATATATTCAATAAAAATGCCGTAAGTATAGGCTGTACTAGATAGACTTCGACGAGTCGGTCTACATTTGTACATTTCATTCCGCACAACGTGAAATTCAATAAATATCGACGGTCGCGCGCGTCAGATCTTTACAATCTGATCGGATCTTCGCCAATGCTGTAAACACCGATGCGCGCACAAACGCGACAATACAAGTTTAACGCGAAACACGCGAAAAATGCGAATATACCGTCAATCGTGCTTTCCATAGAAATTCAATCAGGCCACACTTCCGGACATATTAGTTAACAAATAAGTAAGTTTAGTAACAAAGAAACATAACCTTATTAACCTACCGGTATAAACGTGCTTCTGTGTATATTCAAGGACCGTGTCGTGTATGCAATCACAAATTATATTGTTACGAAAGCAAAAATAAACAACCGAACAGGCAACTCGTCGTACGTATGTCGTAAGTTACGGATAACTGAGCTGGCTCTCTCGTCAATCAGTCGAGCAGAGTCGCGGACAAGGCAAGTTTACATTAGATCGCTTTTTTTTTGGTGGGGGGCACCGCACGTTCTGGGGGGGGGCGTGCCCCCCCATAGTTACGCCTATGCTTGCACAGTAAGCCAGCTTTTTGTTCATACTGCCGAGTCTGTAACCCCTACAAAGAACAAATAAAAACGACATCCTAAACGAACAGACACAATACAAATCGCACGCATTATTCGAACATATCTCACCCACACACACAGCATCGATCTTTTGAAATTCGATTTTGTCCCCCACAACAAGACGGATAGCGCTACCTGCGGCAGCCTCTGAAGAAGCCTTTTAAAGGAGAAAACCGGTTAAGGCTGTAAGGTAAAACTTTTTGCTTTTACTTATAAAAAAACCTAGTGTTCCGAGTCGTTAAAGTAATAGTGATATTTAGTTGAATATAAATGTGAACTAAGTACTTTCAATTAAAATTATTTATTCATATATTAAAATGAATCCATTTGGAATAGAGGTATTTTGTAATATAATAAGTAAGTAGATGTAAATGTTATTCATGCTTATTTACAAAATTAAATGAACCCTGAGATATAGAGACGTTAGCATATAAAGTGTTTATTGGTAAAATCATGTTTAAAATTATTAATGATAATAATATGTTAAAAGCCATTGAGAATTAATAATTAATAACAACTAATTTAAATGTAATAAATGTGTTGGTTAGACTGATAAATGTTTCATTGTTTTATTATTTAAATATTAACCTTATGGATTATACAACACTTTTACTTGAGATAATTAAAGAAATTAATTAATGTTACATTTGACACCACAACAAGTGGGGTGTTTACAGTTACATTTGGCGCCACAACGCACGGCTTGATATACTAAGTAGTATTGTTATTAAGCTAGGGCAGAGGACAGACAGTGTGACTATTAACTTATTAGAATTAAGGTAAAGTAGAATAGTAATAAACTTAATCTCTAAGTGTGCACAAAAATGGCTACAAGAGATACGAGTTCTGACAGCCAGGAGCAGGAATTCGACATAAACAATCAGTTGGGTATGGACGGGTCCGAAAATAACACAGTGGAAAGTGATATAAATGTAACCGGCAGCGAAGAGAATAACCAGAGTAGGGCGCGGGGACAGGAATCGGAATTGCACGAGATGAACTTTAATATGTTGATGGAATTTATAAAACAACAGAGTGAAGAAACAAGAAAACAGAATGAAGAAAGGGATGAAAAACAAGGAAAACATATTGAAGAAATGAAGGAAGAACAAAGACAACAGAATGAAGAAATAAGAAAACATAATGAAGAAATGCACAGGCAAACCCGTAAAGAAAACCAAGAACAAACAGAGGTATTCAAGGAAAAATTAGCAAAGACCGAAAAAAGACTCACAAAAAGATTCGATGAAAAGATTGAAATAATAAAAGAGAATCTACAAGGTCAGATCAACCAAGTAAATGGAGGTCTGCAAGAGCAATCAAAAAAGTGGGAAGGAATACTTGGAGAGGTACAAAAGAAGAATGAGAGCGGTATCAAATAAATAAACAAGGAAATTAAGAAACAAGCCAAGGAAAATAAAGAAATGCGAGAGAAGGACCAGAGAATGGCAGGAAGCAATTACTTGTACCTAAAATCAGAACAAGCAGCAGGTAGAGGGAATCGAACAGCAGGTAAGGAACCTAAAGGAAGCTCAACAAGACACTGAAGAGAAGTTAAACAGTGTATCTGTAGAGAAAGGTAGGAGACTGGATGAAGTGACAAACACCATCTCAACTTCTGAGAAAATCAACAAAAGGGTACAGCGGAGACTAGAAGAGATTGAACAGAGACCAGCCGTCGCCATGAATGGAACCAGCGCTATTAAAGAGATAACATTCGACAGGGAAGACAGTTTTCCAATGGAATTTCTAAAAGAACTGAAGGAAGTACAAGAAACCTACTACCCTGCAGAAAACACAAGATGGCTAAGCAGGCATCTGACAGGTGAAACAGCTATCTGGTGGCGCATTGTACGGGGTCAGGTAAATACATTTAATGAATTTGAAGAAATATTTGTGGAGAAGTATTGGGGGGCTACTCAGCAGGAGTGAATCCGTGATCAGCTGGAATATGGTTGGTTCAATCCTAATGGGTCGCTCAGCATGATACAGTATATGGAACGGTTTGTACTCCAATGTAGACAATTAATACCAATTTTTTTTTTTTTTTTTTCTTTTATAGAATTGCTAAACTGCTATAATTGTTTTTATTATTTAGACAAAGCTTTTCGTCATTACTGACATCTTCAGGTCTTAAACAACCTGTCTTGTTGTTTAAGACCTGAAGATGTCAGTAATGACGAAAAGCTTTGTCTAAATAATAAAAACAATTATAGCAGTTTAGCAATTCTATAAAAGAAAAGTAAGGATGGCTGCTAATTTAAACAATACGAAGAATAATACCAATTTTATCAGATCGGCACCTAATCAAAAAATTAACACGCCATTATAATAGAGAAATTCAAATAGCAGTGTTAACGTGGGGAATAATCACTATCAATAGTTTCAAAGTATTACTACGAGAATATATGGGAATAAATACTAGAGTAAGTAATGAATCACAGAAAACGGGTGAACCAACCGTTACAAAATTTAAAAGGGAGCAACTGCAACCTAGAGAGAACAATGGACTTAACAACCGGCCCAGACAGGGGTGGAGAGATAAGTTTACACAAAAGCCCCGAGGAGAAAGTGATCGGCAGGCCATAAATTCTTTAGTTGTGGAACGGCAACCAGCTAGTAGCAGAGAGGGTGAACGCTCCACTACAGCACGTGAAAGTAGTCAGTGACTGCCACTTACAAGGTCAACAAACCCGGGTGTTTGTAAACAAACAAACAAAATCAGCGAGCCCGGCACAGTCGTAAATACCATTGTCCCGGACATAAGAAATGAATTGATGGAAGAGGGCGGTCAAAACATTAAGATAGAAAACCTTAAAAGTCCTGAATTAGTAGTTAAAATAAATAATGTAAATGTGAATGCTTTAATTGACACTGGAAGTGCGATTAATGCATTATCTGAAAATTGGTATACGAATAACCAAATGAAGCTGGGCAAACATGAGATCCTAAGCGTGAATAACACGACGATAATTAATGCTATAGGTAAGAAATCAAAGCATATAAGGAAACAACTATTCTGTGAAGTTAGCATTAATAATAGTTTAAGTTTTGATTGTGTTTCTTAATAATACCAGGTCTTGTACGAGAATGCATATTAGGGATGAATTTTCTAAAGCAAATGGGAAGCATAATTAATATACCCAAAAATAAGAGCCAACTACAAACTAAGTTAAAATTAATAGGGGAACAAAATTCATATGAAATACCACTAATGGCGATGCAAGAAGACGGTACTAGCATAGAGGAAGGAATCAATAAGAAGATCGACAAATTAGAGGATGTGGACATAACAATGAGGTCCCAGCTAGAGCAACTGTTATATCATTACAGAGCAGTGTTTGATGAGCGACCAGGCCCCATCAAGAGATACGAGCATCACTTCCAAGTAACTGATAGCACGCCGTACCTGGAAAAAGGATGGCCAGTGCCTATTCAGTACCAGAAGGCCGAACAGGCTGAGATTAGGAGAATGGAGAATGCTTGAATATGGGATAATTGAACGTGCCCAAAGCCCCTATATCAACCCTCTGGTAACTGTAATCAAAAGGGATGGCAGAGTGCGCTTATGTCTGGATGCCCGGAAAGTAAATAGTATAACAATACCAGACTATGAAGGGCCACCTCCAATAAATGAGATATTAGCCAGATGTAATAACATCAAAGTTATGTCGACAATAGACTTGACCAATAGTTTTTGGCAGGTACCTCTAATGGAACAGTGCCGTAATTATACGGGATTCTTACATGAAGGTAAATGCTACCGTTTTAAAGTAACACCATTTGGCCTAAGTACAAGTCTCGCTAGCTTAGCACGTGGACTAGACTACATACTTATGGAAGAAGTGAAGAAAAACACTATCATTTACGTAGACGACATTCTGTGCTTTTCTAATAATGAACACGAACACATTATACATTTAGAAAACCTATTAAGAAATTACAAAAAGCTAACATGAGAGTTAACCCGGAGAAATCGCAGTTTTTCCGTAAAGAGATTCAGTATCTTGGTTACTGTTTAACAACAAACGGGATTAAGGCAACACCGGATAAGGTAGCCGCTATCCTAAATTTTCCAACACCTAGAAACCCCAAACAGAATACCCCTTTCCCTCAACCGAACTTCACCAAAAACAATAGGTCTTGAGAACTCTACAATTTAGGGCTGTATGCAAATAATCTTTTGATTCTGTTTGAATTTGCGGCTGTTATCGTTTGCCATAGGAAATACTCTTGTTAAAACATATTCCTTAAGGAATGGAAGTATGGTGATGGCAAAAAAAATCGTGTTCGAGATTATTGCAGATTCTGATTGTACTACACTCAAAACATGAAAAAAAGTCGTTTTCCGAAAAGTGTCTGTGTGTGTGTCTGTCTGTCTGTGTGTCTGTCTGTGTGTCTGTCTGTCTGTCTGTCTGTCTGTAGATTTTTTTCTATGGCAAACGATAACTGCCGCAAATTCAAACAAAATCAAATAATTTTTTGCACACAGCCCTGATTTGTAGAGGAATCGCGACCTATTGTTTTTGGTGAAGATCGGTTGAGGGAAAGGGGTAGTTTACCTGCAACGGTTTTTTTTTAGCAAGGGTAATTTTGTTTGTTTGGCAAACGATAACAGCCGAAAATTCAAACAGAATCAAATAATGTTTCGCATACACCCCTAAATTGTAGAGTTCTCAAGATCTGTTGATTTTGGTGAAGATCGGTTAAGGGAAAGGGGTAGTTTACCTGTAACGTTTTATGTTTTAACAAGGGTATTTCCTATGGCAAACGATAACAGCCGCAAATTCAAACAGAATCAAAAGATTATTTGCATACAGCCCTAAATTGTAGAGTTCTCAAGACCTGTTGTTTTTGGTGAAGATCGGTTGAGGGAAAGGGGTAGTTTACCTGCAACGTTTTTTTAACAAGGGTATTTTCTATGGCAAACGATAACAGCCGCAAATTCAAACAGAATCAAATAATGTTTTGCATACAGCCCTGATTTGTAGAGTACTCAAGACCTATTGTTTTTGGTGAAGATCGGTTAAGGGGAAGGGGTAGTTTACCAGCAACGTTTTTTTATCAAGCGTATTTTCTATGGCAAACGATAACAGCCGCAAATTCAAACAGAATCAAATAATTTTTTGCATACGTCCCTGAATTGTAGAGGTCTCAATGACTTTCGATTTTGGTGAAGATCGGTTAAGGGGAAGGGATAGTTTACCTGCAACTTTTTACGTTTTAACAAGAGTAAAGTACTTGAAAATTTATTTAAACTTTTTGAAACAATGGTAATTGTTAAAAATAAAATAATTTTGTTGCCAGGCAATAAAATTATAATTTTTTCATTTTAATGTAAATCATGTATAAAAGAAAATATATCGCGCTTGGCAGGCGATATTAAGATTTAAATATAAATCTTAGAATATGGAAGTCATGTATGGTTCTCCATACCGATATTTACTTCTATGTTCCTTAAGGAAATGGAAGTATGGTGATGGCAAAAAAAATCGTGTTCGAGATTATTGCAGATTCTGATTGTACTACGCTCAAAACATGAAAAAAAGTCGTTTTTCGAAAAGTGTCTGTGTGTCTGTCTGTGTGTCTATAGATTTTTTTTTTGGCAAACGATAACAGCCGCAAATTCAAACAGAATCAAATAATTTTTTGCATACAGCCCTGATTTGTAGAGTACTCACGACCTATTGTTTTTGGTGAAGATCGGTTGAGGGAAAGGGGTAGTTTACCGGCAACGGTTTTTTTTTATCAAAGGTAATTTTGTTTGTTTGGCAAACGATAACAGCCGCAAATTCAAACAGAATCAAATAATGTCTCGCATACAGCCCTGAATTTTAGAGTTCTCAAGATCTGTTGATTTTCGTAAAGATCGGTTAAGGGAAAGGGGTAGTTTACCAGCAACGTTTTATGTTTTAACAGGGGTATTACCTATGGCAAACGAAACAGCCGCAAATTCAAACATAATCAAATAATGTTCTGCATACAGGCCTGACTTGTTGTGTACTAAAGGCCTATTGTTTTTGGTGAAGATCGGTTAAGGGAAAGGGGTAGTTTACCGGCCACGTTTTTTGTTTTATCAAGGGTATTTTGTATGGCAAACGATAACAGCCGCAAATTCAAACAGAATCATATAATATTTTGCATACTGCCCTGAATTGTAGAGTTCTCAAGACCTGTCGTTTTTGGTGAAGATCGGTTAAGGGAAAGGGGTAGTTTACCAGCAACGGTTTTTTATCAAGGGTAATTTTTACTTCCATATTCCTTAAGGAATGGAAGTATGGTGATGGCAAAAAAAATCGTGTTCGAGATTATTGCAGATTCTGATTCTACTACACTCAAAACATGAAAAAAAGTCGTTTTCCGAAAAGTGTCTGTGTGTCTGTGTGTCTGTCTGTCTGTCTGTCTGTCTGTCTGTCTGTCTGTCTGTAGATTTTTTTTCTATGGCAAACGATAACTGCCGCAAATTCAAACAGAATCAAATAATTTTTTGCATACAGCCCGGTTTTGCAGAGTTCTCGCGACCTATTGTTTTTGGTGAAGATCGGTTGAGGGAAAGGGGTAGTTTACCTGCAACGGTTTTTTTTTAGCAAGGGAAATTTTGTTTGTTTGGCAAACGATAACAGCCGCAAATTCAAACAGAATCAAATAATGTTTCGCATACAGCCCTGAATTGTAGAGTTCTCAAGACCTATTGTTTTTGGTGAAGATCGGTTAAGGGAAAGGGGTAGTTTACCTGTAACGTTTTATGTTTTAACAAGGGTATTTCCTATGGCAAACGATAACAGCCGCAAATTCAAACAGAATGAAAAGATTATTTGCATACAGCCCTAAATTGTAGAGTTCTCAATACCTTTTGTTTTTGGTGAAGATCGGTTAAGGGAAAGGGGTAGTTTACCTACAACGTTTTTTTAACAAGGGTATTTTCTATGGCAAACGATAACAGCCGCAAATTCAAACAGAATCAAATAATGTTCTGCATACAGCCCTGATTTGTAGAGTACTCAAGACCTGTTGTTTTTGGTGAAGATCGGTTGAGGGGAAGGGGTAGTTTACCAGCAACGTTTTTTATCATGCGTATTTTCTATGGCAAACGACAACTGCCGCAAATTCAAACAGAATCAAATAATTTTTTGCATGCAGCCCTGATTTGTAGAGTACTCGCGACCTATTGTTTTTGGTGAAGATCGGTTGAGGGGAAGGGGTAGTTTACCTGCAACGGTTTTTTTTATCAAGGGAAATTTTTTTTTTTTTTGGCAAACGATAACAGCCGCAAATTCAAACAGAATCAAATAATGTTTCGCATACAGCCCTGAATTGTAGATTTCTCAAGACCTATTGTTTTTGGTGAAGATCGGTTGAGGGAAAGGGGTAGTTTACCTGCAACGTTTTTTTAACAAGGGTATTTTATATGGCAAACGATAACAGCCGCAAATTCAAACAGAATCAAATAATGTTTTGCATACAGTCCTGATTTGTAGAGTACTCAAGACCTATTGTTTTTGGTGAAGATCGGTTAAGGGGAAGGGGTAGTTTACCTGCAACCTTTTACGTTTTATTTTCTATGGCAAACGATAACAGCCGCAAATTCAAACAGAATCAAATAATGTTTTGCATACAGCCCTGATTTGTAGAGTACTCAAGACCTATTGTTTTTGGTGAAGATCGGTTAAGGGGAAGGGGTAGTTTACCTGCAACGTTTTTTTATCAAGCGTATTTTCTATGGCAAACGATAACAGCCGCAAATTCAAACAGAATCAAATAATTTTTTGCATACGTCCCTGAATTGTAGAGGTCTCAATGACTTTCGATTTTGGTGAAGATCGGTTAAGGGGAAGGGGTAGTTTACCTGCAACCTTTTACGTTTTAACAAGAGTAAAGTACTTGAAAATTTATTTAAACTTTTTGAAACAATGGTAATTGTTAAAAATAAAATAATTTTGTTGCCAGGCAATAAAATTATAATTTTTGCATTTTAATGTAATATAATATTTTTCATTTAATACAGCAATAAAAAGGCAGGTAAGACACAGCCTGGCTGTTTGGCTGAAAATGATTTTAAATATAAATCTTAGAATATGGAAGTCATGTATGGTTCTCCATACCGATATTTTTTTTTTGGTAAACGATTACAGCCGCAAATTCAAACAGAATCAAATGATGTTTTGCGTACAGTCCTGTATTGTAGAGTTCTCAATACCTGTTGGTGTTGGTGAAGATCGGTTAAGGGAAAGGGGTAGTTTACCTGCAACGTTTTATGTTTTAACAAACGATAAGAGCCGCAAATACAAACAGAATAAAATACGTTTTTGCATACAGCCCTGTTTTGTTGCGTACTAAAGACCTATCGTTTTTGGTGAAGATCGGTTAAGGGAAAGGGGTACTTTACCAGCAACGTTTTATGTTTTAACAAGGGTAATGTTTTCTATGACGAACGATAACTGCCGTAAATTCAAAGAGAATCAAATAATGTTTTGCATAAAGCCCTGAATTGTAGAGTTCTCAAGACCCGTTGGCTTTTTTGAAGATCGATTAAGGGGAAGGGGTCGTTTACCTGCAACGTTTTATGTTTTAACAAGGGTAATTTTTTCAATGACGAACGATAACTGCCGTAAATTCAAAGAGAATCAACTAGGTTTTTGCATACCTTTTTGAACTAAAGAGAACTCAAGGTCTGTTGATTTTGTTGAAGATCGGTTAAGGGAAGGGGTAGTTTATCAGCAACGTTTTATGTTTTAAAAAGGGTAATGTTTTTATGACGAACGATAACTGCCGAAAATTCAAAGAGAATCAAATAATTTTTTGCACACTTTCCTGCGTTGCAGAGAGCTCAAGGTCTGTTGATTTCGGTGAAGATCGGTTAAGGGAAAGGGATAGTTTCCCTGCAACATTTTATGTTGTAACAAGAGAAATTTGTTCATGAACGATAACAGCCGTAAATGCAAACAGAATCAAATAATTTTTTACATATGTGCCTGAGTTGCTGAAGACTCAAGCCCTATTGATTTTGGTGAAGATCGGTTACGGGGAAAGGGCAGTTTACCAGGAACATTTTATGATTTAACAAGAGTAAAGTACTTAATTTTTATAAATAAAGTATCCTGATAAGAAGCTCATAATAATCCACTGTAGAAACGTAGATGAAATATCTATAAATGAAGAGGTTAGGTGAACGGGGTGGGGGTAATTTTCTATAATTAAAAATTATAGTTGAAGGTGGAGAGGAGAATTTTTTATATGTGTACTACGTTATCAGCAACAAAGAAGTAGTTTTTTGTTAAAATTGCTTCCCGGGCTGTTTAGCCGTTGTCCAATTTTTTCTGCAAAACCAGACTTTTCGACAGTGCCATCGACTGCCATCATCAGTGAAAATCGAGTGCGAAAACGTGAGGTGGTATACGTTAGTGACCACAGTACTGTGGTTAATGCTGAAGCAATAAGTAGCAATAAATAGTTTCTATGGAAATATTTCATTTCGAATATGATTTTAAATATAAATCTTAGAACATGGAAGTCATGTATGGTTCTCCATACCGATATTTTGTCTATGGCAAACGATAACAGCCGCAAATTCAAACAGAATCAAATAATTATTTGCATACAGCCCTGATTTTTGTAGAGTACTGAAGACCTATTGTTTTTGGTGATGATCGGTTAAGGGAAAGGGGTAGATTGCAGATTGCAGATTCTGATTGTACGACACTCAAAACATGAAAAAAAGTCATTTTTCGAAAAGTGTCTGTGTGTCTATAGATTTTTTTCTATGGCAAACGATAACTGCCGCAAATTCAAACAGAATCAAATAATTTTTTGCATACAGCCCTGATTTGTAGAGTACTCAAGACATGTTGTTTTTGGTGAAGATCGGTTATGGGAAAGGGGTAGTTTACCTGCAACGTTTTTTTTTATCAAGGGTAATATTTTTCTATGGCAAACGATAACAGCCGCAAATTCAAACAGAATCACATAATGTTTTGGATACAGCCCTGAATTGTAGAGTTCTCAAGACCTATTTGTTTTGGTGAAGATCGGTTAAGGGAAAGGGGTAGTTTACCGGGAACATTTTATGTTTTAACAAGGGTAATTTTTTCTATGACGAACGATAACTGCCGTAAATTCAAACAGAATCAACTATTGTTTTGCATACCTTTTTGAATTATAGAGTATTCAAGGTTTGTTGATTTTGTTGAAGATCGGTTAGGGGAAAGGGGTAGTTTACCAGCAATCTTTTATGTTTTAACAAGGGTAATTTTTTTATGTCGAACGATAACTGCCGTAAATTCAAAGAGAATCAAATACTTTTTTGCATGCTGTCCTGAATTGTAAAGAAGTGAAGGTCTGTTGATTTTGGTGAAGAGCGGTTGAGGGAAAGGTGTAGTTTACCTGCCACTTTTCATGTTTTAACAAGAGTAATTGTTTCTATGACGAACGGTAACTGCCGCACATTCAAACAGAATCAAATAATGTTTTGCATCCATGCCTCAATTGTAGAGATCTCAAGGTCTGTTGATTTTAGTGAAGGCCGGTTAATGAAAAGGGGTAGTTTACCTGCAACATTTTATGTTGTAACAAGAGAAATGTATTCATGGCGAACGATAACTGCCACACATTCAAACAGAATCAAATATTGTTTTGCATGCGTCCCTGAATTGTAGAGGACTGAAGGCCTATTGATTTTGGTGAAGATCGGTTAAGAGAAAGGGGTAGTTTACATGCAACGTTTTATGTTTTAACAAGAGTGAAGTACTTAATTTTGATAAATAAAGTATCCTGATAAGGAGCTCATAATAATCCACTGTAGAAACGTAGATGAAATATCTATAAATTATGAGGTTAGGTGAACGGGGTGAGGGTAATTTGCTATTAATGAAAATTATAGTTGAGGAGGGAGGGGAGAATTTGTTATACTGTATGTGTACTACGTTATCGGCAACAAAGAATTAGTTTTTTGATAAAATTCCTTCCCGGGCTGTTTATCCGTAGTCCAATGTTTTCTGCAAAACCAGACGTTTCGGCAGTGCCATCGACTGCCATCGTCAGTAAAAATCTAGTGCGAAAACGTGAGGTGGTATACGTTAGAGACCACAGTACTGTGGTTAAGGCTGAAACAATAAGGAGAAAGAAGTAGTTTCTATGGAAATATTTCATTTCGTAAATGATTTTAAATATAAATCTTAGAACATGGAAGTCATGTATGGTTCTCCATACTGATATTTATATCGTAATATATCGATACAATCGCACATTAAAAACATCGAAAATGTACTGCAGGAACGGATAAAGATACAATTCCGATGCCGTTAAATAGCATTTGTTTATTTAATTGTTACTACGGTAATTTATTCTAGTCTCCATGGTGTTTTTGACATCTTTATACACCTCAACAATAGAGCATACTTTTTAGGCCCTTAATCGTATGAACAGGGCAGAATATCAAATTCCAAGTTAAACAGTGTTTTTCGCTTTGTGTCAAAGGTTAGCTGTGCAAAATTTGGTGGCAATCGGTGTAACGGTGTGGATTTGTATTCAGTACAAATAAATCCTCAGACTTTGAGTTTGATGTGTGCGTGTGCATGGGCGTAACTTAGGGCCTAACTTTGGGAGGCAGGGTGAAGCTTCACAAATTGAAGTGTGTAGTGAGACCATCTATATAATAAAATTAATAAAATATATTATATATAAAATTAGAAAGTTTAGTTAGTTTACAAACTTTGTGTTACATACAAAATAATTCTTAGTAAACGAGGGACAATTTCATTTTTTAATGATCAACAAACCTTTCTTCATAAGTTGTACTTCCAGTTATGTTTACCTAAAATAAATATATTGTAGGCCTATAAACATAAACAATTTCAGTTCTTCCAATTCTTATACCCAGTTTTTGTAAACGCATCCTCTCCCTTAGGCACACTGGCACTGTCACAAAATGCTCGGCAGTAGTACAGTAAGCCGAATCAGTCAAACAAAGAAATTTTCAAATTGACAGTCAGGCGATTTTCAAAGAAATTAAGCAATGTTACTCCTTTGCGTTTCTTATTTCACATTTCTCAGAACTTAGGAACACAAAAAATCAAAACAATCACAACAATAACTAATTAAGAAAGAGACAAGCGACGTGTACTTTAACGGACTACGTACACGACCGAGTAACCGACCACACTTGTATCAGTAATCATTAACAAATAACAGTTTCAAGCGACAGTCTTTTAAGATTTGTGAACAAACCCATCGACGTCTTGCACACATTGGCGTAGCTAGCATTTTTTTCTGGGGTGGGTCTAGGAGGGGCCAGCCGGTCAACCCGACAAAAAATAACAGATAATTTGATTAGTTCACAATTATATTATTTAATCAAACTTGATAATCAATAATCATATAACATACATAAAATATTAATATGAAACTTGCATTATGAACTTGTAGCTTAACAAACATGATAATCAGCTATTTTTCATCAGTCTGATCCAGATTCAGTCTTAAACTTTTCTCTCAGAAGTAACTACCTAAGAAGTCTGAATCAAATAAGTCTTAATTTTCTTTTCTTTTCAGCGAATCGGCCCAACACTTTATCAGCAGAAATTTTATTTTTTACAATTTCATTCTCTATGTGCAGCAGTGACACATGAGAGAATCGTTCCTGAAGCATTGTGGTTCTAAGCCACGTTTTATCCGCCTCATGGCAGAAAAACTTCTCTCGCAATTGGCGGAGCTCACTGGAAGTGCTATTGCAACTTGTAAGAGTTTATATAAATTAGGACAGTACTCCTTTTTAAAATGCTTTCTTAAATTTTCTTCATTTACTTCATCTTTTTTAGATTGAAGCATGTTTTTCATAATCATCGTTTTAGCGTTTAAAGCTGAAGTATCAATCTTTAAGTGGTTTTTATAATTATTGATAAAATCCTCTCCGTTCTTCAAATCAAATTTCAAAAATGCGTCAACTGCATTTGCCAACGGCAGATTTTCAAATCGTCGTTTTAAATTTACAATTATATTATCTACTACTTGGTAGTAAATGTTGATCTTCCAGTATTCTTCTGGTTGTGTATCATCAGTCGGCAAATCTAATGTGTTGCTTTTGCCCACAGTCGACTCGATATAGAAATCCATGTCCATTTGTTGACGTCTCCTTTTCGAGACTCTTACAGGTTCTAGTGAAATCTGGTGCTTTTCAGCGAACTGCTCGATATCTTTCCAAATTTTAAACTCATTTCTGCATCTTTCGAAAGTACCTGTTGTACTTGCTATGAGGTCACTTAGCCTGACCAAGTGTTGCTTTTGAGGTCTGAAAATATTTACTCAGTACATTTACTATAGCGAGAACTGTGTGAAATGTGTGTAAAGACACGACAAACTCTGATTTAGTCATAGTCTTTAGCAATCCGAGTGCTTCTACTGAATGCTTGTCTCGGTTCTCAGTGATCTCTTTTTCCAAAGCCGATTTAATGGCTTCATAATTCGTCAGTACTGCTTTGCAGTTTTCAAAGCGACAACTCCATCTGGTAGTACTTGGACTTCCCATTTCACGGCTGGTATTTATTCCGAGAGTGTTTTGTAATTTTTTCAGACTCGCATGATGACCAGGTTGTAAGAAGTGGATATACAAAGCTTCGATTCCATTAAAAAAGGTCTTAGCTAATGAAACATTTGCGCATGAATCAACAACCACCAGATTAAGTTTGTGCGCTAAACAATGGATATAAATTGCATGAGGGTGAGCTTCTTTTATAATCGCTTGCAGGCCTCGATGTGTACCAGACATGACACTGGCGCCATCATAAGACTGCCCAATAATTGTACATCACCCAGGTGGTGTTTATTCAATGTGTCAAAAATTAGTGTAGCCAGTCCTTGCGCATCTCTACAGGTTGAACAATTAATGAAACCTATAAATCTTTCGACGATGTCTAGGTCGATTACATATCTTATGGTCATTGATAACTGCTCCTCCTTATAGCATCTGGCCTCGTCCACACTCAAAGAAAAAATCCGCATGCTTTAGCTTCTTTCACAATTTCCTCCAGAGTAACGTTTGATATTACCTCAATAATTTCGTTCTGTATATCTGGGCTGCAGTAATTGAAATGTTTTTCAAAGTGGAGTGAAAAGTTTTTATCATCATACTTAATGAAACCTATAAATCTTTCGACGATGTCTAGGTCGATTACATATCTTATGGTCATTGATAACTGCTCCTCCTTATAGCATCTGGCCTCGTCCACACTCAAAGAAAGAAGTTGAGCAATTTCTACGAAATTACCCCTGTTTTTAGAAGTAGGATCCTCCCGGTGCCCTCTTAAAGGCAAACCTTGACGAACAAGGGTCAGTATTACATCAATACGTTTAGCTAAATATTCTCTATTTTGGACAATTTCTTTTTCTTGCTGTTTGATAAGTTGTTGATTAATATCTCCAAGTGTAACAGATTGCCGATAAGGCACGTACAATTGGCTGCATTCAGCGTGAAGCGATGATTCTGCGTGTTTTTTTAACGCCTCTGCTAGTTTCTTCCAGTTGTTAAAACCACTTTTTACAAATTTTTCATTTTGGTCTCGTATACTTCCCTTACTGAAGTGTCTGCATACAAAACAGTAGATTTTGTCTTCTCCTTTGTTGTATTCCAACCAACTTTTATATACTTCATAATATTTGGACGAAAATGATATCAATTTTGTTCCAAATTTAGTTTTCGGAAAATCTATAAGGGGTTGTGATGGTCCAACTTGAAGGGTGCCAAGGTCGTCATGTTTATAAGCATTTTCAGAAGATCTTGAAGGATCAATAACGACAACGACGACATTCGCTTCTACGACTAAATCGGCTGACTGGGACGTTGATGGTGGCCAGTTTTCTAAACCTTTCGTTCCTTCAACTTCCTTTTCTTCATCGAGGCAAGATCCTTTTGTTGAGCTTGTTGGTGGTTCAAGCTGTGTAGAAGTACTAGGTTTCCTTGGAGCTTCGTTATTTTGAAAAAATGATCTGATGTCTTTAAATTTCTTCATGTTTACATCTAGAAAAAGAAGTGTTTGTATGTTATTTTATCTATAATGGATTCAGTTAAAATGAAATGTATAAAAAATCCAGTTAAAATGAAATGTATAAAAGAAATGTTTCACTCGAACTTTGACTTATCAACGTTCTACATAATTCTTGGATTTCGTTGTCCATGACGTGTCCGTTACTTAACTAAATATCACCATAGTATTAACGACTCGGAACACTAAGTTTTTTATAAGTAAAAACGTAAAGTTTTACCTTACAGCCTAAACCGGCTTTCACCTTTAGAAGGCTTCATCAGAGGCTGCCATAGGTAGCGTTGTCCGTCTTGTTGTTGGCGACGGGATAGTTATTCGAAAGATTGAAGCTGTGTGTGTGTAGTGAGATGTGTTCGAATAATGCGTGCGATTTGAATTGTGTCTGTTCGTTTAGGATGTCGTTTTTATTTGTTTTTGTGTGTTTGTATATTTCTAATTGTTCTAGAGTGTCTAGTTTTCGGCCTTTTGTGTGTACGTGTAGAATGTTCATGTTATTGTCGATGCTTTTATATGTGTGGTTTGCTTCAATGAGGTGGTTTGCAAAGGTAGATTCTGTAGTGGTGTGGAGTGCTTTTGTGTGTTCAATGTATCTCTGTTTGAAGCTACGTCCTGTCTGGCCTATGTAGAATTTATTGCAATTTGAGCAATTTAGCTTGTATACACCAGGTAGATCGAATTTATTTTGTGCTTTGGGCATGCGTTTTGATAGTGTGTGTTCTGTTTTGTTAGTAGTTTTGTAAGCGATTCTGTATCCTGCTTTTTTGAATTTGTGGGCAATTTTTTCAGTTTGTTTGTTGATGTATGTTAGTGTTATGAATTTGTTGTTTTCTGTCTTTGTCTGTTGTTTGTTTTGTGTTTTGTGTAGGAGTTTACTGACTATTGTTCTGTCATAACCGTTAGATTCTGCTAATGACAGAATCCCTGAATACCGCAACTAGCGGCCGGTGGCGCGTAGTACTAGCCATACACCATCACACTAACACAAAAGCCGCGCTGTACGCCTTGGTTCTTAACGGACTGTGGAGCGGAGGTTTATTTTATTTTATTTTATTTATTTTATTTTATTTTAAGTTCTTAATATTTAGCAAAAAGTATATGTTATATTAACAAATTATTGTAATACAAAATTGTTTCCCTCATTTTATAATTAAATATTGTACAATTTTTATTAGTCACTTCAAATTTCATACGAAATTAACATTAACTTATTACTAAAAGTGCTTTATTTTCAACATCTTTCTCTTCATTGAAACGGTAGAACAAATCTGTGAAAATAACCATACACCAAGAGTTAAAATAATAATAAAACATAACTACATCCATGTCATTTCGTACACCTTGTTTCACAGGAAAAAGCATTTTAATATAAAACAACAGATTTTCTAAAATATATTCAATAAAAATGCCGTAAGTATAGGCTGTACTAGATAGACTTCGACGAGTCGGTCTACATTTGTACATTTCATTCCGCACAACGTGAAATTCAATAAATATCGACGGTCGCGCGCGTCAGATCTTTACAATCTGATCGGATCTTCGCCAATGCTGTAAACACCGATGCGCGCACAAACGCGACAATACAAGTTTAACGCGAAACACGCGAAAAATGCGAATATACCGTCAATCGTGCTTTCCATAGAAATTCAATCAGGCCACACTTCCGGACATATTAGTTAACAAATAAGTAAGTTTAGTAACAAAGAAACATAACCTTATTAACCTGCCGGTATAAACGTGCTTCTGTGTATATTCAAGGACCGTGTCGTGTATGCAATCACAAATTATATTGTTACGAAAGCAAAAATAAACAACCGAACAGGCAACTCGTCGTACGTATGTCGTAAGTTACGGATAACTGAGCTGGCTCTCTCGTCAATCAGTCGAGCAGAGTCGCGGACAAGGCAAGTTTACATTAGATCGCTTTTTTTTTGGTGGGGGGGCACCGCACGTTCTGGGGGGGGGCGTGCCCCCCCATAGTTACGCCTATGCTTGCACAGTAAGCCAGCTTTTTGTTCATACTGCCGAGTCTGTAACCCCTACAAAGAACAAATAAAAACGACATCCTAAACGAACAGACACAATACAAATCGCACGCATTATTCGAACATATCTCACCCACACACACAGCATCGATCTTTTGAAATTCGATTTTGTCCCCCACAACAAGACGGATAGCGCTACCTGCGGCAGCCTCTGAAGAAGCCTTTTAAAGGAGAAAACCGGTTAAGGCTGTAAGGTAAAACTTTTTGCTTTTACTTATAAAAAAACCTAGTGTTCCGAGTCGTTAAAGTAATAGTGATATTTAGTTGAATATAAATGTGAACTAAGTACTTTCAATTAAAATTATTTATTCATATATTAAAATGAATCCATTTGGAATAGAGGTATTTTGTAATATAATAAGTAAGTAGATGTAAATGTTATTCATGCTTATTTACAAAATTAAATGAACCCTGAGATATAGAGACGTTAGCATATAAAGTGTTTATTGGTAAAATCATGTTTAAAATTATTAATGATAATAATATGTTAAAAGCCATTGAGAATTAATAATTAATAACAACTAATTTAAATGTAATAAATGTGTTGGTTAGACTGATAAATGTTTCATTGTTTTATTATTTAAATATTAACCTTATGGATTATACAACACTTTTACTTGAGATAATTAAAGAAATTAATTAATGTTACATTTGACACCACAACAAGTGGGGTGTTTACAGTTACATTTGGCGCCACAACGCACGGCTTGATATACTAAGTAGTATTGTTATTAAGCTAGGGCAGAGGACAGACAGTGTGACTATTAACTTATTAGAATTAAGGTAAAGTAGAATAGTAATAAACTTAATCTCTAAGTGTGCACAAAAATGGCTACAAGAGATACGAGTTCTGACAGCCAGGAGCAGGAATTCGACATAAACAATCAGTTGGGTATGGACGGGTCCGAAAATAACACAGTGGAAAGTGATATAAATGTAACCGGCAGCGAAGAGAATAACCAGAGTAGGGCGCGGGGACAGGAATCGGAATTGCACGAGATGAACTTTAATATGTTGATGGAATTTATAAAACAACAGAGTGAAGAAACAAGAAAACAGAATGAAGAAAGGGATGAAAAACAAGGAAAACATATTGAAGAAATGAAGGAAGAACAAAGACAACAGAATGAAGAAATAAGAAAAGTAGTAATAAAAGGTTGGTGCTGGGACAGCCACGCCCCCCTCGTTTGTTTATGTTTACATTTTTTTCACTCCCTCCACCCCCGTCTTCACCTACATAACCGCCGCGCGGTCACCCAACTCCGCTCGTTTGTTTACATTTTTCCGGTTTGTTTACATTTTTTCTCTCTCGCCACGCCCCCCACTCCTCTGTTTATGTTTACATTTTTCCTTCCTCCCCACCCCCGCCCTACCCCGCACCCGCCGCGGTCATCGACCTCCTCGTGTTTATGTTTACGTTTTTTTTTCCACCGCGTGTCCCAGCTTTGCGTTGTTTACGTTCTCTCCTCTGTTTATGTTTACATTTTTTTCCTTCCTCCCCACCCCCGCCTCGCCCCGCACCCGCCGCGGTCATCGACCTCCTCGTGTTTATGTTTACGTTTTTCGTGTCCCAGCTTTGCGTTGTTTACGTTTGTGCCGAGAGAGAATGTTTATGTTTACGTTTTTTTCTCTCTCGCCGACGCGGCTATCACCACGTGCTCGTTGTTTTCTTTGACCGCCGATCGACGACACGCTGACCCAGTAACAAACGTAAACATAAACATTCCGACAAACGTAAACAAAGTAAAGCTGGGACACGAAAAACGTAAACGTAAACATTCGGAGTTCGGCGACCGCCGCCGGAGCGCGTCTGTTTGTAAACAAATGTTTAGGAGAAGGGATAATGGCGTGATATATTTTTTTATTAATGTGGTATTGTTTACGTATCAATTTTTTCAGTTAATACGAGATTTTCGTTTATGATGTCTGTAACGCGTGTTACACCCGTCCAGATTGTGCTAGATTTTTTTGTCAACGAAGGTTTTGTTTTTATAACTAATTCAGATAATATTAAATGCGGCAAGTGCGGTTTTAAAACAAAAGTATATCTGACAATCGCGCATATCCAGTTCATGCATAAACTTTTATATCCGAAATGCGGAATGATTCGCGATAGGTATTATAAATTTGAAGATTACGCTAAATCGAGAGAGTGTATTACAAATTATCCAATCGCTGTGAAATGTGTTCGAGAAGCGCGGAAACAGATGGAAGCATCATTTGCGTTTCCTCGATGGCGAAAACGTTACCCGTCAGTCGAGAGACTGGTATCAGCGGGATTTTATTACACCGGAACGGAAGACGACGTAATATGTGTTGAATGCGGAATAGTACTTTGTGATTGGAAGGAGACTGATGATCCTTGGCTCGAACACGCGAAAGCTTCGCCAGACTGTGTATTAATTAAATTGCACAAGAGACAGTGTGCGGAAAAATAGTAGTAGTAATAAACAAGTTTTATCTGGAAATGTATGCGCTTTTTTTATTTTGAATTATTCGTTTAGTATCGTTTTAAAATTATTATTTATCAAATATGATTTGGTCGTGTGCGTTAATTGTATCTTATAACGGTTTTATCAGTATTATTAGTTCGTAGGTTCGATCCCTCGCATTACCAAATCATATTTTTTTTATTAATTAAAATATATAAAGAACAATTTTCAGTTCCCGATTAAACAAATGCTTATTCTCTGTCAGTAAATAGCTTGCGGTCTTAGCGGCAACATTGTGTTTTTACGAGCGCAGATTTTTCGTCAGATTTATTTTGTAAATAATGAATTTTCTGAGACAAATGTTACTCGCTAAATCAAAAGAGTGTATTGCTAATTATCAGAATGCGATAAAATGTGTTGAAGAAACAGAATAAATGATGAAGTTGACATTTTATACATGGCCAAAACGTTCACCGTCAGCCGATAGACTCAGATCAGCGGGATTTTATTATACCGGAATTGAAGATGACGTAATGTGTGTGGAATGCAAAGCGGTTCTTTGTGAGTGGGAGGAGACTGACGATCCTTGGATTGAGCATGCAAAAGCCTCGCCATATTGTTTATTAGTTAGAATATATAAAGAATTATTTTCTATCCCCACCTAACCGAATATTTAGTATACGTTCAATTTTATTGTCAGTGTTCAGTTTACAGTCTCTGTGAGAACATGTTAACGAAAGAATGGACGGTAGAAGTATAATCGACTTATTAAAACGCGAATTTTCAGAAGACGTTGTATTAAGGTTATCAAATATTATTAAAGTAACGAGTTTAGACGATTTGGTGATAGATCATTTTCGAACGTGCCAACTGAAGGGAATATATGATTGCTTAAAAGAAATTATTTTTTATTGTGAAGTAAAAAAGTTATCTGAAGACGGGTGTTGTTGTAGTGATAAGTTTACTGACGTTATAGACGGTCCGTGCCCGTGCGCTATTTTTGAAAGAAATAAAAATAAATTACTGTGTTGTTTACAGTTGATTGAAAGTCATGATGATTCAGAAATTAAATTATTTTTTGTAGATAGATATCTTCGATTTTTAAAAACAAAATGACTGATAAATTTGAAAACAGTATTTCCGCATTTAATTGGCAAATATATTATTTCGGCCCGCCGCTCGATGGAGAATTAAATTTTAACGAAATTTGTTGTTTGATAGTGAACGAATTTACACGAGCAAATGTTGTTAAAATTGAAAGGAATAAGCAGATTATTAAAATCAGTTTACCGATTACTTATACATACGGTGCTGTATTGAAAAAATTAAAAAACTGTAGTCGTCAAACACTACTGAGTATCGATCATGAAGAAGAAGAAAAATTGTATAAAGTAAAATCAGTTCGTGCGTCACCAGTCGCTGTGAAGACGTCGGTTAAAAAACAATGTCAAAACAAGCGCTGCTGTGTGAAAGGTTAATCAATCATTCGATAAACGAATTGTTAGAATCCGGTTTTGTTTTTAAACGATATTTAGATAGTGATCAGTGTTCTTTGTGCGGGTTTCAGACAAGAGGAACTTTACCTATCGAACATATTCAGTTTATGCATAAATTATCGAATTCGAATTGCGAGATGGAGCAATGTATAATGTATAATTTCAATAATTATAGGAATGCGAAAAGATGTATTGCAGAGACTAAAAAAGTGATGTTATTATCATTTAAAAGTTGGCCTACACTCGAGCCCAATTTTAAAAAACTGGTTAACGCCGGATTTTATTATACCGGCGTTGGTAGTAAATTATCATGTATAGAGTGTAGAGTCATTTTAAACGGTTGGAAATGTTCTGACGATCCTTGGACTGTTCATGAAAAAGTATCACCACACTGTTTTTTGGTGAAAATTCACAAAGGTGAAGATTGTATGTAATTAATTATTATTATTATTATTATTATTAAAAAATAGTATTGATGTATTTGTGTTTGTTGTTTTTTATTCATTTTCTTATCGTAGTTAGAATCATCAACATATATATAATGAGTGTAAGAGAGAATCCATCAACATATATATAATGAGTGTAAGAGAGAATATCAGTAACGAATTACATAAACAAGTTAGAAAAAATTTTTTAACTCGTAGTGTTGAGCTCAAAGGTCTTGATGATTTATATCAAGCCGATCTTGTAGAAATGATTCCATATGCAAAGTTGAATAGAGGTTATAAGTATATATTAACGATGATAAATTGCTTCAGTAAATACGCATTCGCTGTTCCAATAAAAACAAAATCGTCTGAAAATGTTGCGCGAGTACTTAAAATTTTATTACAAAATAATAAAATGAATCATTTACAAACAGATAAAGGTAAAGAATGGTACAACGAACGTGTGCGTAATTTGTTGAAGCAATACAATATAAATCATTATTCTACACATTCAGATAAAAAAGCTTCTATTATCGAACGGTTTAACCGTACTTTGAAAAATAAAATGTGGAAATGGTTTACAACTAACGGTAAGTATACGTGGTTGAATGTCCTTCCTGATTTATTGAGAGACTACAATAATACTGTGCACAGAACGATTAAAATGAAACCTGTAGATGTAAACAAGAATAACGAAAAAGAAGTATTGTTACGAATAAATAAAATAAAACAATTAACGTTCAATAAGAAACCTCCAAAATTTAAAATCGGTGATAGAGTAAGAATTAGCAAATATAAAAAGGTGTTTGCTAAAGGTTACCTTCCCAACTGGACAAACGAGTTATTTACTATTTATAACGTTAAATCTACAGCGCCGAGAACGTATATTCTGAAGGATGATAAAGGTAATATATTAGAAGGTGGTTTTTATGAACAAGAAATAAGTAAAACAAAATTTGGTGACGTATATTTAATTGAAAAAATTTTAAAACATAAAGGCGAGAAAGTACTTGTACGTTGGTTGGGTTATGATAAATCACACGACAGTTGGATTAATAGAAATAATATTATATAATAACGTGTGTAAAAAAATAGACGTCAGTGATGAAGCTTAAACGGCAGAAACATAAAATAAATATTCGCGATATTGACGCGATTGTTTATAATTGTAGGGATCTGAAGAAAAAGAGAAAAAAACATAGTAAATTATTACCAGATAATATTAGATGTTTAATTACAGGCTCATCAGACATGGGAAAGACTAATTTAATGCTTAATTTGTTATTCGATCCGAACGGATTATGCTTTGAAAATATATACGTGTTTTCAAAATCGTTGTATCAGCCTAAATACAAGTTTTTAAATAAAGTGTTTTCAAAAATACCGTTTATAGGTTATCATACGTTTACAGATAATGACGAGGTTATACATCCGAATGAAGCTAAACCTAATTCTGTAATAATTTTCGATGATATAGCTTGTGAACGGCAGTATAATATACGAAATTATTTTACAATGGGGAGACATAATAATATTGATGTTTTTTATTTGTGCCAGTCGTATAGTAAAATTCCAAAACAACTGATACGAGATAACGCAAATTTAATAGTTTTATTTCGGCAAGATGAACTAAATTTAAAACATGTTTTTGCCGATCATGTTAACACGGATATGAGTTTTGATTGTTTTAAAGAAATTTGTAATAAAGCATGGATACGTGGTAAACATCATTTTTTAGTAATAGACAAAGAGAGTGATATGCGTTGCGGTCGTTATCGTATTGGATTCGATATTTATATAGATACATAAGGATTGATAAATTATTGTACAAGATGACGTCGCGAGCGAAACGTGAACAACTTGCGAAAGAGATCAAAAAAATTAGGAAAGATATTAGACGAAAACACGCTAATTTGATTCAAAGCGCTATCAGCGAACAACAGGAATTAGAGAAACAATTAGAACCGATAGTTCAACCTTTAAAAAAATTAATAAATTTACGTAATGTGCTTTATGATACGGATGAAAAAATGGATGATGTAGAAACGCGTTTAAAAAAACATAAACGTCGTGGAAATAAAATAGAAGAACAAAAAGAAGTAGGAATTACGCCGATTAAAATGAGAAAAATTGGATCGATAACTAGTACACCTGAAATGGATGTTAACGAAGGTGCTACGGAAATATATGAAACACCGCCGACATTACAAGAAGTACTATCAACATCTACTGGTCTTAGTAGAGCAAATTATTGGATTGATAACGCTGTCACAGGAAAATTGCCTAGACTATATTTACGTAAATTGTTTAATGATAAAAATAAGGAAATCGATCATACTTACGGTGTTTATTTTGGAGACGATGATTCGATAAAGATAGGCAATTCAACTATTAATTTCGAGGGCGATAATATTATTATCGATAATGTAACGTATGAAGGTACGCCTGGACTTTATGAACTTCTTTTTATGAAAATACCTGACGATTATATATATTCAGAAGAGGATCTGCATACGTACGGTTTGATACTAAAAGCGACAAATGCTCATAAACAGAGTCACTCTGATCGAGTTAAGAGTAACAAAGGACATAAATATAATAATATAATTAAAAATCTGGTATCAGAGTCAACGTCTACTAAATCGAAACTGAAACGTATTGAAGGACGCGGTGTTTTATCGTTAACTAACGACGATAAACCGAATTATGTATATTGGGATGATCCGAACGAGTTATGCGACAGATTACGTTTATTAATAGCATCTAAGAATACCGGTCATTCCGGTCATGAAAATGAAATCATATCAATTATCGAAGAATTGCGAGAAGCGAATATAATAAAATAACGTGTAGTAATGTTAATTTTGTCATTTACAAAATGAGTATCGATAAATTCGGACGTTACAATAGACATATGCGGATAAACGTTGTTCGCGGTCCTACCGGTGAAGGTTTTCGTTTAACAGATGAGGGTGATTATGATATAGATAATAAGAGACTCTGTAATGTCGGTAACGCTGTTTCGGAAGAAGATGCTGTTAGTTTTAAAATTTTAAAAGAAAATTGTTTATATAAAATTGATAACCAGTACGACGTTGCTTTGAAAAATATAATTAATTTAGCCGATCCGAAATTACTTACTGACGCAGCGACTAAATCGTATGTAGATACAAAAATTCCGACCGTATCAAATGGAATTTGTAACTTCGAAGGTTATAGGTTAAATAATATAGGTTATCCATCGGTTCCGACAGATGCTGTAAGCAAACAGTTTATACTCGATACAGTTAATATAGTTCAACAGAGAGTTGAAGACAGATTAGACAATTTTGTTAATATATTAAACAATCACGTGTATAGTATATTATATAATGTTTATGTAAAAACAACGAAAGATAATCCTGTCAGAGATATAGAAGATTGGAAAAAAAATATATATTTGTAAATTATTATTTATCGCCGTCACAAATGCGTGTATATCAGAAGAGTGCAGAAGATGTCCGTCGCGGTCGAGGATTAATCGGAAATTTACTGAATAAAGCGGTCGATATTTTACCTATCGAACTACATGTTCCTGGTTATCAATACTGCGGACCGGGTACGAAATTAAGTAAACGATTACAGCGCGGAGATTTGGGTATTAATAAATTAGACGCGGCTTGTAAGGAACACGATATAATATACTCGAAATATCGAGATACTGAAAATCGTTCTAAAGCCGATCGTGAATTAGCGGAAAAAGCTTGGCAACGTGTAAAAGCACGAGACTCGTCTATCGGTGAAAAAGCTGCTGCTTGGGCGTTAACTAATATTATGAAAGCGAAAAGTAAATTCGGCAGCGGTATTAAAAATAAAAAAAATAAAAAAAATAAGCGAATTTCTAAATCAAAAAAAAGAAAAAGGAGGGGAAGGGGATTATACTTACGACCGTATAAAAAATCTGGTGGTGGTGGGAATAAAAAAAAAAACATCGAAAGAAATAAAGATTCCCTCACACGCTCTCACCAATAATGAATTGTTTTCCTACGCTAAACTCTTGAATGTATCTAATTTTAGAGGTGTTTTTATGAAAGATACTTTACCGTTAAAAATTCAGAAAAATGAAACCGGTATTGTTAATTTAGATAGTATACGCGGGTCAGGTACGCATTGGGTATGTTACCGTAAACAAAATAAGACAATAAACTATTTTGATAGTTTTGGTAATTTAAGACCGCCAATTGAATTAGTTCGTTACTTTCAAACATCGGAGCAACAACCCGTCAATATAAACTATAATTATAAACGTTATCAACGATCAAATACAGTTAATTGTGGACGTTTGTGTTTGCAGTTTCTTAGTAATAATGTTTAGCTTAAACGGAGTAGGATCGTCGCTTAGTTGTGATATATTTCCTCCCATCGAACTCGAAGGAAATTGGGAACTCGGGTTGATTAATTTCATGACATACAATTCCATACCGAATGTTGAAGAAAATGTAAATAATATGTTTTATTTCGGTGACGATGGAGTGATTGAATTACCTACAGGCTCTTATGAAATCGAGGATATAAACACTTATATAAATCAAAAATTACCAAAAAGTAATAAAAAGAAAATTATTAAATTATTAATACGTGCTAATAATAATACTTTGAAAAGCGAAATCTATTCGAGTGAAACGATAGATTTCACTAAACCGAATTCTTTGGCTTCTCTTCTCGGATTCGCTAATACTGCCAAACTCGAACCGCTTATATGGCATTCATCACAGTCGACAATCAACATTGTAAAGACAGATGTTGTAAGACTTGTCTGCAGTGCTGTGGCTGGATCATTGAAGAACGGTCGAGAATCTCATATATTACACGAATTTTATCCGACAGTCGGACCGGGGTATAAATTAGTAGAATCACCGACAAACGTTATCTATTTACCAGTGAATACAAATAGATTAGATAATATCACAATACGATTAGAAGATCAAGACGGAAAGTTAATAAATTTTAGAGAAGAAACGATTTCTTTGCGATTACATATAAGAAAAAGACGAGATGAGGCTAATTTTTCCATATGGGCAAAATAAAACAATAGTTAAGCCCGTAAATAGCGCCAGTAAAATACGGGATGCTAATCAGTTAACATCTCTTAATAGAAAATTTTTAAAGTCGTTAGGGTATAAAGTACTTATTAACAATGAGTATATTGGACGTGTTAAATAGCGCTGTCTATGATGACGATAGTATCATCGGACGTGCGTATCATACACACACTCCTTACGCATCTACTACATTAAATAATAATGATGAGATACGTATTCCTGTTCATCAACAAGATCATTATACACTTCCTTGTGAGAGTTATCTACATATCGAAGGTAAATTAATGGGCGAAAACAATCAGAAAAACGAAAATATTCGATTAATTAGTAATGGATTAGCGTTTTTATTCGATGAAATACGGTACGAAATATGTGCTACGGAAGTAGATCGTGTTAAAAATGTTGGCATCACATCAGTAATGAAGAATATTTTAACATTCAAACCCGGTGATATGAAGAAAATAACTAATGCAGGATGGACGGGAGATGTAAAAAGTTGCTTCACAACAGATTCAACGAATTTCGTGTTTTGTATTCCTTTAAAATTATTACTCGGTTTTGCTGAACAATACAAACGCATAATTTTAAATGTGAAACAAGAACGGATTTTAATACGATCATCGTCTGATAATAACGCTGTAGTTTTAAACGCTATCGATAAATATAAATTACAATTAACAAAAATCAATTGGCGAATTCCTTATATTTATGTTAGCGATGAGTATAGACACAGATTATTGAGTATTGTTGATAGAGATACGCCAATAAAATTAGCGTTTCGTAGATGGGAGTTGCAAGAATACCCGACTTTACCAGAAACTAAACAGTTGACATGGACGATAAAAACTGTAGCACAGACTGATAAACCGCGTTATATAATTGTAGGTTTTCAAACAGATAGAAAAAATAACATAACAAAAAATGCCTCTCATTTTGATTTATGCAACTTGCATAATATTAAATTATATTTGAATTCGCAATACTATCCGTATGATAATTTAAACGGAAGTAAAGAGACGTTATACGAGATGTATAAAGGGTTTCAATCATCGTATTATGATGGTAGCGAGAACGAACCTGTTCTGGACAGGTCCGATTATTTATTATACGCGCCGATAATTGTTATTGACAGCTCTCATCAGAGCGACCTTTTAAAAACCGGTTCTGTCGATGTTCGTTTAGAAATAGAAGCAGCGCAGAATTTTCCGTCGAAAACGACCGCATACTGCTTACTAATATCTGATAATTTGCTTGTATATTTACCTTTATCTGGTGTTATAAGAAAATCGATAGAATGAATCGATTGTTAACATTATATTTATTCGCTTGTCATACACATTTTATAATCACTTGTAGTGTTAGCGCTTTATAATAATGATCGGTTTTATTGTTGATGTTCAATGTTTTTTCGACGACGCTAAAAATTATATTGTTCAAGAATTGTGTGTACAAAGAATAGAAAATCATAACTGTACCGGTGTGAGAGAACATTTTTTGTTTTTACCACCATTCGATTATCGTTATTTATCAAAAAATAGAAAAAAACAAGTAGAGTGGTTGAAAAGATTTTTTCATGGTTTCAGCTGGAATTGTGGAATTCACAGCTATGACGAACTTCACAATATTTTAAACAGCATCGTTACTGAAGGTGAATATGTGTACACTAAAGGAGTGGAAAAACAGAGACTCATCGAGGACATGATCGACTACAAGTCGGTTGAAGTAATAGATCTCGAAACGCTTAAGTGTCCATCATTAAGTGTCTTACAACAGCAGACTGTGGCACGTGTCGATTGTCCATATAAACATAATCTTGATCATTGTGCGCTAAATAATGTATTTCATATAGCAAATTGGATATTGAATAATAAAATTTAAAATGTATTTTTTTAATGTATTTATTTCACATCTTTTTCCTTCACTATTATTAATCTATGATCGACTACAAGTCGGTTGAAGTGTCCCTCATTAAGTGTCTTAAAACAGTCTGTATAAACATATTTTTTTTCTTCACTATTACTATGCTAGAACATCACATTATTATTAATCCGGGAATCCATGATAAATACCAAACAAAGGAAAGGATTTTGTGAAAGTATTAAACACCAACACTAAATTTTTTTTTATATGCTATTTATTTATACATATATATATATAAAATTACAAAAATTCTATAATTTTTTTTATTAATTCTTTTATAAACGGTTGTATAGTCGAGCCTGGTCTGTCGACTATCGCTTTCAATTTCACAATTTCTCCAGGTGTTAATCTTTTTGGCGAAAAAAACCATTTATGGAGAAGACGACTCTCCTCCTCCTGTTTTGATGACGTGTTCATTTCCATCAAAGACGCAAATAGAAGTAGGTCAAAAACAGCTGTAAATGTGTTCTATGTAAAATTAAATACGGTTTAAAAATAACATAGGAAAGTCTTATAACAAAAACAAATTAATTTTTTGAATAGAGAAATGTAAAACACGTTATACCTTGTAATAATACATATATTAAAAATGATATAAAAAGAACACACTTATTTTACAGGTGACCAAAAAAAAACAAGAATTATTATACACGTTCTTGTGTAAAACATATTATTTTTATTATATATATTAAAATTAAATTATTTATATATATATACATACAATTAAAATTAAATACTTATTTATAATATATACATATTTACATACATCAATCAATCAACTAACAGACCAACCTTAAATTATTTTAATACGGCTTATACCGCGTCTTGTACGAGCCGTGTGCTACATCTTTAACATTTTTAATTTTGTTTAAAGCCGATTTAAATAAATCGGCTGTTGCCACGAACAGCGGGTCTTGTTGTGACGATGCTAAAACAGTCACTTTACGGGATACTTTTTGCCACCAGTTGTCGGAATGTATACGTTTGATGTCAGCCGTCTGCGTTAATTTTACCTCGATCAAATATGGACCTTCCTCACCTGGTGTTTTAACCCATTTCTTCATGCCGTCTTTTAATATCTCAAACTTTTGTTCAAATTTAGTGTTTTTGATTTTTTTTGATTTTTCAGATTTTTTAGATTTTTTAGATTTGGAAAAAGTGTTAAAAATTTTATCAAAATCGTCTTCGCTATCTGATTGAGTATCGGTACTACTATCGCTGTTTTTATTGAGGTCAATCGTCTCGGCCGATTTCTTTATACTAATTAATTCACGAAACAATTTAATACTATCATGATCTAAATTTTTGCTATTGTAAAGTTCGTCATCAATCTGAGAATTAAAATAATCGATAATTTCCGCTAAGGTCATTTCTTTTTGTTTCCTACGGAAAATATCGATTTCTGACGGTTCATCATCAAATATATGCATGACCGCATTCTGAATAATTAAATATAAATTAATAATAATTGAAGGTTGGTCCAGTACAATCGCTTTCAAATTTTCTAATGCCTCCTCCCACAGCACTATTTTTACCAGCCCCGTTATATAAAGACATTGAATCAGGTCTTTAATTGAAAAATACGTCGATGGGCCGGCGGATGCTGAAGGAGAAGTATTGGATGCTTCGCGTTCCATTACTAGAAACAGAAAAAAAATAACATAATTAATTTCTAACAACATTTTTAAAAAAATAAATAATATTGTTAGAAAAAAAGAAAATTTAGAAATCTGTTAAAAATTTTTCTATTTCTAGCAATAAGTTTTCATCATCATCATAGTTATCTGCAACGCTTGTTCCTCCTGTCGAACCAAAACCACAAGAGCCGCGAGCTGTTGAATCTAAACTCGCTAATTCTTGTAATTTTGGCTCAGCTATTTGTTCGCATATTAACTGCGCTATACGATCTCCTTTTCGAATGTAAAAAATTTCAGAAGAATGGTTAAATAAAATTACACCAACATTGCCGCGATAATCTCTGTCAATAACGCCTGCACCGACGGCGATATGGTGTTTTAACGCTAACCCAGAACGTGGTGCAATTCGTCCGTAACATTTCTCTGGAATTTTAACAGCCAAATCAGTTTTAACTAACGCATTGTCATGAGGAGCGATCATACAGTCATACGCGCTTCTGAGATCGAAACCCGCAGCATATGCGCTCATTTTGACTGGAGGATAAGCATTATCAGATAACTTGACAAAAAACAGAGTTGGAACTGCCATTATGCCTGCAACACAAAAAACAAATTATACTGCCTTCAGCGATGATAATATCTATATACAAAAACAATTACATTATCGGATAATATTAACATATATTAAAAAACAATTTTAAACAATTACTTACTGAATTGATGTATGAAGTTGTTGCACAAAAAAGAGAAGAAGAACAAGTTGATAATATCTGTATAAAACAAAATAAAGTATTAGTTTTATAACTTAACATAATCACCAGTAGCGTTAGTATTTTTTAATAAAAATAATCATTTACCAAAAGTGACGGTAGTCAGTCGCTTGATAAAAACGTACGAAGGGAGACGAAAGCTGATATAAATACAAGCTGATAATATCTGTATAAAACAAAATAAAGTATTAGTTTTATAACTTATCATAACCACCAGTAGCGTTAGTGTTTATAATATAAAATAATCATTTACCAAAAGTGACGGTAGTCGATTGATAAAAACGTACGAAGGGAGACGAAACAAGCTGATAATATCTGTATTAATTTTACAACTTAAAATCTATTACTATCAACAGCGCTACTGTTTTTATATTAAATAAAAATATCCGCTTACCAAAAATAATAGTAGTAGTAGTAGTAGTAGTAGTAGTAGTAAGCAGATGATATCTGTGTAAAAATAAAAAAAGTATTAATTTCACAACTTAACATTATCTATTTAAAATCTATCACCATCAACAATGTTAGTGTATACAAAAAATTGTCTCTTACCTGAGATAGCAGCAGTACAACACGTCGAGTCGAACGAAGAATTGTACATAGATCAGTAAAATTCAATTTACTTTATATACATTTTTTGAGAATACCAATTATGACCTCTGTACAGAGACTTGTTTACTGTTTTCCGTTATCAAGCCACTTCCATTTACGTAATTATACAAAAAAACTGTGATTAATAATCATGTGATATACGCGTGAAACTTGCTATTTACAGATTGTAATGTCAAAACAACAAAAAAATAATATAAAGAAATAAAAATACTGTAAAAAGAATAATAATTAGGACTTTGTATCCAGATTTTGTTTACTGTTTTCGTTATCAAGTTAATTCCATTTACGTAATTGTACAAACAACTGCAATTAATAATCATGTGACATACACGTGAAACTTGTTATTTATAGGTTGTAATGTCAAAACAAAACAAAAATAATATGTAAGAATACAGTAGAGAGAATAATAATTAAAACTCTGGACCCGGATTTCGTTATCGAACCAATTATTTTAATAACTGTAATTAATAATCGTGTGATATACACGTGAAACTTGTTATTTACAGATTGTAATATAAAAAACAAAACAAAAAATAATATAATTAAGAGTACTGTCGATTAAACAACCCGGAATTATCGCAAATTGGTTTTTCCATTTATGTACACCGCCAATTAACTGAAATGACGTAAATATTTTTTTTTCTCAATTTGTATTTTACTGTTATAGACGCAAAACGTTTAAATACTATGATTTTATTTCTCTACATCAGTATGAAGACAAATTCATCAAATTCGTTACAGGACAGATAGAGAGATACAATCGCTTCATAACAAAATCAACGAATTTTGTGTACCTTCAAAACTATTACTCAGCTTTATTGAACAACAGCAACCTATAGGTATTGGAATTATTTATTTTACTGTTAGACTAATTCAATAGTAAATATTTACTTTTTAAAAAATGAATGATTTTACTTTTTTTAGATTATAATGGACAAACAACTCCCATTCAAAAAGAGATTGTCTGTGAGAGCCGATAATGACGCAAATACTCGCACACCTGAACCGGGATCTTCATCCAGACAAGATCCTCAACCTGGGCCATCTTATATACAACATCCAAGTTATTCTTCCACATCATCACCATCATCATCATCATCATCATCATCATCTAATAATAATAATTTACATTTAAAAAATAATAGATTAAAACATATAATTTTAGAAAATAAATTTATAGAAATAGAAAATGCGTTTAAGGGTAATTTAAGAACGTATTTTTATAAAAATAATAATAACGTAATTAAAGACATATGTCTATTATTAATTTATTTAAAATTAGAAATATTAAACATTTTAAGTAATATGATTGTAATATATAACGCTATAAAATTCAATATTTTAGTTGAATGTACATACGTTAAAAATAATATTAATGAATATCAGGACAGAACATTTAAAACCAAAAATGTTATTTTACTTCATAGTTCGTCTATACCATCTGAAATAGACAGTATGATAAACAGTATTTGTAATGAAGAAGACATATATGTACAAAAAGGCTCTGGATGGTCGTTACATTCAATTGACGGGATATTAATTCGAATTAATCGTTTTAAGCCTTTAAGAGGTAGTTCGTATATTCCGCTTTCACCAAAACTGACTGCTAAAAAAAGCATAATTAATCCTAAAAATACAGATAATTATTGTTTTAAATGGGCGATTCTTTGTAAATTCGTAAACGGTTCACACCCGGAACGCATAAATTTTCGTTATAAGGATTTAGAAAATAAATTTACTTTTAATAATATCGATTTTCCTACTCCGTTAACACAAATAAAAATTTTTGAAAAAAATAATAACGTTTCGATTAACGTGTATGGTGTTGAAAACGATATCACAATTTACCCGTTAAAAGTATGCGATAATGAAAAATCAAACCATTTCGATCTTTTATTATTAAATAAAAATAATACGACCCATTATTGTTATATTAAAAATTTCACCAAATTAATTAGATCGCAAGTAACTAAAAGTTTTAATGATATAGAATTTTGTAAACGATGTCTAACCTACTTCACTGTTAAATCTAAAAAGTTAAAAATACATAAACGAAACTGTCAAAAAAATACACCTACACGAGTGATAATGCCGACTGATAATTTAAAATTTCAAAATTTCCAATACCAATATAAACTTCCAATAGTAGTTTACGCGGATTTTGAATGTATATTAAAACCGATAAGTACTTGTTACCCTGATCGGAAATATTCTTTTACAGTCGCGAATGAACTACACGAACCTATGAGTTTTTGCGTTTATTTCGTTGTAGAAAATTCAATTCCCGCTAATATTAAAAAACATTTGCCATCAGAACCGTTCTTATATAGAGGTAAAAATGCTGCGGAAAAATTCGTATCATATCTCGTTGAAAACATAAATTTATTAGGTTTGCTTCTTAATAATATTATACCGTTAAAAATGACAAAACAAGATAAAATCAAATATAAATCTACTACACATTGCGAAATGTGTAAACGCGAATTCACGTTATTTTACAGACCCGTTAGAGATCATTGTCATATTACCGGTCGTTACCGTTCCGCATTATGTAATAATTGTAATCTGAGGAGACAAAATCAAAAATTTGTTCCCGTTTTTATTCACGCTAGTTCAAATTATGATTCTCATTTTATCGTCCGCCAATTAGGGTATGATATTAGGCAAATAATTGTTATTCCAAATTCGACTGAAAAATATATATCATTTTCAAAAAAAACGTGTAACGGAATAACTATTAAATTTGTTGATACTTTTCGTTTTCTAAATAGATCCTTAGCGGAACTAAGTAATAATCTACCAAAAAATCAATTTTTTCATACTAGCAAATTTTTTTCAAATAATGATATGGATTTAGTCACTCGAAAAGGTGTATATCCTTATGAATATACCGATTCGTGGGAAAAATTGGAAGTACAAGAACTACCTCCTAAAGTCGAATTTTATAGTAAATTAAATGCGAAACATATAAGCGATGAAGATTATAATCACGCGGTTCAAGTTTGGAATCATTTTAAAATTAAATCGTTGGGCGACTACAGTGATTTATATTTGAAAATTGACGTATTGCTTTTATGCGACGTTTTTGAAAGTTTTCGTTTGCTTTGTTTATCTTCACATAATTTAGATTGCGCGCACTATTTAACCGTTCCAGGGTTTGCTTTTGATGCGATGCTATTTTGTACTGGTATTGAACTTGAGTTGCTTAACGAATACGAAATGTATATGTTTTTTGAGGCCGCTATAAAAGGAGGAATATCGTCATGTATTAAAAAACATTCAAAAGCCAATAACGAATATATAAAAGAAACATATAATCCAAATTATCCTAAAACATTTTTAGCATATTTAGACGCGAATAATCTATACGGGTGGGCGATGAGTGAATATATTCCGTATTCTAACTTTGTATGGACTGATAAAATTACTATTACAGATATATTAAATACCCCTAATAATTCTAAAACAGGGTATATATTAGAAGTCGATATAGAATACCCTGAAAGTTTACACGATAACCATATGGATCTACCATTTCTTCCAATTAATAAAAGTATAAATCACACAAAACAAACAAAATTACTAACTACATTAGAACCAAAAGAACATTATATTTGCCATTATATCAATTTAAAACAAGCTGTCAATCACGGGTTGAAAGTAACTAAAATTCACAGAACGTTAAAATTTTATCAAAAACCATGGTTAAAACCGTATATCGATTTAAATACGGAAAAACGACGAATTGCAACAAACGAGTTTGAAAAAGATTTTTTTAAATTGTTAAATAAT
The DNA here is from genome assembly GCA_034769895.1 of Magicicada septendecula. Lineage (NCBI taxonomy): Eukaryota > Metazoa > Arthropoda > Insecta > Hemiptera > Cicadidae > Magicicada > Magicicada septendecula. The sequence continues at coordinate 147,142,907 of CM068375.1, read as the reverse complement.
TCTGTCTTTGGTAAGTGTATGGAAAATGTAAGAAAAAGAATGAAATTAGATCTTGTAAGTGAAAATAAAAAATTATTAAAACTTATTTCTAAGCCGACTTTCAAAGACAGAATTATATATGATAAATCACTTTGTGCTGTATTATCAAACAAAACGTCTATTTATTTTAATAAACCAATTTATGTAGGTTTCGCGGTATTAGAATTGAGCAAAACCTTAATGTATGAATTTCATTATGATATAATGAAAAAAAAATATGGAAACAAAATTTCGTTATTATATACTGATACTGACAGTTTGTTTTATGAAATATTGACAAATGATTTTTATGAAGATATGTTAGATCCAGATTTGAAAATGTTTTTTGATACTAGCGATTATCCTCCTGATCATAAATGTTATTCTACTATAAATAAAAAAGTAATTGGCAAATTTAAAGACGAATGTAACGGTATTCCGATTAAGGAATTTATTGGTTTACGATCAAAATTATATACCTATACTACGCGTGACAATAATATTCAAAAGAAAGCGAAAGGAATTAAAAAATGTGTAATTAATAACGAGATCGCGTTTAACGATTTCAAAAATTGTCTTCATAATACTCTTTCGGAAACAGAAAAACGTAGAATTATGAAATTAATAAGATCGAAAAAACATATAGTAGAATCGGTATCAATTAATAAATTAGCGTTAAGCAATAATGATGATAAGAGAGTATTATGTGATAACGGGATAAATACAATCCCGTACGGTCATTATTCATTAAGCCATTCAAGTTGATACTTTATAGTCGAACTATGAATCGTCTTTTTATGTTGCAAAATAAACACAATCAACGTAAAAACATCGTTTTTAATATTTACGATACTCAGACTATGGGACTTAAAAATTTTAATATCTGTTATTCTAAAATATTTAAATTTCTTCGTGAAAAAGTAGAAGAATATGATAATAATGTGGAGTGTGTTAAAAATTGTACAAAGTTTGATGTGTATCAAAATACTTGTTGTAATAATCATTTAAAATGCGATCAACGCGTTACTCAACTTTGGAATACTATATCTCAATTATTTTAACATATTTTAATTTACCATGACATTTTATGTATATATATTTTTAATACCTGAACAAAAAAAACGATATCGACAATATTCAAATAATTTCCTACACAAAAAAATGTTCATTGAAACGCATACTGGAAACGTGATTGTGTTAATTGCAATGAAACCAATAATAAATTAATCTTTTGACCTTCTACTTATAACACGTACTGACGATAATGCGTTTTCTGTCTATATAAACCGATTAAAAATTGTGGCTCAGCATCCAGAAGCATACCAACTGTTGTAATGTATAATCACACAGAATTTTTGAAACGCTTAAAGACGTTTTATAAAATTGAAAAAGCTGGACGAAAAAAACATTATCATAGATTTTATCCTAATAGGAATCAAAATCCTCACAATCTGGCAGCCGCTGGATTTGTTTATGAAGGCGATGGCGACACCATTCGATGTCTGACATGTAGAGTCAGATTTATGGAATGGACGGCGGAGGATTGCCCTATAGCATTACATAAGAAAATAATGCCGCAATGCCAGTTTGTGATAACACAACTTGGATGTGATCATTATCATCTTTAAGGTTTTTTTTTTAAATAATTTTTACTATTTTAAAAAAATAGGTGATTATATTAGTTTCACAATATAATTTAATTCGTTACCTGTAAAATAAGTAGGTTCTTCATATGTCGTTTTTACATTTCTCTATTCCAAAAATTTTGTCTTATAAGTCTTTCCTATATCATTTTTTTTTAAATATGTAATTATTAAAATATATAATGTATTCTGTACGTTTCTCTATTACTTTTTTTATCTTTAGTTAATAGGATTCAATTTTTAGTTCTTAAAAGTTTAGTTTATCTTTTGTTTAATTTTTAAAAAAATATGACTTTTTTTTCAAAGGATTCTTGGTGCGTTTAATTAACAAATTATTATTTTTGTTTGTTATAGGTTGGGGAGGACTGACTTCCAACTGCTGACAAAAAAAATAAAAAAAAAAAAAAAAAAAAATAATATGTTAATATAATCTTAATTATTTTGTTATCATAGTTCAAATAGTTATTTTGTATGTACTTATTAATATAGTTAATGTAATCTCAATTATTTTGTTATCACAAAATTTGTTAGTCATTTTGTATGTACATAGTTATTTTGTATGTACTTGTTAATATAATCTCAATTATTTTGTCGTCATAAAATTTGTAACTGTTCAAATAGTTAGTTTGTATGTACTTGTTAATATAATCTCAATTATTTTGTTATCACAAAATTTGTTAGTCATTTTGTATGTACATAGTTATTTTGTATGTACTTATTAATATAATCTCAATTATTTTGTCGTCATAAAATTTGTAACTGTTCAAATAATCATTTTGTATGTATTTGTTGATATAATCCGATCATTATATATGTATTTAATGGTATGATAATAAATATTGTGATCTGCTTTGATTTGTTATTATTATTTCGTAGGAATAATTAAAATAAAACCAGTGTTTTGTTAACAATACAATTTATTACACTCTTTACAACAATGAAATATTTCTCAATACAAAAATTCGAGTCATATCAATTTGAAGGTTATAGGTTATCCATCGACTGTAACGTAAACAAGCGTCGACAATAATACATATCAACTCTATTTTTATAAATTTTATTTACAAACTGAACTTTTATTCTTCTTCATCGATATTACTATCAATTATTGTGTGAAATCGATTGGTCTTTCTTTTGAATTATCAATTGTAATATTAATTCTTTCAATTTGTATAGTACATCATCATTTGCACATTTCAATCCGAATATCGATAGATTATTTTGTTCTGTTCTAACTAATCCGCCCGTAAATTCATTAAAGACATACACAGTGTTATTCTTAAAAAAGTATAAATTGCCATCAGAAAATCTAAATGATGAATCGATTTTAGGCGGTATTCCAGGAAATGTATCGGATATATAACCCCATGATTTAGTAGTGAACATACACTCATTGACTTCTCTATAATAATTATCATCATGAAATATATAAGTTTTACCTGTATAACTGTTAAATACCGCATGCAAATTATTCGGTTGTATGTTAAATAAAGACTGGATATGCTTCGGATAACCATGACTTAATTTAAGACTCATTAAATCAAACATGAATACCAAAGAATCTATAAACATAACTATCTCGCCAGATGGCCGTTGATATACAGCTAAAATTTTTGTGAAATTTCTTGGAAGAAACGTTAACCAATGCTTTATTATAAGCGGTTTGGTGTACATCATCTCTGTCGGATTTAATATCCACAGCCATTTTTCATGTAATATATATAATCGTTTATCGGCAATTAAAAATAAATTAATATTTTTAAAATTACAAAGATCAATTTTATTTGTATCTATAGTACCGTCTCTGGTATTGAAGAAGATGGTGACATCGGTATGAAAGACGTCATAAAAGTGTTTTGTGTCTTACCATACAAATTTTGAATAGCTAAAACATCATCATCACCTAACTCGATTTTACCGTTGTAATAAGCATACATTACAGAATCTGATACATCTGAATGTGATAAACCTATAGCATGACCGATTTCGTGTATTAAAGTTGCATACAAACTTGATTGACCAAGAGGAACGACTTTGCCAGTCGAATATGACCAATTTTCATCTTCATCAATATGAATTTCTCGTCTTGAATTATTATAATCAGGAAAATATGCGTGCGCTAAGGTTCCGCCTTTGCCGTCAAACATTCTCGTACATTGCCATGATTCTTTTTGCATCATATGTTTCAATCGTTTATTAAAATTAAAATATCTGTATTCACTCTATCATGTTTGAAACGTATACCAGACTTTTCCTCCCATACTGCGAAAGCTTGTTTAGTCAATTCTAACACCTCTTGATTCGCTAAATAATAATGCCATGTTACTTCGGGCTTGTTCCATTTGAAACTAGATACTCGATAATCGATAATATCACTGTTACCGCACCTAGTTTTCGACATTAAGTTTATAGTTTCATTATTTAATTCGCCATCAGTAGGCAATTTATAGTATTCTTGAAATATAAGTAACGCGTTAGCAATATCTGATTCATTTACCGCTTGCAACGAAAATTCATCATCTGTTTTAAGATAACCATAGTCATATAAATATCGCTTTACTTTATCCATTTCAATCTGTGTTGTATTATCGGTCGAAGAAATTGCTAGTAATATTTGATCGCATTTTGCCCATAATGTTAAAAAAAATATTACAGATTTAAGCGGCGTCATAGTTTCCGATTGTACTGTACAATGACAAATACCAAACAACATCATTAATAAAAAAATATATCACGCCATTATCCCTTCTCCTAAACATTTGTTTACAAACAGACGCGCTCCGGCGGCGGTCGCCGAACTCCGAATGTTTACGTTTACGTTTTTCGTGTCCCAGCTTTACTTTGTTTACGTTTGTCGGAATGTTTATGTTTACGTTTGTTACTGGGTCAGCGTGTCGTCGATCGGCGGTCAAAGAAAACAACGAGCACGTGGTGATAACCGCGTCGGCGAGAGAGAAAAAACGTAAACATAAACATTCTCTCTCGGCACAAACGTAAACAACGCAAAGCTGGGACACGAAAAACGTAAACATAAACACGAGGAGGTCGATGACCGCGGCGGGTGCGGGGTAGGGCGGGGGTGGGGAGGAAGGAAAAAAATGTAAACATAAACAGAGGAGAGAACGTAAACAACGCAAAGCTGGGACACGCGGTGGAAAAAAAAACGTAAACATAAACACGAGGAGGTCGATGACCGCGGCGGGTGCGGGGCGAGGCGGGGGTGGGGAGGAAGGAAAAAAATGTAAACATAAACAGAGGAGAGAACGTAAACAACGCAAAGCTGGGACACGCGGTGGAAAAAAAAAGTAAACATAAACACGAGGAGGTCGATGACCGCGGCGGGTGCGGGGTTGGGCGGGGGTGGGGAGGAAGGAAAAATGTAAACATAAACAGAGGAGTGGGGGGCGTGGCGAGAGAGAAAAAATGTAAACAAACCGGAAAAATGTAAACAAACGAGCGGAGTTGGGTGACCGCGCGGCGGTTATGTAGGTGAAGACGGGGGTGGAGGGAGTGAAAAAATGTAAACATAAACAAACGAGGGTGCGTGGCTGTCCCAGAACCAACCTTTTATTACTACTAAGAAAACATAATGAAGAAATGCACAGGCAAACCCGTAAAGAAAACCAAGAACAAACAGAGGTATTCAAGGAAAAATTAGCAAAGACCGAAAAAAGACTCACAAAAAGATTCGATGAAAAGATTGAAATAATAAAAGAGAATCTACAAGGTCAGATCAACCAAGTAAATGGAGGTCTGCAAGAGCAATCAAAAAAGTGGGAAGGAATACTTGGAGAGGTACAAAAGAAGAATGAGAGCGGTATCAAATAAATAAACAAGGAAATTAAGAAACAAGCCAAGGAAAATAAAGAAATGCGAGAGAAGGACCAGAGAATGGCAGGAAGCAATTACTTGTACCTAAAATCAGAACAAGCAGCAGGTAGAGGGAATCGAACAGCAGGTAAGGAACCTAAAGGAAGCTCAACAAGACACTGAAGAGAAGTTAAACAGTGTATCTGTAGAGAAAGGTAGGAGACTGGATGAAGTGACAAACACCCTCTCAACTTCTGAGAAAATCAACAAAGGGTACAGCGGAGACTAGAAGAGATTGAACAGAGACCAGCCGTCGCCATGAATGAAACCAGCGCTATTAAAGAGATAACATTCGACAGGGAAGACAGTTTTCCAATGGAATTTCTAAAAGAACTGAAGGAAGTACAAGAAACCTACTACCCTGCAGAAAACACAAGATGGCTAAGCAGGCATCTGACAGGTGAAACAGCTATCTGGTGGCGCATTGTACGGGGTCAGGTAAATACATTTAATGAATTTGAAGAAATATTTGTGGAGAAGTATTGGGGGGCTACTCAGCAGGAGTGAATCCGTGATCAGCTGGAATATGGTTGGTTCAATCCTAATGGGTCGCTCAGCATGATACAGTATATGGAACGGTTTGTACTCCAATGTAGACAATTAATACCAATTTTTTTTTTTTTTTCTTTTATAGAATTGCTAAACTGCTATAATTGTTTTTATTATTTAGACAAAGCTTTTCGTCATTACTGACATCTTCAGGTCTTAAACAACCTGTCTTGTTGTTTAAGACCTGAAGATGTCAGTAATGACGAAAAGCTTTGTCTAAATAATAAAAACAATTATAGCAGTTTAGCAATTCTATAAAAGAAAAGTAAGGATGGCTGCTAATTTAAACAATACGAAGAATAATACCAATTTTATCAGATCGGCACCTAATCAAAAAATTAACACGCCATTATAATAGAGAAATTCAAATAGCAGTGTTAACGTGGGGAATAATCACTATCAATAGTTTCAAAGTATTACTACGAGAATATATGGGAATAAATACTAGAGTAAGTAATGAATCACAGAAAACGGGTGAACCAACCGTTACAAAATTTAAAAGGGAGCAACTGCAACCTAGAGAGAACAATGGACTTAACAACCGGCCCAGACAGGGGTGGAGAGATAAGTTTACACAAAAGCCCCGAGGAGAAAGTGATCGGCAGGCCATAAATTCTTTAGTTGTGGAACGGCAACCAGCTAGTAGCAGAGAGGGTGAACGCTCCACTACAGCACGTGAAAGTAGTCAGTGACTGCCACTTACAAGGTCAACAAACCCGGGTGTTTGTAAACAAACAAACAAAATCAGCGAGCCCGGCACAGTCGTAAATACCATTGTCCCGGACATAAGAAATGAATTGATGGAAGAGGGCGGTCAAAACATTAAGATAGAAAACCTTAAAAGTCCTGAATTAGTAGTTAAAATAAATAATGTAAATGTGAATGCTTTAATTGACACTGGAAGTGCGATTAATGCATTATCTGATAATTGGTATACGAATAACCAAATGAAGCTGGGCAAACATGAGATCCTAAGCGTGAATAACACGACGATAATTAATGCTATAGGTAAGAAATCAAAGCATATAAGGAAACAACTATTCTGTGAAGTTAGCATTAATAATAGTTTAAGTTTTGATTGTGTTTCTTAATAATACCAGGTCTTGTACGAGAATGCATATTAGGGATGAATTTTCTAAAGCAAATGGGAAGCATAATTAATATACCCAAAAATAAGAGCCAACTACAAACTAAGTTAAAATTAATAGGGGAACAAAATTCATATGAAATACCACTAATGGCGATGCAAGAAGACGGTACTAGCATAGAGGAAGGAATCAATAAGAAGATCGACAAATTAGAGGATGTGGACATAACAATGAGGTCCCAGCTAGAGCAACTGTTATATCATTACAGAGCAGTGTTTGATGAGCGACCAGGCCCCATCAAGAGATACGAGCATCACTTCCAAGTAACTGATAGCACGCCGTACCTGGAAAAAGGATGGCCAGTGCCTATTCAGTACCAGAAGGCCGAACAGGCTGAGATTAGGAGAATGGAGAATGCTTGAATATGGGATAATTGAACGTGCCCAAAGCCCCTATATCAACCCTCTGGTAACTGTAATCAAAAGGGATGGCAGAGTGCGCTTATGTCTGGATGCCCGGAAAGTAAATAGTATAACAATACCAGACTATGAAGGGCCACCTCCAATAAATGAGATATTAGCCAGATGTAATAACATCAAAGTTATGTCGACAATAGACTTGACCAATAGTTTTTGGCAGGTACCTCTAATGGAACAGTGCCGTAATTATACGGGATTCTTACATGAAGGTAAATGCTACCGTTTTAAAGTAACACCATTTGGCCTAAGTACAAGTCTCGCTAGCTTAGCACGTGGACTAGACTACATACTTATGGAAGAAGTGAAGAAAAACACTATCATTTACGTAGACGACATTCTGTGCTTTTCTAATAATGAACACGAACACATTATACATTTAGAAAACCTATTAAGAAATTACAAAAAGCTAACATGAGAGTTAACCCGGAGAAATCGCAGTTTTTCCGTAAAGAGATTCAGTATCTTGGTTACTGTTTAACAACAAACGGGATTAAGGCAACACCGGATAAGGTAGCCGCTATCCTAAATTTTCCAACACCTAGAAACCCCAAACAGTTAAAAGGTCTCTTGGGACTGACAAACTTTTATAATAAATTCACCAACAAGTATGCCGAATATACTCAACCACTACTCAAACTATTACAAAAGGGTAATAAATTTCAATGGGACTCGGCGATGGCAGAGCAATTCCAACGAGTAAATGAGTTATTTATAAATACTGTAATGCTTAAATTCCCCATACCAGGAAAACGTTTCTATCTGCAGTGTGATGCCAGCAACTACGCATATGGCGGACAGCTATATCAGATTGATGATAGTGGGGAGATTGCCGTCATTGTATACACTAGCAGAACTTTCAAAAATGCTGAGAAAAACTATTTTACAACAGAACGGGAACTACTCGCGATTGTGCAGTGTCTGCAGAAATTCAGAATATACATATTAGGTCAACCGCTCACAATCATAACCGACAATAAAGCCTTAACATTTATACAAAAATGTCATCTAAATAATACCCGGATAACACAATGGATACTCAGCATACAAGAATACAATTTTGAAATTTTGCATTGCAAAGTAAAAGAGAACATAGTTGTAGATATCCTAAGCCGATACCCAGAAGATCACGACTGTAACAGAACAACCGAAGATAAACATGAATATTACATTAATGGAGTAGAAATAAAACTGAATAAGAACATTGCCATCAAACTACGGAACATACATCAGATACAACTATCAAATGAGAAATTAAAAGAGATTATAAGAAAGGTTCAGGAGGAAAATGATAACCAACTGAAGCGACATTATAAATTAACAAGTAATAAACTTTATCGCAAATGGAAAACCAATGAAAATTGTATATTCCAAATGAAATGAAAATCGAACTAATCAAAGTGATTCATCAGATGTACGGACACCCTGGAGCAAAGAAGACACTACAGTTAATCAAAGAATACTTCACGATGGATGCTATGTGCAAAACGATCAGCCAAGTAGTAAAATGCTGTGACGTTTGTCAAAGGTGTAAAGACAGTGGAAACAAAATTATCACTGGTGAAACTAGTCCGATACTACCGTCACACAAAGGTGAATTAATTAGTCTGGATTACTACGGACCACTTCCTGTATCTAGTGGAGGAGTAAAATGTTTATTAGTGATAGTCGATAATTTCATTAAATATGTTGAGTTATGTGTGCTACGAAGAGCAACTACTAATGTGACACTCAAACGGTTGCAACAATACATAACTAATCATGGAAAACCCGAGAGTATACTGACTGATAATGGAATGCAGTTTACATCACGAAAATGGATGCAAGGTCTTGAGCAATTAAATATTAAACCAAAATACACTGCAATCAGGAATCCATGTACGAATATAGCCGAACGTTGGAACAGACAATTAGAGAACCTGTTTAGAATCTTTGTTCGTGAAAAACACACCAAATGGGGTACTTCTATCAAAATTATAAAAGCGTGTCTAAATGAAACATATCAGGATACCATCAAGGTAATGCCGTATGAGGCACAATTTGGAATTAAGCCAAGTAGAGATTGGGAAAAATATATAGATCCCACAGTAATCAATAACGAAAGGGTAAACATTAGCAAAACACAATTGCGTATTAAAGAGAGAGGAGAAAAGCAAGCCACTCGAATTAATAAGTCCAACACGATCACTAAATTTGAAGTTGGAGATAAGGTGCTAATACGGACACAAACTCTCAGACGCAGCACAAAATATAATTGCAAAATTTTGCGCTTTATATGAAGGTCCATATGTTATCACATGAAAAATTGGAAGCGCTACATACCAGCTAAATGAATGCACGGATAGCGATGTTATACTATTCAATTAAATAGCATTTTCAATACAAGACAATTAAAAAGATATCATTCAGACCACTTAGCAGATGACTGAGATACCTTTTGAAAAAATAATGATTTGTATAAAATTTTTCTTTTTTGTAAAAAATGCAACACTAAGTTAGCAAGTAACAAAATATAGAGGTTTGTGAATAAATTATGTGTCATGGCTGTTAAGATCAAATTTTGAGTAACAAATGTCTTAGTGATGAAATGTTATATAATAAAACTGTAATTTTAGAAGTTAACAATTTTTTCTTTGTCAAGCAGTTGGTAGTCAATTATTAATGTAAAGTTATAATTTATACTAAAATGTCTAATTTTGTTTGTTGTATAGTACTTATGATGATTACTATCATAAAACATTAACATTATATCGCATCATAAAACTTTTAGATTGTAAGATTCTATTTATTTTATTGTTAAAGTAATTAACACATAAATCATGATAACAAGAGGAGTACATTACTAGCCTCTTTAAACAGAATAACGTGTAAATAAGTGTAGTAAATGCATTAGTTTAGTGTAAAGGAGGGAGGTAATTATTTAAATTTAAACATTAAATTGTAGCTTCATAGAATGTAGAATTTTATATTTAATAACAGTTAAATTGTTATTTTCTTAAAACTTATAAAGTGATATCGATTCACAATGAAGAAAAAATGTGTCACTTTAATACTGGACTGTTAAGTAGTTTTGACATAAAACTGAATGCACTAAATGAGTACATGTGAATAGATAACTTACTTTTCAATATTTACGATTATGACTATTATTATTTGTATTCTTAAATGTAATATTTAGTTAATTTCTGCATATATATTGTGTATAATTTGAAAAATTGAATGAATGACAACAACATGTAGCAATAAAATCATGTGTAATTCTAGACTGAAGTAGATTTAAGATATTATGAATGAAGGTAGTTATAGAAATTATAATTATATGTAAATTGAAACAAAGCAAATGGATTCATAGTTAAAATATGAAAGCGAGAACATAGTGCCTTTAAGACAAAATCGCGAGATAGTATTTTAGTACAATATGCTATTTATAGGGCGTAAATTTGGGATCCTTTGGATTCAAAGAGATCATCGCAATGGACCCAAATTGGGGACAGATATAACGCTAAAAATGAAAAAAAGGAACCATCTGTCCGCGCTTGAAATGACAGTGATGTATGGAGAGAAACTATGAGACTATGAGAGGAAGTTTAGTACAAAAGAGTGTGACATCCTTTAACGTCGATGTGCAGGTGCATGGATGTATCATAAATCTAACAGAGCAGCTGTGCGACAGGAAGAAATACGAGTAGGAGTACCAAGAAAGATACAACAGAGGTGAATAAACTAATATAACCAGTGCAGCTGGAAGCTTGAAGAAATTAAGGGATTGTTCTGGCTGAAAGGCGTAGAAAAACACTAGAGAGAAGTACAATTGTGAAATACTAAGAAAACTACAGCAGAGGTGAATGCACTAATTAACAGGGACAGCTGGATACTTAGAGAAGCTAAAGGGTGTTCTGGTTGAATGGCATAGAAAGACGCCAGAGAGGAGTACAAGTAGGAAATACTGAAAGCCACGCATGAGGTTATTAAACTAATTTAACAAGTGCAGCTGGACGCTTAAAGGAACACAAGGGTTGTTCTCGTTAAATGGAATAGCAAAAACACCAGAGAGGATTTACCAAGAAATTTACAGCAGAGGTGAGTGAACCAATTAACGTGGCAGCTGGACGTTAGATAATACAAGGGTTGTTCTGTCTAAATGGCATATAAAGACAACAGAAAGATTTATGTGTCTGAAAATCGGACAGACCGTGATGAACTAGAGCCAGAAATAAGAAGGAAACCGACGTGGCCTATCAGAAAACAGCGTTAAAGGTAGGCGGGTTCCAAAAGTGAATTTTCCCAGAAGAAAGCAAGAAGGACCAATAGAAACGGAGCAAAGTGAGATGTAGTAGAACTAGTGGGGAAAGATGTGTATTGAATATATAAAAAGAACTGAGGCGCGATCAGGGGAGTCGATACTAAAAATTCGAAGGAGTCTACGTTAAACTTTTGAAGTCTTTACTTAAAATCGGAAAGAGTCTGTGGTAAATTTTCGTGGAGTCTGTTGTAAAGTTTCGGAGTCTGCAATGAAAGTTCAGAGAGTTTACTTAAAGTGTCATGAAGTCAACACGAGTTCAAGTTTGTGAAAATTTAGAAATCTAGTATACATTTTCGTAGAGTCAAAGTGAACGAACAGTTTGTGTCACGGAGTTAATTATCGAGAGAATGAGAACTGGAGTTTTATTAACTTATAACTCGTAAAACAAACAATCGAATCGTACCATGTGTTACTAACGATATAAACTATTATAAAACGGAATAAATCGCTTGCGAAGTAAAATTATCGTAACGAGAATAATCGTTGTGGATTAGTGAACAGTTCTTACACTAATGTAATATCGGGAGAAGTCAGATATACTTAGTGAGAGTGAAGTGAGTAAAAGTGTTCGTCAATCATTCGCTATAGAGTGAACCACGCTATAAATCAGGAGAGAATCTACAGTTAATCAGCGAACCTAATGAGCTGAAGATGGTGGCACAGGACATCAACACGCCGTAGACAGGAATATTCGTACCAACAGTAAAATTTTATGTACTAATTACTAATTTACAATACACCTGTCTGTCCTAAAAGAACTTACGTAGGAATTAGTCCTCCTAAAAGAATTTACGTATTAATTATATATTAAAACTTGAAGTAATCTAATTCGAATATAAAAGTGAACTAAGTACTTTCAATTAAAAATATTTATTCATATATTAAAATGAATCCATTTGGAATAGAGGTATTTTGTAATATAATAAGTAAGTAGATGTAAATGTTATTCATGCTTATTTACAAAATTAAATGAACCCTGAGATATAGAGACTTTAGCATATAAAGTGTTTATTGGTAAAATCATGTTTAAAATTATTAATGATAATAATATGTTAAAAGCCATTGAGAGTTGATAATTAATAACAACTAATTTAAATGTAATAAATGTGTTGGTTAGACCGATAAATTTGTCATTGTTTTATTATTTAAATATTAACCTTATGGATTATACAACACTTTTACTTGAGATAATTAAAGAAATTAATTAATGTTACATTTGACACCACAACAAGTGGGGCGTTTACAGTTACAAGATGGCATGTAAGAGAAAAGGCGGGTGAGAGAAAGAGAAAGAGGAAAGTACTGGTTTGTGAATTAAAACCTTTTTTAGTTAAGTGTCATCATTTCTGTCTATTACATTTTGTTTCATTAACAGTAATAAAAATACAAGGAAGTTAATATGTTCAATAAAAGCGAATATGATATTGCTATAACCATGTGTTAGTATAATTATTACGCCAAAACCCATAACCTATTCTGTACCAAGAACTCGTCTGAACGACCCTGGAGATTTTTGTATAAGGGAATTAAATTATTTAATAAAATATTTCTTTTGGGAAGAATGTAAACGGTTTCCATATTTAATCCACAAAATATGGCGGCGACCTTGGGACTTTTGGGGATCTTCTGTTTTTTTAAGGTAAGTCGTAAAAAAGATCGCAGTAAATGGGGTAAGTATATTCTTGTTTATTTGTAAAGTTACGACTGTAGCTTTTTTCATGTTATTTGAGACTTGTCCCAAAGGACAAGTCTCAGGCTGATCCGGGGCAAGCCCCCTTCAGCCGAGTGGAAGGATGTGAGGAGACGCACGCCAGTGCAGGCCGGAAGCGAAGATGGAGGCACATTGGCGATAGAGTAGTGCATGTGTGTGTAGCCATATAGGTAATGGAAGAGGCTGATGGAAGTCCATAAAGTTTATACATGAGGGTGGCCAAGACAGGGACGAGTAACGCAGGTTGCCAAAGCTGGAGGGAGGCAACAGAGAGGTGTCAAGGTAGGCGGGAGACACAAAGAAGAGGGCTAAAGACTAGATAAGTAGTTAGGGAAAATATAAGTTGTTATGTGATCAGGAAGGATGGCAGGCGGAGTATGTTTGAAGATGGGAATTAAGCGTTTCTATTTCTATGATGCTGGTGGCGAGGCGTTCTGGGAGGAGGGCCATTGGCTGTGGTAGGGAGGCGGTTTATGAGGAAGGTCTGCAGGTATTTCTGTTGATGGAGGTGGCTATGATTGTAGGGAAGTGAGTTGTTTTGCAGTTTGTATTTCCAGTTGATCTTGTATAGGAAGAAGTTGAGGTTTGGGAAGAGTTTGTTGAGCGCATACAGAGCGCTACTGGAGGTTTTTGTAATGGGGGATCTGCAGTAGATAAGTTGAAGGGCTTGCCATTTGGTGATTTGGTAGGGTTTGAGGGAGGCGAGGTCGGCAGTTAGAAGTATGAAATGGGCGTATGTCATGATCGGGCGGATACAGGCTGTGTAGATTCGGCTTAGTAGTCTACTGGAGCAACGATCGTTGCTGCTGAGAGTGGATTCATTTGCAGGCTTGTGATGTGAGGTCGCCAGGTATGTTTGGAGTCAAGCGTGATGCCAAGATATTTGCAGACATGCTTCAGGATTACAGTTGATGGGCCTACGGGGACTGGAGATTTAAGGAAATGATTCATGTTGCGTCCTGTGGAATTGAAAACACAAATTTGGGTCTTGTCTGCGTTTACAGAGATTCACCATGTGTTACAGTAGTTTATGAAAGGTTTTAAAACTAACTGTAGTTTAGATACGGCTTGCCAGCTGAGACCCAGTAGGCAGTAGTTCTGTTGCTCAGGGAGCTTAATATTTATTAAATATTAGAATTACCTTGGTTTCCTTCTTTGCAACTTCTTTGTGTTCTCAATATACACTACGCGTTTCGGGACTTAAAGTCCCATCATCAGGTGGATAAACTTTTCACTCATGTAGAGCACGTCACTAGATAAAAAATATATAAAGGTCACGCACATCTCGCCACTCAGTCGATTTCCCAACTCGCGTTATCTCACGATGCGCATCGCTACCGACCCCGCGAGCGACTGACAAATCTATTCGGCCTGTACATATTTGTCGTGTTGTTTCAGCATGGGTATAGCAGTATTATAACGTACTTATTACTTCGAGATTTTTTTTTGGATTTTGGGTATTCCGAGGGAGTTACACCAGCAATTAGAGCCCGTCAAGAGTGACACGTGTTAGCTTTGTTCGAGGGTGAGCGACGAAAGGAACAAACCTTTCCTTTCCACTTAAACGACATGAAAGCCGTTAAGGAACAATATGCGCTACAACACATGTTGCAACGAACTGGACCATGCGTGGGAACGTTTGACTCTACAAATATAACAAAGGAACGTTACCCTTGCATCCGTCCAGTAGCGAGAAAAATAGATAGCCATCGCTAAGAGCATTGTTCCAAGCATGTGTGCGACTTACAGAAAAACAATAGCTGGAGCACAGACAATGCAGCATGGGACGAAGAGGCGCCTGCGATGAACACAGATGTTTGCCACCCGTAAGTTCGTTAGAGGAAGTCGATAGTGTCTGAACAATACAATGATTCGACACGCTACACCAAAAGGGGCAGATGTGACTTCAGAAGCTAGGCCTTGGTGCAGATTCCAAGAAAGCGGCAATGTCCTGATGACAGCAACTCGTCGTGTCCACGTGGACTACGTAAGATTCAAGTAGAGAAGCCAACCAGCCAATTAGAAACGAGAATTCAGAAGGGAGTAACTGAAGGGGATGGTGTTGACAGAAGCCGACGACCAGAGAACAAATCCCGAGGAAGAACATCCCTCTCCAAACGGCGCTGGGTGGAGAATTCACCAGAATCACTGACTTGAGACAAGAGGACATAGCGCGGTCCGAATAACTGTCCTATCAGAGCTATTTTGGTGGGAAAATGAAGCGATCGTGGGAGTAACAAGAGTGGAAAAGACGAAGGAAATAAAAACTGTATGCACGAGGAGACGATGACTCAGTATTATTAAAATTTTGTCTTAGTCTCATTCTCTCAGTATTATTAAAATTTTGTCTTAGTCTCATTCTCTCAGTATTATTAAAATTTTGTCTTAGTATCAGTTTTTCAGTATCTCAGTATTACTATAATTTTACATGAGTAACATTTAATTTTCTATCTCAGTATTATAAAGACTTTGTTCGGAGATATATTAGAAGTGGTGTTCGGACTTAATGGAAGTTCGGGAATAAGACTTAGACCGTCAAGCCGAAACGGTAGTGTTCGCGACGATGCGCGAATAACGAACTTCATAAAACTCTAGGCATTACGCTAACATAAGAACTGATAATATACAGTAGTAACATACTTGAACTTTTTCATCAACGAAATGAATCGGTTTATCACATACTAAATTAGTGAGACTACGTTATTTCGTAAAATAAAGTCAAGTGCTAATAATGTTTATATGCGTCTAATGAACTTGAAAGCAATCTAGGCGTTGCGGAAGAGTCGAACACGTAGGTTGAAAGACAACTAAGTGCGTGACTGTATCGAACTAGCAATCGCATAAATAGACGGACGCGATACGAATAGTCGATGAATCCTTAGTGCAAGTACCGCGACTCAAACTGTAATGATTTTATAAAACTCATAACGGATGTCGCAAAGTGCGGACTAGTGTTCCGGAACGATGTGCGTATAACAATTGAAAGTGCGAATTACGAGTGTTTCATGGATTAACATCAACCGTCAGCAAATGGACCCAGACGGACATGCAACGGGAGCGAGACACTACGACGACATGAGTAACGTACAAAATTAATCACTTATTATAATTCCTAGTTTATCGTAATACCGCTGACCTGTCACTTAGAACCAACTGCCTGAGATATTCTATAAAGAGTCAATAAAATACGAATCCATAGTTAGGAATAAATAATGTCATAGAATATTACACATGTATTATTTTATTAGTGTAAGTATATGATTATTTCAATTCTGTATGTGTTTTAATATGTCTATTGCAGGTATATGATTATTCAAATATGTATATATGTCTAATATGTTTATTGCAAGTATATGAGTATTTCATGTATGTAAATGTTTAAATGTGTTTTGAAGTAAAATCACTAAGTGCAAATCACAAGCACGCTACATTGGTAGTTATTAACGTCACTATACACGAATAAGTGCATACATTTGATTGTTTCTTTCAATTACTTTAAATGTGTCATAGAATTTAATTGTCTATTGGAAATATTTGTAGATACTCTTATTATATGATTTCTTTTATGATATGAATACATATAAAATGCTATATTATAATAAATGTACTCTAGAATGGATTCGATAGTGTTGGATTGATTTATTTAAGACCTGACTCACAAGATAACTTCTTAAATGATAGGATCACAATTAATGATTCGATTTAATATGATTTAACAAGTACCATGTTCATAAATATTCTAAGTCTTGAAGTTTTATTTGGTAGTAAAAGCCAAAATTAATTACTTTTGGGTGATAACATTAACAATTACATACTTAATAAATTTGATTGGGATTCATAAATTAAACAACAATTAATTTATGCAGTTAACTAAATATACACCAACAGTAATATATGTATATTGCATCCAACTGCGGGGCTAGTTAAACCCGAAGAGATACGATAAAGTTCACACAGACAACACATTCATAACATTAATATAATTATAATCAGACAACAATTAATTAAAATATAATTTATGCAAATGAGACTTGCATAATCATAATATTGTATACCACGCTACCAACGTGTGACATAAGTTAGTAACATCGTATATGGCTGCCCAACACGTGGCACAAGAAAACACGTTTTACTAGACAATTATAATCACGAGAAAATTTTCTATAATTATAAAATTATGTTGTATAATTATAAAGTTATGTTATATAATTATAAATTATAAAATTTATGCAATTAATTAAAGAGGCATAAATAGTAACACTGTATATGGCTTCCCAACGAGGGGCAGTGGAAAATAAATCCTAGTAGATAAAAGTGATAAAATTAATCAGTCATTGTCTCCAAGATTAATAATAGTTTGAATAATTAATTTATGCAACAAGATTTGCATAAATATTAACATTGTATATGGCGCCCAACCTGAAGGCAGATTAATAAGGTTAATTCTTATTAAATAAGCTGGTTAAGTGCAGGCAGTGGTAAAACTAGAGTAGTTTGTAGTTTGGCAAAAAATAGTATAATTATAAATATAAGACAAATAATTATAAAACCGAAATAACTCTGAATGATTACACGAAGTCAAGTAAGAATGGCGACTAATAATCCCGAAAGCCAGGAGTTCGATATCAATAACGAATTGAACATAGAAGGACAGGAGGAGAGTACGACGCCAAGCGACGACGTCAGCGCGGGTGAATCAGAGATAAAGGTGGGGGGACAGATGTCCCAACCCGGCGAAATGAACTTGCAAATGTTATTTGAATTTTTTGAACAACGAGATGAAAAAATGACTGAAATATTAGAGCAGCAAAACAAAAAACAGATTAAATTGATGGCTGAGAAATTAGAACAGCAAAACGAAAAACAGAATAAATTAATCACAGAGAAATTAGAACAGCAAGGCAAAGAACAAAAACAAATGCAGGAGGAATTAAAACGGCATAACGAAGAACAGATCAGCAAAATAAAACGAGATTTACAAGATTACGCTAAGAAGTGGGAGGAGAAAATCAACGATCTACAAAAGAAGAGTGAAAGCGGAATAAAAGAGTTGAAAAATGAAATGAAGAAACAGGTGAGAGAGAATAAAGAAGTGAGAGAGAAGGACCGTCATGAGTGGCAGGAAGCCATAAATCATACACAGAAAACAGTTGAACAGATCGATCAAAAACTAGATCACCATATCCAAGACACGAACAATAGAAACGAAGAATGGAGAAGAGAAGTACAGAATAGCATAACACAACAACAACAAGAACAGGGAGAAGCCGTCAACGTACTTAAACAGAGAATCGTTGAAGTTGACGACTGACAGCGCACGGCAGAACAAAAGACCACGATGACGGAGAAAGAAAAGGACGACGATGACGTTAAAAAGCCACATCAACCACATTAAAAGCGGACAAGAGAGACTGCAGCGACGAATAGCTGAAGCTGAAATTGGACCGTCTACGAGAGCGAACGGGAACAACAACTGCGAACTTAAGTACAACGGAACGGACCGTTTTCCCATTGAGTTTTTAAAGGAACTGTCCGAACTTCAACAAATGTATTACCCAACAGATAACATTAAATGGATAGGAAAACATCTTGAGGCTGATACAGTGACATGGTGGCGCGTAGTACGTGACCAAATAAAGAACTTTGAAGAGTTCAAGGAGATATTCACACAAAAATATTGGGGCCCGGAGAAGCAAGACGATGTCAGGAATAACCTGGAGTACGGTCGTTTTGATTGGAGAGGAAGTATGAGCGCAGTCCAGTACATGGAGCGACAACTCTTAGAGAGCCGACAACTCACATCTCCACTCACGGACTACCAATTAATTAGGATAATAACGCGTCATTACGGACGTGAATTAGAAATTCCTTGCGTGACGAGAGACGTGCGAACTATACAAAACTTGGAATCGTTAATTTCAGAATATGCGATGATTCGACAGAGAAACCAAAGAGAAGACAGATTCGTGCGACAAGGAGATAAGTTGAATGACCGAGATACGAGAGGGGTGGCACAGAATCAACACGCCGCTGTAAGCAAGGTCACGGAACAGAAGCCAACCCACTGGCAACACAGAAAGGGTGAGGGTGGTAATTACAGACAATTCCAGAAATTCGGTGACAAGCCGACCGTAAATACCATAGAGTTTGTTAACAATAGCGCCTCCACGTCAAACGGTAAGGGAAGCGAGGTAGTAGAAAAAAAAATAAGTGGGTTGTCTAGAGTGATAGCCGCACATAAACCCACACTACAATATTATGAAACTGACGTACTTTTACCTGACTTGCGACAAGAATTAATCCTTGATGAACAGACACAATTAGAAAGACGAATCTCTAAATGCCCAGAGATAGTAATAAAATTTAATGATGAGGTTACGGTAAACGCCTTAATAGACACAGGAAGTGCCATCAACGGTTTAGCTGAAGATTGGTTTGAGAGGAACAAACAACGTTTGCGCCCTTACGAAGAACTCCGCATGAATAACACACTAATTGTAAGTGCAGTTGGTGGGAAGTCAAAGTTAATCCGGAAGCAAATTATGTGCGAAATTTTTATTGATAATGTTAAATTAGATTGTGTTTTCTTAGTAATCCAAATTTAATTAGGGACTGCATACTAGGTATTAGTTTTTTAAAAGAAGAGGGATGTGTTATTGATATGAATAAGGGAACCGTCGAATTCAGAGGGAGGACTGGTGAACAGGAACTGCAATTACCTATCATACACATGGAACTAATAGAAGAAGACTTGGACGGGATCGAGAGAAGGATAAATGAGAAAGTTGACAGTGTGACATGTGAAGATGAAACGACGAGAGAGGAACTTAGAAGAATCTTGCTAAAATGAAAAAATGTATTTCGGGAGAGTCCAGGACGGATGGATTGCTATGAACATGAGTTCAAAGTGACTGATGAAACACCATATTTCCAACGCGGGTGGCCAATCTCGATAGCATATAAGGAGAAGGTGGACGCCGAAATCAGCAAAATGCTAAGATATGGCGTGATTGAGAGATGTAGTAGTCCGTATGTTAATCAAATGGTCAGCGTAATCAAGAAAGATGGAAATATGCGATTGTGTTTGGATGCAAGGAGGATAAATAGCGTGACAGTTCCAGACTACGAAGGACCGACCCCCATTCAAGAAATTTTAGCGAGATGCAGCAATATGAAGTACTTGTCAACGATAGATCTAACGAGTAGCTTCTGGCAAGTCCGTTGAAACGACGATGCCGAGATTACACAGCGTTTCTTTATGAAGGTAAATGTTACAGATATACAGTTACACCATTTGGACTAAGTACCAGTTCCGCCGCCCTGACGAGAGGTTTGGACATAGCATTGACGGAAGAGTGAAGGAAAGTACAATCATATACGTCGATGATTGTCTGTGTTATTCAAATAATGTACGAACACATCTGGAAAACATTGAAACATTACTCGTGAACCTATTAACAGCAAACCTAACGATAAATTTTGAGAAGTCGCAATTTTTCCGCAAAGAAATCGCATACCTAGGGTACCAATTAACTACAAACGGTACACGTGCATCCGAGGAGAAGGTAGCGGCAATCAGGAAGTTCCCGACCCCAAAGAATCAAAAGCAATTAAAGGGATTCCTGGGACTTGCAAATTTTTACAATAAGTTTACTAACAAATACGCAAAAACCACGCAACCATTGTTAGATTTACTCAAAAAAGGTAAGAGGTTTAATTGGACGCCCGATCTTGACCGGTGTTTCCAAGAAGTTAAGGACCTATTTATCGACACCATCATATTAAGTTTTCCACAGGTTAATAAGAGATATTTCCTGCAGTGTGATGCGAGTAATTTCGCATATGGAGGCCAGTTATATCAGCTGGATGATGACGGAAACATCTGCGTCGTAGCGTATACCAGCAAGACTTTCAAAGGAGAAATTATTTTACAACGGAAAAGGGGCTGCTAAGCATAGTTAGGTGCTTGGAGAAATTTCGAATCTACGTTCTGGGACAGCCGTTGACTATAATAACGGACAATAAAGCACTGATCTTTATGAGTAAATGTCACCTGAACAACTCGAGGATCACACGCTGGATACTCAGCATTCAAGAATACAACTTCGACATAATACACTGCAAGGGAAGGAAAATATCGTCGCTGACATATTGAGTCGATATCCAGAAGATATGGCAGGAGAAGACCCAGTCGACGATAATTTTGAATACCAAATGAATCATATAACAATTAAGATGAGTAAGGAGATGAGCAAGATATTAAAGAACATCGAGATGTACCAGTCGGAAGACAAGAAATTACGACAGATAATAACTGATCTGACAACAGAGGGTAGTAATAAGTTATGTAAATTTTATAAATGTATTAATAATAAATTATATAGAAAATGTAAGGGAAAATGGAAGCTCTACGTACCGGAAAGCGTTACGGATAAACTCATTGGAGAAATACATGGAATGTACGGTCATGTTGGTAGTAAAAAATGCACCAAGATATTACAGGAGCATTTCACTTTCGACCAGATGGCGAAGCGCGTACAGGGATATGTAAAAACGTGTGACACATGCCAAAGATGTAAGGACACAAATAATCGTAACCTGTTTGGAGGTACTCGACCATTTATACCAACGAATAAAGGCGATTTGATTAGCGGTGATTTCTATGGACCTCTTCCAACCCAGCAGCAGGAGTAAGATATATTTTGGTAATAGTAGACAACTTCACCAAATACGTAAAATTATATACACTCAGAAGAGCCACAACAATAGCTACGCTTCGTAGACTCCAACAATATACAAATGAATTTGGAAAACCGAAGGCGATACTAACAGACAATGGTACCCAATTCACATCAAAACAATGGATCAAAGGACTGGATGAGCTTGGGATCATACCTAAGTATACTGTAATAAGAAACCCACAAACAAACCTTGCCGAGCGTGTCAATAGACAACTAGGAAACTTGTTTAGAATATTCGTAGGGGACCAACATACGAAGTGGTCTAAGTTTACAAATACAATAGAATGCTGTATCAACGAAGTCTACCATGATACGATAGAGGTAACACCATACGAAGCACACCACGGAAGAAAACCGAATCGCGTGTGGGAAAAATTCTTAAAAGGGGACGCCGAATCAAAAGACGAGTCAGTGGATAGCCACCAAATATTCGTAAGGATTAAACAAAAACGAGAGCGACATGCTAAGCGAGTAAACGAGGCATGCAAAATGACAAAATTTCAATTGGGAGACTTAGTGTTAGTGCGTACGTATTACCAGTGTGATGCGATGCAAAGGAGAATTGAGATGTTTTGCGAATTATACACTGGACCCTTTAAAATTAAAGATGTTCTAGGAGAATCTACTTGTGTATTAGTTGATTACTACAATGAAAACAAAATCCGTGGCAAATTCAATATAAGACAACTAAAACCGTATTACGCAAAAGAAGAATAAGAGTGGAGAAGCGAAGTGCTGATATACATGCAAAGTGAAAGCGTTTGTATAGAGGTGTATGGGTAGAAATTAAAGTTGACGACCGAGTGAGAGTAGTAAACAAACAGAGAGAGAGGGAAGATACAACGACCCTACTGGTGATAGACAAGTTGTAAACATCTTTAAAACTACAACACCGGTAGAAGGCAGGGACAAAGAAGGGAGAGCATGTGACAAAGGACCGGTTGACGAGGGTCTACAATGACAACAACCCCCAATTCGTAACTGTTGACGGACAGATTTGGTTAATTAAATATAATCTTCATATAAAAACATTGTTATAAGAAGAATATTAGTTAGGGAAGAAATGGGATGTTAATAAGTATATGTTATAACCGATTATGTATATATTGTAACGCAAAAGAAATGCGGTCCTCGACGTTACATAAATAAAAATATTAAAAATAGAATAGGGAAGTAAATATCTATATCCCATATTAATACAAGGGTCAGATAAATAAATTTATCATTATATAGAAATAATAAGAATGCAAGGTAGTAATAGTAATAAAAAATAAACATGTACTATAGACAATAGTGAGAAATCTCAATGTTCAGTGAGTGGTAAATAAATAAAAAAAACTGATAAAAATTATAAGAAAGAAAACTAATATCGACTATGTTAAGGTAAATAGTGGTGAAAATAGATAAAAATGAGTCAATAATGTACGTTACAAGTCAATCTAAAAATAATGATTCTGAATTGTATAATGTTATGTTGTTATCATAAATATTATGTTAAAGTTTGTGTTATCATATGAAGCTTACTTGTTGATGTAATATCAAATAATGAAGCAATATGTATTATTTGTTTACTGTTGTAGAAATGTGATGGAAATCAGTTAATTAGTATTAATTAATTTCAATTTTTCTTATGTGTGATCCACAGGTCAAGATAAAGTTGTTGTTAGATATCATAAAGATAATTATTTGTGTACATGTACGTAGTTAAAGGTTGATTATGTTTGTAAACTTGTATAAAAAGGCTATAGTTGTTAACAAGTTAAATTCAAAAGTAGATCCAAATATAATAAAAGGCCTAACAGCCAATAACACTATATAACAACTCAGAATAGAAAGGTTAGGTAAAGAAGTTAATAATAATTAATAAATATAATTCAATGAGTTAGAAAAAACCAATAATAATTAATAATAAATAATAAAAAAACTCAATATAAACAAATTATGATAATGCCATAGTGCAATGATATCGACTGATAACGTTTGATATCGGAAAAATAATAATTATTAAAAGAAACAAACTAAGAGTGAAAAACCAGCAGAATATATACAAATTAGTAAACAAGCTATAAATAAGATTACATTTTAATATAATGGAAGTGTAATAAGGAATTATTTTGATGAGTGGAAGAATACTATATGAAATTATCACTATATAACAAAACATTGAATAAGAATAAAAAAATTTGTTGCTAGGGACGACAATAATTAATATAATTTGTTGCTTTTGATTATTGTAATTTATGACATGAACGAGAAGAGATTAAACCAAGAGAGATGGTCAATAAAAACCAAATTAATCTAAATTATTAAATCCAGTAACATTCACAATATATGAATGACTAATTGCCATAATTTGGGCTGAATAAACATTAACCAAATTGTATAATTGTATAATACAAAACAATAATAAGTAATTGAATTCAAAGGAATGACTTGGATTGCCCAATATCAGATCATGAAACGAATGCTAATTTAATGAAGTAATAAAACCAGATAAGGAACTACCTGTGTAAACAGTTAATCCTACAAACCAAACGAAAATAGAATAACCATCAAATCACATTGGACATCGCAGTTTACATCATACAATAGAAAAACGTATTTGGATCCAGAGTTTGCCGAAGCACGTAATCACAAGTTTGGCCGTTGGTGAACAAAGGGAGCGGTATTTCTGCGTCAACCCGGACCAAGGATTCCACTTTATTACAACTTTGAAGACAAGAATAAAGAAAATCATCTCCTCTGCATTTGATACGGAACGACAACTACCAAGGTTAGAAGCAACAGCCTTCCTGAGTCGCATGGTACTTCGAACGGTAATTTTCAATTATATAAATAATATTAAACAAAATAACACTTTAATTTTGTAATATCTTGCATTCCTATTTATGTATTTTTAATCTTCCCCGCAGTTGAAAGAACCTTCACACCCTGAATATAAATTAATTATAAAAACTATAACTGAATTTAAAATAAAATATTGTACCGATCAATAATCGATTAACTCGACACGCCTTTCGTATATCAAGTAAAAACAATCTTATTGGATGTTAAAATATTTGAACTAATAAAGAAACATTGTATAATTTCAAGATCTTCTCATTTATGTATTATTTAATGAAGTGGGAATAAGAATTAAACAGACAGACTGTATAACAACTAATCACCGTACGCGGTGGGTTAACCTCCAAATTTCGTTTGTTTTGGAACTGCAGCGCTTGTTGCGGAATTCTCAGATACCAAAGCGAAGAGAATTACACACGAAATTTCTATAATTCTCTGCAAGGCAGAATAGGCTTGAGCGGAATTTTTGAATAACACCCTACATACATAAGTCTCATTCACACCAACACTTTTAGATTAAATAGAGAGATAAGGTAATATAATTAACTATATTACTATATCTAGTAAACCCAGATATATAAGAAATTGACATATTAAATAATCAAAGAGAGGAAAGACAGAGAGGTATGTACAAGAGGGTTATTACAATATGTAAACTTCATTATTATGCAAAGAAGGGAGCAGTGATCAGAACGTCATAATGACAGGAGGAGTGACCAACCTGAATGAAGAGGATATCTGTAGTAGGCGCGAACGCAATCTACTAATTAATTCATTCAGAGTTGTCTTGCAAAACTTGAACTTGTATTGAGAATGAATAACAGTACAAAATGTGATGTTATGTAATATAGAAATTGTATGTTAATTAATAAATATATTTGTTATATCATTGTGATGAAAATTAAAAAGTAGCATTTGAAGGACAAATATAAGCAACTGAGTTGCGTGACAGAAATAGAGTAGCAGCAATAAATTGCTGAGATTAAATTTTGGGAAGAAAATTTGTATTATAAACATAGATGGAACGATTACGAAGTAAGTAGTTTGAATTGTAAAATTGTACACATTTGATTTCATTTGTTGTAAATATTTTATACGTGTATTCAACAAAATTAAGTTTCTAATCAACAAATGATAAGAATAACAATGAATATTTGTAATCTAAGTACATCATGTCTTAGACATAATAATGAGTCATTTTGAAAGGAGCAATAAAATTTAGTAATGTTCGTAAGTAGCTAATAACAATAAATATTCACATTGTATACTAGAAATGATTGTATACACATAAAGAATAGCCTGTAGGTAAGTTAATTGTTATTTATTTCATTGATGTATGTATAGATAAATCTATGAACACACTAAAGCATATGCTCATTCCATAACTATAGATACGAGTTTATCGTTGTAAATGGATTCGTATTTAAATTTAATAAGCAATAAATTCAATACTCAGGGTAAACCAAGAAAACAGTTAGTTAGGACAGTAGGTCAGACGGGAGGAATAGTAGGTCACTACACTTGTTCCAATGGGAGATGACCAACACACTTGGTGATAGTACAAAAGCAAAGGCGTGAATCTCGCTCTGTCATTTCGCGGAACTGCACGACATAACCAGATTGGGGACTCTATAACGTACTTATTACTTCGAGATTTTTTTTTGGATTTTGGGTATTCCGAGGGAGTTACACCAGCAATTAGAGCCCGTCAAGAGTGACACGTGTTAGCTTTGTTCGAGGGTGAGCGACGAAAGGAACAAACCTTTCCTTTCCACTTAAACGACATGAAAGCCGTTAAGGGACAATACGCGCTACAACACATGTTGCAACGAACTGGACCATGCGTGGGAACGCTTGACTCTACAAATATAACAAAGGAATGTTACCCTTGCATCCGTCCAGTAGCGAGAAAAATAGATAGCCATCGCTAAGAGCATTGTTCCAAGCATGTGTGCGACTTACAGAAAAACAATAGCTGGAGCACAGACAATGCAGCATGGGACGAAGAGGCGCCTGCGATGAACACAGATGTTTGCCACCCGTAAGTTCGTTAGAGGAAGTCGATAGTGTCTGAACAATACAATGATTCGACACGCTACACCAAAAGGGGCAGATGTGACTTCAGAAGCTAGGCCTTGGTGCATATTCCAAGAAAGCGGCAACGTCCTGATGACAGCAACTCGTCGTGTCCACGTGGACTACGTAAGATTCAAGTAGAGAAGCCAACCAGCCAATTAGAAACGAGAATTCAGAAGGAAGTAACTGAAGGGGATGGTGTTGACAGAAGCCGACGACCAGAGAACAAATCCCGAGGAAGAACATCCCTCTCCAAACGGCGCTCGGTGGAGAATTCACCAGAATCACTGACTTGAGACAAGAGGACATAGCGCGGTCCGAATAACTGTCCTATCAGAGCTATTTTGGTGGGAAAATGAAGCGATCGTGGGAGTAACAAGAGTGGGAAAGACGAAGGAAATAAAAACTGTATGCACGAGGAGACGATGACTCAGTTTTATTAAAATTTTGTCTTAGCCTCATTCTCTCAGTATTATTAAAATTTTGTCTTAGTCTCATTCTCTCAGTATTATTAAAATTTTGTCTTAGTATCAGTTTTTCAGTATCTCAGTATTACTATAATTTTACATGAGTAACATTTAATTTTCTATCTCAGTATTATAAAGACTTTGTTCGGAGATATATTAGAAGTGGTGTTCGGACTTAATGGAAGTTCGGGAATAAGACTTAGACCGTCAAGCCGAAACGGTAGTGTTCGCGACGATGCGCGAATAACGAACTTCATAAAACTCTAGGCATTACGCTAACATAAGAACTGATAATATACAGTAGTAACATACTTGAACTTTTTCATCAACGAAATGAATCGGTTTATCACATACTAAATTAGTGAGACTACGTTATTTCGTAAAATAAAGTCAAGTGCTAATAATGTTTATATGCGTCTAATGAACTTGAAAGCAATCTAGGCGTTGCGGAAGAGTCGAACACGTAGGTTGAAAGACAACTAAGTGCGTGACTGTATCGAACTAGCAATCGCATAAATAGACGGACGCGATACGAATAGTCGATGAATCCTTAGTGCAAGTACCGCGACTCAAACTGTAATGATTTTATAAAACTCATAACGGATGTCGCAAAGTGCGGACTAGTGTTCCGGAACGATGTGCGTATAACAATTGAAAGTGCGAATTACGAGTCTTTCATGGATTAATATCAACCGTCAGCAAATGGACCCAGACGGACATGCAACGGGAGTGAGACACTACGACGACATGAGTAACGTACAAAATTAATCACTTATTATAATTCCTAGTTTATCGTAATACCGCTGACCTGTCACTTAGAACCAACTGCCTGAGATATTCTATAAAGAGTCAATAAAATACGAATCCATAGTTAGGAATAAATAATGTCATAGAATATTACACATGTATTATTTTATTAGTGTAAGTATATGATTATTTCAATTCTGTATGTGTTTTAATATGTCTATTGCAGGTATATGATTATTCAAATATGTATATGTCTAATATGTTTATTGCAAGTATATGAGTATTTCATGTGTGAATGTTTAAATGTGTTTTGAAGTAAAATCACTAAGTGCAAATCACAAGCACGCTACATTGGTAGTTATTAACGTCACTATACACGAATAAGTGCATACATTTGATTGTTTCTTTCAATTACTTTAAATGTATCATAGAATTTAATTGTCTATTGGAAATATTTGTAGATACTCTTATTATATGATTTCTTTTATGATATGAATACATATAAAATGCTATATTACAATAAATGTACTCTAGAATGGATTCGATAGTGTTGGATTGATTTATTTAAGACCTGACTCACAAGATAACTTCTTAAATGATAGGATCCACAATTAATGATTCGATTTAATATGATTTAACAAGTACCATGTTCACAAATATTCCAAGTCTTGAAGTTTTATTTGGTAGTAAAAGCCAAAATTAATTACTTTTGGGTGATAACATTAACAATTACATATTTAATAAATCTGATTGTGATTCATAAATTAAACAACAATTAATTTATGCAGTTAACTAAATATACACCAACAGTAATATATGTATATTGCATCCAACTGCGGGGCTAGTTAAACCCGGAGAGATACGATAAAGTTCACACAGACAACACATTCATAACATTAATATAATTATAATCAGACAACAATTAATTAAAATATAATTTATGCAAATGAGACTTGCATAATCATAACATTGTATACCACGCTACCAACGTGTGACATAAGTTAGTAACATCGTATATGGCTGCCCAACACGTGGCACAAGAAAATACGTTTTACTAGACAATTATAATCACGAGAAAATTTTCTATAATTATAAAATTATGTTAATTTATGCAATTAATTAAAGAGGCATAAATAGTAACACTGTATATGGCTTCCCAACGAGGGGCAGTGGAAAATACATCCTAGTAGATAAAAGTGATAAAATTAATCAATCATTGTCTCCAAGATTAATAATAGATTGAGTAATTAATTTATGCAACAAGATTTGCATAAATATTAACATTGTAGTATCATACAGTTCGTTTGATTTGAACAACAGTTTCTCGTTCAGAAGCTGTTCATTGTGTGTTGTAGAGGCTCTGTAAATTTCAAACTCCTCCAGTGCGTCCATGAGTTTACCCTTTTTGCAGAAATGTAATGGTTTGAAATTATTTCTAAAACTGGATTAGGTATGGTTGTCATCGATGATATGCATGGCAAAGTTTGATTTGACGTTCCTGATGTTGCCCCTAGGCAGGTGCTCTTTATATCTATCTAAAACTTTTCTGCCTGTTTGTCCAATGTAAAAACTATTACATACTTCACATTCTATTTTATACACCCCTGAACAGCTTTCTACTGGTTTATTGGATTTTGGCCTTAAAGTTTTTAAAATGCTGTTATTCGTCTTGAAAGATACTGTATAGTCATACTTTCTAAAAACATTATAAATAGTATTGGGTAAAAGATTCGTATATTCAGTTGCTATGTATTTCTGAACCCTATTGTGTGTTTCATTGTTATTTCTATGCAGGTTCTTTTTTTGCTTTTTTACTAACCTATCCACAATCACGCTGTTATAACCGTTGGCCATTGCTCTGTACTTTATAGTACTAAGTTCTTCACGGTAATCCTCCGGCTCCAATGGAATTTTCAATAGTCTGTTGACGAAGGAGTTAAAAGACGCCATTTTCTGAGCGAATGGATGAAATGAGGACGCATGGATAGCAATGTCCGTAGTGGTCGGCTTTCTGTAGATTTTAAATTTAAGGTGGTTATTTATGTTTTGTATCATCAGGTCAAGAAAATTTAAGCTATGTTCGTTCTCCAACTCGAGTGTAAACTTTATGTTTGGATGTATAAGCTACTATTTATATGTTTATTCAAAATTTCTGCCCGTCTACATGTGCCATCAAATACAAGAAATGTATCATCTACATACCGCGTATATGAAATGATCTTTTTATAAAACCTATTCTTATGAGACAATACGTATTTATTTTCAAAGTGGTTAAGATAGAGGTCAGCCAAAAAACCACTAAGTGGTGAACCCATTGCAAGTCCATCGTCCTGGGCAAAAAACCTATTATCAAATGTAAAATAGTTCTGGCTTAGTATTACTCTTAATAGCATGATAAGTTCCTGTACGTCTTGTTGATTCAAGCTGCCTGAACTCTCCAGATTTTCCTGTACAATACTGATGGTTTGGGTAACTGGAACATTGGTGTAAAGGTTCGCAATATCAAAGGACATCAGTTTATACTATGGCAACATTCTTAATTGATTTTACCCGATTCACAAATTCAATATTATTCCTGATACTGTGGTTATTGTTTATTTTTATATTATTTTTTAAAACCTGTAGAAGTTTTTTAGCCGCTTTATATCCGGGTGCTGTGGTAAAATTAACTATGGTTCGTATGGGCATATTCCCCTTATGTATTTTTGGCAGACCATTAAGCGCAGGGGCGCGAGTATGTATTTGTTTGAGTTGACGCATGGTACGTATATCAAACAGATTCGTACATTTATTTATACTGTGGTTTATATCTAGCTGTATACCCGGCCACGCGTTGCTGTGGCTCAGTCTGGTTAAATGGAAAAGAAAGAAAAGAGAAAGAACACGTTTCTAATATGTTTAATTTCACAATGCTTGTGGGTATACAATATTTTTTGTTGTTCCATTGTCTGTGCAGATATAGAGATTGTCTGGTTTGCCGACTCTAGAACACGCAACATATAATTGTCTATGTGAGAAGCAATCCGTGTCTAGATCTAAACCGCACAATTCTAAAGATTGGCCCTGAGCTTTGTTTATCGTGATTGCAAACGCCAATCGAATTGGGAATTGCAATCTCTTAAATTGAAATGGCATATCCGTTGGAATCATAGGAATGCGAGGAATGAGGACATCTTCACCTTTGAAAGGTCTTGTCAAGATTGTTGCTTCTACGACGTTGCTCATTAATTTTTTTACTGCAAGCCGCGTGCCGTTGCAAAGCTTTGGCTGGTTGATATTTCTCAACATAATAATTGGCACGCCGATTTTCAATTGCAGTACGTGCGGTGGCATCCCTGGTAGATCGAGTGAATTCAAAAATTCTGTGATTAACCGCTTCATCTGCTTCCACAACAGTGTCGACGGACTTGTATGTGACTGCCTCGCTTTGAATGTTAGACTGAATAATATTGTTAAGTTCGTAGACGTCTTTGTTCTTGGCGGCAAGAATAGGTCGTTCACTCAGCCAATCGTAATTCTTATAATTGGTTTGAATATTGGGAAATACTTTTTCAACCAATTCTTCTTTTGACGTCACTAAATTGCAGAAGTTATGAGGCAATGAAATTCGTCCTGAGGTCAGATCAACCGGCACCTTTCCGTTCCCAATTCCAGCAATTGATGTGAGAATATCTCAGCTGATCGATCGTTTTGCAGCTGGACACGCATATTTGTAGTTAATTTCAACGTCTTTACGTGTCGCCACAAAGTAGAGTATTTCAGGCAAGCATTTATTTCGTCCGCTGGTGTCGATCGAGGAATTACAGGTAATGTTTGCCTGAAATCTCCTGCAAGCAATATTAATGCGTTCCCAAATGGTCTGATGTTTCCACGCAAATCTTGCAATGATCGGTCAAGAGCCTCGAGCGATTTTTTGTGTGCCATTGTGCATTCATCCCAAACAATAAGTTTGCATTTCTGCAATACTTTTCCCATGCCGGATGCTTTGGAAATGTTGCACGTGGGAGTTTCAATGAATTGCATGTTCAATGGCAATTTCAAAGCGGAATGAGCAGTTCTTCCACCTGGTAGCAATGTCGCAGCTATTCCGGACGACGCAAGAGCTAAGGCTATGTCATTTTGGGATCGAATTGCTGCCAGAATCAATCTAATTAGGAACGTTTTACCAGTTCCTCCTGGCGCATCTAAGAAGAAGATTTCTCCAACCCCGTTATTGACAGTTTGCATTATTTGATCGTAAATGCCATTTTGCTCAACCGTTAGCTTAGGAATATTTGATTGCACATACGACAAAAGATCACCCGTGTTGTAATTTTGTTCACGACGCAATTCTACATCGAACGAAGCAGCAGCAGATTGATTCGGTGATGGCATTCCCAATTGATTGAGAACTTTGTTCGCGATTTCTAAGCACAAATCTTCAATCATTATCAACGCTTCGTTGTAGATTTCTGCTGTGAAATCCATGTTCATATTTGAATTTTCCTCGCGTATTCAACGGAAAATATCTTCAGCCATGTGCGATTTATATTTCTCCCATAACTCTGTTGGAGATGAAGGAGAGCAGGCGGTCAATATGATTGCAAACAATGCACGAATTTGATTTGGATGTGACGTGTTGCACGCGTCATTAATGCATACATCCCAGTGTTGGTCGTTCTCCAATAAATTCAGAGCTTGACATGCACTGCGGAAAGTGGCATGTGTAACGACGTTGACAATTCTCAATTGCTGGAAAGACGTTGGACCGGGCACATTTACCAACAGCATGCGAAGAAAGAAGCATTCATCTTGATTGGGATGCACGGTGTACAGTCTGCCTATCGTAGTTTCTTTGAATATGCCAGGTTGTTCGTCGACTCGCTCGCCTCGTTTGCGTCGTTCAAATGATTTTCTACTCGCATTCCATGTGTAATACGTAGGCACTTCCGAATACAGCAGTGTTTTCGCAAACGCGTCATTTTGACATAACGTGAAGAAAGCAGTTAACGTTGTAGCCGGTGGATTCAGGGCTATTTGTTGCACATTTGCAGCTGTGAAATAAACGCGTTGTCCATTTTCTAGATGTACTGCTAAGTGAACAACAGCTGGACTTCGTTCATGTATGGGAAATGAAAGAATTCGCCATACAGCTTCATTGCTGCTTATGTATCTTCCAGCCTGATACTGTGCGATTTCATCGATATGTATGACCGCATTCCTATCACTTCTTTCTGGTTGCACGCCAAAAACTGCCATGTCGCTGCCTTTATTCACGTACTTACAAATGTATTTGACCGATTTAACGGAGTTACAGTATTCCACGTTTATGTGCGCTTTGTATGTTTTTGATAGCAAAGGAGAATATGGAACAACCCACCGGTTGTCTACTTCGATGTCACCGTTTCGCATTTGTATGGTTGCTAATTTACCGCCATCTTCTGCTGATCTTCTTCTGTATAAAGGATATCAATCGTTTCCTGTAACTGTGTTGGATACTAATGCTCGAGGATATCGCTTAGAGCATTTTCCGTCTATCATGCATGGTGAATTTGGATTCAGTGTACCGCAAGGTCCATGTATCATATTTTTCGTCACAACTTCATGCAAATCCTTATCGACGTCGGCATCGGGTATTTCAGCGCATATTACATCGTCGATTTCATTTGAAGTGATTTTGTTATAGAGCCAGGTTAGTACATGTGCGTGTGGCAATCCTCTCTTTTGCCATTCCACTGAGTACATCCAGCAGCACACAGACCCAAACACTTCATGTTTTACCATGAAATCCATCAGCGATTTCAGCTTCTGTCTGAAAACACGTGCTGTGATGTCATGCCTATCCACCGGCGATTGCCCAGGAAGTAAGAGCTGTTGTATATCGTCCCAAGCTGGATTGCATGTGAATGTAATGAATAGGTCTGGACGCCCGTAGTGACGAACATACGCAATTGCATCTTGAGCGTACTCATGCATATGACGTGGACTGCCTGTATATGAAGATAGCAAAATCGTTAGTCTTCCAACGTTAGTTGTATTACCGTCATTTACAACTGCATCTCGCAAATGAACGTATTCTTCAGAGCGAAGCTTGGTCTGATTCAAACGGATGAATATCAAACGTTCTGTTTCGATTTTTGCATACATATCTACGATGTATTGGTGAAACAATTGACGGCATTTCAAAATGTGATTGTCTTCATTCTCTCGAATCATTAATCGGTATGAATAATAGTTCATTGCGCTGCATTTCTTATTTGTTTCTTCGCCACTGACTGGATTTATCATCTTAACGTTGAAGTGATATCCATCGGCACAATCCCAAAAAATGATTGGATATTGCAGGGCATCGTAGCATCGATGAGTTTCTGCAACTTTTGTCAATTGATCGTTTCTCCGATGAAGAACAATATCTCTAGGTTGG
This sequence comes from Magicicada septendecula, assembly GCA_034769895.1. Classification (NCBI taxonomy): domain Eukaryota; kingdom Metazoa; phylum Arthropoda; class Insecta; order Hemiptera; family Cicadidae; genus Magicicada; species Magicicada septendecula. Next base: position 147,107,971 of record CM068375.1, on the reverse strand, counting down.
AATTGATCTCCGACTATAACAATTGCCACTTCGTCTATAGTTGGAGCATTGAATCTTCGCACATGTTCTCCAGCAGGCGTTTTGTCAGCATGAATAACAATCTTGTGTGTATCAGATGGCATCATGTCAATTGCTGTTTTGAACAAACGCACTAAATTGTTTTTTTCGTGAAGAAGCTCTTGCAGTTGGGAAACGATGGACCTTTTTATGCCGGTAGAAATTCCGCAGCGTGCATTCAATTCATCATTGCCATCACCGATGAAATACATTTGTAGGAATTTATGTTGACCATCTGGGAACGGAAGCAGGGAGCCGGCTTTATGATAAATTTGTCCTTTCACTTTGAAAGTTGGCATGAATCGAGCTGTTACGATTTCTGCGCCGAACGACGTCATTTGGAAGCATGAGTTGTATTTCCTGATGTTAGATAGGAAATGCTTTGATTCGGCGGTATATCCGGCAAGCAAAGTTTTTAATGGCTCTGGGGGTTCTCCAAGTTGAAGCATTTTAATTTTTCCGGCGGCGCAACACATTCCTTTCGTTTCTCCATTAAATTTCAGAGCCTTGCAATGAGGACACACTTCAGTCATAGTGCCGATGAGAACATGCCGGCTCAAACTATAATCATCAGCTGGGTTGTACCGGAATGCAAGGCGATTGTAATCGCGTGATTGCTGAGCACGGAGTCGTGTTTGACGCTGATCTGCTGTTTCTCGTTGACGTCTTTCAGCCACTCTCAGCCTGTCGCGTTCATTCTGTTGAGAACGAAGCAGATCTGAAGCTGCAGAACGCGATCGCCGTGCTCGCAACCGTGCATCCTCACGTCTGGCTGCACGTCGCTCTGCTGCTTCCTCGGCACGTATTTGAGCCATTCTTTCTCTGTTTCGCTCGTTCGCTGATGCCCGTTCTTCCTCAGTTTGATTTGCAATTACTCGTCGGCACTGCTTCCGCTCCGCGAGTACGACGACCTAAGTTTGATCTTCTGCGAGGCATTATTTTGATGAACTAAAGCAGATCGATTGCACTGAAAAAGAAGAAAGTTATAACAAAAACATATAAAATTGCAAAACATTAAAAAAGAAAAAACACGAACTAAAAAACAGAGAAAAAACAAAAAAATAATAAATACTAACGAAATATTTCAATTCAAACGCAGATCAACCGACACAGCTCAATTCCAACGCAATGAGAAACGAAATATTTCAATCCGCTCGAACAAATCACTCCGAAGAGGTCAATTTCACGATATAATTTGAATTCAAATGAAAATCAATCGACACAGCTCAATTCCACCGCCAATTGCACTGAAAAATAAGAAAAACAGTTAAAAAAACGAAATGAAAAACAATGAAAAAATAAAAAATAAACTATACTCACGAAATGAACGCTATGGTAAACGACACAGCTCAATTCCAACGCAAGTCACAAGAAATAATTAAACGTGCTGTCAAGAAGCACGCTGTCCGGCATGAGCAATGTTTAGTATTGCGTGTGTTGCTGTTACGTCCAACAGATGGCGCTGTTTTTCAAAAAAAGCATGAGTATTGCGTGTGTTGCTGTTACGTCCAACAGATGGCGCTCTTTTTAAAAAAAAAGCAGGTTTTTACCTGTCACAGGTGTGACATCTATATAATAGGTATATAAAAACGCGCGTATTCGAATGCAACGTTGTGTCAAAATTTCAAAGCAACGGTGAAGAACTTTCGGAGATTAAGATTTTGAACAAACGAACATTTACATTTTTATTTAACTTATATAGATATAGTCTGCGGTGGGGTCCTTCGTTAATGTGCGTATATTATTATCCCTGATAAATTCGTAAACTTTCGCATTGTATTCATGTTGATCTAGAATTGCAACTGTACTGCCTTTATCGGCTTTTGTTATTATTGCATTGTTATCTACAAGTTTACGTTTAATGTTGTGTATAGTTTTCATATCATTACGATATTTATCAACCGATGGATGCCTGCACTCATTCTTTAATACACGGTTCAATTTATTATTAATGAGTACACGAGCCTCGTTCTGTTTAACCTGTTCACTTAATGTCTTTATAGCCGCTTCAGCGTTAGTTATCTCGCGAATTATATTGTGTTTAGAAAATCTAGGCAGGTTATGATGTAGGCCTTTACTCAGTAATTCTTCTTCCGTTTTTGTAAAACTTATCTTGCTATAGTTGGCTACACGTGCATAAAATTTGTGTTTACTGTAAATATGGGTACCGGTAGTTTGGAGTTGTTTTCTTTCCAGGTTTACAAGCTTCATTTTTTATGTGTTCACGATTTTTCTTATGATGTTACGTATTTGTGTCTCGACGCATGTCAAAATATCTTTAATTACAACTGAGTGAAAACCGTTAAGAACCTCCAAGTGTGTGTGATATAGATCGTTAATTTGTTCTTTTTGGAATAAAGCCGTTTAATTTCTTCCTTTACCCACACTCTCTGGGCTACTTTTTGGGCAGTAGCCGCTGACGAAGACGTGTTCTTAATGTTAAATTTAACATAGTTGGGAGTTATGTTCTTGAATAAACATTTCTTATTAAACTTAATGTCGAGATTAGCTTTTATCAATTTGACCTTTATACTTTTGTACTTATAGACCAGTTTTGCGTGATCAGCTTCAATATAGCCTACATAATTGTTGTCTCCAAGTTGCCTATATAATTAAATATTAGAATTACCTTGGTTTCCTTCTTTGCAACTTCTCTGTGTTCTCAATATACACTACGCGTTTCGGGACTTAAAGTCCCATCATTGTGACGATTTAAATAAAAGAAATAATCAAGAAAATAAAATTTTTTAAATCATTTAGGTTGCGAGCTCTTAAGCTATTTAAATCTCACTGATTAATATAAAATACCTGTATGTACTCAGTATGAGAGGAAGCAGTAATTAATTAGTTATTTAGAAGATACTCTAATAAAAAGATAAATTGTAAAGAGTTATGAATATCGTATTTAACCCTTTGCTTGTAAGCAGGCGCTGTCCTGTTGATTCCAGACTCGACATGTTTTCCGAGACTTGTGTGAGTAAGAATAAGATAAAAAAAAACTAATGTTAATAATAAAAAAATCTGAAGACATAATTAGTCGCTAAAACAACTGATTTAAATTATGTATATTTGTTTAGGGATAGTTTGTATAAATAAAAAAGTTAACTTAAATATAGTTAGGAACTATATTCTCGCGCGGAAATTGTCCCACTAACTTTTGCCCAGTACCAGGCGAAGGCGCGGAATTTCTCTCTCTTGCAATGGTGACTTCGTACAGTATAGACGTAGGAGCTGTGCGCTTAAAATATGTTAACTATATTTTGTCTCACCTTAAGATGGTGTACCAGATGTAGCTGTTTAAAGCATCTGGATGTGTTAATTAATATAGTCATGTAAATAGACAAGAAAAGTAAAGTAAAAAAAAATCGAAACGTGAAAAAAAAGGAGTGTAACACAAGATGACTTAGTGCTTCAACAAATAACAACAATTCCAAAGTCATACCCGGAGATGTGAACTATCAGAAGCCACAAACTCTACTGCACGTGACAGAATATGCAGATCAGGACATCCGAGAATCTACAAGATCATCGTAGATATCTATACCACATATTGTTCAACCTGCGAACTTTTGGAGTCCTTTACAGAGGAAGGCCAGACCGAGATGACGACGTAGCTGTTCCTGTTTCCCAAGACGGATACCCCAGGACGAGTCTTCTGCATACCAATTAAAAGGTGACTCGATAGCCTGTCTATCGAGGGTTACTAATATTTGTTACACAACACATCTTGAAAGAGACTTTTCAGAAACTATTAACTTTGTAAAGACTTATAAATTAAATCTAAGAATTTCATGTAACTATTCTAACTTCATACGTTGTAACAATTTATATGCTAATGTAGAGTAATATAATTCAAGCAATAATACCATTCTTGCAAGCTAATTCTTGCATGGTTGAATAAAAGAAAGTCTTGCAAGCTAATATCATGAAATGAGTATAATTAAAAGTCTTAATTACAGAAATACAGAAAGTTGACCCGGATCCGAGGTATAGCTATATAAAATCAAGTTTGATCTCAAAGTTTAAAGAAACCTTCCAAATAACTTAATAATTGAATTAGTAATGTCATGGGATCTGTCAGTATATGTTTTTTAAATGTTAAATAAAGAGAAGTCTTCTTGTTACACACATATGAGGAGTGCTTAAATCAATTGTATACCTTGCCGTTGTTTCCTTACACAGTTAGTAAGTAATTTGTTACATTAATTAATTATTTGTGATCAATTCTGTTACAACGTAGGCAGCCCATCTAATTAACGGAGTTTAATTACGAGGGGTTCCCTGGATTTGTAACGCGGCGAAAAGACGTTACAAAAGTGCGCCACTCTGCTTTCTTGTAAAAAAATAAAAGGGTAATTGTTTACAGAGTGTCACAAAAGTGACATTTAAAACAAAATTGCATTATTCAAAAAAAATAAAGGAAACAAAGGAAAGAGTTTTAATTGTGTATATAGTGTCACAAACAAAATTGCATTCACTATGCGTGGATAAATTGTATGATCAATAACTAAATATATAATATTGATATATGCACTCAGAAAGTTACTTTAATAAATGTAATGTTCGAAACATATTTAATAGTGTATTAAGTTACGTAGATGGTAGTATGTATAAGTAAAATATCCTTAGCGTCATACAATGCATGTAGCTTTTGCATTCTATAGGCCAGTAGGAACCTGTATAATTCGATATAATTACTTGAATACATGAATTGTGACCAAGCATAACAATTTTGGTCAACCGAACAATCTGTAACAGGTTTGTTTACGACAATCTATGACCTGTTGTTTCCTGAATCATTCTGCACAGTGTATGTCCAACTATCTAGCTTACATACACTAGTAACACTAGAAAGTGTTATAAAAAAAATTTTTGATTAAAAATAACTTTGTTAATAATAATAAAGTAATTAAGTAGAAGTTCGTGATTTAAAACTTGTGAACAAAATAAGTAATTATTTAATTGAGAAAAGTTATGAATGAACGGAGCCAAAGTGTTGTCTAAGCGGAATAATAATAATAGAATCTAGCGTCTGCGCTCCCCTTCTCTTGTTTAAACCAGTATACAGTAGTTGTGTTATTCAGTCGCATTGTGGAGAACAATAAGAGTAAAACCCCCTTTCTCACTGACACGCTCAACCCTCCTTTGTTAACTAAATATGTAGGCCACCCTCTGACCTACATTCCAGTAAACAGCTGATCGGCTATTTAACCGTGAAAGATATGTGTGTGTGATTTCTGTCTCTCCCTTAGAAGAGAAATTGTTCTTTTCTAATTTGTGTAAATTGATTACTTATGAATTTATTGTATGTATATGTAATATATGTGTAATATACTAGTATTAATTGTAAGTACGTGCTAATGTGTTAGAACAAAATGGCCCAATTTAACCCGGATTTGTTATTAAAAGACGAGCTGTCTTACGAAGCCCTTTTGCGTGGACTACCCCATGCTGATGTAACAGTCGCGGAATTACGAAGTTCAATTCGCGAATGTGGATTTGATGCGCCCGTGCAATTAAACAATCTAAGCCAACTCGATTATGAAAGCGAGAAAGAAATTTGTAATGCCAAGTATAGTGAACTATACTTATTGTCTCAAACACTCCAAGACGAGAAATCTCCGGCAAAAATTTTGCGGACTACCCAGAGAATAGAGCATTTAACCAGGCGAATAAAAAATTTGTCGATCTGGCCGAATCTCACAGAAATACCCGTTGATGTACAAAAGCTAGCAGACGAAGCTCTACGCCGCTTACCTTCAATTATCAACGATTTAAGACGAAAATCCGACTCATTCAGGATGGACGAAATAGAGAAATTATTAATGAAATTACACATCTCCCCAGTACAATCCCCCACCACTGGTTTACCTCCGCCTAACTCGGATCGGAACTCACCTATCGTATCGCAAGTGCAAGCGAACCCAGAACAAAAAACTGATACAGATGTAAATGTCCCTCCTCCCGAGCATTTTCAGTTTCGTCCCGGAAATAATGAATTGACCAACACCCCCAATGAATCTAATCACCCTCATCGAGGAATTACCCCTATGAACTATAACGCAGATCTATACGGAAAAATGACTCACCCTGTGGAGAAGATTTTAACCGAAATCCCTTATACAGATGGTTTAAATGTTTCCAAGTTACTAACATTTATTAGTTATCTTCTTCAGATAAAGGATCTACAGCAGCTGAATGACTGGCAAATTTTACAAGTTCTGTTACCAAAGTGTAAACCCCCGTTAAAAAAATCGTGTGCTAGAAGCCCTAACCTCTACTTTCCCAGTAGAAGAGCTACATAGCTCTTTAATAAAATACTTTATTCCCACCGGCATCTATGAGGAAATAAAAAGGAAGACAGTACTCCGAGTACAAGGACATCAGGAGAGATTAGCTCACTACATCTCCGATATTAGGGAGTCCTCTCGACTACTACGTGTAAGCTGGAATGAAACACAACTGGTGGACACCATTTTACTAGGAGTGTCACCTGAAGAAAGATCTCGACTATCATTGATGAATAGACCCAATACAATTGCTGATCTAGAACAATGCAGTATCCATTCTTCAAATGTATGGTACTCAGATCAAAATAGAGAAGCAATGAAAACCTCTGGAACTAATAGACATCAATTGCGAGCACTACTGCCTGATGTAACAACCTCGTATGAAAGACAAGTTTCTAGTAGACCTCACCATGTGCGCAAAGCTGGTAAGTTAACTGTAAACCCAGATAAAGCGGAAACCAAGTACCCACCTCGCAGAAAACCCACCTGTTATAATTGTGGGAAATATGGGCACATAAGAAGAGAGTGCAAAAGTAAGCCATTGGAACGGAATAACCCCAATTCAAAAAACATGTAAGGCAGGGAGACCCGAAAACCTGTGTCTTCCGCAGCTACTCAAAATTGGGTAAACTAAAAGAAACCAGTAATAATAATAAGAATGAATTATTCTGTAATCAAGTGAAAAACAAAAAAGGTGCGAAAGAAATCGACCCCTATGTGCGAGAATTTCGTGAAAAGTGTAATGCGATTAATAGATGTAAATGGAAAAAAAATTTACTACCATTAATACGAGTCGACTTAGGCGTTACATCCCCCATCGCCTTAATTGATTCGGGATCTAGTAGAAGCTTAATCAGCTAAGAATTAGCGGACATGTTAGCTAAACATCATCTAGTAAAACGGAACCAACCTGTGAATATAAAGTGTGCTAAATAAATATGGTGATTAAATAGACGATAGTTCTAGGAGCGTTTCTTAAATCCCCAAAGTAGTTTAATAAATAATAAAGTGAATAATAATAATTGATTTAAATACTAGAGCTAAATAAATCCTAAGTTATACTAAAATTGTGTGAAGTGTAGAAGTAAGTAGGAAAAAGGAAAATAATAATAAAAAGTTCAGTTGCATATTGTAAACACTCCCAGTGGTGGCCAGTTAGAGAAAATAAAAGCGTGTTCAGTATTGTAGGAATTGTACTAAGCAGCCCCGAACGCACCCTTCCAATTGTGATAAACCGGTGCAGGCCTGAACAATTGAAAACCACCCCTAGTGAGTATGACAATGCATTGTGCAAGGTGTCTCCCCTCCCGCATAGTTTGTTTAAGTATTGTAAAAAGATATAAAAGAGAATCATATTCGTGAGATTCCGCTTCTCTCAAACCAGTGATCTAAAGTGGAGTATGGGATCCTCTTTAGATCACATTAGAAATAAGTTTATGAGATATAATCAAGTAGTGATTATACACGTAACGTAACAGGTCACAACGGCGCCGACTGAAAGGGTAATGATAGGGCAGAAATGTGCCAAAGATCATTAATAAATGCTGAAAGCTAACTTCCGTAGTTAGAGTAAGCTGGTGTCAGTCGGGCCGGGATGTTGTGAGTTACGGATAAGTAGGGATCATTCCAATCTAAGGTTTGGAAATTAGTATTAAGATTAAAATGTAAGTTAGTACTTAAGAAGTGAGAAAAAGGGAATTTCACGAAGGCGATCAAGAAAGAAAGTATTCTGCATATGAATTGGAATGTTTAGCAATTGTTTTTGCATTCGAAAAGTTTAAACCCTTCCTAGAACATAAAGAATTTCTTTTAGAAACCGACAATCAGGCGTTATCATGGTTATTGAATCACCATAAACAATTAGGACGAATTGGCAGATGGATATTGAAATTAAACTGCTACAAATTCAGAGTGCAGCATATTAAAGGTACTCAAAATGTAGTCGCCGATACCCTGTCCCGTATGTTCCAGTCACCCACTAAAACTTCCGAAAACGTAGTGAAGCCGGAAATAGCAAGTGCGAACGCCGTAATTACTGAATTCCCCCTTGCCTTTACAAACATTGCCCTATATCAACAACAAGACCCCTTACTGAAGCCTATTATAGAACAACTTACCCAAGGTATTAAATCCGAGAAGTACGTATTGAGTAAGAATGTACTGTGTCTCAAAATAAGAGACGGAAAGGAATTAAGAATAATAGCCCCGGATGTAATTAAGCCCATGCTAATGGAATACTTCCATTCATCTACCATAGGAGCACATATGGGAATCAATAAGACGATACATCGTATTCGAAAGGAATATCATTGGAACAATATGAACTGCGAAATAGCTACCTTCGTAAAGAAATGTTCATTATGCGCCCTTAGCAAACCCGCCAGAAATACTCAAGTAAGCCAATTGATATCAGAAATCCCAAAGACCCCTTTTTCGAAACTTTATCTAGATTTCTCAGGTCCGTATCCACGATCCAAATCAGGAAATACCATGTTACTGATATGTGTAGATTCGTTCACCAAATTTGTTTGGATGTATCCCATGCGACGAGCATTAGCGTCGACAACAGTTAAAATACTACAGAAAAGATTATTTAAAGATTACGGTACTCCAGTACGTATAGTATCTGATAACGGCCCGCAGTTTAAAGCAAAAGAATTTAGGAATATGTGTTTCAAGTTAGGGATAGACCATATAACCACTACAGAGTATCGACCGCAAGGCAATATTGCTGAAAGGTATCTACGAAACCTCAAATCTGCGCTAATAGCCTATCATGCGAACGATCATACGTCGTGGGACCAAAATCTATCCTGGATTCAATACGCTTTTAATTCAGCTTACCACGAAGGTCACAAGTCGACCCCGTTCGAGTTACTATACAAGTATCGACCAAACCACCCTTTGTCCACAAGATGGAATATACACGATCTGCTGCCTCCGCAAATAACGGATAAGCAGATAAAGCGAATATGGAACAAAGCCCGCTCTAACTTAAGAGCAAGCTTGGAAAAATCCAGAAGATACCACGAGAAAGGTAATCATAGCAACTCAGTCAGGTACCAAGTAGGTGACTTAGTAATGTACAAGACTCACCCCATTAGTAGTGCGATTGATAAGACCACCTCGAAACTATCATTCAGATGGTGTGGCCCTTACCAAATCCAAAAGTACCTAACTCCAGTTACAGTAGCCCTGTGCGAACCTGCAACTCAGAAATATGTGCGGAGAACGCATATTTCGCAACTAAAGTTGTATAAGAAGAAGTGACGGTATAGTATAACCCAAAAAAGAAAAGGGAATACTAGGCAGTAAAGAAAATTATATTTCTGAATCCACGTAAAAAAAATGTAAAACGTAGAGTTTGGAAACGAGGCCTGATCAACCTGAGTTCCAGTTCTGCGAAGCATGCATTAATGAATAATCATTAACTAGATGGGTACTAACACTCATTAACTACATGAGTTATATAGGACTCACAGAAGAAAAGATAGAATTCTAAATAGTAAAGATTTAGAAAGTTACTCTATAGAAGAGAGAGTAAGACAAACAGAAAAACCGGTAGTAAAATTAAGTGATAGAGATAAGAAAGAGTTTTGTGTTTTAATTGTGTAAATATTTAGTGTAAATAGTATGTAAAAAAAAAAAGGTAGTTCATAAGAATATAAAGTGTACTGTGTTGTAACTATAGGTAATAACTATGTGGACAATGTTGTAAAGTGTACAACAACTATGTGAAAGAAATTACACACACTAACCCCATTCAATATCCCAGTGCCCAATAGTGAGTTAGACTCAAATTGCAACCGTAGCGTGCAATTTAAGCGGTGGAGTATGTGACGATTTAAATAAAAGAAATAATCAAGAAAATAAAATTTTTTAAATCATTTAGGTTGCGAGCTCTTAAGCTATTTAAATCTCACTGATTAATATAAAATACCTGTATGTACTCAGTATGAGAGGAAGCAGTAATTAATTAGTTATTTAGAAGATACTCTAATAAAAAGATAAATTGTAAAGAGTTATGAATATCGTATTTAACCCTTTGCTTGTAAGCAGGCGCTGTCCTGTTGATTCCAGACTCGACATGTTTTCCGAGACTTGTGTGAGTAAGAATAAGATAAAAAAAAAACTAATGTTAATAATAAAAAAATCTGAAGACATAATTAGTCGCTAAAACAACTGATTTAAATTATGTATATTTGTTTAGGGATAGTTTGTATAAATAAAAAAGTTAACTTAAATATAGTTAGGAACTATATTCTCGCGCGGAAATTGTCCCACTAACTTTTGCCCAGTACCAGGCGAAGGGCGCGGAATTTCTCTCTCTTGCAATGGTGACTTCGTACAGTATAGACGTAGGAGCTGTGCGCTTAAAATATGTTAACTATATTTTGTCTCACCTTAAGATGGTGTACCAGATGTAGCTGTTTAAAGCATCTGGATGTGTTAATTAATATAGTCATGTAAATAGACAAGAAAAGTAAAGTAAAAAAAAAATCGAAACGTAAAAAAAAAAGGAGTGTAACACAAGATGACTTAGTGCTTCAACAAATAACAACAATTCCAAAGTCATACCCGGAGATGTGAACTATCAGAAGCCACAAACTCTACTGCACGTGACAGAATATGCAGATCAGGACATCCGAGAATCTACAAGATCATCGTAGATATCTATACCACATATTGTTCAACCTGCGAACGTTTGGAGTCCTTTACAGAGGAAGGCCAGACCGAGATGACGACGTAGCTGTTCCTGTTTCCCAAGACGGATACCCCAGGACGAGTCTTCTGCATACCAATTAAAAGGTGACTCGATAGCCTGTCTATCGAGGGTTACTAATATTTGTTACACAACACATCTTGAAAGAGACTTTTCAGAAACTATTAACTTTGTAAAGACTTATAAATTAAATCTAAGAATTTCATGTAACTATTCTAACTTCATACGTTGTAACAATTTATATGCTAATGTAGAGTAATATAATTCAAGCAATAATACCATTCTTCCAATGGTTGAATAAAAGAAAGTCTTGCAAGCTAATATCATGAAATGAGTATAATTAAAAGTCTTAATTACAGAAATACAGAAAGTTGACCCGGATCCGAGGTATAGCTATATAAAATCAAGTTTGATCTCAAAGTTTAAAGAAACCTTCCAAATAACTTAATAATTGAATTAGTAATGTCATGGGATCTGTCAGTATATGTTTTTTAAATGTTAAATAAAGAGAAGTCTTCTTGTTACACACATATGAGGAGTGCTTAAATCAATTGTATACCTTGCCGTTGTTTCCTTACACAGTTAGTAAGTAATTTGTTACATTAATTAATTATTTGTGATCAATTCTGTTACAATGTAGGCAGCCCATCTAATTAACGGAGTTTAATTACGAGGGGTTCCCTGGATTTGTAACGCGGCGAAAAGACGTTACATCATCAGGTGGATAAACTTTTCACTCATGTAGAGCACGTCACTAGATAAAAAATATATAAAGGTCACGCACATCTCGCCACTCAGTCGATTTCCCCACTCGCGTTATCTCACGATGCGCATCGCTACCGACTGACAAATCTATTCGGCCTGTACCTATTTGTCATGTTGTTTCAGCATGCGTATAGCAGTATCATACAGTTCGTTTGATTTGAACGACAGTTTCCCGTTCAGAAGCTGAACGTTCCATTTTCCAATTTCCTGAAATTGTTCCAGGAAATGTCCAAAAAATTGAAGAAACACTGGGAGACAAGTACTACCAGCAGAAGGGAAAAACCCAGTGGTAAGGCTAGTATATAGTTAATGACCAGGAAAGGTACAAAACCTTACCTTAAGCTTTTTTGTTGTGTAGTTCCACAAGGTGTTTTCTGCTTGCAAAATTTTCCTTGAATAGCTAGACACTCATCAGTTCCTTAACAAGATTTGTTATCAGCTTTTCAATAGCAATGGTGTTATGAGTGAGTCTTTCATTGGTTATACTATTGAGCAAATAGGATTCTATTGTGTTTAGAGTATGGACACCCCTTTAAAATGCAGCCACAGTCACAGGAAACACTAAAACCAAACGAATCAATTTGGACACTTCCGTGTACACTGGATTTAAGTCACCATATAATTAAAAATATGGTCCGAGAGGGATCAGTATTATCTAATGTCACAGTACCAATATTTCTATACTAAAAAAGTGTATTTATTTATAAGTGTCCAAGTTAGTGGAAGGAAAACTGTTGCATAAATTGATCTAGAATGGGTATCCAAATGGGTAGTTGATACTTGTGGAAGTCTGAATCCTTTAGATTCCAATAGGTTGCTCTCTATGCCAAAAAAATTAATTAAATGCTGACAGAGAATGAATGAAGAGCATAAATGGTGCTGAACAACCAGCCATTGCAGAGGCTCTATCATATTGTTACGACATCAAGAACAATCTACGTGTTTGTCGAATGTGCCATAAGAATCTCGCTCTATGTGTGTGGCATACGTGACTGTCATTAACTGTGAAAATTAAAGCTGGTGATAAGTGACTTAATTGGTGTACTGTACTTATTTTGTTTCCACTGTACTTACGACGATCGAGTAGACCATCGTAACAATATGTTTGGCAGAGCACTTTCTTTATTAGGCCTACATACCACTTATCTAATCATTAACAATTGATTCTGATAAGCACAATGAAGTCTTTACTGATTTGTACAGCCCTGGTCCCAAAGCTGCCACGACTTGGACGTCACAATACTGCCATGTTCTTATGTGCAGACAGTATCGGGTGGGAGGAGACACTGCATCTCAAATGACATTAATGCTATCCACGTCTTCTTTGCGGTATCCTCAACAAAGTCGTCCAGACATTCAGGCTCATCCAATCTCAACTGCAGACTGCAAATATGGTGAAATAACCATGCTTCTGGTAGAAACTCTCACTCTAATCATCTTCCATGAGTCAGGTCCTCTGGATATTAACTCAAAGAGCACTGAAATGGTGGAAGATACTTGAGAGGAAACTTCTGACACGGAACCTTGGCTGAAGAAATGAAGTGATATATTACACTTCATGAACCAACAATGGAAGTGTTAACAAACTTGAGACTGTTTGCCACTTTGTCTTACTGCTTGGGGCATGTCTCAATAATTTTTAGTGTCTCATATAATGGATTTAAAGTGATTGCATCAACAAATTTTTGTAAAACTTGGAATGGGTGTCCATATCTTGACTCTATACAGCCTTATTGTTTTTAAGATTGATCATCTCAAAAATATGGGGCAGAGGGCAAATGTTAGGGATCAAAATTTTGGAAAAATTGTAAGAATTCAAGTGGCATATCAAATTAATGAAAATATTAACCATAAACTGAATGCAGTGTTCAGTTTTGTGAATATAAAAATTTTGGGGTACCAGGGCCCAAAAAGTGTACCAAAATAACAAAAAAATCAGTGTGGGATATCAAAGTAAAGTGAATTTTAACCGTAATCTGAATATAGTGTTGTTTTGGGAATTCACAAATTTTGAACACCAAAGCCCAAAAAATGTACTTAATTTAAAAAAATGCAAAACTCCTAGTAAATTTAACAATTTGAACACAGTACCCATTTTTGGAAAATGAAAAACTGTACGACACGTGGGGGCATAAAAGTATAAAATCTTGAAAAATTGTAAACATTCATACTGGGTATAAGACTAAAGGGAATTTTAACCCCTCTTCGAATATAATTTTTACAATGAAAATTTTATAAGTTTTGAGGCATCATTATGAGGAATTTTTCAAAATACGAACTCAGTATTTCCAACAATTTGACAAAATTAAATCTGTCAAATTATATCCCCTTGAAAATTTTGGCCTTAAAAAGGTTTGTAAACAATGTTTACAAAAAATGTTATAAATAGAACAATACACGTCTATGGAAAGGAACATAAACTTTAAAGGAAGGATTAAATTATCTGTCTTTTAGGCATTATGATTACAAACGTAACTAAAATAATGGAACTGTACTGGATTTTAGTGTTTGCTGCAGCCATAATATTGTTACGAGAAGCCTACCGAACAACCCAGAACATTCTCCACTCCCCCCGTCCAGTGTGGCAGCTGTTGCATCATTCAACTACAGCATTCTAGTGAGTTCGCCCCAAGAACACTTGAGATATGCATTAAGCTGCTGGTTCAGTTAAGGAGGGAAAGCTGTACTGTACCTCAGCGTGGCGTATATAAAGCCATAGCAGCCGGGTTGTCGGTTGAGTTATGTGAGCGATTTTCACTAGTGCGGATTGAGTGTTGTCAAAGTGAAGTAGTATTGTGTTAATAATTGTGTGATATATATATATATTATTAGTAGAAATATTAATATTATTAGACATTGTTATTGCGTGTGGACAAATCTAACTGGAAATATTGTACGAGTTAATTACAACCTGTGTAATTGTGAAAATTAAAGCTGGTGATTAGTGACTTAACTGGCGTCTTGTATTTTGTTTTAGACTGTACCTACGACGATCAAGTAGACCATCATAACAATATGAAAACGTAATAATCACTGCCTGCTTTTTACAATTGTTACTTTGCAAAAAAATATTACAGTAGTTTGGGGTCCCATAACTTTTCTTTTACTTTTTAAGGTAACGCAAAATCTCGTTAACCATGGTAAAAACATGTGGTCTTCACTTCCTTGTGATGTTTCTTGGCTAATACTAAGAATCATGGACAAGAATTTTACTCACAGCTTTAAAAAAAAAAAAAATTATTAATTTGATCTTATAAATAAATAACGTATTTCGTTCAAAATAGTGAGAGAGTTCTACAGCTCAGTGAGTTACCAGCAGAACACCAAAAAGAGTCATGGGAAATAAGGAAGACAAAAGACTACCCAAGGGATGATTTTGGGAAAACATAACTGACACAATGCTCAAATGTTCTTCCCAATAGTTTCTGAAATTAATGCAATTTTTAATATTAAAAGTGTTTATTTGTATGTAAGAAAAGACAAAACACATTTGTTTATGAAGGCATTATTATCTTCGTAACTTTTTATTTCAATTTTTCTGACAATTTCTGGAAACACTACGTTCACAAAACCAGCTGTTTTATCTGTAAATCTACTAGTACTTATTTAGTAAAGCAGCTACTATATTTCTCTTATCCTTGTAACTTAAACAAATTCTTTTTCTGAAGTCTATAAAAACATCCCACAATACATATTCCATTATATAAAAAATCTTAAAAAAAGGAAACAATTCTAAGAACATACAGTAATAACATTGTATAATTATTTTACATTAAATTATATTACAATAACTTTTTAAATAATTTTCGTATTTAAGAAATACATACAGTTCTTTTTTAATCTGTAATATATCTACTTAATATATTATACAATCACAAAATGAATAATCATTCTTCATTATAACAAATAACTTATATACACAAATTAAATTTACTACACAGTATTCTTTCACAATAAATATTGAGCCATGAAAGTTGTTATGAATAAAAATAATGAATGTTCATTATGGCACTCCAGGACAAGATAAAATCTATAAATTCATTTACATCAAGATAAGTATAAACTTGTACCAACTGTCAGAATTAAATAGATTTTTTAAAAGTAAAATAACCTGACAATGATCTGAACAAATAATCCAACTAACATAAAAGTCAAATACTATAAAGTACATCAATAATTATCTGCAATGTAGTTGAATTTATTTTCTGTTGGCTGTATGCTTTGTGTCCACATCACTAGCTTGAACACGTATATGGTAATATAACTTGGCAGTTTTTAAATTGCTATATCAATTCCATTGTAGCTACCTGATGTCATTAAATAAGCAAAGTGATTTCTCAGTTTTAACTTGGCTGTTTAGCATTTGTCTCTCTGTTTGGGGATATCTCACTATAACTTCTGATTAGGTATATCAACCGTTTTTGTAAAAATTAGCATGCTTTTACTACACAGATCCAAATTTTTTAAGAGTGATCCTCCCAAAAAATATGGGTGCAAAGGAAAAAAGGTTAGGGATTGAAAAAGTACCACACACATCCATGGTATATAAAATATCAGACTAAAGAGAATTTTACCCCAATTCTGATTGTAGTGTTTACTTAAACCTTTTTTAAACTTTAGGGACAATAAGGGCCAAAAATGGAAGTCAAAATTTAAAAACAATTAAAGTCTATGTGGGGCATCAAATTATGAGTAATTTTATTCAAAACATGATCTTTGTTGACAAATATCACACCCCATTGCAAAGTTTGAACCACCTTTAAGAAATTTGTAAGCTATATTTGCAAAAAATTTTAATTTTATCAGCAGTTATGTATATTTGTGAAAAGTATTAGATACGAAAAGGTTAGGCCCATAGATATCTATGAAAACATACATAAACTTAAAAGTCTAGACTACATTATTTTTCATTTGGGCATCATTGTTAAAAAGTTAAATGTTTCTCATTAAAAATAATGAGAAAGTCCTGCAGCTCAGGGAGCTTAATAGTTTCAAGTCTCTATTTCCATAAAGTTACATGCAGTTTGTAACTGCATTACAGATAATTACCAACTCAACCACATGTCACATTTGAGGCTATATGTGTCACAGTTCATGTTGTGCGCCTTTCTGATGAACAGTAAATGTTAATGTTATATTTACATGATGAACTTTATGATTGGTGTTATAATCTAACCATTCAAACAATTTGTTTCTATTACACTTTGTGTAAATACTAGATAATATCATTTACATGCCTTCATTTGGAAACTTTACAAAACATCTGTGTCTCTCGTAAATCACAATTTTTTCCAAACTATATAACAATACAAGGGAGAAACAACTTAACTACAAAATGTAGGATCATATTTAATGGTTCATGTATGGAGCAGTTATCAATACATGAATTCTTACACTGTTTATTGTAAATACACAATGTTCTAGATGTCAATAGAAATATTATAAATTGTGTGACAATATATTTTAATCTTATTTACACTAATTTAGTTTTCTAAATTAGAATATCTTCATTTACAAGCAATGTTTTGTTACCATCAAACGTAATATGGATTTTAACTTAACAACATATAATAAAAATCAGAGGCAGATCCACAAAGGAATCTTTGTCTGGCAAGATTAGTTTTAAACGTCACTTAAGAATAGTAAGAAGTGTAATTCAAAGAAAAAATTATTTCTTCTGAAAGAAGAATTTTGAAGAACAATTTTCTTCTTCCTCTTTTATTTGCCCCCCCCCCAACCTATCTGGATACGCTTCAGCAAAAATTGTACTTTTATATACTGTTATTGTACATGAATCTTTCTTACAAGTTAATATGTAAGACTTGTTGCTTAAATTAAACTCGCACATAATTTTAGAAATAAATGCACATTTTTCTATTCCGGAGAGATAGATTCACTCCGGAATTGTCACATTCTGTTAAAATAATTATCACATCAAGGAAATTATTAAAAGTTGATAATGCTAATGTTATTATAATATGGCTACTCCACGTTGTCATTTCCTCTCCAACAATAGGACAGCTGTGGGTTTTTGTAATATGCATATGGTATGCAGTTAAAAATATCTGCTGCTGAACATCCTACAACTATCATACTTTGTGATTTGCTTCAAAAACTGCTGTCAGAGACAATATGTTGGTTGATACAGTATATGGTGAACTGGCAAAATTTTGTTGTAATTAGAACAAAGGAAAGGTTACATTACAATTTGTTTTTAATTTGCAGGTTATTGGCCTCCACGAATTAATTTATTCCAGAAGGCCAAACAGGACAAGTAAATGTATGTCAATATTTTTTTTTATCTGCAAGGTACAACCAGAAGGAAATTTTCTGAAAAAGAAAGGAAAACAAGGAATTGGGTTCTTTTTGCAAGACAATGCACCAGCACATCAATTCCAGGTGAAGGAATACCTTGCACATCACAATGTGATGTGTCTTAAACATCCACCATGCTCTCCCAACATGTAAGCAGATGATTTTAACTTGTTTGCATGCTTAAAACCCAACTCTGAAAGGAAAATATAAGGATGCTTATGACATTGATCACTGCAATGACTGCTTAGCTGACTGAATTATCTAAGAATGGGTTCCAGGAATGCTTCCAAAACTTTATGAACATTGGCAAAAATACGTAACTATCAAAGAAAAATACTTCAAAGAAGATGTAAAACTTCAATGTACAGAATATTTGCAAAATAAACTAATTCCAGAAACGTTTTGAAGCTGCCTTGTACAATTTCATAATAAATTTAAATGAAGTGAAAAGACTAGTACAACAGAAAAGTGTAAATCTCTTAAAAGTTCCCACCATGCTTCACTTTGTTGAACACACACACACACACACACACACACACACACACACACACACACACACACACACACACACACACACACACACACACACACACACACACACACACACACACACACACACACACACAGTACATATGAATTGCACACTAGAAATTAATTACTTCCCTGATTGTTCCATTTTAAATGGAATACAAGGTCTGGTATTGAAGAATGGGACAATATTTCTCAAAACATAACAGCTGCTTGCTTGTAAACAGTGTGGGTTATTGTTGACCTTGGTCTCTCTTACACTCATGCTTCAAGTTTCACATTTGAAGCAGTGGTGTTTTTTATGTTGTTAGAAAAATGCTTAGTTCAAACATTGATCAATGTCAGAGTAAATAAATAACGAGAGTTTGTAATAAATGAATTATAATTATTTTGAAGAAGGTAATTAAAGTAATGTTGTGATTAAATAACTGATTGAATTAAAATAAATAAATAAATAAATTGTAGATGAATGAATTAATTAATTAATGTGGTAAAAAATAACATTTAAAGTGATTTAATGCGCGAACAAACGCACAACAGAAAGTTAACAATTAAATTTAAAAAATGCAGTGAGTAATGTGAAGGAACTAAATATACGAAGTGCGTGCGGCACGTGGTTAGCAGAGTGGCGCATCTTATAACGTCTCACCTACGTTATAACATCGGGAACCTGTGCATACTTACCTCAGAACACTTGCACGGGCTGCCATACTCGTAATTAACTTTTAATTACTAATTAAACCAGCTGTAGTTATAACTAAAGGAACTTTTACATGGGGGTCTGATGATTTATTCACTCAATGTTTTAGTGTAAAGTAACGACATCTCTTTATTAAACCATTACTACAACAGTTCTACATAAATGTTCCCACATAAGGTTTTCCCTATCTGTACACTCGTATTCCTTTTATTTTTTATTAAAACTCTTTATTAAATATTATTATGATTTATGATAGTGATAAAATTTAGTTTAAATGTGCGATTTATTAAAATTTAAATTTCTCAGCTTTTACATTCCTATTTTATTATTTATTTTACTTATTTTTTTTTTATTAATGAAATCGTCACAAATGCTACAATTTTAAATTGTTAGTGAAACTGAACAAGATAGCAACAGAATCTTTTCACCCTTAACTGAGGTTTATAGTGAAAACTGTAGATCATGTATGTATGTTTGGGTGAGAAAAAAGATTTAAGAAAGGTTAAGGGTAGATCAAAGTGGCATTGCAAAACCTCATTTGGAGGCCAAATTCCTTTTCAAAAGCTGTCCTTTTAGTGGACTCCAAGTTTGCCATCCAGGCAACATTCTCTAATACAGGAGCATATTGGAAGCAAGGCGACTCACCAGGCAACTTACAGCACTTAACAAGGAGATAGATATCCAGTGGATTCCATCTCACATCGGCATCTTGGGAAATGAGACAGCGGACATCTTGGCAAAGCGAGAGACAAAGATCTACTACCAGGAAAGTACCCACAACTTCAGCACCCTAAGAAAACTGATGACAAGGAAAACAAACTCTCGCTTCCTGGAAGAAACAAGAAACATATCAAAAGGAAAACATGGTCAGGGATTGAACAGTTATGGAATACAAACTGTAGAAAACCCAGGAAGAAACAGTTGCCAACTTTAGATTGGAAACTGGCCATGACTGTCTCTCAGCGCATCTCTACAAATTAAAAATTTCCACCACAGAAGAATGTGTATTGTGCAGGAGAGAAGACTCAAAAATGAACAAAAATCATCTATTGGAGTGTGTGAAGCTGAACCGGGAAATGCAAGAACTAAGAAATTACAGTGGTCTTTATTGGAAAGCTCGGTACCAAATGGGTTAAGTGTACCAAGGGGGAGCCACTGGAAAACAACAACAGGTTAAGGGTATGTTGAAGACAATAAAAGACCAGGACACTATTAACTTCGAAAACTGAAGAAAACATTAAACAAAATTAACTAAATTACTTGAAATGACTGCAGGACTCATTGTGGCAGAAAAGGTGAATACTGATGAAGAAACCGTTAGGCAAATTTTGAAAACTGATCTTAACAAGACAAAAGTCTGTGCCAGAATTCTCCACAAATTATTATGCCTGATCAGAAAGCAAACTGAAGCAAATGACCTGTGGCATGGCTTTGAGAAAAGAAAAATTAGAATGAAACAGTGTGTTGAAGGTGAAAGGTAGTTCACTGAAGGAAAAAGGAATTAAAATGTAAAAAATTATGATTAGACTGAGTTGTACCATTCGTTGTTACTTGACAGCCATACCTCACATTTCAACAATTTCTTCAATAAAATTGTACGTATCTACAATAAACACAAACTGACTTTGAAGTACCACTGATGCAGACATTAAACTTGAATGAATCTTTGGTAAAAAGTTGAATTGATAATCACATAGAATAATAAAAAAATAGCACACAGTATTATGAGTGGTATAGCTACTGATATAATTGACTTACAAAATTTATGGTAAAAAATATTAGCTGACCCCCTCCCCCCCCCCACCAAAACACACAGAAAGACACCAGTTATATATACTTGCATGATACCTTCTGAGTGGCCAAAACAATGATCTGAATAAAGGTTCAGAAGTGTCTATTTCCACAACTTCACTACTAATAATCCACCACTGTTTATAACCTACAATTACTTTAAAGTATTTAGGGTGCTACTAACTGACTATATAAACAAATATAAATCACTAAGATATAAAAAACTGATACATCATACTCAACATTCTATCCTGAAAAAACATAAAAATTAAATTAAAAAAAAAAGCACATTTCAACCTTTAATGACTATGGAAAGATAATTTATCTCTCGCAAATGTCAGTAAATTCCATGCATATTAACTTTCTACATAGGAATAATAGTAAATGTAGCACAATTTCATTAGTCATTATTACAAGGGTCAGTTGAAAAGTTTGCGGAGCGACATCTATAGTTCAGTGGTAGAACTAAAACCTTTTGTGTGCTATAAGACACATATTTCGCCCTGTTAATTTCCAGATGTCTGTCAATTCATTCACTTTTTACCAGCCGTTTGAAATTTTCCTGTCACACGTTTTTAAAGTGCACAAAATCAAACGTGTTGTGATGAATTCTCTGTTAAAAACGTTTTAGCGCCAATGGAAAAACAAAACAAAATTGTAAATGTGTTAGGCCAGTGGTTCTCAAAGTGGAGAGGGGGGTCCTGGACATTTCGCGACAATGTTTCAGGGGGTCCTGGACACTTTTAAGAAAAAACAGAATATACATGAATTTTCTCCTATTTTGTATAGTAGTATAAAATCTAAATTTTAGAATCTTAAAACAATCAGTAGAAGAGTGGAGTATTTTTTTTTGGGTTCAAACTAATTGTAACTGTAAAAGTAATTTCAAACTAACGGTTTTAATAATGTCTTTAAATCATGTCGCGTAGCAGATCTGTTTGTCAGTCGAACTGACTAAAGCGCAGCATTAATGCAGAACTGATCGCACTGTTTTAGTCCACATATAAAGATTGTAGTTGCTTATAAGCACTGTATTTAAGCATAATGTTTTTCCGTGTAGCTGGTTTTACGCCTAAGTAGCTGGATTTTGACACGTGTGGTTGGAAAGATAGAGCTGAGGCTGGCAAAGTTAAGAAATAAACTTAATGTCGAGTGACTTAATATTGAAATCATCAGACATTAAACCTAATATTGCTGAGCTAATTGTTCAAAAGCAGCTTCATTGTTCACATTAAACTATGTTTGTTATTATTCATTTTATAATTTTTCAAGTTAAGAGAATTTTTATTTTAATACATTTTAATTAAAATGTAAGAGTTTGTATTATATTTTCTGTTTTTTTTTTGCATAACTCAGTCGGGGTCAATGAAATTTTTAATTTTTTTGGAGGGTCTGCGGACTTAAAAGTGTTAGGTGATGCTGCACCTTCAGAAACAATGGTAAGTGGGACACACTCGAGTTTAAACGTGATCGTACAAGCACTCAAGACTATCCTAGCAGCAGATGTCCAAAAAATGGCAGTGTTGAAAAAATTTCATAGGGTGATGGAAGACTGCAGATTTTGGGGATACGTTGCTGAAATCATAGGCATCTCATGAGTATGTGGATCATACTTTAACTCAAGAACTTGATGTGAAAAAGCGTTGTGCAATAGCTGCCACATCTGAAGTTGTTGCATTTTTTGGGCGTCCAGTGTGACCACGTTATCAATGCTCATATGACCATGTTTAAACTCACGTGCCTACTTACAAACATTGTTTTTGAAGTCGCAGCGTTTCCTGACACATTTACAATTTCGTTTTGAATTTCCGTTGGTGCTGAACAATTTTAACAAAGAATCACACCACAATGTTTGATTTTGTCCGTTTTTCAAAACACATGACATGTCAATTTTAAACAGCTTCTAAACAATGAATAAATTGATAGACAGACTTGGAAATTAACAGGAGTTCACATAAAATACAAATCTTGCAGCACACGAAAAATTTTAGTTTTACCGCTAAGCTATAGTTGTCGCTCCATTAACTTTTCCAACTGACCCTCGTAGTCTTGAGCAAGAGTGATGCTTATCTTCAACTGCTTAATATCACCCAGCTAGCTAATCTCCATTGACCTGAAGGCTTCCTAATCACTTTAATGACTGAACATAATGTGATTTATTCAAATTAAAACATGTGTTTAAAATAATTGGAACTAACTGAAATAAAGTGAAAACTATTCAAAATTATTATAATAAATTAACTGCTTAGTTTAAGAATATAAACCCCCCCCCTCCAGACACACGTATATGTGACAATCTGGTCTTGACCATCCATGAAATTGGAAAAATCTTGGTTTTTACATTTTTACTGATTAAGGGCCTAAACAAGTTAATGTCACAAAAAAATCATCCTTTTTATCACATGTTGCAAGAAACGTGCACTGTTAGATATAGTTTTAAAACATTAAATTATGCCAACACTACCTCATCGATAGTGTACATGAAATTATCCAAATTCAATGTATAATGATATTAATTAATTTCAATGTAAATAATTCTATTTTGCTAAGTTTATTAAAAAAAATTGAAACATGTACATACAAACAAAAGATTAGGTACCGTTGTGAAACTGATTTACATATATTTCAAACTCGATTATTAAATAATGGATACATTATATAAAATTCGATGATGAAAAAGTAGGAATAGCTAGTAGAATTGGTCTGGCTAGTCTATCAGATTTTTGAGCTGATTGCATGGAAAAAGTAGTTTGCAATACAACAAAGTGTACAGAAAGCAGTAGGATAGATTCAGTTGGTACAAATAATTACACACAATGTGGATTTTTTTCTGAAAAATTAATTTTGCAATTTACAAACATCAGAACAAAATTTTCATATTTTGCTTTCATTTTGGTATCCAGGTGTAGAGGCAATGGCCTGTTGCTAGATATTTTAAATACAAATGTGGAAGTAACATACACTTGATATTTTATTAAATTTATTACTTGTAAGTTTTTCAAAAATTGCTCTTTGTTCACTGCTGACATTCACTATCAAATCATTAAAATATACATGAATTTGCATATGAATCACAAATATACATCATTCATATACATAAATAAAGAGCATATTAATTAATTTTCACATTTAAATATGAACCACAGAATATAAACCACACGTACTCGCACAAAACAAACTAAATATACCTCAATAAAATGGTTAGACACTTAAGAACCATGTCCTGTCTTAATGCGAAAAATAACATGCTTCCCTCCCAGTACATCACCCCTTCCTTCTTGATTGAATTTACTTGATAGAGTATGCCTAAATTGTCTGACAGCTTTCTCGTCACACTGGCCAGCTGAGTAGAAATTGCTATACTTATAACAAATAAAAACTGTACAAACTTTCTGGGGTATTTTGATACACTGCCAGCTGTGGTTGGGGATATTGCACTATACCTATAGCCCTATACATATTTATAATATATATATATATACATACAATATCACACACACACACACACACACACACACACACACACACACACACACACACACACACACACACACACACACACACACACACACACACAGAGATTAGTTTTTGGGGGGGGGATGACTATGTGCTCTTACGAGTGAGCTATCACTGGCTACATTTATCAGTGATTTGTCTTGATCTAGCCACCAACAATGGCTAAGACAAGAGGTTGTACACAAGGTCATCACAGCCACTGAACTGACACTGGAGATGTAGTTAAACATTTTGTGTAGAAACATTCAACAGTGGACCATCTCCTCAACATGTGGAAAAGCACAACAGAATATGAAGACTAAGTTCTAATTGCTGGAATAATCTGTCATTTATATACAGACTGTCTCCAAATTTAATTTCTGCATTTTCTACAATTACATTTCACAATCAAACCTTACTTTGTATAGCACAAATTTACCCTAAGTAATTTTTACAATCTAATATGGAGATTGAAATTGAAGAACTAATGTTAGTGCAAGTGAGAATGTTTCAGTTTCTGGGAGTGATATATGAAAAAGGAAATCAAAGTAAGTCAAAATAAAAACAGAAAAACTTTACTATACCATATATGTTTATAAACAAATTTGAAATTGCAAGAAAAAAGAATATGAAGCTATCATATCCATTTATAAACTAACTTCTGGATATGAGTCATGTATATTTCACTTTATATTATGGATTTCGTGAATTTGATTGTTTACACTATAGTTAAAAAGGATAATCTGACCCAATGCCCTCTTAAACTATAAAACAAGACTTTACCAGATCATGTAACTTTATAACATCATCTATATGAGACCATACTCACATTGAGCATAAACAGTATTACATGCCAATATCTATCATTAAGCGTTTCCTGTTGTTATTCTCTGCACAAATGTGAACATATTTTTAATAACTGATGGTAAATTTCTGACTCTATGTCAGTTACAATTACATGATTAAAAATGACTGTCTACGTATATAACTATTTTCAATGACAAATTTAGTACTGATGTCGAGCACCTTACAAAACATAATGCAAGTTTGTTCATGACTACTTGTACGCACAATTTAAATTCAGTTTCATGGATGATCTGTACTTGTTTGTAAACATCATGCTTAAGGCCGAGCACCCACTGGAATGACCCGATAGCGATGTGACCGAGATTCAACAGCAATACGATGTAGATTAGAAGTTGAACGCAGGTTAGGGTATCAGTCAGCGCCCACAGACACGATACAACACGCAAACGATAAGCAACAATCGTATCTCTATCGTAAGAATGCTGCATGTTCCACTTTTGTTGCGTGTTGTTAGTCCGTTGTTACTGTGTTTTCTGACAATTTTGGCTTTATTAATTATCAGT
The DNA here is from genome assembly GCA_034769895.1 of Magicicada septendecula. Classification (NCBI taxonomy): domain Eukaryota; kingdom Metazoa; phylum Arthropoda; class Insecta; order Hemiptera; family Cicadidae; genus Magicicada; species Magicicada septendecula. The sequence continues at coordinate 147,081,937 of CM068375.1, read as the reverse complement.
AACTTAATAATTCTAGTGATAAGTGCCTTCAAAAAATGAAAGACGATCCAGAATTTAATGCGAAATTTGCATCTTTAATAGAAAAGCATTCTTGTTTATATGATTCCACAAGTGCTGATTACTCCAAAAGGAATTTGCAGGATAAGGCATGGGAGGAAGTTGCGAATGAAATTTCAGAATCCGGTAAGTACATTTGATTTTTAACATTTTTCCATACATTTAATAACACATTTTTAAATAACTGATATAAATAATTACAATAATATAACTCACTAATAAAACTACTGTATATTGAGAGGAAAAAACAAAAATTATTACACAAAGTACTTTGTTATAAATTTTTCTTAAACGGTGTATTTTTCTTGATTCGGAAGTGCTCCGTTGCGTTGCAAAAAAAAAATCACGTAAAGTATTTCTGAGATCTAGGGCAGAAATTGCCGGTCTCTGGCGATTACTGACCCCAGAATTTGAAAAAACTTGTTGCATTTCGCTTTTCACTAAGGGTTGCATTCCTGGTTTTGAAAATTTTCCGTCATGAATTCGAATAAAATTATGTAAGACACAATAAGCTTGAATAATGTGGTCAATTTTATTAATGTCGCAACAAATTGATGTTTCCAGCAATCTGAACTTGGACAGCAACATACCAAAGGCACATTCAACTGACCTCCGACCTCTAGATAATCAGTAGTTGAAAATTCTGTTCTTGTTTGTTAACTGTCGGCGAGCATATGGCTTCATTATATTGTTAGTAAGAGGAAAAGCCTCATCTGCCACAAAATAAAAGGGAAACAATTTATTTACATCTTCTCCTGGTAATGGCGCGGGTTCTGATAATTGGAGATGACCACTGAACAATGCTTTGCCAAATGGACTTTCTTTTAGCGCCCTTCCATCACTATTACGGCCATATTCACCAACATTCACACTTAAAAATATTCCATCAGCATCCGCTACAGCTAATAAAACTATTGAAAAATATCCTTTATAATTGTAGAAAGCTGACCCACTCTTAGGAGGCGCTTTAATTCTAATATGTTTACCATCTATGCTTCCAACACAGTCAGGAAGATTCCACAATTCTCAATAACGCTCAGATACATTCAACCAGCGCTCTTTTGTAGGAACTGGCATATATTCAGGTTGTAAAGTTTTCCAAATTGCTATAGCTGTTTCTGCCACAATTTTTCGAACTGTAGTATGTCCCCGCAGGAAATAAATGACAGTGCTTTGAAGGAACAGCCAGTGGAAAGAATCTGGAAAGAATTCAGTTAATTAGGTTTTGTAATTTCTTTAAAGAAAATAGCCCAGTATTATTATTGTAAATAAGGTACGTGTGCCAAATTTTGGTACCCGTAAGTAGTAATATAACATTTTCAAGAAAGTGGTGCTATCAAGCTAATTACACGTAAAATAAGATATCTAAGCACTGTGGCAACATTGCGAACAGTGAGGAAATTCCACACATATACCTTAAGTAACTTTTAGTAATCATCTCTGTAAATCTATAATACATAATCTCTATAATAAATTAAAAGAAAAGGGCACACTGCTATTACTAACAGAAGTTTTGACCCCCTTTTTGTTGCAGTTCAAGATTGTAAAGAACGTTGGAAGAATTTGAGGACTTGTTATATTAGGCACTTAAAATCATTATCCGGGACTTCGGGCTCTGCAGCCAAGGCAAAACGACCCTATTACCTAGCAGAACATTTACATTTTCTCCAACTGTTTACAAAATCACGTAAATCAATAGGAAATATTCTGGTCCCACTATCACAAGTTTGTTCTCCAGAAGAAATACATGAAGAACAGAATGACACAAATAATTTTGAAGACGGTTCTGAAGATTTACTTTCAGAACAACATTTATTGAGTAACATAGCTCACACGTCCTGACAAGGCGGCAGTTTCTCAACCCCAACCAATACCTCTACATCTACCTCTACAGTTCGGAAAGTCAGTGCTTCTCTAGAAGAGGTAAATAAATCGGCGCTAGAATATTTTCAGTACAAAAAGGCCGTTACAGAGAAAAAAACTGAAAACCCAGATTTAGATTTTTTCAAAAGTATTCTTCCAGACATGAGAGATGAATGCTGATCAAAAACGACGATTCAAAATTGGAGTTTTAAACTTGGCTGGACAGATTTTGAGTGAGTATACACCCTCAGCACTACCTCAGAACCCTTGTCAACCACTGTCTCAAAGCACTTGTCCTTATGAGAACAACGATGCTGCTGACATAAACTTGGGAAATTTTTTACAGTTTAATAATGAAAAGTAATTAATACGTTCTGAATGATTGATATGTTTATTTCAAAATTTTTATTATTATTATTTAGTTAATATTACTTCAACAGTTCTGTAATAATCCAATTCAAAATTAGCTCAACAATAATGTACTTCAAATGTTATTACTGTACTTTGACAAAAATAAACTAAAACTATCTTTAAAACAAATACATACTGAGTGTTGTTTATTTCTTTATTTCTACAGTAATATTTAACATTTGTATATAAATTAACAAACGCACTTACCTCAACGTTATTAAAAGACGTTCTTCTGGCATCACAGATGGCCTAAAATTAGTATTCTTTTTTATAATCTTTGGCGTAAATTTTTGCACTAATAAATCAAACGTCTCCCTGCGCATTCGGTACAAACCTTGAAATCTTTCAGGATACATGTTTAGTCCTTTAAAAACACTGAACTTTTCGTTCATTACTCTCAAATATGGATGCACCCAGTAACGCCGTTTCTTGCGTTCATAATTGTTCATATTTATTAATGTTAACAGTGCTAAAGCATCATCAGGAGAAGAAGACGAGGACGACGACGACATTCTCGTGTACTATGACTTTTTGGTGTGCTTTGAGTATTAAGCGTGTTAATTTATTGTCGTGTTTCTATCGCATCACTTGTTGTGTTGCTTTGGTGGGCGCCTTTACTTAGGATCAGGCAGAAGGGACCACACGCTTTGTCCTTGTTATGGCAATGGACAGCAAATTCTTTCTGAGAACTGTAATACAAAATCCAGTTTTTCATAAATAGAAACTCAATATACAATTCCTTAAACATAATATAAAACCTAACATTTTTATACTTAATTGTGTACACATTATAAATATCAAGCAAGAGACTTTCTCTACTTCAACTGCAAGAAGTACATTTCCATTATACTCCAGCTGTTTGAAATTTATATGTCACACATGTTTTGAAAAATGAATAAAATCAAACATCTTGCTATGATTGAATTCTTTGTAAAAAAAAAAAGGTCTAGTGCCAAAGAAAATTCACAACAAAATGAGTAGGAGATGCTGCGCTTTCAAAACCAACAGTTTGTACATGGATACTGAAGAATGTTAAAACGTGGTTGTATGAGCCCTGTGGATGTTCCCCACAGTGGATGCACAAAAAATGCAACTCTAGATACAATTAAAAAATTTTTATAAATGCTGTTGGATAACAATGCTGAGCTCACAGGCATCTCACATGAGCGTGGTATATTTTAACTCACGAACGTGGTATGAAAAAACTCTGGTAAGGTGAGAATAGCATTTGGGTTGTTTGCCACTGGAGTGGCAGATTAATGTTTTAGAATTACTAGGCTGAAGATCTCTATAGTGTTGATGGTATATATAAGCAGGCCGCCGAATTCACACAATACCCCTTTTCGAGCTGTATAGTATTACAACATTTTTTATGTTAAATAAAAAATTGGTAGTCATACAAAATTGCTAAGGTGGGGAAGAGATGAGGAAGAACCAAACTATTAAACAACCCTCTGCTCACCTATATTTATCATCCTTGATATACCAATCTCACGTGTAGCCAAAGCAGTTTAATAAACAACTCGGTGATGGCTAACTTCCATTCAGATTTGAACATAGGCACATCACAGCTATGAAATTGATGCTATCCATGTATACTTACTTCTTACTTCTTGGAGCGGACTTCCAGGGTCAAGTGACCCCGATGGTCCGATGTCCATAGTATACCGCAGCAGCGAGTGCCCAAAAGCGCTTGTTCCTGAGAATCTGGTCTAGGCCACCATTCTCTTCCATCACGGCCCTCAGGGTCTCCCTGGCTTGATTCTATACGGAGCATCTGAGGAGAATGTGCTCAAGAGTTTCCTCCTCTGTCTGGCAGCTCTCACAGGTTGGGGAATCTCTCAAGCTGAATCGGTGCAGGTAATGTCCGGTGACAATGTGGCCAATTCTGGCCCTTGCTGCGAAAGTAGCTGTGGCTACCATGTCGCGGTATAAGGAAGGGTCTGCAGGTTCTTTCTGGAGTCAAAAAAGTTGTCTCCCTGTCACTCCTTCGCACCAGCACTCTGTCCATTCATTTCGTATCCGAGCAGCCGCAGCTTTCTTGCATCTTGCCAGCGAGTATTGGGGGTGTTGGACTGGTCCCATGTTTGCAGCTTCTTTTGGTATCTGGTCCGCTTTTTCGTTTCCATCCACCCCGCAATGGGCCGGTGTCCATTAGAATACAATGCGTTTTCCTTTGATCTTTAGAGACGATAGCCTCAATTCCTTGATGCGGAAGTAATATTCACTTGGGCCTGTCTGTGTCAGGGCTTCCATTATAAATTAACAATAATCCATGTATACAAACTTTATATTTTCAAGTCACCAGATGTTTGTAAATTGTAGGAAGTCATATAATTTTTTTCAGTTTTTCTGTCTATAAAACTTTCTTTTTTTATGTATTGAATATTATTCTCATTTACGTAAATCACAGAACAATTTAACTTCACTGGAACAATTTATCACAAAATGAATAAGCTGAAGATTGTAACAATTTACCTATACTTTTTTCACAGTAACAACAAAAATATTTATATCAGTCTATATTTTAAATTTATACTGTAATGTGTATGAAAACTATTAAAGCACTTTTACAAACAACACTACTTCTAATACACAATTGATTACAAAGCATCTTGTATATCGATGGCTGAGAGGCAATGGGAACAATTTAGTGTAGACATAAAGACAACCTGTTGATAAACTATGAAAGCAACATGTACATTTACATAACTCTACAACCTAAAGGCAACCTAAAAGTATTAAGGCATATTCTTTTATTAACAGAACCAAAGTAGTTCATAAGTTAGGAAGTGCAGGTAGCCAAAGGTAGTGTGGTGATCACTGTACTACATTACTATCCCAGGTAGTCATTCGACAGGCTTCATCAACCTGGAACCTCTAGATTAGCAGTCTGGTACCACACATAAAAAATTTTTTAAGTACTGCATCAAAGTTTATATAAAAAGTTACAACTTAATGCAGTTATTTATAAACAACACAAAGCAATTATTAAAAGGACATATTGGTCTGCAATAAATTGTAATAGTAATGGGGAAACACGTTTTTTTACGATTAAAGATAAAAACAAGATAAAAAGAAAATACAAAGTACTAAAATTTCATCATTTTGTATGTATGTTAAACTGGTGAGAATATTATTGAATTATTTACACAATATAAAAAATAATTAACTTTTATGTATTGTAAAAGACAATTTTATTGCCATATCACATACAGGATTCTCAGTGTTTTACTTTTTACTATATTTCATCCTTTCAAGTAATAACAATACCTGCCAATATAGTTATCTGGTTAAAACATCATGCTTTCACTTGTAAAATTGAGTGCGTCACATGCAAGAACACCAAAATTGGACAATGGTGGATCAGTCACCAGAGACATCGTCACTCATAAGTTTAAGGATTCAATTCAATTCGAACTGATAATGGCATATTAAAGTCTCATAAGCTATCTTAGTATACATCAAATACAGTAGAGCATCGATTATCTGAACCTCTCAGAACGAGGGCCCGTTCGTATAATAGACTATAAATTAAAAACATTATTTCTCTTTACAAAAACAAAGGTTTTATTACAAAATCATTTCTAACATACTGTTATTTAATTACAGCAACCTGTATACTGTACTGTAAAGTATTACTAAGGGTAAAAATAATTGAATTAAAACTGAGTGTAATTAATAAAAACCAAAAGTTAATTTAAACAAAATAAGAGTTTAATGACAAATACTGTACTATAAAATTAATAAAAAAAACAAAACAAAACATACAGTACCATGGATTTACACTTTTTTGAAGAATTGTTCTATCACTGTCTGCTTCAAACCGATACCTTGTTTATTTATTACTGTACAGTACTGTAATAATTTATAGTATACAATTTTTTTTGTTCAATAAATATCCAGTACGCCTACACATGTACAATATATTACTGTACAGTACAGTACATAATTGCACTTTTTATTGAGTTGGGAAAATAGATTATTCGGTTAATCGATGCTCTACTGTACTCATTTAATTTTACTGTTTACTGATACATAACTAAATAATAAGGAGTGATTTAGTTTAACACATACTAAAGAAATCTGTACATCTTGATTTTATGAAGAGACAATTAAAAAAAAAAGTTATTATGAAAGTGCTTTGATCTGGCTTAAAAACGATTTGTAAGTTTCAAAATATTAATGAATGAATATTTTTTAGTGCTCTGTGAATTTTTAAATCTGTTTCCTACACAATCTGTAAACTTAGAAATAAGGCCCATTTCAAAAACAAAAAGGATTGAATGATGGGAGAGAAATTCATCGTTATCAACCTGCAATAAACTTTGTTCATATCCCACTACACAGCTAAATCAAAAGGAGCACTAGTAATATTACAAATTTTTGAAATACAGTATTAAGGAAAACTACTGATACTCCTTGGTTCAAAAAGAACAACAATCTTCATAAAGATATGTGAAATGACGTCTGTGACCAACAAAATAAAAAAGCTTGCAAAGAAAAATGAGAAACAACCACATCAGTTGTAGTCTTTTGACTACTAGATAACGTGGTCATGCTGCAAGGACCAGAAAGAAGAAAACCCTTTGAATTTGTGAATTCTTTTAAGTGCCAAAAGTTAGAGCAAAGAATATTTAACACTAAAAAGGTAACTTATGAGGCACCAATGACAAAATTTTATACGTAAGTTAAATCAAAAATTGCTCATATGACAAGACTGAAATTACAAAAAGTGCTGACTGAATGTTTTGTTAAAATGTTTCCCGTTTCAAACCCTTACAGTAGCCAAACGATGGTATAAATACAATTATTATCACTAGCTTCTAGAACCATAATGCTCAGTGAGAATAAAACCCTCGGGGAAGAGGGCTTCCTACATAAATAAAACACTTGCCTATCAAGTGGGCTTCTATACATGGAAACAACTAGGTACGCTGGATTACTTCTTCAATCTCTACCATGTTAGACCTGTGTTGATGAAGAACTGTGTGGGTAGAATTATAAGGGTAATACCATAAAATGCTTGAAATAGTGTATTTGTTTATATCATGTTTCTTTTGCTATTTTATGCATCGTTGCTCTAAATGTTAAGTCATCATAATGACATTTAACACAGGTTGCGGAATCTTGTAATACATATACTGTGGTGAACTGACACATAGAGTTGTATCTACAATTCTCCTTTGATAGGTACAACAGGCAGCATTAAGCATTAGTAAAAGAACCTGACTATGCACACAACACTACTTGCATGTCATACTGGAGGCTAAACCAGCCTCTTTGGTTAGAATAAAAATCACAAATCTATACTGATCAGTAAAAAACACCATGAAATGTATGAATAAATTTTTTATACAAAACACATTTAAAAAATTTTATATACAGGAAATGACAACTAATTTATATACATTCTCTATAAAAGTAAATAGCACTTATAAGATAAACTGAAAGCTATTCATTTGAAAATAAAACTTTGTTACTTCTCTCTATGGATAAAAAAAATCATTTTTATTTTGAAAACGTATCACAGGTAGATTAATATTGCTTACTGCACCTCTATAAATGTAGACTTGAAATGCAGGTCTGTTAAATGTACAACACAGCACAGATTATTTAGAACAGCCAAGGTCAGCATGTTTATAGATAACTGAACATTCAGGATTATTTTTTGTGAAACTTTGAAAAACATTCCACACATAATACAAAAATAGTATGATTATATTATACATTTCATAAAATATATAAACTAAATATAAAAATTACACTAAATGAATGTTGGATTTACATTTTAAAACGTACACTGTGTAACACCAAGGAAAATATTTTTCTTGCAATATTATAAAAAAAATAGCAATTTTTTTCTTGCAGCTAAGCCCCTTAAATTAATTTGAGGTCACATTAGTTTACAAGTTCAGTAGGTGGTTGGAGGCAGGAGCAGTAGCGTGGAAACCATCTTAACATATTCTCAGAATTTTAACTCTTCTAATTTAAGACAGCATCGCAATCTTCTAAGCACAACAATGTTATACAAGTCATTACCCAATTTTCGTATGGCAATTTACAGATTGCCTATAATATGATTTCCAGACTGCTCATCTAGTCAAATTTTTATTTCAATCAATCCAAGAAACTTGCTGACTTTTCGTTAATCAATGCCTTATTGAATGAATGTACGCATATAATAAAATAATGTTTGGCAAAATAATAAATTACATTGTTTGGTGAATCGTTTGATATCACATTTGACAGTACCACTGGTGTTTTCTGCTAGATGATGTAAAAAATTGTCTCAGATTTATCGAGATATTTTTCATTTGACTACATACTATCACAGTTTAAAATTTATCTGTTCAGTTTCCACAATCTGTTTTGTCTCCTTAAATGCAATTTAGTTTAAATTTAGTCAGCTTATATCAACTGTACTGACTACATACTGGTGTAAGATTTGTAGTTTTAATTTTAAAGCTTCATACTGACATCAGTATGACAGTACTATGCTACATGTACTGGTACTACACTAGTGTTTTCAATATTATGGTCTACATACATAAGATTTATTTCATAATCAATCTTCAAATACATATATAACTGATGAAAAGTCATTTACACAATTAAATTTTGTAGAAATTTGTGTATATATGCACTTAAAACTCAATACTAATTCATTGAATTAAAAAATTTTGTGTGTTCATTTTTAAATAACTTATTTTGTTCACTAAGAACAATGCATTGTAGTCTCCAAACATTGCATGTCTAATTAAAGTAAAAATCATTAGCCTACATTACATACTTATCAGTTAGCATTTTAAATTAGTGAATATAGAAAAAGAAGTACAAACTTATTAGGAAAAAGGTTAACAAAACTAAACCACACATGACAAGTAAATAAACAAAACTTTAAGCTAACCTCACAGCCACATGTGAGAAAGGTGTATGGTAGGTTTTCAAAATTTTTCTTATGTTTAGGATTTTTATAAATTTTACTTTAAGTCTGTCAGTCTGATTTCTATACACGTGTTGGAATTTCTGTATACTATCTGTCAGTCATATATGTTAACTTTGCAACTTTGGTAACAATGGTAATAATGTTTTATAATTATTTTTGGAAGAAATTATGGAAGGGTATTCTTCTCAATGAATGTTTACTATCAATGAGTTGACAAGTTATTTTAAAAGAAGGTGAACGTGTAAAGACATTTAATGAAACCGAGGCAGTTAATACATAACGATTTTCTTTAAGAAACCTATAAAAATTAATGAATAGCGAATTTAACATTTAAATTAAAGATGTTCATTTAACATTTGGAAAACTATAAATGGGCGTTGATCTAACTCTTGGACTTAAGTAACTACGACAATTTTCTAAGAATGGTTTTATTTGTATTTGGAAACCACGAATTTCCTTCTAGATTTTTTGTCATGTTCTTCTTATGACGATTGTTTTGATTAATCTGGACTTTACTGTATACACCTTGAATTGATCTTATAGAAAGAAAACAATACACTGTGTGTACACTTTTATTGTTTCAAGTGTGGTATAGTTCTGTTTTTTCTTTACCATGGAAAAAGAAAATACAACATTCAATTACAAAATTAACATATTATACACCTGACATGGCGTTTTAATGTTACAATTTTAAATTGCTTACAAGTATTCGTTTATCTTAACATTTTTAAGACACTGCTGTGTTAGGAGTACACAAATATTAGTTCTAATCCCAATTAGCACATGATTAAAATTTTACTTGCATGTATTCACCTGAGGAATGGATACAAACTTTTCACATGGCCATAAAAAAAGGCAGAACAAAATACATCTACTGGTTAATTCATTAGTATCATCATTCTCAATCAACAATGATGTTTTACATCAATGAGTCTCTAATCACAATTAAAACAAAATAAATATAATATACACGCTATACTGAATATAAATTTCTTTTACAGTATATATTAAGATTCAACTGTAATGTTATAAAACTCGTGTTAATAATATCCTGATAAAATTGACCAACTAACTACTTTAGGCCCCACAATTGATACAAAGCATACATGAAAGCTGTAACATATATTCCTACAAATTCATATTACTGTTTAAAAATGCGTATTTAATTTAATAACAGTAACTTCATTTTTTAAGTATACAATAAGGAAGACTAAGAAAATAAAAAAAAAAATTGTGCAAAACGTTGTTTAAATGCTTTCGTCTGTATCTGTTCTACCCACTACATACAATGTTTGCTCAAGTACTGACTTATTACTTCAATGTACATTTTATTTATACTTAAATTCTTTCGACTACATGTTTCTGTTCAAGTCTGGTAACACTAATACACAAAAGTCATTCTCTACTTCATGTACAATGAAATAAGATCAACTCAAAGGTTAAGCATGAACTTTGCTGAATGCCTGCACTTTCTACAGAATGACAATTCATAACACACACACACACACACACACACACACACACACGCGCGCGCGCACACACACACACACACAATGGAAGTAAACAATACTGCAGGCAAAAATTACCAAACATTACAAAAAAAACGTTTCAACACTTTCAACCCATTATCCAGAGAAATTACAGGCATGGTTTTTATGGTAAACCCTGATGTCTGTAAATTCTACATTCAATACTTCTAATTTGTCTAACACTATACAGAGAATATAGGTAGAGCTTTTATTTTATGTATCAATAGTTGTTTGTGGTTTCACAGTGGAGAGATGCATACCAGAATACACCAGAATTATATTGCATGATTAATTTTACCTCAACTGCAGTATTACTAAAAGTTTATTTCTTCACTATGTAAACCTACATTGGGACTACTACTTTGCTGTGCAATCAGTGATGTTGTTCTAATTTTCAACACTTTGAGGACCAATGGCGTAATATTGCGTTGCCAGTGGACTTGGTATTTTGACAGCGGCGTACATTTATGCCACTCACTTTTCAATGCTTTCAAACGTGTTGCGTCTTACTATTACGCCACAGAACGAAAGCAGAAGTTTTATCTGACATTTTAGTTCATGTTTCTGCCATCAGATTGCAGCACTGACTGAAGAAAATAGTTTTTAGGAAATAATTTGTACAGTTGGCAAGCGTCATGACATGACTTTGTTTACATTTTGCGTGTTCAAGGTGGAAGTTGTGGTTTTTGTTTATATGAGGTTTCCGGATTTTCTGAGGTTATTTCGTGTTTATTTTGTGCGTTACTGATAGTAGTGAGTGTGTTTGTTTTAATTACTATATTATTAGTTACAAAATCAATAAACAATATTTGACATAATTTTTTTTTTGTTAAAATTGCACGAAATGTTGCATTTTTAAACAGCTTAGTTGCAATATATAAAATCAATAATAAAAATATTACGAGTATTTTCATAAGAGGAAAGAGTGGGAAAAAGTGTGGTATAATTATTTTTTTAGTATTAAATTGCATTGCGTATTTATGAATGTTTAAACAACAGTGCTTTAAAAAAAAAAAAAACTGCTAGTCATAGGTATGTACAAACGGTCTACGGTCTATGTACAAACGCCATGGTACTCAAAGTGTTAAAAATAAATAGGTTTTAAATTATTTTCTGATAATGTAGATTAACAAAAAAATGACACTTATTATATAAAAAATATTTTGTTTGATATATTAATATGCTCCCATTCAATAACTGATAGGTGCATATCAAAAAAAGTTGTTTCATGAAAATACGAAGTTGTCTTAAATTTCGTATTTAATTCATAATGTTTTAGACAGTGCTGCTATGAAAAGAAAACTTTTAGAAAACGCCCATGCAGAGATCTTCATGGGCTAATTTATTTTACGTTATGTGTGATCATTTCTTTCAAGAATAGAGGAAGAGAGAAAATATAACTTTCACAAATTCTCTAGCAAATTGGAGAGATGCTTGTTACTGATAAGCATTACTCACAGCCGGCAGTCCATGCCTAACCTTCCATTCATGCTTCCACATTACAAAACAATCCGTACCGGATTAGAAATACACATTATCCTATACATATATGCATGTACATAAATATAAAAACGTTATTATCACGAGGGTATAATGATTTTTCAATAACGTCTACACTAACAGCACTAAAAAAAAAGAACTTGGTACACTGGACCACCACATTTTATATAAAAAGTTTTTTTTAATTTATTAAAAAATATTTAAAGCTTGTCATCACATCTCACTTGTACTACCTGATCATCTCCAAGTATTTTTGTTTGTGTTTACTTAACATTTCAGTAACAGTCACCAGTTTTTTCAGTGTTGTCTGCAAAAGAAAAGAAAACTATACATTGATAACTAGAAAAAAAATTGAATAAAAATACTCATATCAGTTAATAATTGCATTATGACCACTATTGAGCACTTTAACACCAAGGTCATCATTGTCAAGGATTAAATACCAGAAACTTGTATCTACAAAAAATCACAATCTGTTCTTTCATGGGACACAAGATACAAAAATAAATCATAAATACCTGTGATTATTATTGAAAATATTAAAACTTGTGTGAATGTCTCAGAGTCATCAACACTGCCTACTCTAGCACATGTTAGAGTATCTATTTGCAAACGCAGTAATATGTTAAAAACCGCACAATGAATAGAATGGAAAGCAAACATTTATGGTATTCGGAAGACAAAATTTAGAAACGAGCAAACATTAGGTTATGGAAAGAAGTTACAAACTTATACAGTTCTGTTACTGAACTTATACAGTTCACCCTCTTTTATTGAGGGCCAACTGACTTTACTGATAAAATCATACCAGTGACTTCCTTTTCAAGAAGTCTATTGAAGATCCAAGTGAGAATTTAAGAATTTATTAAAGGAAAGTATCTACAACATATAATTGTGTGTGTGAGGGGGGAGTGAAATCTGGACCACACATGCTAAAGATATTGTTTGATTCCTGTATCACTGAGAACTGGTAAAAAATTAAGTAGAACAAGAGATGCAATGCAACCACCACATCTAGCAATATACTGGATTTCTCACAACTACAACTGAAGGAGTGGCACAATGCAAAAACTGTACACATACAGTAAAAAAGTAACTTCACAAGACAAAATAATCATTACATAATTGCTGACAACGGGACCAAAATTTGTTGTTATTTAAAATTTGTATGCAAGATATAAACCTTTTTGATTATTCTCAAATACTGTGTAACGTGTCAATTTTTGGGAAATTTTATTTTTTACCGTATGGGGTATTTACATTTTCATTTATTTCGTTTTTGTGCGGGAGTTTTATAAAAATATTGTGAAATTTTATTATGCGGCAACTGTTAATTCGATTACAATAGAACTCATGGTAAGGTGAACAGCGTTGAGACAAAGGCGAGACGCAGTTACTGTATTGTGTAACTACGCAAAGGAATCTGCATCTCCCCGAATTTCTAAGAACTTTGTATATGTGTGGCGGTGCACGCACGCCACTATACGATCACGCGCTCGAGGGACACGGTCAGACCAAAAATCCAAGATGGCTAGAGAACGAAAATATTCATCGTCTCTTCAGCGATCCTCAGGAAATGCTACTAAGGACCGCCCACTTTAGTGACATCAGTAAAGCAGAGGCCGATATCGTCGCCTGTCGCCACACATATACCAGCTCTATTCCATGCATAAAGTGGTTACACCACAACAATTAAGCATGAACGGCGACTAAAACCTGGTGGCCGTGACTGCGCATTTCCCGCGACTCAACGAAGGAAGCTCCCCAGTTCAGCTATCGTTGCCGGCCGGCACAGAGAGCTAAGTAAGCTCTCTACAAAAGTTTTGTTTTAATTCTCCCAGTAAAAGGTGTAATACCAGTAAAAATTTCATGTGACCGCGGTCGATCCATCGAGTGGAACATAATTAGAAGTTTTTTTTTTTTGAACAATCGAAGTATTACTGAACAATGAGTGCGCACGAAGACCGCGTGGCCGGGGCTTATTCCTTCTACTAAAAGTGTAAGGGTTGGGGGGTTTTAAAAGGGTATGGAGTACTGAATAAATTAAAATTAATTTATGTGAGAATGGCAGGCTGGGCTACCTTATTAAAGTATGTAAGTAGTAGTAAGTAAGACGTAATGGTTGCACAACCTATAAAATTGTAATACCTTTAAAGTATGTAAAATCTATTTTTGGAGAAAAAGTATAAATTCAAATCTGGCAATTAATAAAAGAAAAAAACAATTTCTCTTCCAAAAAACTGAGAGTTAAATTCTTTCAAAACCTTATTTCGTTTTGTGTACTGTCAGAGTTCGTCGAACGAAATGGGTTAGTCCCCACTATGCGATCCGGCCAGATCAAAGATAAAAGGTAAGTGGGAGTTTTTAATTTAAATATCAAATATCCAAAATTAATAAAAGTTACAATTGGTGCCGTGTTTACCAGGATGTAATATAACAGAAAAGAGTTGTATTACGCCGGTTTACATTTGACGGTACATAGCGAAATACGGTTGCGAAAGCAAAATTGATTTTGTATATGTTAAAACATCAGTTTTGAAAAAGACCAATCATTGGCAGTTGTTACATAAGAAAAAATAGATAAAAAAAAAATGTCTGAGAACACAGAGAAAAATATAGTAATAGATTCAGGTATGAGTGAAAGTGACCTTGAGTCGCAATCGCTGAATGAAAGTGGTATGCTGACGGGTGGGCCGAGCGCTGTTACAGAAACAGCTGTCGGCGGTAATATAATTGTTCATTCAACTCCGATTGCGTATCAAACACAACTAAGCGAAACAGATGTTGACTCTGGGGTTCAGTTGACCCCAGTTTCAACTAAAAAAAATAAACAATCAGAGGAAACAGATATAATGAGTGTTATGCTCAGTCAATTTGAGAGAATGAATAGTAATTTTGAGACTAAATTCAATGTAATGAATAATCATTTTGATGATAATGATAAAATTTTATATAAGATGAAAAGTGACTTTAACAATAAATTAGATCAATTAACTAATGATTTTAATGAACAGAAAATAAAATGCGAACAGCAGAATATTCAAAACGAGATTAATTTTAAAGAAATTAAAGACCAGAATACTCAGTTTCAGCAGAGTATTAATGTGCAATTTGATAATTTAAGTCGTGTACTAGACAAACATATTGATGAACGTTGTGAAAGTATGAAATCACAATTGTCAGAGTCCATAAATGGGCAATTAGAGTGCCGTGTTTCTGATA
This sequence comes from Magicicada septendecula, assembly GCA_034769895.1. NCBI lineage: Eukaryota > Metazoa > Arthropoda > Insecta > Hemiptera > Cicadidae > Magicicada > Magicicada septendecula. The sequence continues at coordinate 147,066,406 of CM068375.1, read as the reverse complement.
TTACCAATAATATAACTAATAAAGTAGAGAAACAGATCACGGAACAATATAGCGTCATAAATACAATTGTTGAGAAACAGATAAGTGAATGTAACACCAATATTGAATGCAAGGTTGGTCATGCTATGAGTCAGATTGAAAATAATAATAGTAAAATAAGAGAAATAGATAATAATTGTAAGATTGAATTTAAGACCATACACGATACAATAAGTGACCTTGAATCTGATAATAACCTTAAGCTAATGAATGTTAAAAATGAATTAAGTATGGCCATCAGCCAACAAGTAAACACTGTTACCGAGCGAGTAATTATGACTCGTGACGTAAGCAGTGAAGTTGAATTAGAAACATTCAGTTGTGATAATAAAAGAGTGCATCCCATGCAGTTCATAAATAGAGTGAGAGAGTTCAATAAGTTTAGTACTAATAACTGGGAAGTTCAATTATTAAAAATTTTAAAATGCTTCAAAGGTAGTTCGGAGATATGGGCCGAGGTACACAAAACGGAATGGGGATGTTTTGAAAGTTTTGAGTCCGCATTCAGAAATAAATACTGGTCCGAAGAAGACCAAGAAGTGTTGCGAAGTAGAATCATGGGAACCGGGAATTTTGGGGGGCCTAATAATAATATAACAGGGTATGTGATGAGAATATTTAATGAGGCGAAATATTTAGAACCGCCATTGCCATTTAGATCCTTCGTGAGGCATATAAGCAAGCATTTGCCGAGGGAGGTACAAATAACACTTATGACGCGGGAGGTAACTAATATTAGCGAACTAGAAAATATTTTAGATGTGTTTCAGAACATCCGGGACCAAGAATTGAGTCGCCGTCAGAACCAGCAGAATGGAAATAATGGAGGTAATCAGGGACCGCCGAGGGGACCTACAAATGGACCGGCATATCCCAGACGAGAACAGAATAATCGAGGACCCAAGTGGACTTGTCCAGCGTGTTCACAGGAGAATTATGCTTCACAGAATTTTTGTTTTAGATGCAGGAGAGAGAGACCGGGGCAGCGACAGGGTCCACAACCTGCACAGAACCAGCATGCATACCAACGAAGGGGAGAGGGCCAAGGAGGAGCGCCGAGAGGCCACGCTCACGAACAGCGAGGAAACCAGCACGAACGGGGATACAACCTGGCAGTGGCGAGCACGTCTGCGGGAAACTAAGAGGGACAATGGAACACCGGACCCAACCGTTGTCGCCGGAAAATTCTGTGGTCCAAATGGATGATAGATACCGAAACAACGTTGTTATTACAGATTTATCTGAGGAATTATTGGAGGAGGAAGACTTCGAAGCAGGGAGACGGGAGAATGGACTGACTGAGGTGAAAATCAACATAGAAGGTAAGGAGATTAAAACTTTAATCGATACAGGTAGCGAAATATCTGTTATTTCTGAACATGTACTAGATGAATTAAGAGAAATAAATAAAAATATTCCATCTTTGCCAGTAGCGGGGGTGACGATTGTAGGCATTACGGGAGTTAGAAGTAAAAGAGTCACGAAACAAGTACAATTGAACATGATAATTAACGGGGTAGGGTACGATAATACATTTCTAGTCGTACGGGGATTAAATCTTGAGGTTATACTGGGAAATGATTTTCTGATTAAACATAAGGCGGTGATTGATTTTCATAAACGAGTGTTAGAATTAAATAGTGAAGGGGAACCAGTCCGTATTAATTTTGAGCGGGTGTTAGATGCGGTAAGAATTTCAGGGATAAGGGTGATACATAATCGGAATAATAAACAAGAAATAGAAGTTAGTATGAATGTATGTAGTGAGAGTAAGATAGAGTGTGAGGAGAATGTAGATCACTTATGGAATGAGAGAGCACTTAAATTTTGTAGTGAGGGTGGCGTGATAGGGAGTTCTCAACGTGAATCGTTGTGGTGGGTAGTAGAGAATTTTAGAGAAGTGTTTGCTGATATACCAGGGAGGGCAAGAAACTATGAATGCGAGTTAAAGGTAAGGGAACATGCACCCTATGTGCAAAGAAGTTATCCGGTGCCATATGCGAAGAGAAGAGCGGTTCAGAGTGAGTTAGAGAAAATGTTAGAGGGAGATATAATTGAGCGATCGGTATCACCATATTCTAACCCCTTAGTAGTAGTGATTAAAAAAGATGGTAGAGTAAGGTTATGTTTAGATGCCCGCAAAATCAATCAAATAATTATTCCAGACCAGGAGTCACCCGAAGCTATTGAAGAGATTTTTCAGAAGTTTAGCGGCGTACAATATATGACCTCTTTAGACCTAACCGCCGGGTATTGGCAAGTCCCGTTGGCAACCAATAGTAGAAAATATACAGCCTTTTTATTCAATGGAAAGAATTATCAATTTAAGAGACTACCGTTTGGTTTGAACACAAGTGTAGCTAGTTTTATCAAGTGTCTTGATGAGATTTTGCAACCCCATAACTTAGATTTTTTAACCATATACGTTGATGATATTCTGATAGCGTCGAGAACATTTGAAGAGCACGTAGAACATTTGGAATATGTATTGGAGAAGTTATATCAGGGAGGTTTGACAGTGAATTGGGACAAATCAAAATTTTTGCAAACTGAGATACATTTTTTAGGTTTCATCATAACACCTACAGGGATACGTGCCAATCCGGATAAAGTAGAATCCATCCTGACGTTCCCGGAGCCTAAAAATATAAAACAATTGCAAAGTTTTCTTGGTCTCTGTAATTTTTACCGGAAGTTCCAGCGGAACTACGCACAAACGACGGCCCGACTCAGCGCAGTGCTGCAAAAGAATAAACAATGGAGGTGGGGAGATAACGAAAGAGCAGCGTTCAACGAAATAAAAAATAAGTTCGCTGATATGATTTTAATGAATCATCCCAATTTTAATGAAAAATGTTACTTACAGACAGACGCAAGCAATATAGCACTTGGAGCAGAACTATACCAAGAGGACGAGGCGAAAGAACACAAAACCATCGCCTTCGCCAGCAGGACGTTGCTAGCCGCAGAACATAACTACACTACCACCGAGAAGGAGCTCCTCAGTATAGTGTTTGCCGTGAAGAAGTTCCGTACGTATCTGCTGGGTAATAGAACCATCATCAGGACGGACCATAAAGCGCTGTCGTTCCTGAATACTTGCAAACTCACACACAGCCGGATAACCAGGTGGGTGTTAGCTCTTCAAGAGTATAATTTTTCTTGGGAATACATAAAGGGTGTAGAGAACAGGGTGCCGGACACACTATCACGAGTAGACACAGACAGAAATAGAACGGGTAGAGATATTAAAGAGATAGAGATTTATAGATTGTCCAGGGAAGATAAACTTTTTGGGGAAGAATTGAAGAATATAAATGTAATGCAAAGAGCTGATAGTAAGTTAAATAAAATAATTACTAGCGTAGAATCAGATGTAGATGAGTTTGGGTATAAACAATATTTTCAAGTGTTTAAAGGGAGTTTGTTTAAAAAAGTAGAGGGGAGAGAGAGAGATTGGAGGTTAGTTATACCTGAAGGTTTGATAGAGAAAATAGTGTGGGACTGTCACCTTAGATACGGACAGTTTGGGGCACGTAAGTGTGTGAATGTGTTAAAGGAATCCTGTCTATTTAAAAATATGGAGAAACGAGTCCGAAAAATACTTAGAGTTTGCGAGATATGTCAGAAATCTAAAGTTGTGAATTATAGGTTAGAAGGAGAACTAAATTATATTAAAGTAGAAAAACCATTTGATTTAGTAGCTGTAGATTTGTACGGCCCATTGCCGAAGGGTAGGGGCGGAGTGATGCATATTTTTGTTGTACTTGACACATTTTCCAAATATGTAAGGTTATATAGCGTGAAGCGAGCAACAAGTAAGGTGCTGAGCGAGAAGATCACACACGACTACATGATCAACGTGGGAAAACCGAAGGTGATATTATCCGACCATGGGCCGCAGTTCATCAGCGGGAGATGGCGCCAGACTCTCGGATGGGAAGGTATCATCCCAAAGCACACCGCAGTATATCACCCGCAGTCCAATCAGGCGGAGAGAGTCATGAGGGAATTGGGAAGAATTTTCCGGACATACTGCCACGCCAAACACAGCGAGTGGCCACTCTATGTGCAGAAGATTGAGAATTGGCTTAACTGCACCACCCACGAGTCGACAGGGTTCACGCCTTATGAGTTAGTAAGAGGGAAGCGTCCACAGAGGATTTTGGAACAATTAATTGAATATCCACCGGAAACCAACACTATTGGTCACGATGTTAAACTGAGACTAGCGAATGAAAGTTTGTTGACGAAGGGGGAGAGGAGAAAACAGAGACATGATATGAAAGGTAAGTGGACGCAGTACGAGGTTGGACAGCTGGTATTGGTGCGACGCCACGATTTGTCGAGTGCCCAAGATAAGGAGATCAAGAAATTTTTCTTACTCTATGAGGGGCCGTACGAGATAATCGAGGTAAAAATGAAGAATTCATATGTGTTACAGAATAGAGAGACGAGGGAGATAGTTGGGACGCACAATGCTACAAATTTGAAATTATTTTGGTCAGCATAAGGATTTTATCAGCGAGTAAATGTATGAATGTCATTTAATTGTTTTTCTATATGTTTCTAGAAGGGATCCTCCCCCATTTTCGGGCGGTCACGATCTTACCAGTCCTGGCCGTGGAATTCGGAACTCGGAGGCGGGCCATGGTTGGCGGATCTTCCTTCGGGCAGTGAAAACAACGATGGTCCGGCTCCACCAAAATTGGTACAAACTAGAAAACTAACTACATATTTGAACGGGGAGGGGGACCCCAAAAGGTACGTGACAAATTATCATTAATACACTCCAGGTGCATCAGTTTTGATGTACCTGTCACGTGCCTGCACTGCCTTAGAGTGTGGTATAGTGTTTAGGCTACACCTAAATACAAGGCAGTGCGTGCAAATCTTAAATATTTTAGTGTCAATGGCAAAATTCAAATTGAGCCATTGACAGCAGTTTTGCTTAGGCCAGAAACGAAGAGTTTTGACGACGGGTTAGTAGAGATGATAAAATAAGGTATGACAGTTTGCATAAAAGGGGAAGTAACTGCACAAAGTAGATCTGAGCTGGAACCTTATTATACCTCATCGCAAGACACCCCCGTTTCAGGTGCGTCCATGATCGCCAAAAAAAAAAAAAAAAAAAAAAAAAAACCAAAACAATTTTGGATGTGTATAGTTTTAAATGTAAATAAATTTTAGAATTAAGTGACCAAATATAATTGTCAAGTTTTAGTATCAGTGAGTATGGGAACGCTTTGAAAAGATGTGTAACAAAATAAAAACTTGTTGTCAATACAAGAAGTGGGGATATTTTGGGGGGTAGATTGGTGCTCAATGAAGTGATAGAACAATGGAGTGTGGAACTGCAATTGTAGAAAGTTTAGTAATCAATGTTAATTAATTAGTTAGTAAGTTGCTATTGCAGGGGTGGCCTGTGCCCACGTAGATAGCGAAAAGGGTTGGGGGTAGCAGAGAGTGTTACCTCCATCGGAGGCCAAAATGGCGAAAATGTGCGGCACACCTTTTTTCGTGTAAGTTAAAATTTACACACTGCTAGACGACCGTGTCGCACATAGTAATAATGAATGTAACAGGCATTGAAATGCAAGTTAGATTTCCCCGACTTTTCGGGCGATTACTGCCTTACCAGCACTAATCGTGGATTTGGCTAGCGGCCAGCTATGGTCATATCAAGTCCCTTGACCATAGCTGACTTGAAATTGGTATATAGTAGAAATTCAATGGGGGCGAATTTTAGGGGAAATCTCCCGGAACTATGAAACAGCGGCTGCCACTCTGCCCGCGTGGGGGCAGCAAAGACAGGTGGTAGACCCGCATTAAGGGCGAGCAATTATAGACCAGAACATGTTGATGTTCATAACCTTTTAAATGTAACAGCGGAAGCAAAGATACGGAGAGGTAAACTACTCCAAAATATGCAGTCTTTGCCGAAGCGAAAGGGCGATACAGTCCTCCATAATTTGAAATAGTGTGTGTGGCTGGGAGGTGACTCAAATGAGTCACGAATTTAAATTTTACAACATAAAAAATTTCTGCTAATTTGAATTTTGATCCAATAAAACTGCTTGTGCTCTGTTAAATAACTAGCTGCTCAGACAGTCAATACAAGTTGTTCATGCTATAATTTTAAATGTATTATTTTATTGTTGTACGTTAGATGTAGGTATTGATAGAAATATGTGTTCTCATTATGTGTGTATTTTTTAAACTAAGCAGATAATTAAACTGACTGGCAGGCAGTTAACGTAATAGAAGTGAGTATTGATAAATATATATATTGCATGTAATTTGTTCAATTTTGAGATGGGTTTTAATTGCGTTAGGGAGATCAGCTGATCAGCAATAACAGGTCACTGGTATATTGGTTTGTAAATGTTCCAAGTAAATAATGTTCAAGGTAATGTTTTAATATATTACAGATGTTTTAAAGTAATGATAAAAAATAATTTGAGAAAGTGAGAAGTAAAGTAATGATTTATGCAAGTTAACCAGAGATAGTTGTGGGTGATAAATATTTTGTGGGACATATAGATCTGTCCAAATTGAAGTCAGAGTTAAAGTTGAAATAGTAGAAATGAAGATAATGTGATGTCATTTTGAAGTAATGTATATTATTGAGTTTTGAGTGATATATTGTTGTTTATAATTAATGATGTTATTTTGTTGTAGTTGTAGTAAGGTAATGAGATTGAGATTTTGGGGATGGCAATTTTGTAGTAGGGGGTAGTGTAATGTGGGAGTCCAACATAATAATAAGTTGGGACGGGATTTAGTACCGATTTTAGTCAGGAGGGGCTGCCTTAGGTAGAATCCAGGGGCCAAATAAGGGAATTGAGTTTTTGGGGGGGAACACATATCCTATGTACAAAGGGTTAGAGAGTATTTTTTATGTTGAGAGAAGGTGGTGATTTGAGTTTCATGATAAGTTGGGGTTAGAGAGTGTTTTGGGAGATGTTTTTAATAGAGATGGGTGTCATGTTAGTTACAGTTGTTAGTGGTTAGAGTCAGAGGTAGAAAGATGATATATGTATAAACAGATCAAGTAGTAAATTAAATGAGAATAGATATTTACATCACCCACAGTAAGGGAGAATCAGATTGTTAAATAAAGAGAGAGATTTATGATAAAGAATATAAAATTTTCATGTTTTTAAACCAGTGACAAACCTTGATAGAATTAGGTAATGTAAAATCAAGAATTGTTTATTTTAAATAATTTAAAGGTCAATTTGCTCATTATTTATATTAATATTTTGTTATTTTAAATGTTTTATTTTATTATGTTTTGTGTTTCAAATTAGATGTTACAGATGTTAAAGGTGATTGCAGATAGAAAGTATACATAACGTATGTAGGTCAAGGGTTTTGGACTTGACCTAGTTTCGATCAGCTGATGAGGTCATACACATACTAAGCTTGTATAGTAGGAAGTCAATTTAATTTGTTTGTTTAATCAATTTAAACCAATATTTAAATAATTTCTACATATAAAGGAAACATTTAAATAAAAATAAATTTTTTTCTTGAATTTTAAAAATTTAAAAATTTTAATTTTTGAAAAAAAAAAAAAAATCTTGATTTTTCGCCTGCCTGCGAATGAATATTTTAAGTATTGAGTATTTTATTATTTGTGTGTTAACCATGTTTATTTTATTGATTTATTTTGTATTGCATTGTACTGTTAGAATCTAAGTGATTACATGTTAGGTTAAGGATATGTTTTGATTAGGAGAAAGGTCTAAATTAAGTCATTTTCAATAAAACAGAAAAACAAGGAAGAGAATATTTTTGGTAAAATATATTATTTTGAATTTTTTTTTATTTCTATAAATTTTAAAGAATTTGTCAAGGTGTAATATTATGTAATGTGAGTGTGTGTGAGCCCAGTATCTGCTAAAGGCAGCCCAGCTTGCATAAAAGGGGATCCATATCGGCTGAGGATCTGGCATAATCTGAGCCAGGGATTGAGGATTTTTGGGGGTAGCATGTTAAAAGGCGAGGTGTGCTGTGGTACTTAGCTGTTCGATTTCTCGGTGTTGGGATCTCTTACGGAGAAGTCCAGTGATCTCGTTCAGATGAGTCCATAGTCGCTGAGCCAGGGGGGGTCGTGTACCCATGCGGATTAAGAACAAGGGGGTTGTTGGCACCAGTTCCTCACCGGTCCTCTTCGGGGTTTATCGATGAGATTTCTTCTGTTGTAGACAGCAGAATTCTCATCGAGGGGGTATTGTAACGTGTCAATTTTTGGGTCATTTTATTTTTTACCGTATGGGGTATTTACATTTTTATTTATTTCGTTTTTGTGCGGGAGTTTTATAAAAATATTGTGAAATTTTATTATGCGGCAACTGTTAATTCGATTACAATAGAACTCATGGTAAGCTGAACAGCGTTGAGACAAAGGCGAGACGCAGTTACTGTATTGTGTAACTACGCAAAGGAATCTGCATCTCCCCGAATTTCTAAGAACTTTGTATATGTGTGGCGGTGCACGCACGCCACTATACGATCACGCGCTCGAGGGACACGGTCAGACCAAAAATCCAAGATGGCTAGAGAACGAAAATATTCATCGTCTCTTCAGCGATCCTCAGGAAATGCTGCTAAGGACCGCCCACTTTAGTGACATCAGTAAAGCAGAGGCCGATATCGTCGCCTGTCGCCACACATATACCAGCTCTATTCCATGCATAAAGTGGTTACCCCACAACAATTAAGCATGAACGGCGACTAAAACCTGGTGGCCGTGACTGCGCATTTCCCGCGACTCAACGAAGGAAGCTCCCCAGTTCAGCTATCGTTGCCGGCCGGCACAGAGAGCTAAGTAAGCTCTCTACAAAAGTTTTGTTTTAATTCTCCCAGTAAAAGGTGTAACACCAGTAAAAATTTCATGTGACCGCGGTCGATCCATCGAGTGGAACATAATTAGAAGTTTTTTTTTTGAACAATCGAAGTATTACTGAACAATGAGTGCGCACGAAGACCGCGTGGCCGGGGCTTATTCCTTCTACTAAAAGTGTAAGGGTTGGGGGGTTTTAAAAGGGTATGGAGTACTGAATAAATTAAAATTAATTTATGTGAGAATGGCAGGCTGGGCTACCTTATTAAAGTATGTAAGTAGTAGTAAGTAAGACGTAATGGTTGCACAACCTATAAAATTGTAATACCTTTAAAGTATGTAAAATCTATTTTTGGAGAAAAAGTATAAATTCAAATCTGGTAATTAATAAAAGAAAAAAACAATTTCTCTTCCAAAAAACTGAGAGTTAAATTCTTTCAAAACCTTATTTCGTTTTGTGTACTGTCAGAGTTCGTCGAACGAAATGGGTTAGTCCCCACTATGCGATCCGGCCAGATCAAAGATAAAAGGTAAGTGGGAGTTTTTATTTAAATATCAAATATCCAAAATTAATAAAAGTTACAACTGTATTCTCACAATGTTATGAGAATGTAACAGTAAGAGTTAATAATAGTATTTTTTTTTTTTTAAATTACATGAAATAATAATTACCGAGTGAAAATGGAAATAAAATAACCTAAAATATCTATTTATTACTATCAATCATAAAAAGTTAGTATGTTAATCACTGATATGATTAAAAAGAAATTGGAATCATGTTAATATAGAGAGACATGATGTACCAAATTGTTTTGGCTATTATATGAAGTTATAATGTAACAAATAACAGGTATAAAATTATCCATAGTAAAACGTTTTAAAAAAAACAATCTAGTTACACATAAAGAATAATGAATGTAAAACAACATAATCAGAAATAATATTTATTATAATATACATTAACTACAACACGTCATGAAGACAAATTTTAAACAATTAGATCTGAACAATTTGCAAAAGACACTACTCCAACATGAACTTTCAAAGATTGAACACTAACTAATAAGAGTGTAACAACAAATTTAGAGAAAATACATATAACACCATTATACTGAAAGACAAGAAAAAATATAGAACAATCCAACTTAGTAAAGTTGATGTACTGAGAAAAGAACTGAAGAAAATATAGTAGTGTGAAAACACAAATTATATCAGTTGATTTCAAACTATATTAGAAAATAACATGTTCAGCGACCACAGTGAAATAAATAACTACATTTTATTGAATTCAATTGAATCTAATTAGAAACAATCATGGTCGAGGTGATATCAGCCGTCTTGATTTTTGTGAACTCAAGTTAGTTGGGGGACTAGTTTGTTGAAGTACCATTCAGAATATTTTTTAATGTATTTAGTAAATGAATTTTAATTTCAAACTTATTAATGTGTTATATAAATTTGAAAAACTTTGAAAGTTATTACCATTTTAATATTTTAAACAATACCCTACTTTTATCTCACTAGCTGCCCTGAGATTAGGAAGTCTGTATACACGCTAAATAATAAAATTACAACTTCATGGGCATACAATTTTTTTTTTCATTGCACACTACTGAGTTGTTTATGTGGACTGGTGTTTATACGATTATTACTACTATTATTATTCCTTCCTTCCTTCATGTTTGTTTCAGCCATCATGGGTTGCAATTAAACAACTTCCTTCACTTTTTGTATTATTATTATTGTATTGTTACAATGGTAACATGGATCTTTGTGTTGTACAGTGGAAACAGAATAATTAGCACCACTCAACACACAATTCAAATTAAATTTGTGTAACACACAACAATACGAAAGTCGCGTGGCCCCTGAGTACGTAATGTAGCAGACAAGAGAGGGTGAATGGCGAGTTCCCGGCGCCAGAAAACTGAGACCCATAGGCTAAGGGAAGGGAACCCTAACAGAAAAATCCCTGGTCCTCCAGGTTGGGGATTGGGCAGTAGGCCGGTAACCTACCCCCGGAAAAAATAGCACACCATGGAACCTTCAAGAAAGCCTAGGATTGGATGGAAACAAGGGCAACGACTACGGCAAAGAAATATGGAATACTCTTTAGGAACATGGAACGTCAGAACATTGTACAGACCCGGAGCACAAAGAGAACTCTGCGATGAACTCGAAAGATATAAAATTAGAATCGCCACAGTACAAGAGACAAGATGGTTAGGACAAGGAATAAGAGACACGAAGAGGCACACTATACTCCAAAGCAGAAAAAATAGTGGAACAAGAGAATTTGGAGTAGCCTTTATTATAGATAACAAAATAAAACAACATATAAAGGATTTTACACCAATCAATGAAAGGATGTGCAAAATCAGAATAAAAACTCATTTCTTTAATCTTACAATAATAAATGTACACTGTCCCACAGAAGACCAAGATGAGATTTTGAAGACAGAATTTGACCAAAAGTTAGAACAAATATATGACTCAGCACCTAGAAATGTCATAAAAATGATTATAGGAGACATAAACGCCAAAATCGGGAAAGAAGAATACATAGGAACAACTGGAAAACACAATAACGAATCCAACGAGAACAGAAACCTCCTAATACACTTTGCGACTAGTAAAAATATGGTCATTAGCTCAACTTACTTCCCCCGCCAAGATATACATAAAATAACGTGGATATCTCCAGACGGAGAAACAGGAAATCAGATAGACCACGTTCTGACAGACAAAAGGGCAGCAACAAGTACATTAAATGTAAGAAGCAGAAGAGGGGCATGCTGTAACTCAGATCATACGCTAGTGCAAACTACCTTTAGGTGCAAAATTAACCAGAACAAAAGCAGTAAAACAGAGAAAAGAAAGATTAAACATGGATAAACTGAAAGACCAAGACATCCGGGATAAACTTGAAAAAGAAATCAGCGAAAAACTTCAAGAGAAGGAAAACCCAACATTAGAATCACACTGGGAAAACATTAAAACACTACAAAAACAGCGGCAAAAGAAATATTAGGAATAAACAAAGGAAAAGAAACGGACCAATGGTTTGACAAAGAGTGCAAAAGCGCAATTGGATAAAGAAACAAAGCACACAGATTATATATGACAAGACGGACACGAGAAAGAAAAGAAGAGTTCAGAATAAAAAGGAAGCTGGCAGATAAGACTTGCAGACAGAAAAAGAGAAAGTTCGAGAATAACAAAATACTGAAAATTGAAAAAGACTTTATAGAAAATAAGTCACGAGATGCATATAAATTTATTAAAAATTTAAAACAAGGATATAAACCAAATACAAATCTATGCAAAAATCAAAATGGAGAAATAATCAGTGACATAGAAGAAATTAACATAACGTGGAAAACATACTTCAAAAGGCTCCTAACGGACGAAACAAAAGACAGAAATAGACAAGAGCCTAGAAGAGGAAATGAACACGATGACGAACCGCCACCATCAATGCAGGAAATACAAGAGGCAATCAAGCACAGAAAAATAACAAAGCTCCAGGAATTGACAAAATTCCCTCTGAACTATTTAAGTAGGGTGGGAAAAAACTCGTGGAACAATTGCATGCCTTAATACTCACTATATGGAGTACAGAACAAATCCCTGACGATTGGAGGAAAACCATCATATGTCCTATACATAAAAAAAGGGACAAGGTATCATGCCAGAACAACAGAGGAATCTCTCTACTATGCTCCGGATATAAAATTTTACATACATAATCAATAAAAGATTACAGCCATATGCTGAAGAGATTATCGGTGAATACCCGTCCGGTTTCAGAAAAGGAAGATCCACCACAGATCAAATATATACAGTCAGACAAGTTCTGAGTAAAGCGTGGGAACAAGATATAGACGTCTATAATATTTTTGATTTTAGACAAGCCTATGATTCGATAGATAGGGATAAACTATGTAACATTTTATACGAATTCGACATACCAGTGAAACTGGTAAGGATGATAAACTTGACAATGACTAATACAGAAGCTCAGGTACGAATACATGGACACAAGACAGAAGGATTTGTAATCAATCGAGGGTTAAAACAAGGAGATGGGCTGGCCCCGTCCTTGTTTAATCTAGGTTTAGAATATGTGATCAGAAAACTGTCAGTAGGAAGAAACAATGTACTGACAAACAAATCGGTCCAATTAGCAGCCTACGCGGACGACATCAACATAATGTGTTGGACAAAAAATGCAGCAGAGGAAACGTATTCTGAACTCAAAGAAAATGCTAGCAATATAGGCCTCAAAATCAACATAGATAAAACAAAAATATTAGTGCAGACTAGAAGACAAAGAAATTACGGAACAATCGACAATATCGAAAAGGTGGACAACTTTAAATACTTGGGAACCATATTAGAAAAAAAAACAGCACAGAAGAAGCCGAAATCTGAAACCGGATAGTCCAAGCCAATAAAGCGTATTTCGCCACATCAAGTATCTTCAGATCCAAAGACATCCACAGAAACACAAAACTAAGGATATACAAATCAATAATAAGACCCATCCTAACCTATGGTTGCGAAACGTGTATCCTGAACTCCAAAGCAGCAAACACTTTCGATACCTTTGAAAGAAAAATATTACGAAGAATCCTGGGACCAGTTAATGACGTACATGGCTGGAGACTAAGATATAATTTTGAATTGTATCAAATGTATAAAGAACCACCGCTAACACGATACATAAAACTACAGCGTCTAAGGTGGGCTGGTCATGTAGCCAGGATGGGAGAAGAAAGGATACCACAAAAACTATTGTACACCAGAATCTATGGAAAAAGACCAGTGGGAAGACCAAGGAGAACATGGGAGGATGCGGTGGATGAGGATGCAAGAGAGATATTGAAAGTGCGTTCCTGGAGGAGGATGGCTGCTGACAGAGGAGAATGGGGGGGAAAAATTGAAGGAGGCCAGGGCCCAACAAGGGCTGTAGTGCCATAGGAAAAGGAGAACACACAACAATAAGTGTCACCTTATGACAGTTTTGCACTAAATAAAACAATTACACTAAAACCACAAGTCACAATAACAATAATTCTGAACTGCACTGTAATGTTGCTATTCAAAAACTGAAGTTGGCCGGCCACTGGAGCTTCTCTTTATCCCTGATGAGATTCGAGAATAATCTTTCATTTTCTGAGGGATGTGCCGAGAAGAGGTGCATAGTTACAAGTACTCTGGAACTCACCAGAAACGGTCTCAATGACCAACCTTGAACAATGCTGCCGGGCACAATGATTGCCAAACATCTTGAATCATCTCTAAGGTTGTGTAAGCAACGTGTGTGAAATGTCATATAGTATCTTTCACTGAGGAGGTTGGTGTATTGGTGTATCTCCTGTATTAATGTGATGTACATGAAATGTTCTCAATAACTGGCCGAAACTGCAAAAGCATCACGTTAAACTATCTGAATTCTTTTACCTCACTACTTGAGAGTGACTGTCCAAAGTTCAAGTTTTTTTTTGGTAATTTAGAAAGTGTCTGAAGCACTTCATATCATTCCAGCTAGCCAAACAACAGGAGAAATTTTACCCAGGTGTGTATTGCTTTGTAAAGTGACAGCCAGGTCAACATTTGCCACTCTAATATATACATTTCCGGTTTCATCTTACTTTCTGGTTTTACCAAACTTCTGGCAATTAATATGTTCAGTGTGCTGACTGCTGCTGGGATCTGAATATAGAACACTGGTTCCCCCTTTTCTTTATCTCGGTTTTAACCATTATTTTTTTTCGGAGTTTGGCAGAATATTTATGGCCACTTGATTGATCTTGTCAATTGATTTTTATGATGTGTTTGTTGTAAAAAGCATCAGGGGCGCCAACTCCGGGGGTGCTCCGGTGCTCGAGCATGCCCCAGAATTTTCATGAGGGTGCTCAGCACCCACAAATAAAAGGGAGAAGAAAAATAAAAAAAATAAAATAAGAAAAGAAAACGAAAGAAAGAAAAATGGGGGGAAAAATTCTAATCTTTCGTCGTATTTCTTAAATGATAGTAGGACCCGATTTTTCCATTGAGTGAAGAGGGAAATATAAAGTTTGGTTTGGGCAGAGACTTTACCAGGATACTTCCGTTTAGCGGGACTTGCATTTTCCGCGATAAGACCATCCTCCCCACAACACTTGTCCGTCATCATAAACAGCTGAATGAGATCGCAGAGCAAATATATTAAAACAAACTACAGCTGTTGCGAAACATTACATGTGACGTACCGGTATGGCCTTACTCCTTTTGCGTATTTTGCCATACTCTTCAAAGGGTTAAAAAGGATTATGCCAATTTTGACGGCACGCTCTCGCGTCGGGCCATGCAAGCACGTCCTCGCGACTCCTCCCCTCCAGAAACCACTGCTCCTCACATATCACATATACGTTTAAATACATGCAAAAGTGTACGTTAGTTTAACTCTTTGTTTGCTCTACTCGTTTTATTATTATGGATAAATTCATTTTAATATTCATGTTAAATGCGGTATCCAAGTCACTTGTACGAATTAATAACTAATTTTAACTTATTTTGTCCGCCTTGTGACTTCTTATAATTTTTCTATTACGCATTTCAGAGCTTATGCTCCATCATCAGATATATATTAAAATAAAACTATCACTCTTACCGAGGTCATCACATGATATAAAATGTCAAAAATGTTTGCATACAAACAGGGCGCGGAAGTAGGGTGCGCACCCGTTCAGGTTCAATTTGCCACTGAGCGGTCGCCATCTTATCTTATTACCGGCGAGCAGTTTCAAGGCCGTGTCATACAAGTGGTTTGAAGCAAAGTTTAGTTGATCATTCAACACGCAATTGTGACTGCTTGGGTCGGCATATGCATTATAAATTTCGAACTCCTCCAAGGCATTCATGAACCGACCCTTCTTACATACATGTAACAGAATTAAGTTTGAATTGAAGTCCGTATAGTTGTGATTATGTGAAGTTAGGTGTCGGGCGTAGTTGGATTTAATGCTGTTGATATTACTTGTTTTTTTTATATGTTCTCGAAAACGCTTAAGGAAACTGCTGTTGATATTACTTGTTTTTTGTATATGTTCTCGAAAACGCTTAAGGAAACGTCTCCCAGTTTGTCCAATTTAAAAACTATTGCAATCATTACATAGTAGTTTATATATTCCTATTTTTTCTTCCGGGGGTATGTTTTTTTGGTCTTAGAATGTTTAGTAATTTATTATTGGTTCTGAACGAGATATTAAAACCAACATTGTTCAGCACAGATGACAAAACCTTAGGCATTACACTTGTGTAATTAGTTGATATAAACATTTTTTGTATGTTATTGTTCGTTCGTGGTTTAAATTTGTTTCTTTCATGCTTTTTTAACAGTTTGTCTATGGTCAAACTACTGTACCTATTAGCAACCGCGATGTGTTTTATAGTATTTAGCTCATAATGAAAGTCATTATCATCAAGAGGAATTGTTAATAAAACTATTATACGCCGCAATTTTCTGCGAATATGGGTGATGAGAGTCCACGTGTATTGTGATGTCGGTAGTAGTAGGCTTCCTATAAATGTTGAACTTTAGATTATTTACCTGTCGGGTGATAGTTAAATCTAGAAAATTTAATCTACTGTATTGTCAACTTCGGTTTCGAGTGTGAATTGGATCTTGGTATTTATTTTATTTAAATAATTTTTTAACAGCTCGATCTGTCTTGTAGTACCATCAAATATGAAAAAAGTATCGTCTACATACCGTGCATAAAATTTTATTTTCTTTGCATATATATTATTACTTAACATGTGCATGTTCTCATAAAAATTCAAATAAATATCAGCTAATAGGCCAGAGAGGGGTGAGCCCATGGCCAATCCATCATCTTGAAAGTAGAATAAACCATCAAAGGTAAAATAATTTTGTTTTAGAACTACCTCAAGTAGGTTGATTAATTCATTTATCATTTGTGTATTCATGCAACAACTATCAGACAGATTATCTCTCAAGATCTTTAATGTATCTTTTACAGGAATATTTGTGTATAAATCAGTTATATCAAATGATGCTAATTTGTGGTTGGGCTGCAATTCAACGGATTTAACTCTGTTAATGAAATCAGTGTTGTTTACAATACTATGATTATTTTGTAATTATAACTTATCTTTAATCAAGCAGGCAAGTGCTTTTGCAGTTTTGAAGCCAGGGGCGGTGGTAAAGTTCACAAATGGTCTGATAGGTATGTTGTCTTTACGAATTTTGGGTAATCCTGTGAATAACGGAGCCTTTGCATTGATGGGCTTTAGGTATCGTCATGTATTTTTATTAAATAAATTGATACATTTGTTAATACAATTGTTGAGTTCGTTGACATATATTTCAGTGGGGTCAGATTTTAATAGTTTAATGTTTTTGTTAGAAATGAAACAAAAATGACAAATATGATAGGCGCTTTTTCAAGGTTGCAAGCAAAAATCAGAGAAATTGAGCCACGAGTTATGCATGCTCACTGTTTGGCACATTCTTTGAACCTCGTGACCCAAGAGGCAATGCAAAATGAGACCGTGGTGAGAGACTATCTTGCAGATGTCAAAGAAATGATCAAATCAATTTTGTGCATGGGTCCCCCAACCGGCTAGCAATATTTGAGTCTTTGCAAGCTCCACAAGATGGTAGGTCCATTCACCCTGTAGCTCTTCGGCCTTTCTGCCCCACCAGGTGGTGTTGCAGAATAAGTTCGTTGAAAACGAAGAGTTAATATTGTTCTTTGAGGAAATTGAGCTCAAAAAATCTGATACCGGTGCTAAAGCTAAAGATTTCTTAAAATTTCTGTGCTCTTTTGACTTTATATTTGTCACTATGCAAATTTTTGAGCCAGTTGAAATTTTGAATGCCTTTCTGCAAAATTTCTTCTTACAGCTGCAAAAAGCCATGAACAATATTCATAGTGTCCGAGAGGTTTTGAAGTTATCTCGAACTGATGAACGTTTCGATGCAGTTTAGAGCTCTTGTTTGGGATCGACCAAAAAATGTAATGTCGAAGAGCCAAAACTTCTAAAAGTTCGAAAAATTCCTCGAAGACTTGATGACGGCGCTCAACCCTTTGCTTTCGCCTGCCCCCGTGATTATTACCGGAAAATTTATTTCGAGGTTTTAGATATTGTGATCAACTGTTTCGATGATCGATTTTCTAAAGCTGCTATGACTTACTTCACAGAAATTGACACATTTCTTCTTTCCAAAACTAAAGATTGCAGTTCTGTAGTAGAATTTTATAAGGATGACTTTGACTCTGAAAGATTAATTTTGCACAGAAATATGTTAGATGTGTGGGAATCTAAAAATTTTGTCGTTGAAAGTACAGAAGACTTAGTGCGCTTCTTTTCCTAAATAAACACGTCGACGAATTGATTCCAGAGGTGATTAAGTTGATAAAGATTGCTTTAAATATACCCGTTTCTACATGTACAGCAGAACGTTCTTTCTCCACCCTGAGAAGATTAAAAACTTACCTGCGCAACACCATGACACAAGGAAAATTGAACGACACCAAATCATCCATGTCCATGAGCAAGAAGCGAAAAATAAATTGAACCTCGAAACTGTGGCGAACATTTCCATCAAATGATCGACTGTTCGTAGGTACACTTTCTTTATGAGTGAGTAGCGAGAGAATTATAAATTCCGCAGACTTTAATTTTTGAACTAAAGACTTTCAGTTTCTCTTTTATTTTTAAACTAACAATAAGCGCCAAATTTGAGGCTATCATTTATTAATTTAAATGAACTATTTTTTTCCTTTTTACTCAGTTTGGCATCATTCCAAGAGAAGAAAGAACATTCTCGTAAATACTATTATGTTTTTTAACTTAAGGCCAAAATAGAGGCTACACAATTTTTATTTGTTTAGCTTCCCTCCTTTTAATTCACATATATGTAAAATGTAACATTTCTTACTTTTTTCATCATTACTTTCACTATTTCTATGATTTAAAGATTTAAAAAAGAAAACAACTGTATACCTTTTATGTGGATTAGCTGTTGTACTCATTTATTATTGAGGAAAAAAGCACCTAATAAAACAATAGTTTATGTTTACCATCAAGTGTTGTTCATTCAAAAAGACCTAAACTGCATTTTCAGGAGGGTAAATTTTTCAAAATTCAACCGGACCCCCCTCCCACGGTCTTGGACTGTGAGTTAGAGCACCCCCACTTATTTTCAAAACCCGGCGCCACTGAAAAGCATTACTTCTTGCCCAATTCTCAAGACATTGTTTTCGAAGTGGACTACAAACTCATAATGTCTACACCAAGAACTGCTTCATCCACAATGTCTGCAACGAGTACCTGGTGATCAAACTGAAGACTTTCACAAATACTTTTACAGACCTTCCAGTAGCTGTCTGCAAGGTGCAGGAACACCACATTGGTTTCTGATTTTTCACACAAGGGACAATGGAAACTTTAGCACCCTTGTCAACTGTAACTGAGGCTGGCCTTTCTTGAACAAATCTGTTAACTACCAAGCTCCTGGTCGTTTACATGCTATTTGCTTGAATTAACTTTGGACCAACAATCTCCTTGTAGATGCCCAGTTTTCCTGCATTTATAACACTTTAGTCTTCCATGCTTTCTTCCCTTATACTGTGGTGCCGATTGTTGGGTCTCTATTCTGTTTTTCCTCTTCATTGCCTGTGTCATCACGATCTTTTAGTGTCCATACTTTATGCTTGGCCCAATCAGACGCTGACTTGGCCCCTCAAACTGTAAAGCTTGTACCAGGGTGCCTGAACTATTCTGGTTTCTTGTCATTCGTAACACTTACTGTAGTTAACTATCTCTGACACCATCAATAAATATTTGCATTGGAAAACAACCTCATTTGAAAACCTACTGGTGCTTCAGGGCAGGCCAGTCTAATTAATCTGTCGATACTTGCTTCAAGCTGTTGGAGACTTTCCTGGGAACGCTGTTGCCTTGCTCTCAACTGAGTGCAGTACTGGTGTTCTCAGAAATGCTTATCACTATAGCGGAATTCTAAACCTTTTATATGTGTTACGGCTATCAGCTGGCACTTCCTATAACACCTTTAAGGTTTTTTTTAAAGCGAGAACAAGTAACACTGATTTCTCTTTCTCCGTCCACTGATTTGGGCATGCAGAGGTTTCAAGTTGCTGAAGGTACATCACTCCAGTGATGCTTTCATAAAATGTTGGGGTCTTTACATGACCTAGCTCAAACTGCAGGCAAAGCCACTTTCCTGACTGATACATTATTTTCTATGTATTTTTCTGCCTTGCTCATAGCCACTGTCTCTATAGCCGTTTGTTTCAAAATGCACCTAAGCATTCAAAGAATTTCGACGAAACTGAAACATCGAAGCATGATGTTTTTAGGCTTTTGAAATGTATAATGTGGATTATGTTTGGTGGATTACGTAAATCATTTCCAAACCACAGACGATCACAAACAGAGCATGTAAAACCAAATTTATTCTCACTAAAACGTTTGCTAAACTCAATGTCAGCAGAGATTATTTCTGTCTTGATGCGTTTACATATCAAATTTCTAGACTGTGGGGAATCGAAAGTGTGGAACCGTCACGTTTTTCGATGACGTTACATTTTTGTGGAATGACCCCCAGCCTAAAAACATTAGCACGTTAACAGCTGTATTTTTATTAACTGGTCAACATCCTTTTAATTTGCTCTCGTGTTTGCAAATTTTGTTGATATATTTCTCTATATTTGAGACAGATTTTTCTACAATAAACAATTTTATTCTTATCCAACTTGTAGGACACCCAACTCTGCAGTAGTTGTGACAGTACAAAAAACCTGATATAAAAAGTATGGTATACAAGGTAGTAAATTATTGTATTTCGATGTTTTTAAATTCATTTCTATGGGTAATACAATTTCCCTTGGTTTTGCCTGCAACGACGCAGTTCCAAGACAACGAAATAATTTCAAGGCCAGCAGTGTACGTGCGAATAAGAACACTTAAAATGGTTACAGCAACTAATACCGGCTCTACATACTTCTGTTTCATTGGCCGACAACGCCAAACGTCATTAATACAACAATGACGTATTTAAAATACGTAACAAGTAAGGCGTTTATGTAACTAAAGACAAAGAACAATGACGTGTGCACACACACACACACACACATACGTAAAAATTGCATATTGTTCGGCCCAGTCTACACAATTCAGCAGCAGCAGTAACACCTTGTAAAAGGCAGCCGGCAATTTATACCGGCTTAGTGTTTTAAACTATTCAAAATGTAATCAAAATATAATTAAGTACTAGCTAGGAGAGAACTAAGACAGTGTGCAGTAATTGTTTTTCAAAATTATACTTTAGAGTCAGTGAATCCAGTAAAATGTAACCACGCCACTTTGAGGAAGCAACATGTGAATCCGCTTCTAGAACTTCTAGTCTACAGAATCAGGAAAGTGCAAAAACCAAAATTTTACTTAAAGAGCTCTTTACCCAAATTACAGATATGTGTACACAAAAAGTAAATTGAAATTGTAAGTATGAATGAGAGTGAGGAAGTGGGGCGTGTATGATAAATGTCGACATCCAAACGGGGTGTTGGTTTGCGTGTGTTATAAGAAAATATAATTAAAATCATTTAATAATGAAGCAGCTGCATAGTCAATATATAAAATTTGGTAAACTGACGTTTAAGAAAATATAAGAGAGTTTTATAATAAAAGAAAGTTAATGTAAGCGATGGCCGCCATTTTAAAATTTTGTCCGGTGTACACATGAAAGAGAATAAATTAATAGTGATGTTCAAGGTTTCAAATGAACGTATTCTTATTTCTATGCCTATCTCTGTCAGCAATCACGCTGAGTCGAATCCCTGGACCCTAGATAGTAATAATAATAAGATTGAAACAACCGGATTTTCAAAGTATGGTAAGTACCATAATTATGGTGTGCGTGACATACGTGTCTGATATAAGTAATGTAAACAAACCCAAATATATGTTACTTGTTATTTCTTCTTACAAATACATTTATATATACGTAAGTCATGTGTAAACTTCACAATTGCCGCCAGAACTGGTGACTATATAAAAATATATCTTGTCGTATTTTATATAATAAGCCTGAATGATGGCAGAGTGGGCATTGAAACTAAGAATATGGTTGTAGGTTAGGTGGTAACGCTAATATAAAGCAACAAATCATTAACATTTTTTATGATGGCAGAAAATAAAGAAAATGTCAGCATAACTGACAGTACGAATAACAGTCAAATAAGCATGACAGAATCACTAGTCATGAGTGAAGGAGTTATTCACTCAACGCCAGTCCCGACTAACAGGGCTGAAAATAACGAAATTATGAAATTGATGCAAATGCTTTTTAATCAGAAATTTAGCAAACTTGATGAAAAATTTAACGAACAAAAAAGCGAAATTAGAGGAATCCAAAATAATTTTAACGTAAAATTAGAAGAATTAAAAAATGAAATACAGAGACAGAGAGATTGTAATATTGACAAAGTAGACAAGTTAGAGATAAACAAAGAGGACAAAGTAAGTAGTAGTGGAAATGACGATAAAATAGATGAAAATATGGTAATAGGAGATAATAGTGTGGATGTTGGTAGTAATAATGAAATTTTATGGGGAATTGAATATAATAATAATGGAATGATAGTGTGTGTTGAAGGATTAAAGAATGGGTGTAAAGAGAGATATATTGAGAGAGAGAAGTGTTGTTGGGAGGGGTATTATTATGAGAGATGTTTTAAAAGTGAGAGATATTGTGAGAGAAACAGACAAGTAGAAATTTTTAAGATATGTAGAAATTATGAAGAGTTGATAGAAAGGTTAGGTGGAGAGAGAAGTGAAAATAATAACAAATACTTACCTTGCAATGAGACTGAAGTAGTAGGAGAGAATGAGAATAATGACTTGACGAAATACTTAATTATGACTGATTTTACTGAAGGTGACAGAAACATACCCGATCAGGAGTTATATGAATTTGGGGAAACGGTTAAAAATTTGAATAGTTGGTACATGTATAAGAATGTTAGTATAAAATATCTAATATTAAACCATGTATATAGTTTTAAGGTTCGATTATTATTTGACGATGGAGGTTGATTATTTTATTGTGTTATGAACATTTAATTATGTGGACAGTGTTTTTTAAGATGGACTGTTTGTGACTGAGTTTTGGTAAATGATTTAATGATTATGTAGATTGTATATTTTTGTATATATTAATGTCAATGTATTTGTGTAATTTTGCTGTTGTGTACTTTATGTATTTTTTATGTAAACATGTATTGTAGAATTTTAAATAATTGAAGGAAGTTAATAATGATTTTAAAGGATATTATGGAATTTAGATTCTAAAGGGTAGTAAATGATTATATATTTGGATGTTGAGGGGTATTGTTGTTAGTAGATAAGTGATGAATTTTCTAGCAGTATATTAATGTGAAATGTTGTAAAAGAGTTTGGGTAATAAGGATAAATAAGGGCATTGGAGTTAGTTAGATAGAGTTAATGGGAGTTAGGGAAAATAAAGTGTTGAGATGCTGATAATATATAAAGAGGTGTTAGATATTTTAGGGACACAGTGGTTAGTGATTATATGTAGAGGTGAGTAATGTGAATGGTAATTTTATAGTTGTTGTTGATGATATTTTGTAGTAAGGATCCGGTGTTAAGGAGTGATCAACGAGCGACGTGGCAAGGGACCAGCGTGCAGCGTTGTGGCAGGCGGAGCAATTTTGGGTTAGAGTGTTTGCCGATATTTGGTGGAGGGCAAATGGTTAGGAATGGATATGGCCAGTTAAGTAACATACATCCTTATATAAAAGACAAAATGAGCGGTGCCAGAGGTTTTAAATGGGATTTGTGAAGGGGGTTATTATAGAGATATTGGTGTCATATTATATTAATGGTTAGAAGCGGTTGTTAGTAGAAAAAATAAGGTGAGTAAGGTTAGGTTGACAAATGCCAAAATAAGATAGAGAGAATAGTGAATAATAGAGAGTCACCCAAACTAGTAAGGATAAAAGGGTTAGAAAGGGAAAATTCATAGTAGAAAGGTGAGGTAAATGAAGGGTAGATGATAAATTTGAAAATTTGTTGTATAGAATCTGATGAACAAATGTTAAATGATAAAAGTTAATAGAGAGTTGATAAAAATAGTAATGTCTTATTAAAGTTTTGGTACAAGTTGTGTAAATGTAAATTGTTTCATGTGAATTGTTCAATGTTAGTGTCTAATGTTTTATGATGTACAATGTTTTATTGTGTTTTATTATGTTGATGATAGTGTATGTGGTCAGGAGGTTACTACCAGGATAGTAATGATAATAATGTTAAAATTTTGTGAAGGTTGTCAATTCTGTAGTAACGGTTCTGTTATAAAGAAAGTTAAACATAAGAAAAGATCGTAAAGAAATTATAAAGCTTTAAAGTTGTTTGCCATGATATATAGATATTGTAAGATTATATGAAGTAAAATATTAGAGTTAATGGTTGTTGCTAGAGAAGTAAAATGTATTTTTGTTTAGGTTAAGAACAATTGTTTTCATGTGATAAAGAGAGTGAGTATAATTGACAGGAGTCAGAAAGGTGTACTAAATACCGGGTTATTAAAAAGAGAAGGAATTTTCTATCTTAACTCTTGTGATACATTGTTTGAAACTTGTAGAATTAAGCAAACCAATGCCCCAAAACGCAAACCAACGTACTAAGAGGAAACATATCAGTTGTGGATGTGGGTAGAGAGAAGGCCACTATTTTAAAATTTTGTATTGAATGTTTCAGAGTTTTATGGTGTGGTGACCGCGGTCCTGAGCTGGCCGGTGCGTCAGAACAGGAGCGTAAAGTGCCTCATGGCCTTATGGTGTAGGGATCTCTCTGGAGAAGTCCAGTAAGGTCAGAAGGTGCGAACCTCATCATTGGACCAAGGGTAAGTGATTGAATTTCTTTTATTGTAACACTACAGGGGGTTGTGGCTCCATATCTGGGCTGATCCTTTTAGAGAAGTGTGAATGGGTCAATGAAAGCTTTTGTGTCTCGACACAAAACCTTTCATTGAGGGGGTTTTGTGACAGTACAAAAAACCTGCTATAAAAAGTATGGTATACAAGGTAGTAAATTATTGTATTTCGATGTTTTTAAATTCATTTCTATGAGTAATACAATTTCCCTTGGTTTTGCCTGCAACGACGCAGTTCCAAGACAACGAAATAATTTCAAGGCCAGCAGTGTACGTGCGAATAAGAACACTTAAAATGGTTACAGCAACTAATACCGGCTCTACATACTTCTGTTTCATTGGCCAACAACGCCAAATGTCATTAATACAACAATGACGTATTTAAAATACAAGTAACAAGTAAGGCGTTTATGTAACTAAAGACAAAGAACAATGACGTGTGCACACACACACATACGTAAAAATTGTGTATTGTTCGGCCCAGTCTACACAATTCAGCAGCAGCAGTAACACCTTGTAAAAGGCAGCCGGCAATTTATACCGGCTTAGTGTTTTAAACTATTCAAAATGTAATTAAGTACTAGCTAGGAGAGAACTAAGACAGTGTGCAGTAATTGTTTTTCAAAATTATACTTTAGAGTCAGTGAATCCAGTAAAATGTAACCACGCCACTTTGAGGAAGCAACATGTGAATCCGCTTCTAGAACTTCTAGTCTACAGAATCAGGAAAGTGCAAAAACCAAAATTTTACTTAAAGAGCTCTTTACCCAAATTACAGATATGTGTACACAAAAAGTAAATTGAAATTGTAAGTATGAATGAGAGTGAGGAAGTGGGGCGTGTATGATAAATGTCGACATCCAAACGGGGTGTTGGTTTGCGTTTGTTATAAGAAAATATAATTAAAATCATTTAATAATGAAGCAGCTGCATAGTCAATATATAAAATTTGGTAAACTGACGTTTAAGAAAATATAAGAGAGTTTTATAATAAAAGAAAGTTAATGTAAGCGATGGCCGCCATTTTAAAATTTTGTCCGGTGTACACATGAAAGAGAATAAATTAATAGTGATGTTCAAGGTTTCAAATGAACGTATTCTTATTTCTATGCCTATCTCTGTCAGCAATCACGCTGAGTCGAATCCCTGGACCCTAGATAGTAATAATAATAAGATTGAAACAACAGGATTTTCAAAGTATGGTAAGTACCATAATTATGGTGTGCGTGACATACGTGTCTGATATAAGTAATGTAAACAAACCCAAATATATGTTACTTGTTATTTCTTCTTACAAATACATTTATATGAAGATGAAGAAAGGTGAAACTTCACATAGTATGCTCTTACAACTGTTTTTGATCCTGTATCTATGTCTTCTGCTTCCTGGATATGTTTCTTGCCTTTTTTGTCTAACTCAAGCAACACTGTTTTGTGCTGTTCCTGGATTTCCAGCAAGAGTGGTTTATGTTGTTGTTCTGCTTTCCATCAATGTCATTTCTCTGTCTGCAACAGCAGTATCTGGCTAGTTTCCATCATCTGATTGATATCTGTTTTTTAAATCAATTACCACTCACACTACTCTTTTACAAAGATTCCTCTGTTTCCACTATTTAAAAGGTCCTACCTATACTTCTGACACAAACATTACGATGGGTGCACAGATTGTCGTGAAGTATAATCACTGGCGCACCCACGGGGGGTGCTTTGGGTGCTACAGCACCCCCCAGAACGGGAGAAAAAATATTAACAAAATATCAAAAAATTTATTGTATGTGCTGTTTAAATGTATAAAAAAAAACTGGTGTGTATCAAACTACACGCGGTGGAAATGAAACTTCTATGCAGCATACAATATTTTTGTGTGGAAGGTTGGCAATGTCTCATTAACCGCGCGAACTGGCTCCGTTTTGCCGCTGCCGCTTACTGTGTTCATGTTTTGTTTACTATCGGTTTGAGGTTAGTGCAATCCTACTTCTACTTTAGAAGTGCTGAGCTTATAATATTTTAGTTAATGGAGGTCACGTCGATATATAATGAGTAAGAAGCAAAAGAACGCAATAACAAACTATTTCGGTGCCACTGTGAAGAAACAACGTTTAGACAATGATTGTGATGAGTTTCATGCGTCTACGTCATACGAAGCGGAGCTTTGAGATGAAGTTACAGATAATATCTTGTCTCAAGCTGATTACCAGCCTTCACTTTCACCAGGTAATTATTCAGAAAATCGACCAAAAGATATTTGTAAATTTATAAAAACAGGGAAGTTAAACGAAGAAGAAAAGTTTAGTATATTAAGTAACACTTGGGCACCAGATAAGAAATTTAAGTTTCCATTTCGCCAGTTTGGTTCACAAAAAAGGAAGTTCTCAGTTTCTTGGCTTGAAAAGTATAAATGGCTAGCATACTCTGCTAAAGAAGATAGTGCATATTGTAAAGTGTGCATGGTTTTTGCTCCTGAAGTTGTAGGGATGTCAAGTTCACAAGCAACAAGTCACCTAGTTAAAGTGGGGTTTCATTATTGGAATAAAGCTTTAGAGAAATTTGAAACTCATCAAAAATTGAAATACCACCAAGATTCAATCTTAAAGGCTGAGAATTTTCTCGACATAAAGCTTTCAAAGAAAGACTCTATAGATAAAGTAATAGATAAAGCCCGCGCTCAGCAAGCCCTTGAAAACAGAAACATTTTAAAACCCATTATTGAAACAGTCACTTTGTGTGGTAGGAAAAATCTCGCCTTGAGAGCACATACAGACTATGGAGTGTTTGATGTGGATAATCCCCCATTAGAAAATGAGGGAAATTTTCGAGCTTTATTAAGAGCACGTGTAACAAGTGGTGATACTAATCTAAAAAAACATTTTGATTCCTGTAGACGGAATGCCACTTATATCAGTTGGAATATACAGAATCAAATAATTGATGCTTGCCAGGAGATTATCACTAGAAAAATTGTTGATGAAGTAAATAGTGCACGAGCAGTTTCAATATTAGCAGACGAAACTGCTGATATTTCAATACAAGAACAGTTTACTCTTTGTTTACGTTATGTCAAACAAGACCCCGAAAAACGATATTTTATTACTGAAAACTTTCTACAGTTTGTTCCTTTAAAACAATTAACTGGTGAATATATGGCAGAGACACTTTTAAAAAGTTTGGACGATTGCGGTATTGATACAATTTACCTAAGGGGACAGGGTTTTGATGGCGCAGCAGCCATGAGTGGGGTATTTAAAGGCGCTCAGGCTTTCATCTCTAAAAAGCATCCCAAAGCTCTTTACGTTCATTGCGCTGCTCACTGTCTTAATTTGGCTATTTCAAACTCTACTGAGGTCTCTGCCATCAGAAATTGCTTTGGCATAATACAAAAAATTTGGGATTTCTTTAATACACCAAAAAGACAAGCTGTCTTACAGGAAAAAATATCAGAAATGATTCCTGAATCAAACAAGTTAAAGTTAAAGAAAATCTGTCCAACCAGGTGGGTCGAAAGACACGCATCTGTTATGGTAATGGTCGAGTTGCTTCATGCTGTTATTGCAGCTCTAGAGAAGATTCGGGAATGGGAAGACAAAGATGCATCTTCCGCCGCACTTTTGCTTTCTCTTGCTTTGGAGCAGCCTGACTTCATTGTTGAACTGTTATCGGCAGAACAACTGATGAGCTATACCTTAAAACTGAGTAGAACTCTGCAATCAGATGATTATGACCTAGCGGGGGCTATTTCGTATGCAGAAAGTATTATATCCTCTTTGTCAAAAATCAGACAGAATGCGATTCAGGAGTTCGCTTCTATTTTTGAACAGTGTAAGAAAACCGCTTCAATATTTGGTATTGGTTTAGAGATATCTGTGCCGAGAATAGTAAAGGGACGCCAATATAACAGAGCAAATGTGCCAGCTGAAACACCTGAAGAATACTACCGTTGTGCAGTTTTCTTGCCTTGGCTTGATAGCCTACTAAACAATCTCAGTGACAGATTCATAAAACATAAAGACGTTTTGGCAAACTTCAAGTGTCTCCTTCCTAACAGGGACAGTCACGTAAGCAAAAAAAAAGGAACAGTTTTTAAAACTTGTCGATATGTACAAAGATGATTTGGAATGTGAAAGCACAAAGGTTTTATCGGCTGAGTTTCAGCTCTGGCATGAGAAGTTTCATTCTGTGGAAAGTGTCCGTTTGGTTTCCGAGTCCAAAAATAATAAAAGAACTGTGTCTAACACTGCAATTATCGCTCTAAATGAGTGTGACAAACGCTTTTTCCCTAATGTGCATATTCTTTTGAAACTTCTTTGCACATTACCAATTTCTACTAGCACGCCTGAACGTACCTTCTCAACTCTAAAACGTATTAAGACCTACTTAAGAAATACGATGAGTGAAACAAGATTAAATGGACTAGCCAGTTTGAACATTCATAGAGAAATACATGTAGACCCCGAAGAAGTTATTGATATGTTGGTAAAAAAAGGACCAAGAAAACTCAATTTTGTTTTGTAATCCTAATTAAAAGTATGTATTTTAAGTCTGAGAAAGTAATGATTCTATCTCAGCTGTGTAACTTGATTTCGATTTAATAAAATTTCTAGTATGTATTACAGTTATTTTATTACACTAGCCTGACAATGTTAGTGCATTTCTTTTAAATCTTTATAGAATAGGCTAATATTTTACTCATAATATTTTTAAAAGTAAGAGGTTCTCTAAAAATCTAAAGCTCAGGAAACCGGGGGTTTCCCTTAAAAGCACCCCCCAGAATTAATTTCTCGGTGTGCCTGTGAGTATAATGGAAACAGAATAACTGACACTGGATGAAGTCACTGAGCAACTTTAGTTAAAAAGAAACATCAGTTAGAAATCAACAAAGGCACTCTTAAACAAAATTCAAATTCAGTTTGTCTAACACACAACAATGAATAACACATTATTACAGTTTACCACTAAGTAAAACAATTACATTGAAACTGCAAGTCACAATAACAACAATACTCCAAACTGCACTGTAATGTTGCTGGTCAAAAACTGCAGTTGGCTAGCCACTGGAGCCAAGTTATCAACACTGAGATTCAAGAACACCCTTCCGTTTTCTAGGCAATGCGCCAAGAAAAGTTGTGTAGTTAAACGCTTTGAAACTTGCTGGGAACCATGTCAATGTCTGACCTTCAAGAATGCTGCCGGGCAGAATGTCTGAAACCTCCATCTTGAATCAGCTCGAGCATTGTGTAATCAACATGTGTGAAATGTCATATAGTATCTTTTATCTCAATGTACCAATTATTATTACGTAAATAAAAAAAATACTATAGTATACAGTACATATGTATTCTAAAAGCGAAATATGTTGAAACGATTATGAAAGTTAAAGGAATACAATATGAATAATTGCTAAAAAAATGTCAATCAATAAAGACAAAAATGAAGGAATATAAACAAGCACACTGAAAGAATATAATATTATCATGTACCATATATGTATATGGCACATATATCTGTCACGTGCATGGCATTATTTACTTAACTATACATATGAATTAATTTTAGTTCTACTGTGAAGTAAGTGTGAGATTTCTGAAATGCTCAGATCCAGAAAAAAGAACCGATTCTGTGATCAGTTGAAAAAATAAATAGATTTTCTTCTGAATCATATCAAATATGAAGCAGTTATGGCAAAGATGCTATTTATTATTTTTAGTGGAACTTGTGAGCAGTTGAACAGATTCAATTATAATTCTAGCAGTATTTATGTGTAAATGTATATGTATAATATGTCTTTATTATGTATGAGGTGTGGCTACTAAATAACCAGAATGGCTCCATACATATATGGTTTATCTACAAAATATTATGTTTTAACATTAACCCCTTTCAAAATACTCACATCCCCTATTCACACAATGTTCCATTTGAATTTTCGACTATCAGAAGCAGTGCTGCAACCTTTAGTAGGTTTGCCGTTTTTTGCTTTAACTTCTTCCATGAATTGAAAGTGGGTCGCTTTTAAGCAACTCTTGATCAGAGGCAGTAGAAAAAGTTTTATCACACGTTACGACTCTTTCAAGAAAGTTTGTTTGGCTACTTTTGAAGTTTTTTTTTAAATGACAACATGCATTCTTTAGAAGCCCCCTCTGTTCAAATGATAGCATTTTTGGAACAATTTTAGCACAGACCTTACTCATGTTTAAATTTTCATGCAATACTTGTTCGACTGGTTCTTTGTCAATATTCACCATTTCAACGATCATTCTAATACCCAGTAATGGCCATTTCATACAATACCACTTGTCTTTTGTACGTTTTTATAAGTTCTTGATGTTGATCATCTTTCACCACCTTCACCACTAAATCTTTTGTACCACCCAAAAACTTGGGTACATGGCTGACATTCATCCTTAAACACTTATGAACATCCTTTCAATAAACTAAAATACTCTGTTTCATTCTTTTCTAATTTCACTAGAAACTGAGGTTAACACACAGTTTAATTACACACTAACCGTTAATCGGGTAATACAGCTACAAACAATGTTTTTCTAACCGCGGCCACAACACTACTCATCCCCATGTAGCAGTTACAAATAGACTCATTCAATTTGGGATGGCTCAAGTTTAATGACCCATTCTCTCAGATCACTGACATGTGCTCCATACAGCATTCACATGCTCAGTTCGATTACTTGATAGCGACACTTTGTATATCTACATGTGTAACGGTACATTTCAGCCCACCTAATATTTTGGGAAAACAACATAAATTTTATTCATAAATTATAACAACGTAGGAAGCAAGCGAGTGAAATAGTGTCAAGGTCAACATCCAGACGCAAGAATAAACAGTTACATTTAGCCAAATGAACTTTGACCGATGAAGTCACCGGTCACGCCACATTACGTAAGTGCTGAGCCTTTAAAAACGTCACTTGGAATACAAGGTGGAGTCGACCTCGCATCAGAATTTGGCTTCGTCATATTCATAGAACAATGAAATGTGATCACGTGACTCCCCACCATTTCAGAATTCAATGCAGTATAATTCGCCCCAGTCTGTAATAACAACTCGTGCGAATAGCATGTATAAGTTCCGGAACGAAATCGCGGGCGCCCGCATTTCTAAAAAATGTACGGTGAAATCAAAATTACATACAAGTAATGTGAAGTAACAAAATTTCAATTGGGCCCAACACCAAACAGGTGTTAAAATGTGATTTAAAGAAATCGAGATATTAGTTATATCAGAATAACAGTTTTGGTTTGAACTGAAAGTGAAATATAAAAATGTGCGGAGTGAACATGTAACGGGGCAGAAATGGGGTATTTTATTTTATTTTATTTCATTTTTATTAAATTTATGTGACTAACGCAGCCGTCCCCTACGTAAAATGGTTACAGTCAAACAAAGAACGCAGTAACATAGTTTTGCAAGGTGTGACCGCAAGACGCATTATCATTCCACGAATTTCAGTGCTGTGTGGTGCACACAAACGCACGAACCCTAGCACGCGCCCAGATGACGCTTACAGCCTCGGGCCACGCCAAACCAACATGGCTAAATTGTAAGATTTGTTTGCCACGTGGCCGGGATGTGGGCGGAAGTCAGGAATAATCCCGCCTACTTGGTCTGGTGACAAGTGGCAGTGAAAATTTCGTCAACGTCCAACACACCTGGACAGCCCATACTGTGTGAAAATTGACGAGCGTTTTATTGCCAGCAGGCATTGGAATTTCCGTCTTGTAAAAAACTTGTGGAGTGGGGTACCTTGTTAACACTCGGTGCATTCATCTAACCGTTCTTAGCCTGGCCAGGCAAACCTAAGAAGTCTTCTAAATTTTAAATGTAAAAAGTAATAAACTTTTCCGAAGAAGTGAAACAGTGTACCAAAATGAAGTAAGTGTAGTGCACCAGAAGAAAAAGAACCAGCAATGTATTACAAAACTTTCGGACAACAACGTAGTGCAACACGCAGCGATGTTAAGTAAACAACCAATAATTCACTATCAAAATGATTGCATTTTTTAAAAAGGCCTACATTAAATAATAAGGGGGGGGTTCTGTATGAATGTCATGCGTGAGCATACTGGGTGCTTTCTTTAGAATAATAATTAGTGTAAGTAGCGTGTAGAAATCCATGTTTGGTTAAACGTAATTTTGAGAAACCTGTAATGTGTTAAAAGAGAGAGAGAAGTTGAGTTTTAGAGAGGAATATAAAATGAAATAATTATATAATAAAAAATTTGAATTCCATTATATAAATGAGCGTAGCGTGCATTTTTCATGTAACCTTACAATCGTACTTGCATTTCGCAGTTCGTGCGACGTGATCCTGGGCTGAAAGAAAAAGGTAAGTGGGAAATAAATATATTATGATTTAAATGTGTTAATTTAATAACTTCACAATTGGCGCCACGAACTTGGAACGAATTTTACAAATTAAATTTCATTAAATTCCGCACCTACAATGAATGCAAGTTTGATTTGGAGGTTGGGTAAAAGTACGTAAATTACGTACAGGTTAAGTGATGTGTATAATGTAGTTGAGTAAAACATACAGAGTGAAAAAATATTGAATATATACAAGATTGAAATTGTGTCATGATTAATTAAATTAATTAGATAAAATTAACAAATCTTATAAAGAATAAATAATGCCTACTAACGAAAATGAAATTGATGTAATTGTAGGCGATGAAGCTGAATGTAAATTGATGTATGAAAGCAAAGAAGATATGTTAACTGAATCGGCTGATAAAAGCGATTCAGGTATTCAAACAGAGTCAATGTCAATAAGTGACAGTAAGGTAGATGAATACGTAATAATTAGTGAGGCGGGAGCAAATTCTACTCCCGTAGCAACTCAAATAAAAGAAAAAGAATGTACAATGGCTGATATGATGAACTTTATGAAAACCATGTCTGAGAATATTAATAATAGATTTGATGTTAATAATAGTAATTTCAATGCCAAATTTGACGAACAGAGTAGAAAGTTTAACGAACTTAAAATTGATATTAATGAGATAAAAATTAAGTGTGAGAGTAAGTGTAACGAATTAAAACGAGATATTGAGAAAGTGGTAGAGTCAGTAGAGGAACAAATTAAAAATAAGTTAAATCAGATAGTTAACACAACGATAACAGCGGTAGTAATATAACGAAAAGTAGTGAAGGAATAATTAACAAGGTGAGTAATAACAACAGTCATAATAAAGAGTTCACAAGTGATAACAATGATGTTGAAAGTGGTATCAGAGAGTGATGATAATGAGGTTAATTACAATTCTGAGAGTGAGAGAGTAATGGGTTGCAAAGGGGTAGAAACAAATGTTGATCAGTTAGAGAGAGAGTATGAAGAGAGTGTACGAGTAGAGGGGTGGCAGAGGGTAAAATTTTCACGTGGTGTTGTGGGGGGTGAAGAAAAGTCTTCACGAAGATACTGGGTAGATAAGTGGTCTACCAGTAATTGTTTTTTGAATTTTTGTATTGTTCCTGGAGGAATCAGGAAATGTTTTAATGTAGCAGTACCCTCTGCATGGAGTGAGAGAGAAAATGTGACATGGCGTTGGAGTGAGAGATCTTTAGAGAGAGATTTGTGTGTTGATGGTGAGGTAGAATTATTTCAATTAAAGAGAAGTTATAAAGAGTTGATAGAGAGGTTAAAAGTGAAGAAAATAAATAATAGGAAATGCTTACCTTGTGAAACAGAGATAGATGAATATTTTGATAATACTGTTATAAGCGATAATAACTTACCTGAGGTTGTGATGAATGTAGTGGAAGAGTATGATGACAGAATGTTAAACAAAAACACTGACGGTGACAAGACCAGAATTCCAAATGTAGACAGGTTGTATGAGATAATAATAATGTGGGGTAAGCCTATAAAACATTGTTACTGGATAATGGAAACATTTGAGAACATAGAAAGTTATTATAATAATAAAAATAACAAATCAAAGGTCGATAAAAATGATTTATGTTATAAATATATCAGATATTTATATGATGATGGAGGGTAATTATAAGCTCAATAAATGGACATTTTAAATATTTTAATTTGTGGTTATGACCTTGCTGACTGTGTGGTAAACAGAAAAATAATGACAAGAATTGTAAATAAATTTTAGTGAAATTAATTGTGTTTGTATTGTAACAAGTATGTAATATAAACAATGTGTGTGTAGTAGAAATTGTTTTAATAATAATAATAATGTTTTGGCAGACTAAATAAATAACAAGAATAATTATGAAGGTAATTAATGAATGGTAATTGTTTTGGAGTAATGTAATTAAAAATGTTGTGTTTTCCATATCTGATGGAATTCAAATAATTGGAGAGGTTTAAATATTTTTGATTGATTTAAAATGTATATAATTGAATTTTGATGATGAATTTAAATTATTTTATGAGATTTAAATTTGATAATAATTAATAAATAAATAAATGTTAAATTGTGTTTAGTTTGTGGAATAACCTGGTTGTTAAAATGTTTCAGAAGGTACATGGAGTTATTGGTGTTTGATGTTTATATTTGTTTGTCTATGATAGTGTTGAGTGATGTACTGTAAGTATGAATTTTATAATGCAATTTATATAAAGCAAAATGTTTAATGTTTAAATGTAAAGTATATATGAATCTAAAAGATGTTAAAAAATGAAAAGTAATTAATATAACCGAACATATAAGAGTTGACCTTCCGTGAATTGTAGTAACGGTGTCAGTGTGAGCCTTATATGTCTTTTGGTAGTTTCCCCACATTTCGGGCGGTCACGGTTTCACCAGACCCTGGCCGTGGATTTATGTAAGTAGATACAAAATTGGTGAACTTTGAAATTGAACAGGGGGGCAACTCGGGGAAACTACATAACTATGGAACAGCGGCTATCATCGAAGGTGTCGATAGTGCCGTGATAAGGGTGCGTGAATCATTTTAGTAGGATTACTGGTGTCCTCGGACATCATGTTAAATAATCTTTTTACTGATAATTTTGAATTTAATTAATTGTACTGGTACTCATTATTTACTGTCTAATTTCTTCGGGCGCCATCTTGCCTTAGTACCCAACTGCAAGAAAAATTTATATGTACTTACCAATTTCGCGCCACATTCTTTTTGGCGAACTCAAAAGCAGAATGGTTGGTTTGCAATAAATAACTCATTTATTAATGTGTTACCAAATGACATTCCCTTTTATTTTCCTTTCACTCCCACACTTGTACATTTCACTCTTTTAAATCATCTTGAACATATTTGGCCACGAGGCTCAATTAATAAAACAAACTAATTATTTAATCTAGAAACTATAAAACAACAAATCAAATGAATTTATGAATATGCACAA
This sequence comes from Magicicada septendecula, assembly GCA_034769895.1. Classification (NCBI taxonomy): domain Eukaryota; kingdom Metazoa; phylum Arthropoda; class Insecta; order Hemiptera; family Cicadidae; genus Magicicada; species Magicicada septendecula. The sequence continues at coordinate 147,030,180 of CM068375.1, read as the reverse complement.
CCAGCTGTAACGGGACATTTTGGCCTACCCGGGGTAATAAATAAATTTGTGTTTAATAAAAAAGGAAATTGTATTATATAATAATAAATTGGGAGACAAAAATAAATTGAGAAGAAAGGTAAATTTTATTGGTAGCGAAAGTGGCAGGAGTGATTGAAAATATTATGAATAAATTATAAAGACGTAGCAGACAAACAAGCGAAAATGTGTCAAGATCAGCTCCAGTGACTTACAAGTTGTGTAACAGATTATATAACATCTTACGTCAGCGACGATCCCAGCGTTGGAATGCGGGTGCGTCAGACGAAACTACTTCTAGCGTAGTGATACAAGGACTAAAAACAATGAAAAGTTTGCAAAACGACCGCGGCCGCTTCACAATGTAGTGCTGTTTGTCTCAGCCCAGTCTTAAAGAACCACTCGCGTGAGTGATACCTATAAAGTTCCAGAACGTAAATTGCGGGCCCGCAAAACAACAAAAATGTAAATAACAGTTTAAAAAATGTGATAAAAAATACGAAATTTACACATAAATGAGGTGAATGACAGTTTTCTTTATTTAATAACAGTTTCGGCAATTATTAATTGAATAAATTATCAGTGAAAATAAAATGTGCGTGTAGAGCAAAGCGCGTCTTCAAGACTCAAACTCAGGTAAGTAGCAAAGAAATAAAACAAATTTGAATAAGAGCGGAAATCACAAATTTAACATTATTATTATATTTTTAAAAAGAAATGAGATCTCTAAGGGTATAAAGTAACTGTGTGTGTGTGTGTGTGTGTGTGTGTGTGTGTGTGTGTGTGGAACTATGTAGATAAAGAAGGCTGGTTTGTGTTTTAAAAATTAGTTATATTTAATTTCTTGATATTTTATTATTTGAAATTTTTTATACCATGTTTCAATTTTTCTATGTGAAGAGATAGTTTGTCAATGATCTTTAAACAAAAAAAATATATATATATAATGATGAAAGAAATAATTAAATGCCAATAAAACTTAATTATGGGAAATAAGTAAAGCTTTCTTTATTGCAAACAGCCATAATTCTGTTCTCCTGTGTTCGCCGAAAGGAACCCGATTTTGGTAAGTACCTATGTTTTCAGTTGGCTAACTTTAAAGATGGCGTCTGAATACAGACGTCAACAAGTGGTTATGTACCGATAGACAGATATTAAATAATTAAAGTAAATAAAACTTAACACAGCACTTCTATATTAACATACTTTTCACTCACTCACGCACACGCAAATACCCCATACCCTTAAGAGATCTCATTTTTTTCTTTCAAAATAACATTATAATGATAAATTTTGATTTAGCCCTTATTACGATTTTGTTCAAACCCCATTTGTTTACTCAGCTGAATTTTGTCCACATAGTCCAGTCTCCCTACGTAATTGGCTCCACGCACACACTTTTATTTTCTTTAATAATCTCCGAAACTGTTATTATGTATAATTTCAATTTGACGTCACATTTTTAAAACTGTTGTTCACATTTTTCTGTTTTGCGGTATTCACTTTTATATGCGGGCGCGACGAAAATTACGCCCAGCCAGCGGACGCGTGGATTACTTGCGTCTGTAGTTGTTAGTTGTTCATGGCTGACTGACTTTGTTCTCTGAGCGTCAACGAACTGCTAGCGTTGACACACCTAGATTCCAGCGTTATGTAAGGTAGTGACGTAATATCGTTCGACCTGATGTTACATCATCTGTTAGTCACTTGTAAGTCACTGGAGCTGACCTTGACTCATTTTCGCTTGTTTGTCTTCTACGTCTTTATAATCCATGAACAATATTTTATAATTACTTTTCTGTTTGTCCCAGCAAAATTTACCATATCATCAATTTATGTCTATGTCTCCCAAAATTACATTACATCACAAAAATGCTATTTATTTTTATTAAAATACAAATTTATTTATTTCCCCGGGTAGGCCAAAATGTCCCGTTACAATCAGTAATACCGAATTTTTATGTAACGCTGAACCAAGAATGGTATAGGCAGCGTCTATACCTTATACATGTAAACTTCAGTTCTTGGGGATGCAAATGGACGCCACAGTCCACCAGCAGGAAACAATAGTGTGTGTGGAAAAGGAGCTGGCAGTTACAAGCCAGGGGGGTATAAGGGGGGACTTTTAAGTAAATGATGAAGTAGGAGGGTAGCTGTAAATTCAGTGAGAGGGTGATGACCTCTGTAAACAGCGAGCGGTCAGCTTATAACACAACTCTATAGAGAGAGTTGGGGGTTGACAATCCAAAGAGCTGTTCAGTAACTGTTGCTATGACTATGACTCAATGAGTAGCGATGTATGTCCCTATGAGAGCAAAATGATTTTAAGTACCAGATTTAATTGTAATAAATTCAAATAACATTGTAATAGGATAACTATGTAATTTTGTGTATTTGTATTAATTGTGTGCAGTATGTTAGAGGTAAGAATTATGAACATGTGTATTTTGTATAAATTTTGAAATGTATTTAGGGAAAGGTCATTCACCTGACCAGGAACATCAGCTGATTGCTGGGGTTATATATGGAATATGTCACTTATAAGTGATTTGCAGATTTTTCAATGTAATTAAATGTTTGAATATAATTAATGTTTGAATAATAGATTTTCAATGTGGTTAAAAGATTTTAATTTAAATGATGAGATGTATTTGAGATAGTTTTGAATTTTCAATGGCTAATGTAATGTGAAATGTAGTAAAGGTTAGAATTTGGGTGATAGTAATTGTTTAAGTAGGGCATTTAAGCCAATCAAATCAATTTTGAAGGGGTGTTAGAGAGAACAATATTATTGTGAATAAAAGTAATGTAGAATTTGAATATTGATAGTGACACAGTAGTTATGGGGAAAATATGTAGAGTAATGAGTGATATATTGAGGTAATAAATAAATGGAGATATTTTGTAGATGAAAATGATGTAATGGGAGAGTAATTAGTTGATGGGGGAATTTTGTAAGGGGGGTGGTGTGATAAGGAGTCCTTAACGAAAAGTGTTGTGGCAGGAAGGGAACCGATATGTGCCGGAAAGGGTTACCTAGGGAGGGTCCAGGAACCAAATAAGGGAATGAGCACTGGGAAGGGAACACACATCCTTAGTACAAAAGGGTAGAGAGTATTTTGTTGTAAGGGTAGAATGATGCGAAATGAGTTGAGTAGTAAGTTAGAGGTAGAGAATGGTTGGTAGATGTTTTGATAGATGGGTGTCATACTAGTTAAAGCTGTTAAGTGATTGTTAGAGTCAGAAGGGGGGGTAAGATTATATGTAAATGCCGAGTTAGTAAATCATATCATTCTGAATAATTGAGTCACCCAAACTAATTAAGAATGAAAATATTAAAGAAAGAGAGTCATAGTTAAAAATATTAATAATTGAAACGAGTAAAAGATTGAGTAGGACTTGGAAGGCAAATAAAACTGTAAAATGTGTAATTTTGGTCAGTTTAAATGTAAATTTTGTTGTTTATTATAAGATAATAATAACCATGTTAATGTTGAATATTCTATTTTATTATGTTGTATTATGTTCGAAGATACAAAATTTTAAAGATGTTTCATGTATTTTACAGTGTAGCGTTGTGTAGTATATAGATGTCAAGGTCGTTCACTTGACCCAGAGAGATCAGCTGATGTGATGACTGATGTTAGAGACAGAACCATTTTCTGATGATTAATTTACACAACGGTGTTGCTTAATTGAATTAAATGATTTTCAATTTTTCTGAGATTGATACAAGAAATATTTTGGTAAAAAAAAAAAAATATATTTTTCCGCCTGCCATATAGATGATGTTCGAGTTTCAAGAATATTATTGTTTAGGTGTATTACTGGTGAGTTTATTGAATTATATTGTTTAGTATATATGTGTAAACAAATGTTAGGGTAAGTGAATTCATGTTTTAATAAGGTGTTCAATTTTTTTATGATTGTTAGTAGTAGTGAAGAAAATTGATAGAGTTGATAGATTCATGTAAAATATTTTTTTTTTTGTGTTGATGAAAGTAATGGTAATATAATAGATTGATTTTGAACTTAAATGAAATTTTTAACCAAATTTAATGATTTGAATTTAATTTGTTTGCTATATTTTGATTAGGAAAAATGATTTTAAAATATTTTAAGGAGTTTGTTTAGAAGATATTATGAGTATGTGTACGCGCCCAGTACTTGCTAAAGGCAACCCAGTATGCATGTAAGGGGGAACATATCACTTGAGGATCTGGCATGGTATAAGGCCAGGGGTTTGGATTTTCGGGTGGAATGTTAGAAGGTTAGGTGCATTATGGTGCGTATCTGTTCGATTTTATGGTGTTGGGATCTCGAATAGAGAAGTCCAGTAATCTCGTTCAGGTGCAGCCATAGTCGCCAAGCTAGGGGGGGTAGTTTACCCATGATGCATTAAGAAATTAACGGGGGGGTTGTTGGCACCATATCCTCACTGATCCTCTTAGGGGTTTAGAAATGAGAGTTCTTCTGTCTCGACAAAAGACCTCTCATTGGGGGGGTATTGTAACGGGGCAGAAATGGGGTATTTTATTTTATTTTATTTTTATTAAATTTATGTGATTAATGCAGCCGTCCCCTACGTAAAATGGTTACAGTCAAACAAAGAACGCAGTAACATAGTTTTGCAAGGTGTGACCGCAAGACGCATTATCATTCCACAAATTTCAGTGCTGTGTGGTGCACACAAACGCACGAACCCTAGCACGTGCCCAGATGACGCTTACAGCCTCGGGCCACGCCAAACCAACATGGCTAAATTGTAAGATTTGTTTGTCACGTGGCCGGGATGTGGGCGGAAGTCAGGAATAATCCCGCCTACTTGGTCTGGTGACAAGTGGCAGTGAAAATTTCGTCAACGTCCAACACACCTGGATAGCCCATACTGTGTGAAAATTGACGAGCGTTTTATTGCCAGCAGGCATTGGAATTTCCGTCTTGTAAAAAACTTGTGGAGTGGGGTACCTTGTTAACACTCGGCGCATTCATCTAACCGTTCTTAGCCTGGCCAGGCAAACCTAAGAAGTCTTCTAAATTTTAAATGTAAAAAGTAATAAACTTTTCCGAAGAAGTGAAACAGTGTACCAAAATGAAGTAAGTGTAGTGCACCAGAAGAAAAAGAACCAACAACGTATCACAAAACTTTCGGACAACAACGTAGTGCAACACGCAGCGATGTTAAGTAAACAACCAATAATTCACTATCAAAATGATTTCATTTTTTAAAAAGGCCTACATTAAATAATAAGGGGGGGGGTTCTGTATGAATGTCGTGCGTGAGCATACTGGGTGCTTTCTTTAGAATAATAATTAGTGTAAGTAGCGGCGTGTAGAAATCCATGTTTGGTTAAACGTAATTTTGAGAAACCTGTAATGTGTTAAAAGAGAGAGAGAAGTTGAGTTTTAGAGAGGAATATAAAATGAAATAATTATATAATAAAAAATTTGAATTCCATTATATAAATGAGCGTAGCGTGCATTTTTCATGTAACCTTACAATCGTACTTGCATTTCGCAGTTCGTGCGACGTGATCCTGGGCTGAAAGAAAAAGGTAAGTGGGAGATAAATATATTATGATTTAAATGTGTTAATTTAATAACTTCACAAACAAAGTTACGAAAGAAACTGGAGAGTGGCGGATCACCAAAAAGTGAACAGCTAAGTAACCTTCGGGTAACACCTAACTTTTAAAAGCAAACATAAATTTTATGATGAAAAGAAATATTTTTAATCACTAAAAAAATGAGATCTCACATGGGCATGGGGTATGTAAGACGGAGTGAATGAAAGTACGTATAAGGAGCACTGGTTTGCTCAATATATACAGTAGAGCGTCAATAATTCGGACGTCAAAAATCCGGATCGTCGATAATCCGGATTCGATTCTGGCGAAAAAAAAAAATCGCATGAAGTGAATACATTTGTTTAAAAGCGTCGGCACAACTGTAAAACTCGCTGTGCCCTACAGAGTGTTGCGCGAATTGCGTGTTGTGTGGTGGAGGGAGGGGGAGTGAAAGCGGGAGAATCAAGGTCGCACAGTCACATGTATACCTGCTACCCTGCCCCTGTCAGTACTGTATGATTTACTGTACAGTAAACCCTCGATTTAACGGACATCGGTTTAACGGACTTCAGGAAAAAAAAGTATTAGGCTTTTGAAACGTATAATATGCATAAACTGCAGACTCTCCTGTTCTGGCGATATTGCTTGGCTATCGCAGTATTCTTTATTCGTTTCTTTTCTTCTTGTTTTGAAACATGCAAATTTTCTCATCTTCAATTGTATTTGATGAGAACGGAGTATTCCTGTCTTTGCGTTGTTGTTGACGCAGGCGTCGCACAGTGGAAGACATCATGACGACTAACACTGAACAATATACACTGATATGCATCTTATTTCACTGTGAAATATTCGTCCATCGGCTAATACAGCAAGCATTACAGTGGCACGTAATTATTCATTTCCCGTAATCTTTACTGTTACAGATTTGGTTCCCTTTTGGTCCACCGTAAATATACGTAAATAAAAAATACGGGCGTTTCATCGGCATTTCCCATGTGTTCAAGTGAATAATTATGCTTCTTGCGTAAATGAATGACAAACCGCTGATACTGTAGGAGTTTTCTTCGTAGTCACTCGGTAGTTTTAGCGCAAGTGATGTACGTCATTTAAGCGCAAATCCATTTCGCCACATCATTCGTCTTATACACCCGAAGCTGGCTTTAAAACCGGAGACTTTTAATTCTTCTGCAATATCTAAAGCTTTTAATTTTAAAACATGTCTAGTGACAGGGAGTCCTTGCCTTCTTAAAAGCTGTACGTATTCACAGACGCTGGACTCTACTGCTACAAAACGCCCAACTTAAGGTCCCGCGAATGCTCGTCGCACAGTATTTGCATTTAAAAGTCGTTCCTTCTGTTTTCTCCATCGTCGAATACAGGATTCATCAATATCAAGTTTCCTTGCGGCTTCGCGATTGTAGGTTTTTTCTACATTTTGTGTCACAATTAATTTACAATTTGCATCGTACGGGTTACGTTTAATTTGATTTGACTGCGTGCCTTTAGTCTCCACAATATCACTCATACCGCAAACGCACTACAAAAACGCCGAATGAAAACAAAGTAAGATAAGCGATGTTGTCGCTGTTACAATAGAAAACCACACTGGCAGTTTACCTGTTATTTAGAAACATGTTACACACCCTCTACTCATCCTTTGTCTTGCTGCCTACAGAAGGGTGCGAGCACGTGCGCGTGCGCGTGCGCACGCACTTACACTTTATCTTCCTATTCTTTCTTCAGTTTGCTGTTAAAACATTCGGTTGTAGTCGTAAATCATAACGCCAGAGTTAACTACAGCCAGGCAAACTGCTGTTGCTCAGGCAGTAAACAACTCATAGATACGAAAAGCATTCGTCCCGCCAGAAGTCAGGTATAACTTCGAATTTCATTAGCGCGCGAATTAAGGCCGCAGGCCAAATTAGTGACCATGTTTTTAGGAGAAAAAGTGTGGCTTGTATTCGGAACAATACGGTATTTGCATGATATTAATAGTATTAAAATTTCAAGTGTTATAGGCCTATTTGATTTAAATATATCCTCAAAAAACAAAATTTGCGATTTAACGGACTTTCGATTTTACGGACACCCCTCAGCCCCAATTAGTCTGTTAAATCGAGGGTTTACTGTACGTATTTTTGTTACTGTACTTTACTGTATTTTGTTGTAGGTCTAGATTTACTGTAGATAAAATAAGACAGTCTGGAAATGCAATACTGTACATACAGTATTTTTTTCTGTAATTGAAAAACATAAAAATTTAACTAAATTAATGGTTTTATTCATCCGCTCCACTTCTGTAACCATCAGAGTGAATTATGAACGATTTTAGCAAGTTTTTTTACTGTGTAATGGTACAATTATGGTACAATTTGTAATTACCCTAAATATGGTATAAAAAAACATAAATATTGTATTTTTTAGTTTGGTCAAAATTAAACAAACATTTAATAACCTGTATGAATATATCGTGAGTGGACTATATAATATTTGCCAGGATTTTGACCGATTCGTAGCAAAAAACGTGAAGCATCACAAAAAACAGTATGTCATTTAATGCGATAAAAGAGACGAGCCCTGATGACGTGAGCGGCCAAGAATTTGTTTTTGTCAACATGATGCTGTCAACAACTGAACAATGAGGCAGTGACGTAGATTCACCCCACCTCAGAAATATGTAACAAAGACTGGAGGTCATTTCATCAGCAACAGTGATCGCAGCCAGCCGGCCTACCGTTCACGAACGGCAAAATAGTGGATTTTAACTTTTATTATTGGTGTCATGATAGGTAAATTTGGTGGTTAGTTAGAAGAAGGTGAGTAAGATTATAATAAGTAAAAGTATAGTGAATATAGGAGTCATCCAGACTAAAAAATGATTAGAAGGTGAAAGGTTAGGTAGTCAGGTAGGTAGAATGTTCAGAGTAGGGAGGTAATGAAAAATGAATAATGAAGTAATAATAATGATATGAATGTTAATAATAAATGTGAAATAATATTATTATAATTGATGTCTAATTAAATAAGTAATTAATTGAAATTGTAATGTTTTTTTTTAATAATTTAAGTGCAAGATTAGATAATATGCAAATCAAGATTAAAAATGAATAAATTATTTCAATGTAGTAAATGTATCAATGTGTATTATTATGTAAAATGTATTATGTATTTATGTTATAAAATTTTTAACATGATGTATGGAAATAATGTGTACGAAGGGATGAATATAATTGGCGCTGTTAATGCCATAATTTTACCTGTTAATAATAATAATAATAATAATAATTTTAATTTAACCATTCAATATGAATAAATAGGGGCCTAATTTTCATATTTTCAATTATTCTTTTTATATCAATATGTTTCTTTATAATACTAATTATAAAATGGAAAGAGATAAATATTATCGATAGAAATCGAAACAATTTATAAATTCAGGGTTGTCCATATTGCGAAAGGAAATTCTTTATAATTCTTGGGAGTTACGTTTTTAGTAGGATAATTTTTATAACTAGATTTTAATCATATATCAAGCAAACCCAGTGCTTATTAGCACAAACCAGCACCTAGCTAAGGGGAACCAGATCAGTTGAGGATAGAGTAATTTACCAAGCCACTATTTTAATATTTATTATTTATTGTTTCAGTGTTTGGTGATATGACAGCGGTCCTGAGCTGGCCAGAGCGTCAGAGCAGGGGCGTTAAGAGCCTAAGTGGCCTTATGGTGTTGGGATCTCGAAGGAGAAGTCCAGTAAGGTCATGTAGGTACTGTCATCATCATCAGACCAAGGGTGAGTTATTATTTTCTTTTATATAAAATGTAAGGGGGTTGTGGCGACCTATCCTGGCTGATCCCTTTAGGACGTATGAAAGGATCAATGAAAGTTTTTGTGCTTCGACACACAATCTTTCATTGGGGGGGTTTTGTAATGGTACAATTATGGTACAATTTGTAATTACCCTAAATATGGTATAAAAAACCATAAATATTGTATTTTTTAGTTTGGTCAAAATTACACAAACATTTAATAACCTGTATGAATATATCGTGAGTGGACTATATAATATTTGCCAGGATTTTGACCGATTCGTAGCAAAAAACGTGAAGCATCACAAAAAACAGTATGTCATTTAATGCGATAAAAGAGACGAGCCCTGATGACGTGAGCGGCCAAGAATTTGTTTTTGTCAACAACATGATGCTGTCAACAACTGAACAATGAGGCAGTGACGTAGATTCACCCCACCTCAGAAATATGTAACAAAGACTGGAGGTCATTTCATCAGCAACAGTGATCGCAGCCAGCCGGCCTACCGTTCACGAACGGCAAAATAGTGGATTTTAACTTTTAACCACTAAAAGTGGTTAATTACAACAGTGACACCTTACCATTCGGTAAGGTGTAATAATACAAAATGTGACCGGGAAGTGAAATCGTCGAACTCGCGGCACGCGAAGTTCGTAAAACAACAGCTACAATATTGGGTGAGAACGTTCCAAACATTTTATTTATCAAAATCAAAATTCAATAATCAATGACCAATTTTAATTAAAATCGTAAATTTTAATATGAGCTCATTTAAACAATTGAAATTGTACCAGAGAGAGAGAGAGTGAGAGGGCGAGGGAGTAATTTCTAAGTGCTGGGTTGTGTGACAAAGATATTATTCATATATTATTATTATTCATATTCATATGATACTATATAATCCATAACATGTCATGATTTTGGAGGGTAAAATTATTTTTAAAAAACGCCCATGGCGTAATATGTGTGTTCTAATAGTTTTTTCAATATGTATACTAATACTAATTTTCAAGTTACATACTAATAAAAGTAATTTATATATGGTATTTTGTGTATGTTTTATTTCAGGTAATCTATTTCACAACACTGGTTCGTGTTGCACGAACTCTGGCCCGAAACGTAAATTTATGTAATGTTGTCATATTGGACAACATGGCGCCCGGTTGAAAAGTGATAGTGATATTTACTAGTACATACAAAAGTACAATTTTTATGGTAACTCATTAAACGATAAAAAGCCATAAGTTACAACTGAAGACGTTTACCGGCGCTTTTATTGGTTCATTTCGAAAATCCGGACAATCCGGGGGGGAGAGGGAGAGGGAGAGGGAGAGTTGTTTGAGGTTGGTAGAAGGTATAAAGAATTAGTAGAGAGGTTAGATATAGGGAGAGCTGATGATTATATTGTGCGCTGATAATGTATTGAGAGCTGATAATGTAACTTACCTGATTGTGACAGATCATACTAAGGGTGACTTCACTATGCTCGATGTTGACAAGTTATATGATGTAATAATATGGAATAATCCTGTTGATATTGTGAAAAAATATGAGAAGTTAAATAGTCATTATATTGATAGAGATAATATTATGTATTTAATAAAAAATGAATTGTGTAGACGTAAGACCAGACTATTATTCGATGATGGTGGTTAAACAGTTGTTGTTCATGAACATTTAATTATGTGAGTAGGGGGTTCTGAATTGGACTGTTTAACCACCAATCAATTAAAATCCAAAAGCACCATAAAATGTAAATAAATTTAATAAATACTGTGTGCGAAAACCACGCGAAAGTGACACGCCGTACAAGTGCAATAGTGAAATAACTGTGTACAAATCAAAAGGGTTAAGTTGCAATGTCCAAAATTACAATGAACATGTGTTGTAAAATTAGTTATAAGATAAGTATAAAAAAATACTTACAGGACTCTGCAATTCGCAGAAATATAAAAAATAGTGAATTTGACAAAGAGTGGGGGAACTGACGCCAAAGACAGTTTCTAACATGTCGATTTTGTATCACTGAAGGGTGTCGACCAAGACATGGGTATAAATAGGACACGCAATCTACAGTGGTTCTCTTTCTTGAATCATCCACGGTGCAGCGGGAGCTTATGCCCGTCAGCATGGCATATTTATTTTTTTTCCGTAAACAGTTTAAAATTGCCAGTTACGTACAAATACGTAACTAAGCTGTAAAAACAATCATTTTAATTAATAACAGCACTACTTAAGAAGATCCATTAATGATTCGACACTGGACAAGAGAAGAGTTCCAGAGAGAGATACGACGCTGGACAAGAAGAGAGTTCCAGAGAGAGATACGACGCTGGACAAGAGGAGAGTTCCAGAGAGAGATACAACGCTGGACAAGAGGAGAGTTCCAGAGAGAGAGAGAGACAGCCGACGCTGGACAAGAGGAGAAGAGAGACAGCCGACGCTGGAGGCAAGACGAGGACGAATACCGATGGAACAAAAATGATCGAGTATGATTGACGACAATAAGGTGATAGACAACTTATTCATATCTTAATCATACAAAGAATTCAAAGACAGTTAAAGACATTAATATTTTATTTAGAAATAAGAGCAATGTTTCTTGTATAGTAGAGTTAAAATCATAGATGTTTTAGAAATACGATTAACGTAACAAGAGCTCAAATTAATATGATATAAAATTATTACAAAGCATTTAAATGAAAACAATTAGTATTGGAGAAAACAGTACTGAGAAACAATAACTATTAATATTTTGAGTACGTTACAATATAGAAAAAAAGATTTAAATATTGAAATTTTGAAACATATTAATAGACTGAGTAGTCTGAAAATGAGATTTTTCTTTTATATAATAATTAGTAGCATAGAATATTTAGTCAGTAAGGATATCTTAAGCTTTACGGCATAATAACAAATAATAACTAATGTTTTAAAATCGAAGTCAGTGCCATGTGCACATTATTTTTTATAGTATCAAATAAATTTTAATTACCGTTTCAAGTTACATAGAGTTCTTATTGCAGATACACCTGACACCGAATTTAAATGTTATATTGTTTAAAGAATTTGTCAATCTTGAATGTGAGATCGTTCACGCCTATTTACGTATATGTAACGTTGCATAAATTTGGTGCTCCAAGATCGCGGGGCTCCACAAATTTAAATTATAATAAATTTGCCAATTTGTCACGTTGCATATAATGGCTCCCAAAGAACGTGGGGCTATTCAAAAACAAATAGGAGTGTATTTGTATTTGAAAAAAAATTTTAACAAAATAACAATGTTGCATAGAATGTCGCCCTGCACGTGGGGCACGACATGCCTAAATTTGTGTACAAAAATTTGTTACATAAATTTTAGCCCATGAACGTATGGCCCGATCCCCATCATTTAACTATTAAAATTTTGTATGTAGCTAAATGGTTGCTCTAAAATATAAAGAGTGTGTTAAATGAAAAATGTATAGTATGTAATTATTATTTATATTAAACAGTAACTGAATGTAATGTTAATTGTTGTGTAATCACACAGCTGGCGCCCACGAATAATATTATTTGTCTATGTAACAGGTGTAACTGTAATGAGTATTAATAATAACTATTAATAAAAATACAGAAATAAATAAATAAGTAGGGAATGGTTATCAATAATAATTGTTAAAGAATTACTATTAAATAAATATTTTAATAATTCACCATGGCAATATCAGGAAGTTTAAGGATGGGAGAAGCACTTCAAGCTATGATGCAAGCCGTATTTGGTGAATTAGAGAACAAACAAACAGAAATAGTAAAAGAAAATAATATTAGAACTCAAATAGAAGAGTTAACAGAATTTTTTACAAAACTGACCGAAAAATTAAGAGAAGAAAGGAAAGCAAAGGAGAGTATAATTAAGAAAGAAAGAATTGACGATTCTAATACGCACATTGCGGCAGTAGAATATAAACAAACCATAAGAATTAAAAATAAGAGAGAAAATACGTTCTTAATTAGTAACGATAATTATAAAAAAGTAATTAACATTAAGGAGGAGAAGCAAATAAAGGTTAATAAAACATACCTTATTAATAGCGATATTCCAAGTGTGAGGCACACACACAATAGTAAATCACACAAGATGACACATTTGAAACACATAAGACACCACACTTACGGAGATAAATATCACTGTAGGTATAACAAGAAACGTAGTAAGTTATCTAGACGAAACACTACGCAAAATTGTGGTAAATATGATGTTAGATATACGCACGATAATTATAATAACGATAATTATAACTGTAATTATAAAAACTATAAAGATTATCATAAACGACGAATGAAAAAACCGTCGACAGCTGTTCACGTCGGTTCACTCAACCAAACTAGGGATGAGAGAATTGAGAATGAGCGAAGCATTTGTAATGAGAGAAAGAGGGTAGATTTTGTGTGGCCGACAGGCAAGATGAAAACATTGCTCAATGAACAGGTGACTTCTACGATCCAAACAAACGTTCACAAGGTAAGTACGCACACAAACGAGGGGATAATACAATGGAACGCGGACGTTGTTTACACGAGGGTGAACACAATGAATTTCCTGTGTACAACAACCAATTGTGTAATGAAGGGTGTCAGTTCTAACGACACACCGAACTCAGAACTCAATACCCTAAAATAAATAATTATTTTTAAATGAGAAAAATAATATTACTATTAATTATTAATAATAATATAAGAGAGTATAATTAAGAAATGTTATAAGAAATATTATTTGAAAGGGTTAATTAAGAAATGTATTAGTGATGGTAAGGAATGCTATTGTAGAGAAATATTTAAGAAAGTAATGGTAAAAGATGTTATTGTTGTTATAAATATAAAGAAATGATTAAGATGAGCAATAATTGCCATAATTGTTAGAATGACTGATCAAGCGAACACTTATTGAAGATACAAGGACACAGAAGAAAGCGAGAGTGAAAAGTCATAAGGGCAGAGACTACTTAGGATTAAGGACTTCGAGAAAAATATCGTTGTTTTCCAAGACAGTTCCTCTGTAACTGATCATGCGACCCACTACAAGCTAAAAGAGTATTATGTTACGGAAGTGTATTTCAAGAAAGTAGTAGCGATCAGAAAGGTAATGTTAAAGAAATGTAATAAAAGGTAATGAATGTTAATGTATTGTATAAGTAATGTATTAGATAAAGTAATGTCATGTTAAGAAAAGAGCTAAGGAAGATTAGAAGCGAAGGTAAGAATGTATGAATTAGGATAATGTAAAATTACGGACCGAATGTACACACATAAGTAGGACAGAACACTTTCATCGTATATGATGAGATACAGAAGAAAGAAATTGGTAAATTCCACGCAACGTCATTTAGGAAGTTCTACACATGAAAACAGAGGTCAATGAAACCAGTTAAATCAGCTGTTTGTAAAGCCACCCTACTACAAGGTCGCGAGCAGTGAGCGTACGAAGAGGGGAGGTAAGACATTTGTATACACTCCAATTAAGGGTGAAATGACGAATATTATTCTTTATTATTTGTTACATTTCTTTTTGCAAATAATAATAATAAATAAATAAATAAATTATAATAAATAAATTTATTAAATTTTTTTTGTTACCAAGCAGAGGAATAATGCGACAGTACAAATAAGTGATGTACTGAGCATGGAAGATAAAAATTTAAATTTACTTAATAAACTGTAAATAATTAATAATATATTGGAAAAAAGCATGTTAGGGCTTGGCTCAGACAAAAATATGAACAGGTGTTTCGACCTGAATCAATGTGCACACACACACAAATGTAACTGAAAGTGTGTACACCAGTATTTTGCTAGTGTGTGTGAACGCAGGTCTCTGCAGGCGAGTTTGCCACCCCAAGATGAATAATTGCACAATTACTGTTTTTCCGTAATTATTCATAAACTAGAAGTAAGAATTAAAATCCAAAAGCACCATAAAATATAAATAAATTTACTAAATACTGTGTACGAAAACCACGCGAAAGTGACACACCATACGAGTGTAATAGTGAAATAACTGTGTACAAATCGAAAGGGTTAAGTTGTAATGTCCAAAATTACAGTGAACATGTGTTGTAAAATTAGTTATAAGATAAGTATAAAAAAATACTTACAGGACTCTGCAATTCGCAGAAATATAAAAAATAGCGAATCTGACAAAGAGTGGGGGAACTGAAGCCAAAGACAGTTTCTAACATGTCGATTTTGTATCACTGTAGGGTGTCGACCAAGACATGGGTATAAATAGGACACGCAATCTACAGTGGTTCTCTTTCTTGAATCATCCACGGTGCAGCGGGAGCTTATGCCGGCAGCACGGCATATTTATTTTTTTTCCATAAACAGTTTAAAATTGCCAGTTACGTAAAAATACGTAACTAAGCTGTAAAAACAATCATTTTAATTAATAACAGCACTACTTAAGAAGATCCATTAATGATTCGACACTGGACAAGAGAAGAGTTCCAGAGAGAGATACGACGCTGGACAAGAGGAGAGTTCCAGAGAGAGATACGACGCTGGACAAGAGGAGAGTTCCAGAGAGAGAGAGACAGCCGATGCTGGACAAGAGGAGAAGAGAGACAGCCGACGCTGGAGGCGAGACGAGGACGAATACTGATGGAACAAAAATGATCGAGTATGATTGACGACAATAAGGTGATAGACAACTTATTCATATCTTAATCATACAAAGAATTCAAAGACAGTTAAAGACATTAATATTTTATTTAAAAATAAGAGCAATGTTTCTTGTATAGTAGAGTTAAAATCATAGATGTTTTAGAAATACGATTACCGTAACAAGAGCTCAAATTAATATGATATAAAATTATTACAAAGCATTTAAATGAAAACAATTAGTATTGGAGAAAACAGTACTGAGAAACAATAACTATTAATATTTTGAGTACGTTACAATATAGAAAAAAAGATTTAAATATTGAAATTTTGAAACATATTAATAGACTGAGTAGTCTGAAAATGAGATTTTTCTTTTATATAATAATTAGTAGCATAGAATATTTAGTCAGTAAGGATATCTTAAGCTTTACGGCATAATAACAAATAATAACTAATGTTTTAAAATCGAAGTCAGTGCCATGTGCACATTATTTTTTATAGTATCAAATAAATTTTAATTACCGTTTCAAGTTACATAGAGTTCTTATTGCAGATACACCTGACACCCAATTTAAATGTTATATAGTTTAAAGAATTTGTCAATCTTGAACGTGAGATCGTTCACGCCTATTTATGTATATGTAACGTTGCATAAATTTGGTGCTCCAAGATCGCGGGGCTCCACAAATTTAAATTATAATAAATTTGCCAATTTGTCATGTTGCAATATATATATATATATATATATATATATATATATATATATATATATATTGCAACGAATCACAGGATCATGATAAGCGGGGCAAGCTCATATAATACACAGACTATGGACATTCATGTTTATATTGGTAGATGGTTAAATTTGGTTATGTTATCAGTTATATTTTAGTAAGGATAAGGGTTTAGTTTGTAAAACTGTGTATTATTTATTTATTGTTATTCATGTACTGTGTTTGTGGAAATGTGCGCGCGTACGCGAGTGGTAAACGTTTCCCTGGCTGTGCGTGAAATAATTATTGTTGTGTTTGACATTGAACTGAACATAGACATTATGTATTCGCTACAATCCCTGTATATTTCTGGCTATTATTTACGTTCATGTATGATATTAGTAAAGTATGCAGTTATGCATGAGATAAGGGTATTCTGATTACCGCTATGCATGCTCTTACAAAGTAAATGCACTTTACAGCATGAAAAGTGCATGTCATGGTGTATGTAACCATGTGACTTCCTTCCACCAATAGAATGCTGGAAGGCGGTCGGAAATTTTCTTAAGCCTGTTGTTACACAGGTAGTTCTTCACTGCTAGCTACCGCGAACGGGATGTGCAATTCTTGTACAAGATTCTACCTTCTACCGCTTGCAAGAAGTTGTAAAGACTATTCGTCGATAGTGACGCGTGAAGACTCAGAACTGTGTGTTATTACACCTACACACAGTATTAATAATAACGCATTGCGCATATAATTACGAGAGTTCTTCTCAGCCTGCTACCGCGAACGGGACGTACAATTCTTGTTCAAGATTCTGTCGCTTGCAAGAATTTGTAAAGACTATTTGTCGATAGTAACGCGTGAAGACTCAAAGTTGTTCGTGTTTTACAACTTTACACAGTGTTATTATTACAGCATTGTGTGCATAATTACGAGAGTTCTTCTCTACCGTCTATCACGATCGGGTCGCGCAGTTCTTGTTCAAGATTCTGTCGCTTGCAAGAATCTGTTAAGACTATTCGGTGATAGTAACGCGTGTGACGCAGAACAGTTGAATATTAACTATTTACACACGGTATTATTATTAAAGTATTACGTGTGTAATAAGTGAGTGTAACTGTATCACTGTGTGAGATTTTCTGCAGTGTCAGTATAATTTTATGATTACGCAATAGTAAGTTGTATCATCAAGAAGTTTCCGTGTTAGTGCAAGATTTCCGCGTAGGGTGGTCTGCTGATCGCGGTAGACCTTATGATTCGCGTGAACACTTGAAGAGTCCGGAGTGGTATAAGTTCAATATACCGTTATTAGATTAAACTCACTGTCACCGAGATACTTGTTGGTCATAAACTCTATATTAATTTAACGAGTAGTAAGATCCATAGAACCGTTGTGTGTGCGAAGCGTCAGATTCATCGTGGGAAGTATAGGACACCAGCCCAGCTGCAAGCGTTTCAGGGTGAACGTCTGTCATTTATAAGCCACACCTGACGACCCTACTACACAGCAAAGACCTGCCCTTCTCTTCAGCAACATCATCGTGGGAATCTTCTTTATGTAACGTATCACGTCATGTGTATGAACAGTATTTAACATTTTAAAAAGAAAGACTCTATATCAAACACTACATTCTGTACATATCAAATATACCATATAAACAATTACTTATGTCTTGTGCAATAAATAATCTTAAACCCTCCAATATAGACTTTTAATTTAAGATACACGTACTATCATATCCTATGCGCCAATAGTTTAGTAATTTGTGTTGTCGCATAGAGATATTTTGGTGGTTCCGGTACCGGGAATCTAACCCGAGCCTCCTGGGTGAGAGCCAGGTATCCTGGCCACTAGACCATACCAAAATATCTTGCACTAACACGGAAACTTCTTGATGATACAACTTACTATTGCGTAATCATAAAATTATACTGACACTGCAGAAAATCTCACACAGTGATACAGTTACACTCACTTATTACACACGTAATACTTTAATAATAATACCGTGTGTAAATAGTTAATATTCAACTGTTCTGCGTCACACGCGTTACTATCACCGAATAGTCTTAACAAATTCTTGCAAGCGACAGAATCTTGAACAAGAACTGCGCGACCCGATCGTGATAGACGGTAGAGAAGAACTCTCGTAATTATGCACACAATGCTGTAATAATAACACTGTGTAAAGTTGTAAAACACGAACAACTTTGAGTCTTCACGCGTTACTATCGACAAATAGTCTTTACAAATTCTTGCAAGCGACAGAATCTTGAACAAGAATTGTACGTCCCGTTCGCGGTAGCAGGCTGAGAAGAACTCTCGTAATTATATGCGCAATGCGTTATTATTAATACTGTGTGTAGGTGTAATAACACACAGTTCTGAGTCTTCACGCGTCACTATCGACGAATAGTCTTTACAACTTCTTGCAAGCGGTAGAAGGTAGAATCTTGTACAAGAATTGCACATCCCGTTCGCGGTAGCTAGCAGTGAAGAACTACCTGTGTAACAACAGGCTTAAGAAAATTTCCGACCGCCTTCCAGCATTCTATTGGTGGAAGGAAGTCACATGGTTACATACACCATGACATGCACTTTTCATGCTGTAAAGTGCATTTACTTTGTAAGAGCATGCATAGCGGTAATCAGAATACCCTTATCTCATGCATAACTGCATACTTTACTAATATCATACATGAACGTAAATAATAGCCAGAAATATACAGGGATTGTAGCGAATACATAATGTCTATGTTCAGTTCAATGTCAAACACAACAATAATTATTTCACGCACAGCCAGGGAAACGTTTACCACTCGCGTACGCGCGCACATTTCCACAAACACAGTACATGAATAACAATAAATAAATAATACACAGTTTTACAAACTAAACCCTTATCCTTACTAAAATATAACTGATAACATAACCAAATTTAACCATCTACCAATATAAACATGAATGTCCTTAGTCTGTGTATTATATGAGCTTGCCCCGCTTATCATGATCCTGTGATTCGTTGCAATAAATATATATATATGCAATAAAGTGATATAAAAATGATAAACGATTCATGGGAAACAAATAAGTTGTTGAGTCAATTATTTCAGACAACCATCTTGTTTTTTCAGCTCGTCCAACGAGAACCTGGATCCGGTAAGTAAATTTTTTAAGGTTGGTAGCAAACAACATGGCGGCTACAAGAGCCGAAAGTGTATATTTATAAACAAAGTTTATTAATAAAAATATAAACATAAATAAAACTTAACACATGCAGCATACCCAGTGGCGGCTCGTGAGTAAACTCACCAGGGGTTCACACAGATAATATTGTACGTTATTAATCCATGTGCCTGCTAATATTTGCACTGACAGTAGCATTTCCAATTTTCAACATTAAAGTAAATGACGTTACTAAGAAATTTTAAATAATTTTAGTAAGTAATATTAACAAAATGAATCTAACATTGTAGTTTACTAAGCTTCAACTGGATTATTTATTTAATTAATCTTAGAAAAATTAAATTTAGTAATAATGATAGCAATCACGTTCTGAAACAATAGTAAAATTATATACATACTACTTACAAGTATCAGTAGGTTAATCGGATCTTTAACAAAAACTAAGTGAACTTCTTGTAAACAAAGTCCATCCTTCGGTCTTTCTTGGAAACAAGTCTATCAATCACTATTTCATTAAACTTAGGGAGGGTCTTCACCAGTTCTTTCTCTATTGATAACATGGCTAAGGCATTAAGTCTTTCTTGAGACATCGTACTTCTCCAAAAGGTTTTTATCCTCTTCAGAGTCGAGAAGCATCGTTCGGCTTCAGCTGAAGTCATTGGGATTGTCGATATCATCCTTAAAAGCTTATATGACTCTGAAAACGAATCTTTCAGATCATTTTGTATAAGAAATTGCAGTAAGCTCACAGCACCATTCATACATCTTATGTCTTCACGTCGGTAAAACACTCCAAGTTCGGTTTTTAGCTTTGCTTTGTCCAAAAAGGGGTATTTTTCTATTGTTTCATCTAATGCAGATTGAGGAAATGATTTACTGTACTCACTAAATTTTTGAGGAACAATAAGGGATACGGCTGAATGGTGCGATGTAAATGAAAACCGCTCTTTTATTTGCGTCAAAATTACATCACATACTTCTTTAGCCGCGATCGTCCTATTAGCATGACCGCCTTCTTCATGTCTTGCTCTTTTGCGTTGTAGAGGCATCTGGTCTACAGCACTTTTCACGGAGTTCATTTTTTCTCTTTCTTTATTTATTTCCCTCAGAAAGGTTTCCACGTCCTTTTTTGTTCGCACAGGATCTGTATAGGTAAGCTGAATTTGTCTGTATAAAATGTCGACGTGTGGCATTATATTATAGAAAACTGTAAGCCAAAACACAAAAGTTGGGTCTTCCAGCATTCGCCGGATTGCTCCAGCTTTGGTAATAGAAGATTCTTGTTTAGAGGTTGATTCTATTTCCTCCATACAGGTAATAAGGTCTTCCCGATGTTCGAATACTGTATTTACAGTTCTGCTTTTAAAATTCCATCTAGTGCTTGAAGCTCGAGGGATTCTTTTCCCGACAATATTATCCAAAATTTCTGCTCTTTGAGGTGAATTGCTGAAAAAGTTTGTTACATCACTCAAATTCGTGAAAAATGTCCGCACTTGCTGATTTTGGCTAGCAGCTCGAGTAATCACTAGATTTAATTGATGAGCATAGCAATGGATATAAAAAGCATACTCGTAATGTCATTGAATAATTGTTTGTACACCGGTTAGGTGTCCGCTCATCACGTTTGCTCCATCATAACTCTGAGAGATTAACTTTTCCGGCTTATCAACAACATTTTTAAGGGCGCCAAGAATGCATCCAGCGATCGAGTCTGAGTCGTGTCCGGGGGGATGTATAAACCCCCAAAATCTTTCTACTGGTTCTCCATTAGGTAATACGTAGCGAAAAACAATAGCTAATTGAAATGTCAAACTAACATCTGTGGTCTCATCAGCGATTACAGAGAAGAAATCTGCAAATTTTATTTCCTCCTTAATATTTTCCTGGCAAACAAGAAGCATACAATCGAGCAGGTCGTTTTGAATTTTGATGTTCCTTTAAAAACGGTTGCATCACGTAAGTGTTCTCTTAGTGAGGCATCAATCTGAGCAGCAAAATCCACTAAGCCTCGAAAAATCCCAGGATTTGAAGAATCATCTCCTTCCCTGTGCCCCCGAAGTGCCAGTTCAAAAGCGCCGCAAAATTTAATGCAGTCAATTATTTTTGATAATGCATAACGATTTTTCTCTACTTTTTCATTATATTCTTTTACATTCCTCCGATAAGCGCTGTTCAACTGCTGACGTATGTCGACTTTACCAAGCAAGTTAAACTCTAGCAAAGAGTTCAAATGAGTTTGAGAACATTCATGTTTTTTAATTTTCGAGAGTAAATGACCTAAATCATTCACACCATACTTAATCCAGTTTAAGATTTCAGAGCTTTGTTTTGCAAATAGCAGACAAAGGAAACAATATAGTTTATTTGTAGCTTCACAACCGCAGAGCCAAGAAGTCTTTTCATATAAAGTTTCTTTAAATTCCCTTTTGAAATCTCTATCTTTACCTTTGGTCACTTGTACGATATTAAGCTTTGGGGTCGGACGACCACGTTGTTTTATTTCGAGTTTCTTTTCTAATGAAATACTTGAAAAAATTGTTTCTTTTAACACAGACACAGGGGTAGCAGCCATTGCTAATCGATCACCAACATTAACACAACACAAACACAACTGCACTGGGCACGAGCGATACTGGGAGAGCGAGTAACATGACGCCTACAACGGCTAGAGCAGCACTGGTTCACAAACCGAATGTGCGCACATTCTTTACATGGGAGAGGTTTGCCCCCACCACCGCGCCAATGCCGCATCACGTCACTGCTCTCATTTGATCCAGCAGCGCACGTACAGAGCTGTGCGCACACCTTACACTGCGTCGACTGCACGACTGTTTTACCAGAACGAGCATTTTGTTATTGCATCATAAAACTAAACCAAATTATTTCCCGTTTATTTAGTGTTTGTTAAAATTAATTTATATTTATTTATGTAGGGGGTTCACGTGCTCATGTGCACCAATTAAGAAACCGCCACTGAGCATACCTACCTATACTACATGCAGAATATACAAGGTATAATAAGAAAGAAGGTATGATTATTGCTGTAAGTACAGTATCTGCTAACATAGCCTCCAAAAGCTTAACATATCTACCACATGTATAACACATGTTTTATGACATCAGGAGACTTAGATTGTTTACAGAGATCCATTGTTGTCATAAGTGTCAACCTCGTATGTCATATTTACAATGACTGACAATACAGATCAAAGAACTTGTATCAGATTTTGGAAACACTTCTTGAAACATGCCACTTACGCATGCAGTCTTTAAAGAGATGCGATTAATTGAAAAGACCACTGCTGCATCAGAGTAGAGTTGTAACTTGTGAAATGGCGTCTTGTAGCTTTTTCTCTTTCCTTGTGAAACTAAAGTCGCTTGAAGGTATACCGTTTTGAGAGAAAGATACAGGAAAGATATTGAAAAAAATGTGGTGGCTTTGGAATGAGGCTACTTTTGATGGAGAGAAATATTAGATCTGTAAATCTTGTAATTTTGTGCAAATAAATTCAAATTCTGAAACTTTTTGACTTTTTTCTTATGAGGGTAGGCTAGTACATTTTATACGTGAGCGTAGTATTTCCTATAAATTTAAGACTAGTTATGTAAAGTGGATGTATCAGATACAGTATCACTTAGTAGCAGCTAGTAGATATATCAGCTAGTAACAGAGAGAAACAATGTAATGAAAACTAACACCAGGTGGGATTGTATTCATACAAATTGTGTAACAATCGAAACCATTATCATAGTTATTAAAATGTACAAAAATTAATATATAAAAATATATTTGATCTATTAGAATCAGTGTTATGCTATATTTTTATTGCAAAAAGTGAGGAATCCAATAATTGATGAAATGCGTTACAAATAAGACAAATCACAACTATAAGAATGGGCAAGTTATACAATTTATTTTTACTTAAAATAAGATTTCAAAAACAGAGTTCTCATAATTTATATTATACTGATTGTACCTGTGTTTTACTGAGTGCCTGTAACTCCTTCAAATGTGAAACACATATATGATGTAAAGTACCAAGGTCTCTAGCTGGATCACCTTTTGTACGCTCACCTTCTGATTCGGGCTTCTCTGGAAGATTCTACGCAAAACAGTAAACAATATTTTATTATTACTACACACGACAACACCTTTATAAAGATAATTTTTAATAAAAATGATTTCCGATGTACATGTTTCATAGCTGTCTTTTCACTTCTCACTATGCTCTTTTTTTAATTACATATAGTTTATAGTTGTTCTGTATTACATTTAATACCTTCGTGAAAAAGAGAGGTAGAGAGAGGAAAAGTGAGGGAAGACAACATTTCTCCAAATTATCTTTAAGTACATGTTCTATTTTTCTGCTATTTTTTGAAACAGATTATAGACGTCGGATAAAAACAATATTTTTGTGTGACCTACTTTGTTTTAAATCCTTTTATCACTTTTGGTACCAGACCCGAAACTATGTCAGGTTTGGTGTTTTGGTCAGCTTTGTTGTGACTGTGTGTCTTGGAAAGTCACATCCAATCTTGTACAAAATCCACTGATGGTTATACAGGGGCAAAAAAATTCTGTACACAATCCTTTTGAATATTAATTGTAGAGGTGTGCACACTCTACTGGTTCATAGAAGGTGTATTTTTCTAATTCAACCAATATAAATTATATACTTTGGTGTATGGCTTGTTCAGGGAATATTTAAAGTATTACTAACAATGGAAGAAAAATATGTTAATAATTATGAAATAATGGAGTCAGTCAACAAAATGTATGACAACTCTGGTTCAGCAGTGAATTAGAAGACTTTGGGCATGGTTTGAAACTTATCATAGACATTTTCTGATGTTAGGAGGAATGTGACTTTTTCAAAAATAAAAAAGTGGTCGTTTAATGATAGTAATTGATTGTTTCTTACAGATCCATTAACATTAATCAAAGATTAAGTAATTACTAATTTTTAAAAATCTTTAAATGTTTCTGCTATTATAATAGTCTTTTAATAATCTAGCAATTAAAGTTATTAAGATATAAAATATACAAGAGGAAAATCTGCATCATGCCCATGCAATTTAAGTACGCGTGAACAGCATTCTTCAGGTACAATTCTCGCCAAGAGTTTGATGATAATGAAATGATAAAACACTGCATAAACAACATACATTTATATATAGATTTAACAACTTGAACATCTAATCAGTATTTTCAACTTTATACTCAGCATATAATGAATATAGAGGTAGATTTTATAGTAAAACTGTTTGTATTATTACACATTTTATAGTGACCTATTACAGTAGGTCACAATAAGATCAGACGACCTTTTTGTAATTACTTATTACTGTACTAATATTGATCTATTGTTACCAGTACAAAAAAAGCTGAACATTTACACAGACGTACGAATCTTACGGACAAATGCTTTCACATGTAAATGCCTTTGGAGTAATAACTAATAATTAATTTAATAACCAAAACTATTATTGAAGAGTAATTTTTATAATTAAATAAGATTAGTACTTAATTAGCACATGTCACACCTTCAATACTTACAGAAAGCTGATCTAGAAATACAACCATTCTTTCTTTATTCTTCAAAATGAATGGATTTACAACTTCCATGTATGGTTCCTTACCCCCAAATTCAACTAAATTTGCAAGATTTTGTAGGCATTTGGCAACCATAATTAGTGATCTAGCAGCCATAGGAGGAGGTGGTTCTGTAAACAGCAACTAAAATTAATCAGCCTGTGATGTTAAAATAATACACATAAGATAAACTTCACAGATGATTAGAAATATTGATGATTACCTGAGATCAAATTAAACTGCCTTGGATTCAAAATAGCAGGGCAGAGCAGTCTTAAGAAAATAAACCCTGATACAACTCTTGTTCTTACAAGTCTTTCATGGGGCCATTTCCCCATTACGCACCTTTGTAAACAGCCACAAATATAACGTACAGTCCTGAAACAAATGTTAGATATGTTGTAGAAAACTAGTACAGTATATTATAAATACAACACTGTATTGATATTGTGAAATATTCACATCATTTTAGGATGGAATTCATGATTTTATACGGATATTTTACAATTACACAATCAGAAATTTTAATTATATTGAGATGAATACAAAAACCACCAAGTTTGGTTCAGCAATATTTCGTTAACACATTTACTGCTGTGAATGCACATAAGATCTGAAGTTGTTCCTATAGTTTATGGTAAGCAAACGTGTGAGCTCAGAGTTCAGGCCATTTTGGCAAGGGACTTTCTGTGTCAATCAGTTGTTAACAAGTTAAAGGCACAAAGTTTCTGCCTTTTTGGTGTATGTGCGTGTGAAAATCATATCTCATAGTAAGCCAAATGGCAAGCACCTGAAATAACTTATCTTATCTGTACTTTTTAGACTTAATCTTACATACATCATACTGTAACAGAAGAATGCTAAATGCAAACAGGGTTGCCATCAGCTATGTTTGTAAACACGGGATGTAGCATCGTAACAAATTCCCCGGGGACTTGCCTTTACATATCTGTTACGACAAATCCTACTGTACAGAGACTGGCTTATAGAGTAGTGACACAAAAATCGATTTAGGTCATATGGATAACACATATTTTATTTATTAGTACTGATTTTTGTTTCAGATTACTTAACCAAGCATCTGAAACTGACCATTAAATTTTCCATGAATGACTGAGATGAGTGTACATTTCTTCATAAAGTTTTCTTACTTCGTCGGTAGTGTGACCCCAAAGTACATCTAAGACTAATATCTTGCAGCATTTAAATAGTACATCTGGCCACTTATTCCATACCATTTTAAACAATCTATCGTAACAGTCATCCAACCTTTTTCTTAGGAGAAAAACCCAATGGCAATTTCTCTTTTGGCTAGGGGAAATTGGAAATATTAATATTTCTTTTTAATATTACATAAGGTGGAAGCTCCCATCAATTGGCCAATGCAGCAAGAATTACAGTTAATTGGAGTTATTCATTTCCTGCCGTCTTTACTGTTACCAATTTAGTTTTCTTTCTGTCTACTGTATGTAGAGGTCATGTCAAAAAGTATGGGTATTTCATCAGCATTTTGCACTAACCTGGTAGTTTTTATGAAAAGCATATCATCTATAAGCATAAATCAATTTTGTAGCATCATTGGAAACTTGAAACTGGCACTGAAACTGGGGTATGTTTAATTCTGTTGATACCTCTAAGGTTTTAATTTTAAAATTTCTCTTATGGCAGACAGTCCCTGACATATTAAAAGTTTCGCATATTCATGGATACTGGACTCAAGTGCTACAAAATATCTAACCTATGGATCTGTGAAAGCTTGTCAACAGGATTCTTATTTAAAAGCCAATCCTGTTGTTGCCACTGTCAGAACATGTGGTACTGAATTTTCTTTCAGATTCAAAATTTAAGTTCTTTCAGCATGTTGTATCACAATTAACTTGTAATTGCACACATGTATTGAGTGTTTTCACAATCTGATTGTACAGCGTGCCTTTAGTCTTCACATCACCATATGTCTAACTATAAAAACATTGAATGAAAGAAAGTTCAGGTATGAAATGTTACAGCTGTTATGATGCAAACCATACTGGAGTTTAATGGTGGAAGTAGAAACACGACTCACTTCTCTCCATTTATCCTTTCTATTTCTGCCTACAGAGGCAAATGTCTTCAGAGGACACACACACACACACACACACTCCAGTTTGAAGTTGAAACATTTAGTTAGCATTCTTAAATTATCATTCTAGAGTTAACAAACAACTAGGCAATCTACTGTAGCTTAGGCAGCAACAGACTGTCATAGACAATTCAAGCATTTATCCTGTTAGAAGTCAGGTAGAACTTAGAGAATTTTGTTACAGCACGAATCCATGCCACAGTTCTAAATAGGGTGCTAATTTTTATGGAAAAAAAATTTTGTATTCAGAAGAATGCGGTACCGGTACTTATTTTACTGGAATAAAATGTCTTCACATTAACACGTGATGTCTACACACATCTACAAATTACAAATATGGGACACTTATCAAAAACATGGCCACAAGGACTAAAAAATTAATATCTGAGAAATATTAAAACATAATAAAACAGTCAAATAATATATATGATTCAAACCCTGTTACTACACAATGGTATTATATATTTTCACTAGTAGTTTTAGTTTTGCACAAATGTTTCTCCACATACCTTATCTTTCCAGAATTTTTACCACAATTTTATCCTGGGGTTATCTAAGCGTGTCCCTTTCTTATTCTTCTCAATATTGTTTCTCAAATCGGTTACATCATTGTTTACACTGTTACTGTCCCTACCTACTCAACTGTCTTTCTTTTATAAATTTAACGTGTAGACTGCACTTTCAAATCATTTCTAATTTCTATATTCTCATTCTATCTTTCACTGTTAACACCTATGACCTACTTATCTATGATTCTGGAACATGTTTCTCGGTTTGTATACCTTTGTAACCCCCTCTTTCTTCTCATGTATTGAATCTTACCACTTTGAATTATGCTTTTCTGTTTTCCGAGTACCTCTTACTCAAATCCACAAGTTAGTGACCTCAAACATAGGGGAGGAATCAAAAGTGTCAGAACTGTGATACCAAAAGCGCTTAGCCTCGGCATTGACACTGAGCAGTCAGGCTTAGCTAAACAAGTGGGAGTGATGCATCACTTCATCCCCATTGCTTCCAAGGCATATATATATATATATATATATATATATATATATATAGGAATGTTAATTATCGACCGTATTATTATACTGTTAATGATTTCGAGGTTCGGTCATTAATCATGAAAACTCAGTTTTGCGACGTTTCGAGATTTATTCTTCTCATAATCATGCCTACAACATTAAAATATAGTCTTACTACAATTATATTATTTGTAAGAGTATAGGTGTGTGTAAAGTCATACATTACTATAACTATTTACTTACATTAACTGTAAGATGAGCTACAGCAACCACATTACACTAAACACTTATCACTGTTCCATACTTATACACATATAACACATTACATTTGTATAGTGTTAACGTTATGTAGTTATCTGACAGACTGCCAGCGATATAAAATTTTAATAGTACCTTAACTAGAAAGTTGTTCAGTATTCCTATAACCTGTAAACTATTGTCCATTTTAAAAAGAGTGAATAAGATTAGAATAACACTTGCTAAGACTTTGTACGTCCGTTTTCTTGTTAACTGAAAGGTGTTTATTCTTCTCTATTGTTAGCATTTCTAAGAATTGCCGTTTAAAGTGATTACTTTCTGCATGAATTCCTTTAGCTTTATGAAACTGAAACGAGTGACCGTGTGTACGGGCGTGTTGTGTTAGGGCCGTGGGATCAGGTCTGTTAGTATTTACTTTCTGGCAGCTATATTTATGTTGATAAATACATCTTTTGAAATACTGTTCAAAACAACAATAATATTTTTTTCCACAGTTTTCTTCACACGGTATTTCATATATTATGTTGGATCTTAGTTCTATTTCATCCCTGTCTTTAGTATGCGTAAAACATTTATTATTGATAGTGTTAACGTTTTTGAAAGCTATTTTTGTATTGTGATTAGCATTAGTGAGGATCTTGGAAAGTCTTTCTGATAATGATTTGACATATGGAAGGAAAAATATTTTTTAGTTGTAGTAGTGCTATCTTGATTACTGGATGTTGTATTCTGTCCTACAGGTGTATTACCATTTATTTGGTTATTAGTCGCGTCTAAGTTATTTATTTGGGTTTTAGTGTTTTCTACCATGTTATGATTATGTCTGTAACTTTCTCGCAATATTTTGCAAATTATCTTGTGGGGGTACCCATTTGTTTGGTATAGTTATAGTAATGTATGACTTTACACACACCTATACTCTTACAAATATATAATTGTAGTAAGACTATATTTTAATGTTGTAGGCATGATTATGAGAAGAATAAATCTCGAAACGTCGCAAAACTGAGTTTTCATGATTAATGACCGAACCTCGAAATCATTAACAGTATATATATATATATATATATATATATATATATATATACTATAATACTTATTACTATTTTACCTCAAGATGTATTTTTTCCTTTAGGGACATGTTTCGGGAGATTCTGTTCTCCCATCTTCAACCTTCGCCATCTTGCTTCTGGTGCAGTATTTGTGTGTTGGCTTCTGGATGTTATTATGGTGGTTTGTTGGTCTTTGGTCCTTCAATGTTGCATTATTGTGTGTGGTTGTGGTATCTGTTTTTGTATTCTGTGTATTTTCGATGTTGAGTGCTTTGAATATTATGTCATGTTTTGTATTGATTTGTATTTGTTCTGGTATTAATTTGTTTTGTGTTTTATGTTTGTAAATCTGTAAATTTTCCCAAATGTTCATTATGGTGCCTTTGTGTGGTATATGTTTTATTAGTGTTACATTGGTTATGTCTGGGAATTCATGTCCTGTGTTTATTGCATGTGTGGCTAAATTGGATTTATATATGTTTGGTTTTTTGTATGCATTTAGGTGTTCAAAATAACGTTTTTTCAGCTGTTTTTTTGTTTGTCCTATATAACATTTATTGCAATTTTGGCATTCAATTTTGTATATACCGTTGGTTGTTGTATTATCTTTGTTGTGTGAGTTATGTAGATTTTGTAATATTTTTATTAGTTTTGTATGCTATTTTTATATCTGTGTTTTTAAATAGTTTTGTTAGTATTTATAACAACACATAAATAATAACAACAACAAAAAATGGGCCACATTCACATATATAAATAATAAAATGTCAAAACTGACAAAACTATTTAAAAACACAGATATAAAAATAGCATACAAAACTAATAAAAATAAATTACAAAATCTAAATAACTCACACAACAAAGATAATACAACAACCAACGGTATATACAAAATTGAATGCCAAAATTGCAATAAATGTTATATAGGACAAACAAAAAAACAGCTGAAAAAACGTTATTTTGAACACCTAAATGCATACAAAAAACCAAACATATATAAATCCAATTTAGCCACACATGCAATAAACACAGGACATGAATTCCCAGACATAACCAATGTAACACTAATAAAACATATACCACACAAAGGCACCATAATGAACATTTGGGAAAATTTACAGATTTACAAACATAAAACACAAAACAAATTAATACCAGAACAAATACAAATCAATACAAAACATGACACAATATTCAAAGCACTCAACATCGAAAATACACAGAATACAAAAACAGATACCACAACCACACACAATAATGCAACATTGAAGGACCAAAGACCAACAAACCACCATAATAACATCCAGAAGCCAACACACAAATACTGCACCAGAAGCAAGATGGCGAAGGTTGAAGATGGGAGAACAGGATCTCCCGAAACATGTCCCTAAAGGAAAAAATACATCTTGAGGTAAAATAGTAATAAGTATTATAGTATTATATACATCAAGAAACGGACTGTAGCAGAAAGTGATTGAAATATATATATATATATATATATATATATATATTGTAACGTAATTAGATCTGTTCGTACCTGTAAAATGTACACCGATTTTGTATGTGTAATAATGATTAGTGCGTTCGTCTCGCACCGGGGTCGTTACATTAATGTTCGCGGCTAACGATGTCCGTAGCGTTGCGGTAATCACCTGTATAACACGGCCGTAACCTTACCTGTTGCTTATAGGGGTGTGTTAATCCCGGGTGGCGCCAAGTCGTTATATAAAACAACTAAAATTATTGTCTGATGAGTTATCAGCGGTGACGGTCGGGGCATTCAAATAATTCCCGCTCGCACAGCCGTCTGAATTGTCGATGCTGCTGTGCAAATGACAACTTGTTCGCTTCTCGTCAAATCTATTCTTAAGTAAACACTAGTAATATATAAAGCACTCCCTATGAAATAATAACGACGGTTACTCCCTGTAATAGTGATTTTTAATAGGTGATAATTAAAATATTCAAATTGACAATTATATAATGATAAATTTGTACCGACTGATTACATGAAACTCTTGTCCTCTGGGCTTGATGAATCGATCAAGGAAACAATCAGCTTTTGTATGGCTGTGTACGTTAAAGTATTACAATTATTTTTGTTTCCAAAATCGTGGATTCTTGTGACTATGAGCTAAAGAATTCCTATGGTTACAATAAAAATATATTACCTTATTCTACGTGTACATAAATAATAATGTGTGATGTTACAATCTGTTCTGTGGTGTTGTTATATGTGTTTTGTAAGTTCGTGTTTAACTAATAGGTTATATTTAACGTTAACAAGTTTTTAGCGAGTTTTATTTTACTTAAATAATCTGTGAAAGAGAAATATTTGTTTATAGTGAGATAAATTTACCTTTAGTAAAATTTAGAGTGATTAGGGTTTTGGAAAATAAATAATTTAATTGTACTTAACACCTCAGCATTACTTGGTGTCTTCGTTCGTTTGATCGGGTAGGATTTGGCTGCAATAGGTTCGGTTTTCATTAATTTTGGGGCTTCAATGGGTTGGGCGTCTTTTTCATAACGTATCTGGATGTTCTTTTCGGGTAATTTTCCGTTTAATTGCCTTGGATCTTGAGTTGACTGCTATAAATGGTCGTCTGCTTCTTCTGCTGTCATGGTTAGGAACTTTAATTACTTTTTTACATTATTTTAATAGAAAATCGTTCTTCCCAACATTGGCTTCTGTATTCTCTTACTGATGCTTCACTTCTGTCTAACGGTATTCAACGGTAATCCTCTTCAACTGCCGTTCCCATGGCAACTGCATGATTTTGATTGGTTGATTTTGAGATGATGTATTGTTATCAAAATTCGAATTCTTCGTATATCTTCTGATTGCTGTTATTCCTCTATCTTCCTTCCTGGTTATTAAATATTGTCACTATAGTATTTATTTCCTTTCATAGATTATTTTGATACCCCACAAGTTTGGGTAATTTTAGATTTTATGTTTTTACAATTATGTTAATGCTTGTTAATTATATTTCTTTTTGTATACAAATGCTTATTATAATATTTTGTTTTATAAATGATTTACAATTTATTCTTGGTGAATCCTTCACCTCAGATTTGCTAATTTCTTTGCTAATTTGTTATAATTTGTAGTTGTTTGGTTCTGACAGTTATGCACCTTCATAGGCCTGAGTAGCCATTATGGTATTTGACTTATTTCATTTAAATCACATTTCGTTTCAGCCTAATGGGCTTTACTTTGCTATTATTATTGGTTGTGTTGTGTTTTGAGTTTGCTTATGTGTTATTAGTATGTCACTGTTGTTTTATACACAATTATTCACTCTTTGGTTTCCATGTTTTCTAGTCATACATTTCTTAACATTTTTGTTCATTTCCTTTGCCAATAATAACAATGTGGCTATTATTTACTACTTTTTTGATCTTATTTAAATATAACAGATAAGACTATGGTGTGTATAACTTTGACCGCCATATTCAATTCATAAACTTGATTGAATAATTATTTCTAACTTATTATTTGCTAATCTTTGTTCACAATACATTTTAATTTATATCATTTTAGTGTGACAAACAACATCACTTTTATGAACTAATCGTGATCCCTTCTAACATGGGCGTTTTTGATTTGTATCTAATTCCTTAACCTTCTAAACAATCTTTACTTGCTTTTAAAACTCCTTAATTACATTTTTAGTTTTGTTGACTATGGTTATTATCACTTTCCAGTGTTCAATATCTCTTTATAGTTTATACTTAATACCAATTTCACAACATACTTACTCATTATTGTTTATCACTATTAAACTTTTAGCGTTCCTTAGGATTGATTAATTGTTAATGATTTTATCACTCACTACTCTTCACTATATTTCCATTCTATACTTTACACTATTTTCATCCAAATATTACCTTCACTCTTAAATTATTTATAGTTAATTATAATTTATTTAGTGTACCTTCTTTATCACTACACTTTGGGGTTTTACACTTTCATTTTGCACTTCACAAAGGTTTTTGTATTTTAAGTGTTTCTGAATAGGTAATCCCTCTTATTACTATCTCACTATTCGTTTTTTCTCTTTCATTACAATATATCCTTAATACTATTAACAATTTTATGTTCTTACAATACTATTCCTACATCTAATTCTAAATTGGGGTTTAGTTTGCTTCTTTATCATTTTAATCTTTAACCTTGTTTAATAGGGTTTCTTCCCTAAATTATTATTGTCCATTAATGGGTAATAACAGTTACTTTTTCCTTTCTCACAGGGTAATTATTGGTTTGGTTCCAATATTCTTCTTGAGTGCATTATTTCTCCTTCTCCTATGCTTTATTAATTGTTTGTGTATCATTATTGGTTTTCATTTCTATCTATTTCCCTCCTTCTTCATTTTCATCGTATTTGGTTAATACTTTGGTTTTTCCATCCTCTCCTTTGGGTACATTTCGACGTGTTACATTGGGTCGTTAATTCCATGAACTTGTTTCATTTTTGTTTGGGTTTTGGATTTTTTTTCCTTTCTTCCTTTGGTTTGGTTACATTCTTGTTTATTCTTCGTGGATCCCTTCTTCATTTGTTTCCTTTTGTTGGGTCAATCACTTGGGTTAGGTCATGTCGTCGTTTGTCGAGTCATAGTTTTTATATTTTATTTTATATGAAATATATTTTAGATTTAATATTGTTTTGTTCATCCCTGGTATTGGGTTGGCTTATTTGTGTTGTAACAATATATATATATGTATATAAGCAACGTATATAATAACCTCCTCCTTCCACTAACAACACAATGTACCAATAATGTCATTGGAAAATTCAATGAAAATATTTACAAAACATATCTATCTATCATGAATATATTATTG
Organism: Magicicada septendecula; assembly: GCA_034769895.1. NCBI lineage: Eukaryota > Metazoa > Arthropoda > Insecta > Hemiptera > Cicadidae > Magicicada > Magicicada septendecula. The sequence goes on along the minus strand of CM068375.1, from coordinate 146,995,339 downwards.
ATCAAACACATGCTTTTACAAATGAACAGGAAGGAAAACTATACCTTTATTACAAATAAAACATTAAGAAACAACATATGTAAACAACAAAAACTGATGGAGTAATAAAATTACTTAGGGCAAGCATCGGCTGACATGAAAATAGAAAGCGTGACTTCATCCAGTATTTGTAGTAAAAACTCTGCATTACTACATGCATCATCCGGGCTTTCCATTTTGTTCGGGTTCAACTGTAACAAGAAATCACTGTATGCATTAGTTCTTGAAACCTTTAGAAGTTAAGTCATATGATTAAGATTTAAAAAAGTATTGTTAACTATAAAGAATAAAATATAAATATAACCAGATATTATGACATACTTTAAACCATACGTTATGTTTTTTGTTAGATTTGTTGGCATTTCTTGTATTTTTTTGTTCCTCAGCAGATTAAGAAAAGGAACACACTACCATGTGAGATAGTTATTTACTATTGCGACAATTAAGTAAACAGGCTGACAATAGTTATTTATATAATTATAAACAAATATAATTTTACAAAATTTGGTAAAATAATAAGTAAAAAACCATAACGTAAATATAGTAACAATCATATTGTCTAATGATACTATTTTTATACAATTTTCAACACAAATTATGAAAAGTTATTATGAAAACTAACAAGAGGTTACTTGATTGCAATCAAAAATATAATGGGTATTACCGTCACTTTTTATAATAAAAGCTTACCTCACAGGACTGCTTTGATTCCAGAAGCTTCTGTATGGTGTCTTGAATAGCTGATTGCAAAAATCCTGTGCATACTGACTTCATGTAGAGATCCATAAGTGTTGTGGTTAGCGACGCCGCACGAAACAAAGTTGACGTTTCTTCTTCCTTTTCTATTTCAGCATCATTTAAAGTCTTGAGTAGATCTGCTTCTTTCCTTTCATGCCTGCATAATATCAATATAATATATACATAATTCAAGCCATAATTCATGTACATCTTGAAGGTGTAAAAAAGTACAAACATCAATATAATTTTAGAAGTTTGGCTGAAGGAAGCCAGAAAAACATTTCACAAATATAGAATATCGGTATGGAGAACCATACATGTTCTAAGATTTATATTTAAAATCATATTCGAAATGAAATATTTCCATAGAAACTACTTCTTTCTATTCAGCCTTAACCACAGTACTGTGGTCACTAACGTATACCACCTCACGTTTTCGCACTCGATTTTCACTGATGATGGCAGTCGATGGCACTGCCGAAAAGTCTGGTTTTGCAGAAAACATTGGACTACGGCTAAACAGCCAGGGAAGGAATTTTAACAAAGAACTACTTCTTTGTTGCCGATAATGTAATACACATATAAAAAATTCTCCCCTCCCCCTTCAACTATAATTTTCATTAATAGAAAATTACCCCCACCTCGTTCACCTGACCTCTTCATTTATAGATATTTTATCTACGTTTCTGCAGTGGATTACTATGAGCTACTTATCAGGATACTTTATTTATCAAAATTAAGTACTTTACTCTTGTTAAAACATAAAACGTTCCAGGTAAACTACCCCTTTCTCTAAACCAATCTTCACCAAAATCAATAGACCATCAGTCCTCTACAATGCAGGGATGTATGCAAAAAAATATTTGATTCTGTTTGAATGTGCGGCAGTTATCGTTCGTCATGGAAACATTTCTCTTGTTACAACATAAAATGTTGCAGGTAAACTACCTCTTTCTCTTAACCGATCTTCACCAACACCAATAGGTCTTGAGAACTCTACAATACAGGGCTGTATGCAAAACATTATTTGATTCTGTTTGAATTTGCGGCTGTTATCGTTTGCCATAGAAAATACAGGGCTGTATGCACAACATTATTTGATTCTGTTTAAATTTGTGGCTGTTATCGTTTGCCATAGAAAAAAATTACCCTTGATAAAAAAACGTTGCAGGTAAACTACCTCTTTCCCTTAACCGATGTTCAACAAAATCAACAGGCCTTGAGTTCTGTGTAATTCAAAAAGGTATGCAAAAGAGTAGTTGATTCTGTTTGAATTTACGGCAGTTATAGTTTGTCATAGAAAAAATTACCTTTGTTAAAACGTAAAACGTTGTAGGTAAACTACCCCTTTCTCTTAACCGAACTTCAACAAAATCAATCGGCTTTGAGTTCTGTATAATTCAAAAAGGTGTGCAAAAAAGTAGTTGATTTTGTTTGAAATTACGGCAGTTATCATTCGTCATAGAAAAAATTACCCTTGTTAAAACATAAAATGTTGATGGTAACTACCCTATTCCCTTAACCGATCTTCACCAAAACCAACAGGTCTTGAGATCTCCACAATTGAGGGCTGCATGCAAAACATTATTTGATTCTGTTTGAATTTGCGACAGTTATCGTTCGTCATAGAAAAAAATTAACCCCTGATAAAAAACCGTTGCAGGTAAACTACCCCTTTCCCTTAACCGATCTTCAACAAAATCAGCAGACCTTGAGTACTCTACAAATCAGGGCTGTATGCAAAACATTATTTGATTCTGTTTGAATTTGCGGCAGTTATCGTTTGCCATAGAAAATACCCTTGTTACAACATAAAACGTTGCAGGTAAACTACCCCTTTCCCTTAACCGATCTTCACCAAAAACAATAGGTCTTGAGAACTCTACAATTTAGGGCTGTATGCAAATAATCTTTTGATTCTGTTTGAATTTGCGACTGTTATCGTTTGCCATAGAAAATACCTTGATTAAAAAAAAACCGTTGCAGGTAAACTACCCCTTTCCCTTAACCGATCTTCACCAAAAACAATAGGTCTTGAGTACTCTACAAATCAGGGCTGTATGCTAAACATTATTTGATTCTGTTTGAATTTGCGGCCGTTATCGTTTGCCATAGCAAAAAATCACACACACACACACACACACACACACACACACACACACACACACACACACACACACACACACACACACACACAATTTCTAAAAATGACTTTTTCATGTTTTGGGTGTAGTACAATCAGAATCTGCAATAATCTCGAACACGATTTTTTTTTGCCATCACCATACTTCCATTTCCTTAAGGAACATGGAAGTAAAATATCGGTATGGAGAACCATACATGACTTCCATGTTCTAAGATTTATATTTAAAATCATTTTCGAAATGGAATATTACCATAGAAACTACTTCTTTCTACTTACTGCTTCAGCCTTAACCACAGTACTGTGGTCACTAACGTATACCACCTCACGTTATCTCACTCGATTTTCACTGATGATGGAAGTCGATGGCATTGCCGAAACGTCCGATTTTGTAGACAACATTGGACTATGGCCAAATATCCCAGGAAGGAATTTTAACAAAAACTACTTCTTTGTTGCCGATAACGTTGTACACATATATATAAAAAATATGCATAAAATTAATGGCTTGTATAAGTTAATGTTTGATCTCCATTAGTGCTCAAGTTTCCAAAGTTTTAATATTATGATGTCCGTAATTAAAACATCAGAGCAGGTTTAGTGTGTATGAGGGTACACCGTGGACAAAAATTTTCAACATTTCCTATTGAGCGTTGCTTAGAATAAAGCTGCGAATCTACAGTGTACGTTTCACAGAACAAACATGCGGAAAAGAAGGAGTGCTCCGAAGTCACTCATGGACCCTCAGCATCTTGCAGAGGGTTCATTCCCTAAAGACGAAAAGTCTGTCTATGAATCGTTCCTCTGTAAACACGTGTTCCTCTGTAAATCGTTCCAGGTAAACTACCCCTTTCCCTTAACCGATCTTCACCAAAAACAATAGGTCCTGAGAACTCTACAATTCAAGGCAGTATGCAAAAAATTATTTGATTATGTTTGAATTTGCGGCTCTTATCATTTGCCATAGAAAATACCCTTTTAAAACATAAAACGTTGGAGGTAAACTACCCCTTTCCCTTAACCGATCTTTACCAAAATCAACAGATCTTGAGAACTCTACAATTCAGGGCTGTATGCGAAACATTTTTTGATTCTGTTTGAATTTGCGGCTGTTATCGTTTGCAAAACAAATAAAATTACCCTTGATAAAAAAAAAACGTTGCAGGTAAACTACCCCTTTCCCACAACCGATCTTCACCAAAAACAATAGGTCGTGGGTACTCTACAAATCAGGGCTGTATGCAAAAATTATTTGATTCTGTTTGAATTGGCGGCTGTTATCGTTTGCCATAGAAAAAAATCTACAGACAGACAGACAGACAGACACACACAGACACTTTTCGAAAAACGACTTTTTTTCATGTTTTGAGTGTAGTACAATCAGAATCTGGAATAATCTCGAACACGATTTTTTTTGCCATCACCATACTTCCATTTCCTTAAGGAACGTGGAAGTGAAAAAGGATGCATGAAAATATCTTAATATTATTCAATCAGACAAAATAGATAGAAATGTTACGTAAATGAGGAAACACTAGGAATAAAATTTGAATTTTTTAAATTCCTTGTTGGATACCCTAAGGCAAAAACAAATGTCTGATTATATGGGAATAGGTATCATTCTTTATCATCGCCGCACACCTTAAAAAAAGACCATAGTTGAAAGTCTAAGTAGTAATTGGACTTTTACAGGGTAGGTACAAAATTCTGATTTGTTTTATGAGAATTTATAGTAACCTCAGAGTAAATGGTCGTTAAAACTGCACACACCAAAAGGGCTTATATTCAGAGTTTACATTGTGCAAACAGGGTATGAGCAACAGTCAGGTCATAATTTAGTTCAAAATTTTGCCAGTAAAAGTCTCCCACAAACCAGTAAAGTAATCTGTTCAGGTTTAGCTGTTGCATGTGCTACACACATGGTGTTTCTAACATATACTAAATGTCAAGTACACATGATTTTGTACTCAGTAGGGAGCCTACCTTCTCTCTCTCTCTCCCATGGCATACTGATTGTATGAAAATAATCCATTAAATTATTATTAAATTTATAATTAATTTTTAAACTGATACTTGTGAAAAGATCCAGTTTGTTTTTGCTGTCTGCATAGTGGTTGTGATTTTTCTTCATCCTCTTCCACATAAGAAACACACTTGGGTACAAATGGTGTTTTTTAAAGGTATAATTTGGGGATACAGAATATAGTATATTAATTATTTTCTAAATAATATTAATAAAATATTAAAATGATAATGTGCTATTTGGGAGATAAAACTGTATTCAACTCACTCCTTGTCTTACAAAACAAATCTCTTGCACTCCAAACTGCCATAGTTGATTCCCTTATATATTTGTCTACCTGTGTGTGCAAAAAATGAATACTGTGTGCAATATAACAGAAGAAAAGATAGTAGCATAAATTTATGTACTATTCGTGGCAAAATACATGGTGTCTGTAGTGTAAAACAAACACTCACGCAACACCAAAGTTTACATAAACTTTTCAAAATTAGTACCCAGTTATTTTAACAAAAACACTTAAAAAACCCCACTAAATAAATGTATAATTAAGTTTATTCAACAATATGACTTAAGAAATTATGATCTCTGGTGGTTGGACTGAGAACTACAAATGTTTGTTTACCAACTGACATGTTGGCAGCACTCAAGAGAAATGATTCCTGTAAAAACACTGCCAATTTTAAATGATGTCCGATATATTGGACATCGGTCCTCAAAGTGTTAAACTTATATTACAAGTATTTTATTATATACAATATATATATATATATATATATATAATTTCTGATACCACTATTATTTTTCTTTGTGTTGTGTACATGTATCTATTAAGAAACTGAGACAGTGGCAATTTTAAATCTGCATATTTGTTAGAAAACAGTGAATTTTTAGTTGCTGGCTTTTCTATTAAATTTTTAAATGCAATGAGGCTTAAAGCAGAGCCTATCAAAATTACTCTATCATAAAATAGTCCTTATACTAATGATAACAAACAACACAAATTTCACAAATACAAATTTTTATTATCAATAACAACACACAATAACAAAAATAACAGTCATCCACTCGCTTTTAAAATATATATATTGCGACAGTACCAACCATATATGGTACTGTGCATTGCCAAAATAATTAAAAGAATTAATAAAAATAAATAAATCTATAGTTGATAGACATGATTCAGATTGCAAGCTGGATTGTTTAAAATATAGGGAACGCATAGTTCACGCATATCTGGCCACCTGGCACTAGCTGTGTGTACATGTGTATTTTGTTTGTGTGCGTGAAACCTGTCTGTTCCTGGACAGTAACCACCCCTATTCAATTGATGTTGGAATTTAAGTATTAATTTAATTATAAGAAAACTATGTATAATAATGTAAAACTAAATGCACCAAAGTATGTATTTTATAAAGATGCGCAAAGGGTTAAAAAACCGTTTAAAAATGACGTAAAGTGAAATTACAATGAATAAAAAAGTGAATAACTCCCTGAATAATTATAATAAAGAAGTGTAAGTTACATATAATAGACATATGAAAATTAGCGATCGTTAGAGCAGAGTGTAGTGTAAAACAGACTTCGCAATTCGCGAAGATAAGCAAAATTAGTGAATCGAATGAGAGTGGGAGAAAGGATGCTTTCGACAAACTCTGACAAGACCGATATTGTTCAGACAGGAGTTTTGCACGATGTGGCTATAAATACCAGGTCGTGCTAACAAAGCTTTTTCTTCTTAATTCAACCGTTGCTGCTGGAGGCTACGTCAGTCAACAACGCTGTCTTGAATCTACTGTAAGAGTCACAGGACAAACTGGAAGACAAAGCAGAGTAGCAGAGCACATATGCAGAGGTTCTATGGACACACCTACAGCCCATGAAGTGAGGAGAGACAACAAGTAAGCAGTACATGCAGTGGAATCCTGGAAGAGGACCCTAGGACACTGACGAGGACACACCGATAATTTATCACGTCAAACGAGATGATAAAAAACCATAATAATTATCGACAATTGAAAGACAATAATTAGAACTAGAATGAAAGACATTCGAACTGTTGATAAAAATAATTAAATTATACATAGTAGTGTACAGGCAGATTGTTAATTTAGAATAATATCTCAACTACAGCAATTAGGATTTGAAGATAACGTAAATGCTATAAGAGCAATATCTGATTGAAATCGAAGTAAATTAAAGTAATTAATAAAGTCTTTATTTGATAAAAATACAAAGCATATGCAGTAGAAAAGTATTAAAGCCAAGTAAGATTGAAGGAATTGAAATAAAAGTAAAATCATTATTGAAATAAATTAATAAGCGATTGCAAAGATGACAACACTGAATGAGTAAGCCGAGAGCAAAAATAATTGATAGTTAAGAGTAGATAATACGATTTCTGTATATCCTGTTTAAATGTAAATTGTTCATCAGAAGTCAATGCATAAGATCGCACAAGCGATGAATAATGAATATTTTTGTTATTTCCGAAATAAGTAAAGAGGTTGTTAAATAAATAATGTAAATATTTGAAAAACGTATTACACATTCTTGTTATTACGATTACGCCTAACAACATTGTTATATTATATAATTCACACATGCATAAATATTATTGCATTAAAGTGTTATATAAATTTGGCGCTCCAAAAGCATGGGGCCCCCAAATTAAATAAATTGAATTTGTGTGTTATTATATATATATATATATATATATATATATATATATATATTGTAACGTTACATAACCCGGTCCCAATAAATTAACTCATGATAATATAAAGGTCAGAAATGGGTAACCTATGGCTCGCTCAAAATTAAATTATATCACTCAACATGATAAACAATTCGAGTGATATACGGTGCAAAGTGAGTTATAGTGTACCCATTGAGGTAAAAAATAGAAGTGAAGGTAACTTATTACAGAACTGTGCTGTAGGTTTGGAAATTATAAAACTATGAGAGTAGGCTATAATACTACTAACTGATTTTGTATTTTTATTTATTTATTGTAATATTTATATTGTATGAACAACCAATTGTTATACATAAGTTAATGTTATATTTTTTAAAATATTTGTGTTATAATATAGAATAACCCAGGGTTAGTTTTAAAAGACATAAAAATTTAAATACCAAAAGATAATAAAAAATTAAAATAATACTATGAGGGAAATGGCAACAGGAAGTAGTGCCGTGTAGGAATACTATGAGAGACTAAATAAATAATATATAAATTTATTTAAAGTTAATAAAATTATCAAATACTTATATACAATGTCATAAGAAAATGAACCAAAACTTATTATGTAAACTAAATTGGTAAAGAAACCGGAATGGAAAGGAATTATTTTTCCATAAATAAAATATAAATTTATAATAATTACAAACTGCCTGTATAATAAAAATACTATGTGTTACTAAGAGTGACAAAAAAATAACAAGTATTGTTAAGAAAAAATTTGGAAATAAAACCGTAGAGTTGAGAAAAAGATGCTACTACAATTATAATAAAAATAACCTTTTCGGAACTTGAGAGGAGTGTAAATTGATACTAAATTAACTTACAACATGACCACTATCTAATCATACATGATTTATCCAAATTAAATGGTTATACTCATTAATAAACAGTGAATGAAAATCTTCTGATGATCCAACCTGGTTTCGGCCTAGTTCTAGTTGACGATTGGAAAATACGCCAGACGGTAAGGAAATTATAACGCAAGATGGACATCACCGAAGAAAAGCTTCATTCCAGTAAGAATCATACGGAGCGAGGTAATATAAACATTTCGTTTAATATTTCAAGAAGAAAACGCATTCCGAACGTGGATATAGAACAAAAATTAGTCATTTCATAATCATATGTTTTTTTAAAGTAAACAAAGCACGCTGCTCTCTTACGGACATTCCTGGAACTACATACTACATGAAAAAATAAACAAATTTATTTAACATTTTTTCGGTATTTGTAAAGCTTAGTAATTATCCATTTCTGACACTCTCGTAACAAAAAGAACTTACCCTGAACCCTGGGGAATTATTAAGAATTATATATTAATTGATGTTTTTTTTTAAATAGTGTAAAATTTGGTAAACAAAACCATATATGTTTTTTATCTTTAGACAATCCCATGTTTGCTCTGTGAAGTCGAGATTATGTTTTATTTAAGGAAAGATCAATTGTGATCAATTGTATTTTGGTGGCAGGAAACAAAAACCAATAATATAAATAAATAATATTATTGAAAAATAATCTTAAATAATAAAGTGTGTTATAATTTTTGTAGTGGGTAGTTGCAATAGATTTCAGCACCAAAAACAGAAGAAATCAACACATCGGATCAAATTTTGATACAGAGTAGGCTGGTTGAATTAAGCGTAGAAACTTATCTCACAATCAGCTGATTTAAATCACAGCGATCAATTTGAAAAAATCCGGAATCGTCTAAACCGAGTGTAAATAATTGGTACTTACTCTCTCTTCTTCATAAGGCTGAACAACTTCCCTCCTTGCACCAAATCACACACTCTCAATTTCTGTTTAGATTGAGTAACACATTAAAAAAAAAAAAATCCTTTATTTATTTAAAAAAAAAAAAAAAAAAAAAGTCAGTTATTATAATTCATAAGTGACGACTGCGGAGAGGCGGAAACTTTAGTATCTCAAAGCGTTACGTTACAAGATTGGCGCATAACAACACTGGGAGCTTAATTAAATAAGACGAACACCCAATAAGCCACATACAAAGTTTTCGCTATTACCTCTACAAATACCGCGACGTTACAAGTTTGGCGCTCAACGTAAAAGGGCTGTAATTAGAAAAGAATTTTGATATTTAATAAAAATATATACCAAAAAATCTAATTATCGTCGGCAGTTATGAGAAAACAAGAAATGCATAATATCCGAGGCAAATCGAAGAAGAGGGCAGAAGAAAAGGAGATTGAAGAAGGTGGACAGGAACAAGAAATAGAGTTAGTCACGGACAGTGAAATGGACCAACAGACAGGCGATAAAGAAGAAACCGAAGTAATTATGGATACGGAAAAGGAAATAGTGGAAGAGGATGCCCAAGGGGGCCAACCAGACAAAGCAGTAGCCAGAGAAGAACCTAATTGGCAAGACATGATGAAATTTATGGCAGAACAATTTAAGGAACAGAATAAACAAACTAATGAACAATTTAAGAAACAGGAGGAAAACTTGAGACAAACCAATGAGGAAAATAAAGAAAATTTTAAGAAACAGGAGGAAAACTTGAGACAAACCAATGAGGAAAATAAAGAAAATTTTAGGAGACAGGAGGAAAAATTTGATAAAATAGATGGGAACTCAAGGAAACAAAATGAAACTTTGAGGGATAGTTTAAAAAAAATTGAGAAAATAAACGAAGAAAATTTATAACAATTTGAGGGTAAAATGGAGAATTTCAACAAGGAATTAAGAGAAAATCTAGAAGGTAAAATTGAACTGGTCAATAATACGTTAAGCCAAAGAGTAGATGAATATAAGGAAGAGGCAGAGAAGAAATTAATGGAAACTAACCAAAGATTAGATAAAACTGAAGAGAAGATGGAACTAATTAAAACAGGAGTTGAGGCACGAATGGAAAAGGAAGAACAGAATAATCAAGTTCGTGTAATGGCCATACAACAAGAAAACAATGACCAATTGGACAGTGTCAAAAGCAGTCTAAACTGTCAATTATCAGAGTTTCATAAAACAGTACAGAATGTAAAAAATCAGTGTGATAGCCAAGCAGAGAAATTAGATAGTTTGCAACAAATACAGACCAATTTTCAATGTGATGTAGATAGAATAAGTGCTAGATCTGCATGCAGCAGTCATCATGTTTATCCAGATAGTAAGGAAGGTGTAAACTTTCGGGATTATCGCAGAAACCCACTTGAATTTTTAGGGAGAGTAGACGAAATTTTGAACAGATCAAAGGAGAATCGATGGAATATGGTAAAAGGTCTATTAGACGAATCGTTCAAAAATATCAATGATAATTGGTGGACAGCAATTAGGAACGAGGTGTGTGATTATGGGGGTTTCAAAACTATGTTCAAACTTAAGTACTGGTCAGAATCAGTACAAAACATTATTAGGGACGATATCTGTCATGGTAGGTATGACCGTACAGTGGGACAAACACCTACTGCTTACTTTTTAGGGAAGGTGTGTATCGCAAAGTATTTAGACCCTAAGATACCTGAAGAGTGTCTAGTGACCAAAATGGCGTATCATTTCGAAGAGAAGATCATTAGTGCACGCTTAAGTGGACAAATACAAACTATTGGAGGCATGGAAACGCTGCTAGAAAATTATGAACAGGAATCTTATAGGAGAAGTAGATGGAGGTCGGGGAATACCGAGGAGCGTAGGAATGAACCACCAAGAGAGAATCGGCTCAGAGTTAATTATGTGCATGCTAATAACAATTATTTCAATAATAGATATCGAGGAAGATGGCCTAATAATAATCGACAGAGTTACAGACATGATTCTTATCATCGAGACGAAGGTCCACAAAGGAGTATGAACGTCGAGCAACCTAGATTCAGAGAGAGGGATGAAGAAAGGATACCGATAAACGATATTCAACATCATGAAAATGTTGAATCAAACAATAATAATGATGGAAATAGGGGAAACGGGTACCAGCAGTGAGAAGATGTGATTGCCTGTCACTGCTAGAAACAACAGGGCACAGAATTTACCATACACCCAATTATAATACTATTTTGAATCAACCAATAACCATTATCAGAAATAATTTTCTAAAAAATATACAGTCCGAGTTAATGGAAGAAAGAGTAATTAAAGAGTCATCACCAAACAATGACATATTCTATATACAAATAAAATTAAATGGAGTGTCAGCAGAGGCCATGATTGATACAGGAGCCAATATTTCAATTATTGATCAATTAGAATTAGATCGTATTACTGAGTTCAACTACTGAGAGAATACCTACTTTACCAATTAACAATTTAACAATTGTTGGTGCTACCGGGAAACAAAATAAAACAATAAAAAAACAAGTGTCTTTGAATGTTACCACTAATGGAATAGGAATACCTATGGGATTTTTAGTAGCTAAAGGGCTACCGTTTAGGGTGTTAATAGGGTGTGATATGCTACGGCGACACACTGCAATTATAAATCTGGCCAGGGGTATAGTAACCTTGAGCACAGAAAATGGTGAGTTAACGGCTGAGATAATTGGTAGCCAAAGTGCCCCTCAGTGTCCGAGCTCATTTTTTGTTAGGGAGGATAATAGATTAACCCTAGGTAACAATATAGAAGTAACAGAATCAAAGATTTGGCAAGAGAAGATAGAAGAAATAATGGAGTTTCAGAATAGGCAGGCACCGGAAATAATTAGAGTAGAACAGAAACAACAACTTATAAAAATTTATAATAAATATAAAACAGTATTCTCAGAATCACCAGGAAAAGCAAAAAACTTCTTGTGTGAACTAAAGTTCAAGGAAAATGTAAATTTTAATAAACGATCGTACCCTATTGTTCAAGCTTTGAAAGAGGCAGCAAGGAAAGAAATTCAAAGAATGATATTAGAAGACATAATTGAAAGAAGTAGTTCTCCATATACCAGCCCATTGGTAGCTATACCGAAGAAAGATGGTCAAGTCAGACTATGTCTCGATGCTTGGGAGTTGAATAAAATGCTCATTAACGATCGCACGTCTCCAGGTGAGATTGAAGAGATAATGAAAAAATTCTATGGATGCAAGTACATGAGTACTTGGGATGCAGTATGTGGATACTGGCAAATAGAGTTGCACCCTAACAGCAGACAATATGTTGCTTTCATATTCGAAGGACGAAATTATCATTTTAAGCGTTTGCCTTTTGGATTGGTAAATTCTGTGGCCGTGTTCATCCAATGCATGGACCAAATTTTAGGTAAGGAAGTTTTAGATTTTACTACCATATATGTGAATGACATATTAATTACATCTTGTACTTGGGAGGAGCATTGTAACCGAGTGGAAACAGTGTTAAATAAACTTTTGCAACATAATATAACTTTAAAGCTGGATAAATCTAAATTTATCACACATGAACTACCATTTTTAGGGTTCATTTTATCTGCTACTGGAATTAAACCATCTCCTGAAAAAGTAAAGGCTATTCAAGATTTTCCTAAACCAAGAAACTTGAAACAATTACAATCCTTTTTGGGGATATGCAACTATTATAGAAAATTTCAACAGAATTATTCAGAAGTAACAGCTAAATTTCAATGTTTACTTTCAAAGAAAAACAAGTGGAAATGGGAAGAAAGTGAAGATAATAATTTCCAGATAGTAAAAAATAAATTTCTTGACAGCATCATGTTACATCACCCAAATTTTAATAAACGTTTTTTCATAAATTGTGATGCTAGTAACATTAGTCTTGGAAGTGAGCTATATCAGGAAGATGAAGAAGGAAATCATGGAGTTATCAGTTTTGCAAGCAGAGTACTGAGTAGTTGTGAGAGAAATTATACAGTAACGGAAAAAGAACTGCTGAGTGTTGTGTTCTCAGGTATAAAATTTCGAACATTTATTTTGGGATACCCAGTGACTATCAGAACTGATCACAGATCAATTTCATTTTTAAAAAATTGTAAACTTAACCACGGCAGACTTACTAGATGGGCATTAATACTTCAGGAATATAATTTAGACTGGGAATATATTCCAGGTAAGAAGAATGTAATAGCAGACCGATTATCCCGGATTAACCTCGAAAAAGGAACTTGTGAAATAGAACCAGAAAGTATTGGAAAAATATATTACATCATTAAGATGGCAAAGGAGTTACAAGATATAATTAATAAAATAAAAGTCGATCAACAAAGGGACACTAAATTAACAAAAATTAAGTAACGAATATTACAACATGACCCTATTATAATGAAATTTTTTTGTGTTTATGAAGAGGTCCTTTTTATTCGTCCCACCATTAAGGATCATGTCTGGAAGATGTATGTACCAGCAGCAACCGAAGTAGCATTGATTCAGGATTATCATGAAAGGTATGGCCATATGGGATCACTCAAAGTTATTAAAGCTTTATCTGAACATTGTTACGTGAAAGCTATAAATAAAAGAGTAAGAGAGATAGTAAAAACCTGTAACATATGTCAGCTAGTAAAAGTAAATAATGAGAAGAGAACAGGCACCATGATTACCATAACATCTAATAAAAAACTTGAAAACATTTTTTTGGATATCTGCGGACCTTTTCCCAGAAGTGGAGGAAGACATAAATATAAGTATATCATCATATTATTTGATCATTATACGAAATAAACAAAACTCTACGCTATTAGTAGAGCCACAACGAAGAAAATTCTAGAAGTAATTATAAAAAAATACTTACCTGAGGTGGGAAAACCGGAAATGATTATAACTGATCATGGAACGCAATTTCGGGGAAAAAGGTGGAAAGAAGAATTGAGAAAGTGGCAAATAAGAACATACAAGACATCACTGTACCACCCTAGTAGCAATCCTGCTGAACGTGTATTAAGGGAAGTTGGCAGAATTCTTCGTACCTACTGTCATCAAGAACATAAAAACTGGAGTCAGTATATTGAACCAGCAGAGACTTTCCTTAATTGGTCATACCATGACACTATCGGTACTAGCCCTTATCAGGTAATAGTTTGATAAACCACCACCAAGAGAAATTACATCATTGATAAATTTCCCTCCAGGAGAGAGAGTAGAGTTCGACCAAGTGGAAATGCACAACAGAGTGTTGCATAAAGTGGAACTTCAACAAAAAAGGGATCAGGGAAAAAGGAGAAGATTGGATACATACCAGATGGGAGATAAAGTACTAATCAAAAATAGACAACTACCCAGTTCTATAGAGGGTACTGCTCGGAAGCTACTGCTACTTTATACCGGCCCTTACCTCATAACCCAGGTGAAGGGGAATAATACTTACGAAATTAAAACAATTAAAAATAATAGAATAAAGGGAGTGTATAATCAGTCAGAAATAAAACACTATTATGAAGATAAAGAAGAGTTAAGAAAATGGAAATAATCAACAATTTATTTTTAATAAACGAGTTAAACTGAAATAAATTTGTTCTAGTGGGGGGGGGGGGCTTTATGTAACGTTACATAACCCGGTCCCAATAAATTAACTCATGATAATATAAAGGTCAGAAATGGGTAACCTATGGCTCGCTCAAAATTAAATTATATCACTCAACATGATAAACAATTCGAGTGATAAACGGTGCAAAGTGAGTTATAGTGTACCCATTGAGGTAAAAAATAGAAGTGAAGGTAACTTATTACAGAACTGTGCTGTAGGTTTGGAAATTATAAAACTATGAGAGTAGGCTATAATACTACTAACTGATTTTATATTTTTATTTATTTATTGTAATATTTATATTGTATGAACAACCAATTGTTATACATAAGTTAATGTTATATTTTTTTAAATATTTGTGTTATAATATAGAATAACCCAGGGTTAGTTTTAAAAGACAAAAATTTAAATACCAAAAGATAATAAAAAATTAAAATAATACTATGAGGGAAATGGCAACAGGAAGTAGTGCCGTGTAGGAATACTATGAGAGACTAAATAAATAATATATAAATTTATTTAAAGATAATAAAATTATCAAATACTTATATACAATGTCATAAGAAAATGAACCAAAACTTATTATGTAAACTAAATTGGTAAAGAAACCGGAATGGAAAGGAATTATTTTTCCATAAATAAAATATAAATTTATAATAATTACAAACTGCCTGTATAATAAAAATACTATGTGTTACTAAGAGTGACGAAAAAATAACAAGTATTGTTAAGAAAAAATTTGGAAATAAAACCGTAGAGTTGAGAAAAAGATGCTACTACAATTATAATAAAAAATAACCTTTTCGGAACTTGAGAGGAGTGTAAATTGATACTAAATTAACTTACAACATGACCACTATCTAATCATACATGATTTATCCAAATTAAATGGTTATACTCATTAATAAACAGTGAATGAAAATCTTCTGATGATCCAACCTGGTTTCGGCCTAGTTCTAGTTGACGATTGGAAAATACGCCAGATGGTAAGGAAATTATAACGCAAGACGGACATCACGGAAGAAAAGCTTCATTCCAGTAAGAACCATACGGAGCGAGGTAATATAAACATTTCGTTTAATATTTCAAGAAGAAAACGCATTCCGAACGTGAATATAGAACAAAAATTAGTCATTTCATAATCATATGTTTTTTTAAAGTAAACAAAGCACGCTGCTCTCTTACGGACATTCCTGGAACTACATACTACACGAAAAAATAAACAAATTTATTTAACATTTTTTCGGTATTTGTAAAGCTTAGTAATTATCCATTTCTGACACTCTCGTAACAAAAAGAACTTACCCTGAACCCTGGGGAATTATTAAGAATTATATATTAATTGATGTTTTTTTTTAAATAGTGTAAAATTTGGTAAACAAAACCATATATGTTTTTTCTCTTTAGACAATCCCATGTTTGCTCTGTGAAGTCGAGATTATGTTTTATTTAAGGAAAGATCAATTGTGATACTTGTATTTTGGTGGCAGGAAACAAAAACCAATAATATAAATAAATAATATTATTGAAAAATAATCTTAAATAATAAAGTGTTATAATTTTTGTAGTGGGTAGTTGCAATAGATTTCAGCACCAAAAACAGAAGAAATCAACACATCAGATCAAATTTTGATACAGAGTAGGCTGGTTGAATTAAGCGTAGAAACTTATCTCACAATCAGCTGATTTAAATCACAGCGATCAATTTGAAAAAATCCGGAATCGTCTAAACCGAGTGTAAATAATTGGTACTTACTCTCTCTTCTTCATAAGGCTGAACAACTTCCCTCCTTGCACCAAATCACACACTCTCGATTTCTGTTTAGATTGAGTAACACATTAAAAAAAAAAAAATCCTTTATTTATTTAAAAAAAAAAAGTCAGTTATTATAATTCATAAGTGACAACTGCGGAGAGGCGGAAACTTTAGTATCTCAAAGCGTTACGTTACAAGATTGGCGCATAACAACATTGGGAGCTTAATTAAATAAGACGAACACCCAATAAGCCACATACAAAGTTTTCGCTATTACCTCTACAAATACCGCGACGTTACAATATATATATATATATTGTACTGCTATCTTTTCTTATTTGTTATATTTGTTTCTATTTGCAATAGTAATTTCCCTTTATTTGTGTGATCAGTACAAGTTGTCTATATTATTTTAATATTTGAATAATTTTATGTGTTGTTTATGTTTAACATCTGCTCATGAAAAACTCTATCTCAGTGTAGACAACTACTAATTCGATTTATCTTATTTAATACTGGGAATGATTGATTATTTTCTTTTATCAGTACCAAATAATGTTAGTTCATAAATTTTGAAGAAATAACAATGTAATAATATGTACCGTGTAATGTGAATAGTTTGAATCTTAGCTCTTCAACTGCAATGGGTTCAATTCTCTCTGATGTTTATCATCTTAAATATAATGTTAGGCTTCGTTGCTTGCTCCTTCTCTTGGATCTTTATCAATTAAATGTAGAATTATACTTTCTTCTTTGATTATTAAAATTAGATTTCTTTTAAAATTCGATGTTTATTAGGTTGAATATAAAATTATACTCCTTGACAGGCTTCCTCTTTTTGATCTGCGTTCTATAAAATATATACTTAGACTTCTTTGAAATATTGATGTTTATTAAGTTGAATACAAAATTATACTTCTTTCAATATTACAAGTTTTCTCTCTTTTATCTTCCTGTTATTAAATATAATATTAAACTCATTTACAGGTTTATACTCTGATGTTTATTCTATTAGATATAAATTTAAACTCTCTTCTTTTTTATGTTTACTAGATTAAATATAAATGTTGACTAAACTCCTTTACAGGACCACTCTTAGATGTTTATCATAATGAATATAAATTTTGACTAATTAATTACCTTTCATTTCAGAATTCAATTATAACAATTTACAATTTGCCATATAGATACCTAACTAAATTCGTCACATATTTGCATAATATTACTCTTAAAAACATATATAATTTTACTAATTATTATTAAATACATTTATCTGATTTTTACTTCCATGTTCCTTAAAGAAATGGAAGTATGGTGATGGCAAAAAAAATCGTGTTCAAGATTATTGCAGATTCTGATTGTACTACACTCAAAACATGAAAAAGTCATTTTACTTCCATGTTCCTTAAGGAAATGGAAGTATGGTGACAGCAAAAAAAAATCGTGATCGAGATTATTGCAGATTCTGATAGTACTACACTCAAAACATGAAAAAAAGTCGTTTTTCGAAAAGTGTCTGTGTGTGTGTCCGTCTGTCTGTGTGTCTGTAGATTTTTTTTCTATGGCAAACGATAAGTGCCGCAAATTCAAACAGAATCAAATAAGTTTTTGCATACAGCCCTGATTTCTTGAGTACTAAAGACCTATTGTTTTTGGTGAAGATTGTTTAAGGGAAAGGGGTAGTTTACCAGCCACGTTTTTTGTTTTATCAAGGGTATTTTATATGGCAAATGATAACAGCCGCAAATTCAAACAGAATCAAATTATGTTTTGCATACAACCCTGTATTGTAGAGTTCTCAATACGTATTGGTGTTGGTGAAGATCGGTTAAGGGAAAGGGGTAGTTTACCAGCAACATTTTATGTTTTAACAAGGGTAATTTTTTATATGACGAACGATAACTGCCATAAATTCAAACAGAATCAAATACGTTTTTGCATACAGGCCTTGTTTGTTGAGTACTAAAGACCTATTGTTTTTGGTGAAGATCGCTTAAGGGAAAGGGGTAGTTTACCTGACACGTTTTTTGTTTTATCAAGGGTATTTTATATGGCAAATGATAACAGCCGCAAATTCAAACAGAATCATATAATATTTAGCATACAGCCCTGAAATGTAGAGTTCTCAAGACCTGTTGGTTTTGGTGAAGATCGGTTAAGGGAATAGGGTTGTTTACCAGCAACACTTTGTTTTATCAAGGGTTTTTTTTTTGACGAACGATAACTGCCGTACATTAAAACAGAATCAACTACTCTTCTGCATACCTTTTTGAATTATACAGAACTCAAGGTCTGTTGATTTTGTTGAAGATCGGTTAAGGGAAAGGGGTAGTTTACCTGCAACGTTTTATGTTTTAACAAGGTTATTTTTTCTATGACGAACGATAACTGCCGTAAATTCAAAGAGAATCAACTAATGTTTTGCATACAGCCCTGTATTGTAGAGTTCTCAAGACCTATTGTTTTTGGTGAAGATCGGTTAATGGAATAGGGTAGTTTACCAGCAACGTTTTATGTTTTATCAAGGGTGTTTTCTATGGCAAACGATAACAGCCGCAAATTCAAACAGAATCAAATAATTGTTTGCATACAGGCCTGAATTGTAGAGTACCTAAGATCTGTCGTTTTTGGTGAAGATCGGTTAAGGGAAAGGGGTAGTTTACCTGCAACGGTTTTTTATGAAGGGTAATTTTTTTCTCTAGTAAACGATAACAGCCGCAAATTCAAACAGAATCAAATTATGTTTTGCATACAACCCTGTATTGTAGAGTTCTCAATACGTATTGGTGTTGGTGAAGATCGGTTAAGGGAAAGGGGTAGTTTACCAGCAACATTTTATGTTTTAACAAGGGTAATTTTTTATATGACGAACGATAACTGCCGTAAATTCAAACAGAATCAACTAGGTTTTTGCATACCTTTTTGAACTGAAGAGAACTCAAGGTCTGTTGATTTTGTTAAAGATCGGTTAAGGGAAGGGGTAGTTTATCAGCAACGTTTTATGTTTTAAAAAGGGTAATTTTTTTATGACGAACGATAACTGCCGAGAATTCAATGAGAATCAAATAATTTTTTGCACCCCCTGAGTTGCAGAGAGCTCAAGGTCTATTGATTTTGGTGAAGATCGGTTAAGGGAAAGGGGTAGTTTACCTGCAACATTTTATGTTGTAACAAGAGAAATGTTTCCATGACGAACGATAACTGCCGCACATTCAAACAGAATCAAATATTTTTTTGCATGCTTCCCTGAATTGTAGAGGACGGAAGGTCTGTTGATTTTGGAGAAGATCGGTTAAGAGAAAGGGGTAGTTTACCCGAAACATTTTATGATTTAACAAGAGTAAAGTACTTAATTTTTATAAATAAAGTATCCTGATAAGAAGCTCATAGTAATCCACTGTAGAAACGTAGATGAAATATCTATAAATGAAGAAGTTAGGTGAACGGGGTGGGGGTAATTTTCTATTATTAAAAATTATAGTTGAAGGTGGAGGGGAGAATTTTTTATATGTGTACTACGTTATCGGCAACAAAGAAGTAGTTTTCTGT
The DNA here is from genome assembly GCA_034769895.1 of Magicicada septendecula. Classification (NCBI taxonomy): domain Eukaryota; kingdom Metazoa; phylum Arthropoda; class Insecta; order Hemiptera; family Cicadidae; genus Magicicada; species Magicicada septendecula. Next base: position 146,974,952 of record CM068375.1, on the reverse strand, counting down.
TAAAATTGCTTCCTGGGCTCTTTAGCCGTAGTCCAATGTTTTCTGCAAAACCAGACTTTTCGGCAGTGCAATCGACTGCCATCATTGGTGAAAATCGAGTGCGAAAACGTGAGGTGGTGGTGGTATACGTTAGTGAGCACAGTACTGTGGTTAATGCTGAAGCAATAAGTAGAAAGACGTAGTTTCTATGGAAATATTTCATTTCGAATATGATTTTAAATATAAATCTTAGAACATGGAAGTCATGTATGGTCCTCCATACCGATATTTTAGAAAAGTGTCTGTGTGTGTGTGATGTGTCTGTAGATTTTTTGCTATGGCAAACGATAACAAATTCAAACAGAATCAAATAATGTTTAGCATACAGCCCTGATTTGTAGAGTACTCAAGACCTATTGTTTTTGGTGCAGATCGGTTAAGGGAAAGGGGTAGTTTACCTGCAACGTTTTTTTTTAAATCAAGGGTAATTTGTTTCTATGGCAAACAATAACACCCGCAAATTCAAACACAATCAAATATTTTGCATACAGCCCTGAATTGTAGAGTTCTCAAGACCTATTGTTTTTGGTGAAGATCGGTTAAGGGAAAGGGGTAGTTTACCTGCAACGTTTTTTTATAATGGGTAATTTTTTTTTGCAAACGATAACAGCCGCAAATTCAAACAGAATCAAATAATTTTTTGCATACGTTCCTGAATTGTAAAGGACTGAAGGCCTATTGATTTTGGTGAAGATCGGTTAAGGGAAAGGGGTAGTTTACGTGCCACCTTTAATGTTTTAACAAGAGTAATTGTTTCTATGACGAACGATTAACTCCCGCAAATTCAAACAGAATCAATTAATATTTTGCACGCAACCCTGAATTGTAGAGTACTCAAGACATTTTGATTTTAGTGAAGATCAGTTAAGAGAAAGGGGTAGTTTACCTGCAACGTTTTATGTGATAACAAGGTTAATTTTTTCTATGACGAACGATAATTGCCGTAAATTCAAACATAATCAAATAAGTTTTTGCATACATCCCTAAATTTTAAAGACCTCAAGGCCTGCTGATTTTGGTAAAGATCGGTTAAGGGAAAGGGGTAGTTTACCTGCAACATTTTATATTGTAACAAGAGAAATTTTTTCATGACGAATGATAACTGCCGTAAATTCAAACAGAATCAAATACTTTTTTACATATGTGCCTGAGTTGTAGAAGACTCAAGGCCTATTGATTTTGGTGAAGATCGGCAATGGGGAAACGGTAGTTTACATGAAACATTTTTTGTTGTAACAAGAGTAAAGTACTTAATTTTGATAAATAAAGTATCCTGATAAGAAGCTCATAATAATCCACTGTAGAAACATAGATGAAATATCTATAAATGAAGAGCCTAGTTGAACGGGGTGGGGGTAATTTTCTATAAATGAAAATTATAGTTGAAGGGGGAGGGGATAATTTTACTTCCATATTGCTTAAGGAATGGAAGTATGGTGATGGCAAAAAAAATCGTGTTCGAGATTATTGCAGATTCTGATTCTACTACACTCAAAACATGAAAAAAAGTCGTTTTCCGAAAAGTGTCTGTGTGTGTCTGTCTGTCTGTAGATTTTTTTTCTATGGCAAACGATAACTGCCGCAAATTCAAACAGAATCAAATAATTTTTTGCATGCAGCCCTGATTTGCAGAGTACTCGCGACCTATTGTTTTTGGTGAATATCGGTTGAGGGAAAGGGGTAGTTTACCTGCAACGGTTTTTTTTTAGCAAGGGTAATTTTGTTTGTTTGGCAAACGATAACAGCCGCAAATTCAAACAGAATCAAATAATGTTTCGCATACAGCCCTGAATTGTAGAGTTCTCAAGATCTTTTGATTTTGGTGAAGATCGGTTAAGGGAAAGGGGTAGTTTACCTGTAACGTTTTATGTTTTAACAAGGGTATTTCCTATGGCAAACGATAACAGCCGCAAATTCAAACAGAATCAAAAGATTATTTGCATACAGCCCTAAATTGTAGAGTTCTCAAGACCTATTGTTTTTGGTGAAGTTCGGTTGAGGGAAAGGGGTAGTTTACCTGCAACGTTTTTTTAACAAGGGTATTTTCTATGGCAAACGATAACAGCCGCAAATTCAAACAGAATCAAATAATGTTTTGCATACAGCCCTGATTTGTAGAGTACTCAAGACCTATTGTTTTTGGTGAAGATCGGTTAAGGGAAAGGGGTAGTTTACCTGTAACGTTTTATGTTTTAACAAGGGTATTTCCTATGGCAAACGATAACAGCCGCAAATTCAAACAGAATCAAAAGATTATTTGCATACAGCCCTAAATTGTAGAGTTCTCAAGACCTATTGTTTTTGGTGAAGATCGGTTGAGGGAAAGGGGTAGTTTACCTGCAACGTTTTTTTAACAAGGGTATTTTCTATGGCAAACGATAACAGCCGCAAATTCAAACAGAATCAAATAATGTTTTGCATACAGCCCTGATTTGTAGAGTACTCAAGACCTATTGTTTTTGGTGAAGATCGGTTAAGGGGAAGGGGTAGTTTACCTGCAACGTTTTTTTATCAAGCGTATTTTCTATGGTAAACGATAACAGCCGCAAATTCAAACAGAATCAAATAATTTTTTGCATACGTCACTGAATTGTAGAGGTCTCAATGACTTTCGATTTTGGTGAAGATCGGTTAAGGGGAAGGGGTAGTTTACCTGCAACCTTTTACGTTTTAACAAGAGTAAAGTACTTGAAAATTTATTTAAACTTTTTGAAACAATGGTAATTGTTAAAAATAAAATAATTTTGTTGCCAGGCAATAAAATTATAATTTTTTCATTTTAATGTAATATAATATTTTTCATTTAATACAGCAATAAAAAGGCAGGTAAGACACAGCCTGGCTGTTTGGCTGAAAATGATTTTAAATATAAATCTTAGAATATGGAAGTCATGTATGGTTCTCCATACCGTTAATTTATATGTGTACTACGTTATCGGCAACAAAATAATAGTTTGTTGCTAAATTTTCTTCCTGGGCTGTTTGGCCATAGTCCAATGTTTTCTGCATAACCAGAGTTTTCGGCAGTGCCGTCGACTGCCATTATCAGTGAAAATTGAGTGCGATAACGTGTGGTGGTATACATTAGTGACCACAGTACTGTGGTTAAGTCTGAAGCAATAAGTGGAAAGAAGTAGTTTCTATGGAAAAATTTCATTTCGTAAATGATTTTAAATATACAGTCGACTCTCGATAATTTGACACTCGTTAATTTGAATCTCTCGATAATTTGAAATTTTTTCCCGGTCCCTTGAAAAATACTCGATAAATTGAATAAAATCAATATTAACTGGTCCCCTCGGTAATTTGAAGTTGAAGGAATAGTATCTTGCCCGCCAACATGCAATAATTTGAAGTTCGGGCTTCCCTACTCTCTATAATTTGAAGCGTTTATCATGCACAGACCTGTCGTTTGTTTACATACATGTACAGACCTGTCGATTGTTTACATAAATGAGATATGAGTGAGTTTGCAGTTCGCATTCCAGTCTTCCTTGAAACGTTAAAGTGAGTCATGTTAATATTTGATTTGTGTTATTAAAATGAATTCAAGAAAGAACAAGTGTCTTTCCATAAGTGAAAAAAAGCGTGTGATTCAAGCTGTGGAGGATGGACAATTAAAAAAAGATGTCGCTAAACAGTTTGGCATTTTACCATCGACATTGTCGATGATTTTGAAAAACAAAGATCGCATCACCGGAAGTGCCTTAATTGCGAGTAGAAAAAGGTCACGCTAGGGTGAATTTCCCCGTCTTGATGAGTGCTTGCTTAAGTGGATTCGTCAGTGTAGAGGACAAAACGTTCCCGTCGGCGGTTTCATGTTGAAGGAAAAAGCCAAGTCTTTTGCGCAGTCTCTTGGAATTAAAGGATTTGCAGCAAGTGAGGGGTGGCTCTCAAATTTCAAAAATCGACACGGCATCACATTTAAAAAAACTGCGGAGGAGCGCCAGCGTGGATATTTCCATTTGTTCTCAATGGATTGACGAACTAAACCAACTTTTGAATGGCTATGACCCAAGGAACATATTCAACACAGACGAAACCGGGCTTTTTTATAAATGTCTTCCTGATCGCACTCTGACGTTCAAAGACGAAAAGTGTCATGGAGGGAAACTCAGCAAGGATAGATTAACTGTTCTTTTAGCGTGTAACATGGACGGTTCTCAAAAATTGAAACCACTTATTATAGGGAAATCTGCGAAACCACGCTGTTTTAAAGGAATAAAATCGCTGCCCACAGCTTATAGGTCAAACAAAAAATCGTGGATGACGACAGAGTTGTTTAATGAATGGCTGACCTCAGTGAACAGTGACATGAAAAAGGAAAAACGCAAAATATTACTGTTTTTGGACAACTGCACCGTGCATAATAACCCACCACCATTAGACCACGTAAAATTGATTTTTTTTCCAGCCAACACGACATCAAGATTGCAACCGTTAGACCAAGGCATAATTCAAAATGTTAAAACTCTCTACCGTAGAGAAATTGTTTCTCTTGTGCTGGATAGCATTGAAAAAGGTGAGAAGGTAATCATAACAGTTTTGACCGCTATAATCATGATTGATAAGGCCTGGAGAAATGTCAACCCTACCACTATTTATAACTGCTTCAGAAAGTGCGGGTTTAAGCAAACCGAAAAGGTAGAACAGTCATCGGAGCCGCCAAAAATTACAAATTCTGACTCAGGGTGGGGACTTCTACCTAACTATGGAGAATTAACATTTGAGGGTTATGCTCATGTTGACGATGACATCAGTGTCCATGGTGCCCTAACCGATGCCGAACTGTTGAATTTGGCCCCTCTGGATGAGGACGAGGAAGAAAACAAAGAAGAACAACCGCCAATTCCAGTCACATTGAGCGAGGCAAGGAGATCTCTTACTACCCTACGCTTCTACGCCAGGTTTTAAGTCCACTAACTACTTAATTAAATATACATAATTGTTCCTGTATCTTGTTGGGTAACATATTATATTAATACATCTGCTTCCTACTCATATGTGCAAACAATGTTTTTAGTGTACGGTCCTAAAATCTTTATCAACACTTTATATCTTTAAAATTTAGACAAAGTCTAATGAACAACTTGGCCTAACCTGAATTTACATGACCTGGCTCAGAACAACTTTATTTTGGCAAATACAAAGATGAAGGCTGGTTGCAATTTCTTCAGGGCTCACACCTGCTGCCAGGCTTAGTTCTATAACATGATAAGGAAGAAAGAAATCAGCCCAAACCTGCAACCGCTGTGGGAAGGCTTTTACACCATTACCAATAAGATTAATGATGTCATCTAAGAATAACTCATTAGCTTTATTTATACATTTAATGCATCTTAATTAGTACACTAACAGCACTGTTCTGTCTTACAGTAACAAAACACGTTACCGTACACTAACTCAAAAGAATTTCTTGTTTTCAGTTTAAGAAAGTTGAAATCGTGTACTTATTTTCTTTCCCATTCACTATTTGTAAAACGTGCTTAAAATTAATATGTGTACGCTTACTATATTGAAATCCAATGTTCACTATCCAATAATTACAAATTTTGTGGAATTGTGAAATTACTAACACTATGTACTAATGTGTGATTATCAGTTGAATTTCTGAATTCCTTTGATTCATTAATAAATCTTACTAATTTGTTTCTTTATGTCTAATGATTTCTTATTAGTTTTTATCTTTGTGTTTTCATTATTCATTTGTAAATTTTTGCATTTTGTTGTTCATGACATGTTCATTGATTAACTAATTACCATTAAAACACACAGAGGACTGATCCTCTTTTGCAAGATCACAAGTATGTTTTTAAGTTTTTTAATTGTATGCAATGTGGACACATACAGAGAAGTGTCAGTTTTTTTATGTTTTTTCAAAAAATACAATGAGAGGGGGGGAGAGAGAGAGAGACCAAAAATAACATGTACAGAAATTACATCAGAACTTTTCCTGGCAGTAAAAAAATAACTAAATAATGAATGGTAAAGAACATTAACAAAATTAATGGAAATTATAGTTATTATTTGTTGTCTAATAAACAGGTACTAGTAAAGGCTTCACATCTTAAATTATAAACCTATTACAAACATATTTGGTATATTCAGCTTGAAACAAACGTTCAGACCAATAAAAATGGTTTAAATTTTGCCATGCTGCATTATTAGCACTGTTGGAACAGCAGTTTGATTATAATTATTTTTAGAACAGACTTCTGGAATGATGTGTGCAAAATGATTAAAACATACCCCCTTACAGTGTGCCTTAATAAGTTGTTGATTATTCTAACTGATACACTGTCATCCCATTATCATATGACAGTTCTCAGAGCTTCAGTAATAGTCATCTTTGCTGTTAACATGGACACAAGTCTCTTTTTTAAACAGACTTTTCATTAATAAAGTTACTTATAAGTAGGCATACATTTGTACTCATAATATGAGGTTAAGAATTAAGAAAATTAAAGAATGATATTTACTTACTAACCATTGAATGTAACATTATTTACAGTAATTAATAATGTCCCAATTTATAAAAGTCATGTTTGGCTAACTAGGCATAACCCAACCTGTGTTCCTGACATCCCAATTATCTTTCTTCTAATAATATTACTTAACTTCATTGTGATATAACTGATCACAATTGTTCCTTATAACTCCCTACAACTTTTACAACAATACTAATGACAAAAATCAATAATAATTTCTTACAATTAACATACATAATTTGTCTAGGCATATTGGCTATTATAGTTTGAACATTATTTTTTCATATTTTAACAATTCTTGTTTTTAATACAAGACAACTATTCTAAATTGTTCTTGATCCTTGGCTTTCACTTTTGTTACACTAATAATGACAATTATTAGCAATAATTGTTTACAAATAGTAGAAATAAGTTATTCAGGTATAGGGCCTACTGGCCCATTATAGTGGACACCTTAGTTTCTTTCGTACGTTTAAAATAATTACTTTTGCTATCAGACAATTACTTTACATTGTTCTTGATACCCTTATTCAACTTTCACTACAATAATAATGACATAACTTAACAATGATCTACTATGAATAACATACAAATGTTCTAGGCTCATTTGCCTATGATATTGACCCTTAATTTCATTCATACCTTGAAAATACATGTTTCTTCCTATTACATCATTATTCTAAAACATTCTTCACAATTTACTGAAGCTTTGACAACACAGTCTGTCCTTTAATATTGTTTTTCTTACTTATTCTAGTTGTTATTATCTTCAGTATCAGTATTCTGAAGGTTTAGTCCATGTATCTTGTTTCATTATTTACTTTGTTTATACTTATTGGTTAATCATATCTTCCTTACTAGAATATTATTCTAATAATAATGATTCTAGTATTATTTATACAGTATAGTTTGTTTAATAAATTTACATAAAACTGTTCTTTTTACATACAATTATTGACAAGTTTTAGTTTCTCATATTTCTTCTTCTTCATGTTATAATTCAAATTATAACCATTATTATCTAGCTATTATAAGCTTATTTACTACTTCATCAGTAGTTTTCAACTTCTGTTTACAATTCATGGATTTTACAATGCCTTTTTGTTCTTTCTGTTGTTTAAAACATTATAATGTTACATAACCTTACTTGTAGGCTTACATTTAGCTCTATTGTTGTTTTATTATTACATTTTTGTAATACTCTTTTTGATTTACATTATCCTATTCATAATCATAAATATAATTTGATTTCATTATTTTAGTACTTAGAAACTAATTATTGAATTAATAATTTTCTTTATTGAGTATCCAGTTTATTACTGCAGTATGGAGTATAGGTTTTATCTTTTTTAACAATTTTTAATGCAGTTTACTGGAGTAAAATCTTATTGATAATGTTCTTATCAGTTTCATTACATTATTCTTATCTCTTTTTATTATCTCAGACAATATTTATAGTATACAATTTAGTTAATGACTTAGTATTTTGTCCTTCATGTATCATGGTCATGAAATGGTTTAAGTTGGGGCCTATTTTATGTCAGGGGAAAACATAACGTTACAATATTGTAATTACTTTTATTTCTATAATTATTTATAAGTATTACTTGTACAAACAAAACTGGCTTAGAAATGGGTCTACTTAGGAAATTATGGAGTTCTGCTGAAATTTCGAATAGTTCTGGAGGGGAATTGATCCCCTGATAACCCCCCTCCACAAGTTACTCCACTGATCCCACTCTACACAGATCCAAGAAATCCTGTATTTAGAAGTTCAAAAGAAAGTGATACAGACTCTAAAGATCTCATTGTAGCATTCACTACTGGGACAGTTCATGGTTTAGAGCTTCCCTTATGTGCCTGGTAAGTGAAGGAGAAGGGATCTATTTAACGTGCAAGTTGAAGAATATATTTAATTATTGCACTTAACTTGATATAAGTACTGATTAAATTTCAGGATTATTATTTTCAGAAATAATGTATGTAAACCAGTTTTCCCCATATAAAGTTAATTAAAATTCTTTAATGCATAGCATTCCAGGCATTTACAGTAGTAGATTCGTATTACTAAATTTGAATTTACACAAATAATTCTCTTTGATTAACCAGAGTTACACACACAAACTAAATGCTGACTGTCCTCCTAGTGTATAAATTTGCTAAAACAGTATTCCAAAAACTTACCTTGTTACTAGAATATGTGACACGATGAACTTTCATCATGTGTTCAACTTTGTGTTGGGAGTTAAGCATTTTAATAATTTTTATTTATGCAGGCGTATAGCAAAATCTGATCATCATGGAAAAGGAATAAGGCATTTTGTAATAGAAATTAACTGATTAGTTCCTGCTCTATTACCGAATCATATTAAAAGACCAATTTTTGTTTAATTGAAAAGATATATTTTAACTGTTTCTTTTGGTGCAATCTGTAAATTCCATGACACACGTCCATAAAGGTTTGAAAATATGCTTACTCCAGTTTGATAGGAATAAATTCTCAAAAAACTAATACAACAAATTTGTTATGTCTGATCACACCAGCTATCCTTTCTATTGGAAATGAGCCTTTTATCCGAATTTATCATATAGTGTCGTGCCAAGATATTACACTACATTTGTATACTGTAATACAGTATATTATTTGCAGACTGACAGGGTTATAAAAAATTCTGAAAGAATTGTTGCTTTTACAACACCATCCTTTATCAAGTGACTACTCAAATCTGCCAGTTTTTCACAGAAACTGAAGTTTGATGATTAGATCCATCATGACCTAGTGATGCTCCAAACATTTCAAGGATTCTCCTGGCCTTAAAAAACTGGACTGGCCTCATTGATTGACATGACTAATGTTATGTATTGACTAACTGTATGTATTGACTAACTGTATGTATTGACTAATAATCATATGACATGACTAATACTTCTTGTATTTCGTTGTCCATGACGTGTCCGTTACTTAACTAAATATCACTATTGTACTAACGACTCGGAACACTAAGTTTTTTATAAGTAAAATCGTAAAGTTTTACCTTACAGCCTAAACCGGCTTTCAGAGGCTCTGAAGAAGCCTTTTAAAGGTGACAGCCGGTTTAGGCTGTAAGGTAAAACTTACGATTTTACTTATAAAAAAACTTAGGGTTCCGAGTCGTTAGTACAATAGTGATATTTAGTTAAATTTACTTTGGGATACTTCCAAACATAATACAGTTTACAATAAACAAACAAAATATTATGCCTGTCTAATTTTTCCAGAACTGTATACACATAATTTGATCTGGATAGAACATTTATTAAACAATAATACTATTTGATGCAAATAATTAAAATATCGGTATGGAGAGCCATACATGACTACCATGTTTTAAGATTTATATTTGAAATCATTTTAGAAACGAAATATTTCTACAGAAACTACTTCTATCTTCAGCCTCAACCACAGAATTGTTATCACTAACATATACCACCTCATGTTAGCGCACTCGATTTTCACTGATGATGGCAGTCGATGGCACTTCCGAAACGTCTGGTTTTGCAGAAAACATTGGACCACGGCCAAACAACCTGGGAAGGAATTTTATCAACAAACTACTTCAATGTTGCTGTTAACATAGTACACATATAAAAAATTATCCCCTCCCCTTCACCTATCATTTTCATTTATAGAATTATCCCCTCCCCCTACCCCTTTTCATTTATAGATATTAAATCTACCTTTCTACAGTGGATTATTATGACCTTTTAGGATACTTTATTTATCAAAATTAAGTACTTTACTCTTGTTAAAACAAAACGTTGCAGGTAAACTACACCTTCTCCTTAACCGATCTTCACCAAAATCAACAGACCTTGAGTCCTACAATATGCAAAAAATTATTTGAATTTGTGGGAGTTATCATTCGCCATAGACAAAATTCTACACACAGACATCTTTCTAAAAATGACTTTTCTTTATGTTTTGAGGGTAGTACAATCAGAATCAGCCCTCACGGGACACTAATTATTAGATACAATTTTTACCTTCATTTAAGCCAGCTTCCACTCACTGTGTACTTTCTCAGAGGCCATAACATGTTCTTTTTAACGTTGCCGAACATAAATTGATGTTAAATAAAAAATAAAGTAAAGGCATAGCACCTTAAGTTTGCAACGTGCAAGTTGAAGAATCAATTTAATTATTGCACTTAACTTGATATAAGTACTGATTACATTTCAGGATTATTATTTTCAGAAATAATGTATGTAAACCAGTTTTCCCCATATAAAGTTAATTAAAATTCTTTAATGCATAGCATTCCAGGCATTTATGGTAGTAAATTGCAACCAGTCTTCATCTTTGTATTTGCCAAAATAAAGTTATTCTGAGCCAGGTCATGTAAATTCAGGTTAGGCCAAGTTGCTCATTAGACTTTGTCTAAATCTTAAAGATATAAAGTGTTGATAAAGATTAAAAACATTGTTTGCACATATGAGTAGGAAGCAGATGTATTAATATAATATGTTACCCAACAAGATACAGGAACAATTATGTATATTTAATTAAGTAGTTAGTGGACTTAAAACCTGCAGTAGAAACTCCAGTTTTTATAAAACAAATAGGGAGAGAATTGAAGATTTGATGTTTGTAAATGTTATATCTATTTTCTTCACAAGTATCTAATGGCTGGTTATTTGTAATCACGTTTTCTCAATGTATGTTGTAAATGACCTTTTTTTAAGGGTATGAAAAAAACAACAGATATGGTATTTGAAAAAAGGTGAATTTTATTGGTACATACTAAAGTATAGAGCCAAATTTGTTTCTATTCATTAACAAAGGTCCATACTGTAATAATTTTGTGTGTAATATACAAACATTCTTTAATATGTTTATGAGATTCTTCCAATTTTATTTGCATTAATTCAGACCGTAGTAACATTAAATTCCACTGTAACCCATTATTAATACTTAATCATTTGCATGTTAACAGAAACTGCACATTGCTTTTTATTGCATTATGTTGAAAAAAGGATTTTAATGTACTTGTTTGGTTATACATTAGATTGTACTAGGTTCTAAATTGGAAGTACGTTTTAATTCCGGCACTTTGAATAAATACAGCCTTTAATGTTATATACAGCCTTTGAATGTACACTAACTAAGGAAATGTCTGTTAAGTCTAATTAATTTTAAAAATCTAAAAGGTTAAGTTAAATAATTAAACGTAGCCACAACCTCCCAAAATCGTCTCTGTACCGTAATTATGTGCGATAAATGTAAACTAATTTCTGTACTTCCAATAAATACACCCTTTTAATGTACACGAACAAAGTAAATTTTATTTAAGTTACATTGTCGTACATAACCTCCATAAGCTGGCATTAGTTACCTGTGAAGAAAACTGTTGGTACACAAACAAACATTATACGTCTTCTTCAGTGGGAAGTACTGAAAATAACACAGTTTACAGTTCTACAGTAAAGTAGCCTACAGAACTAACAACACCATCAGGAAACGCATAAATAATACTAACAAGGACATTGACACATACAGCAAAACAGGGGTTTATAAATTAAACTGCAATGATTGTCACCAATTCTACATCGGCCAGACGGGAAGATCTTTTTTCTCTAGATATTCTGAACATCTAAAAGCCCTCACCACAAACTACATACATTCCACATATGCCACACATTTACAAAACAAAAACCACAGTTACACAAACATAGAGCACAACATGGAAATACTACACTACTTACCTACAAGTAGAAAACTAAACACAGCAGAACAATTTGAAATTTACAGATATCACACACTACAACCAAACAACATATTAAATGAACAATTACATTACAGATCACACATACTTTGTGATACACCGATACCTACACAAAATTTGAATCCCAGCGCCAATCCCCTCCCACCAGCAACCCCCACCACACACACCCACATCCCATAACCGTTACTGTACAGACATTCAGTATTTAAAACCCATTGAGAAAGACGAATACTACGTCGAAATGTTTGGGTAATCAAAACCTAAAAGTAAGTTCACAGTGAAAGTGTTAATATATATTTATATAAATATTAATAAGTGAATGAAGAGGATGTACCAACAAGCTGATTATAAGTAATCTATTAACCCAAATATGATAAATAAACAGTATAAATTATAAGGGAGAGTTATAAGTAGTCATGGGCCTAGTTTAATGAAAAAAAAAAGGAAAAGTTGTATTAATATATAAAAATATTTGTTGGAAGCAAACCACTGAAAGTTGTTTTCCATTATGTTAAAGAAGTTTGTTAGTATAGTATAAGGATAATAAGGGATATATTGTTTTATTGTTAATGAATAAAATTTACAAATTTATATTAACCACTATTAAAATAAGGATAAAAGACTAATATGTTAGGCTGAATACAGTAAAGGGAGTTAGACACTATATTCTCTAAGTGAGTTTATAAGGGAATATTAGTGCACATCTAATGTTCAATTTTATTATAGGTTTCTTTGATTATAAATAACCCAAATGTTATTGTGTTGAAAATTATATTTAACAAAACCGTTTAAAAACATGTAAAACTTTAGATACAGGCATGGGCCTAAAAGAGTTATTAAGTAGTTATATTATGTTATATGATGATTAAAAATAATCAAATGTTATGATTTAATTTAGGTTGTTACAGTAATTATGTTTAGTAACATATAAAATTAACAAAAATGACTAAAAACAATTGTAATGAGTATAGGGTAGGTGAATTATGAACTCTAGGCATTAGGCCTATAACTGGTAACCAGAAATTTGTGAAATTTAAGACAAAACAATAACCATTGATAAAATAAAGTTTATAATCTGTTTAGGCTTCATAATAATAGTGTAGGATACAAAACTGGATAGAAAATAATTAGTTTAAATGTAATTAACAAAAGAAAAACCAAATGAAAAAATAGTAATCTGTTATAACTTGGAAAAAGGTAAACTTGTGGGGTATCAAAATAATTTGTAAACAAAAAGCAAACTAATGGTGTTATTGTATTTAAGATTACAGGTAGTATAAGGGAGTTATAATAATTTAAAGATTTTTAATAAGTTTGTATAGAAAAACGTTAGTTTTATATAACAATGTTGTAAATTATCAACCAATGGGAATTAGTGTTTGGGATGAATTACCATAACAACGAAACTTTGTTAGAAAAAAACTGTTAATAAATAGTATCAGTCCATTATTAGAGCTTGATGAGAGCAGATGTATTAAAACCACCAGGAATAAAAAAAGAATTAATTCAACTAAATTTATCAAAATTAATGATCAAACTAGTAAATTAAATCACAGAAGTAACACTAATACTAAACGAATAAAAAAAATTTACATGAAGAAATTAAAATATCCATGAAGAATTGCTGGATAATCCCAAGTAACGGAATACGAACCACTGGAAGGAAGAAAATATCTGAAACCCATAAATGAACCATGGAACCTGCAATAACCAGGATGATTGATGGAAAATAAATAGCTTAATCAGAGAACTACAAAAATTGAAGCCTTGAATTAACCGAAACACCCAAGAAAGGACAAGCAGCAGTATTCGTGAGAAATATTACCCAGATAGCAGAGACGGTAGCATGTTAAGTATATTTTAAAATACGACTTCACAGTAAAAACACAAGAAAACCAACAATAAGTGAAACTACACTTTCCACATCATTTATCACTTTTTAACAAACACTTGAACTTTCTTTTGTTTAATGAACACCTCAAATTAAATAACTATCTCAATCCAATATTGATTCTTTAAGTGAATATATTTTAAAACATAAAATTTACTAAACGTAAATAACCTCCAAACGCTAAATCCCGTAGCTATAGTTTACCACTGTAATTATAAGTATATCACCTGTTCTATGGTATTTGTAAAATTTTGTACTGTTATTAGTCCATTTAACATTTTCTGTAGTCACAAGAACTTCGACCTGAGATTATAAATAAACGAAGAAAAACCAATTCCATAACAGTGAGTCTACATAAACAACGGCGGACAGAATAACCAACCGCGAATAATTAAACATGCCGGTGCAAAAATAAATTTATAATTTGGAAGAAATTGTAGAATTCAAACCCAATTGATAATTGTTAATAAACATAATAGAAACATTAAACTGTATGTTTGATTTTATTCAACTAATATTTAAAATTTGAGCACAATATAAAAAATTAAACTTTACAATTTGGGTTTACTAAGAAGAGTTGGCCAACCCGACGTTGAGGCAGAAAATACGAATTTGAACGGCCGAACTGGTGAGTAGACACTCTCCCCTTCTAAACATTATAAACCCGATAACGAAAGCTCGTTATAAGAGGGATGCAAGTACAGTCCCTCATGAGAATGAATCAAAGGAAACCTGTCCTTTGAAATATGGAAAGAACCATTTTAGGACTAACCGGAAGAAATCTAAACTGTAAAACAAAACTAACTGGCACATATACGGTATTTATTTGTTACTCTTTGCGTACTCTGATTCTACAATAAAAATTTGTAGTCAAGTTAACAATCTATAATTTCATCAAAATTTTAAAACAGCTTTTCAAACATTTAATTAATTTTGATTTTTTTTTTTATTAAAAAAATATTAAACATTTTACAAAGGTATGTGTGTTGCATACCAAACTAAAACTGAGTTGATCAGATTTAGTTTGGCACCAATATGTTACTATAAACTAGGTAAATTATGGTGAACTACTGTATAGTAACATGTTACAGTAAATTAGGAGCCAAGTAGTCCTAGTTTTCGTGATTCAAATATGTGGAAATGCTGACTTTTTTGTAATTGCAAAAGACCATATCTTGGGAATTAAAAGGTGTATATTTTTGAAATTTTCGAAAAAGTCTTATTTAATTCTGTTGATCATACACAAAATGTTTCATAAACATATAAAAATGTTGGCTGTGTTGACTTGACATGTCAAAAGGTTAGTGTGGTCATTCGTATATTAAGGCCACATAATGCACCACTTGTCTTCATAATTTTTTTAACTAATCTGTTTTACATATTATAGGCTATTAAGTAAGGTAATCACTTACTTTTAGACACTCATATAATCAGTTATTATTGTGACATTATTTCAATGATTTATATGAACTGGTAATATTTTTGTTTTGATGGTTCATCTTCTTCATTCACAGCACTTAATTAATACTGATTGTTACACTTTCACTTATGGACTTACTTTGTTTTTTCCCGTACGCGTTTTGGCGTGATGTGCACCTTCATCAGCGGTGTGAGACAGAATGTCCATACTTTGTGAGACAAAGTAAGTTCACAAATGAAAGTTTAACAATCAATGGTAATATTTGTTTAACCATACATAATTGAGCTGAGGTATTATTGTAACGAGCTGAAATTTTTTAAGCTAAATTATGAATTTGTAACGTTTTGGGGTTATTTTGTATACATGTGTCTTTGATCAGTAAATAAGTGCATAAATCTTGAACACTTATAATTAGTTACAAAAAAATATGCAAACATAACATTGAGTAAATTAACTTAATACAAATTTTACCATAGTCCATTTATGGTCAGTAGGTTTGTTTAACAGATCTAGAGGTTTTATTAAACGTCGTTAGTCATACACTACTGAGAACTTGATAGATGTATGTTCTTTAACTGTACAAACACAGCTGGCAACCCTAGGTTTTCATTTTACAATTTTTGGGTGGCTTTGTGTGGTAGTTCTGGGATCACTCTTTTTAACATCACACACTACATGAATTTCTTATTAAGCAGTAACTGCAGAAATTAGTTGGAAGTTATAATAACAACACTTTTTTGGTTCATAACTAGGTTTTATTGATAATGTTATTAATACGTTTCGTCAATTCTGTGATACGTAGTAGTAAGCAGTAAGAGCTGAGAATGAACATCTCACCTTGTTTCCTTACCACTGAAGATGCCACATCACAAAATGGGCAAAATATTTTGTATTAATAACAATGTAACTGAAACATGGTTGGAAAACAAAAAAAGAGTTGTTATTAAAACACACAAGCATACGAGTGAAAATTTAGTTGTGTCGATTGGGAGGAGAGAGGAAAATAATAGAATACTGATTTAATGCTCCTTCGATGCAATACAACCCCGATGTGTAATGCTTATTTTTCATGGCCCCAACTGATTTCCCATGCAAACAATATAAAATAAATCTTGATTTTGTGCACTAGTTTGGTACATGACACTTGTAATGCTATTTCTGTCAGCTGATGAAAAGGAATTTTTCAAGGTCATAACATCCTTCAATTGAAAAACCAAGCAAAACACCTTCAAATTTCAAGTACACATATTTGGATTGGACGCTCCTATTACAAGGGGTGGGATTAGGTAGACTACAAAGGTGTAGCATAATTTGACCTTGGAAACATATAAATTTGAGTTTTGTTTGGTGGTCATATGTTATGTAAATGTGTGTTTTGTGGATTGACGTCAAAGTTTCAAAGCTAACAAAATCTTGAAATTTTTTATATTCTTGTGTTTTGTATAGCTTGTTATGGTCTACTTCCTGTTACCCCCCTTATATTATTTAAACTTTTACTTCACTCGCCCTGACTTACCAAAAACAGAAGATTCCCAACTTATAGGTTGCCACCGATATTTTTAAACAAAAGGACAAATATGGAAACCTTTATACATTTTCCCATTATTTACTTTAAATTACTTACCAGGTTCGATTAGGCGAGATTTTTTATACAGGACAGGTTATGTTAAACGGGCGTAATAACTTACTCTCTACACATGGTTTATATGAAATAAAATCTGAATTTTAATGAAATTTGCATTTGCGAATTAACAACTAATAAACAGTGAATAATCAACTAGACTATGACAAGTTATTATGAACCAGTGCGTATATTTTAATTCCCTTTTCCCCTTGCTATTTACTTTTACAAAACTCCTTTCCCTTAGAGATCTCAATTATTTATATTTACATGTAAATAAGCTATCATTTGTTTTGAACTGATTTAAATATGTATATTTAGGGTTGTTAGTTACCCGTTCACCGTGTATGTCCGTATGGTTTATTGCCCTGTCTCGTTGACTACTTTCTTGTTTCTGGTGCACTCACGCCACTGTTTGAACTGAGTTTACTGTGTTGTGTATTAGATTTTCACTGATTTGATTTAATGTTTCCACATGTTAATATTAAGTCGGCCGACGTAACTTTCTCGAGCACTTAGATGGTTAAATTTTCTGGCCGCTATATTGTTTGTGCACTTTTTACTAGATAGGCCGAATTTATTTTACGGCCTACCTTGCACGCCCGAGGCCACTGATTTACGAACTGTATACTGATTCCTGCTGCTGTCTGATGTTACTTCTGTGGTGATAATCTGCATACTGTGATTCACAAGGGAGACTGCTGCTGGGGCTATTACGTAATACGTCTAGTCTGGCAGTCTAGACATCAGTTGTTTATGCTAACATTGTGTTGCACTGGGGCACCTCACAGGTGGATACTGACAATTAAATATTAAAACTGTTGTAGCCCACAATTCTGTACCGTTACAATACCCCCCCCCCCAATGATAGGTTGGATGCCGAAGCATACAAACTCTCACTGCCTAAAACCTAAGAGGATCAGTGAGGATATGGCGCCACATCCCCCCTGAACTCTCTACTAATCATGGGTACTTACCCCCCCTAGTCTGGCGACTGTGGCAGCACCCATCCGATCTTACTGGACTTCTCTTCTCGAGATTCCAACACCATAAGCTCGGACAGATACCTGCCAAAGGGACCCCTGATTCTATAACATTTATGCAAAATACCAACAACGGGCCTTCCATTACTCCATATCCACAACTGCTTCGTTTCCTCTTAGCCGTACTGGTTCATTATATGCAAAGTATTGGTTCGTGTTTGTTACAAAATATAACATGCATTTGACTACATTGTGATATAACTTCTAAATCGTACATCAGTTTCCTGTATCAATTAAAATTTAACCATCAGGCCCATACACATGATCAGTTTCAACAATCCAGATTACAACACCATAAATACATGTACTTCCTTCAATTTTCAAGTTAGATAACTCTTTTAGTGTTGACATATTAATAAAACTCACATTTTTAAATTGACTTCATTTCAACACAATACATTTTAAATAAGTACATTATTTAAAACCCTTTTAATTTAAGCACACAATGCAAAATAAAATTCCTTAATACCTCCTGTTAATTATTTTAGTAAAATAAAATATTATTTATTATTATACCCTTCATTCTTATTACAAACATGTGTTACACATAAGCTATAATGTACATTACAATAAAATAATATTGACACAATACATTTAACACTAACACATTTATTTACAAATTTTCATCATAGTTTTTATTATTTACCACACTTCAATACCTAAATCAGCCAGGTCATTACCATAAACTAGAATATTTAAAACTGTCCATTCATTGAATAGTTTATATTCAGCCTCCATCATCGAAAATTAGTCTTTTCTGCACATAGCATTGTTCAATTTCATGTATGGACATCATATGGCTATCTTTTGTATAATAACCATAAAAATTTATTTTTTCCATTGTACCATGATAATAATACATAGGGTTACCCCTCATTATTACTATATCACAAATCATGTCTACATTCATATTTTTTGTCAAGTCTCCGTCAGTATTTATTATTACAATCACATCATTTAATTTTTCATCGCTATAGGTGTCAGCTGTTACTAATACGCTGACCCTCACTACAGGTAAACGTATATTATTATCATCAATATAATCATTGTTTAACAAACAAGGTAAGTCTCTAATATTTTTAATATAATCATTTCTTTCAATATTTATTCCCACTACTAAACTTTCATAATCTCTATTTAATCTGAACAACTCTATTACTCTATCTCGCTCTTTATTATCACTTACAATACCACACCATTTCATATTCTCACTCCACACAGAGGGCAACACCACTAAATTATTTAAACACCATCTGGCTCTACCAGATAAACACAAACAACTTATTTGACTATTTGCCGACCCATTGTCGCCCAAATGTCCTAGTGAGGATCTCTTATCCCCATAAACAACTTGTGAAAACTCTGTTTCACATTTAACCCTATATAAACTTGCCCCCTGTTCACCCTCTACACTTAATCTATCTCTATACTCCCTTTCTAACTCATTAACACTAACTAGCAATCCTTGATCAACCTCCACTCTTATTTTATTCTCATTATCACCACTATTATTTAATATATCACCAATATTTTTATTCAATAATGTTTCATCATTACTTATTTTAACCCTGCCACTTACCTTATAATTCATCACCGGATTTGCATTTAAACTATTACCATTACTATTCGTAATTATTTCTTCATTATAATTCCCACTTGTTTTACAGTCATTACTTACCTTAACTGTTACTTCCTTGTTTATATTTAAACTAACCCCATTCTGATTATCATTTGTATTGACCTCACATACCTCGTTTTTTATCTCCCCTGTGCTTAAACTAGCACTATTTTTTGTAACAGTATTATCATTTTTATCTCCATTATCAAAACTACTCACCTGGTTTAGGTCCTTTTCTTTTAATTTGTCCGCATTATTTATATTCTCACTACACTTACCTGTGTCTTTATTATGATTAACCCATATATTTTCACTATCTTCACTTACTTTGTCATCTATTATTTCATCTGTCCTTAAACTAACACTATTGTCTGTACAAGTATTGTCATCATTATTACCTCTATTATCTAAACTACTCACCTGGCTTAGGTCCATTTCTTTATTTTTTAGTAGCTTACATGGTTTGGCAAGAGCATCCTTTAATTTATCAAACTCCTCAAAACTTTTGTGAATAACACGCCTTAGTTCCTTACAACGCTTCTCACTATTTTCCTCTATTGTGTTCAAAAGGTTCAACACGTCAGCCCATATTCCCTTATTTTCTACGGTTTCTCTTACATCTGCCATGATTATTCAAATTTTATATAATACCCCTTTATATATAAAAACCACTATTATTCTATTTTTTATATAAATCTATACAATAATTCAAAATTTTACAAATATGCCGTTACCACAACCTGTCTCCTACTTCCAATCAGGCCTAAACCCATATCAGAAGATTCCATATAAGCCATCCTGGCAGGGTCGCCATTGTAAAGGTACTGATTTTTTGTTACCCCCCTTATATTATTTAAACTTTTACTTCACTCGCCCTGACTTACCAAAAACAGAAGATTCCCAACTTATAGGTCGCCACCGATATTTTTAAACAAAAGGACAAATATGGTAACATTTATACATTTTCCCATTATTTACTTTAAATTACTTACCCGGTTCATTTAGGCGAGATTTTTCATACAGGACAGGTTATGTTAAACGGGCGTAATAACTTACTCTCTACACATGGTTTATATGAAATAAAATCTGAATTTTAATGAAATTTGCATTTGTGAATTAACAACTAATAAATAGTGAATAATCAACTAGACTATGACAAGTTATTATGAACCAGTGCGTGTATTTTAATTCCCTTTTCCCCTTGCTATTTACTTTTACAAAACTCTTTTCCCTTAAGAGATCTCGATTATTTATATTTACATGTAAATAAGCTATCATCATTTGTTTTGAACTGATTTAAATATGTATATTTAGGGTTGTTAGTTACCCGTTCACCGTGTATGTCCGTATGGTTTTTTGCCCTGTCTCATTGATCACTTTCTTGTTTCTGGTGCACTCACGCCAGTTTGCACTGAGTTTACTGTGTTGTGTATTAGATTTTCACTGATTTGATTTAATGTTTTCACATGTTAATATTAAGTCGGCCGATGTAACTTTCTCGAGCACTTAGATGGTTAAATTTTCTGGCCGCTATATTGTTTGTGCACTTTTTACTAGATAGGCCGAATTTATTTTACGGCCTACCTTGCACGCCAGAGGCCACTGATTTACGAACTGTATACTGCTTCCTGCTGCTGTCTGATGTTACTTCTGTAGTGATAATCTGCATACTGTGATTCACAAGGGAGACTGCTGCTGGGGCTATTACGTAATACGTCTAGCTTGTTTATGCTAACATTGTGTTGCACTGGGGCACCACACAGGTGGATACTGACAATTAAATATTAAAACTGTTGTAGCCCACAATTCTGTACCGTTACAAGCTTAATTGTAGGAGATACGTTATTGGTACTGTATTACTTTTATTGTTGCTTACTTTAATTACTTTTTAAGATTATTTTATAATTTTTAAGAGAGATAAATATCTAAACAATTTATTTCACAGTGAAAATGTTGAAAGCTTGGCTAAAGGGATTGCTGTATAAACAGCAGCGATTTCTGTCTTCATTCATTTTTCTTGTTTGTCTTTAATTAACTGTTGTATTTATTACACATAATTTTTGCATCCCTGTTTTGTATCTTCCTTATTCGTCTATAATTCTGTCAAAGTGTCAAATACAGTAATAGGTAGAAAAAAAAATTCTTGGAAAATTCCTTTTTATCATATAAGGTTAACAAGCTATTTTTACCCGCCCCTGCCCCCAACTAGTTAACTTGTATACTGCACCACTGATTGGAGTGTTGGAAGCTCATGCTTCACTGAACAATGAGAAAGTCCATTTCTAAATCATAAGGTGTAAATATCTTTTAATTTTAACCTTGATTCATATCTTGTTGCAATTTAACTTGTTGCCTTCTCAATTTTTAATAACAGTATTGTTTTTATGAATGCTGTGCAATTTTGTTTAGTCTACAAAATTCTTTTCGGCTTTCTCACCACTTTAGGTATTTGCTTGCTTATTTTATTTTTTGCTTTTTCACTTAAACACTTCCTGTATACCTTTTATGGAAATGATTTATTAGAGTCCGGTTATATGTACTATATACAATAGAATAGAATACTAGGTGATAATAGAATTATTGTCTATCTCTAAAATTATTTCATAGGTTCTACATAATTCTTAAGATGGTGCATTGTAAATTTTTGTAGCCTACAAGCATTTTGATCTGTGTTGAGATGGGTGTACAATAAATCAATTACTTCAAAGACATTCACAAAAGGCCACCAGTATTTGAGGGGACTGTTTCACAATATTCATGAAATAATATTGTAGTCACCTACTAGTCAGCACGTGACATTTATTTGTGGAACACTTTTTACTTCCATATTCCTTAAGGAAATGGAAGTATGGTGATGGCAAAAAAAATCGTGTTCGAGATTATTGCAGATTCTGATTGTACTACACTCAAAACATGAAAAAAAGTCGTTTTTCGAAAAGTGTGTGTGTGTGTGTGTGTGTGTGTCTGTCTGTAGATTTTTTTTTCTATGGCAAACGATAACAGCCGCAAATTCAAACAGAATTAAATAATTTTTTGCATACAGCCCAGATTTGTAGAGTACTCACGACCTATTGTTTTTGGTGAAGATCGGTTAAGGGAAAGGGGTAGTTTACCTGCAGCGTTTTTTTATCAAGGGTATTTTCTATGGCAAACGATAACAGCCGCAAATTCAAACAGAATCAAATAATTTTATGCATATAGCCATGATTTGTAGAGTACTCAAGACCTATTGTTTTTGGTGAAGATCGGTTAAGGGGAAGGGGTAGTTTACCTGCAACATTTTTTATCAAGGGTAATTTTCTATGACGAACGATAACTGCCGCATATTCAAACAGAATCAAATAATTTTTTGCATACGTCACTGAATTGTAGAGAACTCAAGGCCTTTTGATTTTGGTGAAGATTGGTTAAGGGGAAGGGGTAGTTTACCTGCAACCTTTTACATTTTAACAAGAGTAAAGTACTTGAAAATTTGTAACGGGACATTTTGGGCCTATTTTGGGGTAATAAAGAAATTTGTATTTTTTTTAATAAAACAAATAACATTTTTTTTACTATGATAGGGACAAAACGTAAACAAAGGTAAATTCATTGGTAGTGGCAGTGGTAGCACTGATTGTGAAAATTATTCAATAATATTTTATAAAACGAGTTAAACAACCGCAGAACTGTGCCAAGGTCAACCAATGACATACAAAACACTGTAAACAAGTTATGTAACTGAGCATCAGGGGATCTTACGTCAGTGCCTTACATAACGAGGAATGTGGGTGTAGCAGTGCCACTAGTTTCGTCACACACAGAGAACAAAGACAGTCGGCAAATAACAACTACCAGTGTCGGACGCATAGAACTGTCGCGTCCGCCGGCTCGCCGGTTTAGGCGAAGTTTTAGTCGCCCGCAAAACAACAAAATGTGAAGTAAAATCGAAATTATATATATAAATAACAGAAATGAACAGTTTTTCGGAAAGTTAATAGTTTAAAACAAAGAATGTGTGCGTGTATAGCCAAGTGACGTCTTCTGGACTAAAAATGAACAGATAAGTAATCTACAGGAATAAAATGAGACTTTCAAAATTTTGGTTTAAATATTAAAAAGTTTAACATTTTCAAAACTATGAGCTCTTAAAATCTGGGGATAGATATGTGTGTGTGAAAGCGCTGGTTTTCGTTATGTTGTAGAGAATAATTTGTATTTGTGTTATATCTTAATGGGAAGACTACTTAACAATAATCTATTTTATGAATACTTATTCTTGAATATTACAGAAGTTAATGTATGAGGGAGAAAGGAGATTTTGTATTTTGACAAAAAAAAAAAAAATTATAACTTGATGGTGTTTTCTTTTTAGAATTTAATAAAACAATATTGATTTGAATACTTAAAATGTGAATTAGTAGTCATTTCAAACAACCATATTGTTTCCAACATCTCCAATTAGAGATCCTGGAAAATGATGAGTATAAAGTTTGAGTTGGTACTAGACAACATGGCGGCTGCACCAGCCGAAAGAGTAAAAGTAAACAAGGGATAATGTGGTATTGAATTTAATTATTAATAAAGTTAATAAGTTAACAAATTCTTTTAAACTTTTTCAAACAATGGTAATTGTTAAAAATAAAATAATTTTGTTGCCAGGCAATAAAATTATAATTTTTTCATTTTAATGTAAATCATGTATAAGAGAAAATATATCGTGCGTGGCAGGCAAGCATATCTCAGTTATGTACTGTTTACGTTTCCATTTTATTATGACTACCGCAATAAAAAGGCAGGGAAGACACACACACACACACACACACACACACACACACACACACACACACACACACACACACACACACACACACACACACACACACACACACACACACACACACACACACACAAAATTCGCGTTATTTCGGCCTCATTCATGTTTATTTTCTTACATTTGCTCGCTTTTTAAATGGAAAGTGCCGAAACCCATACCAACATAACGCGTGCAAGCCGAAAAAGTGTCCAGCGTGGATAGCGATTTGCTTCCTGTGGATCGCTGGGCAGTGTAACTGCATGTATTTACAGAGGAACGATTCATAGACAGACTTTTCGTCTTTAGGGAATGAACCCTCTGCAAGATGCTGAGGGTCCATGAGTGACTTCGGAGCGCTCCTTATTTTCCGCGTGTTTGTTCTGTGAAACGTACACTGTAGATTCGCAGCTTTATTCTAAGCAACGCTCAATAGGAAATGTTGAAAATTTTTGTCCACTGTGTACCCTCATACACACTAAACCTCCTCTGATGTTTTAATTACGGACATCATAATATTAAAACTTTGGAAACTTGAGCACTACTTAATGGAGATCAATCATTAACTTATACAAGCCATTAATTTTATGCATATTTTATATATATGTGTACAACGTTATCGGCAACAAAGAACTAGTTTTTGTTAAAATTCCTTCCCGGGATGTTTGACCGTAGTCCAATGTTTTCTACAAAACCAGACGTTTCGGCAATGCCATCGACTTCCATCATCAGTGAAAATCGAGTGCGATAACGTGAGGTGGTATACGTTAGTGGCCACAGTACTGTGGTTAAGGCTGAAGCAGTAAGTAGAAAGAAGTAGTTTCTATGGTAATATTTCATTTCGAAAATGATTTTAAATATAAATCTTAGAATATGGAAGTCATGTATGGTTCTCCATACCGATATTTTATTTTCACAACACAAAACACCCTTTTTATTTTTTTACTACATGAAAGACACAATTAGTTAAATCTACAAAAATTGAGACATGTGTTTGTTGTGGTTTCTGAGTTACGAATTTTCAAAATTTTAAGGTCAAAGAATGCTAAAATTTACTTTAAATATCTGCGAATATATGCTTCATCATATAATCCTCAAGTTTTTCATTTTATAAAGTGGAGAACGTTCACTTTAATTTGATACCTAAATGAGTTTAATAGCTTCAATTCAATGAGCTCTCTCTCTCTCTCTCTCATACTTTTCTGGACTGAAGCAGAAATACTGGTAGTTGAGATAGTATGTCAACAAATTAAAAAAAAATTAATTTGGGTCACCTTATATTAATGAAATACAAAAATTATAAGAAGACTGAGACATGAAGGTTTGGTCATATTTTAAAATCAGCTGATTTTGCATGAAATGGCCCTATGTGTATTTACATCTCTCTTTGGGTCTTTCTTCTCAAAATTCTAATATACAGAGTGTTTCAAAAAGAATGACCCAATTTTAAATTGTTATACTTACGGAATCACGGACATCCCGTGAATGAATGGTGTGTTACTTGAATGAGGGTGGCCTACAGTTTTAGGGAATCACACTAGATACCACTCCGCTCGTAGAACCTGTCCATTAGATCAGTCAGTTGCAAGGTGGTGTCCACTCAACAAAAGGCATTTTGCGTTCTGCAGTTTAGCAAGACTGAGTCCATGATTACAGTCCAGCATGCTTTTCGTAAGCATTTTGGGATTGATCCGCCTTTGCCAAAGGACATTCGTCGTTGGTATCACCAGTTTGAAGAAACAGGATGTTTGTGCAAGGGTAAGAGTTCAGGTTGACCTCGCACTTCTGATGAAAATGTGCAAAGAATTCGACAAGCGTTTGAGCAAGCCCAGGAAAGTCTACTCGCCGTACCAGCAGAGAACTTACAATTCCTCATACGACTGTCTGGTGGGTGTTAAGGGAATGTTTGGTCTATAAACCATATCAATTACAACTAGTGCAAGCTCTTCGTGTTAGTAATAAAAGGAAATGTGTGGAGTTTTGCAATGATCTCTTAATGGCTATGGAAGACGGCAGATTTTTACAGCGGTTGATTTTTAGTGATGAAGCTACATTTCATGTTAGCAGTAAAGTTAACTGTCATAACGTGCGCATATGGGGACTCCAGAATCCTCAGTAAGTCATATAGCATGAGTGAGATTCACCAAAAATGAACATTTTTTGTACAATTTCTCAAACAAAGATTTATGGTCCATTCTTTTTTGAGGAAAACACAGTGACAGGACCGAGTTATCTTGAAGTGCTGGAGACCTGGCTTTTTCCACAACTTCATGATGACTCTGATGATTTCATATTCCAACAAAATGGAGCGCCGCCACACTGGCACAACGTACGGCAATTCCTGAATCACACACTACCTCAAACACTGGATAGGGCGCACAGGACCCCAAGATGTTGCCCTACACTCTTGGCCTTCAAGATCTCCAGACATTACACCATACGACTTCTTCTTCCAGAGATACATGAAAGACCACGCTTTTGTTGCACCGTTAGCTCGTGACCTAGACGAGCTCAAAAACAGGATATCAGCAGCAGTCGAAGATGTTACCTCGCGAAAAGTGTAGGAAGAATTCAGCTATCGTCTTGATGTTGTCCGTGCAGCTGGTGGAGGACACACAGAGCATTTGTAATAACACTGGTGAAACGTTATGATTTTGAGAGTATTTTGTACTCTGTTCCATTATTGTAACGTGTTTTCATCAATAAATATAATTCTTCAAAATTGGGTCATCCTTTTTGAAACACTCTGTATAATAATTCATGCATTGTACATATGTGTACCTGAATATCCTCAGAAGGGAAGTGGCAAGAGGCATACGGTCTAAGTGGCAGATATCTGCAAGAGCTCTAACTGCTTCTAAACTTGGATCAAGAATCAGCTGTTGCATAGGTGAATATTCTTCCTGTGGCATTATCAAATCATGAAGATACCTTGTACGAAGTCGTAATGATCCCCACTCTCCAATCGGTGTCATCCCCGACAGTGTATACCAATCTTCGTTCTGAAATTGATTTAAACATAAAAAATCACTACTTAACTACTAATGCATTTGCAATAAGTTATGTTCACACACACACACACACACACACACACACACACACACACACACACACACACACACACACACACACACACACACACACACACACACACACACACACACACACACACACACACACACTTTAAGGAAAAATATACATACACATACTGTTATGGCATACATAAAAATATACATATGTAGGCCTATATGTATGAAAAAATATACATACACATATAACAACGGTCTACTTATCCTTGTATGGTACAGTGGAAAACAAAATACAAGAGACCAATGAAGTCACTAAAAACCAGCTTTAATTATCACAAATAACAGTTTATAATCAACTCGTACAATAATTCCAGTTATATTTGTCTACACGCAATAATAATGTCAAATATAAAGAATTTCACACTATAATCACTTTTCACTAATACACCACTTGCGATGCACTGAGTAAATTGCCCAACATAACACTGAACTCTAAGCAGCAAGTGTGGGCTATTTATAGTCTGCAGGGTTCCATAATAAGCGTCTTTAACAAACACGTGAAAATTCTAGAGAATTCTTCAGCGCGGCCATGGCAGAAACACACACCGTTGGGCTAGTCAAGGAGCTTCTAGAATGACACCATCGAACGCATACAATGTTCCACATTATGTAATACTGCCTCGCATGTCAAGCATCACGTACGCATTACAGCTGCGGGAACAGCTGAGAAAAGAGTAGAACAACGTCCTCCAATGTTCAAGAACGTTCCGTAATGGCAAACACTTTTTCCGCATTAAATAACACTCAAAAAGTAAAGGTAAAATTTTCTTTCTCTCCGGATCAGGGAAAGGGAGAGCTGATTGCTTTGTTGTAAATCATAACCTCACAGTTTCTGTTAAGTAGAAGCGTTGTTTCATTATTAGTGCTTGGCAATTATATTTAAAAGTTAAAAAAATAAGTTCTACATTGTTTGACTGCACTTAGGAAGAAATGTAAGAAAAGATACAATTTTTAAACTCAAAGGGGTGAAACCAGCAGAGGTTATTTGGAGACTGTACGGAAGACTTGGTTGAATGGTAGTATGATTTTTGAGTATACTGATAACTTTCAAAGTAGCTGGATTTCTCTGTGATGAACAATGAAAAGGCAGGCACTTCCAAGAATAATGACAATATCGAAGCAATTAAACAAATCATTCACGGTAATTGACAAATTGAATTGATGAAGTTGAAAATGAGTCAAATTTAACCACTGTTTAGTATTTCATTCATCCAAAAGATGGGGTAAACTTACAAAAAGTGCATCTCCACACTTCACAACAATGCACAACCTCATATGGCTAATAAAACAAACTTTTGTCTTCAAGAAATTGGTTTTGAGACACTAAACCATCCATCATACAGCAGTGACTTTTTTCCAAATAATTTTAATTTTTTTTAATGGTCTACTAAAGAAGAACTGCAAACCATAAAGGGTAGAACTACATAGTGTGATCACTTACGTTACTTGCCCACATTAAGAATAGTAGCTCGGCTGGTGAGGTGGCAGATGTCTGAATTAACAGTGCCACCTTCGCTACTGACTAGGCCATATCCAATCTGTACTGGTATAGTGCTTGTTATAGTGTTTTCAAAGTTTTGTTTCTGTCAATATTTTTGTTGATGTTGGTTACATAGAGTTAGGATATATATTGAGTAAGTATTTAGTACATCGAAAGCATTTATATTTTCTAACAATATCGCTCTGTTAGAGTTGGTTTATATTCACACAAAATACTGAGTTGTTACATGTCTATCTGCAAATATTAAGGCTGGTTTGTTGTTTCATCAATTATTTGTTGGTGTTAATTACATAGTTAGACATATAAAAACATTAATATTTTCGTATAATCTCGTTCTGAGCTAGTGTTATATACAAAATGCTGATTTGTTTTGGATTGGGCTGTAGGTCTGGTTATAGCCAATCGAAAGGAGTACATTTATTCTCCCCTCCTAGTGACAAAACGAAATTCCAAATGTAGGTACAAGCAACACCTAGGAAAGACAAAGAGCTCATCAGAAAGTGCTGTTTGTTATTGTCACTTTTCAGAAGAAATGATCTAGTAAATGTAGATACCGTTAATGCTGATGGATAAACTGTTCAACTACCTAGATGGAACTTGAAATGTGAAGAAGTACCACATATATTCCCTAATTTTTCTAAGCACCTCAGGAAACATATTAAGAATCAGAAACTTTCCAGTGACAAGAACCAACCTTCTAATTTGCCACTAAAATTTGATAAAACCGTAAGGGATATAGTCTGTAACGATCAAGAGTTTAATCAAAAGGAGGATACATTAGGAACAAAACAACAAAATAATCTCTCGAGAACAGATTTTTAATACAGTTCAGATGCTCAAGAAATTATAGTGTCGCTACGTAAAAAATCGACAATCAAAACAGGAATCCGGCGAGGACTTAGAGTAAATTAAAAGTGCACAAGGCTAGAATTAACATGTTGGAAAAATAAATAAATGTTTACAGATATGATGTTATGAAATCTATAAGGCTATAATGTTTGAGTAAGAAACAAAACCTCATAGTAGAAACCATGCTGAAATAATCTGTAAAGAAAAAGCAAAACAGGTGTAAGACCTGATTCTCTAAAAGTGTTGGTTCTTTTTCGTGACAAGACATACGCTATCAGACAAGAAATGAAGTCATCTAAGACAGCAAAATTATCACGAAAGCTATCCAAAGTGTTAGACAAATAACTTCTAGAGGTAATCCTATCTTAATATAGTACATAATATTATGAAAACACTCACAATAATTTTTATCACATTTACATTAGTTTCAATATATTTATTATCTTTTAAATTCCTGGTTCAGTTTAATAAGCAATGTAAGAATCTTCCATGTTCTTAGAACATAATTACAATTTCAAAATGGAATTCCAAGAAGACATAATATTAAAATAGTACATATTATTCGTTGTATTCCCATACCAGTGGTTGGTAGTGCATGCAGTGACGCCTAGCGGGTGTACCAGAAAACTGCGTGAATGTAGTTTTAATAGTTATGTGTACAGTAAATGTTTTGTATAGATGAACAGGTCACAGAAGTGCAAAACTGGCTGCACATGAGATGGAATTTTTTCTTCCAGGCTTGTTAAGAGATGGACTAAGTGAAAAGAAATAGGAAGAGATTAGAAGGAAACATAACACAAGGCTCATTTATGAAAGTAGAATTGAAAATAAACAATTTTTGTAAATTTCCCGTTACTTTTTGACTTACCCCTGTAGATTTAATTTACAGATTGACCACTCAAGCTAAGGGACTAATAATATTGTGTTATTAACATAACTGATATAACGCAATATTATATATTGCATCACATCCGATAATTTTGTGAATTCACCTTGTAATATACTCACCTTTTATTACTTTAATTTATTTTATTCTAATTTACTTTCTTAGCCCATAGTCCGGACGCCATCTTTAATAGTACTAACAATGAAACATTAACTTTACTTACCTTCGGGCCGGGTGAGGTTAGGCGAACGGAAAATAGCAGAACAGGTTATTTTCAGTAAATTACTCTTATATTTTTTGTTTACCAATGACATTCCCCTTTTATTTTACTCATAACACTTGTACATTGAACCCTACTTCGAAAAAATGAACACTCCTATTCGGCCATGCGGCGTAATTTATAAAATCAAGTTAGAAGTAATTGTTCCCATTAACATTTTACTTTCCCACCAAAATAAAGTATAATAAATCATCAATTTGAATTATATATATAATAAAGCACAACCCAGAACTTCTTAAATATAGATTTTTCATTCACACGGCCACGCACCCTTTCATGCTGTACATATTTTATATTCCCCTTATGAGCTCATTTTAAATAATTTCTTTAACAAAATTTTGAATGGTTTGAATTTATTTTATTCCTGATTGAAGAAGTTATACAATGTCTCGTTCTAGTACTTATCTGAGTAAACCAAGTGAGTCCATCTTATTACGCACTTTCGATCATTCCTGCTGTTGTAATCGTACAATTCACATTACCACAATTTAATTAATAATAAAACTCATCGCTTACCTTGTGACGGTACAAACGTCCGTCTAAAGAATATATTGGTACAGGAGAATAATTTTATTGTGTTTCTGTATATTTAAAAGTGGTTAGGTTAACTTTCCCCCATGTATGACACACGACGCAATTTGCCAGTACAACTCGACTCCAAGGTCATGGCCTATGTGCAAATTAACACATATTTGCATACTGCACTGTTCGACAATGCTGAAACGTCATAATACAATATGACAGACGTAACCACAATGACGTAAACAATGCCGTCATCTGTGTCAGACAAAAGATTAATAACAGTTAATGCCCTCCACCTGTCGATTTTACGACAAAATGTCGTCCCATTCTGCAGAATATCTTCATGGCGTTAACACGCTAAAGTTTTAGCTGGCGTAGTTTGGCCAGTAGAAGTGTTTTGAATCAAGTGAAAATGTAATCTAAAGGTAGTTAATACCTTTGTAAAGTCACCAATCAAATACAATGTAAAGTTAAATTCAGTGCACTAAAAGACAGACGAAAACTGGAAAGTTCGCCGAACACCGGGCTGAGATGGGGAACACGATTGGAAAACTGCAACTGCAACATCAGGGAAGTGTCAAAATTCAAAATTATAATATCTAATTCGTTGAGCTCAAAATTTTATCAATAAAATGTACCAATAATTAGAAATTGGGAAAATATTGAGAGAATGTGTGTGTGAGAAGATGCCGGCATTTCTTGTGATATATGAGGCGTTGGTTTATGTGGAATAATATAATTTGATGGTAATACGTAAATTTAACAATACTGCAGTAATAAAATGTTTTTGTTAAGAAATAATTACGAGAAATGAGATATTAAAATTGACCAATTATTAGCAAAGCGGAAATGCATAGCCGCCATCTTGTTTTTATGTATGACTCCACGTGATTTTGTAACTATTAACTATTTAATGCAAAGATTAAAACAAAAGTTTCAAGTCACCACACATGTTGTTAAAGTATTTATTTTGCACTCCCACACTGTCTCTGATCTCGCTGAGAAAGAACCCTGGACCCGAGAGAGAAAATAATGGTTATAATACCACGTGTAACAACCGGAAATGTTGTGAATTGCTTGGTAAGTAAGAAATTAGCGGATTATTGGTACCTATTATTATTAATAAAGACAAGAGAGGTTAATTAACAACCTTCTCTGGGTTCCCAAGGTCCTTCACACGAACTCGTGATTTATAAGCGTGACTTAGGGTTTACGTCATTAATATACTCGACTCTCATTGTGTTTGTTAATATCTCAGTTTTATTTAACATTTCTCTGTATACTCTTTTTTAAATTTCTCGCTTTTGCTTTTCTTTTTCACGAACAATTACTAATTCTTATGTGACATTGCTAAAATTCATATATTTATTTACTGTAATTAAATTAGATACCTTTTGTTTTATAAGACAACCCAGTACCCGCTCACTCTCTCACTTTCACACATTTTACCCCCTTTAAACTAAGAGATCTCTTCATTTATTATAACAGTTATTTTGAGTTGTTTTAATAGAAATTGTTGATTTACATAATGTTTACTTTCCTGTAGTCGCCTCAGGCACGTGTCGAAATCAATCCGGTTTTTTGTTCACTGTTGTTCCGAAATATGTTTTCACTGATTAAAATTTTGCTCACTGTTCGTTGTTTATACTGTATTACTTTTTGATTTGTAGTTTACACACATTCTTTACCACTTATTATTTTTTAGAACATATTATTGAAAGTTATATTAAATTTTTGGTTCGCAAGGCTTTGTGCTGAACCGGCCGAAGCTGCAGCTGTAGAACGACAGACGCTACACACCAGGCGTCCAAAATGGCCAGGGCGTTCTTCATGCACACAAACTTGCTCTTTCATTGGCCCAAAAGGAATCACGTGACACAATAATTAGTTACCACGTTGTACAGTACATTCACTATAACTAACCAGCGAGCCTTGTCCGTGACGATTCACATGTGCGGGCAAGCATCCGCGCGCTTGTGCACATTCCAGAGCACCTGAAAACGGTGCATGTTGACAGACTTTCTGGATAAATGTGCAAATGGGTGCTCCCTACAGGAATGTCTACTGTTAAAATTGAGGCCCTGTGTGGGTAACTCCTGTGCGTCGCATTCACAATTAAATTAAAACCCATTTATTTGTCCCGTTACAATACCCCCCCCCCCAATGAGAGGTTTTCTGCCGAAACAGAAAAACTCTCATTGCTAAACCTAAGAGGATCAGTGAGGATATGGTGCCAACAACCCCCCTTTAATTCCTTAACACATTATGTGTAAACTACCCCCCTAGCTCGGCGACTATGGCTGCACCTGCATGACATTACTGGACTTCTCTGTTCGAGATCCCAATACCGTAAAGTCGGACAGGCACTCACCATAATACCACCTAACCTTGTAACATTTCAACAAAATCAATAACTAGCCTTATACCATACCAGATCCTCAACCGACATATCTCCCTTTACATATATACTGGGTTGTCTTTAGCAAAGTACTGGGTGCGTACACATATTCATTACCAAATTAAACACACTATCTCCACATTAATTATTAATATAAAATTCACACAAATATTTTATATTTGCTTCTAAACAAAATTCATTCCCATTTCTCAACTTTTAATTGTTTGCTTGACGTTACTATTTCAAATCAAATTAAAGTATTTAAATTTTGTTCAAACAGTGAAATAAATCTAAGTCCCTTACCAAAGATTCACATTTCAGTTAATTTACATCATCTCTTTCCATTAATTAATTTAATCACAATTTTCAAAATTCCAAAATCTTTTAAATGAATTTACTTCATAACTCCTCTTAACTAGATGCTAACAATCATAATACACAAACAAAATAAACAACTTATTTCTATCATAAATTCCCTTATCATTACATTTGGTTACAAAACATATAATATGAACACTATGACTCAGTTAATACATTATCAATACACACAATCATCAATATATCGTGCACATGAAAACACGACACAATCTGTACTTCACCAAAAAATTAATTTTTTTTTTTTAATTAAATGAATTTAAATTCCAGAAACATATATTCTGATAATTACTAAAAAGAAACAAATTACTAAATTAAATTAATTACTTAAAGAACGTATGAATTGATTACATTATATATCATACAGTCCACACCAGCCATCAGCTGATACCTCATTGTCAGGTGAATGACCTTACCCTAGGCACACTACATACAAATAACACAAAATTATACAATATAAAATACATAATATATGTGTATAATTCCTACCCTCTAACATAGTACCACATAATAAAACACAAACATTCATAAATAACACAAATCTCATTCCATTTAAATAACATTTAATTTGCATCTGAATAAAAATTACAAACATTTCAATTTTAGGTTGAGTTTCAAATCTATATATTGTAATAGAATCGTTTATTGGTGTTTAAATTGTCACCCGTTGTAATCGTATTGTAAATATGTGTGATGAGCGTTTTTATTTCGCTCGTTGCGTTCGTAATATAAGTGTGTAATTGTGGGTAATAGTCTGTCAAATACTCTGTGAAGAGTTAATCGTATGTAACGAGTCGGAATATACTTTTTCTTAATACTTACGGGGAAACCGTATCTCTCGTGGTTCGATTCGAATCTTGCTGCCTCGTTACCTGATTGGCCCATGCTGTCTTGCAGTGTCGATTTCGCTAACTGCCGTATGTAGGCGTTTTCAGTTTAGTATTTGTTTATATTACTTTATTTTCTATGAATCAAACATACAGCGTTGAGGAACATTAAAATTTATTAACCCTTCTTTCTATTATCCCTTCAATTACATTTAATGAATAGTACAGATTTTTATATTAGTCCCGGCTTTTACAGTTTTCTCAGTTGGTATCGCTCAGTCATATATCAAGACGCCAGCATGGCTTATAATGTTTGTTTACAATTATTATTTCGTCTCAAGGTGTTAAGTCCTTTTGACTACAGAAGTTTGGATTATCGGCTAAAATGCACAAAATTATAATATTTCTTAAAACTAGGTACACAATGTTTAATACACTAATACATACAAGTAAGTTATCGGCAATGAGAATTAGAATAGTGTTTGGTTAGAATTTTGTCAGCAAGTTATGTTCATTAACAATTTATTATAAATCAATTTCAAAGGTTGTTAATTGATTAAGTTTTATTAATAGTGATATTTTAATTAACTTCAGTTCTTGTTTCAAAATTGTGATCAGTGACATGAAAATTTTACCTCGTTATTATGGATAAAGGGGAATTTATTTTTTAAGTGAAAATATATGTTTATACTCATCAGGTTCTCGTCGTGGTTTCTTCGATGTTCGTCTACTTCTTCCGGATAGGTCTAGTTGTCTTCTCTTCCTCGGATGGTTCTCAATTCCCATTCAGATGGTTTCAATTAAAGTTCGGCTTCCCTCTTGTTCCGTAGTCGTTCGTATCCTCAGGTTGAAGTAGGTCGATCCCCTTCTTCCTTCGGGATGAGTCATCCGTTACGTTCCTTCGGAGTATTCTTCTTTTACAGTTATTTTTAATTTTTTAAATATTTTATTACTGGTTATTCCATCAGGTGTCGTATGGGATGCTTCTCCAATACTTCTTCCTTCTTGGTTTATAAAAAATTTAAGTTTTTATAGTTAATTTCGGATTGAGAGCTGCATACATCCGCCCTCCGCGTCAGTCAATAATGAAGTCCTTAGAATTCCAACGGTTTTTTGGTAATAAAAATCTCAGTTGCTATGGTTACCTATTAAATTATGCTAATTCTCATTGGTCGTTATTTTATGTCATTGTTATATTCTAACGTTTTATTTTGGTTTAAATCTATAAAATATCTTCAAATTAAGATTTCTTTCTTATATTAGTAGTTATATTAATTACATGAATACCATTGTTCTTCTTTTTTGTTAAGGATTATTTTGATATCCCTCATGGTTATTTTTGAAAGTTAATAACATTTTCCTTGTTTTCTTATTTATATTTCTTATATATTTAATCTAAAACTGGATATTATTTATACATTTCTGTATTAGGTATACTTACTTAACTGTTTAAACATTTGGTATACTCTGGTTGATACTGGGCTATTGTTTTGCTTTTAAATTTACAAAGTTCCTTCACTAAATGTTAGGCCTAGAGCCTAGACT
Organism: Magicicada septendecula; assembly: GCA_034769895.1. Taxonomy (NCBI): domain Eukaryota; kingdom Metazoa; phylum Arthropoda; class Insecta; order Hemiptera; family Cicadidae; genus Magicicada; species Magicicada septendecula. Next base: position 146,938,006 of record CM068375.1, on the reverse strand, counting down.
TCCCCATACTACTATTTAACATTCCTTGTTAACTTATTAACTTTATATATGGTACAGTAAAACAATTTTTATATAAACAGATAATAAAACATTGGTGATTCTAACTACACCTCCTATTATAAAAATATTCCTTGCCAGGTTCAAGCCTGAAATTAAACTAGAAGTAAACTAGTTTTCTGTTTTTTGCTATTATCTTGCTTATCTTATAATTTACTACATTCTATGGTTTTTTGAACAATAACAAAACTCTTATAATACTACTGTTAAACTGTACCTTACCCAATATGTCTTACTTACTAATCCCTTCACTTAAATACAGTGTCTGTCCTTCTTATTTTACTATTCATTCTAATAACTTAATTTTTACCTTAATTTATAACTCTTACTTCCTATTACTTAAATTAATAAAAGCACAATCAGTTTAATCTTACTTGCTAATATAAAGTTTATCAAAGACTGTTTAGCTATTTTATTATAGTCTGCTTATAAAATACTTTATTCTGCACACCTACTGCACTTTTCCCTTCATAGAAGGTTTCTTTAGTTATTATCACTATCACTTTTTTATCACATGCTATACATAGCATTTCACCCCTTATTTATTTTTATACACTTTTTATTTCACTCACTTATTTATTCACACGGTTTGTCTGATTATTTTGATATCACTGTTTGATTATGGGTCATGAATAATTAGTTTACTTTCAAATCACCTTGATCACTTTTGGTTATTATTTAATTATTGCCTTTGTTTGGCTCAAACCATCTTTTATTGGCTTTTACTATTATTATCACTATTAATTTGGGTATGGTTTTTTTTTAACTCCCTACCTTACATTTATGAGTACATCTTTCTTCTCCTTTCACACAATATATACACAACATCACTATCTTACTTGTTATTGTTAATATGGTTATCTCTTATTTATGCCCTAACAATTTTAGTGCATTGGTTTACATAAATATTATAGTCATAATTCGGAGACTACAATGTTCGTTATTACATTCTTGGTTACATTTAGTTTCTTATTCCTTCTTCCTTGTTACATTATATTTTCCTTGTTGGTTTTCCAATCTATTGGGTCAAGTCATTGTCATTGTCATTGTCCATTGTTGGACGTATCTCAACATAAAATCATCAAATAATAATATTAATAGTAATCATAATAATAGTCGTCTATTTTTCGACTCATATAATATCAATACAATAAAACACGTTTGGGATTAATTATTCTCTCTTTTATACATCTCATGACCTTTTCTTCTCAGTGACTTATTTAGATTCCTTTTCTATGCTTATGGCGATATTTAATAGATATTTTGCATTGTTTCATCAACTTACTTCGTATGATAGTTATTTTATTTGTTATCACTTTCTTTCTCATTTATAATCAATATTAACATTGTAGCTGGTTTCTGGCTTACTTATATTTTTCATCATTGATTGTCCATTTAATATGTCATTGTCATTTTTTATTTGATTGTTTTGTATTTTCTTTTTGTGAAACGTTAATTCTTTATTATTCCCTTTTGTAATAGCGTTAGTCAATGATGTTATGTAGCGTCATCATTGTTTGTTTTATTTTTTATTATTTTATGTCAGTTTTTTGGTTTTTTATTATATATATTCTTTTTCAAAATTACATTGGTTTACACATTTTGTTCCACACTTGGTTGTAAGTTGTACTTACTTTGTTTTGAATTTAGCTAATCTTTCTTCTAAATTCTTTTTCATTCATTCATTAATTTCAATCAAATATTTATTTGTAAGCTGTACTTACTTTGATTTTTTTTTTGAATTTAGATAATGTTTACTCTCCAAATTCTTTTAATTTTCTAACATCGCCTCATAATATTTCTTCAAAGAAGACTGGTTATAAGTCCCTTTGATTCTCTTGGTCGTAATCTCACTTACGACATAGGTGTTATTGTGGTTATCTTTGACAATGATATAGGGACCGTTGTAAGTAATAATAATTTCTTTGTGATTCCCTCTCTAGAACTAGGTAACTCTCTGTTCCGTATTAACACTTTTTCTCCTTCTTGATATCGTATTGCTTTGTGGTTGGATTTTGTGGTATTTCTCCTTCTTCTTTTCTACTTGTTCCGCTATCTTGCTGTAGAATCTCGCATTATCGAACTGGTATTCAGGATTGGTGGGGAAATTAACAAGTTCTTCTATTGCTCGAGGTGGTGGTTTTCCGTACATGATGGTATAAGGGGTATCCTTAATGGATTCGTGGTAAGCGAGATTTATGAAACTTTCTGTGGCTTCTATGTATTCACTCCACTTACGTTGCTGATCGTGGCAGTACGTTCGAAGAATCCTCCCAACTTCACGGAGCACTCTTTCAGCTGGATTGCTGTTCGGGTGGTAAATAGAAGTTTTGTATGTTCGGACGTCTTGATCCATCAATGTCTCCTTCCATTTTCTCCCTCGGAATTGGGTACCATGATCAGTGATAATATTTGTCGGACTCCCCACTTCTGGTATGTATCTCTGTGTTATTATGTTCAGTACTTTATTGGTGGTAGCACGGTTGATGGGGTATAACTTTACAAACTTGGTGTAATGGTCCATGATGATAACTATGAACTTATACTGTTTTCTTCCTCCACTGCGTGGCATGGGTCCACATATGTCTAAGAAAACTCGTTCCAGTTTGTTGGCAGAAGTTATTGGTTGCATTACTCCTTCCTTCTTGTCGTTATTGCACTTGACTAGTTGGCATATGTGACAGCTTTTTATGACCTTCCTTGCTCTTCTGTTAATGTCCTTCAGGTAGGTATGCTCCTCTAGTGCTTTGATCACTTTCAGTGCTCCCATATGTCCGTATCTGAGGTGGTACTCCATTATAATTTCAGCTTCATATCCCTTAGGTATTATTAACTTCCATGAATTTTGGTTGGGCTTGGTTTTGATAAACAATGTATCTTCATGTGAACAATAGAATTGTGTGGCTCTTTCCTCTTGTTGGTTCAGCCGCTCTCGGATCTGGTTCAATTTCTTATCCTCCTTTTGGTGTTGTTTTACTCTATTCAGTATAGCTTCTAGGTCGGACTTGCTTTTCATAATATTAAACACTTTCACTATTGTCTCATTCTCTCCATCGAATGTTTGCTGTTCGGTGTTAATGCGGGATAGCACATCAGCTGCTGTGTTTTTACTACCGGGGATACACTCCCAATTGATGTGGTATTCTTGGAGAGCAAGTATCCATCTGGTTAATCGACCATGGCTGAGCTTACAGTTCTTTAAAAAGGATATAGATTTATGGTCGGTGCGCACTGTGATAGGATATCCAAGGATATAAGTTCAAAATTTGGCACAAGAAAATACTACGCTCAACAGCTCCTTCTCGGTTACATGGTAATTACGTTCACACTGATTTAACGTTCTGCTGGCGAACTTACTACTTGGTGGTTTCCATCATTGTCCTCCTGATAGAGTACCGATCCCAAGCTAATGTCGCTTGCATCGCAGTTCATGTAAAAGGGTCTATTGAAGTCAGGGTGGTTTAGCATAATTGTGTCGATGAAGTGTTTTTCAATGGTGTTGAAAATCGTTTCTTGTTCTGGACCCCACATCCACTTGGTCTTAGATGATAGTTGTGGTGACAGTTTGGTTGTCAGCTCAGAGTAATTTTGCTGAAATTTTCTGTAGTAGTTACAGATGCCCAGGAACGACTGTAACTGTTTCTTATTTTTAGGGGTAGGGAAACGTTGAATAGCATCTATCTTGTCGGTTGATGGTGTTATTCCTTGTCGTGATAGGTTGAATCCAAGGAATTGGACTTCTTCTGCTATTAGCTTCGACTTTCCCAACTTCAATGTCACATTGTTTATGGATAATTTCTCCAGTACCCGTTCTACTCTTGTACATTGCTCTTCCCAGTTGGATGAAGTGATCAGCAAATCATCAACGTACACAGTTGTATAATTCATGGTTTCAGGACCCAATATCTGGTCCATGCAGCGGACAAATATCGCTACAGAATTTACCAGCCCAAAAGGTAGTCGTTTGAACTGGTAGTTCCTACCTTCAAATATAAACGCTACATATTTTCTACTGGCTGGGTGCAATTCTACTTGCCAGTACCCGCAAACTGTATCCCAGGTACTGATAAACTGAGTACCATGAAACTTTTTGAGGATCTCCTCAATTTCTCCAGATGTCCTGTCGTTAATTAGGATCTTGTTTATTTCTCTAGCGTCGAGACATAGGCGTACCCTTCCATCTTTCTTGGTAACAGCAACTATAGGACTGGTGTACTGCGAACAACTGTACTCAATTATGTCCTCTTCCAGCATTTTATTAATTTCCATACGTACTGCATCCTTTGCCGCATATGCAATCGGATAGGATTTTTTATTGAAGTTTGCCACCTCCTTGAACTTCAACTCGCATTGATATCCCCTTACCTTTCCTGGTTGGTCGGAAAATACATGGCGGTATTTGTTGTAAATCATTATTAATTTTTCTACCTCTTGAGTTGTTAAGGGATTCCCGTCCTGAGTACCTCGAAATTGTCAGATATCTTCTAACTTTTGATTCCATAGAATGTCACTATTTATCTGTTCTTCTGGTTTCTCTTCCCACCTTCTGTCTGGTGAATCACAGATTGTCCTTATGTTATATACTGTGCTAATTGGGACGACCCCTTTGCTCCCAGTTAATTCTGCCATCCATTCTTTATTTTCATGTCTCATCGTTACTTTGGATAGTCTCATGTCGATAACTGCAGAATACTTTCTTAAGATGTCACAACCAATTAGAATTTCAAATGGTAAATTATGAGCGATTAAGAATATCATTGACAGTGATTCATGATTACTCATTACTTCTAAAGACACTTGTTTCTTAATGGTTTTATTTTGCTTTCCAGTGGCTCCAATCAAAACAATGTTACTTACTGGTAATGTGGGTAAGCTGACCTTACTTTCTTTTTGAATTTTGTTATACATATTTGCGTCAATTAAGGACACATTGGCGCCCGTGTCAATCATGAATTTTACTGATATTCCATATACAATTGGCAATAACATATGCGATTTCATTGTCAGGGTGTTTAATTAATGTGGTATTTTCTTCCATCAACTCTTCACGGATGTTCTTCAGATAGTGGTTTTGAATTATCGTTGTTTCGTCATTTGTCTGGTTAATAACCCAATAGATCGGATCAGTGACGGGTCCTGTTGGATTCTCACTGCCGCTGTTCGTTTAAATGTTGGGCGTTGCCTTCGGCGCGGTCCTCTGGTCGACTGGAGTGGTTATTTTCAGTTGTTTGCATCCTTTCAACCGAGTGGTCATTAAATGTTGTCCGCTCCCGGCTTCTCCTATTTTCTTCCGCACTTCTGCTCCTAGGTCCTCGGTAACCCCGTCTTCCGTCGTTTCTATTTTCGGCGTTAACATAATTTACCCGTCGCCTGTATGTTTGATTCGGCCCTTGATGGTTGTTATTGTTATTTTGGTGGTTTGGCCTGTTGTAATTACCACCATTTTGATTGTTTCCTCTGTTATAAGGATTATTATTATTATTATGGTTATAATAATTTTGGTTATTATTTCTGGGGTAATTATTGTTATTATTATTGTTGAAACTCCTGAAATTATTGGAGTTGTTTAGCGGATGATTAGCCGGTGCATGGTTTCCTTGTGGCCCATTTGGATGGTTTCTTGCATCATAATTCCTGTAATTTGGGGTATTCTTTTGTCTGTTGAGTACTTCTCTCGTTCGTACTCCCCCAATAAAGCAGCCATCTCTTGAATTGTTTTTATTCTCCCACTTAATCTGCTTTTGGTAATTTCCCCATCATAATGGTACACTAGTTGAGTCACCAAGCACTCTTCTGGGATGTTAGGTTCTAGGTTTCTTGCCACACTGACTTTGCCTAAGAAATAAGCCGTTGGGGACTGTCCCAGGTAAGGGTCGAATCGGCCGTTACTGATATTGTTTCTAACTACATGCTGCGTCGCCTCCGACCAGTATTTAATAATAATAATAATATTTATTACCAATTTTCCTTTACATATAATAAAAATATATACAATAAAGGACCTATAGGGGGCATAAATGCCCGTACATAGGTTGGTCCTTAGAATTAATATTTATATACTTAATACTAATTGTGAGTTTTACCTCACCGATCATAGTAATATATTAAAAATAAATTATTTTTCAATTTTAACAAAATTTTAGTTTGTACTATAATACAATTCAATAAATAAATGAAAAAAAAAGAGAAAAAAAAGGTCCATATCATAATAGACTGTTTTTTTGATTATTCAATAATGTTAAAGTTAATGTTAATGTTATTATTTTTTGTTTAAGCATTTTTATATTTACACTTAGATTTTTCAGTTCATTAGGTAATTCATTAAAATATTTTATGGGATAATACACGTAGCTTCTTTGCCCAATACTTAATAGGTGTCGCGGCAATATAATACTTTTATACCGTGTGTTGATTCGATTTTGTAAAAACTCACTTTTTAGATCATTGTATTGATAAACTATAGAATTCACTACAAACACCTGTTTAATATTTAATGGTTTATTCAAATCTTGTTCATTAACTCCTATAATTTTAAGAATACACTTTTGCAGCCGATCCAATGCGTCTAGAGATGATTTATATAGACCCCCCCCCCAGCCTATGATAGTGCTACGACAGCGTAGAACAATCTAGGCGTTTATCGAATATTCCAGAAAGATCTCAACGTAAGCGTGTGGTGTACGTGCTACTAAACGCATGTTGCGAGAAATTTCTCGACTTTGCCAGCCTTCGCTCGGGCGCTAGGACTGTGTCAAGGCCGCAGCAATTACGTAGTTCGCGAGAGATAAGACGCAGTTTGGAAGCTTCTGGTGTGTGTTAGCGTAACTATAAATACATCGCGTCGCGGCCTTAGTTTTCAGTTCAATGCGAGATTTTTGACTGTGCGGTTCGAGAGTATTAGTGCGATATATTTACAGAGCGGTTCGAGTTATTACGGTGTACGTTCAAGTAGTTATTAGTGAAGTGTTGCGTTTTATATTCGGACGGTATAATTGTAATACAGTTGAGTTTTAATATTAGTGGACATTTTATTGCGTACGAAAAATTTCATTTGATTTGTTGTAGACACTGTGTTGTTAATTACGAACTGTTTTACTATAACAATTAAAGGTGTGATTGGTGACTTAATTGGTGTCTTGTACTTATTTTGTTTCCACTGTACCTACGACGATCGAGTAGACCGTCGTAACAGTGGTGTCAGAACTGGGATAGAACGGTTAACAGTGGAAACAGTGGACGCTTTGTACAAGACGAGTGTGATTCGTAATTAATCGATAAACAATGGATGCCAGTCAGATGATGGAAAATTTACAGGCGCTGCTGTTGCAGACAGAAAGACGACAGGATGAAAAACGGAAGCAGGAAGCAGATGACATCAAGGAGTTAATACAGCAGCAAAAGCAGACACAAGAACAAACCGCTGCAGAGTTGGGTCTCCTACGAGGTGAGCTTAATAAGCAAGTAACTAAAATATCGGAGGTACAAGAATCAATGACATTAAAAATAGCTGAAGTAGAAAAATCTGTCTTGACTGTGGAGGAATCGATGTCTACAAAAATATCTGTTATAGAAGAATCTGTGTCAAATAAAATATCTGCAGTAGAAAACTCAATGGCAAACATAAGAGAACAAATTAAAACTGAAGTTGAACAGTGCATGAAGATTCAACCAAAACAAATTTCTGAACAAGTACCAGTGATCAAGACAGAAAATAAGTTAACAGAGAAAGTCACTTTGCCTGCAGTAGGGACAGTTCATGTCAAAGCTCCAACCTTTGACGGAAGCACTCACTGGGCAACGTACCTCCGCCAATTTGAAGCTGCTGCATGCGCAAATAATTGGACAGAAAAAGACAAGGCTGTTTCGCTTGTTCTTGCATTAAAAGGACCCGCGGCAGAACTACTACAGAAAGTGCCACCTGACAGCCAGAACACCTATGACGAGTTGATAAAAGCTCTGGAATTACGGTATGGTGATAAACATTTGCGAGATGTGTACTGCACCCAGTTGAGAGCAAGGCGACAACATTCCGGGGAAAGTCTTCAAGAGTTTGAAGCAAGTATCGACAGACTAATTAGACTGGCCTATCCTGAAGCGCCAGAAGATTTTCGAACGCGTTTTGCGATGCAGACATTTACTGCCGGTGTCCGAGATAACGAACTACAGCAAGTGTTACGAATGGCAAGACACCAGAACAGTGCGGACGCCCTGGTACATGCTTTGCAATTTGAGGCCGCCAAATCAGCGTCTGGTTGGACAAGTCATAAAGTGCGCGAGCTAAAAGATCGCGACGGCACAGACGATGAGGAGGAAGAACAAGGAACAGAGACTCGACGGTCGGCGCCACAGAATAAAATAAGAAAGGATGGAAGACCGAAGTGTTATCGATGTGGGAAACCTGGACATCTACAACGAGATTGTTGGGTTAGAATTCAGCAGCAGGGAAACGAGCAATAGTCGGTGCAACGGGGCGTGTGCTGACTAACTGGAGGAATGAAGCCCCTAGAGAATACGCAATTGCTACGCTTCAGAAAAACACCGGGAGCTTGGTAGTTACCGGATTTGTTCAAGAAAGGCCAACCTCGATTACAGTTGACACAGGCGCAACAGTTTCTATTGTGCGCCCCGACGTGGTGAAAGATCTCAAGCCAATCTGGTGCTCTTGCAGCTTGCGAACAGCTACTGGACGGCCTGTAAAAGTGTATGGAAAAGTGGAGATACACCTACGCCTCGGTAGACTTGAGTTTAATCATCAAGTACTTGTTGCAGACATTGTGGATGAAGCAATTCTTGGTGTGGACGTTATGAACGCATACGGATTTATAGTCGACTTCAAAAACAATGTCTTGAGAATCGGAGGCGAAGAGGTAATGCTATCAACAATGACGACAGCAGAAAAATCGATGGACGTCATGAACCAAGTGGCCGTAACTGTTCCGCCAAACTCCGAAAAGATCATCATGGTTAGAACTGCGGTAGATACTAGGGGCAATCAGTGCTCTATATTCGAACCCCAGGTAGTCAGCACACCGGGCATACTAACTGCCAGAAGTTTAGTAAAACCTGACGAAACCGGAAATGTACCTATTAGAGTGGCGAATATTTTGGATCAAGCTACCACTTTACAAAGCAATACGCTCCTAGGCAAATTGACTCCTGTGGCCTGGGTAGCCGGAATAACGCAACGAAGACCCAGTTCTTCGGATACTTCTAAATTCCCAGAGGAACTGCAAGAATTATTGAACAGATCTTCTAACGACCTCTCAAGTGGTGAGGTAAAAGAACTCGGACAGTTTTTACACGAATTCAAAGATTGTTTTGCAGTTCGGGGACAGTCACTGGGAAGAACCTCTCTTGTGCAACATCGCATCAATACTGGGGACACAACACCGATACGCCAACCTCCTCGAAGGCCTCCATTATCTAAACAAGAGGAGATGTCTCGGTTAGTACAGGACATGTTGACAGAGGGAGTAACTGAACCTTCGTCAAGTGCTTGGTCTTCCCCTGTAGTGCTGGTAGCGAAGAAGGATGGTGGATTGCGTTTCTGCGTAGACTACCGGAGGTTAAATGATGTTACAAAGAAAGACTGCTATCCATTACCTCGCGTTGAACGATACACTCGACACGTTGTCCGGAGCACAGTGGTTTTCCACATTTGACCTGAAGAGTGGATATTGGCAAGTGGGTCTTCATCAAGAAGACAAGGAAAAGACCCCTTTCTCGACCCCAAGTGGCTTATTCCAATTTAACGTCATGCCATTTGGACTCTGTAATGCACCGGCAACATTTGAGAGATTGATGGACCTAATACTCCGAGGCCTGACGTGGAAAACTTGCCTTGTTTACTTAGACGATGTCATAGTGATCGGGAAGACTTTCGGAGATCATTTGGAAAACCTTAAGGAAGTTCTAACTAGAATTCACGGTGCACAACTGAAGCTGAGCCCGAAGAAGTGTTCTCTATTCCAGAAGGAAGTACAGTATTTGGGCCATCTGGTTTCGGCAGCGGGCGTTAGCATGGATCCTAATAAAGTAGACACCGTAAGAGACTGGCCAGTTCCGAAGAATAAACACGAAGTTCGGAGTTTCCTGGGGTTATGCTCATATTACCGACGTTTTGTGAAAGGCTTCGCTACTATTGCTAAACCACTACATGAGCTAACGGAAAATAAACGAAACTTCCAATGGTCGAGAGAGTGTGAACAAGCATTTAGAACGTTGAAGATTGCATTATGTTCGCAGCCAATTCTCGCTTTTCCAGCTTCCGAAGGGAAGTACATCGTAGACACAGACGCAAGCAATACTGGTCTAGGAGCAGTTTTGTCTCAAGTGCAGAACGGTGAAGAACGAGTAATAGCGTATTACAGCAAGACGCTTTCTAAACCAGAGAGAAATTATTGTGTTACAAGAAGAGAGTTGTTGGCAATTGTCAGAGCTTTGGAGCACTTCCATAAATACCTCTATGGGAGAGAGTTTTCACTACGTACCGACCATGCTGCACTTGCATGGCTCTTGAGATTTAAAAATCCGGAAGGACAGTTGGCGAGGTGGCTCGAACGTCTGCAAGAGTACAACTTCAAGGTACAACATCGGCGGGGGCGCCTGCACGGTAATGCAGATGGCTTATCACGAAGACCATGCCCGGAAGACTGCCGACATTGCCACAGAAAGGAAGAACAAAACTCAAATGAACATGTTCGAGCCATCACTGTAGATTTCCTGGCTGATGGCTGGACAACACAAGACTGTCGACAAGAACAGATGACTGATGAAGACATTGGACTGATCTTGACAGCAAAAGAGGAAGGTCGCCGCCCGGATTGGCAAGATATCTGCCACGGTTCCGAAGTGCTGAAGGGCTACTGGGCACAATGGGAATCTCTCACCTTAGAAAACGGATTGCTGAAAAGGGCTTGGGAAAGTGCAGATGGACGAGACGTGGTCATGCAGTTGATAGTTCCCCGAAGTAAAGTGCAGTCTGTTTTGAAGGAGATGCATGATGGAACATCTGGAGGCCATCTTGGCGTTAACAAAACCCTTGACAAAATACGGAAGCGATTCTATTGGCTTCATCTTCCCCACGACGTAGAGGAATGGGTTCGGACGTGTGAAATATGTGCTGCAAGCAAGGGCCCACAAACCAGAAGCAGGGGAAAAATGAGACAGTATAACGTTGGACAACCTTTCGAGAGAATTGCCATAGACATTGCTGGACCATTCCCAGTTACTGACGATGGAAACCGGTACATCATGGTTGTAGGTGACTACTTTACTAAGTGGGTGGAAGCCTACGCAATTCCAAATCAGGAGGTTACCACTGTGGCAAAGCAGTTAGTTCACAACTTCTGTTGCCGTTATGGAGCCCCTATGGAAATCCATACGGATCAAGGGAGAAATTTCGAATCAGGAGTGTTTAAAGAATTATGCCGTCTACTTGGAATTCGAAAGACCAGGACAACGCCTCTGCATCCTCAGTCGGACGGGATGGTTGAGAGATTCAACAGGACACTTGAGCAGCATCTTTCGAAAGTTGTTGACGAGAACCAAACAGACTGGGACCAACGTATACCACTATTCTTTATGGCGTATAGATCATCAGTACATGACACAACCGGCATGACTCCAGCAAAATTGGTGTTTGGGCGGGAGATTCGTCTTCCTGGGGACTTGATGTTTGGATCACCTGAGACTCAGTCCCAAGAGCCAAAGAACTATTCCTCGCAATTAGAAAACCAACTGCGAGAAATGAATCGCTTGGTAAGAGGACGGCTCAAGATTGCCAGTGATAAAATGAAAACTCGGTATGACATTCGCAGCAATAGTGTGGGTTTCCAAGAAGGAGATCAGGTCTGGTTGTTCAATCCAAAGCGCCGTCGTGGTCGCTCACCTAAGCTTCAGTCTAACTGGGAAGGACCCTACACTGTAAAAAAAAGGATTAACGATGTTGTTTATCGGATTCAACAGGAAGGACAGCGAAAGTTCAAGGTCGTCCACCTAGATCGCCTGGCTAAATACAAATTTAGAGACGCTTTGCCAGTTCGGGACGAACAGGCTTAAGGAGGGGGCAGTGCTACGACAGCGTAGAACAATCTAGGCGTTTATCGAATGTCCCAGAAAGATCTCGACGTAAGCGTGTGGTGTACGTGCTACTAAACGCATGTTGCGAGAAATTTCTCGACTTTGCCAGCCTTCGCTCGGGCGCTAGGACTGTGTCAAGGCCGCAGCAATTACGTAGTTCGCGAGAGATAAGACGCAGTTTGGAAGCTTCTGGTGTGCGTTAGCGTAACTATAAAACATCGCGTCGCGGCCTTAGTTTTCAGTTCAATGCGAGATTTTTGACTGTGCGGTTCGAGAGTATTAGTGCGATATATTTACAGAGCGGTTCGAGTTATTACGGTGTACGTTCAAGTAGTTATTAGTGAAGTGTTGCGTTTTATATTCGGACGGTATAATTGTAATACAGTTGAGTTTTAATATTAGTAGACATTTTATTGCGTATGAACAATTTCATTTGATTTGTTGTAGACACTGTGTTATTAATTACGAACTGTTTTACTATAACAATTAAAGGTGTGATTAGTGACTTAATTGGTGTCTTGTACTTATTTTGTTTCCACTGTACCTACGACGATCGAGTAGACCGTCGTAACAATAGTATACCCTGCCACACTATGGCATAGTCCATAGTATATTTGTAGTAGTTGCTTTTTTGATAAAATTTGTTTAAGTCTGTAAAAAACGTAGACTATTTGTTTTTTTTTTTACAATGTTAGCCACATGTACATCCCACTTCATGTTAAAGTCATATGTTATTCCTAGATATTTACTAGTTTTAACTCTTTTCAGTTTTTGACCATTTATCTTAATTTCAAAGTCATGCGGAACAGAGTCTCTATAATTTCCAAAGGTGATAAAAACAGACTTGCTTATGTTGAGTACTAGATTATTGTGATAGAGCCAAGAGTATATAATATCTACTTTAGTTGACATATCTGTTGCAAGTTCAGGCCATGTCTTTGCTTTCATTGGTACTGCTGTGTCATCAGCATATGCTATTAATACATCTTGTAACACTAGTAAGTCATTGATATATAAAATAAACAATAAAGGTCCTAATATAGAGCCCTGGGGCACTCCAACATTTGTTTTAATACGCTGACTTCTAGTCCCATTCACCTTTACAACTTGTGTCCTGTCATGTAAATAACTGGCAATCAGGGATAAGCTTACACCTCTTATTCCCATATTCTGTAATTTGGATATAAGTATGCCATGATCGACAGTGTCAAAAGCTTTGGAGTAGTCCAAAAAAGTTACAACAGTTGGTGTGATAATACTTAGATTTTCATAAATAAATTTGCTAAGTAGGGCTATAGCATCATTTGTACCTTTCTTCTTGAGAAAGCCAAATTGTTTAGCACTTAACAGGTTATGTTTCTTTACAAATTTAAATAATCTGGTAAAAATAATTTTTTCAAAAATCTTAGCTAAATTTGATATCAGTGCGATCGGTCGATAATTGTTAACCAAACTTTTTACACCTTCCTTATATATAGGACAAATTACAGCTTTCTTAAATTGATATGGACATGTACCTTGAATCATAGCAGTATTAATAATGTGAGTCAAAGCAGGAGTTATGAACGGAGCAGCTAGCTTAACTGTATAGGCATGAATTTCATCACACCCACCAGGTTTATTTTTGAGTTCACGAATAGTTTGGTAAACTTATGACTCATTTGTTGGTGTTACAAACATTGTATGCTGATTAATTGATATATCCGGTATTTCATGCTGCAGAATAGGAGGAGTCGCACTTTCATTCAGCCTAGATACTATTGTGCTGAAAAATGCATTAAAATAATTAGCCTTTGTCCAAACATTGCTGTTTAGTTTATTATTAATCAAAATATCATTTATTTGTCTATTTTTTGAATTATGATCCAATTTTAGATGAACATATCTCCACATTTTTTTAGAATCAGCGTTTTGTAGTTGTTTTTCTTCATGCCTATTTTTAGCAGTCCTAAGTAATGATTTAAGTCGTTTTTCGTAATTTAAGTACAGCTCTTTTTTTAGCAAGTCGTCTTGACTATTCTTCCAGGCTTTATATAATTTGTTTTTGTTATTAACTGAATTAATGAGAGCAGGGGTAATCCAGGTCTTTCTTGGTTTTTGAATTTTTGGCTTAGTTTTGTGTGAAAGTTCATTGATAGTTTGAATCTTGTTTATTAGCAATTCTAATGCTTCATTGTTATTTGGTGTATTACAGACTTGTTGCCATTGTTCTGAAGCACACAGCTCCAAAAATCTTTTTTTGTTTATTTCAAAAGATACTGTAAGTTTGCATTTTATGTTGTTTCCATGTAGTGATATTAAAACGGGGTAGTGGTCTGTGATTGAGTCAATTAATTTACCAGATTTTGCTGTGTATATTCCTTTCATGAAAATATGGTCAATGCAAGTTCCATCTTTATAATTCTTTATAGGATGAGTACAAGTATTTATCATCGATTCATAACCATTTTGCAGTAATTGGTAGAAATAATCCTCAGTTTTTTCATTAAACTCAATGAGATCTAAGTTAACATCACCCAAAATCATGTGGTTTGCAACAGTTTTGTTACTTAAGATAAATTTTTCATGATCTTTAATGAATTTGTCAATCTCATAATCATGACAACGATATAGTCCAGAAATTTTGAAAATACTTTTATTTGTTAATTCTATGAGCAGACTAGTGATTTTTAAATCATTAAATTGTTCATTAATGGTTTGATACTGTAGGTTACTTTTTACATAAATAATCACTCCATCTGCTTTATTTATTCTGCTGTTATTTTTAAAATGTGTATAACCTGTTATACTTATAAGCTTAATATTATCCATGAGCCAAGCTTCAGTGCATATTATCACATCTGGTTTATGTTTAAAAGAACTTAACATAGTTTCAAGTTTTAATATATATTTTTCTGTATACTTCTGATGTTGACATGTAGGGTCAGAAGCTCAGAGTCACAAAAAATGGGGTTGAGATTTATCTCTTCTGTACTATTAAAAATTAATTCATCATTAAGGTTATATTCTTGTATTTCCATAAAAAATTTATTTATAGGTTAGTTTTGATTTTTGACTTTTCCTTTTAAATACAAAATTGTATCTAATCAACTAGTTGCAGGCCTAACGTAATTAAATGGAGGTTCTGGTTTCCAGGGGTAGTTTGTATCACAAATATACTGCTCCCATCTTACTTTAAAACTTTCACAGTTTTGAATATCATTTGCAGAATGATCTATGGATCTTTTTTTAGTTAAGTATTTGTTAGCATTAATACAATTAATACATTTATTTATATCAGAGGTACATACTGTAGCATCATGGTTACCTGAACATTTGTAGCATGATTGTTGTCTTTTAAAAGTGTCTTTGCACTTTCTCAATGAATGGTTATATCCACAACAGTTTTTACAACATTTGATAATAAAAATTGTCATCACTCTGCAGTTTTCATATCCAATAAAAACAGATTTATTCTTCATTATCTTGGCATATGCATCAGAGGTTACTTCTGCTAGCGCAGCATGATTATTGTTTTACTTCCATATTCCTTAAGGAAATGGAAGTATAGTGATGGCAAAAAAATCGAGTTCGAGATTATTGCAGATTCTGATTGTACTACACTCAAAACATGAAAAAAAGTCGTTTTTCGAAAAGTGTGTGTGTGTGTGTGTCTGTCTGTGTGTAGATTTTTTTTCTATGGCAAACGATAACAGCCGCAAATTCAAACAGAATCAAATAATTTTTTGCATACAGTCCTGATTTGTAGAGTACTCACGACCTATTGTTTTTGGTGAAGATCGGTTGAGGGAAAGGGGTAGTTTACCTGCAACGATTTTTTTTTATCAAGGGTAATTTCTTTTATTTGGCAAACGATAACAGCCGCAAATTCAAACAGAATCAAATAATGTTTCGCATACAGCCCTGAATTATGGAGTTCTCAAGACCTATTGTTTTTGGTGAAGATCGGTTAAGGGAAAGGGGTAGTTTACCTACAACGTTTTATGTTTTAACAAGGGTATTTTCTATGGCAAACGATAACAGCCGCAAATTCAAACAGAATCAAAAGATTATTTGCATACAGCCCTAAATTGCAGAGTTCTCAAGACCTATTGTTTTTGGTGAAGATCGGTTAAGGGAAAGGGGTAGTTTACCTGCAACGGTTTTTTTATCAAGGGTATTTTCAATGGCAAACGATAACAGCCGCAAATTCAAACAGAATCAAATAATTTTTTGCATACAGCCGTGATTTCTAGAGTACTCAAGACCTATTGTTTTTGGTGAAGATCGGTTAAGGGGAAGGGGTAGTTTACCTGCAACGTTTTTTATCAAGGGTAATTTTATATGACGAACGATAACTGCCGCATGTTCAAACAGAATCAAATAATTTTTTGCATACGTCACTGAATTGTAGAGGTCTCTAGGACTTTTAATTTTGGTGAAGATCGGTTAAGGGGAAGGGGTAGTTTACCTGCAACCTTTTACGTTTTAACAACAGTAAAGTACTTGAAAATTCATTTAAACTTTTTCAAACAATGGTAATTGTTAAAATTAAAATAATTTTGTTGCCAGGCAATAAAATTATAATTTTTTCATTTATGTATTTTTTTCTCAGTTATGTACTGTTTACGTTTCCATTTTATTATTATGACTACCGCAATGAAAAGGCAGGGAAGACACACACACACACACACACACACACACACACACACACACACACACACACACACACACACACACACACACACACAATTCGCATTATTTCTGGCCTCATTCATGTTTATTTTCTTACATTTGCACGGTTTTTAAATGGAAAGTGCCGAACCCATACCAACATAACGCATGCAAGACGAAAAAGTGTCCAGCATGGATAGCGATTTGCTTCCTGTGGATCGCTGGGCAGTGTAACTGCACGTGTTTACAGAGGAACGATTCATAGACAGACTTTTCGTCTTTAGGGAATGAACCCTCTGCAAGATGCTGAGGGTCCATGAGTGACTTCGGAGCGCTCCTTCTTTTCCGCGTGTTTGTTCTGTGAAACGTACACTGTAGATTCGCAGCTTTATTCTAAGCAACGCTCAATAGGAAATGTTGAAAATTTTTGTCCACGGTGTACCCTCATACACACTAAACCTCCTCTGATGTTTTAATTACGGACATCATAATATTAAAACTTTGGAAACTTGAGCACTACTTAATGGAGATCAATCATTAACTTATACAAGCCATTAATTTTATGCATATTTTTTATATATGTGTGTACAACGTTATCGGCAACAAAGAAGTAGTTTTGTTAAAATTCCTTCCCGTGATATTTGGCCGTAGTCCAATGTTTTCTATAAAACCAGACGTTTCGGCAATGCCATCGACTTCCATCATCAGTGAAAATCGAGTGCGATAACGTGAGGTGGTATATGTTAGTGACCACAGTACTGTGGTTAAGGCTGAAGCAGTAAGTAGAAAGAAGTAGTTTCTATGGTAATATTTCATTTCGAAAATGATTTTAAATATAAATCTTAGAATATGGAAGTCACGTATGGTTCTCCATACCGATATTTTCATTTTAGTGTACGTTCATACTGCCAATGTCAAACACATAATAGTCTGTCGTTTGTTTACGTTCATACTGCCAATGTCAAACATATAACAGTCTGTGGTCAAACAGTCGCACAGAGTAGAGATTGTCGCCAAAGAATTTTAAAATGTTGCCAACAAATAATTACTGACAGATTGACTGAATGAGCTGTGAATTTTGTGTGATTTCAAATGTTCCTTTTTCAATAGTCTGTGAATTGTATGTCAAGGCAAAAAAGCGTTTTATTTTATATTTTGTATATTAGACATCTGTGTTTTATATATTAATGTGCAGTTGAAAGTGAATACAGCTTGCTTAATATACACCTGTTGCAAAAGGAAAATTTTGTAGCAGCAATTTGAATTGACTTACTCTCGCCTAATTATTATTGGTGGTTTCAAAAAAGTGAGTACATTTTATTATTTTTAAATTAAACCCTGTCTAATCTTAGTTTCAGTAATTTCATTACATGTTTTTTTTTACATTCAGATATTCGCACCTACTTCCATTATGCCTCGACATAGAACACTGACGGGTCGGAGTGAGAGACAAAGAAGAAGGAATATATATTCACGTGAAAGTCAAAATGATAATAGACCAAATGCAAATTTAAATAGTGTAAATAGTATAACATTGACGGGTCGGAGTGAGAGACAAAGAAGAAGGAATATATATTCGCGTGAAAGTCAAAATGATAATAGACCAAATGCAAATTTAAATAGTGTAAATAGTATACAAAATGGTGAAATTATTTTGAGCGATACATTTAAATGCGCACTGAATGTCATTCCAAGAAATTTTAATACTTTTGATTGTGGATTAATGCATTTACAATGCAGATTTTGCAATGCAAAAGATTTCGAATCTGAGGTCACTTTAGGTGAAAGGACTGCATTCACTTCATGTTGTCATAAGGGGAAAGCAATATTACCGGCCTTAAGTCAAAATGAATACTTTAAATCATTATATGATGGACTTACTTCAAATGAACCTTCAATAAAAAGAAAGTCAAAAAATTATTTTGAAAACATTCGTAAATACAATTCATCATTTGCTATGGTTAGCTCAGAAGCTAAAATTTCGGATACAGTTAAGCGTGGAGTGTATCATTTTAAAGTACATGATGTTTTTTATCACAGATCAGGTCCAATGACTGCTGGATATGGTCGCTCACCATGTTATGCGCAATTATATTTTTATGATGTTGACACTGCTGTCAATTATAGATTACGTGAACACTATAATCAAACATGCAATAACAATATAATGCGCGAAATCTCTCTTGAATTGGAACGCATTAATCCTTTCGTTCGGTTATTCATTGCAATGAAAGATCATTGTCAGAGAGTTGAAAATCAAAATAAAGAAATTTGTATGCTCATTAAAGTAAATCGTGATTTAGATCTACACCGTTATAATGATGCAGTTCAAACTGATGTTACAGTAATATTTAGTACAGTTGATGGTGAGCCACCCTTTGAACGAAATATGGTTTCGTTTTCAAAAGTTAATGGTACCATTAAAAATATCTCTGTTTTGGAGTCATCATTGGACCCTTTAGCGTATCCATTACTTTTTCCAAATGGTAATACTGGGTGGCATATCAATATTTCTCATAATGTACCAACTACATCTAATTCAAGAGCGCCCAGAAATAAATTAACCATACTTCAGTATGCAGCCTATCGACTTGCAATTAGAGAAGATTTTAGCATGTTGCACCATTCACAAAAATTATTTCTGCAGTGGATAGTTGATATGTATGTGAGAATAGAGGGCACAAGGTTACATTTCATTCGACAAAATCAAACAAGTCTTAGGTCTGAAGTTTACAACAATTTAACAGATTATTTAGAATTGAACCCCAATGCCAATAATGTTGGCCATAGAGTAATTTAACCATCTTCATTCAATGGATCTCCAAGAAATATGTATCAGAATTATTTAGATGCAATGTCAATTGTACAACATTTCGGAAAGCCTTCTTTGTTTATTATAATGACTTGCAATCCAAGTTGGCCTGAAATAGTTAGCAATATTGGTGTAGGTGAGTCAGCTAATTTTCGACCTGATATTGTTGTGCGTGTATTCAAGTCCAAACTGAAAGCATTAATTGAGGGCCTTACACTAAAAAAAATCTTCGGTAAAGTTGAAGCACTCATTTATACAATTGAGTTTCAAAAGAGAGGATTGCCTCATGCTCACATTTTACTCTCTTTAAATGAGCAAGATAAAATTGTTAACGCTACTGATATTGATAAAGTTGTATCTGCGGAGATTCCTAACATTCAAACACATCCTTCATTACATGAATATGTTGTAAAACACATGATGCATGGTCCATGCGGTGTACTTAATCCAAATTCTGTATGTATGAGAGATGGAAAATGCACAAAAGATTATCCAAAACGATTTAATGAATTTACATGTGAATCATTAAGGATATCCATTATACAGAAGGCGTGATAATGGTATTAATGCTGAAGTTCGCGGTAGTTGCCTCGACAATCGTTATGTTGTACCATACAATCCGTATTTACTTGCCAAATTTAACTGCCATATAAATGTTGAAGTATGCACTACAGTTAAAAGTGTTAAATACACGTATAAATACGTGTATAAAGGCTATGACAGTGCATCTGTTGAATTAGGTTCAGAGAGAAATGAACCAGGTCAAGAAATACAAATTGATGAAGTTAAAATTTTTTTAAATGGCCGTTATGTCGGATCAACTGAAGCTGTATGGCGCATCTATGAATTACCAATGCATTTTTAATCACATGTCATCGTTAGACTTGACATTCATTTACCGCGTAGACAGAATGTTTACTTTCGAGAAGGGCAAGAACGTAAAGCAATTGAAAATGCAAGACAAACAAAATTATTAGCATTTTTTGAATTGAATCGATCAGATCCATCAGCGCATGAATATAAGTATTGTAACACCACAAAATGTTACATAACCTAGACATTCACCAGAAGGGTAAATAATGACACTGAAGTGACATTAATGAATAGTTTATAATGAATGTAGCAAAGAAGAGAAGGACCAGCAAAGAAGAAAGAAGAGGAAGGATCCCAAGAAGCAGTGATGAAAACACTGCATGACACTACAACAAACACTATGACTGACTCTAACTAATGGACATGCCAAGTTCACAATAAGCTGTCAAATAAGCCAGTCCATGACATGAATATAGAGTCATGTGTTAATAAAACTAATTAAATAATGATCGAAATAATGTAATATCAGTAACAGCATTTTGGCTGAAAGTAAAAGAACCATGACCAGTAAATGACAAAGCCCATGACTAGATTAGCTATGGCCACAATGTATATTAAAACCAGCATTACAAGCCCAGATGTAATTTTAGTGAGTAAAAGTAGTTATAAAAGGAAACCTTATATGGATGAGTAACTTCCTTATTATACAAAATGTAACTAGTAACAATTGTTAAGGCATAAACATAGTACTAAGAATATGTCTAGCCCATGCCTAAACAAACGTTTGTCAGTAAATTAATAAGGAAACAAGACTCCTAGTGAACATAAAATTTACTGAACAATCAATATAGCTAAATGTAATATGAAATACCACCACTCAATTGTTAATGAATAACGTTAAATTGAGTAGGCCAAACGAAATGTAATTAGAGAATAAGGATTGTTTATAATAGTGTATTACCCTAATTATGTTAAGATTCAATATTGTACAGTTATAAATAGCTCTTAAGTATAATCATAGATGTATTAGTGTTCAAACAAAGACGTTATAAAGAAAACGCAGTATAAATCACTAAATTTAAAAAGATAGGAAATAATCGTATTATGCATTGCTAGCAGACGACAGTGAGAAACCATGTTTCAAAACATTATTTATAAGCACTGTCAAAGAAAACGAGGTTAAAACCAGTGTTAAGCCACATCAAATTAAAGCCCATGAACTAAACTTTAATTTGATGGTAATAACCTCGAGATCGGAACTATAATAAGTGCATAGTGCGTGTTAGCATCATTTATTGTTAAAAATAAGAAATTGTTCGGGTAATACCAACAACACAAAAAGCTGAGCGCAACGTTCGCGCCGGTGACAGTTAGAAGGACAATACGTCATTTGTAACGGTTATCAGGGCCAATCAAAAAAGAGTTTACTAAACGACTTTTCTCCCTAAGCACGATACAGTGAAGGGGTATATAACCAGCAGCGAAGAAAATTCGTTACACACTTTTTGTCATCTACTCGAGCGATACAGTCGCCGCTCGTCACCGTAACATTTTTTATAACTTAACATAGAATAACAATAGTAAACCTTCATTTTAATTAGTGCGTGATTGCAGAACGAGAGAGAGAGTATTGTAATCAGTAATTTACATAGCCCAGATTTAGTAAGAAGAGGGCAGACTCCTCGTTCAAAGTGCGTGTGAAGTGTAATTAACCAGTGGTCATTATAATCCGATCACTGGAGTGTTTTTAAATTTTAATCTATACGATTAAAAGAAATAAGGTAACACAGTGACCATTTATATTACTATTCTGTTTGCGCTGATCATTATTTACCACAACTTTGTACTGACGCAAGGACAACAAAACTTTTAATCTTATACACAGAATCAATTTATTTAGCGGATTTATTAATCCAACGTAAGATATTTGTATTAGTAGTAAGCATCAAAATATATGTTAGTAGATAAGTAAGCATAACTAACGCTAACCTGAAAAATAATTACGAGTTTTAAAAAGAGGCCAAATTACTAATTATTATTATTATTAACGTCTGTCAAGGCATAAGATAGTTCTTTATTGTATTTCAAAGAGCCTACCCGTGAGATATATTATATAATTAAAAGTCAAATTTATTAATAGATATAAGAGTTTAATGTTCTAAACTGAGCTAGACCGTATTGTAAACGGGCAAATTAACATCAAGTTTATGTTAAAGTAATTATTGTATTGTATTTTTTTAATTGTTGAATTGTGTTAAAGGGTAAAATAAACCCCGATTATATTCAGTATTAACTTGGATTACATTCATTTCATATAGTTAATTAATACTCAACATTTGAGTACAGTGAAATCATTCTGAGTAGAGACTTTACTACATTATATTTGAATTGTTGTGAATGCCTCCAGCATTTAACCGAAACATAGAGAGAATTTATACAATTCTAAACTTTATTAAATTGTTTTTTCATGGGATTTTTTCCTAAAATAAACCCATGTGGCGCCCATATTGCACACAAGGAGTGATATAACCTTGTTGATAAAGTAAGCTGGTCATAAGAGCATCTTGGCAGTTTATATTTTGGTAAGTGAACATCAGAACTTCCAGTATCACGAACAGGTACGTGAAAGTGTTTTTTATTATAAATTATTTGTCCAGACGAGACTTGACGATACGGACACTGACAACACTTAACCAAGAAGAGGAGTTCCACTGCAAGATCGACGCTACGGCTACATTCATCCACCGACCAGCGATTAATATTTTATTCACTATAATTATCACACTTTATTACACAAACAATAATTACCATTTATCACTAAAAAGAACTGTTGCATATAAAGCAAAGAGAGTTCATATTAACGTTTTCAATTGTAACACGAGATTCGACTACAATCGATATTTAATTTTCATTTTAAATTCATAACATTGATTTTAACAGGCGGGATCTCCTGTAACCTTACAAATTGGCGACCAACAGAGTGTGGCTTTAAAAATATTAAATTAATAAATTTTTAATATTACAATATTAAGCCCGGCAAATACAATAGAACAATCATGCCTCACACACACAGACACGACACTAGATACAAGGCCAGCCAAGGAGAAGGTATACAAACGAATACCGAAATAAATACAGAGATACAAGAGACGCAAACAACGTCCGAAATGGAAGTCGTGACCAATAATAATGTGGAAACCCGACCAGAGGGAACGCCTCCTGCTGAACCCGAGCGACCCAGACAAACTGAGGGAGTCACGCAACCAGGGAATGCAAACTGGTTGGAGATGATGGAGGAAACATTAAATAAAAATATCGAGTCATTGAAGGAGGATAATCGTGACCTGAACAAGAAAATGGACGACAGCCAGAAGAATAATGAATTATTAAATAAGAATTTGGAGTCATGGAAGGAAGACTTGAATAAAAAATTAGACGACAACAACAGAGCATTGAAGGAAGATAGTCTAAGAAATCTCGAGTCACTGAAGGAGGATCTACATAAAAAATTTGACGACCACAGCCAGAAAATGGACGATATCAGCAAGAGGATGGAGGAAAGTAATGAAAAAATAAACACAAAGGTAGACACGGAAATTACAGTAGTCAGAAGAGAGATTGCGGAAGTACACGAGAGATGTGAACAACACAGTCAAGAGTTAAAACGTACGAGAGAAGAGGTCGATGGACGAATTGACAATATTGAAGAAATACATGAAGCCCGAATCGAGTCACTGAAGAAGATGAGCCAGGACGAAATCAAACGAGTGAGAATAGATGTGGGAGAGAGGTGTGAAGAAATCAGCGCATCAGTGGACACTGTAAGGACCCTGGCAGTTGCCAACAAAGAGAAAATAGAAGAGCTACGTCAACGGGAGATTCTACAGATGCGTGAAGAAATAGAAATTATTCGTAATCGTCCAGCACAGGGTCACTACCTCCAACCAACGGATAACCGTGATGTGATAAATTTTAAAAATTACAAGAAAAATCCTATCGAGTTCCTAGAACGAGTGGATGAAAACCTGACCAGGATCCGGGAGAATAGATGGACGGTAATACGAAGTCTGATGGACGAGTACTTTAAAGAAATTCACGACAATTGGTGGACTGCTACCCGCCACGAGGTCCAGAGTTACGAAGAATTTAAGACGCTATTCCGGGCAAAATATTGGTCGGAGGCTACGCAGAACATCGTGCGGGACAATATCTGCCACGGCAAGTATGACGCCAGTAAAGGAACCACACTAACTTCTTACTTCCTTGGGAAGGTATGTCTGGCGCGAAACCTTGAACCAAAAATACCTGAGGAGTGCCTGGTCACTAAACTCGCTTACCATTTTGAGGAGGGAGTTGCCAAAGCACGTCAATGGGGACAAGTTAAAACGATCCAAGCCATGTCAGCTTTACTTGAGGATCATGAACACGAGGGCTACTATAGAAGGAGCCGTAGGAGGAACGAGAACTTCCAGGACAGAAGCGGCAACACAAATAATAATAACACGAACTTCCAAAATTACCGAGGTAATTTTAATAATTATAATCAGAATAATGCAAACCATAATAATGAGAATAATTATAGGCCAAGTAACCAGAATAATAATAATAATTCAGCAGGTAATTATGATAATAATAATACGAGACGGCCGCAGAATTATAACAACCATCCCAACCGACCCCAGAACCCAGGTGGAAACAACCAACCGCAACAATACCGTAGGGCCAACTATGTACAAGCCAACTATGAACAGGGAAGGAGGTGGTACTATCCACGGCGCGATAGTTTCAGCGGAGACAGGAGGAATGCAAGGGGCGGACGATGGAGAAGCAGGAGTATCGAGGGCGACAGCCGCAACAATGATTATCGGCCACAAGTTCACTTCGCTCCAAACCATGAACAGAATCATCATGGAGGACGGCCTGATATAGAAGAAAGGAACCCGGTAGACACACAAGACAGGCGCAATGAAGAGAGCGAACTCTCTTTAAACGCCTCGTGGCAGTGAGAAACCACATAGACCCCTCGCTGAACCATTCTATTGGGTACAATTACGCAACGACTTCAAATAAATTAACTATATTAAGAAGTCACTATCTCAAAAATATTAGACAAGAGCTGTTGGAAGAAGAAGAAAGTGGTCACCATCAGTGCAACCATGACATAGCATACGTAACTGCAAAAATTAACGGAGTGACAACTACATTGATGATCAACACGGGCGCGAATGTTTCATTAATGGATAGTACGGAACTCAACCGCATCCAGGAAGAAGGCAGAGCCGTAATACCAACTCTACTGATTAATAATATCATATTAGTGGGAGCGACTGGACGACAGAATAAGACCGTCAAGAAACAGGTCAGTCTTGAAGTGACCAGTCAGGGAATCAAGATACCCATGATATTATTGGTAGCTACGGGATTACCATTTCGCAGTTTAATTGGCTGCGACATCTTGTGGAAATATTCAGCTATTATCGATCTGAATAGAGAAAAAATAACACTAAGTACGCCAGGTTTGGAATGGACAGCTGATATTATTGGGAGCATGGAATCTCCTCAAGACCGAACCATTTTTCACATCAGAGAAGTAAGAAATCCTAGGTATCAAATGCCTATTAATGAAGTTGAGTATCCAACAACCAATGACAGCTTGTGGGATGAAAAGATCCTGGAAATTCGACGATTCAAGTCAACCACCAGTGACCACTCACCAAGCCCAGACCAAATTGAAATGTTGGTAGGAATATATAACAGACACCGACATGTATTTTCAGATGTTCCTGGGAAAGTGAGAAACTATCAATGTGAGCTAAGATTTAAAGAACCCGTCAATTTTAATCGGAAGTCGTACCCGATTGCTTATTCTCTAAAAGAAGCAGTTCGGGCTGAAATTAATCAACTACTGAAAGACGATATCATTGAGTGCAGTCAGTCACCTTATACTAGCCCTATTGTAGCGATCAAAAAGAAGAACGGGAAGGTGAGACTCTGCCTAGATGCTAGGGAGATAAATAAGAACTTAATTAATAACCGAACATCTCCTGGCGAGATAGAAGAAATTTTGAAGAAGTTTCATGGAATACAATTTATCAGCTCATGGGACACTGTCTGCGGCTACTGGCAGGTAGAACTGCACCCCCACAGCCGGAAATATGAAGCCTTTATATTCGAAGGGCGCAACTACCATTTCAAACGGTTGCCCTTCGGATTAGTGAACTCTGTAGCAATCTTTATTCAGTGTATGGACCAAGTATTGGGCCAAGAAGTGCTCCAGTTCACTACTGTTTATGTAGATGATCTACTGATAACATCTACAAACTGGAAGAACATTGTCAGAGAGTAGACCATGTGTTGAGTAAATTATCCGAAAACAACATCACGTTAAAACTGGAAAAGTCACAACTCATAGCCAAAGAAGTGCAATTTCTAGGCTTCCAATTGACAGAACTGAGAATAACACCATCTAAAGAAAAGATAGAAGCTATACAAAAATTCCCCACCCCTAGAAATAAAAAACAATTGCAGTCTTTTTTAGGCCTGTGCAATTATTATCGCAAATTCCAGAATAACTATTCGGAGTTGACTACCAAATTATCTCCACAGTTATCCTCAAAAGACAAATGGACATGGGGACCAATGCAAGATACAGTGTTCCAACAAATCAAAACCAAATTCCTAGAGACAGTGATGCTACATCACCCAGACTTCAACAAACCTTTTTATCTCAACTGTGATGCCAGTGACATCAGCCTAGGTTCTACACTGTACCAAGAGGATGAAGATGGGAACCATCTGGTGGTAAGCTTCGCCAGTAGAACACTAAACAAATGCGAAAGGAATTACAACGTAACAGAAAAGGAGCTTTTAAGTGTTGTATTCGCCTGCGGAAAATTCCGGACCTATATCTTAGGATATTCCATAACAGTACGGACGGACCACAAATCCATATCCTTCCTAAAAAACTGTAAACTAAGCCATGGTCGTTTACCAAGATGGACCCTGGTTTTACAAGAGTACAACATCAGTTGGGAATACGTCCCAGGAAAAAAGAATATAGCAGCAGACGTACTGTCATGTATCAATGTAACCAACCAGACCTATGAAGGAGAGAAGGAGACGATTGCGAAGGTCTATCACATCCTAAAGAGTCGGACAGACTTGGAAGATATAGTTAAAGAAGTGGAGCAACACCAAAGGCAAGATAGTAAATTGATGCAAATTTTCCAAAGATTAAATGCCCAAGACAATAGAATAATCCCATACTATTGTATACATAACAATGTATTATTTATTAAAACCAAATACCACAACAATACCTGGAAACTGGTAATACCCAGTTCAAGGGCCGAAGATGGAGAGATACACTGCTGGAACATGGGGTGAAAACATATAAAACCTCAGTGTACCATCCCAGCAGTAACCCATCCGAAAGAGTGCTGAGGGAAGTTGGAAGAATTCTCAGAACCTATTGTTCCAACCAACAAAGGAAGTGGAGTGAGTACATCTCAGCTGCAGAAGACTTTATCAATCTAGCACACCACCAATCCATAGAGACCACACCTTATAATGCCATGTTTGAGAAACATCCACCACAAGAAATTTGTGACATTATTCAGTTTCCTCCAAGTCAGGAATACCAATTTGACAGAGTTCATTTCCATAACAAGATTATTGAGAAATCAGAAAAAAGAAAAAGAAAGTATCAACAACAAGTGCCAGAAAAAATTATACAGTACAATGTAGGCGATCAAGTACTACTAAAAAATAGAGAGTTACCCAGTACCATGGAGGGTATCACTAAAAAGCTACTAGTACTGTATATAGGCCCTTATACAATAACGAAAGACAATCAGAATAATACTTATGAAATTTCTGATCCCATAAGTAAAAAGGTCAAGGGTGCATATAACCAAGCATCCTTGAAAATGTACTTTGTTTAATGAGATTTATTGTAAGATGTTGAATATCATGAAATGTACAAACTAAGATATGTAATACTATAAACAGCAATCAAAAATGAATCCAAGAAAATGTAATTGACCCATAATGAGCCCAATAGAATGGTGAAGCACAAAGAACCCCGTATATATACTACTGAATGAACTTATTATAATACAAGAGTGAACTATATTATCATACTGTGAATATAACCAGAGTGTTTACTATATTAAATGTACTAAAAATGTCTACCATGAAAAGTAATTAAAGGATAAAGAAAAATGTTTGTCATATTAAATAATAAAGAGAAATGTCTATTTGTATATACCAAAAAATGGGTGTTATATTATAAATATAACAAAAATGTTTACCAAATAATAATATAATGTTACTCTAATCCTTCAAAATTAATTTCGATAAATGAAATTAATCATCCAGAATAAGTGATAAACAGCTATCACTTGAAGGAACAGAGGAGAAAAACAACAAAGCGTCGAATATTGAAAAGAGATGGATTAAACAAGGAATGAGAATCTTAATTGTATATACCAAAAATGTGTATCATATTGTATCGAACAAGAATGTTTATTATATGAATATTGTAAACCCCTGATAATCAGAGACTATAATGAACCAAGTGTTAAAAAACCCAATGTATAAACAACATTAAGAGTAAAATATGGTGAACTCAAGAAGAATTTAAGGACGAACTGCATAATTATATAGTGATAAACTTAAGTGTGTAATTTAAAGACATTGAAATAAACGAAACAACTTACAAACTAGTATCGAAAAATAGCAACAAGGCTGATAAATAACATAGCCCATATGTCAAATTAGAGATAGAATAATGACCTGTGAAGAGAAGTACGTTAGCTAAAGTAATAAAGCATGAACAGTGATAACAATGAAACCTCTAATACCTTGAATGTTATATTGAATATGATGTCTTATTGAAATAATAAATTATATGTTATATTTTATGTGTTGTGATAGTGCAACGGTTGTTATGTGCAACTTTTTATTGTCCCAGACAGAGATGAGGATTCCTCTGATTCTGAGGATGTGTAACTGAGGAACGGCGGAGAATGGAAGCCAAATAGAGCCCCTCTGATTCCGAACCCATTACAAATGTTAGGGAATTAAATGGTAATACGTCAAGGATTATTAATCAAAAACTGTGAGGTAAAAATGAAAGAACAAAAGAGTTTGTCACAAGAATCAAGATGTGTTTAATGATAAAGAAAAATGTATTATTGTAAAACAGGAAATTGTTAATTTAAGAACTAAGACATGTTATAACTGAATGACTAAGAATATAAGAAACTTGAAAAAATACTAGTAAGCTAAAAAATAATACTAGCCAAGAACTCAATCTAGTGCAACACACCAACAAACTATTGAACTTAATGCAGAAAGAAGCATTAATAGTATGATAAAACCAAAAGAAAGTGATAATTTCTTCAAAATATAAAACGTTTCTCAAATTATCAATTTTGAGAGGGGAGTATATGTAACACAACAAAATGTTACATAACCTAGACATTCACCAGAAGGGTAAATAATTACACTGAAGTGATATTAATGAATAGTTTATAATGAATGTAGCAAAGAAGAGCAGGACCAGCAAAGAAGAAAGAAGAGGAAGGATCCCAAGAAGCAGTGATGAAAACACTGCATGACACTACAACAAACACTATGACTGACTCTAACTAATGGACATGCCAAGTTCACAATAAGCTGTCAAATAAGCCAGTCCATGACATGAATATAGAGTCATGTGTTAATAAAACTAATTAAATAATGATCGAAATAATGTAATATCAGTAACAGCATTTTGGCTGAAAGTAAAAGAACCATGACCAGTAAATGACAAAGCCCATGACTAGATTAGCTATGGCCACAATGTATATTAAAACCAGCATTACAAGCCCAGATGTAATATTAGTGAGTAAAAGTAGTTATAAAAGGAAACCTTATATGGATGAGTAACTTCCTTATTATACAAAATGTAACTAGTAACAATTGTTAAGGCATAAACATAGTACTAAGAATATGTCTAGCCCATGCCTAAACAAACGTTTGTCAGTAAATTAATAAGGAAACAGGACTCCTAGTGAACATAAAATTTACTGAACAATCAATATAGCTAAATGTAATATGAAATACCACCACTCAATTGTTAATGAATAACGTTAAATTGAGTAGGCCAAACGAAATGTAATTAGAGAATAAGGATTGTTTATAATAGTGTATTACCCTAATTATGTTAAGATTCAATATTGTACAGTTATAAATAGCTCTTAAGTATAATCATAGATGTATTAGTGTTCAAACAAAGACGTTATAAAGAAAACGCAGTATAAATCACTAAATTTAAAAAGATAGGAAATAATCGTATTATGCATTGCTAGCAGACGACAGTGAGAAACCATGTTTCAAAACATTATTTATAAGCATTGTCAAAGAAAACGAGGTTAAAACCAGTGTTAAGCCACATCAAATTAAAGCCCATGAACTAAACTTTAATTTGATGGTAATAACCTCGAGATCGGAACTATAATAAGTGCATAGTGCGTGTTAGCATCATTTATTGTTAAAAATAAGAAATTGTTCGGGTAATACCAACAACACAAAAAGCTGAGCGCAACGTTCGCGCCGGTGACAGTTAGAAAGACAATACGTCATTTGTAACGGTTATCAGGGCCAATCAAAAAAGAGTTTACTAAACGACTTTTCTCCCTAAGCACGATACAGTGAAGGGGTATATAACCAGCAGCGAAGAAAATTCGTTACACACTTTTTGTCATCTACTCGAGCGATACAGTCGCCGCTCGTCACCGTAACATTTTTTTATAACTTAACATAGAATAACAATAGTAAACCTTCCAAAATTTCTTCAGGACATTTAACAATACAGCAATTGACTACAAGGAAAGTGCTACGCCAGTAAAGTGAATATTTTAATTAGTGCGTGATTGCAGAACGAGAGAGAGAGTATTGTAATCAGTAATTTACATAGCCCAGATTTAGTAAGAAGAGGGCAGACTCCTCGTTCAAAGTGCGTGTGAAGTGTAATTAACCAGTGGTCATTATAATCCGATCACTGGAGTGTTTTTAAATTTTAATCTATACGATTAAAAGAAATAAGGTAACACAGTGACCATTTATATTACTATTCTGTTTGCGCTGATCATTATTTACCACAACTTTGTACTGACGCAAGGATAACAAAACTTTCAATCTTATACACAGAATCAATTTATTTAGCGGATTTATTAATCCAACGTAAGATATTTGTATTAGTAGTAAGCATCAAAATATATGTTAGTAGATAAGTAAGCGTAACTAACGCTAACCTGAAAAATAATTACGAGTTTTAAAAAGAGGTCAAATTACTAATTATTATTATTATTAACGTCTGTCAAGGCATAAGATAGTTCTTTATTGTATTTCAAAGAGCCTACCCGTGAGATATATTATATAATTAAAAGTCAAATTTATTAATAGATATAAGAGTTTAATGTTCTAAACTGAGCTAGACCGTATTGTAAATGGGCAAATTAACATCAAGTTTATGTTAAAGTAATTATTGTATTGTATTTTTTTAATTGTTGAATTGTGTTAAAGGGTAAAATAAACCCCGATTATATTCAGTATTAACTTGGATTACATTCATTTCATATAGTTAATTAATACTCAACATTTGAGCACAGTGAAATCATTCTGAGTAGAGACTTTACTACATTATATTTGAATTGTTGTGAATGCCTCCAGCATTTAACCGAAACATAGAGAGAATTTATACAATTCTAAACTTTATTAAATTGTTTTTTCATGGGATTTTTTCCTAAAATAAACCCATGTGGCGCCCATATTGCACACAAGGAGTGATATAACCTTGTTGATAAAGTAAGCTGGTCATAAGAGCATCTTGGCAGTTTATTTTTTGGTAAGTGAACATCAGAACTTCCAGTATCACGAACAGGTACGTGAAAGTGTTTTTTATTATAAATTATTTGTCCAGACGAGACTTGACGATACGGACACTGACAACACTTAACCAAGAAGAGGAGTTCCACTGCAAGATCGACGCTACGGCTACATTCATCCACCGACCAGCGATTAATATTTTATTCACTATAATTATCACACTTTATTATACAAACAATAATTACCATTTATCACTAAAAAGAACTGTTGCATATAAAGCAAAGAGAGTTCATATTAACGTTTTAAATTGTAACACGAGATTCGACTACAATCGATATTTAATTTTCATTTTAAATTCATAACAGTGATTTTAACAGGCGGGATCTCCTGTAACCTTACAGTATATTGAAATTCCTTTGCATTATGTGTGGGAAGATTCCCGAAAAAAATGGAAGAAGAGAAGGCGTGTAGGTGATAAAATCATTACACGCATATATGCAGTATCACCAAAAGACATCGAACTTTTCCATTTACGATTGCTTTTATTACATGTCTGTAGTCCAAAATCATTTGAGGATGTTAGAACATACAATGGAATTATACACACTTCTTTTGTTGAAGCGTGCCATGCTCGCGGCATTGCTTCAAATGATAATGAATGGCGCGAATGTTTAAATGAAACAAAAGAATTACATTCACCAAAACAAATGCGAAATTTATTTGGTTACATTTGTGCATTAAATGTGCCAGCCAATGCATTGGCGTTATGGAATGAATTTAAAGTATATCTTAGTGAAGATTTTTTGAGAGATTACAACGAAGAAGTATCCTTTAACACAGCTCTATTAGAAATTGAAGATATTTTGAAGTTCATAATTTGTCATGTCGAGAACTTGGTTTACCAGTTCCCACGTATTCGCAGAGAACAGACGAAGCAAATGCTATTGATCCAATAGAACAAGAGTTTCTGTTATGTGAGCATTATGAAACTGCAAATATTGAACAGCGTAATCTAATTGATCGTGTGATTCGTGAAGTTTTGCACCATGATACTAGATCTAATGTTTTTTGTTTAACCGCTCATGCAGGTTGTGGAAAAACATTCACACAAACAGCAATCATTCACAAATTAAATTCGCTTAATCTTAGTTGCATTGCAACAGCGTTCAGTGGCATAGCTTCAACTCTATTACTTGGAGGTAGAACTTTACACAATGTGTTTAAATTGCCTATACCCATTTTGGAAAATTCTGTAGCGAATATTACCGCAAATAGTAGCTATGGACGTTACATAAATTCATCATCATTGATAATTATTGATGAAATTTCTATGTGCCCACTGCAAGTGTTGAAAATCATAGATAGATTATTGCAGGATCTATGCGATGAAAATGATAAACATAAACCATTTGGAGTGAAAACGATACTTCTATGCGGTGATTTTCGGCAAATCTTACCAGTTGTCCCACATGGATCACGTGCAACTTTAATTGAAAATTGTGTCACGAGTTGGCATAAATTTGTTTATTTTCATAAAGTAACGTTTACTCAAAATATGAGAGCCTTACCAAGTGAAACAGAATTTGTCGAATTCTTGAAAAAAATTGGTAATGATGAAGCCCCACAATTCCCTCAGTTTGGTGAAAATATTATTGAAATACCTCAGCAATTAATAGGAGATGAAAATAATATTATTAATGAGGTGTATGGAAATATTTCTGAAAACATACTCTCAGATAACATATTGAAGTCAGTTATTTTAGCACCTAAAAATGATGATTGTACTTTTATTAATACTGATATACTTAATCGAATACCAGGTGAACAGAAAACATATCATAGCTACGATAAAATAATTTGTGATGATGACAATGAAATCAATAACTATCCAGTAGAGTTTTTGAATTCTTTGACTATTAGTGGTTTGCCACCACATAAGTTAGTATTGAAAGTTAACTGCATCGTTTTACTGATCAGAAACTTAAATACAAAGGAAGCATTAGTCAATGGAACAAGAATGCGCATCAAGTGTATGCATCGTAATGCTATTGATTGCGAAGTTTTAACTGGAACTGCACGCAATAAGAGAATTTTGATTCCACGTATAAATTTAACATATTCCGGTACTGTTTTACATTTAACTTTCAAAGAACTCAATTTCCAATTATACCTGCATTTGCGATGATAATAAATAAGTCTCAAGGACAAACATTCGAAAAAATTGGAATTTTATTGAGGCAGCCAGTTTTTACACATGGTCAATTGTACATTGCAGCAAGTAGAGTTCGATCATTCGATGGTTTGAGATTTTATATTTCCGAATATAATGGCCAAGGGCATTTAGCAAATGATGAAAGAGTTTTTACAAAAAACATCGTTTACACAGAAGTTCTGAATCATTAAATTTATTTTCAAACTATTTTAAGTTCAATGGACAACATTTATTTTTTTAACCGCCCGGTTTTTTTGATTTAATGAAAAATATATGAAAAAATACGAGGCACGTATTTTTTATTTCATTTTTTATTTTGTATTAATTTTTTATTTAAATTTTATATAATTCGAAAAAGATAGGCAAAATAACTGTGTAGCCTTGGCGAAACCTGGTCAGTATGGCAATAAAAAAAACCCAAGGAAATGTCAAAAAACGCGTTATTGCTTTTTAAATATGGCTTAGCCAAGCTAAACCTCATTTTTCCTATCTTTCATATTTTTCAAATAACTCGAAAATTAATGCATAGAAAAAAAAATTAAAAAATTATATAAGCTTTGTAGCAGATAATCTTCAAACTATTTTCGAATTTTGTACCTTACCAAAAATGAAATGTAATCCACTGGAATTGAAAACAATGTATCTTATACTTCTATGAATCTCAAGTCTCATTTTTATTAGCGTTTATTTGATTCAATAATAACATGAAAAAATTAAAACTGACAATGAATTATATCAAAAAATAAATACGAATACAAGCTGTAATTGTTTTTTTTCAACTGTTACTAACATTAAATTTTAAATTTCATAGGTATTGCAGGGAATTAAGGCAAACAACATACGCTAATGACGTATTTGTACACGCTCGCAGCTGACGTAATAGAACAAAATTCAAAAAAATTATATGCAATGATTATAGAGGTATACTCTTTGACAAAAGAACCTCAATAACGTTCAAACTTAAAAATTTAATAAATTACGGTCGAATTTCGACCACTGGGCGACCACTAGTTCTATTAACTCTTTCACTGGTTACATTTATTATTACATTTCAATTATGAATTTCTATTAAGTGTTTTCATCATTAATTGGTTGGGGTGATTCGCAGTCATTCACAATGATTTGATTTATTGAATGGGTATTTAGATATAACCTTACCCCCTTCTTCCTTCTAACAACCACTAACGGATTTATCTAGGGTGACACCAATCTCTCAAAAATATTTACCTCCATTAAATTCTCTAACTCACCTTAAATCATTCTCCTCTTATAACAAAATACCTGATACCCTCTTTGTACCTAGGATGTGTGTTCCCTTCCCGTATACTCATTCCCTTATTAGTTCCTGGCCTCTCCCAGGTAACTCCGCCAACGCTCGTTTAAAACTATTCACCTCCCGCCACAATGCCTTGCGTTGAGGACTCCTTACCACACCACCCTCACTACAAAATCTCAGCACCACCTATTTACTCTCCCTTTCTATACATACATGCACTCCCGCTACTGTGTCCCTACTACTGACCCGTTTCTGTATTACTTTTTATTCCAAAATTCTTATTTTGTCTAACACCCTTTTAAGGTTAACTCTGACTGACTCAATACCTTATTGAAATAATTATCACCCAAACTTCATCTTTTTCCACATTTTACATTAAGTTAACCATTGAAAATTATACTAGAAAATTCATAACTACCTCAAATTAATTTAATCACCTTATTTAAAACCTCTTAAACACATTTAAATTTTATTATTCAAACATTAAACATTTTACTTTATTTAAATTGCATTATAAACTTCATACTTACATTACATCACTCAATTGAATAAACACATGATTCCTGTCATAGACACAAAATTATAAACATTCATTACAACAAATATATAATACCCATATGTACTTTCTGATACATTATATAACAACCATATGACTCCACAACTACACCTTTTACATTTATTCATTTACTATTTATTATCAGGTTCAAATCTCAGCGACATCATTTAAATTCATTATCAAAATTTATTTCTACCACATTTAAATCAATTAATTCATCTACAATTTATTTCAATTCAATCAGTTA
Source organism: Magicicada septendecula (assembly GCA_034769895.1). Classification (NCBI taxonomy): domain Eukaryota; kingdom Metazoa; phylum Arthropoda; class Insecta; order Hemiptera; family Cicadidae; genus Magicicada; species Magicicada septendecula. The sequence goes on along the minus strand of CM068375.1, from coordinate 146,901,425 downwards.
TTTAAACACAACATTACTTTAATTACCTTATTCCAAAACAATTATAATGAATTCATTTATTACAAACTCTCGTTATTTATTTAGTCTGATAAAATATTATTATTATTAAATCAATTTCTACTACGTACATACATTGTTTACATAAAATACATCTTACAACACAAACACAATTAATCTGACTATAAACTTTTTTTTTTTTTTTAACCACACCTTTCATAAGTTAGCCAGGTCATCACCATAAACTAAAATAACTAAATGTTCATTCACTGTTTGTTTGTTTGTTTAACCACCATCATCGTAAATCCATCTTATTTTCACATAACAATTATCATCTTTACTTACACTTATTACATTATTATTATTTATATAATAATTCTTTAATATTTCAAATTGTTCCGTAAAACTCACATAATAATCTACTAGATTATTCCACATTATTATTAAATCATACAACCTGTCTACATCATTAGTTTTGGTCTTGTCACCGTCTGTATTATTATCTATCACCCTTAAGCATTTTAACCTCTCAATTTCAAAATCATCTACTACTAATACTCCACGTCTAAGCACAGGTAAGCTTCCCATATAAATTATCAATGTTATCATCATTTATTTCTGCACTATCTTCACAACAAGGTAAGTCTTTCATATCATCTATTTTTTCCAATTCTAACCTCTCTATCAACTCTTTATAACTTCTACTTAACTTAAATACCCCTACCATTCTCTCTCTCTCATAATCACTTTCATCACAATACCTGTCACAACACCACTGACCTACTTCACTCCATGCAAAGGGCACAACAAACTTACTACACCACTTCCTGGCTTTTCCAGGTTTACAAAAAATTAGGGGACTATTTGAAGACACCTTGTCTTCCACATAACTTCTGGAGGAAACTCTGTCCTCATAAAACATTTGTGAAAACTCTATTTCACCATATACTCAGGGAAAATCTGCCCTTTGCCCACCTAACCTTTCATCACACTCTCTCACTATTTCATCAACACTCGCTAACACTTCGTTATTAAATTCTACTCCAACAAAATCTTCATTATCACTCTCAATATTAACCACCTTACTCTCTAACACCACATTTTTAATTATATCATTGTTATTCTCACTTTTTACTTCAATATTAGACTCATTACTGTACTAAATATCACTATTACATTAACAACTCGGAACACTAGGTTTTTTATAAGAAAAAGCATAAAGTTTTACCTTACAGCCTTAACCGGTTTTCTCCTTTAAAAGGCTTCTTCAGAGGCTGCCGCTGGTAGCGCTGTCCGTCTTGTTGTGGGTGACGGAATCGAGTTTCGAAAGATCGATGCTGTGTGTGTGGGGTGAGATATGTTCGAATAATGCGTGCGATTTGAATTGTGTCTGTTCGTTTAGGATGTCATTTTTATTTGTTTTTGTGTGTTTGTATATTTCCAATTGTTCTAGAGTGTCTAGTTTTCAGCCTTTTGTGTGTACGTGTAGAATGTTCATGTTATTGTCGATGTTTTTATATGTGTGGTTTGCTTCAATGAGGTGGTTTGCAAAGGTGGATTCTGTAGTGGAGTGGAGTGACTTTGTGTGTTCAATGTATCTCTGTTTGAAGCTACGTCCTGTCTGGCCTATGTAGAATTTATTGCAATTTGAGCAATTTAGCTTGTAAACACCGGGTAGATCGAATTGTTTTGTGCTTTGTGTGTGTGTTTTGATAGTAGTTTTGTAAGCGATTCTGTATCCTGCTTTTTTGAATTTTGGGCTATTTTTTCAGTTTGTTTGTTGATGTATGTTAGTGTTATGAATTTGTTGTTTTCTGTCTTTGTCTGTTGTTTGTTTTGTGTTTTGTATAGGAGTTTACTGACTATTGTTCTGTCATATCCGTTAGATTCTGCTAGATATTTTATCGTGTTTAGTTCGTCTTTGTAGTCTTTTTCATCTAAGAGGATGTTGTTAAGTCTATGTATCATGGTTCTGAAGGCAGCTAGTTTGTGTTGTATTGGGTGATTGGAGGTGTTGTGTGTCAGTTGTAGTTGGTTTTCTGTATATACTGAATTTGTGCCTGTGTTCTAGTTTTGTGATGGAGAGGTCTAAGAAGTTTATGGCATTGTTGTGTTCGTATTCGGCAGTAAAGGTTATGTTTTTATGTATTTTGTTTATGTGCGTTAGTAACTGTTCACATTGTCTTTTGTTTCCCCTGTATAGTATTAGAATGTCATCAGCGTATCTGTGCCAATATAGTATTTTATGTGAGTGTCTGTCATTGTTTGTGAGTATTTTTGTTTTTTCTAAGTGTTGGAGGAAGACTTCTGCTAGAATGCATGTATTACTGTAATTACCACTTACCTTGTTATTAATTATTTCTTCACTATTTTTGTTCTTGTTACACTCACCTGTATTTATTCTCCACACTTCCATTTCCTCAACATTTCGTTCTAATTCGTTAAAGTTACTTTCAAATTTATTCTTTACCGCATTGATATCAATTTTAAGTTTGTTAAATTTAACATTTATTTCCTCAAAATTTCTACTCTGTTCATCAAATTTGCTATCGAATTTCTTATTTTGTTGTTTCAATTCATCAAATTTTATATCACTACTATCAAAACGTCTACTCATAAAATTCATGATATCGTCCATTGACCATTCTTTTTCTTTTGTTTTTGTTACCACGGGAGTCGATTTTGCTCCCGCCTCACTAATTATTACAGATTGTGTTAAATTATTATCATCTATTAGGCTTGGAGTGGTCTCCATTCCTGAATCATTTATATCATCTGATTCATTTAAAACGCTTTCTTTGACCACATTAGGGTCTGAATGAATTTCTACCTCCCCCGTGACAGTTACATCAATCATGCTGACTTTATTTTCATTATTATCCATTTTTATCTTATTTGTGAGATTTTCCTCTACACAAAAAAACCAATCTTAAATGTATTCAGTATTATTCCATATAGAATAAGTACCACTCAACTATAACTTAACATCACTTCTTTATACGTAATTAGTACGCATTACCATTTAACCTCCAAATCACGCTTATACCCACCAGTAAGTGTGGTTTGTATAAAATTGAATTTGTAAAAACTGTCCGAGCTCGAGCGCCACATGTAATCGTACAATTCACTTTACCACAATTTAATTAATAATAAAACTCATCGCTTACCTTCTCTGGGTTCCCAAGGTCCTTCACACGAACTCGTGATTTATAAGCGTGACTTAGGGTTTACGTCATTAATATACTCGACTTTCATTGTGTTTGTTAATATCTCAGTTTTATTTAACATTTCTCTGTATACTCTTTTTTAAATTTCTCGCTTTCGCTTTTCTTTTTCACGAACAATTACTAATTCTTATGTGACATTGCCAAAATTCATATATTTACTTACTGTAATTAAATTAGATACCTTTTGTTTTATAAGACAACCCAGTACCCGCTCACTCTCTCACTTTCACACATTTTACCCCCTTTAAACTAAGAGCCTCTTCATTTATTATAACAGTTATTTTGAGTTGTTTTAATAGAAATTGTTGATTTACATAATATTTACTTTCCTGTAGTCACCTCAGGCACGTGTCGAAATCAATCCGGTTTTTTGTTCACTGTTGTTCCGAAATATGTTTTCACTGATTAAAATTTTGCTCACTGTTCGTTGTTTATACTGTATTACTTTTTGATTTGTAGTTTACACACATTCTTTACCACTTGTTATTATTTTTTAGAACATATTATTGAAAGTTATATTAAATTTTTGGTTCGCAAGGCTTTGTGCTGAACCGGCCGAAGCTGCAGCTGTAGAACGACAGACGCTAAACACCAGGCGTCCAAAATGGCCAGAGCGTTCTTCATGCACACCAACTTGCTCTTTCATTGGCCCAAAAGGAATCACGTGACACAATAATTAGTTACCACGTTGTACAGTACATTCACTATAACTAACCAGCGAGCCTTGTCCGTGATGATTCACATGTGCGGGCAAGCATCCGCGCGCTTGTGCACATTCCAGAGCACCTGAAAACGGTGCATGTTGACAGACTTTCTGGATAAATGTGCAAATGGGTGTTCCCTACAGGAATGTCTACTGTTAAAATTGAGGCCCTGTGTGAGTAACTCCTGTATGTCGCATTCACAATTAAATTAAAACCCATTTATTTGTCCCGTTACACTGTTTCTTGATCGCCCGCACTTTTCTGAGATGATATACTTTTACACAGTAACTGTTAATTAATCTTTCACAATTTCGATAATACTTTATGAATACTTTCACATTTTGGTTTGGGTGCTCAGCCGGCGGACGCGTGAATGGGTCTCGCATCCGTTGTCGTGAGATGTTATTTGCCGACTGCTGAGACGAACTGCTGCAAAATCTAAGATGGAGGGGGTGTCACGTGACCAAATCTCATTGTCTTCTGAATATGATGAGCCAATTTTCAAGGCGAGGCGAATTACGCACTGCATTCCATGTGACGTATTTGCAGGCTTGGCTTGTTATGTAAACGGTGACTTCATCGGTCAAAGTTCGTTTGGCGAAATATAATTGTTGTTTTTGCGTCTACAATGTTGACCGTGATACAATTCCCTGCTCTTGTCTGCGTCATTACAAAATTCTACCATTATTATTTATACTTTGGGATTACAATAAAATTTATTTTGTTTCCCCCCAAACCAATATATGGACTGAAATGTACCGTTACAATACCCTCTCAATGAGAGGTTTTATGCCGAAGCATAAAAACTCTCATTGACACTCTCATACTTCCTAAAGGGATCAACCAGGATATGTTGCCACAACCCCCTTTATGGTTTATATAAAAAATAGTTAACTTACCCCTGGTCCAGTGACTGTGACTGCACCTGAATGACCTTACTGGACTTCTCTCTCGAGATCCCAACACCGCAAGGCCAGTCAGGCACTTGACGCTCCTGCTGACACGCTGGCCAGCTCAGGACCGCCGCCACAGCATCACCAGACTCTGAAACATCAAATTAAAAATCAAATAGTGGCCTTGTATAGTACCATATCCCTAACTGATCAGTTTCCCCTTAGCTGTGTGCTGGTTTGCGTTAAGAAGCACTGTTTTTTTTTCCTTAACTCCTAACATATATATGAATACAATATTTATTATAACAAAATATAAAACATCAAGCCTCAATATCGACATTCTTCATACCCTTCTCTTGTTACATCTTATTCCCAAAATTCAAAATATTTCTCTGATTCTATCAGAATTTAAATAAACATTTCCCATTACCACATTACAAATACCTTCCCTCATATAATTAATATTTCAAAACAATTAAATTCATTTATAAAATTCTTATATAGAATAAAACACATTTAAATCAACTACATCAGAACAAATTATCTACTTAAAATTGTTAATTATCATAATACTTCTTAATTCAATACCAAATCATTCAATTATCTCATCAGATCCTCAACATAATCCATTTTAATATTCATTAATGCGTTACTAATAATTTAGTAACCTCCTTCCACACACACTATGGCCCCCCTGGACTGTAGCGCCCAGTTGCCTCCACAAGAACTGAAGTTAAGGAGGAATTTTGTCGTCTCCTGTCCTTGCTTCGGCATTACATTAAAAGTTCAGATAAGGTTACCCCTAAGGGTTTACAAAATCTTACTGATTATATAATAAAAACCTTAAAACGGTTCTATCACCCTTTTATTTGTTCCTACATGAACGGGTGACAGCCGCTGTTCCATAGTTCCACTATGATTCACCCCCCCCCCCCCCGTTAATCTCTAACTCAAACCAATTTTTTAAAAGGCAACCAACCATGGTCAGTTTTACAATATCTGCCCACAACTGTTTGTCGTCCAAAACCACGATTAGTGTTGGTGAAGTAGTAATCACCCTAAACGTGGGGAAATCTGTCAATTGAGCATGTTTTAACAAATCATTTTTACATACACTGTACATTATCAATTTTGCATATAATATAATATTAAATAATATTTATGTACAGTGTATATTACGCCCTATTTGAGCCTCCGTTGATTGTAACATTCGTAGATGCTAATCAATCAACCCTTACCACTATCTATAGCAACAACATGCCGTCACTATAATAGCATACCTTATAACTAAATCTATTCCATTCACCCTAACATAATAAAACATAGTAAACACTCACAATAAACATAAACTTCATTACATTAAAATAAACATCTCAGTTGCATCTGAATAAAATTTCCAAACATTCCAAAACTTTAATTTCAATTGAACCTGTTAATACTCAACCTCTTTAATTATTTACCACTTCTTATACCATTAAATTTTCCAAAAATTCAAATTTACTATCAACCTTCATTTTACATCACATTTCATTTATTATTACATTTCCACTATGAATTTTTTTTATTTCACATTTTCATCATCAATTAGTTAGGGTGATTCTCCGTCATTCACAATGATTTGATTTATTGAATGGGCATTATATATAACCTTACTCCCTTTCTTCCTTCTAACAACCACTAACAGATTTGCATAGGGTGACACCAATCTCTCAATAATAACCCCCTTCAACACTTTATCTACTCTACTTATATCACTCTCCTCTTACAATAAAATACATGATACCCTCTTTGTACATAGGATGTGTGTTCCCTTCCCTTATACTCATTCCCTTATCCGTTCCTGGCTCCTTCCAGGTAACCGGCAACCCTCTTTAAAATGTCCCCTCCCCGCCACAACGTCTTGTGTTGAGGACTCCTTACACCTCCACCCTCACTACAAAATTTTACCACCACCTATTTACTCTCCATTTACCTCACTCTCACTTTCTCTACATATAATCACTCTTGCTACTGTGTCCCTACTACCGACCCGTTTCTGTATTACTTTTATTCCAAAAATTCTTATTTTGTCTAACACCCATTAAAGTTAACTCTGACTGACTCAAATGCCTTATTGAAATAATCATCACCCAAACTCCATCTTTTACAACCTTTTACATTAATATGATCATTGAAAATTACACTAGAAAATTCATAACTTACCTCATAATAACAGTATAACTCAACACCTAAACATATTGTATGTTTAATCACTTACTATTCATTATAGAATCTAAATCTCAGAAAATCATTTAAATTCATCACCAAAGTTCATTTATACACCATTAATTAATTAATTAATTTATCTCAAATTATCCAATTCAATGTTATTTTAATTACAATCTAAAACTTTACATTTACTCTCATAATTTAGTCTGAAAAAATGTTATAATTATTATTAAATCAATTCCTCTTACATACATACATTGTTTACATAAAACACAGAGTACACCCTAATGTAATACACAAATACATTTGACATCAACACACAACAGAATATACAATCCAAATTATTATCTGTTATCATTTACCACAAATCATTTCATAATACAATCCATTTCGAAACCACACTATTCACATAATTAAATGTTCATAAACAACAACTGTTTAACCACCATCATCGAATAATACTCTAATCTTAGGTCTACACAAATCATTTTTTATTAAATACATTACATTATTACTATCAATATAATGGCTATTTAATTTCTCATATTTTTCCACAATACCAACAGGATTATTCCATATTATTATATCATATAACTTGTCACCATCGAGTATAGTCATGTCGCCTTTAGTATAATCTGTCACCACTAGGTAAGTTATAAATTCATCATTAACATCATCATCTACTGCTGCTATATCAGCTTCAACACAAGGTAAGATTTCAATATCATTTTCCACTCTCTCTATACCTAACCTTTCTACTAATTCTTTATAATTTCTACCTACCTTAAATAATTCTATCTCCCCATCAACACACAACTCTCTTTCAAAATATCTCCCATCATAATGCCACTTCACATTTTCTCTACTAACCCATGCAGAAAGTAATTCAACTTCGTTACTACACTATCTGGCTCCACCAGATGCACAAAAAAATCAAGGGACAATTATTTGTAGACCATACGTCTCCCAAATACACTCGTGAAGCATTTTCTTCACCCACAACCACAACACCACGGGAAAATTTTACCCTCTGCAACCTCTCTACCTGTAAACTCTCTCTACACTTTCTCTCTAACTCATCAACACTCATTAACATTCCATTATTACATTCTACTCCCACTATAACTTCATCAGCACTCTCAATATTCACAACCTTACTCTCTAACACCATATTTTTAATTATATTATCATTTTCCTCACCCCTACTTACCGTATTATGTGTTAACTGATCGTCTTTATTCTCATTTAATTTATCGGACTTTTTACCGCTTTCTACCCCCATTTTAATCTCATAATTATCATCTACTTTATTCATTGTAAAGTTATTAATCATGTCATCTATTCTTGCGTTTTGTTCATTGAACTTCTGATCTATTGACTCTAATATCTGTTCTTTCATATTATCCCAACGTGTATTAATTTCATTCATTTGCTTATTCAAATTAAAATTTTGCTGTTTTATCTCATCTCTCATATCATTCATTTTAGTGTTTACTTCATCAAATTTAGCATTTATTTTATCATATTTAACATCGGAATCATTTTTTTGTTCATCAAACTTTACATTCTGCTCATTGAATTTCATATCTAACATTGTTTGTATCATTTTCAACATTTCATAACTATCGTCTTTTTTGACTAGGGTCGGCGTCGATTGACTCGTTACACCTTCCATTATTCTCGATTCAGTCTCGCTTAATTCAATATTTACTTGACTTTCTGTTTCAATATCAGTTAAACTGACATTCTCATCATTATCTGCCATCTCAAAAATTTATATATTTTTTTCTTTTTCAAAATACTAATATATAATATAACACAAACTTATTATCTAACAAGATGTCTATTTACTCATGCTACACATGGTCACAACATAACCTTGTCTTTGTACGTCTATTTTCACGTACTTCAAAATTTTTTATGTTATTTCAAATAACCGTTCTGCTCTTTCCAGTAGGCCTACTCCACATAAAATTAAAATTTTATGTAGAGTCCCTGTTCAGATAGCGACACTGTAATATACTCGCCTTTTTATTACTTTAATTTTTTTTTCTAATTTACTTTCTTAGCCCATAGTCCGGACGCCATCTTTAATAGTACCAACAATGAAACATTAACTTTACTTACCTTTGGGCCGGGTGCGGTTAGGCGAATGGAAAATAGCAGAACAGGTTATTTTCAGTAAATTACTCTTATATTTTTTGTTTACCAATGACATTCCCCTTTTATTTTACTCATAACACTTGTACATTGAATCCTACTTCGAAAAAATGAACACTCCTATTCGGCCATGCGGCGCAATTTATAAAATCAAGTTAGAAGTAATTGTTCCCATTAACATTTTGCTTTCCCACCAAAATAAAGTATAATAAATCATCAATTTGAATTATATATATAATAAAGCACAACCAGCACTTCTTAAATATAGATTTTTCATTCACACCGCCACGCACCCTTTCATGCTATACATATTTTATATTCCCCTTATGAGCTCATTTTAAATCATTTCTTTAACAAAATTTTGAATGGTTTGAATTTATTTTTTCCTGATTGAAGAAGTTATACGATGTCTCGTTCTAGTACTTATCTAAGTACACCAGGTGAGTCCATGTTACTGCGCACTTTCGATCATTCCTGCTGTTTCTTGATCGCCCGCACTTTTCTGAGATGATATACTTTTACACAGTAACTGTTAATTAATCTTTCACAATTTCGATAATACTTTATGAATACTTTCACATTTTGGTTTGGGTGCTCAGCCGGCGGACGCGCAAACGGCTCGCATCCGTTGTCGTGAGATGTTATTTGCCGACTGCTGAGACGAACTGCTGCAAAATCTAAGATGGAGGGGGTGTCACGTGACCAAATCTCATTGTCTTCTGAATATGACGAGCCAATTTTCAAGGCGAGGCGAATTACGCACTGCATTCCATGTGACATATTTGCAGGCTTGGCTTGTTATGTAAACGGTGACTTCATCGGCCAAAGTTCGTTTGGCAAAATATAATTGTTGTTTTTGCATCTACAATGTTGACCTTGATACAATTCCCTGCTCTTGTCTGCGTCGTTACAAAATTCTACCATTATTATTTATACTTTGGGATTACAATAAAATTTATATTCTTTTCCCCCAAACCAATATATGGACTGAAATGTACCGTTACAACCTGACATATCCTTTAAAAACAATCTGTATACACCAATTTACTGATATATCCAGCATTTCAGAATATTAACCCCCAATATTACAACATCTAGTCAGTGTAAGGATAAGAACAAAGTTATTGAAGAGCTATTGAAGGCCTTAATGAACAGGTTCATTAATTAATTTTTCTATTTGTTACCTCTACTAGATAACGATATCATAATCAATAGGCCCAGACAGAAGCACAGAGGTTGCGTCTGTCTCTATATGAACAGAAGTTTGCTTTCATTTTATTATTACAAAAATAATAATAGTAACTCATGAAAAACGTTTCCCAAATACTGAGTCTGTTGCTAATCTGTATGGACAGTTAATATTTAAATCCTTTTCCAAAGTTTTCATGAGAGTTATGTGTTTATTTTAAGCTTTAATTCCATTAAAGATTTGCAAAGCCCAACTGGTAAATTCTCTCATGAATCCAGTCTTGAGGTAGGTCTTCACATCCTATTTTTCTGCATGGATCAACCTGCTTTCTTTATTTGTGCTCTGTACATAATAATAAATAATAATAATGTATGTTCTAAAAATTGATGTTTTTTTTTTAGTGTAATTTCCTTCCACTCTTTTGGTCTTAGCTTTATCTCTAGCCCTCTATTCCCATCCTCCTAATGTCTCTGGTTGTTTTATCTAACCTACCTCATCACCACACTTCTGGTTTCCAATTCGTACTTCTCTTAAAATCCTTCTTCTTGATTCCTGTATACATGACTAAACCGTTTTACCATTTGCACCTTAATAAACCTTATTATGCTCTTCTTTCAAATTTGTTCTATTTCAGTATTAATTAAACTTCCAAGTTCTCTTCAGACTTCCTTAAACTTTCTCATTATTTTTCTAGCAGCCATTCCCCTTCCTTGCTCTATCCCAGTGTTCCGCAACCGGTGTTCCGCGGCACAATGGTGTGCCGTCACAATGTGAAAGGTGTGACGCGAACTTTTACCTATTACTGTAATAAATTAATTGTCGATTTTAAGTAAGAAGGTGCTTGTTTATTCTTTAATACATGCCGATAACTGTTATATTTTCATAGAAATTAAATGTAATTTATTTACTCAATATTGTTGTTATAGTTTGCTTATCTAAGTTATTTGTATTCTCGCCTGAAATATTGGGCCGGTTTGATGGGTTACAGGCGGCAAGCTTTGTGTTCACCACAAAGAAAGCCGCGTAAGACTTTTAGCAAGCCTTTTAGCGGCCCGCACCAATCATACAATAGAGTTTATGTTCAAAACTCTATTCAAGAGAGTTCTTTGTAACACCGCATCTTTTGTGTACGGCTGGCTGTACGTGCTTTTAACTAAAATTGCGGGAATTAGCAAACATTTCCCTCTCTTTTATTATTTTATTGCCTTGTTTTGATATTTGTGCCTGTTTGTCGGCGCTTCTTAAACTTTATTGCTCTTTTCCTTCGCCGAAGGACCCACACATTGTCAGACAACAATTACAGTATTTCAGTTCAGTTCTATCACAGCTGTGCTCTGCAGTAGTGCGAATATTGTGATTGCTATACCAGTCTTACTATTTTCTATCACAGTGTTATTAAACTATTCTTTTTTTTCGATATGGATAAGTTCCTTGTACGGAGTGGTGCGTCCTCGAGTGCAAGTAGTGAAACCATCGCGCCAAAAAAAAAAAAAACAGAAAGTAGTTCACCGGCAATATAGTGATAATTATTTATCTTACGGGTTTTTTTTTTGGTGTGGTGACAAAACATGCCCAATCTCCGAGTGTGTTGTGTGTGGTCAAAAACTCAGTAATGCTGCTATGGTTCCCAGTAAATTGAAATGACATTTGTCAACAAAACATTCCTCTCTGTTAAGTAAAGATGTGAATTATTTTAGTCGGTTGTTGGAACAAAATAAAAAAAAGTGACGCTCATGACTACGTCGGTACGTGTTTCGCAAAAAGTACAGGAAGCTAGCTATAAGGTAGTCGAACTTATCGTAAAGGCCAAAAAACCACACACAATAGCAGAAACGTTGTTAATGCCCGCGTGTAAAGAAATGGTAAAAATAGTCCTGGGTTTAGAAGCTGGTACTGAAATTTCAAAAATTCCTCTCTCTGCTGACACAATCAGCCACCGAGTTAGTGACACGTCCAGTGACATCGAAGACATTATGAAAGAGAAAATAAAGAGCAGTCGAAAGTTCTCACTTCAGATTGACAAGTCCACCAATATTGGCGGTCACGCACAACTTCTTGCCTACATAAGGTATGTTGATGGGGATGTAATTGCAACTAATTTCTTTTTTTGCAAAGAACTACCCGAGCGAGCAACCGGTGAAGAAATATTTCGTACGACTAATGAATATGTGGTCCGTAGTGAATTAACATGGGAGGATTGCGTTAGTGTTTGTACAGACGGAGCCGCTTCTATGACAGGCCGAGTGAAAGGATTTGTGGGTAAAGTACGCGAAGTAAATCCTAACTTACGAACCGACCATTGTCTCATTCACCGCGAAGCCATTGTTGCTAAGTCTTTGCCATCTCCTCTGAAAATTGTGATGGACGAAGTAGTAAAAGTCATGAACTTCATCAAATCGCGGCCCCTAAATATGCGGCTCTTTAACGTTTTGTGTCAAGAAATGGGATCAGAGCACACTACACTTCTGCTACATACAGAAGTACGATGGTTATCTCGAGGTAAAGTGTTAACGTGAATGTCTGAACTTAAAGAGGAGGTACTTGCATTTTTGACTATTGAGGGGCATGAGTATGCGGATTTATTTGCAGATGATGAATGGGTATCTAAGTTGGCATATCTTTCTGATATTTTCGTACACTTGAATGAACTAAACAGAAAAATGCCAGGTAGAAACGAAAATGTTCTGACTAGTATGGATAAGATTCAAGGATTTATTAATAAGTTAAATTTGTGGATACCGACAATTGAAAATGGATCGTGTGAGATGTTCCCAACTGTATGGCCCCTTGCTGATGATAATAAGGTGTTGATGGACTTAATTAAAGAACATTTAGTACTCTTGCAGCAGAATTTCAAAAAATATTTTGGAGAGAGTGTTGAAGATTTTGACTGGGTTCGTGATCCATTCATTATGGATTCGAAACATCTTCCGAATAATTTAGGCTTACAAGAGGAACTGGCAGATTTGAAAGCAGACAGAACATTGAAATTAAAATTTTTCGAAGTGCCTTTGGAAACATTTTGGTTGTCAATAAGCAGTGAATACCCGGCTATCTCCGAGATGGCAGTTAATGTGTTATTACCATTTTCAACTACATATTTGTGTTAACTGGGCTTCTCGACGTTGACTGAAATTAAAACATCAAAGAGAGAGAGACTCAAATCCATCGATGAAGAAATGAGGCTTGCTTTGTCAATGATTCCGCCACGAATCAGCCGTCTGTGTACAGCTAAGCAGGCTCAAGTATCACATTGAAGGTATGAGTAGAGTTATTTACTTTAAAATTCGTATTTTCTATAGTGAATTAAAGTTAGTAAATTGTTAATAAATGCATGAGTCTATTCTTGTTTTATAATAATAATAATAATAATGATGATGATAATAATAATAATAATAATAAAAACGACTAATAATTATATAACGACGTAATATTTCGTAATTATATTAAGATTCATATGATTTTGAGGGGACAGACATTTTGGTGTGCCGTGTTGAGTCTAGGCCCGTCTGGGGTGTGCCGTGAGTAAAAAAAGGTTGCGGAACACTGCTCTATCCGTTTTTCAGGCATCCATTAGTCTGCCTGACATACTTTTAATTTTCTACCTTTTACTAGGAACCTTCCACCTTCTATTACAATTTTTGTGACATGTTATCACTCAAAAATGTGAACCTTAGGTGTAAGGAATAGAAACATTTGTAAAAAGAATGGGACAACTTTTTTTCTCCGTTAGTCTCGCTCATAAGTGGTGCATACTGTTCATTCACAAGAGCAACAACAATTCCTTTTGGAGTCACCCTCTACCAGTATCAACAGCTACCTCAGAGGGTTGATCAGCAGGTAAAGAATCTGGGGCACCCTATTATCTTTGGAGTAGCAAAATGCCCTTAAAAGCAAGTAAAGGTAAACTACATACAAACTGCTCAGAATATACCAAGTCTGTGGCTCAGGCAACATTTTTATGAAAAAGAAAGGCTGTTAACTCTGAGAAATAATAAACTCGTAACCAGGAAAAATCTTTGCATGGAGCATAGAGCTGAATCTTGAATCAACGGGAAGAGAGACAAGTAATAATTATAACTACACTTGAGACATACGAGGGCTATAACTGCTATTGAGACATACGAGGGCAATTTGAAAAGTTCGCGGCCTACCATATAAACGAATGTGTGGGGTTTCTGTTATTTTACCGCATTGTGGCGCCATGTTCGCCCCACTAACAGTTGTGAAGCATCAAGTCAGGTCAAGTCATTGTTGTGGAGAAACAGCTGTGTAAATAAGGTTATCTCACAGCAATGGTGAAAATGGAGAAAACTGAACATCAAATTTTTTGTTAAGAAAGGTTTAACGCCAACAAAACTTTGTAATGAGATGGAGAATGCATTGGGTGATGCTGGACCTTCATCTGCTACAGTTAAAAAAATGGGCTACTGAATTTAAACGTGGTCATGCAAGACCTGCGTACTGGGCGTTCGAGAAGTGCCACTACACCAGAAACCATCAATAAAGTGCACGACATTGTTTTGGAAGATCGCCGTTTAAAGGTGTCTGAGATGCCTGTGGGCATCTCAGATGAAAGGGTACAGCACACTCTTACTGAGGAATTAGGTATAAAAAAGCTGTCTGCAAGATTGGTACTGTGTTTGTTGACAAGTGACCAAAAACGCATGCGAATGCAAGTTTCTCAGGAATGTTTGGACCTTTTTAGAAAAATCCGAAAGATTTTATTCGTATATTTGTAACAATTGATGAAACCTGAGTCCATTACTTCACTCTAGAAACAAAATAATCTCGAACACGATTTTTTTTGCCATCACCATACTTCCATTTCCTTAAGGAACATGGAAGTAACAACAGTTGAAACAATGTATGCATAGTGATTCGCCACCTCCAAAAACGGTAAAATCAATTTTGTCGGTTGGAAAGTGTATGGATCCATTTTTCTGGGATGCTAAGGAGGTATTGTTACTAGATTGCCTTGAAAAGGATCAAACGATACATGAAGAGTATTACACTAATCTTTTGGGTCAATTAAAATTTTGAGAAAAAAGGCCAGGTTTGGCAAAGAAGATCATTTTCCATCAGGATAATGCACGCCCTCTCACATATGCATTGTGTCTATGGCACAAATCGCCGAGTTGAAGTATGATCTGTTACACCAACCGTCTTGTTCGCCTGCTTTAGCGCCATCTGACTTTCATCTATTCGCAAACCTCAAAAAATTTTTGGGGAGAAGCGATTTTCCTCAGATGACGAGCTGAAAGCGGCAGTAAACTGTTATTTTGAGGACCTAGAAGAATCGGACTTCCTCAACAGAGTAAGTGATGGGGTAATGACTTGACGTTTTCGAACTGCTGTTCGTGGGGCAAACGTGGCACCACTATGCGGTAAAAAACAGAAACGCCACCCATTTGTTTCTATGGTAGGCCACGAACTTTTCAAATCGCCCTCGTATGAAAAAATTGCTTTATGGCCAATGCACCTAATTAGGCTGTACTGTTCAAATGAAAGGCTGCAGTGTGTTTGAAAGGGTGTAAGGTGCAACAAAGTTGGGACAAAGATCTTCCAACTTCAGAATATGGTTACCTGATTTAGAGATTAAGGTACAAGAAGAAATATTTTGCTTACAGTTCCTTCATTATCTTGATATTTTTATTTTAAATACTATCTCTTCTTTGTACCTTATATAGTTACAATTAATTTTTTTGAAGACTCCCTCCTAGACAGTTTCTAACTGAACATATTTAACTACAAATTTTAATTTATCCTTATTCCTATATCCTTCTACTAATGTACAAGTCACTCAGTATCCATAAAAATGGATTATAATGCATTATAAAATTCAGTTTCTTTAGAGGGTTACATTAAAAAAGTTGAGAATTTGGTGTAAATATTTTCACTTAACTGTTAATAGTTTTCTACAGTTTTCATATTTCTACTTACTAATTTAATAATTTCAATATCAATTTTCTTTCTGTGTGGTATTAAGTATAAATATCCGATAACCACATCACTTAAACTTAAAATTTAGTAACTGTGTTTTGCAATATCGATTTTTATTTGAAGCTGGCACTTTCTAATTGTCACAGCTGAAAAGATATTAAAACAGAGATTGCCTACTGGCATCTATGAAAATATTTAAGAACACCTGCCTCATCTCCATTAGTCAGACTTGACAATTCAACAGTGACCTCTGCAACTTCTGTATCTTTTGATCGTTTGCCCTTGTTATATACAGTAATAGTAAATGTGAGAACATCTGGTGGAATGTCACTGCAACACAAGAAATGTAAACACATAAGTCAAATGACATTACAGCATAATTACTTATAACAGCATATAGCAAAACTTTCAGTAAACACTGTAGTCAAGCTAGACTGTGTACAAGGTGGGAACTATTGTTTGTTGATGTTTAGATACACATTTGGAAATTGCAATATTTAACCGTACAGATACGTTAGAATAAGTAATGTAACAATAATTAGTAATAATAAAGTACGTAATTGTGTCAAAAAGAAAATAACGTACTATTAAAAAAAATTTAACAGAATTATTAAATTCAAAAACATTAAATTACTGCACAAGAAAATCTGAGTCATCAGATTAAATTAACAAAAATTATATCATGTGAATACCACATTTTTACAAAAAATTACAACCATAAAAACTAGGATAACAAGTTTATATGTATATTCTAAATACAGAACAGCCTAAATGATCTGACTGTTCACTCTTGTTTTATTTCTTTAGACGGAATTGATTAAAATGAAAAAAAAATGGCCCCCATTATTCCAGTTTTCCACTGTAACTGATTTTTCACTGAAGCGCTATATTTTGCATGTTTATCAATCATTTTATCTTTTTCTATACACAGGTGGGGGTCCAAAGGGGGTGTGATGCGAAGATATGCTTTCATAGAAATGTACCAGGCTCTCCACCCCAACTCCACTCTCACCTACATGTCGGTGGGCCCTGTTATGCCGAGCAATCCACTCCAAGGTTGTGGTAACCAATCCCTTCGGCAGAGTGGATCGGTAAGCAAACAAGAGATGGGGGTTCTGTCAGGACAGCCTGGGTCCTCACCGGACAGGATGGTGTACATCGGCAGCAGGGTGTGCATCTAGTGTGGAGGCGGAGGAGGCTATAGTAGCTCAATGGCTGCACACATGGGCTGAGTTAGTTAGCCTACTGCGACTGGGCAGAGAGAGCTCGTCAGCTGAGGTGAAAGCAACTTTCTAGGGAAAGAGCACCCCGAAATCAAAGTTCCTGGTCCTCCAGGTTGGGGGTTGGATCGGAGAATTCACATAGCCCATCTGTAAAACGTTTATGTGCAGAGACCTGTCAGTTTCTTTCACCAGCCAGATTTTACGGTGTGAACTACGATGCGCACCATATCCTTGGGACCCGGAACTGGAGAGCAGCTGCACTTGACCGGGACAACTGGCGGAGGCTGTTAAAGGAGGCCTTGACTCAGTAATGGGTTGTTGCGCCGCTGAAGAAGATACACAGGTGAGCAACAGGACTTTCTGAGCATTTATTTTCTTTTCTTTATTTTCCTTTTCATACTACTTTTATAATCACAGTAGCACGGATTGTTCAAAATTATCATTAATTGTGGATTACAGTTATCAAACTAAAAACGGAACATCTTTAACAAACTTTATGCTTCAAAAATTTAAACTTCACAACCAGAGCCACTTAATGAAAAATGCGGTGGTCTACTGAGTTATGGATCATTATTAAAATGGTAAACATTTCAATTTCAGCTCTGGATATTGAAACATCTGCATTTTTCATATGCGCCGTAGATCAACAGCTCAGCATGTTTAGAATTTTTCGCTGGTGGGTATCTGTAGCTGATGTTCTCTAAATTACAAATATATCCATATACAGATATCAAGGGAACAGTCTCCCAAACAAGTGAAAAAAAGACGGTTAAGCTGAATAAGTTCTAATAATCAATAAAACAGAAACACTACAAAATCAATATACACTCCATGTGACAGAAAACCAGTGTTGTGAGTAATAGTATATTGGCTCAAGTGATAACCTTATCTTGTCAACTAACGTTAAGCACAAACAAATTATGTAGCATTATGTTTACTGTAAAAAAAAAACTTACTCGAGAATAAATTCCTCTTCCCAAACAGGATCAGGTCCAGTTTTTACTTTTGTCCTGGCAACTTTCACCTGATTTAATGATATAATGCAAAATGGATTCGGCACTAACTTATATGGAAGCCTGAAAATAATAACAGATCTTTCTTTCACACAAACATTTAATTATGAATTTTTTTTCTTTTGAATGTGTGTGTGTGTGTGTGTGTGTGTGTGTGTGTGTGTGTGTGTGTGTGTGTGTGTGTGTGTGTGTGATCTAACCTAAGGGTGGTGTTGTTTTGGGTTGTCTTTTATGTAGAAGTATCTCCTCTCACGATTCAACTCCGATAACTAGGGAAAATGTAATCTAGTTATTATGATTGTGGATGCACGTTGGACTAAAATCTTAATGACTTGTTCTTGATCTATGGCAATTCTAAGCATACATAATGTACAGTTTCTCAGCTTTTTATGATTACTGAAAAATGGGCAGTTCATGTTTCTCAATCCACAATAATCAGTGTCGGCCATGAGGTAATCTATATTCTCACTAATACACACTTTTTCATGCACAGTTCCATTTATTTACAGAATAAAGTAATATGATGACAAAAATCATAATAACATTAATTTCAAATTACTGAAGCGTAATTAACCGAATTAGATTTGTTACAAAACCAAAACCATTTTAGATTTGTTACATTTCATAAACTTCATGAAACACCTTTCAAATACAAAAGGCAGTGATTTTTGTACTTCTTATTTTCACTGTCCTCAAGTATCAGTTTTTCCCAAACTCTCATTGGTATGTCAAACTATCATCCTCTGTTGAAGTCTCACTGTTGTCGCTTGCCAAATTTTAAAATAAAGAGTCGATTATATCCTCAATGAGCACTTCAGCTTTATTGTATTTAATCTCAATTTGTAGATGTCTTTACATTTTCATTTCCAGCTCTCTGTTGTGGTAAAGGAAAATGTTTCTTCACACAGCCTTTTTAAACCAGCAACATTAAAAATCGTGTTGTTATCTGTGATCCAATCTTAACATTTACCTAGAGAAGTTCTATGGGGTTTAGGTAAGAGTGGTAGGGAACAAGTCTTAATACTAAATGTCATATGTTTTTACACGTTATCAATAAAAGAGTCATTCTGATGTATTTGGCTAACAAAATTAAATTACAAAATTCTACTGTCAATATATTTTCAGAGAAATGTACATTTTTTCAGGCTTTTTCATGCATTTCCTTTTCTAGTTTGCTAAAAGTAGGAACTTTCATCCTTTGCTTGTTATAATGGGGGAGGTTATTGTCTATTATTAATACACTTGTAGAAGATTGGTTCGGAAATTATTGAACAGACATTTAATTTAAAACAACAACAAATGTGATTATGAGCAGAGAGTATTATCTACATTTGCAAACATTATGTTAATGAACTAACTAATACATGTTTGTAGAGACGGATTCATGTTGATAGTATAGTACGACAATGACAGGCTTGGGATGGGCAGTGGTACTAAAAATGCTCAGATCACGGCTTCTAGCACACTGAAAAAGTGTGTTCATACCTATGTAACTGTACACATGTTAGTCTTCTAAATCAATTAATGTCACCACAAGTGTTATATTATACATTTCTCTATGATAAGCAAATTGAGATTTTATGTAATTTTTTTGTTTTAATAATGTATTTGTGCTTTAAATTCCAGTATGCCAACATCGATAATGACAATGCTGTCTTATTGTACATGCCAATTGGTACAGTTGCAGACAAAACATGACGTCCTCAGTTCCTGGAAGCGATCGAGCGAGCTGCCTTCAGGCGGTGGAATGAGGCGATGATGTCATGTTTTGTCTCTGACATTAACACTATTTCTGTACTGTACAATGCAAACTATATAGTGCTTTATGATTATGTAGTACGACTCAACATTAGCTATGGATATTAATTCATATTTAAGTACTTAAGACTTTTCACTTGCCCAATAATGTATCACCCATATTATAAAGGAGGTTTCCTCCAAACCTTACGTGACGTTCAGTTCTGTAACACAACAACTCACTTTGCATACAACCCAAATCAAATGCCAAAATTAACAGATTGTTGTCAAAAAGCTAAAATTTTCATAATTTTTCTGGTAACTGAGAAATGACCAAATATCAAAATTTGTCCAATAATTAATCTGCTTAGTTCAAAATAATGAGCGAGGTCTGCAGCTCCGGGGTCATCTAGTTAAATATAGCATGCTGTAATTATCTTTTCTAAAAACTATTTTAAAATTCTATGATGGCAGGGTCTACACACTTTATTAGCACAGCAAAGATGCTTGGGCTAAACAAGACTGCATACAAACAGCTGCAATTTCTGTCTGTATTTTTATGTATTAAATTTAATACCTTATACAATTGCATAATTTTCACTCTCCCATAATTTTTTCACCCCGTTTTGTATATTTTTCATTTTTCCATACTTTTCACAGTATCAAATTTGGTAATAGTAGAAAACAGTACTTTCTGGAAAATGGTCAATTACCATATAATGGAAGGGAGGCACACAGCAGCGTGCTTTCACTTTCCATTCCCGGGCTGATCTTTATAAGCTGATCCAGCTGTGACAAATGAATTGTCATAAAGGTCAGCATGCACATGCTACTCTTTATCACTCTCATTCTGTCGTTTTCATATTTACTGTATAAGCATAAATGTCACACTTTACAAATCAGTAGATAAGATTGAGCTTTAATTTATACGTTCATAACTGATTAGCATTTCATGAAAGCATAGAACATAGAAAAACCTGCCTAGTTTTGAAAATCTGACCCAATAAAAATTACATTTTATCACGGGTTCCATGATTTGCATAATTTAATATACAGAGAAAGTTGGGAACTGAGCTGCTGAGAGGGAATTTGGTGTTTCAATAGTACACACGCGTTAATGGTGAAAACTAAAGATGCACTCAACAAATGTCCATTTTATATAATTTATCTCATATTTACACTCTTATATGACGGAGAATCAGACTCAACAAAGGATGACTTCTATGGTAAACTTCAGGAAACAATACATGAGATAGGGCAAAATAGACAGATATTAACGATGGGAGATTTAAATGGCAGGACGGGCTCAAAAAAACAAGATCCAGTAGTAGGAGAATTCGGAGAGGGGATAATTAATGACAGTGGAGAGCGCCTGATTGAATTCTGCACAAATAATGAACTCAGAATTAACAACGGATTTTATCAGCATAAAGAGATCCACAAATATACGTGAACACAGCCCACGAGGCAATTAAAATCTATAATAGATTATATAATAACACCACAAAAGACAGAGATCGAAGTAAACAACGTCCCGAGTTTATCGAGGGGTGGATTGAGGATCTGACCACCACCTAGCTGGAGCCAAGTTACAGTTTCCATACTTCAGAACATTAAAAGAAAAAAAAAAGACAACCGGAACAAAATAGAAATAACAAATAGACGAAATAAGGTACAACCTGAGAAGTTTTACTGATGAAAGTACGAAAAACCTATATAAACAACGGTTGGACCAAAAACTGGAGGAAGGAAAATACGATGATATTGAAGAACTCTATGAACACATAAAAGCAGCGGCACATGAGTCAGCCAAAGAAGCCCTAGGTATAGTCGACGAAAGGGTGAAAAGTAGAAAATGGTGGTGGAATTATGTAATAGCTGAAGAAGTTAATAAGAAAAAGGAAGCATATCTGAAGTGGCTTAACACCAAGACTGAGGAAGACAGGGAAATATACAGAGAAGCACGAACAAGAGTCAAGAAAGTAGTAACCAAGGAGAAGAGAAAAAACTGGGATCAAAAATGCAGGGAGTAGAATCTTACATTGGAGGAAGATGCTGTACGGAGGCATGGAAAATTTTGAACAATATTATATTGGATGGAAATCAAACAAAACTTCAGATAATGCCAGTCAAACGCTGGGAAGAGCGTTATAAAGAATTATTACCAGAAGATCGAGAAAAATTCTTGGAAGATGGCACAGTAGTAGAAGTGGAAGGGGAAAGTATAAAGCTGGATATCGATACAGTCGCCGTAAACAAATTGAAAAACCGTAAAGCACCTGGTACTGGAGGGATATATGCAGAAAAAATAAAGAATGGTACAGACACTTTGCTAAGAATAATGACAGAAATGATTAACAAGTGTATTGAAAGGAAACAGGTACCAGCGGAATGGAAAATAGGATTCATGTCCTCATTGTTCAAGAAAGGAGACAGACAGCAATGCAATAATTATAGAGGTATAACTGTTACACCAACCCTTAGCCATCTTTATGGCAAAGTCTTAAGATTTTTAATTGAGGAGGAGTATGCAGAAAATGAAACAGAAGAACAGAGCAGGTTTCGTGCTGGGAGATCTTGTATGGATAATATCTTCTGTCTTAAACACCTAATAGAAAAAAGACTATCTGTAAATCAACAGGTTCACCTTCTCTTCATAGACCTGTCTAAGGCTTACAATAATGTCCCCGCCTCTAAATTGTAGGAGGTTCTACAGAACACTAATATAAACCACACTCTCATTCAGGCGATGCAAGAAATTTGTAGACTCCAAAATAAAGATCAAAATAGGGAAAAAAGTGTCAGCAGGGTTTACAGTATCCAAAGGTCTAAGGCAAGGGTGTTACATCTCCCCGACATTGATCAAAATATATATAGACACAGTATTGAGACAGTGGAAAAGAAAGTGCAGAGGTATGGGAATTCCAATAGATGGAACCCATATTTTCACATTACAATTCACGGATGACCAGGTCTTAGTAGCACAAGACAAAGAGGACTTGGAGTATATGACCCGGAAGATCAAAGACGAATACGAGACCTGGGGACTGTCAATAAATCTAGAAAAGACCACGAGGTACTGAAACCAACTTGCAATTGGAAAATAATGAAGAAATTGAAAATTGCCAGGCATATAAGTATTTAGGAGTACAGATAAAGCAGGATGGCAGAGATACAGATGAAATAAAGGAGCGAGTAGGCATGGATGGAGGGCTATGAAAAGGCTAAATAGTATATGGTGACATGACCAGATAACTAGAGGAAGGAAAGTACAGATATACAATACTATCGTAAAGAGTATTCTGTTGTATGGTGTTGAGAGTTGGAGAATGACAGAAGCGGACAAAAGGAAAATACTAGCTGTAGAGATGGATGCACTAAGGAGATCATGCAGAGTATCCAGGCGAGAGAAAATAAGCAATGAACAGATTAGAGAAATGATAAATGTGAAACATGCAGTAGTAGACGAAATAGAAGAAGACAGTTAATCTGGTTTGAACATGTTAAACGCATGGGAGGAGAAAGGTTGCCAACAAGGATAATGGAATGGTTACCCCCGGAGAAGAGGAAGAGGGGAAGACCCAGACGATCCTGGGGAGAGAGTATCCAGAAAGCTCTACGTGCGAGGAATCTGACAGAAGAACATTGTCAGGACAAAAAATATTGGAGAGAAAGTCTGGAAATCAGACAGCGACGACAGACGCTATAAACCGATGTTATATATATTTACACTCTTATTTTAAGATGAATTTTCCCCTTTAAAAAATAAAAAAAAACTAGAAAAATTAACAGGCATTGCACAAATGCAATGCACAGAGAAGGGCATTGAAAATGCTTCAATAAATCTAAACAATATATATATATATATATTTATGTTCATTCACCAATCAATGAATTCATTCTTCATTTACCAATGTACAGATTATAAGTTAAATGTAGTCGCATTCATAAGCAAAGAGCAAAGTCTATATGTGTACTACGTTATTGACAACAAAGAAGTAGTTTCTATGGAAACTCACCGGTTCCCATTTTTGATCACGTACCAGCGGTCGTTTTCAAATGTGCGACACATCCTTATAAACATTTTCAATGTTAAAATTTGATAATTTTCAACTAGGCTATATCTAGCAATAATTTGATTGCAATTGTTACAGTAACATAAAGGAATATTGAACAGTAACAGCACCCTCTTAAATACACAAATTTAGAAATGTAAGGCTGCAAGTAAATGACTGACCACTCTACAGAAAATTGAGATGATACTTATTTAAAAACTGTGTTACCTACTGTACATCATGCATTTTTTCATACTATAGCATATAGGGCCTATGAAATTTTAATTTTTGTTTTTCATATTTTTATGTAACAATTTTTTTTATTTTTGTGTTACATGTAAAAACAAAATAGAAACAAACGTTTAATGTGGTTGTTCAAACGTCCAGAAAATTCCTCAACTGGAAAAAGCTGAACTGATCATGCTCAACTATTGCTCTGATCATGTTCAACTATTGTTGAACTAAAATTATTGCTCTTTTGTACAAGAAAATATTATATTCAGTTGTGTGTAGTCAGTAATAGGAAGTTATCTTTAGCTTACTATCCATACTATGGGATTACCAAATAATGTTACTTGATCAAAATTTCACCTGTGAGCATCAAGAATATGAAGATGAAGACACCTGAGTTCTCGTAGCCGTTGTACTTTTGGTGACCTTGTCATCTGAGTAACACATAAGGGTTTCAGTGCATTTATCCAGTCCTGAAATAATCCATCTTCTATCATTATATTTATAATTGAGGTATGTATTTAAAAAACAATTTTTGGTAAATAATAGACAAGTTAATAAAGATGAATACTAATTAAAAATAAACACAAATAAAATAACATATACCCAAACAACAACATTATTAAATGGATACAAATTAATTTTATAGCTAGGAAAATTTAAAACCAATAATGAAGTACAAAAAAGTAATAATTGTGGCAGCTTAGTATATAAGTGAGCATGATGTTTTTTTTCTATCTCGGATGTTCTGGGTTAAAATCTAATAAATACACATATAAGAAAAAAATAACACTGGTTTGAAGTACTTCACTGATATGAAACGCTTCATTAGTCTTACAGAAATGCACTCAACAGAAAGAAAAAGAATTAACCATATGAATATTCTAACCTTTCAAAGCTTTAACTAATTACAGATAATTTTATATATAAGTGCTTGAATCAATTTTAGCCTACAATAGACAGTTCTTTGTTGTGTTAGTTGTATTATTCTAGTCTAGTCCCTAGTAGATTAAAAATATTGCTTTAATTTAATATTATGGGTATTTCTTCTTATGGCAGCTGTGAAATAATTAGGGGTGTTTAGCAGTTTGTTGTAAGTACATGCACTTTTCTGAAAACTATGATCCTTGTAGTCTCTCTTTATATTTCTGCTAATCTTACACAAACATTTTTATTACTTTTTAAATAACATTTTAAAAATAGATTCAATTGTACACCAATAAGAAACTATATTTAACATTAATTTAATTTAAATGTTTTACAAAACCAAAAATATTTTTCTCCTGAAGTGCTTATTTATCTGTTTAAATATGTGTAATATAAGATTTTATCAACATACAGTAGAACCCCGCTAGTCCGAACTAATTGGGACCGGGGCCGGTTCGGATTGGCAAAAATTCGGATTATCTGAAATAATTATTATTATTTATTTGATTTAAATATGGTCTTTAACTTATATGTAACCCATATATGCCCGTTTTTTATTCAACGAATGCATTTTACGATTTATAAGAGTTGAATATTTCATAAAATATTACGTAGTACAGTACTGTAATACAGTACAGATAAGGTGAACAGTATTGACACTGACATTCGGTGGCTTTCTAGTGCGGTATTGTTGTTTACTATCACCGGCGCGCCAGGGCGTCAATGACTCATGCCAGTTTCTTAGTAATCCCACTTCCCCCACTCTTGTTTGTTTCTTCTCGTGGCCTTGCTTTCAGTAGTGAGACACCTGTCAGTCTGAGACATTGTGTGTGCATTCCAACTTACATACGTTTTCAGTGTTGTTTTTTAAGTGCGTATTGTATAAAAATGGTTGGTAAGCGGAAACATAGTTCATGTGCACTAAAAGATAAACTTGAAGTGTTGAAACGTTTGGACAAGGGTGAAAGTGGAACGAAATTAGCAGTCGAATTTAGTGTGGGTAAAGCAACAATAAGTGACTGGAAGAATACCGGTCAAAGATTGAACAGTTTTGTGCGACAACATCCGAGAAGACTCTCGAGAAGCGTCATACATCAAAAGTGTCACAATTTGACAAAATTGATGAAGCCCTTTTCATATGGTTTTCACAAGAAAGGCAGAGAGGTACTCCACTGAGTGGTCCCCTAATCCAAGAAAAAGCAGTTCACCTCAATAAGCTGATGAATGGTGATCCTAAATTCATTGCGAGTAATGGCTGGCTGGACCGGTGGAAAAAAAGACACGGAATACGACAATTATCCATTACCGGTGAATCACTATCAGCGAATCACCAGGTTGCACAAGAGTACATCGCTGAATTCGCAGACATAGTTTCATTGCAAAATTACTCGCCTCAAGAAATATACAACTGCGATGAAACTGGGTTAAATTTTAAGGCACTGCCAAACAAAAGCCTCGCCGCCAAACAAGAACTTAATGCACCTGGTTTCAAAATGTGCAAGGAACGTGTGACTGTTTTAGCATGCAGTAATGCAGCTGGGACTAATAAGTTGCCACTAATGGTTATTGGCAAATCAAAAAACCCAAGAGCATTTAAGAACATCAATGTGAACTCGCTTCCTGTATTCTACAGGCATCAAAAAAAGGCATGGATGACCAGTGCTTTATTTAAGGAATGGTTTCATGTCCAGTTCCTTCAGTAAAAAAGTTCAGTGAAAAAAATGGTCTGCCACCCCGGGCGTTACTTGTCATTGACAACCCTCCATCACATGCTTCGACAGAAGGACTTGTTAATGGAGATATAAATGCTATTTTTCTCCCTCCGAATGTAACACCTTTGTTACAACCCATGGACCAAGAGGTGCTACAAAACATGAAATGTGTGTACAAAAAAATTCTTCTAAGGTCCCTTCTTGAAAATGAAGACAGTTCACAAACCATTCTCCAAAGTCTTAAGAAAATCAACAACAAAGATGTTATCTATTGGTTAGGTGAAGCATGGGACAATCTCAAAGAACAGCTGCTGAGAAAGTCGTGGAAAAAATTATGGCCAAATCTCTCTTACATCGATAGTCCGGAACAAGCTGATGACAGGACTGAAGTTTTACAGCTCATGCATCAAATTCCAGGCTGTGAAGAAGCAAACGAAACAGATGTGAACGAGTGGGTGGCAGATGACACGGAAGACCACCAAGTTTTGACAGATACGGAAATCGTTTCCCTGATCAGACAAGACTTCGATGAAGATTCTGATGTGATGGATGAAGCCGATGATTCAGAACATCTCATTTCACATTCAGAAGCAGCAAAGGCGCTGGAAATATCCCTGCAGTATGTGGAGCAGCATGCCAACCCTACAGCGGCGGACATCATGTTCATGAGACGCTGGTGGAATATTGCGTCGTCTGCTAGATTCACGTCTTTACGCCAGAATAACTGATTTTGTGCAACCAGTGAATAAGTGAAGTGTTAATATTGAAGTGTTTATTTGGAAATTCTGTTAATAAAGTATAGAAACTGTAATCTAAGTACTGTACAGTACAATAATTGAATTCTGTTTTTGTAGTTTTGTTTAAGAATTTTATTCCAGTAATTGTAGGCCTACTGATTAATACGTATTACAGTGGTTAGTATTATTTTCTACTGATTTTGCAAAATGTAACCATTTTATTAGAAATGTAATGAAATAATTTGTCACTTCATGAAATCTGCAGTTGTTTTTATAGCTTTCCTTGCCTATTTGGTTCCTGGAGGTGGTTCGGATTATCCGGAATTTCGGACTAGCGGGGTTCGGACTAACGGAGTTCTACTGTATATATTATTTTCACATCAGGTTAGTTTAAAATCATGGAAATGAAGTCAAATATAAGAAAAATTAATGTAAAAGCATAAAAATTGAGAAAAAAATCACAATATTAAAATACCAACTGTGAAGCATACAACAATTTTATTTTGCAATCAGAAAACATTTATAGAATAACTTAAGGCGCTTATTATTACTACATACAGACACTTTTACAGAAACGGTTATGGATATAAATTCATCCTTATTTCATAACAATTAATACAAATTTTCATAGTTGAAACCAGTGGCGTGGCATGGGTAATTAACAGCAGTTGCCAATTGCTGTTGGGCCTAAAACTTACCCTAAATGTTAATTATTTGAAATTTATTTTAGAGTTATGTTAGTAGTCTACTTGTACTGCAGTTCGATTTGGCAATTTTGTGATGGTACAATTCTGGTACAATCATATTTTTGTAAACCTATGGTCCTAAAAACCATAATTATTGTATTTTTATTCCCTAACCAGTTATTTTGTAATACTAATAATTTAATTTCATAATCCCTATAAAGTTTTGGTGAATAAACTATAGAATATTTTAAACAATGCATATTGGAATTAACAGGATATTGGTCGAATTCGTTGAAAAGCTACAAATGTCGCAAAAAACTAGGTGTCACAGATAGCAGTAAACAAGCCTAGCCCATGATTACGTCAGCCAAAGGAATGCATACTTTTGTAAACAAACGGGGCTTGGCCGTACAAACAAAAGACTGGTGACGTAGTTTTGCCCCACCTACGCAATGTTTAACAAAGACTTTTCGTCATTTTCGTCCAGACAGTGAACCGAGCCGGCCGGCGTATTCACTGAGAGTGTTTGTTTAAATTTTACACCACCAAAAGTGGTTTAATAACTATTGTTGAAATATCGGTAATGTTGGTGAGGTAACTGGGCTTGAGTAGGTGTCATCGGCCGAGTGAAACCGTGAAGAATCGGCAACGGTCCAGACTTCTACGTGCACCATAAAATCTGCCAAAGTGTGATTCGAAGGGGGACACTACAATTCGAGAGTGTGGGCCCTAAGACAATGTAAAAAACCAGATTTTGCACGAGGACGGGATTCGAGTAGTGCGGTGACATCTACCCAAAAACGGAAGCTAAGTATCAGCTGTCCAATAATTTTACAATATTTATATCAAAGAAAATAAATGACCAATTCAGTAAATTCATAAATAATGACCAAAATATTCATTAAATAAACAAAATGAGCTCATAAAAAACAACTAAAAAATTGTACGAGAGAGAGAGAGAGAGAGAGAGAGAGAGAGAGAGAGAGAGAGAGAGAGCGTGAACAATATAATATTAACAAGTGCTGGGTTGTGAACGATTTTTCAATAGGATTATGCATATATAGATATGTATAACATTGTTATGTATGTAAAAATTTTCATATTATGTATTTCTAAAATACAATAATAATTTTTAACTTGTATAGAGGAACTGCGTTTCATGGCGTAATATAGTAGCGTGCGCATTTCGCACTATAGAATCACTTGTTGTGTATTTAAAGATGTAAATAAAAGGTAAACATTGGTAAACATTTCAAGTAATAGTAATTATTTCAGATAACACTTTCCGCTATCATCTGGTTCGCTTAACCGAATTCTGGCCTAAGGTAAGTTCAAAGGTATATCACAAGATGGCGCCCGATATTTGAAAATTATTCAGTAATTGTTAAGTAAGATTTATTGGCAGTAAAAAGTAGTATAACATTTGTCGCTTTCCGACCAGGGACGTAGTATAACAATTGGCGCCCGAACAGGGACACTACATAAACTTTTGTTTTATGTGGGTAAGCCTACGAAGAGAGCGGAAAGGTTATCTGAGGTAATAAACACAATTTTAAATACGTAAACATAACCCAACTTCCACGAGGTTATGTTATAAGGTTGTATGCATGCGGGTAATATTAAAATAAGCAAAATGAATAATAACACAGCTGCAATGATGCAGTTACTATTAAATAAATTTGATGAAAAATTTACTAACTTGAATGACAAATTTGATGAACAGAGTGTAAAGTTGGATGAAATAAAAAATGAAATTAAAAGACATAATGAAAATTTGCATAAACAATGTGACAAAGTAATTAAAAAGTTGGATGAGAAGTTAACCCAAATAGAGAATCAGAAGGTGAGTAACAGTAATAATTTGACTAATGATTTTACAGGTAGTAACAATGGCATAATTAAGGATATGATATTAGAAAATGATAATGATAATATTGGGAGTGATAATGAGGTGTTTGAGTGTGTTGAGTCAGAGAGAGAGCTGAGAGACAGTATATTTGTAAAAGGGGTGCAGGGGTTAGAATTTTCCTTTGATGTTGTGTTAGGGGGTGAAGTCAAGTCTTCACGTATTTTTAATATGGACGAGAGTTCCTTAAATTTATATTTGGGAGACGAAAGGTCTACACATAGAGTTCCTTGGTGTTTTTGTGTACCTCATAGGTGGTGCAGTAATTATGAGTTAGTGACCCCTGCATATTTGGAGAGAGAGAGTGTAACTTGGTGTTATGGAGAGAAATATATTGAGAGAGAAAAAGAGAATAATAGAAATTTTTAAAGTAAATAGAACGTACAGAGAATTTGTAGAAAGTTTAGGAGTAGAGATGGTGGATGAAAATAGTAAATACAAACCTTATAATAAAATTGAGATAACAATAATAATTAATGAGAATAGTGGTATCAAGCACTTACCTTGGGAAGTAACTGGTGTAGTAGTAGAAAATTATGATGATAATTCTAATGACAATATGACTAACTAAATTATAACATATCATACTGATGTAGACAGAACTATACCCGATCGTGACATGGCATATGATAAATTGATAGGAAGTACATCTATTAATGTAAACGAAATTGTGAATGAATATAAAATGTTTGATAATTATTATAATGAGTATAATTATATAATTTATTTACTAAACAATAAGATAAATAGACCTAAGATTAGAATGTTATTCAATGATGGAGGGTAGATTGTTTTAATTGTGTAATGAACATTTAATATATGTGAACAGTGGTTTTGAATTGGACTGCTATCGACTGATTTTGATTAATGACAAAATAATGAAGTTGGATTGTATATTTTTCATTGTGTTAATGGTATTTCTGTCAATGTATTTATGTATTTTGATGTTGTGTATTACAGGTAAATTTTGTGTACACCATGTATGTTTTAGTAATTGTTTTGATAATTAACAATTAACATGTTTTTGTTTAACCAAACAAGTGAAAAGTTTAAATAATTGAATAGTAATTAAAGAGTAATTACTGAATTAAGGTGGTACAAAAGAAAGTTGTACTAAATTTATACATACCGTAGTAATGAAGTTAATTATTAAATGATTAATTTGTAATGAAGAAAATTTCTAATGAATAATAAATGATTAAGTTAAAATATGTATTTGAATTTTAAGATGTATTGTTATGAGTAGGTGAGAGATAAATATAATGCAATTGTCAATGATTACAGTAAGGTAAAGTGTTAAAAAGGGAATAGCGCCTGGGTATAGATAAAGGCAGGTGAGTTATTTAATTAAAGTTAATGGGAGTGTTTGTTAATTGATTGATAAGAATTTTAAAGAAAATAATACAAAGAGAGTATTAGATATTTAGGGACACAGTAGTTAGTGATTATTTGTAGAGGTGAGTAAAGTAAAGGTTAAACATTTATTTGTTGCTGATGATATTTTGTAGTGGGGGTGAGGTGATAAGGAGTGACCAACGTATAGCGTTGTGGCAGGTAATAGCGTAGTTTAAGGGAGTGTTTGCCGAATTTTTTGGAAGGGCAAAATATTATGAATGTATATAGCCAGGTAGGGAACACCCATCTCTATACAAAGACGCGCGGTGCCATAGGATTTATCGTCAAAATGAAATTAGTGAAAGGTGTTTATAATTGAGAAATTGGTGTCATGATAGGTAAATTTGGTTGTTAATTAGAAGAAAGGTGAGTAAGAGTATAATAATAAGTCAAATCGTAGTGAATACAGGAGCCACCCAGACTAAACAATGATTAGAATGTGAAAGGTTAGGTAAAAAATTCAGAGTAGAAAGGAAATAGGAAATGAAATGAAATAATAATAATGTAATATGAATATTAATAATAAATTTGAAATAAATATTATAATCATAATAAATAATTGATGGCTAATTAATGAAAGTTTAGAATTAATGAATTAATTAATTGAAAATAATTAATTTTTATAATTTAAACGCAAATTTAAATAGGTAGAATGTGTAAATTCTGATAAAGATTAAATGTGAATTGGTTATTTCAATGTATTACTGTATTAATATAATGATAATGTGTATTATTATGTATTATGTTTCATGTAAACATTGTAACCAGACCTGTATACTGTAGTTACAAATAAAGATAAAGAAAGAAAAAATTTTATTAAAAAAAAAAATTTTTTTATGTTTGTTTATGGTGTATATAATTTGTAATTAATTCTATTTTATTGTTTTTAACCAAATTTCTAAACTTCTGAAAGGTAATTTTGTTTAATTCGCACTTCTGGAAGATATTAACAAATCCGGAGTTAAACAGATTAACTCCTGTCAGCAATCGATTAACGACTTTCCGGGTTGCTCCGGTATATCACCTTTTGTTAATATTTTCTTCTTTCAGGAAGTCTTGTTGCTTAATTAAAACCTTAAATTACCATGTGAAATAATTTATTAAACCATACAATTGAAAGGAATTGATTTATTAACAGTTTTAAATAATAGTCGATATTAAATCGATTTCGAGCAATGTTCGACTCCGTCTCGGGGATAATCGATATGTTAATACAGTTTAAGAAATTCATATAATTATTGTAAAAAGGTTCTTGGAGCGATTAATTAATAATAGTCAGAGAAGGGCAGGACGAGAAAGTATAACATTTACAATAAATTATTTTAAATAATTAGTATCTAACAAATGTGAATAATCTGTATAAAATGTTTAATATATTTGAGTATCAGACCAGGTGTAGACTACGACGTCAGTCGATGTTGGTGGCATTGCCTCGTCTTTCCATGATGGCCGCTCCCAAAAATGTATAGGTTAACTGCAATATTCGTCGCGAGAAAATCTCACAGCAAAATCAACTTTATAATTGTTTTAAAGATCCCCGAACTTGTGTAAACTGTCTAGGATGTTGTTTGGGGTAGTCTGGATGAGTGTTCAGTGTCCACTGGTGTTAATTATATATTAGATGTGTTCACTTATATATGTTCGTTACGCAAAAATGGTTATTCTGTTGTAGCTTGAATTATTACTAAATATGTAGTTTTAATGTTTTAATGCACTGGTATTATGTAGTGTGGTGTTCGTTTTCACTGTTGTCGTTGAAGTTTTTATATGTTTTGACTGGAAAAGTGTTTATTTAAGTAACTCTCGTTGCTCACCGAATTTTTCTCTGTAAGGTTAGCACTTCATTATATGGTTTTAAGGAACGCCATTTCACATAAACTGTTCAGTTTGAGCGTTAACAAAGAACTAACTAACTTCCTCCACTTTAGTAAAAATCTTGCCAAGTTAATATTGGAAAAGTATTGTTAAAATAATTCTTACTTCCCATATACATGATTACAAATTACATTATATATGGAATAATTTTAGTTTATTATTCGCTTTCATGAATTATTAACCATATAGTTGGTTTATTTATCTCATTCTGTTTAATTTGATATGACATAGTCTATATTTGTTGAGATTTTTTGTTAAAATTACCAAATTTCTTTCTTTTTGGAAATCTAGGCCCCAAAATACTGTTTCCGCCCTTCTATACTTTTACTGCCATTTTAAGTGTTATTAATATAATTATAATAAATTTCAAATGGTCACAAATCCTTTCTTTTTCTTAATTACATATAAGTTTAACATTTGAACTGGTTTTTAGTGATAATTTCTGAATTTAACATTCCTCTTTAAAAATAGTTAATTTATACATTTCAAAAATTTTCAATAATTTAAGGTATTTTTCTATATTACCCTTTTTAATCATAGGTTCATTTACAGTAGTTGTTAATTGACCTACCTTACCTAAATCTTGCCAGTTTACATGATTCATAGGTGAATTAACTGGTTTATATTGAGTTTCTGTGAATTCATTATTTGGCCTAGAGTTTAGTATTTTACATGTATGGTTTTTTCAAATAAATTTACTTCTACTCCTCCTCTGACTCTTAATAGTTATCATGACATAAAATAAAATTGTTTACAAACTTATTGAGATGTGTAGCATCTAATTCATGCTACTGTTATAAAAATAATAATTAACATCACTCAGCATTCTGTAAAGTTGGACATGTTTGCTGAAATTGTTTTTAACATACATTTAACTCATTTTGTTAATTAATACAGCATACATACTGAAACATTTTAATTGGTATGTATGCTGTTATTTAAACTAATATAACTTATTCTAAACATATAAATCTTATTGTATAAGAACTCTTTAAAATATGGAGTTCATGGCTTTGAACAATATTAGCCATTTAAACGTTTTAAACCTATTAATACTTAAACTATTATCAGTCCTTTCTGATATTACCACTATTATTATTTATCATCCCCTTATATAGTAAACATTTCCACCCATACTTTAGTTATTGTCATTCCTACAAATGTCTTGTTATAACAAAGTGATCTAAAATAATGAAATATTGGAAATACCTTCCATTTCATTATTTCATGATTTGCTAATTATCAAATATAAAAGTTGTTTTATAGCATATAGTTTAAGTTATAGTATTGCTACAACTTCAAGTTTATTATATTTCAAAAAACACTTACACTAATACACTTTCACTGGTGGTTCTGACATATTGAGTCTTATTATCTCAGACCAGACCTTTAGTCATCATGGACTGTGAAGATTTGTTTATTTTTTTTATCACACAATAACTTTAGTTGTTGCACCTCTTATCATACTATACAACACTTTTGTTTATTAATAATTACAATTTTATAGGGTTTCGGGATGTTATACTTTCTTTAATTGTATCTATTGGTTTGGGGTCAATGGTAGTTAATAATAGGTTTTTTATGGTTCTTCCATCCTATTTCTTCCTTTCTTCTCTTCTTCCTTCTTGTGTTTCCTCTTGGGTAAACCAAGGTACTCAGTGTTATCTTGACTGATGGTTGGTTCGGAGGATCTTCTTTATTTTTTTTTAATACCGACTTTACTCTTCTTTCTTGGTTTCAGGGTATTTTGTTTATTTCCTGATAATAACTCTTATTCTTCTTTCTTCTGGTGGCGGGTATTTTGTTCATCACCACTCCTAATCTGATTCTTTCTTCTTGATTTTGGGGTATCTAGTTTATTTACTGCTCCTAATCTCCTGGTTGTTTAATCTGAGTTTTCCTTAATTCTTTCTTTGATTTTTAATAGTGGTATTTTTTATAATTTAATGATTGTTTTTCTTTTATTGTGGTTTTTTCCTTTGAAGTAATTGAATTTCATTCGATATTCTTTTAGTATATGTAATGTAATTATTTTTTATTATCTTAAATGAATTAATTAGTGGTGGAATATCTGTCATGCTACAACATAGGTATTTGAACATGATGTATAAGGAAATAGAGTGTGTGGAGGAGAAAGAGGGGTAAATATTATTAACAGCGCCAGTTATTAACTGTTAATAATAATAATAATAATAATAATAATAATTTCAATAAGATTTTATTAATTATTTTTTTCTCCATGTTTGAGTAATTAATTTAAAGGGAGATTATATCCATAAATTTGGGGTTTATATATACTTATTATATCCATGTATTTCATTTAGATATTTGTTTCTTTTATAATTACATTGATTATGAAACAGAAAGAGTTCATTATTATCGATGGGAATCGAAAAGATTTTAAAAAAATAAAGGATAGTCCATGAAGAGAATGGCACTTCTATATAATTCTTGTTGATTATATTTTCTGTATTTGTATTTCTTGTATTTCAAGCAAACCCAGTGCTTCTTAACGCAAACCAGCACACAGCTAAGGGGAAACAGATCAGTTAGGGATATAGCATATCCAAGCCACTATTTTGATATTTTTAATTTATTGTTTCAGTGTTTGGTGATGTTATGACGGCGGTCCTGAGCTGGCCAGCGCGTCAGAGCAGGAACGTTACGCGCCTGATTGGCCTTATGGTGTTGGGATCTCGAAGGAGAAGTCCAGTAAGGTCATGCAGGTACTGTCATCATCATCGGACCACGGGTGAGTTATTGTATTTCTTTTTATATACATTGTAAGGGGGTTGTGGCGACATATCCTGGCTGATCCCTTTAGGAAGTACGAAGTGTCAATGGAAGTTTTTATGC
Organism: Magicicada septendecula; assembly: GCA_034769895.1. Classification (NCBI taxonomy): domain Eukaryota; kingdom Metazoa; phylum Arthropoda; class Insecta; order Hemiptera; family Cicadidae; genus Magicicada; species Magicicada septendecula. The sequence goes on along the minus strand of CM068375.1, from coordinate 146,864,751 downwards.
TTCGGCACAAAATCTTTCATTGAGGGGGTTTTGTGATGGTACAATTCTGGTACAATCATATTTTTGTAAACCTGTGGTCCTAAAATCCATAATTATTGTATTTTTATTCCCTAACCGGTTATTTTGTAATATTAATAATTAAATTTCATAATCCCTATAAAGTTTTGGTGAATAAACTATAGAATATTTTAAACAACGCATATTGGAATTAACAGGATTTCAGTCGAATTCGTTGAAAAGCTACAAATGTCGCAAAAAACTAGGTGTCACAGATAGCAGTAAACAAGCCTAGCCCATGATTACGTCAGCCAAAGGAATGCATACTTTTGTAAACAAATGGGGCTTGGCCGTACAAACAAAAGACTGGTGACGTAGTTTTGCCCCACCTACGCAATGTTTAACAAAGACTTTTCGTCATTTTCGTCCAGACAGTGAACCAAGCCGGCCGGAGTATTCACTGAGAGTGTTTGTTTAAATTTTACACCACCAAAAGTGGTTTAATAACTATTGTTGAAATATCGGTAATGTTGGTGAGGTAACTGGGCTTGAGTAGGTGTCATCGGCCAAGTGAAACCGTGAAGAATCGGCAACGGTCCGGACTTCTACGTGCAGCATAAAATCTGCCAAAGTGTGATTCGAGGGGGGACACTACAATTCGAGAGTGTGGGCCCTAAGACAATGTAAAAAACCAGATTTTGCACGAGGACGGGATTCGAGTAGTGCGGTGACATCTACCCAAAAACGGAAGCTAAGTATCAGCTGTCCAATAATTTTACAATATTTATATCAAAGAAAATAAATGACCAATTCAGTAAATTCATAAATAATGACCAAAATTATTCATTAAATAAACAAAATGAGCTCATAAAAAACAACTAAAAAATTGTACGAGAGAGAGAGAGAGAGAGAGAGAGAGAGAGAGAGAGAGAGAGAGAGAGAGAGAGAGAGACCGTGAACAAAATAATATTAACAAGTGCTGGGTTGTGAACAATTTTTCAATAAGATTATGCATATATAGATATGTATAACATTGTTATGTATGTAAACATTTTCATATTATGTATTTCTAAAATACAATAATAATTTTTAACTTGTATAGAGGAACTGCGTTTCATGGCGTAATATAGTAGCGTGCGCATTTCGCACTATAGAATCACTTGTTGTGTATTTAAAGATGTAAATAAAAGGTAAACATTGGTAAACATTTCAAGTAACAGTAATTATTTCAGATAACACTTTCCGCTATCATCTGGTTCGCTTAACCGAATTCTGGCCTAAGGTAAGTTCAAAGGTATATCACAAGATGGCGCCCGATATTTGAAAATTATTCAGTAATTGTTAAGTAAGATTTATTGGCAGTAAAAAGTAGTATAACATTTGTCGCTTTCCGACCAGGGACGTAGTATAACAATTTTTCTCTGAAAACATGTTTATAATGGAGTCATAAAATATAGGCATTTTCTTCAGGTTTTGTAGAACATATTTTTTTTTAATCGACATAAAGGGTAGTCCAGACAGTCTGTTCTGGGCCTGAGTATTCTGCTGTAGGCACGCAGTTATGTAATTTACTGTGATGCTTGAACAAGTCCACTGGCACGTAAGTGTAGAAGTACATCATATACTGACTTGTCTCTAAATTCGTAGGAATTGTATACAAAAGTTCATTCTTTAAACAGGTCACATTAAAGAATCTGCTGTAGATTATTAATAACATTTGAAATGCTTTGTCCGGGAATTGGTTTTTAAAGTCGGCATAGTTTTTGCAATGTAGTAAAGCAATAAGTTCTAGTTTATCAACATCTGAAAGTTAAGCAGTAATTAGGACTTTCATAGTGTCAATTATTTTAAATAAAAGCCATCTGTACGAAACTTTTCATCAGCATAATAACCAATTCATTTATTCAAAGTTTTTTTTTAACATGATGCTTCCTCTGGTATGTTTGAAGTTTTACTTTTGCCAAACAATCAAAACTATTACGCAAAGATGATAAATCGCTTTAAAGCTGACAGATTTCCTTTTTTGCAGTATCCTACAACTGCTACTTTTTTGCTGTACATCATGAGATTTTGGAAATATACCAGAAAACACTTCAAGTAAAAAATTAAACTCAAAGCCCACAATTATTTGATAATAACCAACTGCACAATCTCGTGTTTCCCCATTCCACTGCTCACACTGTCTTCTCTCATTGACTTGTAAAATCTGGACATTTCGGGTTTATGATTAAAAATCATACCAATCATCTTGTTTTTGTAGTTCCTTTAGTATTACACACTGTTGGATGGCGCGTTTTAACTCACGGTAGTTCTATTTTAAGATTTTGTGAAAAACGAAGAGAACCCTGACACCATTTGAACAAATATTTTACATACTTTTATACATTCAACAAATTTTCTTGAAACTAAATTAAGCATATGAGCAAAGCAATGGACAAGCAATATTCTGGAATCTGAATATTTTTCTTTTACGAGAGTTTGACGAGCACTAATTAAACCAGACGTCAGTGGTGCTCCATCATATGTGTGACTAGTTTTGGGTTTTTCTCTGTACTGGAGCTGGTTTATGTATTTAAAGAGAATAAGAGGTAGCCGAGAAAGTGTATGTTGGCTAGTGACATCCAAAAATACTAAAAGTTTCTTCTCAACTTTTCATTCCAAAGTTACACAACAGAAAATTGTTAAAAGTTGGGATTTATTCGAAACATCAGTGGTTTCATCCATAACTACAGCAACAAAATTAGAACAGTTCACTTTTTCTATAATTTTCTTCTTTACAAAACAGGATATCCACTCAATGATGTCATTCTGAATTACACTAGACATACCAGAAAACACTGTTGGAGTTTTTAAGTGGCGATACAGTTTATATGAGTTTCAGTGAGTAAATTTAACAATTCTATGTAGTTTCCTTTATTAAATAATTAGAGGCTTCATCATTACTTGTAAACCGCATTCTTATTTAGCTAAGAAACACGTACCACTTATTAAGCATTCCATAATTTATTTGTTATGCTTCACATTTTTACTGAATTGATCTGTTGCTTGCTTAAAGGCATTAATTAATAAACAATAGATTCTTGTATTACCAAACTTGGCTAAAGCACACATTGAAAATAGTTTTTTTTTTGTTTTTAAATCTCATGTCGATTATGGACAATTCTAAAGTTATCCAAGTTACTTACTGACACCAATCATTACTCCATGCATTTTTTCTGTTTAAAACAAAAGACATGGCCAGCAGAAGAGTTTCATCAACTTAGTACACGCACATAGCTGAGACTATTCCATATACTGTGTATACTTACGTTATTTTTGAATTTATAAATACGATATATTATATCTCACAAATGTGGTTATGTATACAAAAACTCGGACGCCATCTTTTACTACCTAAGTCATGGGCCAGAATTTCGTTACGCGAAGTCAGGCGGGAACAGAAATTGCTTGAAATAAAAACAGCTGTTCTGATTTTTACCAATGAAATACCCTTTTTATTATTTATTCGTTTTACATACTTGTTTTCAACCCTATCTTTAACCCTTCCAAAATAAATACATAGTGTAATAATACCTTCTGTAAATATCATAAGTATACGACAAAATTATATATATATATTTATATGTGTTGCAACTTCTGTAAGTATAATATGTATATGACAAAATTATATCTATATATATATTTTATAGGTGTTGCTCAACCCAGCACTTAGAAATAATTACGCACGCACACAACCACTCACCCTTTCATTCTCATGGTACAAACATTTATAACTTTTCTAACTTTTGGAGCTCCTTTTATTAGATTGAAATTTTAAATTATGTTTAACCAAAAAATGATATTGGGAAATTATGAAATCAGGAATTAAGGAACGATCTCACCCATTTCGTGTTGCTGGTTGTTATAGCTGGCGGTAAAACTTCGCGTCCAGTACCGCGAGTTTTACGTGTACCCGTACCGGTCACATTTTTATAGTCGACGCACTGTACGGTGTTTTACACAGTTTATTAACCACCTACAGTGGTCTAAAAAGTTAAAATTCACTCGTAAGTGAATGGGCAGCCGGCCGGCGCTGATCAGTTGTTGCAACAGAATGACGGCAATTCCTAGTTGAATTCTGCGGAAGTGGGGTGTATTGACGTCACATTTTCTTTGTCTAAGTTGTTGACATCGCCGTTTTGTCGTTGTCAACACATTCTCTGCCTATGACGTAATAAAGGCTTGGCTTGCTTATCGCAATAACTGCACACTGTTTTTGTGATGTGACACCGTTTTTTGTCATGAATTAGTTCAAATCCTGGCAAATACTGTAATATAGTCCACTCACTGTAAATTCGATATCGGGTGTTTGAGATTGGGTTGGGTATGTCAAAAAATAGAAAAATACAATATTTATTATCTCGTTACCATATTTTAGGTAATTATAAAATGTACCATGATTGTACCATCACAAAACCCCCTCAATGAAAGATGGTGTGACGAAGCACACAAACTTTCATTGACCCTTTCATACTTCCTAAAGGGATCAGTCAGGACAAGTCGCCACAACCCCCTTACAATTTTACATAAAAAATAACAACAACTCACCCTTGGTCTGGTGATGAGGACCGTACCTAGATGACCTTACTGGACTTCTCCTGCGAGATCCCAACACCATAAGGCCACTTAGGCTCTTAACGCCCCTGCTCTGACGCGTTGGCCAGCTCAGGACCGCTGTCACACCACCAAACACTGAAACAATATATAATAAATATTAAAATAGTGGCTTAGTAAATCACTACATCCTCAACTGATCTGGTTCCCCTTAGCTAAGTGCTGGTTTGTGCCACTAAGCACTGGGTTGGCTTAATATATTTTAATATGCTTAATAAAATTATAAGATTATATATTATAATCTTCAAGAATTAAAAAGAATATCTCTTCTTCATAGTACAACCCTGATTTGAAAAATGGTTTCGATTTCTATCGATAATATTTAACTTCATTCTTTTACAATTACTATAATTGTAACATAAGCACATTAGTATAATATAGTTACCAAAATTGAATAAGCTATAATTGAAAATATAATAAGAAAATTACACATTACAATCTCCCAAATCTGGAGAAAAACAAATTATAAAAGAATTAATAACTCTATATACTTATTTATTTATTTATTGAATACTCTTAGTGCATGATAAAACAAAAATTTATTATTATTATTGTTATTATTATTATTATTCTTATTATTAACAGGTAATTATTTGGCTGATAAATATTATTAACGCCATTTAAAAAAAATTTTTTTTTTTTCTTCCTACACATATTATAAAATCATGTTAAAAGTTTTCAAATAAATACATAATACATTAATAATTAACACTGATATATTAATAATACAGTTAATACATTTTAAATACTCAATCATATTTAATCATATCTAAGATATGCATTAACATTTGTATAATTTACTTAAAAGTTGTATTTAAATTAAAATTTACCATTTCAGTTATTAATTAAACATCAAATTTATTTATTTATAATAATAAAATACATTTTGAACTTATTGTTACTATTCATATTACATTATTGTTTCATTATTCATTTTCTACTACCTCTCTCCTCTGAACTTTCTACCTCCCTAACTACCTAACCTCTCACCTTCTATCACTGTTTAGTCTGGATAACTCCTATATTCACTATACTTCATTATATAATTTTACTCACCTTCTTCTAACTGACCATCAAATTTACCTATCATTGACACCAATATCTCAATTATATACTCCATTACTAATTCCATTTAAATCATATGGCACCGCTCGTCTTTGCAATGGGTTGGGTGTTCCCTAACTGGCTATATACATCTCTAATATTTTGCCCTTCCAAATAATTCGGCAAACACTCCCTTAAACTACGCTATTACTTGCCACAACACTATTGGTTGGCTACTCTTTATCCCCTCACCCCCACTACAGAATTCATCAACAACAAATATATGTTTATACCTTTACTTAAACACCTTCTCTACAAATAATCACTAACTACTGTGTCCCTAAATATCTAATAATTCTCTGTATTTTCTTAAAAATTCTTATCTTTCTAACTCCATTTACATTAATTGCATAACTCACCTGCATTTTATCTATACCCAGTCTCTATCCCTGTTTAAACACTTACTGTAATCATTGACAATTCTCTTATAAAATTCCTCTCCTACCTCTTTATAACAATACCTCTTTTCAAAATTCAAGTATAATTATTTATTTAAACATTCATTATTATTCATTAGTAATTAATTAAAATATTATTATATATATAAAATATATAATAATACACACTGGGGTACCTGTAATACATAATACACATCAAATACATGGATAAATACAATTAATACAATAAAAATATACACTCCAACTTCATTATTGTGTCATTAATCGAAATCAGTCCATAACAGTCCAATTCAAAACCACTTTGCACATTATTATTTAATGTTCATTTCACAATATAACAGTCTATCCACCATCATTAAACAACAAACGAATCTTAGGTCTATATAAATTCTTATTTAATACATAGATTTTATTAGATACATTATATTCATATGTTATTGAACGGTTATTAAACAAATATTCCCAGTCACGATCAAGTAGAGTTCCGTTTGTCTTAGTATCATATGTCATTAATCGGTTTATACTATAATTATCCCCATAGTATTCCACCACAGGTAAGTACGTAATGTCTTTATTCTCATTTCTTGTTATTTCCAATTTATTGTTATTATCAAGCAAGTATTCATCATTTTCATATACCACATCTAACCCTAACCTTTCTAACAGTTGTCTGTAATTTCTGTTTACTTCAAATACTTCTATTACTCTTTTACTCTCACAATATCTCTCTATACTTTCTCTCTTAATAAATTTCTCTCCATTACACCAAAATACAATTTCTCTCTCCAAATATGCAGGGGTCCCTATCATAAAATCGTTGCACCTCTTAGGTACACAAAAACTAAAAGAAACTTTATTTGTAGAACTATCGTCTATCAAATATAAATTAAAGGCATTCTTATCCTTATAACAATAACATGAAGACTTGTCTTCACCCCCTAATACAACATTAAAAGAAAATTCTACCCCCTGCATTCCTTGTACTAAAATACTTTCTCTCAACTTTCTTTCTGACTTCATAAATTCAAATATTTCATTATCATTCATTATACTTTCATTATCATGTTTATCCGTTTCCAACACCACAATCTTACTACCTGTATTATTTAGATTATCTAGAGTACATTCATCATTTTTCAATTCATTGAAATTACTGTTAAAACTATCAAATTTGTCATTCAAATTTTTGAATTGAATATCATAATCTCTTTTCTGTTCGTCTAGTTTTTTATCTAGTTTTAATAACAATTGTATTATTGCGTTACTTTCATCTGATTTACTGTCTAAATTAGTTGAAATGGATGTGTCAGTTTGCGTTATTTCGACAGACACAGGCGTCTTTGCCCCGTCAGTCTGACTCATGGGATTTATTTGCATATCCATTTCACCAGTTAAAGTTATGTCAGTGGTACTGGTTTTTATGTCACTATCGTCACTTGTACTCATTTTGGCAATTGTGTAATGCACGCATGCATACAATTGTCTAACCTAATTGTGGGGTTATGTTTACTAGTTATAAAATTTTGTCTGTTACCTCAAGCAATTTTTTCCCGTGTTCTTTCTAGGCGTATCCCATGTAATAATATATATACATAACATTACATAGGGTCCCTGTTCTGGCGACATCTGTATACTTACGTTATTTTTGAATTTATAAATACGATATATTATATCTCACAAATGTGGTTATGTATACAAAAACTCGGACGCCATCTTTTACTACCTAAGTCATGGGCCAGAATTTCGTTACGCGAAGTCAGGCGGGAACAGAAATTGCTTGAAATAAAAACAGCTGTTCTGATTTTTACCAATGAAATACCCTTTTTATTATTTATTCGTTTTACATACTTGTTTTCAACCCTATCTTTAACCCTTCCAAAATAAATACATAGTGTAATAATACCTTCTGTAAATATCATAAGTATACGACAAAATTATATATATATATTTATATGTGTTGCAACTTCTGTAAGTATAATATGTATATGACAAAATTATATCTATATATATATTTTATAGGTGTTGCTCAACCCAGCACTTAGAAATAATTACGCACGCACACAACCACTCACCCTTTCATTCTCATGGTACAAACATTTATAACTTTTCTAACTTTTGGAGCTCCTTTTATTAGATTGAAATTTTAAATTATGTTTAACCAAAAAATATTGGGAAATTATGAAATCAGGAATTAAGGAACGATCTCACCCATTTCGTGTTGCTGGTTGTTATAGCTGGCGGTAAAACTTCGCGTCCAGTACCGCGAGTTTTACGTGTACCTGTACCGGTCACATTTTTATAGTCGACGCACTGTACGGTGTTTTACACAGTTTATTAACCACCTACAGTGGTCTAAAAAGTTAAAATTCACTCGTAAGTGAATGGGCAGCCGGCCGGCGCTGATCAGTTGTTGCAACAGAATGACGGCAATTCCTAGTTGAATTCTGCGGAAGTGGGGTGTATTGACGTCACATTTTCTTTGTCTAAGTTGTTGACATCGCCGTTTTGTCGTTGTCAACACATTCTCCGCCTATGACGTAATAAAGGCTTGGCTTGCTTATCGCAATAACTGCACACTGTTTTTGTGATGTGACACCGTTTTTTGTCATGAATTAGTTCAAATCCTGGCAAATACTGTAATATAGTCCACTCACTGTAAATTCGATATCGGGTGTTTGAGATTGGGTTGGGTATGTCAAAAAATAGAAAAATACAATATTTATTATCTCGTTACCATATTTTAGGTAATTATAAAATGTACCATGATTGTACCATCACAACTGTGCAGTGTTAAAATGTCGATCATAACCGCCAGATGATTTTGATTTTAATGTCTTTAGATTAGGAGGTCTCCTGTTATTAAAAATACGCAAACCGTAAGGTTTTTTAGTATATTTTCTATCATGCAATTATATTTGACCATGGTAAGTTATGACACAATAGTATAAAACCCAGTTAGTTGCGACCGAGGTAGAAATTTCAACCTGGTCAGTTGCGATGAATTATATTTTCATGTTATAATAATACAGAAATTGCCATTATAATTCTATTCATTACTAGCCTAACCTAACAAATATATTGGAAGAAAGAGGCTACTCATACAAATGGGAAGTTGCAGTTGAAATTTCATTGAAGTTCAGAATAGAAACATTTCTAAATGACAGATTTAGTTAGTAAGTGAAAGTGCGGGGCACAAATTACTGGGTAAGAACTGGTAGAAATGTTGTTTTGTCACAACTGACCGAGACCGATTATATTTGTTGGTAAAAGAAGAGGGTCCTAGTTCAAAGGTATTGTAACGGTACGGAATTGTGTGTTAAAAATAATAATTTAAATCAATGGTAATCCCAATGCAGTCAGTGTTCACCTTTGTGGAACCTCGATTTCATCAACCACGCATGCAGTGTTATTATAAAACAACACGTCTGTGTTTTGTCTCTGTACCCAGACAGGCCGGACATATTATGTAATGACATACAGTTTGTGGCAGTCGTGAATCACAGAAAACATGAAGCCAAACCGTAGATTTCACCAGGCGGCAAAATGTTGCCCAACTCGATGTCCAGCTTATAGAACACTTTTAAAAGAAACAATTGGAGCGCAGACTGGCGATCACGTGACCAGACTCACTCTTGGGAATCATTGCACTAACGCCCACTTAAGAGTTAGTCAACTTGTAACTCTGACCGCGCGGTCAAGTCACTAAAAAACACAAGTAGTGCTCTAGCAAAAGTGAAAATTTTGATTCAACATCGTTAAAATCATTTAAAATTTGTTGAAGTATAATCCATCCTAGATAAATGGTTAAACAAAATTAATTAATAAGAGATCTCTAAGGGAAAGGGGTTTCAATAGAATGTTCATGTAAAAGAAAGAATGTGTATGAGAATGGTGATGAATTACGTACTGGTTCATTAAAAATTATAAAGTTTGTCATAGGCTAGTTAAGTAAGAAAGATTCATTTTGTTATTATCTGTACAAACTAAGTTGGCGTCTGGGCCGGCGACTACCTGGCAGCTGGCCCGGGTAATCCCCTGGCATTCACAACTGACCCAGACACCAACTTAGTGTATACAGATAATAATTTGTTTGATTTTATATGTTACTAATTCAACGTATTACTAATACGTGTTTTAATATACCAGAAAAAAAATAAGAAATTTAATTGTCATCAAAGTGAGACGGAGTAATTAATTTGTATAACAAACCACAAGCAATTTGTTTTAGCATAAACTGTGTTAGTATATTTTTACTGCTCAACTCAAATAATCTTTCTCCAACTTTTTCGTCTGTAGAACCCTGGAGGAGAGCCCGAACGTAAGATGAAAATGAAGTTTTGATAAATTTGATAAAATTTATTATTTGCATAAAAAATCGTAAAGTTTCAATGGCGCCCGAACAGGGATGGTGAGTATAATTTATTACACAAACCAGGCCTAATTCTAGTTGCAGAAACGATTATTTGGGAGTGGGGGCGATGTTGTAAATGATGGTAGATTGTGATGAGAAACTAAGCTAAAGTGTGTATAATCGTATATGTAAACGATATCATACAAAATGAAGAATAACAATGATGAAGTCAGCATAACTGACTTAACCGAAGTCAGTACAGAAAATAAATTTGATACAAATATCAATAAAGAAAATAGTTTGACCGAATCAACGGTCATGAGTGGGTTGGAGGTCCATTCGACTCCAATCTTAGCCCAAAATAGAAAATTAAATGAGCCAGCTATTATAGATGACTCTGGGATTCAGTTAACCCCAACCTCAAGTAATAAAAATAAACAATTTGACAATAATGATGTGATGAATATGATGCAGTTGTTTTTAGAGCAACAGAGTAAAATGTCTAATGAACTAAGTGTAAAATTAGATGAACATAATGCTAAATTTAACGAAATAAATAATCGTTTTGACAACAGTGATAAAAAAATTTGATGCACAATATACAAAATTTGATACATTAAGTAGTGACATAAATGCAAAATTGCATGAATTGAGTAATAATGTAAGTGAACAGAAAATTAGATGTGAAAGTAGTTTTAATAAGTTTGATGCAAAATTTAATGAACTAAAGGGGGAAATGAAACAACAAAATATTAATATTAATGAAATAAACGAAAAAGTGACCGGGTCACAAAAGAATATCGATGATAAACTAAATAAAATAATTATTGAATTGATACAACAGTTAGATAAGCTTGGGAGAAATATTGAAAATAATGAAGTAACGGAAAACAGGGTAAGTGAAAATAATGGAAATATAAATGATAATGGTGTTAGTTTAAGCATCAAACAAGTGACAGTAAATAAGGTAAGTGGAAATAATAGTTACAAGTATAATTATAATGAGGAAACAATTACGAATAATCAAATGATAGACTATAAGGTAAGTAATAATGTGGTTAAAATAAATAATGAGGAAATATTATTGAATAAAAATAATGGTGATATATTAAGTAATAGGGGCGGTAATGAGAGTTTAAAAACAGTTGAGGGTAATCAGGGATTGCTAGTTAGTGATCATAATGAGTTAGAAAGGGAATATAGAGATAAGTTAAATGTAGAGGGTGAACAGGGGGCAAATTTTTTGGGGTTAAATGTGGAGCAAAGATTTCACAAGTGGTTTATGGGGATAAATTACGTACTGGTTCAGTAAACACATAAATTGTTTGTTATAACTGTCATAGTTAAGTCAGACTGGTTCGCCAATTAATTTTATGGTTTTTGTGTTGTTAATTTTAAGAATGTCTTAATTTGCCAATAAGCATTTTGCGTATTAAATAAAATTCGAATCAGTTGTTCTAGCCAGTATAAACGGTGTTATTATATTTTCACCCCTCAGCTCAAGTAACCTTTCTGCAACTGGTTTCGTCTGTAGAATCCTGGAGTGAAACCCGAAGGTAAGATTTTATAATTTGATAGAATTTGAATAGTCTCAATGGCGCCTGAACAGGGACAGATTAGGCGAAACTAAACATTAAACTAACAAGAATCATTTTGAAAAATGTAATTAAAGTAACTGAAATTGTTTTGGACATATGAGTTAATGAAATTGAATCAGAGTTGGCCTTGGATTAACTTAAAAATGTGAATTTTAGTGACGTTTAAATTTAAATTAATTTTGAATTAAATTTTGATTATTATTGTAAAATAAATGATAATGGACTAAAACGTAATGATTGAAATATTCATTTAAAATTGAAAACTGAAGGAAATTTTTGTGCGAATATAATCAAAAATGTTTAGATAGTGTTTGTAAAACAAGTCTTGTATACAACTGTTGATGTAAACAGGTATAAATAATCAACCTATGTTTTATGTTTAACTGTAGATTCCCCACCTAAGTGCGGCCATGACCTCACCGGATCATGACCGTGAAAGCAGTTAATTATGACAAATCATAAATTTTAATTGTTATAACCGGCTGTGGTTTGTTTTTGTTTTGTTAACCCGGTGGTTTGTTAGATTTAGTAGGGGGGTTATTTTGGGGGGAATCTACCAAATTTTGGAACAGGCTATTTTCACCCAGATAGGGGTGGTAGTCCATTAGGGGCGTATCAATCAGTGTTAGTAAGTATGTGTGATGGTACAATCATGGTACATTTTATAATTACCTAAAATATGGTAACGAGATCATAAATATTGTATTTTTCTATTTTTTGACATACCCAACCCAACCTCAAACACCCGATATCGAATTTACAGTGAGTGGACTATATTACAATATTTGCCAGGATTTGAACTAATTCGTAGCAGAATCTGTAAAATGTCATAAAAACAGTGTGCAGTTATTACGATAAGCAAGCCAAGCCTTAATTACGTCAGAGGCGGAGAATGTGTTGACAACGACAAAATTGCGATGTCAACACGTTAGACAAAGAAAATGTGACGTCAGTACACCCCACTTCCGCAGAATTCAACAAGGAATTGCCGTCATTCTGTTGCAACAACTGATCAGCGCCGGCCGGCTGCCCATTCACTTACGAGTGAATTTTAACTTTTTAGACCACTGTAGGTGGTTAATAAACAGTATAAACAGTATAATATCTACAATCAAAATGTATTAAGGAAAGTTATAGTTCGGCTTTGTGTAGGCGTCTTCGGCCGATGAATCGTTCGTAAAAAAGATCGACGTATAGAATCGGTCCCACGACGGTGGGTTACGTGGGTTGACACAAAGGTGTCCCGTCAAGCGCCGTAAAAATATACCGATTGTGCCGATATACGAACGAGACTAGCAGTGCGAGGAGGCCAACACGAAATTGGTGAGAACGTTCCTTTTACATTTTCAATCCTTTAATTATTTCCAAATACCAAATTTTAAATCAATTATTTAAAAAATCATTTAAATTTTTCATTATATTTAAAAGGAGCTCCACTATGCATAAAGTTGTACCATGAGAATGAAAGGGTGAGTGGTTGTGTGCGTGCGTAATTATTTCTAAGTGCTGGGTTGAGCAACACCTATAAAAATATATATATATAGATATAATTTTGTCATATACATATTATACTTACAGAAGTTGCAACACATATAAATATATATATATAATTTTGTCATATACTTATGATATTTACCGAAGGTATTATTACACTATGTATTTATTTTGGAAGGGTTAAAGATAGGGTTGAAAACAAGTATGTAAAATGAATAAATAATAAAAAGGGTATTTCATTGGTAAAAATCAGAACAGCTGTTTTTATTTCAAGCAATTTCTGTTCCCGCATGACTTCGCGTAACGAAATTCTGGCCCATGACTTAGGTAGTAAAAGATGGCGTCCTAGTTTATGTATACATAACCACATTTGTGAGATATAATATATCGTATTTATAAATTCAAAAATAACGTAAGTATACAGATGTCGCCCGTAATAACAGGGACCCTATGTAATGTTATATATATATATATTATTACATAGTGTACGCCTAGAAAGAAAACGGAAAAAATTGCTTGAGGTAACAGACAAAATAGTTTATAACTAGTAAACATAACCCCACAATTAGGTTAGACAATTGTATGCATGCGTGCATTACACAATTGCCAAAATGAGTACAAGTGACGATATTGACATAAAAACCAGTACCACTGACATAACTTTAACTGGTGAAATGGATATGCAAATAAATCCCATTAGTCAGACTGACGGGGCAAATACGCCTGTGTCTGCCGAAATAACGCAAACTGACACATCCATTTCAACGAATTTAGACAGTAAATCAGATGAAAGTAATGCAATGATACAATTGTTATTAAAACTAGATAAAAAACTAGACGAACAGAAAAGCGATACTGATATTAAATTCACACATTTGAATGACAAATTCGATAATTTTGATATTAAATTCAGAGAATTAAAAGGTCACAATTTTCACTTAGAAGAACGAATTAATATAGTAGAAACACGTTGTGATAACATTAAGAAAAATACACTAGCCATTGTTGATGACAAGTTCAGTAGTACCATTAATGATTTAGACACTAAAATTGATCTAGTTTATGACACAGTAAATAACACGATTAAAAGTAAATTACAGTCAACAAGTACAGAAATACAACAGAAATGTTTAAATTTTGTAGAAAGTCAATTAGAAGTTAAAACCAATGTTGAAGTAAGCAAACAAGTAGCAATGAAAACCAATGTTTTACAAAGTCATTTAGAAAACATGGAAATAAATGTGATAGATATCACCAAGAATTTAGAAACTATAGATAATACCATAACTGAACATGAGAAAAGTACCAAGAGTAGATTTAATTTGTTACAAAGTAAGATTAAAGAAATTGATGACTTAACTGTACAAAATAGTATGGATGTGCATGATAAATATATGATTGCAAATAATTTGACCAGTGTAAAAAACGAATTACGGGGAGAAATACATAAAAATATTTCAAGCATAAGTGATAGGGTAGTAGTAACCAGAGATTTCTATAATGAAATAGAACTAGAGAATTTTAGCCATGAAAACAGAGTAATACATCCCATGCGTTTTCTAAATCAAACTAGAGATTACAATTATTTTAGTAGTAGTAGCTGGGAAGTGAAATTGAATAAGATCATTAAATGTTTCAAGGGTAACTCAGTCATATGGGCTGAAGCTCATAGGTTAGAATGGGATTGTTATAATACTTTTGAGAAAGCTTTTAAGGGTAAATATTGGACAGAAGAAGAGCAGGAGACTTTAAGAAGCCGTATTATGGGAACGGGTAATTTCATGGGACGTAACTTTAGTAATAATAACATTACTATTTATGTAACAAAATTATATAACGAAGCCAAATATTTAGAGCCACCCATACCATTTAAATCATTTGTTAGGTATGTTAGTAAGCACTTACCTAGAGAAGTGCAAGTCACTTTGATGACTAAAGAGATAGAAAATCTTGATGAACTAGAAAGGGTATTAGATGTACTACAAAGTATAAACGATCGTGAAATGGGTAGACGCTCAATTCCACCAAATATATATATCAATAACAACAATCCCAATGAGTTTAATCGGCCAAGGCCTTATTATAATCATACTGGCAATAAATATAATGTTAGAAATGATTTACAGAAACCAGGTGGTTGGAGTTGTTCTAGTTGCAGGAAGGAAAATCGGGCTCACATGCAGCATTGTTATTTCTGCAAAGCACCAAGAAATAACCACACAAAGCAATTCATACCTGCGAACAGAGGAGCCCCGAGTAACCGAGGAGCACCATATCACCATCAGGGACCAACACGAGGACACCCTGTGCCATCTACGAGTCATAATAGGACACAGCCGGAAAACTGAAGTCAACAGTGGTAAATAGGACCCGACCACTGTTCAGGGAAACTCATGAGGTCCGACCCATCGAGAATCTACAATCCAACGTAATAAAAACAGACATCGTTGCAGATTTATTGGAGGAGGAGTGTAACACGACAGTGGAGGTGAGAGCTGGACTCACGGAAATACAGGTAACAATAGATAATAGAAACTTTAAAACACTTGTTGATACAGGGAGCGAAATTTCAGTAATAGCCGAGAACATTTTAAGTGAATTGAAAGATTTGAATAAGAATATTCCAGTTTTACCCGTAGCAGGGGTTACAGTAATAGGAGTCACGGGGGTACGTAGTAAAAGGGTGACAAAACAAATACATTTAAGTTTCTCAATTGGAGATATGAATTTTGATAATACATTTTTGATAGTCAAGGGGTTAAGTTTAGACATCATTTTGGGAAATGATTTTTTACAAAGAAATAAAGCTGTAATAAATTTTAAAGAAAAAGTGTTGGAGTTAGATGGGGGTGATCGGTCTGTGAAAATTAATTTTGAAAATGTGATAAATAAAGTCAGAACAACTGGTGTGAAAATGTTACAGAAACAAGTAGTTGAGAATAACTTAGATACTAAAGTAAATTTTTGTATAGAGGGTGAGTATTTAGAAGATGTTGATAATGAAATGAGCAATATTAATAAGGAAGTATGGGAGATAAGGGCGGATGAATTCTGTAGTGGGGGTGAGGTGATAAGGAGTGGCCAACGTATAGCGTTATGGCAGGTAATAGAGCAGTTTAAGGGAGTGTTTGCCGATATTCCAGGAAGGGCAAAAAATTATGAATGTTTGTTACAGATAAAGGAACACACACCATTCATGCAGCGGAGCTATCCAGTGCCTTACTCTAAAAGACGAGCGGTGCAAGAGGAGTTGGATAAAATGTTAGATAATGGGATCATCGAGAGGTCAGTGTCTCACTACTCAAATCCGTTAGTGGTGGTAATTAAGAAGGAAGGAGGAGTAAGATTGTGCATAGACGCAAGGAAAATTAACCAAATTATTATACCAGACCGAGAATCACCAGAATCTATAAATGAGATCTTTCAAAAGTTTAGTGGCGTACGGTTTATGACATCCTTAGATCTGACTGCTGGATATTGGCAGGTACCATTAGCAGAGGTAAGTAGGCAATACACAGCATTTTTGTTTAACGGAAAAAATTATCAGTTTAAACGACTACCATTTGGGCTAAATACCAGCGTAGCTAGTTTCACTAAATGTTTGGATAGAATTTTGAGACCAAAAGATTTAGATTTTCTCACAGTTTATGTAGACGATATTTTAATAGCTTCACGTACATTTGAAGACCATTTAGAACATTTAAAATATGTTTTAGGAAAATTAGAAGCAGGAGGATTAACCGTAAATTGGGATAAGTCCAAATTTCTACAAACGAAGATTAATTTTTTAGGATTCATTATTACATCGGAAGAAATTTCCGCAAACCCGGACAAGGTCGAATCTATTATGCGTTTCCCTGAACTGCGAAACGTCAAACAACTTCAGAGTTTTCTTGGGCTGTGCAACTTTTATAGAAAATTTCAAAGGAACTACGCCTACCTAACCGCTAAGTTAAGTGCGGTATTGCAGAAGAACCGACAATGGAAATGGGGAGAAGTGGAGCGTGGAGCCTTTGAAGAAATAAAACGCAAATTTAGTGACATGATTATGATGAACCACCCGGTTTTTGATAAGATATTTTATTTACAGACGGACGCCAGCAATGTCGCTGTAGGAGCAGAGCTGTATCAGGAGGATGAGGAGAAGGAACATAAGACAATTGCGTTCGCTAGTCGATCTTTACTGCCAGCTGAAAAGAATTACACTACCACAGAGAAGGAATTGCTCAGTATTGTGTTTGCAGTTGGTAAATTTCGAACGTACATATTAGGCAACAAAACGATCATTAGAACTGATCATAAAGCTTTGTCATTCTTCAACACTTGTAAACTTGCTCATAGTCGATTAACCAGGTGGGTACTTGTTTTACAGGAGTACAACTTCGAGTGGGAGTACATTAAAGGAACAGAAAATAAGGTACCCGACACTCTATCCAGAGTAGATTGTGAAAATAACAAAACAGGTAGGGACTTAAAAGAAATTGAAATTTTTCAGATTAGCAGAGAAGACAGAATCTTTGGAGCGGAGCTGAAGGATATTAACACCATGCAGAGAGTAGATGGTAAGTCTGGAAAAATAATACACAGTTTAGAGACGGAGCTGGATGAGTCTGAGTACAATCAATATTTTAAAATTTACAAAGGGTTATTGTTTAAGAAGGTAGTAGGGGGTGAGCGTGACTGGAAATTAGTGATACCAGCAGTATTGGAAGAGAAAATTATTTGGGATTGTCATATACGATATGGTCATTTTGGGGCTAAAAAGTGTGTCAATGTTTTAAAAGAATCATGTATTTTCAGAAATATGGAGAGGCGAGTGAGACAGTTGCTGAGGAGTTGTGATTTGTGTCAAAAGTCAAAGGTGGTTAACTACAGAGTAGAAGGTGAGTTAAATTATATTAAGGTAGATCGACCTTTTGATTTAGTTGCTGTGGATTTGTTTGGACCATTGCCGAAGGGTAGAGGCGGAGTAGTTTATATATTTGTATTGCTTGACACTTTTTCAAAATATGTAAAATTGTATAGCGTAAAAAGAGCTACCAGTAAGGTATTGAGTGAAAAAATAACTAAAGACTATATGATTAACGTGGGTAAGCCAAAAGTAATTTTATCAGACCATGGGCCGCAGTTCATCAGCGGAAGATGGCGTCAGACCTTAGGATGGGAAGGCATCCTCACGAAACATACGGCTGTGTATCATCCCCAGTCCAACCAGGCTGAGCGTGTAATGAGAGAAATAGGCAGGATCTTCAGAGCCTATTGTCACGCTAAACACAGCGAGTGGCCATTGTATGTACGAAAGGTGGAAATTTGGCTGAACAGTACCACCCACGAGTCTACTGGCTATACACCTTATGAATTAGTTAGGGGAACACGCCCCCCAAGAATCTTGGAACAATTATTCGACTATCCACCTGAAGGTAGAACGACTGATATAAACATTAAAATCCGGTTGGCGAATGAAAATTTAATTAGTAAGGGTGAACAGAGAAAACGTAGACACGACGCAAGAGGTAAGTGGATTAAGTATAATGTAGGACAAATGGTATTAGTTAAAAGACATGACTTATCGAGTGCACAAGACAAAGAAATTAAGAAATTCTTTCTCTTATATGAAGGGCCATATGAGGTCATAGAAGTTAAGATGCAAAATTCTTATGTATTACAGAACAACGTAACTGGAGAGATAGTAGGAACACACAATGCTACAAATTTAAAATTGTACTGGTCGTCTTAGTTATTTTTATATTGATGTTTTTATATTTTGAGTGTATGAGTATTAACTTAGCTATTGGTTTACAGAAGGGACTCTCCCCCATTTTCGGGCGATCACAGACTCACCACCTCTGATTGTGGATTTTGGAGTATGGGAGGCGGACCATGGTTGGCGGAACTGACGTGAGGAAGTGAAAGCAACGATGGTCTTCCTCCACACAAAATTGGTAGAAATTTGAAAATTTAATCTTATTGTTGAACGGGGAGGGGGACCCCTAATTCTTGGGATAAAAAAAAAAAAAAAAAAAAAAAAAAGTTTTGGCATTAATCCCATGAATTTTGTTTTGTTCTAAAAATCATGGATATTTGATTGAATAGAATAGAAATTGAAAATTGTGTAACTTAAGAGGTTAACTCATTAAGGAGTTATATTTTTTTTTTATGTAACTAAGTATATCAGAAGATCCATTGTTTTCCTAGAGTGTTAGAAAAGTGATGTTTTGGACTTGGAAAGTGTCTACAAATTTATTAATGTAACTAATAAAAAAATTAACATTTTTTAAATGATATTTCAATTTTGATTTTTTTTGTGAAGTAATAACCTTAAGAGGTTAAAAGGACATAGTGCTACTATGGTGAATTTTTGAGACTTTATTTTGAACATTATTATTATGTTTATTTAATAATAGTCTTATAATGGTTTTATGTATAACTTGTTAATTGTAGGGTAGTCCCCGATTGGGACTACATAAGACACAATGTGTCAAATATCTACGATTCCCCATATTTCGGGCGATTACTGTCTTACCAACACTAATCGTGGATCTGGAAGACAACCAGCTGTGGACAGAAATTGTAACACTGACCATGGTTGGTTGCCCGTAAAATTGGTTGAAATTTTGAAATTTATTGGGAGGTTTAGGGGAATCTATTATTCTTTTTGAATAGGCTACTTCACCTCGGTTGGGGTGGTAGACCTTAGGGGTGCATTATAAATGTATTAGTAAGGGTATTTGCCTTGAAGATTTTGTAATGCTAAAGCAAGGATGGGAGAGAGAGAAAAGAAAAAAGTGCTCACTCCTTCTGCCTCAGTCCTTGTGGAGGCGACTGAACGTAACAGTTCAGGGGGGGCAATAGTGTGTGTGGAGGAGAATAGGGGATAAATATTATTAACAGCGCCAAGTAATTACCTGTTAATAATAAGAATAATAATAATAATAATAATAAAATTTTATTTTTATCATTTACTAAGAGTTATAAATAAATAAATATATCGATTTATTGATTTTCTTAATTTGTTTTTCTCCAGATTTGGGAGATTATAAGGTGTAATTTTCCTATTATATTTTCAATTATATATTCAATTTTGGTAACTATATTATATTAATTTAATTTATGTAATATAAAATATTAATGTGCTTATGTTACAATTATAGTAATTGTAAAAGAATGAAGATAAATATTATCGATAGGAATCGAAACCATTTTTCAACTCAGGGTAGAAGTATTTGTTAATATGAAGAAGAGATATTCTTTTTAATTCTTGAAGATTATAATATATAATCTTATAATTTTATTAAGCATATTAACATATATTAAGCCAACCCAGTGCTTATTGGCACAAACCAGCACTTAGCTAAGGGGAACCAGATCAGTTGAGGATGTAGTGATTTACTAAGCCACTATTTTAATATTTATTATATATTGTTTCAGTGTTTGGTGGTGTGACAGCGGTCCTGAGCTGGCCAACGCGTCAGAGCAGGGGCGTTAAGAGCCTAAGTGGCCTTATGGTGTTGGGATCTCGCAGGAGAAGTCCAGTAAGGTCATCTAGGTACGGTCCTCATCACCAGACCAAGGGTGAGTTGTTATTTTTTATGTAAAATTGTAAGGGGGTTGTGGCGACTTATCCTGGCTGATCCCTTTAGGAAGTATGAAAGGGTCAATGAAAGTTTTTGTGCTTCGACACAAAATCTTTCATTGAGGGGGTTTTGTGATGGTACAATCATGGTACATTTTATAATTACCTAAAATATGGTAACGAGATCATAAATATTGTATTTTTCTATTTTTTGACATACCCAACCCAACCTCAAACACCCGATATCGAATTTACAGTGAGTGGACTATATTACAATATTTGCCAGGATTTGAACTAATTCGTAGCAGAATCTGTAAAATGTCATAAAAACAGTGTGCAGTTATTACGATAAGCAAGCCAAGCCTTAATTACGTCAGAGGCGGAGAATGTGTTGACAACGACAAAATTGCGATGTCAACACGTTAGACAAAGAAAATGTGACGTCAGTACACCCCACTTCCGCAGAATTCAACAAGGAATTGCCGTCATTCTGTTGCAACAACTGATCAGCGCCGGCCGGCTGCCCATTCACTTACGAGTGAATTTTAACTTTTTAGACCACTGTAGGTGGTTAATAAACAGTATAAACAGTATAATATCTACAATCAAAATGTATTAAGGAAAGTTATAGTTCGGCTTTGTGTAGGCGTCTTCGGCCGATGAATCGTTCGTAAAAAAGATCGACGTATAGAATCGGTCCCACGACGGTGGGTTACGTGGGTTGACACAAAGGTGTCCCGTCAAGCGCCGTAAAAATATACCGATTGTGCCGATATACGAACGAGACTAGCAGTGCGAGGAGGCCAACACGAAATTGGTGAGAACGTTCCTTTTACATTTTCAATCCTTTAATTATTTCCAAATACCAAATTTTAAATCAATTATTTAAAAAATCATTTAAATTTTTCATTATATTTAAAAGGAGCTCCACTATGCATAAAGTTGTACCATGAGAATGAAAGGGTGAGTGGTTGTGTGCGTGCGTAATTATTTCTAAGTGCTGGGTTGAGCAACACCTATAAAAATATATATATATAGATATAATTTTGTCATATACATATTATACTTACAGAAGTTGCAACACATATAAATATATATATAATTTTGTCATATACTTATGATATTTACCGAAGGTATTATTACACTATGTATTTATTTTGGAAGGGTTAAAGATAGGGTTGAAAACAAGTATGTACAATGAATAAATAATAAAAAGGGTATTTCATTGGTAAAAATCAGAACAGCTGTTTTTATTTCAAGCAATTTCTGTTCCCGCATGACTTCGCGTAACGAAATTCTGGCCCATGACTTAGGTAGTAAAAGATGGCGTCCTAGTTTATGTATACATAACCACATTTGTGAGATATAATATATCGTATTTATAAATTCAAAAATAACGTAAGTATTCATATGTTACTGAATTTTTATTGTAACGCCGAAGCAAGGATGGGGGTGGAATAAAAGAAAAAATGTCCACCCCTTCTGCACCAGTCCTTGTGGAAGCAACTGGGCGCTACAGTCCAGGGGGGGTAATAGTGAGTGTGGATAGGGGGTGACCAAGTTACAGGCCACGAGGGAGATGTGGTTTACGGCTAGGATGAGGCCGGCGATGGTCAAGAAGCCTAGTGCAGAACACAGTAAATTTTAACGGGTATCAGGGGTTAAGGAATTTGAAGGGGGGTTGGAAAAAAAACGAGTCAAGGATAAGTCATTCTTGAGTGTAGAATCTGTATTTCGTAGTTATGATTGTTATGATTTACTGGTATTTTGTATAATCAATGTGTTATTTTGGATGTATAATAGTGTATTGTGAACATTATTTAATTTGTATGGAATTCATATGATTTAGATGTAAGTATACCGTAAGTGTATATGGCCATGTGGACATTGTATTTTATGAAGGCCAGGTATAGGGTTGATTGAAACCAATGTAACATGTTGATGATGAGTTGAAATCATTGTGATAGTGTATGAGTACGGACTTAATAATTGAAGTTGAATTAATTAATTTAACAGAAGGACTATCTAAAAAGTTGGAATAATTTATTTTTGACTTGTAGTGAATAAGGTGGTAATGTTTATTTGGAATGCTTATCATGTTTTGTATCCCGCTTATGTAATTGTGTATTGAATAATAAGGCAATAATAACTGAAGTTTTAACAGAAGAGTAAAGTAAAAGTGATAATGAAAGGTAAACAGAAGGTTGATTTAATGTTGGTGTTATGATTTATTTATATTCTATGTAATCTACTTGTAGTTTTGTGTTGTCGTCTCCTGAATGTGTTCTCTGTGGATACGCTTCCATGAATGCAGATCACCTAATTGCATGTCCAGCCTTGATCTCAGACACGCAAGTCCAAGACGAAGATGGTACGGCAAGGCTCTCACGTCTCTACTGGTCAGCGCACTGCCTAATGGCCCAACAGCCAAGGGTGGGCGTTGGCTAGTAAGTAAGTACTTGTAGTTTTGGCGGGGAACTGTGTTTTGATAAGGGAGAAAATTACAAATATATAACTGTTATGTGATTTTTATGTATTCAAAGTAAATAAATGTAAGTAGACAGTAAGTTTATATTGCTAGGTAGACATATGTATATTACAAATTAAAGGAAAAACCAGTACTTTATAAAATATTGAACCAGTACTTTGACAATAATGAACCAGTACAACTAAGAGGAAACGAATCAGTTGGGGATATGGAATAATGAAAGGCCAGTTGACATTTTAATTGAATGTTTCAGAGTCAGGTGATACTGTGGCGGGTGCCTATCTGATTTTATGGTGTTGGGATCTCGAGCAGAGAAGTCCAGTAAGGTCGGATGGGTGCAGCCACAGCCACAGGACTAGGGGGGTAAGTACCCATGATTTTAGTAAGAACTAAGGGGGGTTGCGGTGCCATATCTCCACTGGTCCTCTTAGGCTTTAGCAATGAGAGTTTTTATGCTTCGGCATAAAACCTCTCATTGGGGGGGGGGTATTGTAACGGTACGGAATTGTGTGTTAAAAATAATAATTTAAATCAATGGTAATCCCAATGCAGTCAGTGTTCACCTTTGTGGAACCTCGATTTCATCAACCACGCATGCAGTGTTATTATAAAACAACACGTCTGTGTTTTGTCTCTGTACCCAGACAGGCCGGACATATTATGTAACGACATACAGTTTGTGGCAGTCGTGAATCACAGAAAACATGAAGTCAAGCCGTAGATTTCACAAGGCGGCAAAATGTTGCCCAACTCGATGTCCAGCTTATAGAACACTTTTAAAAGAAACAATTGGAGCGCAGACTGGCGATCACGTGACCAGACTCACCCTTGGGAATCATTGCACTAACGCCCGCTTAAGAGTTAGTCAACTTGTAACTCTGACCGCGCGGTCAAGTCACTAAAAAACACAAGTAGTGCTCTAGCAAAAGTTACGTCGGCTGACGAAAAAATTATATTGTAAAGTGAGTTAAAATGACAGTGATGTATACGATCTGAACCATTCAATAACAGTATCACAGTTAAACAGTGAAAACAAATTTACGGTGTGTCAACCAAAAAGAGCGAATTCACAGTAATAGTTCAACACAGTGGAGATCATTACTCATTAAGTATCGACTGACTTTCCACTATAAAATCATTTAAAATTTGTTGAAGAATAATCCATCCTAGATAAATGGTTAAACAAAATTAATTAATAAGAGATCTCTAAGGGAAAGGGGTTTCAATAGAATGTTCATGTAAAAGAAAGAATGTGTATGAGAATGGTGATGAATTATGTACTGGTTCATTAAAAAATATAAATAGTTTGTCATAGGCTAGTTAAGTAAGAAAGATTCATTTTGTTAATTTGTTTGATTTTATATGTTACTAATTCAACGTATTACTAATACAACGTATTTTAATATACCAGAAAAAAAATAAGAAATTTAATTGTCATCAAAGTGAGACGGAGTAATTAATTTGTATAATAAACCAGAAGCAATTTGTTTTATCATAAACTGTGTTAGTATATTTTTACCGCTCAACTCAAATAATCCTTCTGCAACTTTTTCGTCTGTAGAACCCTGGAGGAGAGCCCGAAGGTAAGATGAAAACGAAGTTTTGATAAATTTAATAAAATTTATTATTTGCATAAAAAATCGTAAAGTTTCAGTATCTGAAGCCATTAATAACTGAATTAATAATAATAAAGTAACACAGTGAAACACATAACGAACGAACAAAACAGAAATAGATGCAGTACTAACTGGTATGCGTTGGTTTTGATAACAAAGATAGCTGCCAACTGGTTTATACAGCGGCAACACATTGGACTGATGAATGTGCCCCTTCCACTGGTCTCTACAGTGACAGCTACTGCCAAGTCAGTAACCACATGCTACTGCACATTCTACTGACATCACCGATTTTTGAGGTGGCAACGCACATTAAAACGACAGTTCAAGCACTCATCAGTTCAAAAACAATATTATGGTTTTCTTCAAGTTTCCTTACTAATGTTGTTCACATTTCAAAATAATCAGTAACTAAGTGTTTACTCTCTGATATAATTAATTTTATTTTCTTTCAGTTCCTATACTGTTGCCGCCGACAACTGCGGTTACATGGACACCACACCACTGGTTGAAGTAAAAATTAAACGAAAGCAAAGTCAAGCTAACAAGTATTTTAAGCTACAGAAAAACCATATGCACTGAGCAGCGGATGTTTAAATACCTGAGCAGAATCAGCTGTATTAGCTGACAAGTAAGTAATAGTAGCCAAACACGGCAAAGCTCGCTCAACCAGTTGGAAACAATTAGGTCGTTCAAATACACTGTCATGTACTTGGTACAAGTATGCACAACTGAGGTCTATTAATCCTTTAGGCTTAGTTCTCTAAAACAGAAAAAAATAAATACTGTTGACAAGATGTTTTGTTCTTTTACCGATTCTTCAAGAGATTATTATTTTTAAATGGATGCTAGTACACAAATATATACATACCTTTGGATTATCATAAAAACAAAGATGTGTGTCAGTTCCATCAACAATAAGTACAAAATACATAGATTTCCATTTTTTATTCTTTTCGCTCTTCTTACTTAAATAACCTTGCATTTTTATACCTGTACAAAAATAATAATAATCACTTTTAATAACATTCATTTTATCTGCTAAAATAATGACACATGTAAATTAATTCTCCATCCAATGGCACAATAAATGTAGCACAGCTAATGTCACAATAAATCCTACCTAATAACATACAATGAATTTAAAAGCTAGCACAGTAAATAAAATTACCTTTATTTTTCTTCATACCAGACTGTTCCCTACACTCCCTCAAAGTGGCATATATTTTCTCAGCATGTTGCACTTCCTTTGACTTTACAGGTCCATCTATTTCATTGAGTGTCTGCAATATGAAAGATACGTTTTGATTTACAAAATATAATACAAAAAAAACCTTACAAGTACAATGATTGATTTACCAATCCTGTCAGTAGGTTATAAGCCACAACGCCAGTTATAATGCTACCCTGTTTCAAGGATATGATCGATTACCTCTGATCATTTTAGACGTGAAGTTAAATATAATGCTTGTGGTTCACATTTTAGACAGTATCCTACACAGTTCTCAAATTGGAGTTCTATCACGTTTTAGAAATAATTAATCAGTTATGTAATTAATAGTAAAGTTTAAAGATCTTCAAACTAAAAACAGAGTGGTTAAAAGTTTAAAAATTCTGTGCAATTGAAATAAAAATGTTATGAATTATAAGGATTTTACAATTAGGACTGAATATCTTATAACTCACAAAGACGTTTCAGTGTATGCAGAAGATTACAATCTGTGCCTGTCTAAGATTGCCACAATAAACAAAACTGACTACAATCTTGGCTCTGAACCTGACAAATTGTGTTTTCCAAAACTTATCAAGGATGAGAGGAGCACTCATTAACAATAATACAATCAGTGAAATAATAACAAATTGCAGCTGCTACCACACAAACACACACACACACACACACACACACACGTCCAGACTAATTATATAACTTACCCGACAAACAGGCTGTACCAATGTATGCCCTTCCACAATTTGTTCCTTACGGTATCTGTTTATCACAGCATCTAAGCACTCAAATGTTCGCCCACCCATTAAATATCGTACACCTTTCTTTTCTATACGAAATCTCTGTATTTGGTTATTTATATGAAAGAATAATGAATAATCCCCCGGAGAATTATCACTAGGGCGAACAAGGAAAGATCCTGGGCCAGCTGCAACAAATATTTTTTACTTGCATAATACAATTACTCGTCAACAATAATGCAAGTAGCATCTGTACAGTATACAATTATTTATAGTAAGTACAATAATCCTTCGACTATCTATAGCTGTTAGAAAATAATTTGTAAGTTTCAACAATCCAAAGTCTACATAAAATAATAAATTTAACAAAATGTTAAAATACTTTTTATCAGATACTTACAGAAGAGTATTTAATGTTTATTAAAACCATTATACACAATCCAAAAATTTCTAATAAATGTAGGAGTTTTTGCTAGTAAAAAGAGTATGCTGGAAACGGTTCTTTTCACTTCATTTGTAACAAAAATGTTACTGGGTGATAAACACGCTGTGCTGTGATTGGTTTATGGTGCACACCTAATACTCGATTAAAAAAACACAAATTTTGCTGTAACAAACCTAAAACAAGTAATCTTACTCTTGACTGTTAGAAAAACTTTGAAGTATTTTGTTTTCACTGACAGATAAGATTTGTGAATATGAAATATTTAAAATTTTATTTTTATATGTCTATTTATGACTCAATCATAATATAGAGGCATAGTAGTTGTTTTCAGTTATTATTACTGTAAGGAACCCAAAATTGTGGCAAGCAAGTTGTATATTTAAAAGGGGGAAGACTATAAAACATTGTTTTTGTAAAAGAGAAAAAATACTGAAAGACTTTAGGAAATAATGAGAGGATTGTATGTTGGGAAAAGCACATTTTCCATAAGACTGCAACTGAACAAGAGCTGCTGCAGATGGATCTGGAGCAGGCATTTCTTGGAATCACTAGCTGTAGTACCAAACATTGAGCGAATGCATATTGGTGCAATAGGTTTACTTATAATTACTTTATTAGACTAACATTCTGCCACGACAACAAACACAAGAGGATTCATCGGATTAGGTACTACCTAACAGCTGTGCATGTTTTGATTCAATCATCTTAACTATTTCACTAAATTGACAAATGTTTTGTATATACTAAAGACAATAATAGTTACCAGACATAATCTACCATATTGGCCCGAATATAAGACATTGATCTTTTTTTTGTTAAAATCCCCTTCCAAAAACTATACTCACCTTATATGTGCAACCTAACATATAACCATTTCGTGTTTGTAGCTGCAAAAGTGCACTGTATTTTGTATGATTCGCCAGCTGCACAGGCTTGCCAAGTGTGTGGTGTGAATCAATAGGCATGTGTTATAGTTCAAGGTCAAGACATAGCTAAACCTGATTCGCCACATACTGTGAAAGATTACCCAGGAAACATTGTACCAACTCTCCCTTAACCACCAAAATTTGTTCGTAGTGTTTCCACGAGACATTAGACATCCCACCGCTCCGTTGACCGGGAGTTTGATGAATTTGTTTGGCCGGATTCATTCAAAGATTTTCCGCATGACTAAAAACCATTTCCCCACCCCCTTTTAGGGGAAATTGACAAACTAGTCGGATTCAGGCACAGATTTTCTATCCGCCTGCATACAGCTCCCCATGTGCAGCCTTGTGCGTTTCCTTAATAAATCAGCTACCAATTGCCATACAAACGCGAGACCAGTACTGCTGTCTTAGGTTTGGGGGCTCCCTACAACCTCCAACCAGCAGAACATGCAATTATCTGATTCCCTGAAAACCAAAGACACGCGTGCTTCCCTGATAAATAGGCCACCGATTGCCACAGAATACAAGACTGGTACCACTGTCTTAGTTTTGAAGCCTCCTACAACTCTTAATATGCCATCAAGTGTTACTGTGGTCAAGAAAGGTGCAAAATCGGTTATAGCTGGATCTACAGTCAATGAAAAACCACAAATTGTAACTGTGACACTAGTAGTAACTGCCGAAGGTGGAAGACTTCCACCATATGCCATTTTGAATAGAAGAATGCTTCCAAAGGAACAGTTACCAGCTGAGACTGTTTTTAGAGCACAGGAAAGGGGTGGATGACTCCTTAATAATAACATGGAAGAATTTACGGCAGATTGGCTTAAAATTGTTTGGGGACGTTGACTGGGTGTTTTACTAGGTTATGTCAATTCTTGATGCTTTTCATGGTTACACAACTGAGAAAATAAAGAAGAAATGAACACTGATCTTGTTATAATCCCTGGGGGATTGACTTCTCAGCTTCAAGTTCTAGATGCGGTTGTTAATAAACCATTTAAGGACCACTTATGGAAGAACTACAGTGGCTGGCAATGGAAACCATGCTCTGAGTCCAACAAGCAGGTTGAAGAAACCAAGCATACAGCTACTGGCCGCCCAATGGATCATCCTGGGGGAAAATCAAAAGTGAATCCACTGTAAAATGTAGTGTTTCTAATAACATGGATGGGAGTGAGGATGACATTCTGTGGAAAGACTCCAGTTATGATTCTGATTCCAGTACTGAAGATGAAATTTGAGAAGAAAATGAGGATAACTGGGACTAAAAATAATAAGGCACTTTATTAGTTATGTTTTCACCTTTATTGTAAAAAAAAAAACAGCCTTATTTATTTAGTTTCACCCCAAGGTATGGTATTTAGACCATTCTTTCTCACAGAACTCCTCAAAAAATTCAGGGCCATCTTATAAGCTGGTGCTTTTGTAAAACACATTAAAAATATAGGGTTGTCTTATATGTAAGGGTGTCTTATATTTGGGCCAATACAGTAATTCATTTTATATTTCCATCCTGCTTCAGTCACACGTTAAAAAAAATAATAAATAAATACACCTATACCATCACCTTACATATATAAGTGGTGTATTCATACCTTATATAAATTCCTGTTGTATATACATATGAATTATTGAAATAGCAAATATTAGATATACCCCTTAAAAATTACTATGAATTCACTTTGCACAAAAGTATGATTGGAAAAAGAAAATGTAAAGACCAAATAGGTGTTATCAAAAAGAGAGCACATGGAAAACTAATAAAATAAGACAAACAACTGGATTATGGAAGTGGCATAACAACAATGAGACGAAAATAGAATAATGATTCAACTTAAGTTTAAGTTTAGTATTACTTTAAACTATGAAAACCTTACACTGACATTTTGCATTGTGTATAATGGAAAGAATACTTTTTGTTACAAATTTTGTACTAAACATGAAGATTTCTGTTCATTCCAGCATCTGTGTGTTTGTACCGTATGTTTCATTACTTGAAGTTTTTTTTTTAGTGAACAATAATACACTTATCATAATTTAGAATGACAAGGTACATTAGGACAACAAAACATTATAAAAAATGTTATATATTAAGAGAACAACAAAAATAGGATTTCTTCGGCAACAGAAAGGATGTTACTACTTACAGTGAAACTTCGCTAATTCGGACTTCACTAATTCGGAATTTCTATAATTCGGACTGGGGTTCTCAGTACTGTATTTATACGTACATATGTAAAAATTCAAAATCAAGTGTAGATTTAGCCTAGTTGAGAAGAGAAAGGCCGGAATACTGTACATAGTGTATTTCCATGAACTGGGATTAGTAATTGGTAGGTCAGCGATAACGAAAAGCAGTGTCGTATACATTTCCTGGAAATTCTGAACAGTAATGTACAATTCATAACAACGGATATGACTCATACAGACTTTCACATTTGTCATCATTGTGAACGTTCATCCCATAGCCAGTCACTTTACGTTTTGACTCCGTAGTGTTTGTACCTTTTACTGTGTTCAAAAATGAGTAAATGTGGTTCGTATAAATCGCTCACGATAGAGCAAAAGATAGAAGTTTTAAAATGTATTGACAAAGGTGATTCGGTTCAGAGTGTTTTACGCGATTTCAGTATCAGTAAATCGACATTTGTAACGGCACAGAATTGTGTGTCAGAGACAGTAAAGATTCAATCCAGTTTTAATTTGAAAGCAGTTAGTATTCACCTGTGAGGTGCCCCATTGTAACCAGCAACATACAATGTTATGGCAGACTATTTATGTTTGATGTCTAGACTGCCCAGCCCAGACGTATTACGCAACAGCTTGCCAGTAGTCTTTGTGTGTGAATCACAGTAAGAACTTTGTCATCCTAGTGTTTGCATCAGACAGAAGCAGCATACAGTTCTACAAGTAAAACCGTGGCCTCGGGGCGTGTAAGATAGGCCGAAATTAAAGTAGACCTATCCAATACAACTAATTAAAGTGCATAAACAATAGCGCGGCTAGCCAATTAACCACCTAAGTACTTGATCAAAAGTAAAGTCGGCCGACAAAATGTTAAAAAAAGTGGAAAGTGTAACTTAAAACTTAAAAATAAGACGGAGTGTGTCGCGGCAGTGTAAAGAATTCATGAACGATTGAAATAACATTTTTGAAGTGACCCAAAACAGCTAACCACACGAGGCGGGGAGGAAACAGTAAGGAACGCCGTGGATGTGTTAAGTACCTTGCATAACACTATCTGAACAATTCCATAAATCTATAAAATAAACACAAATACTGAACTATAATAACGGGGTTTTAAAATAAAAAAGAAATGTAAAGAGTATGAGTGAGAGAGTGTTGCAAAGTGCTGGTTCCCAAAATAACGCTATTTTTAGGCCATTTTCAGATTAGTTGATATTGATTGGTTAAATATTCATGTCTTTTTGTTTTGCATTGAAAGTGTAGGGTGAATGTAAAGGGAAAACAAATATTGCATTAAAGAAAGCCAATTTGTTAGAATACGCAAAATTTGTGTTAGCGTAATTATTCCGAACCTCAAACCCATATAACCTTGTCTGCAGCTGTTTTCGTCTGTAGGACTCTGGAAGAGAAACCCTGTGACGTTTAAATACAGTTTAAATATATAAAATACAAAAATATAATTTATTTTTACCTACCTGTAAAGGTTCTTTCTTTATCTGGGTCCAGAATGCGATCGCACGTACATCAGACGCAATCATGTGTTTCATAGGTTCGTGAAATGACTTACTCTACACATTTTATGAAGAGAAATTGGGTCATTCCATATCAAATCAACCAGGGGTCTGAACCTCAGTGTCTCAAATATTGGTAATTTTTTGTATATTTGTTGTACTTATAAAGTACTTCAAAAATACAAAGTTTCAAATTTTTTTGTTGGGTAGTTTTTTTTAAAGATTTTTTAAAAACTGCACAAAACGCCATTTTTCACATTGTTTTGAAACAGAAAACTGTGTATAATTAAGGAACCGTTAGACCTAGAAAGCTCGTTTATAGCTCATTTTAAAGGTCTTTGTAAGGGCTTTAATTTGATATGTAACACAACCTACTTTGAACAAAAACCTTTTTTTGGCATGTTTTCAAAAAACGTTTTTTTGAAAATTTCAAAAACACCATCATCGAATTTTTTCAAAAAAATATATGTTATTTGTAAAGACATTGACTAGAAATATGCAAAGTTTGAAAGTGGAGAAATGATGGTTTTTTTTTTTAACAAAAATTTAAAGGCATCAGTGTGGAGGTCGTATTCACGTAAATTTGCATTACAATACCAACAGTTACATTTTATGTCATTTTTAGTTTGCCTTAGTACCATAATGATAAATTACAAACAATTACTAAGACTCACCTACAAATTCTCTTGAATAAAGTGTCCCATATTGATCTTGCAGTGAAATGATTTTAAGCAACAAAAAAACTCGTTTATTAGTTGTATATTTTACGAATTAAAACATATCTGTAGAAGATTCTAGTCTATATATACACTACACAGTGCAGTCTTATAAGAACAAATCATGTTTGTAAATTAAAATAGTGCTTTTGAATATTAATCATTTAGAGTTCACACATAAGTTAATAATAAGTTGTTCACATTTTCTTCAACTGTTGTTCAAGTAAGTGAGATGAGTCTGCCATTTCTTCTGTGGTCAAAGTATACGTTCTTCCTGTAGCAGTTCTAGGTTCAACCTTTTTCAGAAGGGTGTCTGTTGACACATCCAAAATATCCAACCGTGGTTGAGGATAGAAAAATGATGCTGCAGGTCCTCGGGGATGTAAAAAGCTCACTTTAACTTCATTTGTCTCGTTGTTTTTCCCTAGGATGCATGCAAGCCACCAGAAGTTATCATACATGACAGTTACAAAACCTGATTCAATTTCTTCTAATTCAGCTGTTACACTATCTGTTATAACTGGTGCTTGTAGCTTTCTTTCAGTACTTGAAGAAAACAATTTTGTTGCCATTTGTGTGTCAGAAATAGGGATAACTGCATGTAAATTATGGGTCCCTTTTATAGTTTTTGTTTTATCAAAACGTGTTGCTAACCTTTCTTCATTTTCATTGTGTTCTTCTATTGTACAGTATTTAAACTTGATGCCTGGTATGTTGGTTGCTGCAAATTCATATAATTGATGCGGTCATTATTTGCTGGTCACACGGTCGCTGTAAACTTGCTTTCATAGCTAATCTTTTAACAGTCCCCCCTAGACCATCACAGGCACTTTTACCATGTGATGTGGCAAAGAAATGCCACTCAGCATCAATGCCAAAGTCTTTTTTGTGCAAACAAATGTTCTGGAAATTCTTACGGTTTTTATATTGTCCTGCACAACCATCTGAGAAGTAATACATTATTTTAATCCCTGGGATGTCTTCTTTTAGGGCATTAATCAGGTGCGTCTGAAAGAGATTGAATGCAACAGTGTTGTGGGTAAGGCACTCTGATACAAAAACGTAATTTAAGTGCTGTATTTTACTGTCTTCTCCTCTATAGTAGACAACAAAGGGATGGAGTGTTGCCTGGCTATTGGTCCAATGGTAAGATTGAACCTCATCTTGGAGGACAAATGAATAATTTTCTGAAAAATCACAGGTTACAACCACTTCACCTTCCTCTAAGTTAGTTTTTGTTTCACGGTAAAACTCTTTTTGCATGTTTGCTAAAAAAGAGTGTGTCTTTAACTTTAAAATAGCTTCACTGAAATCTTCTATGAATTCATCCTTTTCTTTTACAACAGTCTCTAATGTACATCTATCTACAGACATCCACTTTTTAATTGTTACTTGCTGTGCTGCTTGTTGTTGCTTTGCTTGTTTCTTGTTGTTGTTGAGATCTATCATCTCATCTTCAAACTTCTGGCGCAGTAAAGCTTTCAAAGGTTCTATCCCGGGACACTCTTTGCATGTGTTCAGATAACAGATAGGTTATAGATTCTTTGCTGGTACGTTTTCGAGATTTTTTCAACACCGGTACTTTTTCGAGATTTTCTCGGACACCGGTACTTTTTGGTTGATCTACCGGCCGCTCGGCGCGCTCGAGAACATGGCGTTCTAGCGTGCGTGGCATAGAAAAATAAATCAATTGGTGTCATAAACTTTTAAAACTGTGATTAATTTCATCAAAATTTTTTTAGGCACGTCTTAGTAATTGTTTGTAATTTATCATTATGGTACTAAGTCAAACTAAAAATGACATAAAATGTAACTGTTGGTATTGTAATGCAAATTTACGTGAATACGACCTCCACACTGATGCCTTTAAATTTTTGTTAAAAAAAAAACCATCATTTCTCCACTTTCAAACTTTGCATATTTCTAGTCAATGTCTTTACAAATAACATATATTTTTTTGAAAAAATTCGATGATGGTGTTTTTGAAATTTTCAAAAAAACGTTTTTTGAAAACATGCCAAAAAAAGGTTTTTGTTCAAAGTAGGTTGTGTTACATATCAAATTAAAGCCCTTACAAAGACCTTTAAAATGAGCTATAAACGAGCTTTCTAGGTCTAACGGTTCCTTAATTATACACAGTTTTCTGTTTCAAAACAATGTGAAAAATGGCGTTTTGTGCAGTTTTTAAAAAATCTTTAAAAAAAAAACTACCCAACAAAAAAATTTGAAACTTTGTATTTTTGAAGTACTTTATAAGTACAACAAATATACAAAAAATTATCAATATCTGAGACATGAAGTTTCAAATTAAATTCTTCATTGGTTGATTTGATATGGAATGACCCAATTATGATTTTTAATTATCAAAATATTGCAACGTTAAAGGTTCATTTTTTCCAATAAATTTTCTCACATGGTTTTCCAAATTTTGTTACTCTGTTTCATACATCTTACCATGGTACACTTAAATTAAATTACTTACGTCTATTGTAGGTAGCCCAGCCTGCCTTTCTTCACTCTCACATTCTTAACAAACCCCCGTTACCCTGATTTATTAATTTGGTATATTATATAAAACCCCAGCCGGCAACGCGTTCATCCGTTGACCTCGTGGCCGTCCCGTTGTAAGTTTATAGTCGTCCCGAAACAAAAAAAAAACAAATTTGTGTGTTGGTGTTCTGTTGTTAGTCTCGCATCACTGCCACTGGTTTTAAAACGGCTAGTTCACTTTTACTGACACATTTTAAAATTTTGGGAAGAGGTAACCCCTTCGAGTTGCACCGGCCGGTACTACTTGGGACGAACTGCGCAAAGAGTCTCTTTGTGGCGGGCGGATCTTGATGTCCACCGCCAACGAATTTCGTTGACGCTCATACTGGAGTTGTTGCAGTTGAGCGACCATGTGCATGATATATAGTGGTCTTTTCTGTAGTATGTGCCGACGATATTTAGGCGCTTCCGGTTTGATGTCACTAAGGAGGCGGTCCTTAATTTGCATATCCTTCAGCTCGGGTTGTAGGTCTCACCAAAACGTCGTCTCTGCGCCATTTTCGACAGCGTCGGTTGATCCGCTTCGCGTCCCCACCCGCGCGTATACCTGTGTCATGCGTACAGGCACATGACCACATTCAACAAAGTTCTTGGAAATTTGAGGTGGCTACATACCTCAACTGATTTCGCAACGTAATATTGCGTAGCTGCTTTGGTTATAAACTGTTCTCTTTGCCATGTGTTCTGGTTTGTTGGAATAAAATTTACACAATACCTTTGTCAATCCCCGAAAATTAAATAAATTTAAAAATACAGATACCCACTAAATTGGACCATTACAATACCCCCTCAATGAGAAGTCTTCTGTCCAAAATAGAAGAAATCTCATTGATAAAACCCCTAAGAGGACCGGTGAGGAACTGGTGCCCACAACCCCCCTTTGTTCTTACTCTGCATGGGTAAACGACCCCCCTGGCTCGGTGACTATGGACGCATCTGAACGAGATCACTGGACTTCCCTGTAAGAGATCCCAACACCGAAAAATTGAACAGACACGTACCACAGCGCACCTCGCCTTTTATCATACTACCCCAAAATCCTCAACCCCTGGCTCAGATCATGCCAGATCGTCAACCGATATGTTTCCCCTTATATGCAAGCTGGGCTGCCTTTAGCAGATACTGGGCTCACACACACTCACATTACATATTATAAATTGAAAAATTCCTTAAAAATCTGTTTAATTTACAACTCATTGGTTGTTTTCATTTAAAATCAAATCACAAATTTTGTATTTTTTTTTAATTATTCTCATCATTGGTTTTTTCTGTTATTTAACATAAATCCATTTAAACATTTCTTACAATTAAGAACATCCTTAACCTAACATGTGATTACATCTAGAGTCTAACACTACAATTCAATACAAAATAATTCAATAATAATAAACATGGTTAGAACACCAACAATAAAATAATCAAAGTTTCAAATCATCCATTAGCTGGCAGGCGTAAAATCAAGAAATTTTTTTTTTTTCAAAAAAAAATATTTTCCAAAAAATTTTAAAATTCAAAAAATTTAAATTTCTTAAAATATTTTCTTTTCATACAGAGATTATTTAAAATTTGTTTAAATTCATCAAAAACCAAAAGTTGAATCAACTTCCTTACTATTAACTTATATGACCTCACTGTCAGCTGATTAAAACTAGGTCAAGTTCAAAAACCCTGACCTACATACGTTAGATACAAGTTCTATCTGAAAATACACTTAACATCTGTAAAATTCTCTCTTGAAGCACAAAACATAATAAAATAACACATTTAAAACAACAAAATATTATTACAAATAACAATCAAATTGACATTTAAATTAATAAGCACTTGCTAACTTTACCTTATTTTCACATTCTGTCAAATTTGGTCCCTGGTTTCAATAAAAATTTTCTTATTCTTGTTATGAATCTCTTTCTTTATTTGACAATCTTATTCTCTGTTACTGTGGGTGATTTAAATACTTATAACAATTTAATTTACCACTTGGTAGGCTTACCCTTATAATCTCTACCCCTCTGACTCTAATACTCATCAACTTTAACTACCATGACACCCATCTCTATCAAAACATCTATTCAACAATCTCTAAACCCAACTTATCATTAAACTCAATTCGCCACCTTCTCTCAATATATATAAAAAAAACTCTCTAACCCTTTGTACTTGGGATAAGTGTCCCCCCCCCAAAACTCATTTCCCATTATGTTGGTTCCTGGATTCTACCTAAGGTAACCCCTTCCCACTAAATCGGTCCCTTCCCGTCCCAACCATTATGTTGCGGACTCCCACATTACACTACCCCCTATTACAAAATTACCATCCCCAAAATCTCAA
Source organism: Magicicada septendecula (assembly GCA_034769895.1). Classification (NCBI taxonomy): domain Eukaryota; kingdom Metazoa; phylum Arthropoda; class Insecta; order Hemiptera; family Cicadidae; genus Magicicada; species Magicicada septendecula. Next base: position 146,826,842 of record CM068375.1, on the reverse strand, counting down.
TCTTATTACCTCACTTCAACTACAACAAAATAACATCATTAATTATAAACATCAATATATCCCTCAAAAGCTCTACATATATTACCCATAACTACTGTGTCAAAATCAATACTTCTCAATTCTATTACATTTCCTCATAACAACATTACATTAACTCAAAACAATATTTCGATCTTTACTACTTCAACTTGGACAGATCTATATGTCCCACAAAATACTCATCACCCCAAAAACTATCTTTTATTATTTCTGACAATTCCTTTAAAATCTTACCACATTAAATTACTTTTCTCATTACTTTAAATAGCAGCTGTAATACATTAAAACATTACATTAAACACTCATTACCTGGAACATTTACAACCAATATAACGGTGACATTTTATTGCTGATCAGCTGATATTCCTAACACAATGAAAACACATCTCAAAATTGAACAAATTACATGAAATATATATATTTATCAATCCTTACATCTACCCTCATTGTTTCCCCCTTATTGACTCTGATAATATTCAAACCGCCTGCCAGTCGGTTTGGTCATCTACTTGGTTTCAAAATACACACATTGTAAAACACGTATTTTTTATCAATTCTTATATCTAACCTACTACAATAAAATACTACATTTAAAATTATGGAATGAACACCTTATACTGAATGTATGAGCATTTAATTATTTGAGCGGAATATAAACGTTTTTATTAGATCAAAATTGGAGTTAGCAAATTTTATGTTATTTTCAAATCGTGGCTCCTCTGAGACACCTCCCATCCACACACGCTATTGCAAATTATGTAAGACTGTATCGTCTTTTTGCTTCCACAAAGACTGCATATTTGGAGGGATTTGACCCCTCCGTGTCTTTGCTTCGGCAGTTACATTTAAAAATTTTTGATATCAACATATCTTTGGTTATATTTAAACGCCCTTAATACGGGTCTACCACCTGGCCTTGCCGTTCCTACTCGAACAGAGCGGTAGCCGCTGTTCCATAGTTCCTGGATTTCCCCTAATTTCACCCCCCATTTAATTTCTATTATATACCAATTTCAAGTCAGCTATGGTCAAGGGACTTGGTATGACCATAGCTGGCCGCTAGCCAAAGCCACGATTAGTGCTGGTAAGGCAGTAATCGCCCGAAAAGTCGGGGAAATCTAATTTGCATTTCATTGCCTGTTCTACTTCGTCATTAGTATGTGCGACACGAACGTCTATCAGTGTACAAATTGAATTTGCACGAAAAAGGTGTGTCGCACATTTTCGCCATTTTGGCCTCCGATGGAGGTAACACTCTCTGTTACCTCCAACCCATTTCACTATCTACGAGGGCACAGGCCACCCCCGCAATAGCAACTTACTAACTAAATAATTAAAAGTAATGAACTAAAACTTTCGACAATTGCAGTTCCACACTCCACTGTTCTATCACTTCTTTGCACACCAATCTACCCCCCAAAATTATTCCCACATCTTGTATTGACCACAAGTTTTTGATTTTCTTTCACATTCTTCAAAACGTTTCCATACTCACTGATACTAAAACTTGACAATTATATTTGGTCACTTACTTCTAAAATTTATTTAAATTTAAAATTATAAACATCCAAATTATTTTTTTTTTTTTCAAAATTTTTATTTATATTGGAGGCTGACTCTAACTATCCTTAACCTAGACTATTATGGTGGTCAGTATCCCTGCCTGAAACGGGGGTGTTTTTGCTATGAGGCAAATTTGGTGATAGGTTCAGATCTACTTTGTGAAAGTACTTCCCTTTATATGCAACTCTACTCCCTTACCACTCTCATTTCTCCAGACCCGCCGTTTGAACCATCGCCAAATCTGCCTCTCCGCAAAACTCTTCATTTCGGCTTAAACAAAACTACTGTCAATGGCTCAACTTTAATTTTACCATTGACACTGAAAATTTTTTAAATTTCACGCACTGCCTTTTATTTAGGTGCAGCCTCCATTATGTACAAACACTCTAAGGCAGTGCAGGCACGTGACAGGTACACCAAGACCGCTGCACCGTGAGTGTTTAATGAAATAATAATGCGTGTCACGTTGTGATCTCTCACTTTTTCTTTTTAAAATAAATATAAATAAATTTGTCATAAAATCTCTAGTAACTTATATTCGGGTCTGTTTACCTTGTTCGAGTTAAACACGTGTGTCACATTTACCATAATTATGGTATCTACCATAATTATAGCACCTGTTTATTTCAGTTTCGTTATATAAATTTTTATTACCTAAGGATCCAGGATTCTGCTCAGCGAGAATGCTGACAGAGATGGTCATTGAAATGAGAATACATTTAATTGCAGTAACTATTATCAATCGTAATTTATTCAGGAATTTCTTTAATCGTGTACACCACATAACAACTTGACACGGCGGCCATTACTAATTTCCGCCCTTTACTATCACCACTCCTTTATGTTTAATTTTAAAGGCTAATTCAAACAATTAATTTTACTGGCTATGACTTAGTTTCATGATCATGTGATTTGATAATATCTAATTATAGTCAACGCAAACCAACCCCCATTTGGAAGTCGACATCTAACGTTCACACCTCTCTCACTCACTCACATTCATACAAACATTTTTTAATTTACTTTTGACTGTGTACACATCATGATTATACTTTTTTATGATTAAAAGAGCTCTTTAAATAAAAATTTTGGTTGCCACTTCCCTTGTCAGTAAACTGGACGTTCTAGTAGAGTGTCACATGTTGATTCCAAACGGCGTGGTTACATTTTCTTGGCTGCACTGAATTTACATTTAACGCTTTTAATATTGCTTTATACTGCTCAAACTCTGGAAGTAACTAACACTGATTTGCTTTTGATTACATTGTTAACACTTTGCAATACTTTAAACTTGACTATTTCAAGCCAACACTATTGTTAGCGTGTGGTCGCCATGATGAACTTCTGTGTACTGGGACGAAAATTATGCAAATTTTTACGTATGTGTGTGTGAGTAAAACGTCATCGTTCTTTGTTTCTCATTATATAATAGCCTGGTTAGTTACGTATTTTTATAACGTCATGGTGGTTTTATGACGTTTGGCGTTGTTGGCCAATGAAACGTGAGCAAGTAGTGCCGTTATTAGTGGCTGTAACCATTATAAGTCTTTTTAGCTGCACGTACACTGCTGTCCTTGAAATTATTTTGTCGTCTCGGAACTGCGTCGTCGGCAAAACCAAGGGAAATTATGTCACCCATAGAAATGACTTTAAAACATCGGAATACAATAGTTTGCTACCTTGCATACCATATTTTTTATATCGGACTTTTTTGTACTGTCACAAAACCCCCTCAATGAAAGGTTTTGTGTCGAGACACAAAAACTTTCATTGACTCATTCACACTTCTCTAAAAGGATCAGCTCAGATATGGAGCCACAACCCCCTGTAGTGTTACAAAAAAAAAATATAAATTCAATCACTTACCCTTGGTTCAATGATGAGGTTCGCACCTTCTGACCTTACTGGACTTCTCCAGAGAGATCCCTACACCATAAGGCCATGAGGCACTTTACGCTCCTGTTCTGACGCACCGGCCAGCTCAGGACCGCGGTCACCACACCATAAAACTCTGAAACATTCAATACAAAATTTTAAAATAGTGGCCTTCTCTATATCCATATCCACAACTGATATGTTTCCTCTTAGTACGTTGGTTTGCGTTTTGGGGCGTTGGTTTGCTTAATTCTAAAAATTTCACACAATGTATAACAAGAATTAAGATAGAAATTGCTCCCCTTCACAATCCGGTACCTAGTACACATTTCTGACTTCTGTCAACTATATTCACTCCCTTTTATCCCATGAAAACAATTGTTCTTAACCTAAACAACAATGTATTTTACTGCTTTAGCAACAACCATTAACCCTAATAATTTACTTCATATAATCTTACAATATCTATATCATGGCAGACAATTTAAAAGTTTTATAATTTCTTTACGACTTTTTCTTACATTTAACCTTCTTTATAACAGAATCATTTCTAGAGAATGGACAAACTTTACAAAATTTTAATCTTATAATCGTTACTATCTTGGTAGTAACCTCCTATCCACACACTATTGTTGCCATAAGAAAACACAATAAAACATTGTACATTAAACATTAAACACTAACATTGAACAATTCACAAATAAACAATTTACATAACTTGTAGCAAAATTTTATAACATTTTTCCTATCAACTCTCTATTAACTTTTATCATTTAACATTCATTTAGATTCTATACAAAAATTTCAAAATTATCATTTACCTTTCCATTTACCTTACCTTTCAGTTACATCACCTTTCTACTATGAATTTCTCTTCTCTAACCCTTCTATCCTTACTCGTTTGGGTGACTCTCTATTATTCATTATTTTTCTCTGTCTTATTTTGGCATCTGTCAACCTAACCTTACTACCCCTTTTTTACACTAACAACCGCTTCTAACCATTTACATATAATATGACACCAATATCTCAATAACAACCCCCTTCACAAATCCCATTAAAAACCTCTGGCACCGCTCATTTTTGTACTAGTATGTGTGTATTCCCTCTAACCAACTCATTCCCTTATCGGTTCCTGACCCTTTCAGATAACCCTTTCCGGCGCTAAACGGTCCCTTCCTGTCTCAACATCTCTCGTTGGACTCCTACACCAATACCCTTATTACAAAATATCACCATCAACAACAAATATAATTACCACTCACATTACTCACCTCTACATATAATCACTAACCTACTGTGTCCCTAAAATATCTAACACCTCTTTATATATTATCAGCATCTCAGCACTTTATTTTCCCTAACTCCCAATAACTTTATTCAACTAACTCCAATGCCCTGATTTATCCTTATTCCCAAACCTCTTTACAACATTTCACCTTAATACACCATTACAAAACTCATCACTTACCAACTAACAACAATACCTCTCAATATCCAAATATATAATCATTTACTAACCCTTTAGAATCTAAATTCCATAATATCCTTTCAAAATCATTATTAAACTTCTTTTACTTATTTAAAATTCTACAATAGTTTACACACAAAAAATACATAGCATACACAATAGCAAAATTACACAAATACATAGACATCAATACACAAAAATATACAATTCCCCTAATCATGAAATCATTTACCATAATCAGTCCTAATCAGTCCATTTTTAAAAACACTGTCCACACAATTAAATGTTCATAACACAATAAACAATACACAACTACCCCATATCGTCAAATAACAGTCTAATCTTAGGTCTATACAAGTCATTTTTTCTTGAATACCTTATATTATGATTATCAATGTAAAGATTATTCAATTCTTTATAATTTTCCACAATTCTATTATAATCAATATGATCACCCCATATCATTATCTCATATACCTTGTCACGATTGAGCATGGTCCTGTCGCCTTTAGTATTATCTGTCACAACCAGGTAAGTTACTAAGTCATTATTTTCATTATAATCTCCTACGACTGCCATATCAGCTTCATTACAAGGTAAGTACTTATTATTTTTATTATATATCATCTCTACTCCTAACTTTTCCATAAATTCTTCATAAGTTCTACTCATCTTAAAAATCTCTATCTCCCTCTTTCTCTCACAATATCTCTCACTATCAAAACATCTCTCTCTTTTAAAATATCTCTCATAATAACTCTCCCAATAACACTTCTCTCTCTCAATATATCTCTCTTTATCACACCAAGCTACACTCTCAATACTCACACAATTATTTTCTAACACCATATTCTTAATTCTATTATCATAATTCTCACCGCTACTTACCTTGTCTTTATTTTCATTCAATTTATCTGATTCTCTACTATTCTCTACCCCCATTTTACTCTCGTAATTTTCATCTACTTTATTCTTTTGTCTATCCAACTTCTCATTAACTAATGCAACTATTTTCTCTTCCGTTTTATCGAAACGTGCGTGCATTTCATCAACTCGTTTATCAAAATTAAAATTTTGTTTTTTGATTTCGTTTTTTAATTCTTCACATTTTACATTAAAATTATTGTTCTGTATATTGAAAAGCATTTGCATCATTTTCATAATTTCATTATTCTCAGCCCTGTTATTTGGGACTGGTGTTGAGTGCACTATTCCTTCACTCATAACTGCTGATTCTGTCATGCTTATTTGACTATTATTTGTACTATCAGTTATGTTTAATAAAGAACTATTTTCTTTATTCTCTGCCATTATAAAATTTGTTAATGGTTTGTCGCTTTATATTATCGTTACCACCTAACCTACAACCGCATTCTCATTTTCAATGTCCACTCTGCCGCAATTCAGGCTTATTATATAAAATGTATTTATATATTTTATATAGTCACCAGTTCGGGCCCATTTGTTATTTCTCACTTTTATTTAAATATTTATAAATGTATTTGTCCTATAAAATCTCTAGTAACTTATATTCGGGTCTGTTCACCTTGTTCGAGTTAAACACGTGTGTCACATTTACCATAATTATGGTATCTACCATAATTATAGCACCTGTTTATTTCAGTTTCGTTATATAAATTTTTATTACCTAAGGATCCAGGATTCTGCTCAGCGAGAATGCTGACAGAGATGGTCATTGAAATGAGAATACATTTAATTGCAGTAACTATTATCAATCGTAATTTATTCAGGAATTTCTTTAATCGTGTACACCACATAACAACTTGACACGGCGGCCATTACTAATTTCCGCCCTTTACTATCACCACTCCTTTATGTTTAATTTTAAAGGCTAATTCAAACAATTAATTTTACTGGCTATGACTTAGTTTCATGATCATGTGATTTGATAATATCTAATTATAGTCAACGCAAACCAACCCCCATTTGGAAGTCGACATCTAACGTTCACACCTCTCTCACTCACTCACTGTATTCATACAAACATTTTTTAATTTACTTTTGACTGTGTACACATCATGATTATACTTTTTTATGATTAAAAGAGCTCTTTAAATAAAAATTTTGGTTGCCACTTCCCTTGTCAGTAAACTGGACGTTCTAGTAGAGTGTCACATGTTGATTCCAAACGGCGTGGTTACATTTTCTTGGCTGCACTGAATTTACATTTAACGCTTTTAATATTGCTTTATACTGCTCAAACTCTGGAAGTAACTAACACTGATTTGCTTTTGATTACATTGTTAACACTTTGCAATACTTTAAACTTGACTATTTCAAGCCAACACTATTGTTAGCGTGTGGTCGCCATGATGAACTTCTGTGTACTGGGACGAAAATTATGCAAATTTTTACGTATGTGTGTGTGAGTAAAACGTCATCGTTCTTTGTTTCTCATTATATTATAGCCTGGTTAGTTACGTATTTTTATAACGTCATGGTGGTTTTATGACGTTTGGCGTTGTTGGCCAATGAAACGTGAGCAAGTAGCGCCGTTATTAGTGGCTGTAACCATTATAAGTCTTTTTAGCTGCACGTACACTGCTGTCCTTGAAATTATTTTGTCGTCTCGGAACTGCGTCGTTGTCGGCAAAACCAAGGGAAATTATGTCACCCATAGAAATGACTTTAAAACATCGGAATACAATAGTTTGCTACCTTGCATACCATATCTTTTATATCGGACTTTTTTGTACTGTCACAAAACCCCCTCAATGAAAGGTTTTGTGTCGAGACACAAAAACTTTCATTGACTCATTCACACTTCTCTAAAAGGATCAGCTCAGATATGGAGCCACAACCCCCTGTAGTGTTACAAAAAAAAAATATAAATTCAATCACTTACCCTTGGTTCAATGATGAGGTTCGCACCTTCTGACCTTACTGGACTTCTCCAGAGAGATCCCTACACCATAAGGCCATGAGGCACTTTACGCTCCTGTTCTGACGCACCGGCCAGCTCAGGACCGCGGTCACCACACCATAAAACTCTGAAACATTCAATACAAAATTTTAAAATAGTGGCCTTCTCTATATCCATATCCACAACTGATATGTTTCCTCTTAGTACGTTGGTTTGCGTTTTGGGGCGTTGGTTTGCTTAATTCTAAAAATTTCACACAATGTATAACAAGAATTAAGATAGAAATTGCTCCCCTTCACAATCCGGTACCTAGTACACATTTCTGACTTCTGTCAACTATATTCACTCCCTTTTATCCCATGAAAACAATTGTTCTTAACCTAAACAACAATGTATTTTACTGCTTTAGCAACAACCATTAACCCTAATAATTTACTTCATATAATCTTACAATATCTATATCATGGCAGACAATTTAAAAGTTTTATAATTTCTTTACGACTTTTTCTTACATTTAACCTTCTTTATAACAGAATCATTTCTAGAGAATGGACAAACTTTACAAAATTTTAATCTTATAATCGTTACTATCTTGGTAGTAACCTCCTATCCACACACTATTGTTGCCATAAGAAAACACAATAAAACATTGTACATTAAACATTAAACACTAACATTGAACAATTCACAAATAAACAATTTACATAACTTGTAGCAAAATTTTATAACATTTTTCCTATCAACTCTCTATTAACTTTTATCATTTAACATTCATTTAGATTCTATACAAAAATTTCAAAATTATCATTTACCTTTCCATTTACCTTACCTTTCAGTTACATCACCTTTCTACTATGAATTTCTCTTCTCTAACCCTTCTATCCTTACTCGTTTGGGTGACTCTCTATTATTCATTATTTTTCTCTGTCTTATTTTGGCATCTGTCAACCTAACCTTACTACCCCTTTTTTACACTAACAACCGCTTCTAACCATTTACATATAATATGACACCAATATCTCAATAACAACCCCCTTCACAAATCCCATTAAAAACCTCTGGCACCGCTCATTTTTGTACTAGTATGTGTGTATTCCCTCTAACCAACTCATTCCCTTATCGGTTCCTGACCCTTTCAGATAACCCTTTCCGGCGCTAAACGGTCCCTTCCTGTCTCAACATCTCTCGTTGGACTCCTACACCAATACCCTTATTACAAAATATCACCATCAACAACAAATATAATTACCACTCACATTACTCACCTCTACATATAATCACTAACCTACTGTGTCCCTAAAATATCTAACACCTCTTTATATATTATCAGCATCTCAGCACTTTATTTTCCCTAACTCCCAATAACTTTATTCAACTAACTCCAATGCCCTGATTTATCCTTATTCCCAAACCTCTTTACAACATTTCACCTTAATACACCATTACAAAACTCATCACTTACCAACTAACAACAATACCTCTCAATATCCAAATATATAATCATTTACTAACCCTTTAGAATCTAAATTCCATAATATCCTTTCAAAATCATTATTAAACTTCTTTTACTTATTTAAAATTCTACAATAGTTTACACACAAAAAATACATAGCATACACAATAGCAAAATTACACAAATACATAGACATCAATACACAAAAATATACAATTCCCCTAATCATGAAATCATTTACCATAATCAGTCCTAATCAGTCCATTTTTAAAAACACTGTCCACACAATTAAATGTTCATAACACAATAAACAATACACAACTACCCCATATCGTCAAATAACAGTCTAATCTTAGGTCTATACAAGTCATTTTTTCTTGAATACCTTATATTATGATTATCAATGTAAAGATTATTCAATTCTTTATAATTTTCCACAATACTATTATAATCAATATGATCACCCCATATCATTATCTCATATACCTTGTCACGATTGAGCATGGTCCTGTCGCCTTTAGTATTATCTGTCACAACCAGGTAAGTTACTAAGTCATTATTTTCATTATAATCTCCTACGACTGCCATATCAGCTTCATTACAAGGTAAGTACTTATTATTTTTATTATATATCATCTCTACTCCTAACTTTTCCATAAATTCTTCATAAGTTCTACTCATCTTAAAAATCTCTATCTCCCTCTTTCTCTCACAATATCTCTCACTATCAAAACATCTCTCTCTTTTAAAATATCTCTCATAATAACTCTCCCAATAACACTTCTCTCTCTCAATATATCTCTCTTTATCACACCAAGCTACACTCTCAATACTCACACAATTATTTTCTAACACCATATTCTTAATTCTATTATCATAATTCTCACCGCTACTTACCTTGTCTTTATTTTCATTCAATTTATCTGATTCTCTACTATTCTCTACCCCCATTTTACTCTCGTAATTTTCATCTACTTTATTCTTTTGTCTATCCAACTTCTCATTAACTAATGCAACTATTTTCTCTTCCGTTTTATCGAAACGTGCGTGCATTTCATCAACTCGTTTATCAAAATTAAAATTTTGTTATTTGATTTCGTTTTTTAATTCTTCACATTTTACATTAAAATTATTGTTCTGTATATTGAAAAGCATTTGCATCATTTTCATAATTTCATTATTCTCAGCCCTGTTATTTGGGACTGGTGTTGAGTGCACTATTCCTTCACTCATAACTGCTGATTCTGTCATGCTTATTTGACTATTATTTGTACTATCAGTTATGTTTAATAAAGAACTATTTTCTTTATTCTCTGCCATTATAAAATTTGTTAATGGTTTGTCGCTTTATATTATCGTTACCACCTAACCTACAACCGCATTCTCATTTTCAATGTCCACTCTGCCGCAATTCAGGCTTATTATATAAAATGTATTTATATATTTTATATAGTCACCAGTTCGGGCCCATTTGTTATTTCTCACTTTTATTTAAATATTTATAAATGTATTTGTCCTATAAAATCTCTAGTAACTTATATTCGGGTCTGTTCACCTTGTTCGAGTTAAACACGTGTGTCACATTTACCATAATTATGGTATCTACCATAATTATAGCACCTGTTTATTTCAGTTTCGTTATATAAATTTTTATTACCTAAGGATCCAGGATTCTGCTCAGCGAGAATGCTGACAGAGATGGTCATTGAAATGAGAATACATTTAATTGCAGTAACTATTATCAATCGTAATTTATTCAGGAATTTCTTTAATCGTGTACACCACATAACAACTTGACACGGCGGCCATTACTAATTTCCGCCCTTTACTATCACCACTCCTTTATGTTTAATTTTAAAGGCTAATTCAAACAATTAATTTTACTGGCTATGACTTAGTTTCATGATCATGTGATTTGACAATATCTAATTATAGTCAACGCAAACCAACCCCCATTTGGAAGTCGACATCTAACGTTCACACCTCTCTCACTCACTCACTGTATTCATACAAACATTTTTTAATTTACTTTTGACTGTGTACACATCATGATTATACTTTTTTATGATTAAAAGAGCTCTTTAAATAAAAATTTTGGTTGCCACTTCCCTTGTCAGTAAACTGGACATTCTAGTAGAGTGTCACATGTTGATTCCACACGGCGTGGTTACATTTTCTTGGCTGCACTGAATTTACATTTAACGCTTTTAATATTGCTTTATACTGCTCAAACTCTGGAAGTAACTAACACTGATTTGCTTTTGATTACATTGTTAACACTTTGCAATACTTTAAACTTGACTATTTCAAGCCAACACTATTGTTAGCGTGTGGTCGCCATGATGAACTTCTGTGTACTGGGACGAAAATTATGCAAATTTTTACGTATGTGTGTGTGAGTAAAACGTCATCGTTCTTTGTTTCTCATTATATTATAGCCTGGTTAGTTACGTATTTTTATAACGTCATGGTGGTTTTATGACGTTTGGCGTTGTTGGCCAATGAAACGTGAGCAAGTAGCGCCGTTATTAGTGGCTGTAACCATTATAAGTCTTTTTAGCTGCACGTACACTGCTGTCCTTGAAATTATTTTGTCGTCTCGGAACTCCGTCGTTGTCGGCAAAACCAAGGGAAATTATGTCACCCATAGAAATGACTTTAAAACATCGGAATACAATAGTTTGCTACCTTGCATACCATATTTTTTATATCGGACTTTTTTGTACTGTCACAAAACCCCCTCAATGAAAGGTTTTGTGTCGAGACACAAAAACTTTCATTGACTCATTCACACTTCTCTAAAAGGATCAGCTCAGATATGGAGCCACAACCCCCTGTAGTGTTACAAAAAAAAAATATAAATTCAATCACTTACCCTTGGTTCAATGATGAGGTTCGCACCTTCTGACCTTACTGGACTTCTCCAGAGAGATCCCTACACCATAAGGCCATGAGGCACTTTACGCTCCTGTTCTGACGCACCGGCCAGCTCAGGACCGCGGTCACCACACCATAAAACTCTGAAACATTCAATACAAAATTTTAAAATAGTGGCCTTCTCTATATCCATATCCACAACTGATATGTTTCCTCTTAGTACGTTGGTTTGCGTTTTGGGGCGTTGGTTTGCTTAATTCTAAAAATTTCACACAATGTATAACAAGAATTAAGATAGAAATTGCTCCCCTTCACAATCCGGTACCTAGTACACATTTCTGACTTCTGTCAACTATATTCACTCCCTTTTATCCCATGAAAACAATTGTTCTTAACCTAAACAACAATGTATTTTACTGCTTTAGCAACAACCATTAACCCTAATAATTTACTTCATATAATCTTACAATATCTATATCATGGCAGACAATTTAAAAGTTTTATAATTTCTTTACGACTTTTTCTTACATTTAACCTTCTTTATAACAGAATCATTTCTAGAGAATGGACAAACTTTACAAAATTTTAATCTTATAATCGTTACTATCTTGGTAGTAACCTCCTATCCACACACTATTGTTGCCATAAGAAAACACAATAAAACATTGTACATTAAACATTAAACACTAACATTGAACAATTCACAAATAAACAATTTACATAACTTGTAGCAAAATTTTATAACATTTTTCCTATCAACTCTCTATTAACTTTTATCATTTAACATTCATTTAGATTCTATACAAAAATTTCAAAATTATCATTTACCTTTCCATTTACCTTACCTTTCAGTTACATCACCTTTCTACTATGAATTTCTCTTCTCTAACCCTTCTATCCTTACTCGTTTGGGTGACTCTCTATTATTCATTATTTTTCTCTGTCTTATTTTGGCATCTGTCAACCTAACCTTACTACCCCTTTTTTACACTAACAACCGCTTCTAACCATTTACATATAATATGACACCAATATCTCAATAACAACCCCCTTCACAAATCCCATTAAAAACCTCTGGCACCGCTCATTTTTGTACTAGTATGTGTGTATTCCCTCTAACCAACTCATTCCCTTATCGGTTCCTGACCCTTTCAGATAACCCTTTCCGGCGCTAAACGGTCCCTTCCTGTCTCAACATCTCTCGTTGGACTCCTACACCAATACCCTTATTACAAAATATCACCATCAACAACAAATATAATTACCACTCACATTACTCACCTCTACATATAATCACTAACCTACTGTGTCCCTAAAATATCTAACACCTCTTTATATATTATCAGCATCTCAGCACTTTATTTTCCCTAACTCCCAATAACTTTATTCAACTAACTCCAATGCCCTGATTTATCCTTATTCCCAAACCTCTTTACAACATTTCACCTTAATACACCATTACAAAACTCATCACTTACCAACTAACAACAATACCTCTCAATATCCAAATATATAATCATTTACTAACCCTTTAGAATCTAAATTCCATAATATCCTTTCAAAATCATTATTAAACTTCTTTTACTTATTTAAAATTCTACAATAGTTTACACACAAAAAATACATAGCATACACAATAGCAAAATTACACAAATACATAGACATCAATACACAAAAATATACAATTCCCCTAATCATGAAATCATTTACCATAATCAGTCCTAATCAGTCCATTTTTAAAAACACTGTCCACACAATTAAATGTTCATAACACAATAAACAATACACAACTACCCCATATCGTCAAATAACAGTCTAATCTTAGGTCTATACAAGTCATTTTTTCTTGAATACCTTATATTATGATTATCAATGTAAAGATTATTCAATTCTTTATAATTTTCCACAATACTATTATAATCAATATGATCACCCCATATCATTATCTCATATACCTTGTCACGATTGAGCATGGTCCTGTCGCCTTTAGTATTATCTGTCACAACCAGGTAAGTTACTAAGTCATTATTTTCATTATAATCTCCTACGACTGCCATATCAGCTTCATTACAAGGTAAGTACTTATTATTTTTATTATATATCATCTCTACTCCTAACTTTTCCATAAATTCTTCATAAGTTCTACTCATCTTAAAAATCTCTATCTCCCTCTTTCTCTCACAATATCTCTCACTATCAAAACATCTCTCTCTTTTAAAATATCTCTCATAATAACTCTCCCAATAACACTTCTCTCTCTCAATATATCTCTCTTTATCACACCAAGCTACACTCTCAATACTCACACAATTATTTTCTAACACCATATTCTTAATTCTATTATCATAATTCTCACCGCTACTTACCTTGTCTTTATTTTCATTCAATTTATCTGATTCTCTACTATTCTCTACCCCCATTTTACTCTCGTAATTTTCATCTACTTTATTCTTTTGTCTATCCAACTTCTCATTAACTAATGCAACTATTTTCTCTTCCGTTTTATCGAAACGTGCGTGCATTTCATCAACTCGTTTATCAAAATTAAAATTTTGTTTTTTGATTTCGTTTTTTAATTCTTCACATTTTACATTAAAATTATTGTTCTGTATATTGAAAAGCATTTGCATCATTTTCATAATTTCATTATTCTCAGCCCTGTTATTTGGGACTGGTGTTGAGTGCACTATTCCTTCACTCATAACTGCTGATTCTGTCATGCTTATTTGACTATTATTTGTACTATCAGTTATGTTTAATAAAGAACTATTTTCTTTATTCTCTGCCATTATAAAATTTGTTAATGGTTTGTCGCTTTATATTATCGTTACCACCTAACCTACAACCGCATTCTCATTTTCAATGTCCACTCTGCCGCAATTCAGGCTTATTATATAAAATGTATTTATATATTTTATATAGTCACCAGTTCGGGCCCATTTGTTATTTCTCACTTTTATTTAAATATTTATAAATGTATTTGTCCTATAAAATCTCTAGTAACTTATATTCGGGTCTGTTCACCTTGTTCGAGTTAAACACGTGTGTCACATTTACCATAATTATGGTATCTACCATAATTATAGCACCTGTTTATTTCAGTTTCGTTATATAAATTTTTATTACCTAAGGATCCAGGATTCTGCTCAGCGAGAATGCTGACAGAGATGGTCATTGAAATGAGAATACATTTAATTGCAGTAACTATTATCAATCGTAATTTATTCAGGAATTTCTTTAATCGTGTACACCACATAACAACTTGACACAGCGGCCATTACTAATTTCCGCCCTTTACTATCACCACTCCTTTATGTTTAATTTTAAAGGCTAATTCAAACAATTAATTTTACTGGCTATGACTTAGTTTCATGATCATGTGATTTGATAATATCTAATTATAGTCAACGCAAACCAACCCCCATTTGGAAGTCGACATCTAACGTTCACACCTCTCTCACTCACTCACATTCATACAAACATTTTTTAATTTACTTTTGACTGTGTACACATCATGATTATACTTTTTTATGATTAAAAGAGCTCTTTAAATAAAAATTTTGGTTGCCACTTCCCTTGTCAGTAAACTGGACGTTCTAGTAGAGTGTCACATGTTGATTCCAAACGGCGTGGTTACATTTTCTTGGCTGCACTGAATTTACATTTAACGCTTTTAATATTGCTTTATACTGCTCAAACTCTGGAAGTAACTAACACTGATTTGCTTTTGATTACATTGTTAACACTTTGCAATACTTTAAACTTGACTATTTCAAGCCAACACTATTGTTAGCGTGTGGTCGCCATGATGAACTTCTGTGTACTGGGACGAAAATTATGCAAATTTTTACGTATGTGTGTGTGAGTAAAACGTCATCGTTCTTTGTTTCTCATTATATAATAGCCTGGTTAGTTACGTATTTTTATAACGTCATGGTGGTTTTATGACGTTTGGCGTTGTTGGCCAATGAAACGTGAGCAAGTAGCGCCGTTATTAGTGGCTGTAACCATTATAAGTCTTTTTAGCTGCACGTACACTGCTGTCCTTGAAATTATTTTGTCGTCTCGGAACTGCGTCGTTGTCGGCAAAACCAAGGGAAATTATGTCACCCATAGAAATGACTTTAAAACATCGGAATACAATAGTTTGCTACCTTGCATACCATATTTTTTATATCGGACTTTTTTGTACTGTCACAACGTACCTTTTGGGGTCCCCCTCCCCGTTCAAATATGTAGTTAGTTTTCTAGTTTTAACCAATTTTGGTGGAGCCGGACCATCGTTGTTTTCACCGCCCGAAGGAAGATCCGCCAACCATGGCCCGCCTCCAAGTTCCGAATACCACGGCCAGGAGACTGGTAAAATCGTGACCGCCCGAAAATGGGGGAGGATCCCTTCTGTAAACATACAACAATATTTTAAACATCATTCATAAACATACCATAATTAAAGTGACCGATATAATTTTAAATTCGTCACATTTTGAGTACCTACTATTTCTTGTGTCGCTGGGTTCCTCAACACATACGCATTCTGCATTTTTATTTCTATAATTTCGTACGGTCCTTCATACAACAAGAAAAACTTCTTTATTATTTTCTCTATCTTGAGCACTGGACAAATCATGCCTTTTTACTAACACTAATTGACCTACCTCGTATTTGGTCCATTTACCCTTAGCATCATGTTTCTGTTTCCTTCGCTCTCCTCTCGTAAGCAAGTTCTCGTTTGCCAATCTAATTTTCATGTTTCTGTCCAAAACTTGACCTTCTGGTGGGTATTCGAAAAGTTGTTCCAATATCCTGGGCGGCCTTGTTCCCCTGATCAACTCATGCGGCGTAAATCCTGTGGACTCATGGGTGGTACAATTCAGCCACTCCTCTACTTTTTTCATGTAGGATGGCCATTCTGTGTGTTTGGCATGACAGTACGCCCGAAATATCCTACCAATCTCTCTCATCACCCGTTCTGCTTGGTTCGACTGAGGATGATACACTGCCGTATGCTTGGGTATGACGCCTTCCCATCCAAGCGTCTGTCGCCATTTGCCACTTATAAACTGTGGTCCGTGGTCAGATAATATAATTTTCGGTTTTCCAACATTAATCATGTAGTCTTTTACTATTTTTTCACTGAGTACTTTACTCGTCGCTCTCTTAATGATATATAATTTCACAAATTTTGAAAAAGTGTCTAGAACTACAAATACATACAATACACCCCCTCTACCTCTAGGTAATGGCCCATATAAATCGACCGCAACTAAATCGAACGGTCTCTCAACTTTTATGTAATTCATCTCTCCTTCTACTTTATAATTCACTACTTTCGATTTCTGACATAAATCACACACTCTTAACACTCTTCTAACTCTCTTCTCCATATTCTTAAATATACATGACTCTTTCAAAACATTAGCACACTTTCTCGCCCCAAAATGACCATACCTTACATGACAATCCCAAACAATTTTATCAATTAACCCCTCGGGTATAACTAACCTCCAATCACGCTCCCCACTATCTACTTTTTTAAACAAAATACCTTGATATACTTGAAATCGCTCATTATATTCAGATCCCTCTACCTCCGTCTCTAAACTAACAATTACTTTCCCCAGTTTACTATCAGATCTTTGCATATTTTTAATGTCACTTAATTCTTCACCAAAAATTCTATCTTCTCTAGTTAATCTAAAAATTTCTATTTCTTTAAGATCCCTACCAGTTTTGTTTTCTATAAAGTCTACTCTAGAAAGTGTGTCGGGTACCTTATTGTCTGACCCCTTTATATATTCCCAGGAAAAGTTATATTCTTGTAAAGCTAATACCCACCTGGTCAGACGACTGTGTGTTTAGCTTACATGAATTGAGGAATGATAATGCCTTGTGGTCCGTCCGGATTATTGTTGTATTGCCTAGGATGTATGTCCGGAATTTACCCACGGCGAACACAATACTTAAAAGTTCCTTTTCTGTCGTCGTGTAATTTTTCTCGGCAGACAGCAGCGATCTACTGGCGAAGGCGATTGTTAGATGTTCCTTGTCGCAGCCCTCCTGGTAGAGCTCCGCCCCTAGCGCTACATTGCTGGCGTCGGTCTGTAAATAAAACATTTTATTAAAATCGGGATGATTCATCATAATCATGTGGCTAAACTTTCTCTTAATCTCGTTGAATGCATTTCGTTCCGTATCTCCCCATCTCCATTGTTTATTTTTCTGCAGTACAGCACTTAGTTTGGATGTGGTGTGTGCATAATTCTCCTGGAATTTTCTGTAAAAATTGCATAAGCCTAAGAAACTTTGTAATTGTTTAATGTTCTTTGGTTTGGGGAACCGCATTATGGCTTCTACTTTGTCAGGGTTAGCTAATATTCCCTCCTGTGTAATAATAAATCCTAAGAAATGTATTTCTGTCTGCAGAAACTTAGATTTGTCCCAATTAACTGTTAAACCCCCTCTTTGTAGCTTATCTAATACATACTCTATGTGTTATAAAAGTTCAGTGAATGTTCTAGAAGCTATCAAGATATCATCTACATATACTGTCAATAAGTCGAGATCCTTAGGTTGTAATATATTATCTAAACATTTAATAAAGCTGGCAACACTGGTGTTTAATCCAAAAGGTAAGCATTTGAATTGGTAATTCTTACCGTTAAAAAGAAAAGCTGTATATTTTCTGCTCTCCGCTGCTAATGGCACCTGCCAGTATCCAGCTGTCAGGTCTAATGAGGTCATGTATTTGACTCCGCTGAACTTCTGTAAAATCTCATTAATAGGTTCCGGAGATTCCCGGTCAGGTATAATAATTTGGTTAATCTTTCTGGCATCTAAACATAGCCTTATCTTTCCATCCTTTTTAATCACTACTACCAAAGGGTTTGAGTAGGGTGATACTGAGCGTTCAATTATGTCTCCCTGCATCATCCGGTCTAGTTCCTCCTGTACAGCCCTCCTCTTTGAAAACGGCACCGGGTAACTCCTCTGCATGTATGGTGCATGGTCCCGAACTGTCAGCTCACAGATGTAATCCTTCGCTTTCCCTGGTGATTCATCAAACACCTCTCTGAAACGCTCCACAACTGCCCACAGCTCCCCTCGCTGAGTATTTCCTACAACTACATCTTCATTAAAAAATTTGTTGGCTCTATCTGCCCACACACTCTCATTACTCTCATGCATCTCTCCCTCCTCATTCTCTAGGCTATCACTCTCTCAACATATATTTATTTTGGTCTCTATCTCTCTATCGCCTATCTGCTTATGTAACATTTTTATTCACGTGACTTTAGCTTCATTTACTACTTTCTTAAACTCTATTCTGACTGGTTTATTCCCCTTTTCAAGTTTTACTATTTGTTTATTAAAGTCTATTACTGCTTCGTTTCTTTCCAAAAAATCATTTCCCAATATTACATCTAGGCTCAACCCTTTAACTACTAGGAAAGTGTTTTCAAATTCAATGTCATTTATTAAAATATTTAATTGTACTTGTCTGGTTATTCTCTTACTTCTCACCCCAGTTACCCCCACTACTGTAACCCCCGCGACTGGTAATGATGGTATATTCTTGTTTATCTCTCTTAATTCACCCATGACATTTTCAGAAATTACTGAGATCTCGCTACCTGTATCAATTAAAGTTTTATAATTCTTACCTTCAATGTTAATTGTCACCTCAGTCAATCCTGTTTTGCGTTCCATCACCTTGTTCTCCTCTTCTTCTAACAATTCTTTTGCCATGTCTACCTTGATAATGTTGCTCGCATATTCGTTTGTTACTTTGTCTCCGTTGACAATGGTTGGGCCCGCTTCTCCATTGTCCCTCTTAGTTTCCCGTGGATGGACCTGCTACAGCTGGATGATTTCCTCCTCTTCCTCTATTGTAATGTATTCCTCCTCTTGGCGCTCCTCTATAAAATTCTTCTCCTCTCAACTGCTGATTTGGTGGTGGATTCATTCTCTCGTTCCTGGCGCACTCCCTGTTTCGATGACATCTAAAACAATTGGTTCGGTTAGCATAATTATCTGTTTCACATTATCTACACCTCCAACTCTCGCCTAGTTAGGTACTACTGGTGGGTTTGGACGTCGCCCTATGTCGTGCTCCCCTATATTCTGTAACACGTCTAACATGTTCTCTAGCTCGTTGATATTGGTAATTTCTTTAGTCATTAGCATGATTTGCACTTCTCTGGGCAGGTGCTTACTAACATGTCTTACGAATGATCGGAATGGTAACGGTGGTTCTAGATACTTGGCCTCGTTATATATAGTCATCACGTATATGGTTAGGTGGTTATTCATTCTGCCGAAATTCCCGTTACCCATTATTTTACTCCTTAGGATTTCCTGGTCCTCTTCTGACCAGTATTTGTTTCGAAAAGCTACTTCAAAATCCTCGTTAATTACCCCATTCGACATTGTGCACTTCCGCCCATATCTCGGCACTACCCTTAAAACATTTTAAAATTTTCAATAGTTTGACTTCCCAACTACTACTGTTGAATCGATTAAATTCCCGTGTTCAGTACAGAAATTGCATCGGATGTATTCTACGATTCTCACTACTAAACGTTTCTAATTCTATTTCATTGTTTGTGTCTCGTGTCATGAATATGCGTTCAGTGACATTGTTTAAATTTTGGTTTCTTACTAAACTTAATTCGTCTCTCATACTACTAATGTTCTGTTCAAGTGAATATAATTTTTTATCATGACTATATTCAGACTGTATGTTATTTTTTGATATTACATCAATAGATTCATTCACTGCTTGTATTTCTGTCTTACAATTATTTTCAATTTCACTTATTTTAAAGTCTACCTTATTTTGGTGTTCCTCAATATTCTGACTAATTTTTTCAACTGTCGTTACTACGCTACTCAGCTTACATTCAGTTTCAGTATTACACTTATTTATTTTATATTCCATTTCATTGTTATGCTCATTCATTGAATTTATTAAATACTCGTTATTCTTATTTATTTGTTTATCAACTCGATCTATCTGACTATCTATTTCATTAAATTTAACATCTATCTTCTGCATTGAATTATCTAACTTGGTATCTACTTGGTTAATTTTATTAGTACATTCTTCACCGGTATTTTTACAACATCTATTAATTTCGTTAATTTGGTTTTTTAGCTCATCAAAACTGTTCTTTTGAACCTCAAATTTCTCATTCATTTCGTCTTTCAATTCTCTAAAATTACTATCTTGTTTTTCTAAACTATTGTACATCATATTATACAATCTTGTTAACATATTATCATCATCAGATTTCTTATTTTGATTTCCTAAAATAGGTGTTGAATGAATCTCAACTGTCTGTATTATTTTTGACTCCTCAAGACTACTGTCATTTGTTTGAATTCTGGAGTCGCTACTTATTTGACTTTCTATCTGATTGTCAGAGAAACTGATTTCATTATTATCTGCCATTTTTTATAATTGGTATTTAAAATATTTTAATTAATCTAATTTTTTGTAATGTACTTTCTATCTCATATTAACTTTGCGTAAATGACGCATTTTTATTTTGTTATGCTAACCCTAAAACACACGTTTGCCTCTTTGTAGGTGCGGAATTTAATTTATTAAATTCGTCCCTGTTCGGGCGCCATTGTGACGTTTAAATACAGTTTAAATATATAAAATACAAAAATATAATTTATTTTCACCTACCTGTAAAGGTTCTTTCATTATCTGGGTCCAGAATGCGATCGCACGTACATCAGACGCAAACATGTGTTTTATAGGTTCGTGAAATGACTTACTCTACACATTTTATGAAGAGAAATTATGATTTTTAATTATCAAAATATTGCAACGTTAAAGGTTCATTTTTTCCAATAAATTTTCTCACATGGTTTTCCAAATTTTGTTACTCTGTTTCATACATCTTACCATGGTACACTTAAATTAAATTACTTACGTCTATTGTAGGTAGCCCAGCCTGCCTTTCATTCACTCTCACATTCTTAACAAACCCCCGTTACCCTGATTTATTAATTTGGTACATTATATAAAACCCCAGCCGGCAACGCGTTCATCCGTTGACCTCGTGGCCGTCCCGTTGTAAGTTTGTAGTCGTCCCGAAACAAAAAAAAAAAACAAATTTGTGTGTTGGTGTTCTGTTGTTAGTCTCGCATCACTGCCACTGGTTTTAAAACGGCTAGTTCACTTTTACTGACACATTTTAAAATTTTGGGAAGAGGTAACCCCTTCGAGTTGCACCGGCCGGTACTACTTGGGACGAACTGTGCAAAGAGTCTCTTTGTGGCGGGCGGATCTTGATGTCCACCGCCAACGAATTTCGTCGACGCTCATACTGGAGCTGTTGCAGTTGAGCGACCATGTGCATGATATATAGTGGTCTTTTCTGTAGTATGTGCCGACGATATTTAGGCGCTTCCGGTTTGATGTCACTAAGGAGGCGGTCCTTAATTTGCATATCCTTCAGTTCGGGTTGTAGGTCTCACCAAAACGTCGTCTCTGCGCCATTTTCGACAGCGTCGGTTGATCCGCTTCGCGTCCCCACCCGCGCGTATACCTGTGTCATGCTTACAGGCACATGACCACATTCAACAAAGTTCTTGGAAATTTGAGGTGGCTACATACCTCAACTGATTTCGCAACGTAATATTGCGTTGCTGCTTTGGTTATAAACTGTTCTCTTTGCCACGTGTTCTGGTTTGTTGGAATAAAATTTACACAATACCTTTGTCAATCCCCGAAAATGAAATAAATTTAAAAATACAGATACCCACTAAATTGGACCGTTACAACCCGAAGGTAAGATATTATATTATTAATTGAATTAAATACTATTGTTTCACATTTTACGATATTAAGAAAAGCAGATCATCAATTACAAATTTTTCATTGAATAGAGACTTTGATAGTGCCAGTAAAATTAAGCAAAAATGGATGACTCCTGCCAAAACGTCTGACATTGACGAAGCTGTTTGGACGTGGTATAAACAACGAGCTGCTGGTGTACCGATCCGTGGGATAGAATTGCAGACTGCTGCTGAACGTTTTGCTACTCGATTTCAAAACCAAGATTTTAAGGCAAGTATAGGGTGGTTTAGATTTAGAAATCGACATGGCATAGCAAACCGATCGATTTGTGGAGAACTTTTAAGTGCAGATCATGAAGCTGTTCAACCATATAAGGATAAATTACAAAAGATTATTAATGATAATGAACTTGAACCATGGCAAATCTACAATCCTGATGAGACGGGATTGTTTTGGAAGGCAATGCCAAAAAATACACAATCGAGTAAAAAAGAAACCCACACACCTGGACATAAAACAAATAAAATGAGGCTGTCTGCATTACTGTGTGCCAATTCCGATGTACGCATAAATTAAAATCTGTCGTAGGAAAATCTACAAACCCAAGAGCAATGAAGAACATAAACAAGACTGATCTTCCTGTGATTTATAAAGCTCACAGAAACGTGTGGTTCAGCTGTGAAATTTTCAGTTCTTGGGTTCATAACAATTTTATTCCATCAGTCACAACATTTCAGATGGAAGAAAAAAATGTTGCTAGGGAAGAAGTTAAAGCAGTGTTGTTATTGGACAATGCTCCAGTGCATCCTGCAGAGGACATTTTACGAAGTGATAATGGAAAAATAAAATGTCTATTGTCTATAAGAAGCTGTAGGCTTGCTAGTATACGTACTGTGCAGTGAAAATAGAGTGTTTTGTATGTAAGTTTTGTTTTGTATGTAAGTTACGTACTACAGTATAAAACTGAATCGAATTTTTTTAGTAAACATCACATAAACAGGTACTGTACGTTATTTCTTAGTTTATACCTCTTCTACTACTAATTAATAGAGTATTAAATACAGTATTTTTAACAAGAACATGCAGTAGACCTCTTGTAGATTCAAATTGGGTTTCAGAATTTCTTTTATATTGTCTGCTATCGGTAACCAATAGACACGCAAAAACTCGCGATCAGTTCATAATGTTCTATATTTCAGACTTTCAGCAATTCGGACTGAGCTTGGTCCACATTAGTCTGAATTAGCGAAGTTTCACTGTATTGCTAACACTGGGGTACAATGTCAATTAGTTAATATATCGCCAGCTCAATATTTAAACTACCATTGTATTTGTCTATTTATACTTGCAAAAATAGACATTTGTGCTCAGGGTAACATATTTATTATACCCACTAAAATGTCTGCAGATTCATCTGGAACACTTGCAAGAAGATAATCTTGTGTTTCACAACAAATACCACCCACTGATTTGGTAGAACTCTTTCTCTGTTATATATAATTTTTTTCCTAAAACAAGTCTTGTCCACCTATATGCAAAGTTAGGCCCACCAAGCTTGTATAGACTGGCTAGTAGACAGTGCTCATATACTTCTCACTTTTGAGTAAATGCAAGTACAATGATTCGCATCACACTCATCTTGACAAAATTTTACAGTTATGTACTCTTTACTTTAACAGTAAACGATAGAGATTAGTATGCAGAAATCTATAGAGAATTTTGGAGGATGTTCCTTGTTGAAGGTGTTTTGATTCCTTTCTGGAACCAACCTAACAGTCTTTACACTTGTATATAATTTCATTTTATGGCAAATTTTCGGGTTACTTACGCTTTTCTTGCAGAAATTGGTTAGCTGAATCTTTGGGCTGGAATTCATGTAGCCATATGTAAGACATGTATAATACAGACAGACTACAGCAGAACACATCATTCAAGCTAACTTTGTGAATTACTAGTTAGCAATGACAAATGGAATGCAGTTGTATACAGCGTGCCAGTGACTGCACTGTTGAGGAGTGAAGGGCAATTTCCACTGGTGATGCTAATAATAAACATAAAAGGGCCAGAAGAAAATATACTTTTTTATTAAAAGAAAAAACTTGATTTTTTTAAAAGGCAAATACAATATTGCTTAAAATTGAAATAATAATAATGATTATTAAGATTATAACAACAACAAAGGTTCTCTTTGAACCATCAAAATAGCTTAGGAGAAGAAGTGTAGCCAGGTGCCACTTCATAAAACCCTAAACAATTAGGCCCCCCTTACACTACGCAACTGATTGCATGCAACTGATTTCAAGCCTACATGAAACTAGTTGCTGGGTTGTAAACACAGGCTGCAACTGCTCTGTTATCAGATGCAGAGTAAGCATGTTGTTTATACTACTATTATAAAGAGGTAAAATTTGTATCATTGTCTGGGCCAACAACATTAGAAACTACTGATCCGATAAAAACAAATTTTTCACCACTGTGTTCCTTGAAGTTTATGGATGGGTTTATATATAAATATGAACCAATAACTGTAATAATTTTCAAAAACAGAAATTTAAAACAACCCCATGTCATGCAAGTTTTGTTCATTAGCATGTAGTGAAATTTTTGACATGTGATAAACTTTCATTCTATAAGAGATAGCTATACAGTATCAACAAGTGAAATTCAGAAAAAATTACATATTTTATTTTGTTTCAATAAAATTCTCCTTTTCGTTTCTGAGATATTGACGGTTTTGTAAAAAGTTGTATGTTGTGTTGGTCCCATGTCATGAAATTTCTTCGTTGTCTAGAGAATGCATGCGCAGGCGAATTGGTTGCATAGTGTAATAGGCTACATTTGAATCAATGCCCCACAACGAGTGCTAACTAAAAGTTGCAAGGCTTGCAACTGTCTCGCAATCGATTGCAGACTGTGCAACCAACTGCAGTAAGTGCAATATGCTATACTTACATCAATGCCCCACTACATTTTTTTGCAATCAGTTACGTAGTGTACTAAAGGGCTTACAGATATTACAGCATGGATGACCATTCACAGTGCTTTAAAATAACACAATGTAGTTTTTGGCTCTAGCTAGGGCCAAAAATGCATTTTTTTCAACTCATCATCGGTTCTTCTGCTGTACAGCAGGTTTTCTTTATGAACTCCTCCACTGTTCTCTGTCTTCTGCCAGCCTTTTCGTGGTAATGTAGTTTTCTACCTTGATGTTGTCCATCAACTGTCGTCTCTTTCTTCCTCTTTTTCTTTTTCCTTTAACCATGCCTTCTAGACTGTCTTTTATAATAGAATTTCTTCTTAAACAGTGTCCTATCCAGTTCTTCTTTCTCTTTCTTATTGCTTTTAATATTTATCTTTTCTCTCCCACTCTTCCTAACACTTCCTCATTCCGTACTCAATATTTTATAAATTTTCAACTGATGCTGATTTATTAAGTTTTATTAAATTTTTTACTATTACTTTAAAATTTAAAATTCAAGTTACTATAAATAAAATTAAAAAAAGAAACAAGTGAATAAAAAATTTGACCAACATTTTTCCTTGAACCACTTTTATGGTAATACCGATCTTATGAATTTTATTTAAAATGCTGATGGACAATATTTGAGGTTATGAGCTACATCAACACATTATAACAAGAAAAATTATTTATATACTTGCAAGCATACACATACATGTAATCAAAAATTATAAACACTTACATTTCACCAACATGTCAACAGCTTCGCTTTTTGTGACGTTTGGGTGAAACCAGTTGAACACAGTGTTTGGATCGATGTTTTCATCTAAATCGTCTACTAGATCACGGAATATCATTCCCTGTTCACCAGTACGATG
The DNA here is from genome assembly GCA_034769895.1 of Magicicada septendecula. Taxonomy (NCBI): domain Eukaryota; kingdom Metazoa; phylum Arthropoda; class Insecta; order Hemiptera; family Cicadidae; genus Magicicada; species Magicicada septendecula. The sequence continues at coordinate 146,800,030 of CM068375.1, read as the reverse complement.
TGCTGTTACCCATAACCATCCATCCCCCATATCGTTATGCACAAAAAATATATCACCTTTCTGAAAACTAATACACAAATATGGTTACTGTTTTTGTAGATAATCAGTAAAATGTATACATGCACATACGTATTCCACACACACACCAAGGGCTTTTAAATTAAAAACAAAGACTGTTAAAATTTGTTCTGATGAATACTGTTAGGGTAGTGTACTAATATCTTCTCCACTCAATTATCAAGTGTTTCCATTAGCGAGCCTCTGACAAAGGAGTACCTTCCAGTTGAAGACAGGAAAGAAGCCCTGTCTGTCAAGAGCCAAAGACCTCTTTGGAGAGCTGATACAATGGGTGAGACTTTGGCACTGTTTTTTGTCTTACAACAGTACCTGTAAAAGCATATGAGCCAGTGAGTGCTCAACAGTGAAAGGCTATGACTTTGTCTTTGCGTAGGTTCAAATGACACATTTTAGAACATATGGTCCACTTTCAGATTTCCAATCACGCTGGTGAAGTTGTTAAATGTCAAAATCATAGGATAGTTTGAAAATAGGAGTTTGAGTTTGGATTATGCATCATTCAAATTAATAATCAACTTTTTAAAGTACATCTCCATGTACTGTAATTGTTGTTTAATTGGAACATATGTATGTATAGATTCATGCATATGTTACAAAGAGACATATGTTTCAAATATTATGTTATTTGCTTTCATATAATGCACTCTTTTTAATTAACATCTATTGAATCTTAAAGGAATACACGAATTGCAGGAATTACCCAATAAGGTAATGATGTGTTAGAAGGGTACTAAATAAATGAAGTTCAACAATGAAATGCTAAATAACATCTGAATAACTCTTATGTTAAGTACTTAATCAAGTTCTAACTATCAGAAATAAAAAACACTGGAACATGTTATACCATACTATTGTTTATAATAATACTATCATTATTCAAAACTTACCAACAAAACCATTGTGCGAAGTGAGAAAATTGTGTTTTAGTCAAATCACAGTGTAATCTATAACAGTTCAATTTGAAGAAAAACAAAACTTTACTTGCAGAATAAGTCAGGGATAATACAGTAGCCATAAATGATGTTCTGGGATCATACATTTCACGCTGCAAACCAAAAAACAAAACTACTGCTCCACAAGAAAAACTGAAGGACATTTTATAACAGAATGCAGAATTTCTACAAAACGATTTAGTTTACTTTTTATAACTATTCAGGAAAGTTCTGTTACATGAATATCACACAAAACACGTGTTACATTTTCCCCATAAAACATCACAACCATCAGGCACATTTCTTGAGTATGGGCACACTGTATGGGAGCAACAACAATGTCACTTTTAATTATTTGTCTGTATTATTAGACACTGCACTCTTTCTAAATTAATCTGATAAGTTTCTATTGAATGCCTTACAAAGGACAATATATAATTTATTATTGTATTTTTTCCATAAGTGTATGCTAGCACCTTCTGCTTCTAGCCACACCATATTTTTAAATCCATATTCCCATAAACTCATACCCATACCCATATTCTTCTAACCACCTGTGTTAAACTCATGAAGTTAATTTCCAAATATATTTACCTTAGTTCATCAGTATCAGGCATCTTGGTGTATGGTAGTATTGCAACAATTCTCTTCTTATCATTGACCGGCTCTGGTGGTGCTACAGGGTGCATAAGCCGTTCCCTTTTCAGCAAGTCTGAGCAACTTGTATAATAACCAATTAAATCTGGTAGAGAATCAAACTGTCTACCACCGATGTAAAAATCACCGCAAACAGCTGTGATCCTACATTCAGAAACAGAAATTAAATAATCTTTTTACCTACAATAAAACTATCTGAAATTCTCTATTAAATTAAATTAAAAAATACCTTTACAACTGAGATAAAAAGCAACAGAAATAGACCCCGACAATTGAAATTAAGTAAAAATAGGTATTATTAAAGGTTTCAATACTAATTATCTTTCTTCTACTATTGACATATGAGGTGCCTTTTTGATTGTGAGTTTGCAGTTATATTCCGTTTTGTTTTGTAAAAATAAGTTTTTGTAATAAATATTATTAAAACTGGTGTTATTTATCATACTTTTGAAATGGAAAGTACTGGGAGCTAATTTAAAAGTAATTCAGCTATTTGGGAGCTAATTTAAAAGGAATTCAGCAAAAACATTATTTTGGATCAAAACCTGACAACACATCCTATTACAATACGCATTCAAATATTACTTTAGGATTAATAATAAGTTTTATATTCAGAAGAAGGGACTTCCAATGGGATCATCAATGTCACCGATAATGGCAGAAATTTACATGAACGACTTTGAAAATAAATTAATGTCAACAGTGAAAAATAAAGACAAAATTAAGAAATGGATGAGGTATGTAGACGATATCTTGTTAATATGGGAGGGCGATGATGAAGAATTAAAGGTATTTTTTAAAGAGGTTAACAAATTAGAAGAGAGAGAGAGAGAGAGAGAGAGAGAGAGAGAGAGAGAGAGAGAGAGAGAGAGAGAGAGAGAGAGAGAGAGAGGATGGGGGGGAGAAGAAAACCCTAGTATTGTTCAGGCCAAATACAGAGAGGGCCATAAGACTCTTGCCACTAGAGCTTATCCTTAGTTTAGTAGTGATCATGAATTAATAAATAACCCAGAGATTTTTGGAGTTCTGTAATTATATACGTTTAAAAAAAATTGTGTCAATATTTTGACTAAATTATTGTCAGCAGTAGACCTGTATCCATTAAATATATAGATCAGCAAGGAACAATGTTACATAAGACAAGCCAATAATGTGCTTATGCTTATAAGATGACAATAGACAAATCAAGACAGAAGCTGGTTGAGGTTTACAAGGAGCTAAATCACAAATCCACTGGAATTGAATAGATTTTACTTCCATGTTCCTTAAGGAAATGGAAGTATGGTGGAGGCAAAAAAAATTGTGTTCGAGATTATTGCAGATTATGATTATACTACACTCAAAACATGAAAAAAAGTCATTTTTCGAAAAGTGTCTGTGTGTCTGTCTGTCTGTGTGTTTGTAGATTTTTTTTCTATGGCAAACGATAACAGCCGCAAATTCAAACAGAATCAAATAATTTTTTGCATACAGACCTGATTTGTAGAGTACTCAAGACCTATTGTTTTTGGTGAAGAACGGTTAAGGGAAAGGGGTAGTTTACCTGCAACGGTTTTTTTTTTAAATCAAGGGTAATTTTTTTATATGGGAAACAATAACAGCCGCAAATTCAAACAGAATCAACTACTCTTTTGCATACAGCCCTGAATTAAAGAGTTCTCAAGACCTATTGTTTTTGGTGAAGATCGGTTATAGGAAAGGGGTAGTTTACCTGCAACGTTTTATGTTTTAAAAGGGTATTTTCTACGGCAAACGATACGAGCCGCAAATTCAAACAGAAACAAATAATTTTTAGCATACAGCCCTGATTTGTAGAGTACTCAAGTCCTATTGTTTTTGGTGAAGATAGGTTAAGGGAAAGGGGTAGTTGACCTGCAACGTTTTATGTTTTAAAAGGGTATTTTTTATGGCAAACGATAAGAGTCGTAAATTCAAACAAAATCAAATAATGTATTGCATACAGCCCTGAATTGTAAAGTTCTCAAGACCGTTTGGTTTTGGTGAAGATCGGTTAAGGGAATAGGGTAGTTTACCTGCAACATTCTATGTTTTAACAAGGGTAATTTTTCTATGACGAACGATAACTGACGTAAATTCAAACAGAATCAACTACTCTTTTGCACACCTTTTTGAATTATACGGAGCTCAAGGTCTATTGATTTTGTTGAAGATCGGTTAAGGGAAAGGGGTAGTTTACCTGTAACTTTTTTTTATCGGGGGTAATTTTTTCTACGACAAACGATAACAGCCGCAAACACAAACATAATCAAATAATGTTTTGCATATAGCCCTGAATTGTTGAGTTCGAAAGTCCTATTGGTTTTGGTGAAGATCGGTTAAGGGAATAGGGTAGTTTACCAGCAACATTTTATGTTTTAACAAGGGTAATTTAGTCTATGACAATCGATAACTGACGTAAATTCAAACAGAATCAACTACTCTTTTGCATACCTTTTTGAATTATACAAAACTCAAGGTCTGTTGATTTTGCAACGTTTTATATTTTAACAAGGGTATTTTTTATGGCAAACGATAAGAGCCGCAAATTCAAACAGAATCAAATAATATTTTGCATACAGTCCTGTATTGTAGAGTTCTCAAGACCTATTGGTGTTGGTGAAGATCGGTTAAGGAAAAGGGGTAGTTTACCTGCAACATTTTATGTTTTAACAAGGGTAATTTTTTATATGACGAACGATAACTGCTGCAAATTCAAACAGAATCGACTACGTTTTTGCATACCTTTTTGAATTAAAGAGAACTCAAGGTGTGTTGATTTTGTTGAAGATCGGTTAAGGGAAAGGGGTAGTTTACCAGCAACATTTTATGTTTTAAGAAGGGTAATTTTTTTACGAAAGATAACTGCCGTACATTCAAAGAGAATCAAGTAATTTTTTGCATAAGTTCCTGAATTGAGGCGGCATCCAGAAAAAGGGCACATAAGTCAAAAGTTGCCTTTGAGATATTGAGCCTTAAAGTTTTTAAACACTTACAACTCTTAAGATATAAATGATTTATTTCATTTTTTATCATAAGTGTTTTTTATAACTACTTACATTTTATCTGTATTGTGTGTTTGATCTTAAAAATTCTAGTTTTAATTAGACAGTTAAATAAAATAAGTGTGTTATGTGCCCTTTTTCCAACCAGGGGTTAGGTTTAAAATAATGTGTACTCTAAGATTTAAAATATTCATTTATTGTACACTCAAAAAGTATAAAATATCTTGGTTGTATGACTACAAAACAAACTTTTTGGCAAAAATAAGTATGTGGAAGAAAAATAACTATAGGTGGTTAAAGAGGCCTACAAAATCAAATCTGCTGATAACATAAAAGTTAGGTGGCCTATGTTACTGATTAGGCTCATCCAATATTTGTTCAATCCAATCACAGTCTCTTTGGGGCAAGTGTGTACACAAACTTCTTACGTCATCTATTTTACAAGCACTAACAGTGGGAAAGGGGACGGTTGCTAGGTTAACATTCTTCAGAGTTTCTAAATTGAATGTTGCCAAGTAGGTGAAGGTGTGTACATTGGGAAGTAGTTTTCTGAACACAATACACTACCACTTTTAGTATACTTCATCATCACAAATTTCATTATAGTGAACTTCCTTAAAGTAGATTTTGGTGCTGGAAGAAAAAAGTTGGATAGTGCAGTTTCCCAATCTTTGACCAAGGCTCGATCCATCGTCATTTCAAATCTTGAAGGATTTTCTCTACAAGTTACAATAGCTTCTAACCAAGGACTTGCACTTCCAATCACTTCCCTCTTCTTTATTTTTGAGCGAAAAAGACCAAAGTTACGGTCACACTGGCTGAATGAGTGACCATGTACTGGATACAAATGAACCACTTCTATTTCATGAGTTTTTGCAAACCAGGTACAAAATTTAGTTACAGTAGCATTCCGGTTCTGTCCTTCCGTTGCATCAGACATTAAAACGATTGTTTTGGTGTTTGGGAACTTCTGCAGATTTTTCTTCAATGTGTCATATACAAAGGACACTACCGAGTAGCTGTTTTTACTCGCCTGTGTTTCAATGTGGCAATAAAAGTACGACGAATCGTCGTTAAACACATGAACATTAAAGACATATAGCCAAAGACATCTTTTGTAAAACTGGCTGTTCACACTAAGCTTGGGAATAGGGTAGTTTTGGCCATAATCAAACTCTACAACTAAGTAAGACGCATTGTCATCTTTAGCCTTGGAAATAAAATCTGCCCTTAGAGTGATGTTTTTTGTATTTCCTTTTGTGGATTTCCAGATTCACTTTGCAAGGATCGTTTGCATCTATTAACAGCTTTTGGGAACACTCACAACAAAAATCACATATGTCTGTCTTAGGACGCGTAAACCCGTATTTAAAATGGCTTTTAAACAGCTTACGATAGTGTTCATATGAAAGTTTGAGAGGCCTGTTTGTCGTTTCTTGCTAATAGATCTTAAACATATCAAAAAGGCTTTTAACAGTGAGTTCTGGATTTTCAAAATACTTCAGATTTGTTTTATGAGCACAATAGTGGCTAAAATCACTAGGTATTAGTTGTAAATGAGCCTTCATTACGTCTACAACATCACCATGTAACTTATGTGGATGGTTATCGTGAGTACCACGCCTTTCCTGAAAATGGGTTCCACTTAAGGACTTAGACTGAATAACACGAAGCCTTTTAACAGATATCTGAAAAATAGGGAGTAAAAACTTTTGACACACCATAACTTGAGTGCCATTCTGCTTCATGGAGTAAGACCAAGTTTTGAGACGAGGTTTCTTTTGGTTGTTACCAATGTTGATATTAGCAGACAGGGTCATACAAGCTGATAGGTAGGCATCTTGAAGTGCCTTGTTTTGCCCATTGTAGAATGAGTCAAATAAGTTACACTGGTCTTGGAAAATGTTCATAACATCTATTTTTACAACATTCACTATCCAATATAAAATCTTTTGATGGAACTACTTCACCTTTGTGTGTAACATACTCTTCACCTCGAACTTTACTAATTTTTGAACTTTCTCGTTTCTTATTTACATACCTATGCATCAATCGTCTCTTCTTTTCAACTGGTCAGTTATATTCATCACTGTAGTTAATTAATAATGAACATTTAAAGCACAAACTACAAGAACACTGTATCACTAGGTTATGTTATGATTCAACAGGCTCACAACTATGGAACATGTGTTTACAAAAACTGTGCTACTGAACTCTAGTGTTGACATATTGAACTGAAATTTTCACAGAGTATTCTCAACAATATGGCGTGTTAGAAAAAACGATGGTCGGAAAAAGGGCACATAGGCCTATGTGCCCTTTTTCCGGATGCCGCCTCAATTGTAGAGAACGCAATTTTTCGTGAAGATCGGTTAAGGGAAAGGGGTAGTTTACCTGCAACATTTTATGTTGTAACAAGAGAAATGTTTCCTTGACGAACGATAACTGCCGCACATTCAAACAGAATCAAATATTTTTTTCCATGCTTCCCTGAATTGTAGAGGACTGAAGGTCTATGGATTTTGGTGAAGATCGGTTATGAGAAAGGGGTAGTTTACCTGCAACGTTTTATGTTTTAACAAGAATAAGTACTTAATTTTGATAAATAATGTATCCTAATAAGAAGCTCATAATAATCCACTGTCGAAACGTAGATGAAATATCTATAAATGAAGAGGTTAAGTGAACGGGATGGGGGTAATTTTCTATTAATGAAAATTATAGTTGATTGGGGAGGCGAGAATTTTTTATATGTGTACTACGTTATCGGCACCAAAGAAGTAGTTCTTTGTTAAAATTCCTTCCCGGGCTGTTTAGCCGTAGTCCAATGTTTTCTGCAAAACCAGACTTTTCGGCAGTCCATCGACTGCCATCATCAGTGAAAATCGAGTGCGAAAACGTAAGGTGGTATACGTTAGTGACCACAGTATTGGTTAAGGCTGAAGCAATAAGTAGAAAGAAGTAGTTTCTATGGTAATATTTCATTTCGAATATGATTTTAAATATAAATCTTAGAACATGGAAGTCATGTATGGTTCTCCATACCGATATTTTTTCTATGGCAAACAATAACAGCCACAAATTCAAACAGAATCAAATAATGTTTCGCATACAGCCCTGAATTATAGAGTCCTCAAGACCTATTGTTTTTGGTGAAGATCGACTAAGGGAAAGGGGTAGTTTACCTGCAACGTTTTATGTTTTAGCAAGGGCATTTTCTATGGCAAACGATAATAGCTGCAAATTCAAACATAATCAAATAATTTTTTGCATGCAGTCCTGAATTGTAGAGTTCTCAAGACCTTTTGTTTTTTTTTTGAAGATCGGTTTAGGGAAAGGGGTAGTTTACCTGCAACGTTTTATGTTTTAGCATGGGTAATGTTTTCTATGACGAATTCAATCAGAATCAAATAATGTTTTGCATGCCTTCCTGAGGTATAGAGAACTCAATGTCTGTTGATTTTGGTAAAGATCGGTTAAGGGAAAGGGGGGTTTACCGGGAACATTTTATGTTTTAACAACAGTAATTTTTTCTATGACGAATGATAACTGCCGCACATTCAAACAGAATCAAATATTTTTTTGCATACTTTCCTCAATTGCAAAAGACTGAAGGCCTGTTGATTTTGGTGAAGATCGGTTAAGGGAAAGGGGTAGATTACCTGCCACATTTTATGTTTTAACAAGAGTAATTGTTTCTATGACGAACGATAACTGCCACACATTTAAACAGAATCAAATAGTTTTGTGCATACCTTCCTCAATTGTAGATAACTCAAGGCCTATTGATTTTGGTGAAGATCGGTTAAGGGAAAGGGGTAGTTTACCTGCCACTTTTAATGTTTTAACATGAGTAATTGGTTCTATGATGAACGATAACTGCTGCACATTAAAACATAATCAAATAATGTTTTGCATGCATCCCTGAATTGTAGAGGACTCAAGACCTATTGATTTTGGTGAAGATCAGTTAAGAGAAAGGTGTAGTTTACCTGCAACGTTTTATGTGATAACAAGGGTAATTTTTTCTGACGAAAGATAACTGCCGTAAATTCAAACATAATCAAACAATTTTTGCATACATCCCTAAATTGTAGAGGGCTCAAGGCCTATTGATTTTGGTGAAGATCGGTTGAGGGAAAGGGGTAGTTTACCAGCAACATTTTATGTTGTAACAAGAGAATTTTTTTCATGAAGAACGATAACTTCCGTAAATTAAAATAGAATCAAACAATTTTTTACATATGTGCCTGAGTTGTAGAGGACTCAAGGCCTATTGATTCTGGTGAAGATCGGTTACGGGGAAAGGGTAGTTTACCTGAAACATTTTTTGTTGTAACAGAGTAAAGTACTTAATTTTGATATATAAAGTATCCTGATAATAAGATCTTAATAATCCACTGTAGAAACGTAGATGAAATATCTATAAATGAAGAGGCTAGTTGAACGGGGTGGGGGTAATTTTCTATAAATGAAAATTATAGTTGAAGAGGGAGGGGATAATTTTCATTTATATGTAATGTGTATTACGTTATTGGCAACAAAGAAGTAGTTTGTTGTTAAAATTCTTTCCTGGGCTGTTTGGGCTTAATCCAATGTTTTTTACAAAAGCAGACGTTTCGGCGGTGCTATCGACTGCCATCGTCAGTGAAAATTGAGTGCACTATCGTGAGGAGGTATACGTTAGTGATCACAGTACTGTGGTTAAGGCTGAAGAAAGAAGTGGTTTCTATTGAAATAGTTCATTTAAAAAAGTATTTTAAATATAAATCTTTGAACATGGAAGTCATGTAAGGTTCTCCATACCGACAGACTATTTGTTATGGGCACACACTCTTCTATAATACCTTCACAACACTACTGTCACAATTCCCTTCTTCCTCTGCCCCTAGTCTTCTGTAATTTAGTTTCCACACACTTTTTACTCGCACTTTCTTGTTCATTCTTTTTGTAAGCCACCACCAACTCAACCACTCGCTCACAAACTCTTGAATGTACTCTCGTATGGGTTTAGAAATTAAATTTAATATTTTTACTTTACAATATGAAGGTCACAATTTTTCATGTTGGTTTTATTTATAGGACTGATTACAGTTCCATACAAGAATTAATGAAATATTTGGTCCATTTACCAACAAAAAACTATGTTAATACGAATACGGTATGGTGTAGTCCTAGATTGCTTACTATCACAAAATCTGTATCTACAATCTCATAAAACCACTATATGAGAGTATTTACAAATATATATTGTATTTTGTACAAAAACAATGAAATTATAATAAGCTCATTAAAATAAACTGTGTGAGTCAACATTCAATCAAATGTTCGTTAAAAACAAATCAATTAAAAGTTTTAATAGTGCAATCTATGAGCACTAGTAATTATCAGATGAAAAAAAAACATAAACATCTGTTAAATAAATAAAAATAATAAATAAATAGCAGCAAATAGGAAATATAATTAAAGTGTTTTGAGAGAAAACAATATTTGAAGCAACACATCATATAACAAGCCTGCATATATAATTACATGATAAGCTGTTATCAGTTTATTCCTCTATACTTCCGGAGTTTGTATGAAACCACACAGATAAGCATTCACCACAAGCTGCCAGTACAACCTATTCCAAAACTTGTTAGTTATGTCATTCAACATTATTATAATTATGTTAAGAAGTATAACGACAACAGTAAAACAAATTTAATGAACTCCTTTTTTGGGGCAAAACCTGAGTACTGCTATATTTCCGGTAATGGGAATTACTAATTCAACATGGGTTTTTCTTTTACATTTTACTTCAAAGACACAAAATTCCTATCAAATTAAAACACACACACACACACACACACACACACACACACTCTCTCTCTCTCTCTCTCTCTCTCTCTCTCTCTCTCTCTCTCTCTCTCTCTCTCTCAAAACTGTGTGTATGAGGTTATGAATTATATATAAAATATTTATTATTAGTACACATAACTGGTCAAAGTCACTTACCATTTAAAAGTGACTTATCATAAACTAGTAGATTACATAGTTACTTACAAAAAATGTTTATCATACTGTTTTACTTCAGTGTTATATCAATTTGTAAGGAAAGCATAATTTTGTATATATAAACTAATAAAATTACATGTAATATTAATTAATACTACCCATAATGTATTAGCTTACGATTTGGTGGAGAATAATTTCTGGTACACCTTTTATCTACATTTTTTTTTTACAAAAATAAAATTATTCTGCCGTTATAATATTAACATAACACAATAAACAATTTTAATAAAAATGTCATAATTTGAAAACAAAATTATCACACTGCGTGGATTTATAAGATAATAATAATATGCTCCACATGTGTGCATAATGGACATAAAGGGTTATGAAAATGTAGTATAACTGTGTTTCTGCATTACAGTTCACTAAGAACATTCATTCTTGAGTGGTTCAATTATATGAACTTTCAAAATTGATGTGTTACATTCCATTCCTGATGGTACAGAAATTTTGTTACGTGAAATGTATGTAACAATATACAATTTTTATTTTCTCAAAGGAAATTAATAGCCTATAACTGCAAGAGACTGTAGAGACACAATTTAACAATAATATTTATAAGAGCATAAGGTTTTTTCTGTGTACTCCCATACAGACATGTATGAAAACACATTCAAGAATTCAAATATTATTGATGTTTAAGAACAGAGACACACAATTTAATTAGGCATGTTTAAATTTGCAGTATTTTCATGGACTAGTCCTGTTTCCTTCATTGGGATTTCAGAATTACTGCAACAACAGGAACTGCTGTTCAATCTCTTTTTGTTCTTTTTCGGTTTTTCCAGTTTACTGTTGTTGCTGTGTTTGTGTGTGTGATATTATAATTTAGTAGAATACAGTAGTATGTCTGGTGTTTATTTACAAACTATTTATGCAAGCAGACAGAACAAAAGCACATTGAACAGCACTTGTCACATTGAGAATACGACACAGTAGCACTAATAATCGGAAAATGAGACCAGTCTTTGTGAACATTATGCGAAATTAAAACAAAGTAGGTACTTGATATCTTGTTTTATTAAAGGAACAGAAATATTTGTTTGCAAATTGGTCCACTGTGTGATTTGTATGTATCTTAAGTTTTTATCAACAGTACATTTTTTTCATGTTTCAATGTGGCTATTATAAGTTTAATGTTTTCTATGTTAAGGAAAGGATGTCATGACTTTATGGCAAGTGATGCTAAGCTGCTCTTATGTACTGTTGCTTTAAGGAAAGCTATACATTGTTCAAAGCAGCGATAAATAATTGATTCTGTTATCTGGCCTAAAAATACACTTTATTGCATTTGGGGAATTCAATTTCGTACCCAATTTTTTTTAGACCTTTATCAGATGATGTTTCTTCTGTATGCTGTTTTATGTTTTATTTGTTTAGGATTTTTTGTTTATATGGGGGTTAGTGTATATTGCGGAAGTCAATGTTGTATTGAAACTGGAAACTGTATTGTTTAACTGTTGTTTGTCATCATTAAATATTTCATTTTTGTTTTCATCCTATTTTGTATATTGTACATGTTTATGTTGTATCCTTTATACAGTTTGGATTTGACAATTGATTCTCTCCTCTCCTTACGTGTGTTCTGGGGATTTTTAGCATTCTATAATGCCACTGAAATATTGCATCAAAGTGGCATTCCATAGTACTACAGTGAACAAAAGGCAGTGTACTTGTGTGTGTGATCTTTGCACATTTTTTAAATTATTCGATATCTTGAAATTATAATAAATTATAATATATAATTATAATTATACACTTTTTTAAAAACATTTTCTGGTGTCCTATGAAGTTTTTACCCCCACATCTACCAATTTATCATTTTGACATCAGTTTTCTAAATCTAAAGAATGAATACTGCTACGAATTAAAGGATTCTATTTGTACTGGTACTAGTTCTATTTTTCATGTTTGTTCTGTTTACTTTCCGTAGCATATGTAGTACTGTATGGTAGCTGTCATGTTATTTAAATCTAGTGAAGTATTCTTAAATGACAGTATTAAACAATTACTTAAATACTCACCTAAAATGGTTTATTCCAGTTCTTCCTAAGTAAGACAAAACGTAAGAGCCTGGTTTGCGATCACTTTCACGAACCAAATAACTACCGGTTTTGGATGCTTGCCAAAGCCTTTCCTCAGCAGTGTAACGGTCCAATCGACCATGATACCACCTGATTAACATAAACATTTATTTAACAAATGATATGAACTCACTGACAGTGTGGTATGAAAATAAATCACATACCGGTATGCAACTGACAGTTTACATCAAAAGATTTGTGTACAGTTACACTGAATATGAAGCACATAAACTTAGAAATTGGGTGGAGAACAACTGATAAAAAAAGGTTATTCAAGTAATAAGAAAGTTAAAAGTTATAAGATGTCCCACTATTCTGTTTATCAATTCTCAGCACTTACCACAACCTTTGGTCTGAATGAAAAAAAATACAATTATATTGGAGAGAATTCTTCACAAACTAATTTTATATTTTTGTTCTTTGTGTAGATTATCCTTTATTTTTAGCATGTAAAACCGACAACAGCATAAACTGTAAGCTTTATGAATACATTAGCAATACATTCAGTACACTGCAACATTTTGATCAACTTCTAGCAGTTTGCAATCATTGTGCAGGAAATGATCCCGGTCTAATACATCAGTAAATATGCACTTACAAAATTTGTTTCTTACTGTATCTTACTTTGGACGTCAGCAAAACTAATATACCTACGGCGTATGTACAAACAGATCTGAAATAATAAGTTTATTGCATACAATTACAGAAGCTAGGATGGACAGCACATATAACTAATGTTGAAGTTCTTAGAAAGATGAAGAAAGATATGGAAGTTATTAACACAGTGAAGACAAGAGAGCTTCAGTATCTGGGACATCTCATGAGAAATGAACAGAGATTTTACTTTTTGCAGTCCATACTACAGGAAAAGTACTTGGAAAGAGAGGAGTTGGGCAACCGAGAGTATCATGACTGAGAAATTTAAGGACCTCGTTTGGCATGAATACAACTGACTTATTCTGTACAGCAGTGCAGAAAGTTAAAATAGCCTGTATGATACCCAACATCCGAAACGGATAGGAACTATCAGAAGAACTTCATGGTGATGTTAAAACTTGCTGTCACTTAATTCAAACGATAATCTAGTTAGAGACACTAACTAAATTAAGAGAAAAAATAAAAAAATTAGTTTCATAAAGACGAGTCAGAAGAAAAAACTTTAGTTGAAACAATAAATCAAAAAGATACTGGTTTGTTACATTTGAAGACAATGTACACAAGGACAGACACACACACACATGCGTACCACTGTTACTATTACCTTGAAAGTAATCACAAAACTCTTAAATACTTGAATCCAAACAGTGTGGTTAACTGCAATTCGTCAGATACAACAAATACATACGATTATAAAATGTGTTTATTGTGGATTGTTTTTCTTAAATTACTAATGTGTATACAAATATGGATATGTGCAAAAATTTACGAAACTTCAGCAGCCTTTAAAAACCATCAGTACCCAAACACAATAACAAAAACTAGTAATACTTTTAGCGACATGACAAGTTAACTGTTATTTCCCAAATAAAAATATGACAGTAGCAACTGACGCAAAACAGTCACACCAAAGTACCATGTTATAATCACATAAAACTGAAAAACACAAAACGCTACATATTACATATCGCAAAATTTCAATTTGATCGGCTTACTTAACAAATGTCACATAAGTCATGTCTATAGATTGTGTAGAAAACGAGTAAATGATAACTTCCTGCATTTTTCTACAAGGAAAAATGCACCCTCACCATTAACCGCAATCACGTAAATTACAGACGTCTGATATACATCATAGTCTCAGGCTAATTAAATATGTTGAAAGATCTCGAGGATGATTTATTTGGTATCCATAAAATTCATTAAAAACGTCCAATGACTGTCATGCCAAAAACACGCTAATAGGTTAGATCAACAACTGAATGACTATTTTATTACTTTATCTAAAATGCTTGTTGCGACAAATGGTCGACTCCAAAACTTTATTTTTAAGTATATTTAATAAGCAGTGTATACAACAAAGATTGTTCTGTCAAAAACGTACTGTGTCTCAGGTGGAGCGACGAGCATTGATATATTCGCTCCATCTCCTTCATCCTGGTCCCCCAAAAAAGGATCAAAATCTTCCCCAATTGCTCCATCATGACCTTCTTCGCTACCAGTACTTGGCGATCCATGAAGTTTTTCTTTAGGTAATGCAACACCTGAACTCGCTCTTCCGAATTCAGCCATCTTGTTTGGCTGTTTGCAATGTCTGCCACTTCTGCCAACAGAAATACAATGCAAGAATGGATAAAATATGAATGCGTCTTGTCGTTGTCGCCAACTTTTTAAAACTGTTGTTTGTTTTCTGATACTTATGCAGCAACCATATTAATTTATACTTAAACCTGTGAAACAAAAAAGTTCCCCTTACTGTTACAATGGAGAATTACAAGTTAACGCGCTTAAAAACAAACAATTCATTAGAAGGATGATGTATTTTGCATTTTAACAAATTCACATTTGTAAAAGGTTATTTAATACCATTAGTATTTTAATATATTGATTATGTTTTATCAGACTTGCTTCTGTTTCAGCTTTAATTATGGGTAGTATGTAAGTGTATTTTTGATAAGATCTGAGAGCACGTAAAACAGAACCATTTACCCTTTACTACTGTGTCTTCTTAAGTCATATTTGTCACAATTTACGTTTACCATCTATAGTTTTATAACCTTTTTATTTAATTAATCATTGTATACTTTATCTTTATTTACTTACACCGATCAATATTAATGTTGGCTACCCTATAAAAACTGACATATTCAAACAAATGTGGCGCTAAAAGCCTTCGTTGCTGCTCTCGAAGAAACACAAATGTAAGAATTTCAATGCAGAATGGAGTTTAAAAGTGAAGTGAAAGGTGAGCATCTTATGTAATTAATGATTTGCTTTTTGTGTAGTTACTTTTTAGTTTACATTTCTTTCGCCAAACGAAAAAACAAGAACATAACCAAATTGTTGGTGCAACAGATACTGTACACAAACTCTTGTTTGGGCTGGACTTATATCACTTCAAGAAAATGCCGTTTCCCTACAATCAGCGAAGTGTAATAAAAATTGAGATTGAAACTAAATCTATTGCAAATTGCCAGTATATTGTATTTCCATATGCTTCTGCTTTAATATCAGCTTTGGTTATGATATGTGTATTTACATACATTTAATTTTAATCAGTGGTAATTTGAATATTATGCCAATTTATGTTTGTATGCTTAAAAATATTTGTAAAAGCAATTTTACTGCTTATGTTGAATATAAGCAGGGTATAAGCAGCAACTAAATTGGACCATCGTAATACAAAAATGCAGTTATTTAATTTCGCAGTGTTAAGTAAGACAACAAACTTAACAGGTTTAACTGAAATTTTTGCTGCATAGAGGTGTTGCCATGTCCTTTGTCCAGTTTAGATCACTGGACTTCACCAAACTTCAGAGGGCATTCTCAGGTTTACGTCAACATAACATTCTCGGTATGCAGTTTTCATCCATTCTGGACAGGAGTTCTTCTCAATTTGCTTTATATCTCAACACTTCCTCTTCTAGTTGTTCTACATTCAACTCTGTCTGTATGTTGCATTTCTTATCCTATCCACTTTCACGTATCCTCTAACTCTACTGAGGAACTTGTACAAGCGGATTTGTAGTCTTGTTTTTCGTCTTTACTAGTACTCCGTATATGGTTTTATACTTTTAATTTTGCTGCTGTGATCTTTATTATGTTTATACATGATATCACAGGCAAGACACTGAAAGTGAAAAACTTGCCACATGGGCTTATTTCATAGACCCATTTTTGTTTGTGCCTTCTCTTTGTACCCCAGTGAGCCATTGCCTTTGCTTTCTCTAATGATATACTTCCTCCATACTCTGTTATGACTTTATCTAAATAGAAGCTCTGTTTCTGGATGTCACCTTCAGTTGGTGCTATCAATCCCAGATCATCAGCAAATAGCAGTATGTTCAAGAAGTAACCTTCATTAATTTTGATCCTCCGTGGAGCCACATGCTGCCTTTCTATTAACATATGATTAATATACATATTAAAAAGTGTGAGTGATAAAGGACATCCTTGTCTTACACCTACCTCTATTTATATGGTCAAATTTATTTCCTTCAGGCATGTTAAAACTTATGTCCTGATAGTAGCTTTGTATTACCCCTATTAAGTGGCTGGGAAAGCCTGCATTTTTTAAAGACTTACTTACTTACTTACTTATGAGTCAGGCATCTAGCATTAGGTAATACCAATACCCCAATGTCCAGTATATGCTGCAGCGGCTCCCCCCCCCCCCATAAAGCCTTGTTTCTGAGGATATCCTCTGGTTTTCTATGGTCACAATTAAGGTCTCTAAGTCTCCTGGCATTGGGGACTTGATAGGAATCCAGTAGGAAATGATAGGGATTCTTCTTTTTGCTCATTGTGTGCTGTGTAGTCTGGAGAGGTGCTCAGTTGGAACTGGAACAAATATTGTCGGACTATTATATGTCCCATTCTGGACCTTGATGTAAAGGTGGTGATTTCTCTTGACACATTTTTGTAAATTTGTAATCTGCTGGTATTGGTTTAGGTGAAAAAACCATCTCTGCATATTTGTGGCTCTCCATCTGTCTCCATTATTCCTGGATTATCATTATCACAAGCACTCTTGAGCTTTGATAGGCACATTTATGGCATTTGATTTGGCTGGATTTTCACAAGCAGTTCAATATATTGAACTAGTTCAAGCTTGAAATGGAACTGCAAGGTACAAAATAGCTGTTACCCACCTATGTATAATAACTAGCACCATCTATTTACTAGCCATCATTTTTGGCTAATTAAATAATCAAAGGCTTTTTCAAAGTAAATAAAGACAAGTCGGTTTTGTAGATGATATTCTCTTCTTTTTTCTACGAGTTTCTGAAGCACCAAAATGTTGCCTGCATAGAATGTCCTTGCAGAATCCACTCTGCTCTTCACTCATTGCAGCTTTCTTGTTGGCATTCGTCTTTAGAGCCACATCCAGATCATCCATTGTTAAACAGTCAAACTACTTCATAGTCTTCTGCATCCACTTCTTGTTGTTGAGTGGTTGCGTCTGTCCACAATTCCTTATAATATCATAACCAAACTAGTTCAGTAATGCTATCTATTTTTAATCTGTCCTTCTCTTCTGTATTTAAATGTCTTATTAGCGTAAACTCTTTCCTTTGTTGGTTGTGTAAGTCATGCCCCAAGTCATTGACAAATCTGTCCCAACTCTCTCGATGTGCTTTTTGAACAGCTCTTGGTATATTCCTTTTTAATCTGCACTTTTCATAACTTTCTTCGCTTTATGTGTCTTTCATTTTATTTTGAATCCACTTAAGTAGATAAGCGTCCTTTTTCTCCTTCATCACTGCTTTCAGCTTGTTGTTCCATATCTTTAGTCCTCTTTTCCTTGTTATTCTCAGTTTTGTATGTATAGTTTCTCCTGCTGTGTTTTTGATAGCTTGCTGTTTTGTTTCCTCTTCTGTTTGAATATCCTCACTTAGTTTTTTTTGTAATAAGTACTGAGTTAGTTGATTTTGGAAGAGCTTATACTTGGGTTTTGTGAGAGATCTACTTTATATTTCATATCCTTCACTTCAGTAATCTTTTGATTTGGTTTCTTCTAAGCTTATGCCTTTATTTTACCAACTACCAAAACATGATCTGTATACAACTCAGCTCCTCTGTATACATGCTCATCCTATGTGTTGTTGAGTTCTTCTTTCACTATATAATGAGTAAGTGATTTCATCCCATTTCGCTCCAAGTATGTTTGTAGATCCATTTTCTCTTTACAAAGGAGTTTTTTAAATTTATTCTAATTAATAGGCACAAGTATATTAACTGTTATCCAATTACATTCAGTGTTGGTTCACATATTTAACCACTGTTATTATATCAACCACTCTGGCATTCAAGTCACACACTACCATTATTCGATTGTATTTATTTATTTGGTTAAACATTATACGAAGATTGTTATAAAATTATTTTCTGTCTTACATTCTTCTTCAGGGGCACACATTCCACATATCTTTAAATATCCAAGCGTCAGTTTAAGTCATAATGTTACTATCCTCACTTGTGTACGTTTTTATGATGCAACTAAGTTTCTTTTTTTATTAGTAACAGTACCGTACTCCTGCTTTTACTCTACTCCTTTCTATTACTCCACTGTTTAACTTTAGCCTATCTAGTTTTTCATTTCTTTACTTACTTTCTGTTGCTTTTTAGTTTGGATATCAGATCAGTATCAATTTTTTTAAGCAATTCTTTCTAAATATAATTAATTCACTACCGACTCGGAACACAAAGTTTTTCATGGGTAAAAACATAAAAGTTTTACTTTATAGCCTGAACCAGTTTTTGCTTTTAAAAAGCTTCTTCAGAGGCTGCTGCTGGGAGCACTATCCATCTTGTTCTTGGCGATGGTGTCGACTTTTGAAGGATCGATATTGTGTGTGTGGGGTGTGATATGTTCGAATAATGCGTGTGATTTGAATTGTGTCTGTTCGTTTAGGATGTCGTTTTTATGTGTTTTCGTGCGTTTGTATATTTCCAATTGTTCAAGAGTGTCTAGTTTCGGCCTTTTGTGTGTATGTGTAGACTGTCGATGTTTGTATGTGTGGTTTGCTTCAATGAGGTGGTTTGCAAAGGTGGATTCTGTAGTGGAGTGTAGTGCTTTTGTGTGTTCAATGTGTCTTTGTTTGAAAGTACATCCTGTTTGGCCTATGTAGAATTTGTTTTAATCTGAGCAGTTTAGTTTGTAAACACCAGGTGAGGTGTAAACATCCCCATCTCCGAAACAATCACCATCCTATAAAACAAACTCAAACAGAAAAACACACCAGACAAACTTATCAACAAAATAACAGAAACTCTGAACGTAAACACAAAACAAAACTAATACACATATAACAATAAATTTTACACGCAGAATGACGGTCTACTCATTGGCTCACCCATATCCAGCATATTAGCAGAAGTCTTCCTCCAACACTTAGAAAAAACAAGAATCCTGACAAACAATGACAGACACACACATAAAATACTATACTGGCACAGATATGTAACGACATTCTAATACTATACAGTGGAAACAAAAGACAATGTGAACGGTTACTAATGCATGTAAACAAATGCACAAAAACATAACCTTCACTGCCGACTATGAACACAACAATACCATAAACTTCTTAGACCTCTCCATCACAAAATTTGAACACAGGCACAAATTCAGTATATACGAGGGGGTACCCAAAAATAACCGGAATTTTTTTTTAAAGCTATGCATTTAATTTTTTTTTACAAAACAACCTTATCACCTTCAAAGTACTCTCCATTACACTTAATACATTTGTCCAATCTGCGATCCCATTCCTGGAAACATTTTTCAAACTCGTCTGTTGTGATGGCCGACAGCTCCTGCCTGGTTTTTTTCTTTACCGCTTCCACATCGTCAAAACGTTGTCCTTTCATGTCCCTCTTCATTCGCGGAAACAAGAAGAAATCATACGGAGCGAGGTCAGGTGAGTAAGGAGCGTGGGGCAAGGGAGTCATGTTGTTTTTTGCTAAAAATTGGCGCACTGAAATGGCTGCGTGAGCAGGTGCATTGTCATGGTGGAAAAACCAGTCCCTTGTCTGCCACAAATCGGGCCTTTTTTGTTGCACATTGTTATGCAATCTTTTTAAAACCTCCAAATAGAAAGCCTGATTAACAGTCTGACCTGGTGGGACGAATTCAGAATGCACTACCCCTCTCACATCGAAAAAACAAATGAGCATCATCTTGATGTTTGATTTCAATTGACTAGCTTTTTTTAGGCGAGGCGACAATGAAGTTTTCCACTGGCTTGACTGTTGTTTAGTTTCGGGGTCATAACCATAGCACTATGACTCGTCACCAGTAATGACCTTGGAAAAAAAATCTGGGTCAGTTTGGAGCTGGTCTTTCAATGCACGGCATGTTTCAACTCGATTCTCTTTTTGCTGTTTAGTCAGGACCCGAGGCACAAATTTTTGCAGTGACCCTTCTCATCCCCAAATCTTCTGACAAAATTTGCTGAACCGAGCTCCAAGTTATTCCAGATAACTTACTAATCTCTTCAATGGTCCGTCGTCGGTCTTCAAGCATGATTGCATGAACTTTTTCAACATTTTCGTCAATTCTGGAAGTTGACAGACGTTCAGAACGAGGTTTGTCATCAATTGACATTTCACCTTCTTTGAAACAAGAAAACCATTGGTACACTTGAGTTTTTCCCATAGCACTATCCTTGTAAGCTGTTTTCAACATCACAACAGTTTCTGCGGCATTTTTCCCAAGCAGGAAGCAAAATTTTACTGCAGCTATGTTCACTTAAATCCGCCATGACAAAAAACGAGGAGCAAGCGAAACTGCTTTTACAAAACGAATTACTGTGACCGGACACAACCTTCCCAGGCGACAACAATGACGGCACTGAACTCGGAACGAGTTGTGCTGCAATCGCCTAGTGGGAGAAATGCGTACTACGTAACTCCGCCAATCGCAGTGCTATTCCGGTTATTTTTGGGTACCCCCTCGTACAGAAAACCGACTACAACTGACACACTAATACACAACTCCTCCAATCACCCAATACAACACAAACTAGCTGCCTTCAGAACTGTACATAGACTTAACAACATCCCACTAGATGAAAAAGACTACAAAGACGAACTAAACACGATAAAATATCTAGCAGAATCCAACGGATACAATAGAACAATAATCAATAAACTCCTACACAAAACAAACAACAGACAGAAAACAACAAATTCATAACACTAACATACATCAATAACCAAACTGAAAAAATAGCCCACAAATTCAAAAAAGCAGGATACAGAATCACATACACAACTATAAACAAAACAGAACACACACTATCAAAACACACACACAAAGCACAAAACAAATTCGACTACCTGGTGTTTACAAACTAAACTGCTCAGATTGCAACAAATTCTATATAGGCCAGACAGGGCGTAGCTTCAAAAAATAGATACATTGAACACACAAAGGCACTACACTCCACTACAGAATCCATCTTACAAACCACACATACAAAAACATTGACAATAACATGGACATTCTACACGTACACACAAAAGGCCGAAACTAGACACTCTTGAACAACTGGAAATATACAAACACATAAAAACGACATCCTAAATGAACAGACACAATTCAAATTACACCCATTATTCGAACATATCACACCCCACACACATAATATCGATCCTTCAAAAGTCGATACCTTCGCCATGAACAAGATGGACAGTGCTCCCAGCGGCAGCCTCTGAAGAAGCTTTTTAAAAGCGAAAACTTGTTCAGGCGATAAGGTAAAACTTTTACGTTTTTGCCCATAAAAAACTTTGTGTTCCGAGTTGGTAGTGAATTAATTATATTTTGTTAAGTAACGGACACGTCATGGACAACGAAATCCAACAATTCTTTCTCTAGCTCCTCTTCATTTAGATAAACACCCCTTCCATGTTGTTATGAAATTTAGATTTTTTCATATAATTAGAAAATAATCCATATCAGATAATATATTTAAGTGTAGCCATGTGAATGTACTGTGCAACAAAATGAACATCACATATCTTAATGCAGTTTGATATTTGTCAATCATGCTTTGATTTTCCTGAACATAACTCTCATTTTGTGTTTGATATTTATGTACATGTAAAAATTTTGTTTATTTTGTGCCCCACCTGTTATGGATGCATCATCTGTTTGTTTATGTGCATTGTGCATGGACAAACATGTCCATATCCATGTGTACATGGATAGTACACATAAACAACGTCATGAGCTAATCAGCAGTGAAAATGAATGTGTTTGTTTCTTATTTGTTAATTGTATAATTGAATCATTCATTTTATGCTATTGAGCCCATGGATTGATCTCAGCAACCTAATTTCTTCTGTGCTATCCTTTCTGCTTAACAAAGCTAAAGTTTCTTATGTCTTCAGTAACCACATTTAGGTTAAAATTTTTCAGAATTCTTCTTTCCAGGGTGAGTTTGTGTGTGTGTTTCTATGAAGTAATGCTAAATGAAAAGTATTATAGGAATGAAGTAGAAAATAGGTAGTTTCAAGTGTCACTATTGCTACGAAATTGTGTAATGCTCTCGAAAAGTTGGCATAGTTACACACATTTCTCAGCTAGCCGAGAAGGTGCAATGTCTCTGTAGCCACCCAAGGCCGTGCACTCAAGTAGCTTTCATACTGTTCGAGAGCACTCTCATCTACACAAATTATTCCGGCATGCTCCCAAAAGAATAGAAAATTATTCTGGAACACCTCTGGGACCTATATAAGCAACAGTGGCCAGCTTAGAAGTCAGTTACACCTGGCGTGCAGAACTCTTAATAATTGGCATTATTATTGCGTGCAGACTAATTAAACTTGAATTATTGTATGAGAGTACCTCGTTGATTTCACATTGTTATTTGTAATGGTAATTAGTTACTTCATTGGTGTCTGTATTGTGTTTCACTGTACCATATGATGCTCTGTGAGACCATCGTAACACTGTGTTGAATGCCACCATTTGGGAGCAGGCACTGACTGTCTGAATAGGTGAATGGTATTTGAATGTTTAAGATGTGTAATGTTAAATATACTTTTACCAAATGGATAATTAGTGACTTTCATGAATGACAACTATATATCAAATACAATAAAACAGAGCAGGATAGTCTTGATTAAAATGCAGTGATGTGTTTCACAGAAATCAGGAATCCATAATTCTAATCCTAAGGCTACGGGCTAAATAGAGTGGAGGGTTTAGCTGGGCGTGAAGTGTGTATGAGCAGCAATGCTAGCATCTGATCAGTGTCCTCAGTGGGCTTGCAGCATGCAGCAGTGGAGAACATATGCAGTGAATGTAGACGAGTTTTTTGTACTGAAGTTTATGATTTGAATGGAAAATGGACTTGACTGAGACAATA
The DNA here is from genome assembly GCA_034769895.1 of Magicicada septendecula. Taxonomy (NCBI): domain Eukaryota; kingdom Metazoa; phylum Arthropoda; class Insecta; order Hemiptera; family Cicadidae; genus Magicicada; species Magicicada septendecula. Next base: position 146,776,187 of record CM068375.1, on the reverse strand, counting down.
TTATTCAACATATTTTTAGAGGAAAACTCGTTCCTTAAAAATGACTTGTTTAATGTAAAAAATGGTTCAAGTGCTATAGTGAAACAAAGGAAAAAAATATGGAGAGTTCAATACATTGTACGAAAGTTGACAATTACAGCTGGATAAATTTCATGAGTACACATGAATGTGTGTCTCAATGTTTGATTATATTTTACATATGATAATTCATTCCAGATTCTTGTTACCACTTTCCTATTTTTACACAACAGATGGCTAGGCAACCATATTATAGGTTTCCATTGTACTACAGAAATTATTTCTTCAAATGACATTGCACAGACCGCCCCTCTCAACGCTTCAAACACAAACTAGTTTGACCAACACGCAGCCGCTCAACCCAACGGTTGCACAGGATGCTGCCCACTCTGGTTAAAATTCTTGTCATCAAGATGTGCCAAGTTTTGCAACAGGTTTGTCATGCACGCTGGACGCTCCACGATGCACGACGCTCCACTCAGGCCATAGCCTTATTCAGGAACAGCTTCCTTATAATTTTAAGGAACAGCTAGTTTATTCGTGTTATTAATATTTTTTTAATTATATAATTAAATACATATGTGCATAGCAGAATAGCAAAGAAGCATTAAAATTGGTAGAACAACTGATAATCAAATTCAAAGTGGCATCAAAACATGACATATTAAACTTAATGAACCAAAATCAACCCATATAAACATTGTTCCATAATAGACATTGTGGGTATATTACTGGTAACTTTACCTCTTTGATTTCTTTATTATCTGTCCTAATGTTTATTCTTTGTTCCTTGGACCAATGTACATGTTATTTTCTTTCATGTCATTTCCAGTATATCTATTTCTTCAGAGTCTCAGAGAACATGTCTAGCATTTTATTCACTAATTTTTTTATTACTTGCATCTACTATATCATCTACAAATATAACGTAGTGCATTTTCATACTACTGAAAATAAACTGATAACTATAAACAATCAAACAATGCAGTATCAGTATGCAAACATAACTAGATATCTTGACATAAGTCTGGATTAGAAAGCCAACATCACAGCACAGAACTGGAGAGAAAATGTAAAAATTGTTTGCTGATAGGAATAAATTCCAGTCAACCTGTAGTAATCTCTTGTTATATAAACAGATTTTAAAGTTGTGTAGATGTATCCACTATTTCATCAAAAATGAGATTTTAAAAATAATCTAGTAAGGAACATTACTGATCTACCATGATGTCAATAAAATGCAAAGAATTGATTACAAGGAAAGACTACATCACTTCGTAAAAATTTAATGACTAGAAATGTGAACACGAAACAAAGGCTAAAAAAAACAATGCTTGTAGTTAGTGTAAAGTGTCAGTGTCAAAGCAGAGCTGTGCACTGTAGTACACGATATAAAGTTGCTTACAGCATTTACAAATTAAGAAATGAGACATGCTTACATGTAAGTGTATAAGTATAAGTTTAGTTTAGATCAAAATCTCTTGCTCGTTTTAAGGCCACTTTGCAGTTATATAAAGTATCAGTAAATGAAAAGTATGGTCAAAAGTATATTAATTTTTGTTTTTTCTTTATTATACAAGTATTAATCTTATTTAGATTTAGTTTATTTTTGAATAGGTGTCAAGTTTATTTTAATTATTATTTTAAGTTTGATTTAATGCTTTATTTCTATTGTAGAAAAATTCAAAGAATATGCATTATCCCAACATCCGAATGAATTAATGAACATTATGAAAATGAAAGATAATTCACGCCATTATTCAGTTACTGTCAAGTAAGTAATGTGTTCTTCATATTATAATAATATTATGTATATTATTTAATAAAGATTCTTCTGCAAGAAGCTACCAATAAAATCTGAATTTCCACATAACAGTGATATACCTAGATAATTAAGTTATAATAATTATATCTTTGGAACCTGGTATCTTTAACTTTTGTTTTTACTTATCATCATAACTTCAAGGTGTACATCCATGGTCCTGTCCAGTTTAAAACTCAGTCTCTTTCAAAACACTCTCTTCTGTGGCTTTCTAAGGTTTCCCCATCATCCTTTGTAATTTTATAATCTCCTTTGTTTTATTTATTTTATAGCTTTTTTATGTTTCTCTCAGTCTTCTTATGTAATTATTTCAATTGTGTTTCTCTTCAGGATTTACTAACTGCTCTGCTTCAGAAATCCATTTCAATTGCAATCCCCATGTTGTGTGTCCATTATTTATACCTCTGCTCTATACAGCACTATACTTTTTAAACTGATTTATATTTCAGATGTTTTGTTCTGGAATACTTCTGTTCCATAAATATGAGTTTAACATTTGTTTTTCTGTTAAAGTACTGCTTATCTACTTTTCAGATGTCAATGTGGTTCTTGTCACTTTCTCCAATTGTCGCGTGCAATATAAGTCAATGATATAAGTGAAAGTGACAAGTGCTTTATAGCAAACAAGTGACTTGTTTCTTTATATTGCAAACTAATGTAATTATAATATTTAATTTTGGTGACATTTATTATTATTTGTGTATAGGTAAATTGGACAATTGTATAATTGGGAGAACTACAAGTTGACCATAAGTTGTTTGACACAAGACATTATCTGTAGTAGTTAGTAGTGACTGTTAATTAGGGAATAGAGAAAAGTTTTGTATGGTTTTGTCATGTTATTTGCCAATATATTTTGGTGATGCTGTCTTCCTTTGCCAAACTTTTTTTTGCAATATTGCTCATAATGACTGATGGGGCATGGTTGATTAGACCCATTTTACTTCCATATTCCTTAAGGAATGGAAGTATGGTGATGGCAAAAAAAATCGTGTTCGAGATTATTGCAGATTCTGATTCTACTACACTCAAAACATGAAAAAAAGTTGTTTTCCGAAAAGTGTCTGTGTGTGTGTCTGTCTGTCTGTCTATAGATTTTTTTTCTATGGCAAACGATAACTGCCGCAAATTCAAACAGAATCAAATAATTTTTTGCATACAGCCCTTATTTATAGAGTTCTCAAGACCTATTGTTTTTGGTGAAGATCGGTTAAGGGAAAGGGGTAGTTTACCTACAACGTTTTTTTAACAAGGGTATTTTCTATGGCAAACGATAACAGCCGCAAATTCAAACAGAATCAAATAATTTTCTGCATACAGCCCTGATTTGTAGAGTACTCAAAACCTATTGTTTTTGGTGAAGATCGGTTGAGGGGAAGGGGTAGTTTACCTGCAACGTTTTTTATCAAGCGTATTTTCTATGGCAAACGATAACAGCCGCAAATTCAAACAGAATCAAATAATTTTTTGCATACGTCCCTGAATTGTTGAGGTCTCAAGGGCTTTCGATTTTGGTGAAGATCGGTTAAGGGGAAGGGGTAGTTTACCTGCAACCTTTTACGTTTTAACAAGAGTAAAGTACTTGAAAATTTATTTAAACTTTTTGAAACAATGGTAATTGTTAAAAATAAAATAATTTTGTTGCCAGGCAATAAAATTAAAATTTTTTTCATTTTAATGTAATATAATATTTTTCATTTAATACGGCAATAAAAAGGCAGGTAAGACACAAACACACACACACACACACACAATTCACGTTATTTCTGGCCTCACTCATGTTTATTTTCTTACGTTTGCACGCTTTTTAAATGGAAAGTGCCGAAACCCACACCAACATAACGCGTGCAAGCCGAAAAAATGGACATCAATTTGCTTACTGGCGAAGCTAGTAGTTAATGAATGGGTAGGCAAAAATCTTATCTTAAATTTTTTTAAGGAATCACTAAAAGGACGGTGGGTCAAATCGGACGCTGAGGTAGAGTTTGCTGTAACCGAATGGTTCCACAAACAGCCGTAAGAATTTTACTAGCAGGGAATCTACTGGTTTGCGCAACAGTGGAACTCATGTCTTAATGTTATTGGAGACTTCTTTTAAAGTCGTTGAATAAAAAATGCTTTACAGCTCTATACGTGTGTCTATTGAACAATCCTTGTATTAGTCATACACAATAATACAACTGATTGAACTTCAAATTTTTAAACTTGATTAGTTTCTATATATATGTTTAATGTTACAAATAATTCAAATAACAATCTTGATCATCTGTTAGTTCAGCGGAATAACAGTGACACTTTTAATAACCGCATAAAATAAACACTTAGAAACAACACAGGCGCTTTAACTTAACTGCTTGGACCACAGAAGTGAGGCATGCCTCAACGCTCTATGTGTACAGCGCGGGACAATCCCCCCTCCCTACACTTCCCTATCACACCACTACATTGCTTACATACGATGTATACAAAAAACGCTGAGGCAAGTTCAGGTTGCCTCATTCGCTTTAAACGAACTATGCCGAATCTCACCTGTCACCATCTAGCGGTCGCTCAATAAAGCACGTTTCGGTTTAATAAATTTGACAGTCGCAGTAACAATGTATAATCTTTACGTTATGTAGTTCATACGTATTTATAATTTTTATTCTACAGAATTTTTTAGGGTAGGCATTGCCTCAATTGCCTCCATGTAACTTCGCCACTGATATATATGTGTACAACGTTATCGGCAACAAACAAGTAGTTTTTGTTAAAATTCCTTCCCGGGATATTTGGCCGTAGTCCAATGTTTTCTACAAAACCAGACATTTCGGCAATGCCATCGACTTCCATCATCAGTGAAAATCGAGTGCGATAACGTGAGGTGGTATACATTAGTGACCACAGTACTGTGGTTAAGGCTGAAGCAGTAAGTAGAAAGAAGTAGTTTCTATGGTAATATTTCATTTCGAAAATGATTTTAAATATAAATCTTAGAATATGGAAGTCATGTATGGTTCTCCATACCGATATTTTCAAAAAGTGTCTGTGTGTCTGTCTGTCTATGTCTGTAGATTTTTTTTCTATGGCAAACGATAACAGCCGCAAATTCAAACAGAATCAAATAATTTTTTGCATACAGCCCTGATTTGTAGAGTACTCAAGACCTATTGTTTTTGGTGAAGATCGGTTAAGGGAAAGGGGTAGTTTACCTGCAACGGTTTTTTTTTAATCAAGGGTAATTTTTTTATATGGGAAACGATAACAGCCGCAAATTCAAACAGAATCAACTACTCTTTTGCATACAGCCCTGAATTAAAGAGTTCTCAAGACCTATTGTTTTTGGTGAAGATCGGTTGTAGGAAAGGGGTAGTTTACCTGCAACGTTTTATGTTTTAAAAGGGTATTTTCTATGGCAAACGATACGAGCCGCAAATTCAAACAGAAACAAATAATTTTTAGCATACAGCCCTGATTTGTAGAGTACTCAAGACCTATTGTTTTTGGTGAAGATAGGTTAAGGGAAAGGGGTAGTTTACCTGCAACGTTTTATGTTTTAAAAGGGTATTTTTTATGGCAAACGATAAGAGTCGTAAATTCAAACAAAATCAAATAATGTTTTGCATACAGCCCTGAATTGTAAAGTTCTCAAGACCATTTGGTTTTGGTGAAGATCGGTTAAGGGAATAGGGTAGTTTACCTGCAACATTCTATGTTTTAACTAGGGTAATTTTTCTATGACGAACGATAACTGACGTAAATTCAAACAGAATCAACTACTCTTTTGCACACCTTTTTGAATTATATGGAGCTCAAGGTCTATTGATTTTGTTGAAGATCGGTTAAGGGAAAGGGGTAGTTTACCTGCAACGTTTTATATTTTAACAAGGGTATTTCCTATGGCAAACGATAAGAGCCGCAAATTCAAACAGAATCAAATAATTTTTTGCATACAGCCCTGAATTGTAGAGTTCTCAATACCTGTTGTTTTTTGGTGAAGATCGGTTAAGGGGAAGGGGTAGTTTACCTGCACCGTTTTTTTTATCGGGGGTAATTTTTTCTACGACAAACGATAACAGCCGCAAATACAAACAGAATCAAATAATGTTTTGCATATAGCCCTGAATTGTAGAGTTCGAAAGTCCTATTGGTTTTGGTGAAGATCGGTTAAGGGAATAGGGTAGTTTACCAGCAACATTTTATGTTTTAACAAGGGTAATTTAGTCTATGACGATCGATAACTGACGTAAATTCAAACAGAATCAACTACTCTTTTGCATACCTTTTTGAATTATACAGAACTCAAGGTCTGTTGATTTTGCAACGTTTTATATTTTAACAAGGGTATTTCTTATGGCAAACGATAAGAGCCGCAAATTCAAACAGAATCAAATAATATTTTGCATACAGCCCTGTATTGTAGAGTTCTCAAGACCTATTGGTGTTGGTGAAGATCGGTTGAGGGAAAGGGGTACACAAAATCAATAATATTACAATAGAAACTACTTCTTTCTACTTACTGCTTCAGCCTTAACCACAGTACTGTGGTCACTAACGTATACCACCTCACGTTATCGCACTCGATTTTCACTAATGATGGAAGTCGATGGCATTGCCGAAACGTCTGGTTTTGTAGAAAACATTGGACTACGGCCAAATATCCCGGGAAGGAATTTTAACAAAAACTACTTCTTTGTTGCCGATAACGTTGTACACATATATATAAAAACTATGCATAAAATTAATGGCTTGTATAAGTTAATGATTGATCTCCATTAAGTAGTGCTCAAGTTTCCAAAGTTTTAATATTATGATGTCCGTAATTAAAACATCAGAGCAGGTTTAGTGTGAATGAGGGTACACCGTGGACAAAAATTTTCAACATTTCCTATTGAGCGTTGCTTAGAGTAAAGCTGCGAATCTACAGTGTATGTTTCACAGAACAAACACGCGAAAAAGAAGGAGCGCTCCGAAGTCACTCATGGACCCTCAGCATCTTGCAGAGGGTTCGTTCCCTAAAGACGAAAAGTCTGTCTATGAATCGTTCCTCTGTAAACACGTGCAGTTACACTGCCCAGCGATCCACAGGAAGCAAATTGCTGTCCATTTTTTCGGCTTGCACGCGTTATGTTGGTGTGGGTTTCGGCACTTTCCATTTAAAAAGCGTGCAAATGTAAGAAAACAAACATGAATGAGGCCAGAAATAACGCGAATTTTGTGTGTGTGTGTGTGTGTGTGTGTGTGTGTGTGTGTGTGTGTGTGTGTGTGTGTGTGTGTGTGTGTGTGTGTGTGTGTGTGTGTGTGTGTGTGTGTGTGTGTCTTCCCTGCCTTTTTACTGCGGTAGTCATAATAATAAAATGGAAACTTAAACAGTACATAACTGAAATATATGCTTGCCTGCCAAGCACGATATATTTTCTCTTATACATGATTTACATTAAAATGAAAAAATTATAATTTTATTGCCTGGCAACAAAATTATTTTATTTTCAACAATTACCATTGTTTGAAAAAGTTTAAATGAATTTTCAAGTACTTTACTCTTGTTAAAACGTAAAAGGTTGCAGGTAAACTACCCCTTCCCCTTAACCGATCTTCACCAAAATCAAAAGGCCTTGAGTCCTCTACAATTGACTGATGTTTGCAAAAAATTATTTGATTCTGTTTGAATTTGCGGCTGTTATCGTTTGCCATAGAAAATACGCTTGATAAAAAACGTTGCAGTTAAACTACCCCTTCCCCTCAACCGATCTTCACCATAAATAATAGGTCGTGAGTACTCTACAAATCAGGGCTGTATGCAAATAATCTTTTGATTCTGTTTGAATTTGCGGCTGTTATCGTTTGCCATAGGAAATACCCTTGTTAAAACATAAAACGTTACAGGTAAACTACCCCTTTCCCTTAACCGATCTTCACCAAAAACAATATGTCTTGAGAACTCTACAATTCAGGGCTGTATGCGAAACATTATTTGATTCTGGTTGAATTTGCGGCTGTTATCGTTTGCCAAAAAAAAAAAATTTCCCTTGATAAAAAAAACCGTTGCCGGTAAACTACCCCTTTCCCTCAACCGATCTTCACCAAAAACAATAGGTCGTGAGTACTCTATAAATCAGGGCTGTATGCAAAAAATTATTTGATTCTGTTTGAATTTGCGGCAGTTATCGTTTGCCATATAAAACAAATCTACACATAGACAGACAGACAGACACACAGACACACACACAGACACTTTTCGGAAAACGACTTTTTTTCATGTTTTGAGTGTAGTACAATCAGAATCTGCAATAATCTCGAACACGATTTTTTTTGCCATCACCATACTTCCATTTCCTTAAGGAATATGGAAGTAAAATAAAATAATTTTGTTGCCAGGCAATAAAATTATAATTTTTTCATTTTAATGTAAATTATGTATGAGTTAATATACATGTATAAAACTAGGGCTTCAACTTTGAATTTGTAGTCTTGATAATTTTGTGTAAAATACATATTTTTAACATATTTTAAAAAAAAAAAAGTTTTTCACCCGTTCAACTCTTCTTAAGGATATTGTCCACAAGAATTTTTTGTTCAACTTTTGCTAAATGTTAAAGTTCATTGTTCTTAATGTATTCCAGTAATAATATATCGTTCGTGGCAGGTAAGCATATCTCAGTTATACAATGTTTACGTTTCCATATTATTATTGACTACAGCAATAAAAAGGCAGGGAACACACACACACAATTCGCGTTATTTCTGGCCTCACTCATGTTTATTTTCTTACATTTGCACGCTTTTTAAATGGAAAGTGCCAAAACCCACACCAACATAACGCGTGCAAGCCGAAAAAATGGACATCAATTTGCTTCCTGTGGATTGCTGGGCAGTGTAACTGCACGTGTTTACAGAGGAACGATTCATAGACAGACTTTTCGTCTTTAGGGAATGAACCCTCTGCAAGATGCTGAGGGTCCATGAGTGACTTCGGAGCGCTCCTTCTTTTTCACGTGTTTGTTCTGTGAAACATAGACTGTAGATTCGCAGCTTTACTCTAAGCAACGCTCAATAGGAAATGTTGAAAATTTTGTCCACGGTGTACCCTCATTCACACTAAACCTGCTCTGATGTTTTAATTACGGACATCATAATATTAAAACTTTGGAAACTCGAACACTACTTAATGGAGATCAATCATTAACTTATATAAGCCATTAATTTTATGCATATTTTTTATATATATGTGTACAACGTTATTGGCAACAAAGAAGTAGTTTTTGTTAAAATTCCTTCCCGGGATATTTGGCCGTAGTCCAATATTTTCTACAAAACCAGACGTTTCGGCAATGCCATCGAATTCCATCATCAGTGAAAATCGAGTGCGATAACGTGAGGTGGTATACGTTAGTGACCACAGTACTGTGGTTAAGGCTGAAGCAGTAAGTAGAAAGAAGTAGTTTCTATTGTAATATTTCATTTCGAAAATGATTTTAATTATAAATCTTAGAATATGGAAGTCATGTATGGTTCTCCATACCGATTTTTTGTCATCATGGCTGATGCAGCAGAGATCATGTTAACTGACATGAATTTAATAAATTTGTGTTGGTGTTTCGACAAAATTTGTTGTCATCATCAGCTCTGTATATTGTTACGGGTCGTAACGTCCGTCTAATCTTAAACGTGTATGAGTATAATGGGTGTAATGTGTCTTTTCTATACGTCGTCGCTTTAGAACGTAACTTACGCAGATTTCGTCCGTTGCGAACGTACGGATAACCAGGTCTCGATGATCTTACCTGTTATTCACTAGGGGTGTGAAAATCCCGGGTGGCGCCAAATTGTTTTATTAAAACAATTAAAAAATTTTAAGTTCGTATGACAAACGCAGCTCGGCGGTGTGAAGAATTCAATTTGTTCCCGCCTCGCCTTGGCCGTCTGGATTGGGCCAGTAGTTAGTTGCGTTGGCTGTACGATCGCTCATCGTCAATACCTATTTGCTAAAATGTACACAAATTTTTATCCACCTCCTAATGAAATTATAACACATTGGTTACACTCAGTACTTATTTATTTTCGGTTAACGATTAATTATTCAGTTAATACAAATTATGTTTTCTTTGGTAATACATTTGCACCGGTAGATTATATGAGACACATCTCTGGGGTTTGACAAATCGATCTTTGAACTTAACAACAGATATTGTAACATGACATAAGGTAGCGAAGATTCAATTGTATTTAATTATAAAATAAACAGCTGAAGATAAGAGTAAGAGGCAAAAACTTATAAACTTAAAGATCAGTAACCCAGTAACCCAATAAATGACAAATGACTATTAACCTGACAGTGACTTGACACAATAGATCGGATAGAAACAAAGGAACCAAGAGACAGTGAAGAAGAAGTTTAAAACCTAAGTACAATCAAGTCATCCCAAAAAAGTGAACAGAATATTGTAAATTTAATAATGAATTGATGTCTGTAGTATATGAGATGTAACTAGGACAATAAGATTAATGGAGGGTAATAGTATCACATGTATCTTGTTTTTAAAAGAATGTACTTGTATAATATAATGTAGGGGGTTAGAAGCTAACCATACCCCAAACCATTTGTAATGATAATGGCCAAAGACAATAAACAATACTTTGAGCCAAAACAAAAGCAATATTAGAATGATGACCAAAAGTGATCAGTGTGATTTGGAGGTAACTTAGTTATTCATGACCATAATCACACAGTGATATAAAGTAATTAGACAACCCTTGAATAAACAAGTGAATAAGCCCAAAAGTGTGTAAAAAACTAAATAAGTAGTGAAGTGATAGGTATAGAATAATGAAACAAAGTGAGCAGGGTAGTAATTAAAGAAACTTTCTAATGAAAGGAAAAGTGCAGTGGGGGTGTAGAACAAAATATTATGTAAGCCAACTATGTTAAACAGATAAACAATTTTTGATAAACTGTGCGTTAGTAAGTAAGATTGAACTAATTGTAATATTATTAATTTAAGTAATAAGATATCAGGATTATATATTAAGGTAAGAGTGTGACGATTTAAATTGTGACAATTATAAAAAATAAAAATAAAAAAAAACATTTTAAGTTGCGAACAACTAACCATTTAAATCTCACAATGATAATAAAAAACATGTAGGTACTAAGTGTGAATGGAAGTAGTAATTAATAAGGCCAAAGAAACGGTAAAGAAAAGACATATTGTAAATAATTATTATTGTCGCATTTAACCCTTTGCTTGTTATCAGGCGCCTACCTGTTGATACCGGACTCGACATGTTTACCGAGTCTTCTGTAATTAAAATAATATAGAAAAATAATGTTAATAATTAAAGAATCTGAAGACACAGATAGTCACGAAAACAACTAATTTAAATGCTGTATTTTTATCTAGCGATAGTTTGTATAAATAAAAAGTTTTATTTAGAGAGAGACCGGGACTATATTCTCGCGGAATAAACACCCCACTACCTATTGTCCTGTACCAGTGGTAGCGGACGAAAAAATCTCTCTCTCGCAATGACGACTCCAAGCAGTGCACACGCACGAGCAAAATGCTCTGTTGAAATGTTATGTGATTGGTTATTAGTTTGGATTAATTCTTATGTATTTTACTAACTGCTACAAAAGAGTGTAATATGTAACGTTAAGAAAAAGAAAAATTAAAAAAACGTTGTAACAAGAAGAAATATGTGACAACCAATAGTACGAGTGTTAGTAACTATAACAGCTATCTTCTCCGATTGACGACTCTTCACAACATCCTACCTGGAGACATGAATCATCAGAATTACAACTCTAGTAGACCCGACCGATAATGCAGTTCGAGACATCTGAGAATCAACGAGTACCTGTGTAGAAGGCCCACTCTATCCTGCAGACGTTTAAGCCGTGAACAACTGCGACCAGACCTAGACGAGGACGACGATCTTCGGATTCCCAAGATGTAACCATATGGAGGAGATTTCTACATCCCAAATTAAAGGTGACTCGATAGCACGTCTATCGAGGAATAATAATAATAGTAATTGTAACACAATACTCTCTTAAAGAGACTTTCAGAGACTATTGACTTTATAAGAATATAAAAATTTAAATCTAAGAATTTAATTGTAACTATTCAGGCTTCTTACAATTGTAACAGTTTAGATTTTAACGTAACGTAGTATAATTAATACCATTCTTCAAATGGAATAATAATGAAACTTAAAAGTAAAAGTAAAAGTAAAAGTAACAGTCTTGCAAGCTATTATCTTGAATTTAATATAATTAAAAGTTTAAAGACTAAATACCAATGGTTACCCGGATCCGGGGAAAAGCTAAATATAATTTGTTGTGATCCCACAGTCTATATAAAGCAATTTTAATAATTTAATTAATAATGTAATGGGATCTGTCTTTTGAGTAAATGTCATTTGTTTTTTTTAAATGTTTAATAAAGGGAAATGTTCTTGTTGCATACATATACTGAGTACATAAATCAACAGTTTTCCCTTCCCTGTTTCCTTTTATATTTACTGTGTGTTGTTCTGTTTTAATTTCAGCTCGTCCCGAATAAGGCAGCCTGAAGTAATTGGCAGAACCAATTACTTTGGGTTCCCTCTGTTATAACTCAAGAGAAGAGGTTATAAGAGTTAAGGTATTAGAATGAATAGCAAATTAAGAAGGACTGACACTGTATTTAAGTGAAGGGAATAGTAGATAGGACATATCATTGTATTTAAGTGAAGGGAATAGTAGATAGGACATATCATGCAAGGAACAGTTTGTCAATAGTATTATAAGAGTTTCTTTAAGTTTCTTTAAGTAAGTATTAAGAGTTTTGTTAGTGTTCAGAAAATCATAGCATAGAGTAAATTATAGGGTAAGCAGAGAACAGTAGTTAAAAGTTATTTCAGGCTAGAACCTGACAAGGAATATTTCATAGTAAGAATTAGAATTAGGGATACTGATGTTTATTGTTTATTTTGTTTATAAATTGTATTAGAATTACCAGAAATGTTAGTAAGAAATGTTAGATGGAAGTAGAATGGAATCTAGGCTCTAGGCCAAACTGTTGAATATAAATTTATTAATTTGAGAACAAATAATAATCCAAAGTTAAGGCAGAATGTGCCAAATGATTAAACCATGTAAGTGAGTATTCATAGTACCAAAGTATGTGATTAACAACTAATTTTGAATAAAATATATGTAAGATATAAATATGGAAAATAGTAAAAATGTAATTAGCTATTCAAGAGTGGGCATGAGGGATATCAAAATGTTCATCATGAAAAATTAGGAAGAATGGTGCTAATGTAATAACTCTAGCTATTAGTATAAAGTAGTAATCTTCAGTTGAAGATATTTTGGTAAAAATAGACGAAAAAAGACGATAAATCATAACAATGACCTAAGTTAATAACCAATGAAAATTAGCATAATTTATTAAGTAACCATAGCAACAAGAAAAATAACGCCAAAAAACCGTTAGATTTTCAGTAGTCATTATTAACCAACGCCAGAGAGTGGACCGAGGAGCTCTCATATTAAAATAAAATTGTTATTCTTCAAGTAATTTCGAAACTAATTAAAACCAGTGGAAGACAATGACAACAGTACAGGGAATCCTGAACGAAACTTTATTTATAAAAATTAAATAACAAACCGTAGTGATCCGAAGAAGACGAAACGACGCCGTGACGAAGAGAGACGACCACGGACACTAAATGAAGATCAGTGGAACATCCTGAAAGAAGAAGACGACATCAACTGAAGAAATACGAGGCCTGAGTCAGCAAGGAGAAGCGCCGAGACGAGGGAAACAGACGACGGGAGAGAAAGAAGAAGACGACAGCCCAGGAGTTATCCAAAGAAGAAGACGACATCAGGATCTTCAGCAACAATTAACCGATGAGTATAAACATTATCCCTTAAATCGAATTCACTATTTTTGGTCTGAATTAAATATAACTATTTCAAATCACTGATCACTATTCCGAGTCAAAATAAATGCTTATTTAAATTCACTATTTAACTTTAATCAATTAACAATTATTAAGAAAGTAAAATATAATAAAATAATTGATGAACCTTTCGATAACTGAACTTTGACAACGAAACCTAACCCAAAATTGCTTTACAAGTTTTCATTGGTGATTACTTAATTAAATGTAATGAGATATCGATTTATTTATGTAATTAGTCTTAAGAATTGTTATAACTTTGTGTGTGTTAGCCGTAAGTATATATTTCTGTAGCCGAAAGGACTTAACACCCCTGAGATAAAACGATATATTTACTGTAAACTAACATTACTGACGGATTGTATACAAACTGAACTGAGCCAATACCAACCGCACAATTGTAATAGCCGGTGCAGAAAACAAATTTTGATGTATAATAAATCAAGTGAAATATTCTAAAAGATTAATAAATGTTCTCAATCTGCAATTCTGTATGTTTGATTCAGTTAATTTAGAATAACGACTAATAATTATTGAAGTGAAGGCGTTAAAGCGAGACGCAAGCTGGGTCATACTGCAGAAAGCTGTGCGCCAATCAGGTGGCGAGGCGGCAACATTTGAATGCAGCAGAGCAAAATACGGTTTACCCGGACACGACTGAGAAGATACATTTTAACACGTTTAACACCAAACAATAACATTAAAACTTTAAATATTTTACAACCCCACAAACAGTTTTATTACAAAGTGGCTTCCATCGCGGGGCTTGAACGGTAGCGGCTACAAGCCACAAACAAGTATAAGTTACAATATTCAGTAATGGCGTCTGTTGGAATTATACACAAAATTATTATTGTTCGATCGTCTCGGGTTCTTTAGATTGCATCAAAAGGATTATTAATGATTACAACAACAAAAATACACACCCTTACATCAGTTAAACTTAAATAATATACTGTGTAGTTATAATTTGTTTATTGGAGTGTAGTAAAAGTGTTACAAAATATCGCTAACTAATGACAGGTTAACTTTGCCAGTTGATAAATTTTCAGTGTCTTAGTTTTTTAATTTAATCTTTGAAAGTAATTATGTGCAGTTTAGTGAGAGTTCAGCTTTCAGTGAGAAATAATTAACGTGGGTTTATTCGGAAATTTGGGGTAATTTAATAGATACTTAACACTTCAGTAGACTGGATGAACTCAGTTGATATGGTAATAATGAATTAGGCTGCAATCATATTTAATTTTCAATTGTTCAGGCTTCGGGCATCTTTTTCAAGTTAATCGGCAATATATTATTTTCTTTTTTCTTTAATTCGGCTTCGACATCAGTTAAATGGTTTCAGCCATCGTCTGCTTCCTTGGTATTCACTTGTTAGTAATTTCGTATTTTAATTAACAATTTTGATCGTTCAAGAAGTGGCGTCTATTCAACAAGAGCGTCATATTACGAGTAAAGAAATCTAACGGTAAATTAGTAACCAAACGACCGTTGTCATAGTAACCAATCAATCCTGATTGGTTAATTCTGAATGATGACTATTGTTATCAAATTTGAATTTTTATTCAAAATAGCTGTATATCTTCTTATTGATTATATTCTTCTGTCATCTTCTCTACATATTAAATATTATCACCACTGTTATTATTTCCTTTCAAAGATTAATTTGGTACCACATAATGTATGGTTTTATGAAATATCAATGTTTGTACATTTATGTTAATATTTGGTATTTACATTTCTCCTTTAAATTAAGTTCTTATTCTAATATTTTTACTTTAAACTGATTTACAAATTATTCTCGGCTATTTACTTGCCTTGAATTTATTAATTTCCTGGTTGTTTTTATACAATTTGCAATTATTTGTTATTGACAGTTATACATTTCCTAGCCCTAAGTAGCCATTGATTATTTTTACTTAATATATTCTAATTATATTTCATTTTATTACAAAGTGTTTTGTTCTGTTGTTATAATTGATTCGTTTAGTGGTTGTTGTGTCTTAAATTTGTTTGTGTTCGGATTATGTGTCAAGATTACTTTCTATATCTTAATACCTAAAATATAACAATTAGGCCTATGGACTGTAAGCTTCCTTCAGCCGTATCCTATCCATAAAATTAAAATGAACAGTTCTTTACAAGTTATTAGTTACTGTTGGTTTAACATACATTTCATTCTTTTACTATTATTTTGAGTGAGAACATCATCAATTCCTTCAAACTTACTTAATTTATAACCCTAATACCCTTATAACATAGGGTGTTTATTAATTACATTCTTAATTTCTTAATTCTTTACTGATCCCTTTCTCGATTCCATGTTAACACAAACTGTTTATCTTACATGGGCTTTCTCCCCTGAATAACATCGTATCCTTTATCTATCTCTAATCTAAATACTATTTCTAATTACCCTTAACTATATAATTTTTATAAGCTCACTCTTAAATCATTTATTGTTTCATCATTGATTTATTAAGTGTTTTCTTATCTATTACTATCTTTTTAATCATACTATCATTTACAATATCTTTTTTCACCCATCACTTTCACCTTTAATTAATTGGTGTTTATCACTGATACACTCATTATTTTGGGGTATTTACACCTTCACTATTATCACTTGTTAAACTTTTTATTTTAAGCGTTTATTGGTGGGTAATCCCTATTATTATTTTTCTTTGTCACTTAGTTACTTTCATTATATTTCTTACTATCTCACTATCTTTACAAATTTTATTTATATCTAATAAGTTCATGTCTTTTTCTAGATTTCTTACTTACATATACTACTAATTCATGGGTTAGTGTATTTTTATTTAACGGTGTTTTATTTATTATGAATTACATTTGTCACTTAGACAATACTAATATTTCTTTTTTATATTTGTTATTCATTGGTTTCGTTTTCTTTATGATATTCGATGGTATCATCTCCCCCTTCCCTATTCTACACTATTTGTCTGTGTTTTATCACCTTGGTTCACTTTATTTTCTTTATAGTTGGTTTGTTCCATTTTTAATTTCATTTTTCTTCTCCTTCACTTCCATCTTGTTTCACTTTATTTTTGTTTATTATCTGGCCAATCTCTGGGGTTGGGTCACTGTCATTTGTCTGTCAGTCTAGTTTGTATTTTTTATTTAATAATCACCTTCGGTTTACTATTCTTCCTCCTTCACTCTTAATTACATTTACTATTTTTATTCTCTTTATTATTTATTTATTGAAATATATTATTTCTTAGCATTTCTTACATACTTATAGATATCAAATACGATCTGGATTTGGCGATGTTATATAATGCCCTTCCACCAAAATTGATCATTTTATAAAACGTGATTCTAAGTTTGATGAAATTATCAATTGTATTGTATCATTTTTTTCTCAAATTCTCCTGCTTCTCATTCATTTTTTTCTTTTGTTCAATTCTGTATCTTCTACTTCCTTTCTTCTGGGTCTTTTCTTCATTATTTTCTCTTATTACGAACTGGCTTATTGATTTTTTATTATAAATTATTCCCTATAAATCGTATTTTCCCTAACTATCTCTACTTTGTAGCTGAAATCGATTTGGATGAGCTCTATTGGCTTACCTAACTCCGTCGTTCAAAACTACTCTTATTCTGAGATCAGGGGAACATCATCCCTGCTCAGTTAAATGATTGCTGGACTTATTCAACAGACACTCTCAATTAATGAATCTTCAATACAGTCATCTCGTGACTCATAATAATAATAATAATCGTAATATTTGTTGGGAATCTTTTACTTTTGTATTTCATTATTGCTCAGTTCGAGTCATATATTTTTTCATCTCTCTTTATAGATACTACTTGATAATATTTGAAGCGTTGGTTTTTATTGATACAATTCACATTTTTATTCATTTTTAATTACTCTTTGTTTCATCTCATTTCATATTATAACTCTTAGAATGTTTATTTTATTTATTTCGTTTTTTGATCATTGCTTTGTTTTAATTTTACTTCCCATCTTTTTCTAAATAGTTGTGGAAGTTGATCATTTTGATTGGTATATATTTTTTTTTTCATAATTTTTTAAATATCATAGTAAGTTAGTGCTTCTTACTAGTTAGGAATTTTTGTAGCTTATTCCTTTATAGCATGTTTTGCTTTTTATGCCTCATATGTTGGCTAAAGATTATTGTAACTTTTTTTTCCATTTTATAAATGTTCTAAAATATTATCGAAATATTTGCGTAAGTTGTCCTTACATAACTTTTTTGAATTTTGAAATTCATTTGAGATCTTTTTTCTTTATGATATTGGCAAACTTGTTCGTTTGTCTTGTTATTTTTCTTTATTTAAAGTATTTCGGTTGATTTTTTACTTTAAGTTTTTTCAGTCATTGCTGATCGTCATAATATTTCTTAATTGATGCCTGATTGGATACACCCTTTATTTTCTTAGTGACGGGGTGAGCGATCTCATAAGTGTTATTGCCCTTGTCTCTTGTTATAGTGTATGATCATACATATTATTATACATAGGACCTTGTTATTTATACATTTTTGTAGGGTGATCTTCTCCTTTTCTTTCATTATTATTGCCTTCTCTTGTATTTTACACTCTTTGTTGTCTTTCTTCTCTACTCCTTCAAATGTTAGATGTTTGAACATTTATTCTGGATGTTTGCTTGGTCGGTAATCAGGAAATCAGTCCCATATTCCAGCGTTTATCTGTAATTGGTTTATCCATGGTCCATGATGACGTGAGTTACCTCCGTTGTTTGGGCTGCTCTGATGTGCATAGTTGTTTCTGTCCGTGTGATATATGTCTCTTCCACCTGGTACTGCCATTCTCCTAATACCATGTGTTCCTTGGCATCAGTGCCTACCTCAATCACTTGATGATGTTGTTTATTATTCAACGAAGTGAATCGTATCTCTGTCATTGATCTTCTCACTGA
Source organism: Magicicada septendecula (assembly GCA_034769895.1). Taxonomy (NCBI): domain Eukaryota; kingdom Metazoa; phylum Arthropoda; class Insecta; order Hemiptera; family Cicadidae; genus Magicicada; species Magicicada septendecula. Next base: position 146,757,480 of record CM068375.1, on the reverse strand, counting down.
TATTGGTTGATTCTCGGTTCTATCTCTGATAATTTCCCTTTTCTTATAGACTGTCTTGAGTCGCCATACATTGTTTTGTTGTGAGGCCTTTCAACCTTGGATATCCTCCATTTAAAGATAGGTTTGCTGAAAGTTTTACTCACTGGTTGATTGTTGATCCCTCCTAGAATTTCCTTCAGAGTTCTCTTACATTCCATAGCATTCCTCATTTCCGCATGGTCGGTAATTGGTAGATTAAACATCTCAAGTAGTCCGTTCTTCATCATCTCCAGTTCTTCTCTGGTATTGATTAGTTTTCTTTGACTTATTTTCTTAGTCTTCTTAAATATTTGTTTCTTCTGTACTCCTCTACGGTTGGTTCCTTTGTGTTTACTTTTCTCTTTGTTTTTGTTACCTTTATTTTGATGTAACAATGTATTTGGGTCTTCTTCATTTCTTATTTTTTCATTGGTACTTTCGGAAGTGCTGTCTAGTGTTTCATTTACTTTCTTGAAACCACTATTTATTGTCTCACTTAACTTTCTGAAACCTTCATCCATAATTTCCTTCATTTCTTTTCTATGTTCAGTAAATAAATCCATTAGTTTCTGTACCTCTTCTTGTGTGAGTACAGTTATTTTCTTCTGTTGCTTCACTTCGACGTCCTTGACTATTTCTTTTTTTATTTGGGTTTTTTGTTGTTTCAAGTTTTTATTATCTGGCATTTCCTTGAACTCTTCTATTTGATTATGTACCTTCCTCCAATTACACATATATTCTCTGGATAGTTCAAACATAACTTTTATCCATTCCCTTAATTCTGCGTTTTCTGTTTGTATTGGTCTTTCCGGTTGTCTTATTGATTGTCTCCATTGTTCATGCTCCTCCTGTGTATATTCCTCTGTCACCTGCGCGTATACTCCTGTTCTTTCGTTTTTCATCTGTGTGCAGTTTTCATCCCATCTTTCCCAATCTTCTTCAGTCATTCTTTCCATTTGGTTATAGTCTTCTTCGTGGGCTGTCCCTATAGTCTCTTCTTTATTATACTTGGTTTCTAACGTCCACATTTCATCATAAATATCTCTCAATGTCATCTTGTCGTTTGGTGTTCCCATTGCATTTGCACGACTCATCTGTGTTCGTTCGTGATCCGTGGTATCTTTCTTAATGTACTCCATCTCTCTGCTGAATTTTTTAAACAATGTTGTCATCCATTCCATATAGCTGAATCGTTTTTCTGGTTCTGGAATTTTCGTTTGTTTTTCTTCCATCTCCTTGTCCTTCGCCAACTTTTTCGTCACTCCTTTAGTATGCATATTGTAACCTTTCGCAATCGCTGCTAGAATTTCGTATTTCCCTCTCTTCTAGTCCCACCGGTTGGTCGCCAATTTGTTACTAATTAGACGTCCTCGTCTTCGTTTAAGCCCCGCGATGGAAGCCAATTTGTTACCGTTTCCTTACGTCCATCTATTCTTAAACGTGTATGAGTATAATGGGTGTAACGTGTCTTCTCTATACGTCGTCGCTTTAGAACGTAACTTACGCAGATTTCGTCCGTTGCAAACGTACGGATAACCAGGTCTCGATGTTCTTACCTGTTATTCACTAGGGGTGTGAAAATCCCGGGTGGCGCCAAATTGTTTTATTAAAACAATTAAAAAATTTTAAGTTTGTATGACAAGCGCAGCTCAGCGGTGTGAAGAATTCAATTTGTTCCCGCCTCGCCTTGGCCGTCTGGATTGGGCCAGTAGTTAGTTGCGTTGGCTGTGCGATCGCTCGTCGTCAATACCTATTTGCTAAAATGTACACAAATTTTTATCCACCTCCTAATGAAATTATAACACATTGGTTGCACTCAGTACTTATTTATTTTCGGTTAACGATTAATTATTCAGTTAATACAAATTATGTTTTCTTTGGTAATACATTTGCACCGGTAGATTATATGAGACACATCTCTGGGGTTTGACAAATCGATCTTTGAACTTAACAACAGATATTCAGTAATGGCGTCTGTTGGAATTATACACAAAATTATTATTGTTCGATCGTCTCGGGTTCTTTTGATTGCGTTAAAAGGATTATTAATGATTACAACAATAAAAATTCACACCCTTACATCAGTTAAACTTATTAAATAATATACTGTGTAGTTATAATTTGTTTATTGGAGTGTAGTAAAAGTGTTACAAAATATCGCTAACTAATGACAGGTTAACTTTGCCAGTTGATAAATTTTCAGTGTCTTAGTTTTTTAATTTAATCTTTGAAAGTAATTATGTGCAGTTTAGTGAGAGTTCAGCTTTCAGTGAGAAATAATTAACGTGAGTTTATTCGGAAATTTGGGGTAATTTAATAGATACTTAACACTTCAGTAGACTGGATGAACTCAGTTGATCTGGTAATAATGAATTAGGCTGCAATCATATTTAATTTTCAATTGTTCGGGCTTCGGGCATCTTTTTCAAGTTAATCGGCAATATATTATTTTCTTTTTTCTTTAATTCGGCTTCGACATCAGTTAAATTGTTTCAGCCGTCGTCTGCTTCCTTGGTATTCACTTGTTAGTAATTTCGTTTGATATTTTGATGTTTTTGTTCGATATTTCGGATCGAACCGGTCAACAATTTTCATTTTTCCGAAGTTGGCACTATGACGTTTGTAGGGTCCATTCATGCACGGGACCTGAAGCCTTTGTCGTACGCCAACCATCTTAGAGTTAACATCCACGAGTCGGGACTCCTCGGCAGGTATAAATCCGTGCATGTAACCCATCCTCTTCCCAACCAGTCTATCCTGCCTGAGTGTCAGGACCAATCCAGTCGTGAGATTACGGTAAGTCATTTTAAGATTATTTATTTCTTGTTAGCAATTCTGCATGCTATGCTGCTATAGAGCTCACCAGAGGCTACCAAATTATACAGTAAGAAAGCCGTCTTACTTTACTTCATTTCAAGATAATATCGTACATCTAATTTCTACCAGAGGGTTCATGAGGTTGCTAGCTTTTTCAGTTAAATTGCTTGCCGTCACGATTGGGAGCACGTGTTTCGTAATTTTGTGCATGTTGCTGCTGGTGGTTCGAGTGAGTAAATGGGTTATAAGTCAGTTTTGGCTGCGCAATTTTTATTTTAATTACCAACGTGCCGTGCCGTTTCGTTTTTTGTGCCTGCTCGTGGTTGTTTTGCATGCCGTTAATTTTTTTAATTTCATGAATGTTTGTCATTTGCATGCTATCGCACGGAAGCACGTTGGTATAATACGCATGTGAACTACGCGTTTGCGTTTTAATGCTGTTGGTTGTGGTCAGCAGTTTCGTCGTGTGTGCATGGCCAGGTGGGCAAATATTGTGTCAAAATTTTGCACCTCGTTTTTTGGGTAGTCGTTTGATTACTGGGTCCAGTCTGGTGAAGTTTGTTTCCGTCCTGTTACGGTCTGCTTTCCACGTGAAATTGGGCATTACGTGTTTGCGACTGTCAGGCGTAAAGGGAACGGTTTCGTTTTAGGTTATCCGGGTTTCGGTATAGCCTGCCTTATATTTAATTTTTTTGGCATTGACTATTACCTTTTGGTGCGGTTTATATTTTGCCTATGCGATATCCTGTCCATACACGCCGCGTTGACCATCAATTTTGGCATTTAATGTGTCCCAGTTATTGTGTTTGGTTCGGTAACTGGTGAATTGTTGTACATTGTACTTTGCTGTGATTTGTGTGTATTTATTCTATTTGGTATTATACATGTTTTTTTTGGGTGCACTTTTGTGTACCATTATTTTGCACCGTATGTGCTGTAATCTTGTGCAACTTGTGTTTTTTTGTCGTGCTTTTGCACTGTGTAAATCAATTTGTTGCGTGTTTAATTTATTGTGTTTGGTACTATTCGCCTGTTGGATTGTGTAAGTTGTATTTTGCCTTGCACTAATTTACTTTTGTATTTATCTTGCTCGGTATTGTTTATGAAAAGTAGTTGTGTCAGACGCCTAGTTATCTCGATCACTGTTAGGCTAGGCTAGGTCGGGTCGTGATTATTGTTCAATTTCTAATTCTCTTATTAAGGGTGGTTGTCGGTTGCGCGATATTTTTTAATTCAGTATGCCTGTTAAATTGTCGCTGGCAGCTTTTGACCGGACCGCTTTGGTGGAAATACTTGCGTTGCAACATTTAATAAATAGGTTGGAAGGGTTGCCGCAATTGAGGGTCGTGGATCAACATGAAGCCGGTATCTTGGCCTCCAGGTTGTCCGAAAAATATCAAGATCTTCTAGGTAAGGTGGATCCTTACCTATCGGCAGAGTCATTGCCCGAGGGATTGGACGAAGACCACATTTTTTCAGTGGTAGCGCAAATTGAGGATATTTATGTCCGGGGTAGCATTTTAGCGTCAAAACTAACAAAACCAGAGATACCGGTTGGTTCCGGTCGGTTTTCATCGGCAAGTGGCGGGCACTCAGGTGTTCTCGTTCATGAGTTGCCGAAGCTTTCTTTACCTTGTTTTGATGGCCAGGCCAAATGTTGGTCCGAGTTTTTGTCAAAGTTCACCACATTAGTGGACGAAAGTCCTGCCCTCACTCCAAAGCAGAAATTGTTATATTTATTGACTCATCTTAAGGGTGAGGCGTATGAGAAGGTTGCCGTGCTTCCCATAGTTGACGATAGTTATTCGCTTGCACTGTCAACTCTTAAAAACCGTTGTCACAATCCTCGTTTGGCCGCCCGGGTTTATTGTACCAATCTGCTTCAGTTACCAGCCGCTTCTATGCGTTCAGCTGCGTCTATTAGAAAATTGGTGGACAGCTTCAATGCTAACTTTTCAGCGTTGTCAGCTCTAAACATTGCTGATATATATCAAGCAATATATGCGTCTTTTGTATTGTCTAGGCTGGATCTATCATTGCGTGAACGCTTTGAGGCGTCTGTTATGGACAAAGAGAATCTCCCTGCCCTAACAGAAATTATGACATTTTTAACCGCTATGGCGGAACAGAAAGAACAGGCATCTTTGGAGTCAGCTTTACCTGCTCTTCCTAGCACTAGCCACCAGAAAACCCAGAAGGTTTCCTTTTCTAAGGCTACTCCTCTTGCTGTGTCTACATTATCTGCGGAGGTTACACAACGGGATGCATCTAGTTCACGTTGCCTTCATTGCGATTCCCGGACCCATGTGCTTCTCAAGTGTCCGGCGTGGCTGAGTAAGGACCCTAGGGCTCGATTTCAAAGTCTTAAAAATAAAAAATGTTGTCTTTCATGCCTCCAACTTAAACATTCGGGATGGTGCAAAACGTGTGGCTCTAAGTACCACCACACTTTACTTCATTTCAAAAATGCCCGTCCGTCTCCGTCTCGTTCACAGATTTCTGAAACAGCTGAACTCAAGTCTTCGGGGTCATCGCTTGTTGACCAAGTTGATCTGTCTAGCACTACTCAGACCGTGTCTCTGCCCCATCCTGCAGGGGTTCTGTTAGCCACCTGTTGTAACTATCCTTCTATTTTAGGTATTAGCGAAACGTCCGTCTTATTCAAGCCCCACTGTTGTAAGCGCCAATCTGTAACTATCTCTCTATGTTACTATTTTTAATTAATCTGTAAATCTGTTAATTTACAGTTGTTATTAACGAATCTATCTTTCGGTTGTGATCGATGAAACCTTCGGAAAATAGATTATTAAACAAACAAATTTATAATTATGTTCTTGAATTTATAATCGTACTACTCTATAGACTTAACTTAGTTTTCAGTGGTTGTGTAATATTAGCGATATGTATGGAGTATTAACTGAATGTAAGGGGTATTTGTGTCAACCCTAGTCACTCGATGGTAGAAAATTTCATTCGAATTTAGTATTAAACACAAGCTAGTTCAGCAATCTCCCGTCCCACCAGCTGCAAACTTTGAGCGCTGTTACTAGTAATAAGCGTACTTATAGGTTAGTTATTCGTTGTGTTTGTATCAGTCTTTTTGTAAATGATTCCACCCACTACATATAGTATTTATTCTGCAATAACTTAAACGTTATCTCATACAATCAATGTACTTTATTTATTTTCTCTATTAATTCACAGGTTACGTTGTCTCAAAAAACAATAATACGATCCAATCGATCATCCAGACATATATCGATTATTAATTACTCAAATTCTAAAAACATATACACTTGAAAATAATAACAAATAATTCTTATCCCAGGGTTCGTAAAGTTCTTTGAACCATTAGTAAGGCCAGGTAAAATGCATAATTAAGGTTGTTCAATTTACAAAAATAAAATTATTTACTTTAAATACAGTGAAATGAAAATAAGTTGTTTTTTTACCAAACCGACGAAAATTTCGTCTGGCGGTGGACGTTTGTCAACAGTGGCCCAAAACTCAGCTTATCTCGTCTTCATCCAGTGAAATAGCTCTGGTTTTCAATAAAATTGATGGTGGTGTGTACTGGTAAATCCTCAGGAAATCTTCGGGCTTCTATTCTTCTTTTACGATCTTCACAATTCTCGGTCCCAGTAAAATGGAATTAGGATCTCAGCTTCTTCTGCTGCCAATGAAGGTTATTTCTGCCAAACCGAGTCTTCTAGTATTTTCAATAATTCCGTTAATTCAGGCTTTAATTCTTTACTGATCTTCAGTTTATAGTATGAATTGGTTTAATACTGAATCCAGCGGAATCATTTAGTGAATGAGGTGAGAGGCTTTCAATTCTTTTTTACTGTATTCATTTACAATTTGGAGGGTTATTTAATTTTTATTACTCATTAACATTAAAGTATAATTGTTTTACAAAAAGGGTTTTTCAATTTTGATACATATTTCCTTTAGATTTATTCATATTTTACTTCCATATTCCTTAAGGAATGGAAGTATGGTGATGGCAAAAAAAATCGTGTTCGAGATTATTGCAGATTCTGATTCTACTACGCTCAAAACATGAAAAAAAGTCGTTTTCCGAAAAGTGTGTGTGTGTGTGTGTGTGTGTGTGTGTGTGTGTGTGTGTGTGTGTGTGTGTGTGTGTGTGTGTGTGTGTGTGTGTGTGTGTGTGTGTGTGTGTCTGTAGATTTTTTTCTATGGCAAACGATAACTGCCGCAAATTCAAACAGAATCAAATAATTTTTTGCATACAGCCCTAATTTGTAGAGTACTCGCGACCTATTGTTTTTGGTGAAGATCGGTTGAGGGAAAGGGGTAGTTTACCTGCAACGGTTTTTTTTTATCAAGGGAAATTTTTTTTTTTTTGGCAAACGATAACAGCCGCAAATTCAAACAGAATTAAATAATGTTTCGTATACAGCCCTGAATTGTAGAGTTCTCAAGACCTATTGTTTTTGGTGAAGATCGGTTAAGGGAAAGGGGTAGTTTACCTGTAACGTTGTATGTTTTAACAAGGGTATTTCCTATGGCAAACGATAACAGCCGCAAATTCAAACAGAATCAAAAGATTATTTGCATACAGGCCTAAATTGTAGAGTTCTCAAGACCTATTGTTTTTGGTGAAGATCGGTTGTGGGAAAGGGGTAGTTTACCTGCAACGTTTTTTTAACAAGGGTATTTTCTATGGCAAACGATAACAGCCGCAAATTCAAACAGAATCAAATAATGTTTTGTATACAGCCCTGATTAGTAGAGTACTCAAGACCTATTGTTTTTGGTGAAGATCGGTTAAGGGGAAGGGGTAGTTTACCTGCAACGTTTTTTTATCAAGCGTATTTTCTATGGCAAACGATAACTGCCGCAAATTCAAACAGAATCAAATAATTTTTTGCATACTTCCCTGAATTGTAGAGGTCTCAAGGACTTTCGATTTTGGTGAAGATCGGTTAAGGGGAAGGGGTAGTTTACCTGCAACCTTTTACGTTTTAACAAGAGTAAAGTACTTGAAAATTTATTTAAACTTTTTCAAACAATGGTAATTGTTAAAAATAAAATAATTTTGTTACCAGGCAATAAAATTAAAATTTTTTCATTTTAATGTAAATCATGTATAAGAGAAAATATATCGCGCTTGGCAGGCGATATTAAGATTTAAATATAAATCTTAGAATATGGAAGTCATGTATGGTTCTCCATACCGATATTTTTAAATATATCAGTCCATCTCAACCTAATAGCTTGTAACAATCAGAACGAATTAATTCAAAATCAACAACTTCTGCAATTCAGTTGCCTTAACAACCACGTTTTTTATATATCCTTGAGCCGGCATTATAGAATATTACTACTCCTTTCCAATAAAATACTCCATGCTTGGATTAATATTGAATCACATAAAATTCTCCCCTAACCTTCCTTCCTGAACAGTAAATGTTTTACCAGAGTTTCGTTGGACTGGGTTTCCTAAAAAGGTATTAATTTCCTTTCACTAATATGGAATTTAGGCCTATAGATTCACTTACAACCATTATAACATTATTTGGTTTTTTAACTTAATTTTCTTTTTACCTGACCTACTGTACAATTAATTATTGGTTACATGGTTAATTACATGAATTTTAATTTACTGGTGGTTACTTTTTTATATTAATTAACTGGTTCTGGAACCCTTTATTAATTTATGATATAATTGTCAGAACTACTTGTTAGAATTGAAACACTGGTCACACTCCTGATCCAGTTTATAAACATTAATTAAAACAACGGTATTTTTCAACTTTATACAATACTTAGAATTTAGTACAGTGCCTAACATTAGTAACTATACTGGATTGTATAAAGACAAATCTCATATAAATATAAACATAATTATTGATGAAGTATTATTATCAAACAACATCATTTCATTCTTAGCATATCCAACATACAACATAAATACTCTGTAGACCTTAACATGTCACAGTACAAAACAAACATTTTATTACATTCAATCATTCATTGGTCTGGCTCCTTTATATTTAACATTAGTCATCGCCTCCTTTTAACTTGAGGTACTTCTCAAGCACATAAACTATTGAACAATCTTAATTCACGGTATGGTCCTTGACCATATTTCATTCAATTTTTATGTAACGTTGGGGGACCTCAACTATGTTACGTTACATAACACCCCCCCCCCTTCGAAAGAAGTTTATTTTGTATAAACAAAGTTTAGTAAGAAATAAACGCACTTGGTTCCCCTATTCATAATACTTTTATATTTCCGACTGATTGTAAACTGACTGGTAATTCAGACCGGTGGTAATTGCTGTTTTCTTACTCTACTCTCTCTCTCTTGAAGGCAAATTCATCAATTATTTATTTCTGGGTAGTGGTACTTCCACATTTTATTTGATAAGGACTGGTCACACTAATCATATGAAACTTGTTTTAACACTCATTTCTATTTACTTCTATAAATTAGCTTTATCAATTAAGCTTCGGTTTGCTATCTTCCTTCTATTTTCTTCATCTATATTTCTGGAATCTAATATCAATCTATACAGCTATTTTATAATTATTATCCCTTAAATATTCAATTTCCCTAACATTTTTCCCTATCCTGTGCGGTGGTACCAGTCGGGTGGCCACTCTTGGGTCCATAACTCCGCTGTCCATCCTTACACCTTCTGAGACTAGGGGAACATCATCCCTGCTCGTAAAAATTATTACCGGAACATTTCTACGGTCAATACATTAAAATAAAAAAATTATAAGTAGTAGTCAATTAGCGACTAGTACTAAACACTTTTGGGATTCTTCATACTATAGCTGTTTGCATTTATTTATATATTTCTTCTTCTCCTTGATTCCTTCTTCTTTTCCATTAACTAATAGCATATAACATTATTGATAGGCCTTATGTTAAAATTCTTTTGACTTTCCTTCTTGTGACATATTTCTCCGTATCATTTCTTTTTATATAATCTTCAATTCCAAGAAATTCTAATTTTTGTATTAATTATCATCCTCCTTCAGTTTCATTGGAGTCATTAAATTATTCTTTATTCTTCTTATCTGAGCACATTACCATCAATTGTTTTTGTTCATTTAATTTTGCTTCTGTTTGTTACCATTAAAAATATTACTTTTTCCTATTATTTCATTTTAAATCAATTCTTTATAACTCTTATTTACTAATCAGTTCTTATTTTTTGTTAAATTAAATGCTTTCGAAATATCTTAAATCGTATTATTTCTGAATAAATTAAGTAAGTTGTCCTTACATAGTTTTTATTAAATCGTCTTGTTCCTGAATAAATACTTGAGTAAGATGTCCTTACATGTTTTGGAATTTTGGAGTTTTTATTCTCTTCATTATTTATCTTAATTATTATGTATTGGCCTCTGTTCGGGCTGCTCTACCAATATGGTTTTCTGGTGGATTCCGTAAATTATATGCAGTGGTAAATCTTTCAATGGCATCGTCGCAGGTTGGATCATATACATATGGTTCTATGTCCTCTTCGTTACTTCTATTCCTTCCTTCAGCATTTCCAGAACTGGGATTCGGTTTACAGTTTCCACGATGATCCTCTTGGTGATTCCTCTCATCAGCCATGATATAGTTTACCCGAGCTATATGGTTTCCCTGGTCATTACTTGGTGGATTTTCCGAGGGTATGTCTCTCCTTTGTTCCCTGCTTCCTCCATCGTGCTCGACGCTCCTATATCTGTTTTGATTCCTTCCATTATCGTTTCCTTGGTTATTATCCCAATAATCTCTTCCATTGTCCCAATTCCTGCGGCCTGTTCCGTATCTGTTATTCTCATGATTAGTATAGTGATTATTTGGGTAATAATTGTTACGATAACGATTGTTCGTAAATTGGTCATTCATCCTTCTGTGATAGTTATTATTGTTAAACCGATTTGTCCCTGGACGCGACTCTTGATTTGTCTCTTCCCTTCTATTGTGATAATATTCACCTGGCCGTCGAGACCTTTGATAATAGTCTTCCATTTCGTAACTAGCTAATAAGGTTTCCATTGTTTCAACGGTCTTTACTTGTCCACTGCGTCTGGCACGAACTATCTCCTCTTCAAAATGGTATGACAATTTATTCACCAAACACTCCTCTGGTATCCGCGGTTCCAAATGACGCGCTAAACATACTTTTCCCAAAAAGTAAGTAGTTGGGGACTGCTCTTGATTAACATTAAATCTCCTGTTAGTAATGTTATCTCTAATCATGTTCTGTACAGAATCTGACCAATATTTTGACTTAAACGTCCTTTTAAATTCCTCATAATCACTAAGTTCGTTTCGGACAGCCGACCACCAATTATCATTTATACTTTTGAAGCATTCATCTAAATAACTTTTTATCACGTTCCACCGAGTTACTTTAATTCGGTTAAACCATAAGTCTACTCTCTCCAGGAATTCTATGGGATTTCCCCTATAAATTTTAAAATTAATATTATCTTTATGTTCAGAGGCTATGTGATGTGCTAGATACATTGGTCTATTTTGTAAAATCTCTATTGATTCCTTCATATTACTTATTTCTTGATTTTTATATTTTCTATAGTCTCTTTACGTTGAACTTCCTGGGTTTTTATTTGTGTCATTTCATTATTTACCAATTCAATTCTTCCAGCTATATTAATTTGTACCTCGTCCATTTTCTCTTGTGTTTCTAATTGTACCTGATTTATCATAGTTTTGTAGGTATTTTCTCCATGATTAATTTTGGCCTCTACTTCCCTTGCAAGTTGTACTATGGTGTCATCTGTCTTTTCAAGACTCCCCTTAATTTCATCTATTTGCTGGCTTACTTCCGCTTCATTATTATCTACCCTTTTATTGAGTGTTTCATTGACATTCGCAACGCTTTCTTTGATAACTTTCCTCAACGCCTGGTTCTGTTCATTTATAATTATCCGCAACTCCTTATTACTGTTTTCAATTTTCCCGTCAATTTGTTTGTGATTTTCTTGAATCTGCCTTAAGCTCTCATCGTTTCTGTCAAACCTTTCATTGATTTGGTTTAAGCTTTCATTTATCAGCCGGTTATTCTCATCATTTTCCTCTTTAATTCTGTCAAACTTTTCGTTCATTAATTTGATCAAATTCTCACTCAAAATTTCATTTTGTTTCTTTGAGTTTTTGTTGATACTGTCTATTTTTTCGTTAGTTTGTCTATTATCTTCTTTGATACTGTCTATTTTATTTTCCTGCTTTTCCGAATTTTCATTTATACTGTCTATTTTTTCATTAGTTTGTCTTAAACTCTCATTAGTTTGTCTATTTTCTTCCTCCATTCGTTTATAATTTTCATCATTAGCTTCCTTCTGTTTCTTGGAATCTTCTTTAATTAATTCACATAGTTTCAATAAATCCATTTCACCTCTGGCTTCCTCTTTATCTGGTTGGTCCCCTTGGTCATCCTCTTTATTGCTCACCTGTTGTTCCATTTCATTATCTGTACCTACCTCTGTTTCTTCTTCCCTCCTATCTTCTTCTGTTTCTTGTTCCTTCTCCATTCTTTTCGTAACACGTCTCGTATGCATTCCTGTGCCTCTAATGGTTGCCTGCTCAAGTTAAGTAACAATTAATATGATTTTTTACTTAACTAAAGCACACTCGTTGAGCGCCAATCTGTAACTATCCTTCTATTTTAGGTATTAGCGAAACGTCCGTCTTATTCAAGCCCCACTGTTGTAAGCGCCAATCTGTAACTATCTCTCTATGTTACTATTTTCAATTAATCTGTAAATCTGTTAATTTACAGTTGTTATTAACGAATCTATCCTTCGGTTGTGATCGATGAAACCTTCGGAAAATAGATTATTAAACAAACAAATTTATAATTATGGTCTTGAATTTATAATCGTACTACTCTATAGACTTAACTTAGTTTTCAGTGGTTGTGTAATATTAGCGATATATATGGAGTATTAACTGAATGTAAGGGGTATTTGTGTCAACCCTAGTCACTCAATGGTAGAAAATTTCATTCGAATTTAGTATTAAACACAAGCTAGTTCAGCAATCTCCCGTCCCACCAGCTGCAAACTTTGAGCGCTGTTACTAGTAATAAGCGTACTTATAGGTTAGTTATTCGTTGTGTTTGTATCAATCTTTTTGTAAATGATTCCACCCACTACATATAGTATTTATTCTGCAATAACTTAAACGTTATCTCATACAATCAATGTACTTTATTTATTTTCTCTATTAATTCACAGGTTACGTTGTCTCAAAAAACAATAATACGATCCAATCGATCATCCAGACATATATCGATTATTAATTACTCAAATTCTAAAAACATATACACTTGAAAATAATAACAAATAATTCTTATCCCAGGGTTCGTAAAGTTCTTTGAACCATTAGTAAGGCCAGGTAAAATGCATAATTAAGGTTGTTCAATTTACAAAAATAAAATTATTTACTTTAAATACAGTGAAATGAAAATAAGTTGTTTTTTTACCAAACCGACGAAAATTTCGTCTGGCGGTGGACGTTTGTCAACAGTGGCCCAAAACTCAGCTTATCTCGTCTTCATCCAGTGAAATAGCTCTGGTTTTCAATAAAATTGATGGTGGTGTGTACTGGTAAACCCTCAGGAAATCTTCGGGCTTCTATTCTTCTTTTACGATCTTCACAATTCTCGGTCCCAGTAAAATGGAATTAGGATCTCAGCTTCTTCTGCTGCCAATGAAGGTTATTTCTGCCAAACCGAGTCTTCTAGTATTTTCAATAATTCCGTTAATTCAGGCTTTAATTCTTTACTGATCTTCAGTTTATAGTATGAATTGGTTTAATACTGAATCCAGCGGAATCATTTAGTGAATGAGGTGAGAGGCTTTCAATTCTTTTTTACTGTATTCATTTACAATTTGGAGGGTTATTTAATTTTTATTACTCATTAACATTAAAGTATAATTGTTTTACAAAAAGGGTTTTTCAATTTTGATACATATTTCCTTTAGATTTATTCATATTTTTTAAATATATCGGTCCATCTCAACCTAATAGCTTGTAACAATCAGAACGAATTAATTCAAAATCAACAACTTCTGCAATTCAGTTGCCTTAACAACCACGTTTTTTATATATCCTTGAGCCGGCATTATAGAATATTACTACTCCTTTCCAATAAAATACTCCATGCTTGGATTAATATTGAATCACATAAAATTCTCCCCTAACCTTCCTTCCTGAACAGTAAATGTTTTACCAGAGTTTCGTTGGACTGGGTTTCCTAAAAAGGTATTAATTTCCTTTCACTAATATGGAATTTAGGCCTATAGATTCACTTACAACCATTATAACATTATTTGGTTTTTTAACTTAATTTTCTTTTTACCTGACCTACTGTACAATTAATTATTGGTTACATGGTTAATTACATGAATTTTAATTTACTGGTGGTTACTTTTTTATATTAATTAACTGGTTCTGGAACCCTTTATTAATTTATGATATAATTGTCAGAACTACTTGTTAGACTCCTGATCCAGTTTATAAACATTAATTAAAACAACGGTATTTTTCAACTTTATACAATACTTAGAATTTAGTACAGTGCCTAACATTAGTAACTATACTGGATTGTATAAAGACAAATCTCATATAAATATAAACATAATTATTGATGAAGTATTATTATCAAACAACATCATTTCATTCTTAGCATATCCAACATACAACATAAATACTCTGTATACCTTAACATGTCACAGTACAAAACAAACATTTTATTACATTCAATCATTCATTGGTCTGGCTCCTTTATATTTAACATTAGTCATCGCCTCCTTTTAACTTGAGGTACTTCTCAAGCACATAAACTATTGAACAATCTTAATTCAGGGTATGGTCCTTGACCATATTTCATTCAATTTTTATGTAACGTTGGGGGACCTCAACTATGTTATGTTACATAACACCCCCCCTTCGAAAGAAGTTTATTTTGTATAAACAAAGTTTAGTAAGAAATAAACGCACTTGGTTCCCCTATTCATAATACTTTTATATTTCCGACTGATTGTAAACTGACTGGTAATTCATACCGGTGGTAATTGCTGTTTTCTTACTCTACTCTCTCTCTCTTGAAGGCAAATTCATCAATTATTTATTTCTGGGTAGTGGTACTTCCACATTTTATTTGATAAGGACTGGTCACACTAATCATATGAAACTTGTTTTAACACTCATTTCTATTTACTTCTATAAATTAGCTTTATCAATTAAGCTTCGGTCTGCTATCTTCCTTGTATTTTCTTCATCTATACTTCTGGAATCTAATATCAATCCAGCTATTTTATAATTATTATCCCTTAAATATTCAATTTCCCTAACAGTTTTCCCTATCCTGTGCGGTGGTACCAGTCGGGTGGCCACTCTTGGGTCCATAACTCCGCTGTCCATCCTTACACCTTCTGAGACCAGGGAAACATCATCCCTGCTCATAAAAATTATTACCGGAACATTTCTACGGTCAATACATTAAAATAAAAAAATTATAAGTAGTAGTCAATTAGCGACTAGTACTAAACACTTTTGGGATTCTTCATACTGTAGCTGTTTGCATTTATTTATATATTTCTTCTTCTCCTTGATTCCTTCTTCTTTTCCATTAACTAATAGCATATAACATTATTGATAGGCCTTATGTTAAAATTCTTTTGACTTTCCTTCTTGTGGCATATTTCTCCGTATCATTTCTTTTTATATAATCTTCAATTCCAAGAAATTCTAATTTTTGTATTAATTATCATCCTCCTTCAGTTTCATTGGAGTCATTAAATTATTCTTTATTCTTCTTATCTGAGCACATTACCATCAATTGTTTTTGTTCATTTAATTTTTCTTCTGTTTGTTACCATTAAAAATATTACTTTTTCCTATTATTTCATTTTAAATCAATTCTTTATAACTCTTATTTACTAATCAGTTCTTATTTTTTGTTAAATTAAATGGTTTCGAAATATCTTAAATCGTATTATTTCTGAATAAATTAAGTAAGTTGTCCTTACATAGTTTTTATTAAATCGTCTTGTTCCTGAATAAATACTTGAGTAAGATGTCCTTACATGTTTTGGAATTTTGGAGTTTTTATTCTCTTCATCATTTATCTTAATTATTATGTATTGGCCTCTGTTCGGGCTGCTCTACCAATATGGTTTTCTGGTGGATTCCGTAAATTATATGCAGTGGTAAATCTTTCAATGGCATCGTCGCAGGTTGGATCATATACATATGGTTCTATGTCCTCTTCGTTACGTCTATTCCTTCCTTCAGCATTTCCAGAACTGGGATTCGGTTTACAGTTTCCACGATGATCCTCTTGGTGATTCCTCTCATCAGCCATGATATAGTTTACCCGAGCTATGTGGTTTCCCTGGTCATTACTTGGTGGATTTCCCAAGGGTATGTCTCTCCTTTGTTCCCTGCTTCCTCCATCGTGCTCGACGCTCCTATTTCGGTTTTGATTTCTTCCATTATCGTTTCCTTGGTTGTTATCCCAATAATCTCTTCCATTGTCCCAATTCCTGCGGCCTGTTCCGTATCTGTTATTCTCATGATTAGTATAGTGATTATTTGGGTAATAATTGTTACGATAACGATTGTTCGTAAATTGGTCATTCATCCTTCTGTGATAGTTATTATTGTTAAACCGATTTGTCCCTGGACGCGACTCTTGATTTGTCTCTTCCCTTCTATTGTGATAATATTCACCTGGCCGTCGAGACCTTTGATAATAGTCTTCCATTTCGTAACTAGCTAATAAGGTTTCCACTGTTTCAACGATCTTTACTTGTCCACTGCGTCTGGCACGAACTATCTCCTCTTCAAAATGGTATGACAATTTATTCACCAAACACTCCTCTGGTATCCGCGGTTCCAAATGACGCGCTAAACATACTTTTCCCAAAAAGTAAGTAGTTGGGGATTGTTCTTGATTAACATTAAATCTCCCGTTAGTAATGTTATCTCTAATCATGTTCTGTACAGAATCTGACCAATATTTTGACTTAAACGTCCTTTTAAATTCCTCATAATCACTAAGTTCGTTTCGGACAGCCGACCACCAATTATCATTTATACTTCTGAAGCATTCATCTAAATAATTTTTTATCACGTTCCACCGAGTTACTTTAATTCGGTTAAACCATTCGTCTACTCTCTCCAGGAATTCTATGGGATTTCCCCTATAAATTTTAAAATTAATATTATCTTTATGTTCAGGGGCTATGTGATGTGCTAGATACATTGGTCTATTTTGTAAAATCTCTATTGATTACTTCATATTACTTATTTCTTGATTTTTATATTTTCTATAGTCTCTTTATGTTGAACTTCCTGGGTTTTTATTTTTGTCATTTCATTATTTACCAATTCAATTCTTCCAGATATATTAATTTGTACCTCGTCCATTTTCTCTTGTGTTTCTAATTGTACCTGATTTATCATAGTTTTGTAGGTATTTTCTCCATGATTAATTTTGGCCTCTACTTCCCTTGCAAGTTGTACTATGGTGTCATCTGTCTTTTCAAGACTCCCCTTAATTTCATCTATTTGCTGGCTTACTTCTGCTTCATTATTATCTACCCTTTTATTGAGTGTTTCATTGACATTCGCAACTCTTTCTTTGATAACTTCCCTCAACGCCTGGTTCTGTTCATTTATAATTATCCGCAACTCCTTATTACTGTTTTCAATTTTCCCGTCAATTTGTTTGTGATTTTCTTGAATCTGCCTTAAGCTCTCATCGTTTCTGTCAAACCTTTCATTGATTTGGTTTAAGCTTTCATTTATCAACCGGTTATTCTCATCATTTTCCTCTTTATTTCTGTCAAACTTTTCGTTCATTAATTTGATCAAATTCTCACTCAAAATTTCATTTTGTTTCTTTGAGTTTTCGTTGATACTGTCTATTTTTTCGTTAGTTTGTCTATTATCTTCTTTGATACTGTCTATTTTATTTTCCTGCTTTTCCGAATTTTCATTTATACTGTCTATTTTTTCATTAGTTTGTCTTAAACTCTCATTAGTTTGTCTATTTGTTCCTCCATTCGTTTATAATTTTCATCATTAGGTTCCTTCTGTTTCTTGGAATCTTCTTTAATTAATTCCCATAGTTTCAATAAATCCATTTCACCTCTGGCTTCCTCTTTATCTGGTTGGTCCCCTTGGTCATCCTCTTTATTGCTCGCCTGTTGTTCCATTTCATTATCTGTACCTACCTCTGTTTCTTCTTCCCTCCTATCTTCTTCTGTTTCTTGTTCCTTCTCCATTCTTTTCGTAACACCTCTCGTATGCATTCCTGTGCCTCTAATGGTTGCCTGCTCAAGTTAAGTAACAATTAATATGATTTTTTACTTAACTAAAGCCCACTCGTTGAGCGCCAATCTGTAACTATCCTTCTATTTTAGGTATTAGCGAAACGTCCATCTTATTCAAGCCCCACTGTTGTAAGCGCCAATCTGTAACTATCTCTCTATGTTACTATTTTCAATTAATCTGTAAATCTGTTAATTTACAGTTGTTATTAACGAATCTATCCTTCGGTTGTGATCGATGAAACCTTCGGAAAATAGATTATTAAACAAACAAATTTATAATTATGGTCTTGAATTTATAATCGTACTACTCTATAGACTTAACTTAGTTTTCAGTGGTTGTGTAATATTAGCGATATGTATGGAGTATTAACTGAATGTAAGGGGTATTTGTGTCAACCCTAGTCACTCAATGGTAGAAAATTTCATTCGAATTTAGTATTAAACACAAGCTAGTTCAGCAATCTCCCGTCCCACCAGCTGCAAACTTTGAGCGCTGTTACTAGTAATAAGCGTACTTATAGGTTAGTTATTCGTTGTGTTTGTATTAATCTTTTTGTAAATGATTCCACCCACTACGTATAGTATTTATTCTGCAATAACTTAAACGTTATCTCATACAATCAATGTACTTTATTTATTTTCTCTATGAATTCACAGGTTACGTTGTCTCAAAAAACAATAATACGATCCAATCGATCATCCAGACATATATCGATTATTAATTACTCAAATTCTAAAAACATATACACTTGAAAATAATAACAAATAATTCTTATCCCAGGGTTCGTAAAGTTCTTTGAACCATTAGTAAGGCCAGGTAAAATGAATAATTAAGGTTGTTCAATTTACAAAAATAAAATTATTTACTTTAAATACAGTGAAATGAAAATAAGTTGTTTTTTTACCAAACCGACGAAAATTTCGTCTGGCGGTGGACGTTTGTCAACAGTGGCCCAAAACTCAGCTTATCTCGTCTTCATCCAGTGAAATAGCTCTGGTTTTCAATAAAATTGATGGTGGTGTGTACTGGTAAACCCTCAGGAAATCTTCGGGCTTCTATTCTTCTTTTACGATCTTCACAATTCTCGGTCCCAGTAAAATGGAATTAGGATCTCAGCTTCTTCTGCTGCCAATGAAGGTTATTTCTGCCAAACCGAGTCTTCTAGTATTTTCAATAATTCCGTTAATTCAGGCTTTAATTCTTTACTGATCTTCAGTTTATAGTATGAATTGGTTTAATACTGAATCCAGCGGAATTATTTAGTGAATGAGGTGAGAGCCTTTCAATTCTTTTTTACTGTATTCATTTACAATTTGGAGGCTTATTTAATTGTTATTACTCATTAACATTAAAGTATAATTGTTTTACAAAAAGGGTTTTTCAATTTTGATACATATTTCCTTTAGATTTATTCATATTTTTTAAATATATCGGTCCATCTCAACCTAATAGCTTGTAACAATCAGAACGAATTAATTCAAAATCAACAACTTCTGCAATTCAGTTGCCTTAACAACCACGTTTTTTATATATCCGTGAGCCGGCATTATAGAATATTACTACTCCTTTCCAATAAAGTACTCCATGCTTGGATTAATATTGAATCACATAAAATTCTCCCCTAACCTTCCTTCCTGAACAGTAAATGTTTTACCAGAGTTTTGTTGGACTGGGTTTCCTAAAAAGGTATTAATTTCCTTTCACTAATATGGAATTTAGGCCTATAGATTCACTTACAACCATTATAACATTATTTGGTTTTTTAACTTAATTTTCTTTTTACCTGACCTACTGTACAATTAATTATTGGTTACATGGTTAATTACATGAATTTTAATTTACTGGTGGTTACTTTTTTATATTAATTAACTGGTTCTGGAACCCTTTATTAATTTATGATATAATTGTCAGAACTACTTGTTAGACTTGAAACACTGGTCACACTCCTGATCCAGTTTATAAACATTAATTAAAACAACGGTATTTTTCAACTTTATACAATACTTAGAATTTAGTACAGTGCCTAACATTAGTAACTATACTGGATTGTATAAAGACAAATCTCATATAAATATAAACATAATTATTGATGAAGTATTATTATCAAACAACATCATTTCATTCTTAGCATATCCAACATACAACATAAATACTATGTAGACCTTAACATGTCACAGTACAAAACAAACATTTTATTACATTCAATCATTCATTGGTCTGGCTCCTTTATATTTAACATTAGTCATCGCCTCCTTTTAACTTGAGGTACTTCTCAAGCACATAAACTATTGAACAATCTTAATTCAGGGTATGGTCCTTGACCATATTTCATTCAATTTTTATGTAACGTTGGGGGACCTCAACTATGTTATGTTACATAACACCCCCCTTCGAAAGAAGTTTATTTTGTATAAACAAAGTTTAGTAAGAAATAAACGCACTTGGTTCCCCTATTCATAATACTTTTATATTTCCGACTGATTGTAAACTGACTGGTAATTCAGACCGGTGGTAATTGCTGTTTTCTTACTCTAC
This sequence comes from Magicicada septendecula, assembly GCA_034769895.1. NCBI lineage: Eukaryota > Metazoa > Arthropoda > Insecta > Hemiptera > Cicadidae > Magicicada > Magicicada septendecula. The sequence continues at coordinate 146,736,764 of CM068375.1, read as the reverse complement.
TCTCTCTCTCTTGAAGGCAAATTCATCAATTATTTATTTCTGGGTAGTGGTACTTCCACATTTTATTTGATAAGGACTGGTCACACTAATCATATGAAACTTGTTTTAACACTCATTTCTATTTACTTCTATAAATTAGCTTTATCAATTAAGCTTCGGTCTGCTATCTTCCTTGTATTTTCTTCATCTATACTTCTGGAATCTAATATCAATCCAGCTATTTTATAATTATTATCCCTTAAATATTCAATTTCCCTAACAGTTTTCCCTATCCTGTGCGGTGGTACCAGTCGGGTGGCCACTCTTGGGTCCATAACTCCGCTGTCCATCCTTACACCTTCTGAGACCAGGGAAACATCATCCCTGCTCATAAAAATTATTACCGGAACATTTCTACGGTCAATACATTAAAATAAAAAAATTATAAGTAGTAGTCAATTAGCGACTAGTACTAAACACTTTTGGGATTCTTCATACTGTAGCTGTTTGCATTTATTTATATATTTCTTCTTCTCCTTGATTCCTTCTTCTTTTCCATTAACTAATAGCATATAACATTATTGATAGGCCTTATGTTAAAATTCTTTTGACTTTCCTTCTTGTGGCATATTTCTCCGTATCATTTCTTTTTATATAATCTTCAATTCCAAGAAATTCTAATTTTTGTATTAATTATCATCCTCCTTCAGTTTCATTGGAGTCATTAAATTATTCTTTATTCTTCTTATCTGAGCACATTACCATCAATTGTTTTTGTTCATTTAATTTTTCTTCTGTTTGTTACCATTAAAAATATTACTTTTTCCTATTATTTCATTTTAAATCAATTCTTTATAACTCTTATTTACTAATCAGTTCTTATTTTTTGTTAAATTAAATGGTTTCGAAATATCTTAAATCGTATTATTTCTGAATAAATTAAGTAAGTTGTCCTTACATAGTTTTTATTAAATCGTCTTGTTCCTGAATAAATACTTGAGTAAGATGTCCTCTTACATGTTTTGGAATTTTGGAGTTTTTATTCTCTTCATTATTTATCTTAATTATTATGTATTGGCCTCTGTTCGGGCTGCTCTACCAATATGGTTTTCTGGTGGATTCCGTAAATTATATGCAGTGGTAAATCTTTCAATGGCATCGTCGCAGGTTGGATCATATACATATGGTTCTATGTCCTCTTCGTTACGTCTATTCCTTCCTTCAGCATTTCCAGAACTGGGATTCGGTTTACAGTTTCCACGATGATCCTCTTGGTGATTCCTCTCATCAGCCATGATATAGTTTACCCGAGCTATATGGTTTCCCTGGCCATTACGTGGTGGATTTTCCGAGGGTATGTCTCCTTTGTTCCCTGCTTCCTCCATCATGCTCGACGCTCCTATTTCTGTTTTGATTTCTTCCATTATCGTTTCCTTGGTTATTATCCCAATAATCTCTTCCATTGTCCCAATTCCTGCGGCCTGTTCCGTATCTGTTATTCTCATGATTAGTATAGTGATTATTTGGGTAATAATTGTTACGATAACGATTGTTCGTAAATTGGTCATTCATCCTTCTGTGATAGTTATTATTGTTAAACCGATTTGTCCCTGGACGCGACTCTTGATTTGTCTCTTCCCTTCTATTGTGATAATATTCACCTGGCCGTCGAGACCTTTGATAATAGTCTTCCATTTTGTAACTAGCTAATAAGGTTTCCATTGTTTCAACGGTCTTTACTTGTCCACTGCGTCTGGCACGAACTATCTCCTCTTCAAAATGGTATGACAATTTATTCACCAAACACTCCTCTGGTATCCGCGGTTCCAAATGACGCGCTAAACATACTTTTCCCAAAAAGTAAGTAGTTGGGGACTGCTCTTGATTAACATTAAATCTCCCGTTAGTAATGTTATCTCTAATCATGTTCTGTACAGAATCTGACCAATATTTTGACTTAAACGTCCTTTTAAATTCCTCATAATCACTAAGTTCGTTTCGGACAGCCGACCACCAATTATCATTTATACTTTTGAAGCATTCATCTAAACAATTTTTTATCACGTTCCACCGAGTTACTTTAATTCGGTTAAACCATTCGTCTACTCTCTCCAGGAATTCTATGGGATTTCCCCTATAAATTTTAAAATTAATATTATCTTTATGTTCAGGGGCTATGTGATGTGCTAGATACATTGGTCTATTTTGTAAAATCTCTATTGATTCCTTCATATTACTTATTTCTTGATTTTTATATTTTCTATAGTCTCTTTATGTTGAACTTCCTGGGTTTTTATTTGTGTCATTTCATTATTTACCAATTCAATTCTTCCAGCTAAATTAATTTGTACCTCATCCATTTTCTCTTGTGTTTCTAATTGTACCTGATTTATCATAGTTTTGAAGGTATTTTCTCCATGATTAATTTTGGCCTCTACTTCCCTTGCAAGTTGTACTATGGTGTCATCTGTCTTTTCAAGACTCCCCTTAATTTCATCTATTTGCTGGCTTACTTCCGCTTCATTATTATCTACCCTTTTATTGAGTGTTGTAGCGGGTCATTTTTGGGTGTTTTTATTTTCCACAGTATGGGATAATTATATTTTTATTCATTTCGTTTTCGGTCGGGAGCCTTATAACATATTGCGAAATAACTATTATTGTGCAACGTATTTGTCCGTGTAACAGACCAGTGTTGAGAAACAGCGTTTGGAACAAAGGTGATGCGCAATTTCAGTGGTGTAATGCGGCAGAGGAATTTGCACCTCCACCAAAATTCTAAGAACTCTGTACATGTGTGTCAACGCTCAAGCGCAACTACACCTGCACGCGCTCAAAGGACGCTCTAACTAAAAACTCAAGATGGCCAGAGCGTAAAAATATTCGTCGTCTTCTCTAAGACCTCCCGGAAGTCGCATTAAACTCCGCCTACTGTTGGTGACATCATCAGAGCCAAGTCCAATATTAAGCTCTGGACACACACATATACCAGTTATAATCCATGCATAAAATGGTTATGCCACCGCAATTAAGCACCAACGGCGACTAAAACATGATGGCCGTGACTGCTCATTTCCCGCGACTCAAGGAAACACATTGCCCAGTTCGTCTCTGACGGTGTCGGCGCCGACACGCGAGCTCAATACGCTCGTGTAATCTCGTTATTTTTCAATAATGAAAGTAAAGCAGTTCGTTTAAAAGCAGTGGTAGGATGGGAGGAGTGTAGAACACTAATATGTAAATTTGGAATTCCTTTTCGTCTTTTTCATAGACATCTTCAAGCTACCGCGGGCTGGCCACGAGGTCACCGAAGTAAGCGTTATCGGTAGTGTTATAAAAATTATGTAGTCAATCTGGTAATTGGGGTTTGAAAACGGAATGTGAGTAGAGAGTGTGCAAAGCTGGGCTGTGTTTTTTGTTTATGTGTGGATAATTATGAAGTTGTAAAATTGTCCATTACAAGGTAAGCTATAGTCAGTAAGGTATAATAATTGCGTAACATGTCGCACGAAGATTTGTAATGTCAATAATTCAGACGAATTAAAGAAAAATCTAATTTCTCTTCCACAAAATTGCGATTTAAAATTCTTTCAAAACCTTAGTTCGTTTTATGTGCTGTCATAGTTCGTCAAACGAAATGGGTGTACCTCCACTACTCGATCCGGCCAGATCATTGATAAACGGTAAGTGTGAAGTTGAATTTGAGTAAAATATAAATATAAATATTAGTAGAATAATAAAAGTTACAATTGGTGCCGTGACCAGGATGTAATATAACAAAAAAGTTATTACAACGGCCTACATGTGACAGTACATTGAACGGAATACGGTTGCGAGAGTAAATTGATGTTGTAATATCAGTTTTGAAAAAAGACTGATCATTGGTAGTTGTTACGTAAGACAAAATAGATTAAATAAAAATGTCTGAAAACGCAGAGAAGAGCAGTATAGTAGATTCAATTATGAGTGAGAGTGGCTTTGGTTCGATGAACCCGTCACCAAGTGTGAGCGAAGTAAGTCAGTCAAGGCCAACAGCTGAGTTGGGCGTGCAATCAATAGTTAACGATGACATAACTGGATCAATTATGGTCGATCACGCAGAAGCGAAATCTACCCCAATATTGATTAAATCGAATAAAACGAAAGAGAAAAAATTGTCATTAGAGGACCTATTAGATTTTATGAAAGTTAATTTCGATAAACAGAATAACAACCTCAATAAACGTTTTGATACTAATGACGAGAAATTTGAAATTTTAAGTAACGAATTCAAAGAGCAGAAAATTAAATGCGAGCAGCAGAATATTAAAAACGATATTATTTTTAATGAAATTAAAGAACAGAATATTCAGTTTCAGCAAAATATAAATATAAAATTTGACGAGTTGATAAATAACATACAAGACAAGAATGTATGTCTTGAAAATGCCAATGAAATGACAAGAAATAGTCTGAATAAAGTAGAATCAAGTACGAGTAATACAAACGAAAGTTGTAATGACAATGTTGTATTAGGTAATGAATTAATAAATAATAATGATGTTGATAATAATGTCATTGAAAATATAATATCTGAGAGTACTAATGAAGTTGTAGAATGTGATTATGAAATGTTAATGTGTGTTAAGGAGTTAGAGAGAGAGAGGAGAAATAATGTTGTAGTAGAGTGGGGACAGAGGGGAAATTTTTTCCTTTTATTATTTACGATGATTTAATGTGGTCACAAGTGTTGTTGTTGGGCAAGAGTCCCGTTTTGATAGATGAATTAAGGGGTTTATTTTTGTTGAGTAATTGTGTACCCTCTGTCCGGAATGATTGTGAGAGTGTGATGTGGTGTTATGAAGAGAGAGAAGTAAGTAGAGAAGGGTATGTAACAGAACTGTATAATTTGCATAGAAAATATGAAGAATGGAAGGAAAGTTTAGAAGTATATGTGAATGATAATGATTACAATGATTTAATAAAAATAATTAACCCGATAGTGAATGAATTTAATGATGAAGACTTGACAAAAATACCTAACGTAGACTGGTTGAACGAGTATGTGAATAAGTTGATTGAAGTTAGTTTTTCTGGTTACGACACACAAAACAGTCATTTGTGTGCTGATAAGATTGAACGATGTTATGTAGAACCAAGGTTGATTTGGAACGATGGAGGTTAAACTATTAAAACAATAAAAGACAGTATAAATATTTTGTTTTAATGGTTTTTTGACATGGCAGATTTGGACAGAAGTGTGGAAAAAATGGAATAATAATTAACAAGAGTTGTAAATAAAATATAGTGAATTTATATGTGTGTATGTAAGATGATTGTTGTGATAATAATATTGAAATACTTGCAATTTAAATAAATAAACCAAATTAATTTTGAAAACAAGTAATCAGGGAATTATAATTGTTTGGATGGTAATGAATTCTATATTGTTAATAATTAATTTAATTAAAACAATTTGATATATTTTAAATATTTTAATTGATTATGTAAATGTTGTATAATTAATTTTTTTGTAAATTCAGTTTGTTTTACGAGATGGAAATTTGGTAATGAATGATAAATTATTTAATTTAAATTAATAAATTTTGTGAAATGTTTCAGAGATGGTAGTGATTATGTTTTGTGGGTATATCGTGTTGAATGGATTGTAAGTATGAAAATTTTATAATCATGTATAATAAAAATGTTTACAGGTGTGATTGAGGTGTTAATGCAATAGTGAGATTTTAAGGCAATAATTGTTTTTAATAAAGATAATTAAAAAATTTTAATAATAAATGAAAAATGATATATAATGATTATTAAATAATAAATTTTGAAAATTTCAAGAAAGTTAAACGGTAAAAGGTTATGAATGGGTTAAATGATTGTTGATGCAAATATTATATGATAATTTATACAAAAATTTTAATTAGTTGTCAATTGTAATCAGCTATTAAGTGGCTACTGTGGGGGTGGCCTGTGCTCTCTTAGGTAGCGAAAAGGGTTGGGGGTAGCAGTGAGTGTTACCTCCATCGGAGGCCAAACTGGCGATAAATGTGCGGCACACCTTATCCGTATAAAATAAAAATTTTACACACAATACTAAATAACGTGTCGCACATAATAATATTGATGTGAAACAGGCAGTGAAATAAAAGTTTAGATTTCCTCGACTTTTCGGGCGGTTACTGCCTTACCAGCACTAACCGTGGTTTTGGCTAGCGGCCAGCTATGGTCATATCAAGTCCCTTGACCATAGCTGACTTGAAATTGGTACAGATTTGAAATTCAATGGGGGGACAATTAGAGGAAATCTCCCGGAAACTATGGAACAGCGGCTGCCACTCTGTTCGAGGAGGAACAGCATAGCCAGGTGGCAGATCCGTTTTAAGGGTGTATGATTATTAACAAGAACATGATGATGTTCAGTACTTTAAAACTTAACAGCGGAAGCAGAGACACGGAGAGGTAAAAAACCTGCTCCAAAATATACAGTCTCTGTGGAAGCGAAAGAGCGAGACAGTCCTCCATAATTTGAAATAGAGTGTGTGGCTGGGAGGTGACGCAAAGGAGTCACGAATTTAAAGCTTATGACATAAAAGTTTTTGCTTATTAAAAGTTTAATTCAAATAAAACTGCTTGTGCTCTGTTCAGATAACTAGCTGCTCAGATATTTAAAAATAAGGGTTTATGCTATAATTTTAAGTGTATTATTTTCTTGTTGTCTGTTAGATAAGCATTGATAAGAATATGTAATTTTATTATGTGTGTATTTTTTTTTTAAGCTCATAAGTAAATCGTCTGGCAGGCTAACATAAATAACCAGAATCAGAGAAATGGGAAACAATGAGGTGAGAAGGGAGAATAAATAAAAATAAATATGTATATTTCATATAATTTGTTCAATCATGAAATGTGTTTTTATTATGTTAGGATATCAGCTGATCAACAATACCATGTCACTGGTATATTGGTTTGTAAATGTTACAAGTAATTAAGGTTTAACGTATTACAGATATTTTGAAGTAAAGATATAAAGAATATGAGAAATAAAATAATGATAATTTATGCAAATTAATAAAAGATAGTTTTTGGGTGATGAATATTTCATGGGACACATATATCTGTCCAAATTGAATTAAAAGTTGAATGTGATAGAGATGAATATGATGTAATGTTGTTTTTGAGTTGATGTGATGTAACAGAGCTGGTGAAGTATTAATGTTGACACAGTGGTAATGGAGACTTTATGTAGATTCTGAGTGACATATTGTTGTTTTTATAGTTAATGAGGTTATTTTGTGTATTTGTAGTAAGGTAATGAGATTGAGATTTTTGGGGATGGCAATTTTGTATTAGAGGGTAGTGTAATGTAGGAGTCCGCAACAAGGGTTGGGACGGGGTAGGAATAGATTTTAGTGGGGAAGGGGCCGCCTTAGGTAAAATCCAGGGGCCAAATAAGGGAATTGAGTTTTTTGGGTAGGGGAAACACGTATCCTATATACAAAGGGTTAGAGAGTATTTTATATGTAGAGAAGGTGGCGTTTTGTGTTAAATGATAAGTGGGGCTTAGAGTGTCCTGATTAGTAGAGATTTTGGTAGAGAGGGGTGTCATGGGAGTTGAAGTTGATGAATATGAGAGTCAGAGGGAGAAAGTTTATATATGCATACAGATCTAATACAGAAAAACGAGAATAAATAATTTACATCACCCACAGTAGATTAAAGTAAGATTGTTGAAAAGAAAGAGAGATTCATGATAAAGAATATACAATTGTTTAATTTTTTCAACCAGTGACAGAATTTTGATAAAATTTGAAAATAATGTAAAGTCAAGAAGTGTTTATTTTAAATAATTTAAATGTCAAGTTGATGATCATTAATATTAATATTTTGTAATTTTAAATATTTTATGTTATTATGTTTTGTATTTCAAGATAGGATTTTACAGATGTCAAATGTATTTCAGATAGAAATCATACATAACATATGTAGGTCAAAGGGTTCTGGACTTGACCTAGTTACGATCAGCTGATGAGGTCATACACCTACTAAGCTTGTATAGTAGGAATCCAATTTTAATTTGTTTGTTTAATTAATTCAAACCAATATTTGAATAATTTTAATAAATATGTTATTTAATAAATAAATCTAATAAAATTTTTTAATGAATAAATTTAAATTTTTTTTGAAATTTAAAATTTTGAAAATTTTAATTTTTTTTTGAAAAAAAAAAAAAAAACTTGATTTTTCGCCTGCCAGCGAGTGAATATTTTTGAGTAATGATTGTTTTCTTAGGTGTGCATTAACCATGTTTATTTTATTGTATTACATTGTATTGGTAGACTGTAAGGGGTTCTCATGTTAGAGTAAGGATGTGTTTATATTATTGGAAATGTCTAGGTTAAGTCATTTGAAACAAAAATTAGAAAAACCAGGAAGAGAATTTTTTTGATAAAATAATATTTTGAATTTTTTTTTATTTTTGATAAATTTTAAAAGAAAGTTTTATTTTTTATGTGTTATGGTAATGTGTAATGTTAGTGTGTGTGAGCCCAGTATCTGCTAAAGGCAGCCCAGCTTGCAAAAAAGGGGAAACATATCGGTAGAGGATCTGGAATAATTTAAGCCAGGGATTGAGGATTTTTGGGGGTAGCATGCTAAAAGGCGAGGTGCGCTGTGGTACGAATCTGTTCGATTTCTCGGTGTTGGGATCGCTGACGGAGAAGTCCAGTGATCTCGTTCAGATGAGTCCATGGTCGCTGAGCCAGGGGGGTCGTGTACCCATGAGATTAAGAACAAGGGGGTTGTTGGCACTAGTTCCTCACCGGTCCTCTTCGGGGTTATCGATGAGATTTCTTCTGTCGTGGACAGCAGAATTCTCATCGAGGGGGTATTGTAGCGGGTCATTTTTGGGTGTTTTTATTTTCCACAGTATGGGATAATTATATTTTTATTCATTTCGTTTTTGGTCGGGAGCCTTATAACATATTGCGAAATAACTATTATTGTGCAACGTATTTGTCCGTGTAACAGACCAGTGTTGAGAAACAGCGTTTGGAACAAAGGCGATGCGCAATTTCAGTGGTGTAATGCGGCAGAGGAATTTGCACCTCCACCAAAATTCTAAGAACTCTGTACATGTGTGTCAATGCTCAAGCGCAACTACACCTGCACGCGCTCAAAGGACGCTCTAACTAAAAACTCAAGATGGCCAGAGCGTAAAAATATTCGTCGTCTTCTCTAAGACCTCCCGGAAGTCGCATTAAACTCCGCCTACTGTTGGTGACATCATCAGAGCCAAGTCCAATATTAAGCTCTGGACACACACATATACCAGTTATAATCCATGCATAAAATGGTTATGCCACCGCAATTAAGCACCAACGGCGACTAAAACATGATGGCCGTGACTGCTCATTTCCCGCGACTCAAGGAAACACATTGCCCAGTTCGTCTCTGACGGTGTCGGCGCCGACACGCGAGCTCAATACGCTCGTGTAATCTCGTTATTTTTCAATAATGAAAGTAAAGCAGTTCTTTTAAAAGCAGTGGTAGGATGGGAGGAGTGTAGAACACTAATATGTAAATTTGGAATTCCTTTTCGTCTTTTTCATAGACATCTTCAAGCTACCGCGGGCTGGCCACGAGGTCACCGAAGTAAGCGTTATCGGTAGTGTTATAAAAATTATGTAGTCAATCTGGTAATTGGGGTTTGAAAACGGAATGTGAGTAGAGAGTGTGCAAAGCTGGGCTGTGTTTTTTGTTTATGTGTGGATAATTATGAAGTTGTAAAATTGTCCATTACAAGGTAAGCTATAGTCAGTAAGGTATAATAATTGCGTAACATGTCGCACGAAGATTTGTAATGTCAATAATTCAGACGAATTAAAGAAAAATCTAATTTCTCTTCCACAAAATTGCGATTTAAAATTCTTTCAAAACCTTAGTTCGTTTTATGTGCTGTCATAGTTCGTCAAACGAAATGGGTGTACCTCCACTACTCGATCCGGCCAGATCATTGATAAACGGTAAGTGTGAAGTTGAATTTGAGTAAAATATAAATATAAATATTAGTAGAATAATAAAAGTTACAGTGTTTCATTGACATTCGCAACTCTTTCTTTGATAACTTCCCTCAATGCCTGGTTCTGTTCATTTATAATTTGCCGCAACTCCTTATTACTGTTTTCAATTTTCCCGTCAATTTGTTTGTGATTTTCTTGAATCTGCCTTAAGCTCTCATCGTTTCTGTCAAACCTTTCATTGATTTGGTTTAAGCTTTCATTTATCAGCCGGTTATTCTCATCATTTTCCTCTTTATTTCTGTCAAACTTTTCGTTCATTAATTTGATCAAATTCTCACTCAAAATTTCATTTTGTTTCTTTGAGTTTTCGTTGATACTGTCTATTTTTTCGTTAGTTTGTCTATTATCTTCTTTGATACTGTCTATTTTATTTTCCAGCTTTTCCGAATTTTCATTTATACTGTCTATTTTTTCATTAGTTTGTCTTAAACTCTCATTAGTTTGTCTATTTTGTTCCTCCATTCGTTTATAATTTTCATCATTAGCTTCCTTCTGTTTCTTGGAATCTTCTTTAATTAATTCCCATAGTTTCAATAAATCCATTTCACCTCTGGCTTCCTCTTTATCTGGTTGTTCCCCTTGGTCATCCTCTTTATTGCTCGCCTGTTGTTCCATTTCATTATCTGTACCTACCTCTGTTTCTTCTTCCCTCCTATCTTCTTCTGTTTCTTGTTCCTTCTCCATTCTTTTCGTAACACCTCTCGTATGCATTCCTGTGCCTCTAATGGTTGCCTGCTCAAGTAAAGTAACAATTAATATGATTTTTTACTTAACTAAAGCCCACTCGTTGAGCGCCAATCTGTAACTATCCTTCTATTTTAGGTATTAGCGAAACGTCCATCTTATTCAAGCCCCACTGTTGTAAGCGCCAATCTGTAACTATCTCTCTATGTTACTATTTTCAATTAATCTGTAAATCTGTTAATTTACAGTTGTTATTAACGAATCTATCTTTCGGTTGTGATCGATGAAACCTTCGGAAAATAGATTATAAAACAAACAAATTTATAATTATGTTCTTGAATTTATAATCGCACTACTCTATAGACTTAACTTAGTTTTCAGTGGTTGTGTAATATTAGCGATATGTATGGAGTATTAACTGAATGTAAGGGGTATTTGTGTCAACCCTAGTCACTCGATGGTAGAAAATTTCATTCGAATTTAGTATTAAACACAAGCTAGTTCAGCAATCTCCCGTCCCACCAGCTGCAAACTTTGAGCGCTGTTACTAGTAATAAGCGTACTTATAGGTTAGTTATTCGTTGTGTTTGTATCAGTCTTTTTGTAAATGATTCCACCCACTACGTATAGTATTTATTCTGCAATAACTTAAACGTTATCTCATACAATCAATGTACTTTATTTATTTTCTCTATGAATTCACAGGTTACGTTGTCTCAAAAACGAATAATACGATCCAATCGATCATCCAGACATATATCGATTATTAATTACTCAAATTCTAAAAACATATACACTTGAAAATAATAGCAAATAATTCTTATCCCAGGGTTCGTAAAGTTCTTTGAACCATTAGTAAGGCCAGGTAAAATGCATAATTAAGGTTGTTCAATTTACAAAAATAAAATTATTTACTTTAAATACAGTGAAATGAAAATAAGTTGTTTTTTTACCAAACCAACGAAAATTTCGTCTGGCGGTGGACGTTTGTCAACAGTGGCCCAAAACTCAGCTTATCTCGTCTTCATCCAGTGAAATAGCTCTGGTTTTCAATAAAATTTATGGTGGTGTGTACTGGTAAACCCTCAGGAAATCTTCGGGCTTCTATTCTTCTTTTACGATCTTCACAATTCTCGGTCCCAGTAAAATGGAATTAGGATCTCAGCTTCTTCTGCTGCCAATGAAGGTTATTTCTGCCAAACCGAGTCTTCTAGTATTTTCAATAATTCCGTTAATTCAGGCTTTAATTCTTTACTGATCTTCAGTTTATAGTATGAATTGGTTTAATACTGAATCCAGCGGAATTATTTAGTGAATGAGGTGAGAGGCTTTCAATTCTTTTTTACTGTATTCATTTACAATTTGGAGGGTTATTTAATTTTTATTACTCATTAACATTAAAGTATAATTGTTTTACAAAAAGGGTTTTTCAATTTTGATACATATTTCCTTTAGATTTATTCATATTTTTTAAATATATCGGTCCATCTCAACCTAATAGCTTGTAACAATCAGAACGAATTAATTCAAAATCAACAACTTCTGCAATTCAGTTGCCTTAACAACCACGTTTTTTATATATCCTTGAGCCGGCATTATAGAATATTACTACTCCTTTCCAATAAAATACTCCATGCTTGGATTAATATTGAATCACATAAAATTCTCCCCTAACCTTCCTTCCTGAACAGTAAATGTTTTACCAGAGTTTCGTTGGACTGGGTTTCCTAAAAAGGTATTAATTTCCTTTCACTAATATGGAATTTAGGCCTATAGATTCACTTACAACCATTATAACATTATTTGGTTTTTTAACTTAATTTTCTTTTTACCTGACCTACTGTACAATTAATTATTGGTTACATGGTTAATTACATGAATTTTAATTTACTGGTGGTTACTTTTTTATATTAATTAACTGGTTCTGGAACCCTTTATTAATTTATGATATAATTGTCAGAACTACTTGTTAGACTCCTGATCCAGTTTATAAACATTAATTAAAACAACGGTATTTTTCAACTTTATACAATACTTAGAATTTAGTACAGTGCCTAACATTAGTAACTATACTGGATTGTATAAAGACAAATCTCATATAAATATAAACATAATTATTGATGAAGTATTATTATCAAACAACATCATTTCATTCTTAGCATATCCAACATACAACATAAATACTCTGTATACCTTAACATGTCACAGTACAAAACAAACATTTTATTACATTCAATCATTCATTGGTCTGGCTCCTTTATATTTAACATTAGTCATCGCCTCCTTTTAACTTGAGGTACTTCTCAAGCACATAAACTATTGAACAATCTTAATTCAGGGTATGGTCCTTGACCATATTTCATTCAATTTTTATGTAACGTTGGGGGACCTCAACTATGTTATGTTACATAACACCCCCCCTTCGAAAGAAGTTTATTTTGTATAAACAAAGTTTAGTAAGAAATAAACGCACTTGGTTCCCCTATTCATAATACTTTTATATTTCCGACTGATTGTAAACTGACTGGTAATTCAGACCGGTGGTAATTGCTGTTTTCTTACTCTACTCTCTCTCTCTTGAAGGCAAATTCATCAATTATTTATTTCTGGGTAGTGGTACTTCCACATTTTATTTGATAAGGACTGGTCACACTAATCATATGAAACTTGTTTTAACACTCATTTCTATTTACTTCTATAAATTAGCTTTATCAATTAAGCTTCGGTCTGCTATCTTCCTTGTATTTTCTTCATCTATACTTCTGGAATCTAATATCAATCCAGCTATTTTATAATTATTATCCCTTAAATATTCAATTTCCCTAACAGTTTTCCCTATCCTGTGCGGTGGTACCAGTCGGGTGGCCACTCTTGGGTCCATAACTCCGCTGTCCATCCTTACACCTTCTGAGACCAGGGAAACATCATCCCTGCTCATAAAAATTATTACCGGAACATTTCTACGGTCAATACATTAAAATAAAAAAATTATAAGTAGTAGTCAATTAGCGAGTAGTACTAAACACTTTTGGGATTCTTCATACTGTAGCTGTTTGCATTTATTTATATATTTCTTCTTCTCCTTGATTCCTTCTTCTTTTCCATTAACTAATAGCATATAACATTATTGATAGGCCTTATGTTAAAATTCTTTTGACTTTCCTTCTTGTGGCATATTTCTCCGTATCATTTCTTTTTATATAATCTTCAATTCCAAGAAATTCTAATTTTTGTATTAATTATCATCCTCCTTCAGTTTCATTGGAGTCATTAAATTATTCTTTATTCTTCTTATCTGAGCACATTACCATCAATTGTTTTTGTTCATTTAATTTTTCTTCTGTTTGTTACCATTAAAAATATTACTTTTTCCTATTATTTCATTTTAAATCAATTCTTTATAACTCTTATTTACTAATCAGTTCTTATTTTTTGTTAAATTAAATGGTTTCGAAATATCTTAAATCGTATTATTTCTGAATAAATTAAGTAAGTTGTCCTTACATAGTTTTTATTAAATCGTCTTGTTCCTGAATAAATACTTGAGTAAGATGTCCTCTTACATGTTTTGGAATTTTGGAGTTTTTATTCTCTTCATTATTTATCTTAATTATTATGTATTGGCCTCTGTTCGGGCTGCTCTACCAATATGGTTTTCTGGTGGATTCCGTAAATTATATGCAGTGGTAAATCTTTCAATGGCATCGTCGCAGGTTGGATCATATACATATGGTTCTATGTCCTCTTCGTTACGTCTATTCCTTCCTTCAGCATTTCCAGAACTGGGATTCGGTTTACAGTTTCCACGATGATCCTCTTGGTGATTCCTCTCATCAGCCATGATATAGTTTACCCGAGCTATATGGTTTCCCTGGCCATTACGTGGTGGATTTTCCGAGGGTATGTCTCCTTTGTTCCCTGCTTCCTCCATCATGCTCGACGCTCCTATTTCTGTTTTGATTTCTTCCATTATCGTTTCCTTGGTTATTATCCCAATAATCTCTTCCATTGTCCCAATTCCTGCGGCCTGTTCCGTATCTGTTATTCTCATGATTAGTATAGTGATTATTTGGGTAATAATTGTTACGATAACGATTGTTCGTAAATTGGTCATTCATCCTTCTGTGATAGTTATTATTGTTAAACCGATTTGTCCCTGGACGCGACTCTTGATTTGTCTCTTCCCTTCTATTGTGATAATATTCACCTGGCCGTCGAGACCTTTGATAATAGTCTTCCATTTTGTAACTAGCTAATAAGGTTTCCATTGTTTCAACGGTCTTTACTTGTCCACTGCGTCTGGCACGAACTATCTCCTCTTCAAAATGGTATGACAATTTATTCACCAAACACTCCTCTGGTATCCGCGGTTCCAAATGACGCGCTAAACATACTTTTCCCAAAAAGTAAGTAGTTGGGGACTGCTCTTGATTAACATTAAATCTCCCGTTAGTAATGTTATCTCTAATCATGTTCTGTACAGAATCTGACCAATATTTTGACTTAAACGTCCTTTTAAATTCCTCATAATCACTAAGTTCGTTTCGGACAGCCGACCACCAATTATCATTTATACTTTTGAAGCATTCATCTAAACAATTTTTTATCACGTTCCACTGAGTTACTTTAATTCGGTTAAACCATTCGTCTACTCTCTCCAGGAATTCTATGGGATTTCCCCTATAAATTTTAAAATTAATATTATCTTTATGTTCAGGGGCTATGTGATGTGCTAGATACATTGGTCTATTTTGTAAAATCTCTATTGATTCCTTCATATTACTTATTTCTTGATTTTTATATTTTCTATAGTCTCTTTATGTTGAACTTCCTGGGTTTTTATTTGTGTCATTTCATTATTTACCAATTCAATTCTTCCAGCTAAATTAATTTGTACCTCGTCCATTTTCTCTTGTGTTTCTAATTGTACCTGATTTATCATAGTTTTGAAGGTATTTTCTCCATGATTAATTTTGGCCACTACTTCCCTTGCAAGTTGTACTATGGTGTCATCTGTCTTTTCAAGACTCCCCTTAATTTCATCTATTTGCTGGCTTACTTCCGCTTCATTATTATCTACCCTTTTATTGAGTGTTTCATTGAAATTCGCAACTCTTTCTTTGATAACTTCCCTCAACGCCTGGTTCTGTTCATTTATAATTTGCCGCAACTCCTTATTACTGTTTTCAATTTTCCCGTCAATTTGTTTGTGATTTTCTTGAATCTGCCTTAAGCTCTCATCGTTTCTGTCAAACCTTTCATTGATTTGGTTTAAGCTTTCATTTATCAGCCGGTTATTCTCATCATTTTCCTCTTTATTTCTGTCAAACTTTTCGTTCATTAATTTGATCAAATTCTCACTCAAAATTTCATTTTGTTTCTTTGAGTTTTCGTTGATACTGTCTATTTTTTCGTTAGTTTGTCTATTATCTTCTTTGATACTGTCTATTTTATTTTCCAGCTTTTCCGAATTTTCATTTATACTGTCTATTTTTTCATTAGTTTGTCTTAAACTCTCATTAGTTTGTCTATTTTGTTCCTCCATTCGTTTATAATTTTCATCATTAGGTTCCTTCTGTTTCTTGGAATCTTCTTTAATTAATTCCCATAGTTTCAATAAATCCATTTCACCTCTGGCTTCCTCTTTATCTAGTTGGTCCCCTTGGGCGTCCTCTTTATTGCTCGCCTGTTGTTCCATTTCATTATCTGTACCTACCTCTGTTTCTTCTTCCCTCCTATCTTCTTCTGTTTCTTGTTCCTTCTCCATTCTTTTCGTAACACCTCTCGTATGCATTCCTGTGCCTCTAATGGTTGCCTGCTCAAGTTAAGTAACAATTAATATGATTTTTTACTTAACTAAAGCCCACTCGTTGAGCACCAATCTGTAACTATCCTTCTATTTTAGGTATTAGTGAAACGTCCATCTTATTCAAGCCCCACTGTTGTAAGCGCCAATCTGTAACTATCTCTCTATGTTACTATTTTCAATTAATCTGTAAATCTGTTAATTTACAGTTGTTATTAACGAATCTATCTTTCGGTTGTGATCGATGAAACCTTCGGAAAATAGATTATAAAACAAACAAATTTATAATTATGTTCTTGAATTTATAATCGCACTACTCTATAGACTTAACTTAGTTTTCAGTGGTTGTGTAATGTTAGCGATATGTATGGAGTATTAACTGAATGTAAGGGGTATTTGTGTCAACCCTAGTCACTCGATGGTAGAAAATTTCATTCGAATTTAGTATTAAACACAAGCTAGTTCAGCAATCTCCCGTCCCACCAGCTGCAAACTTTGAGCGCTGTTACTAGTAATAAGCGTACTTATAGGTTAGTTATTCGTTGTGTTTGTATCAATCTTTTTGTAAATGATTCCACCCACGACGTATAGTATTTATTCTGCAATAACTTAAACGTTATCTCATACAATCAATGTACTTTATTTATTTTCTCTATGAATTCACAGGTTACGTTGTCTCAAAAACGAATAATACGATCCAATCGATCATCCAGACATATATCATTTATTAATTACTCAAATTCTAAAAACATATACACTTGAAAATAGTAACAAATAATTCTTATCCCAGGGTTCGTAAAGTTCTTTGAACCATTAGTAAGGCCAGGTAAAATGCATAATTAAGGTTGTTCAATTTACAAAAATAAAATTATTTACTTTAAATACAGTGAAATGAAAATAAGTTGTTTTTTTACCAAACCAACGAAAATTTCGTCTGGCGGTGGACGTTTGTCAACAGTGGCCCAAAACTCAGCTTATCTCGTCTTCATCCAGTGAAATAGCTCTGGTTTTCAATAAAATTGATGGTGGTGTGTACTGGTAAACCCTCAGGAAATCTTCGGGCTTCTATTCTTCTTTTACGATCTTCACAATTCTCGGTCCCAGTAAAATGGAATTAGGATCTCAGCTTCTTCTGCTGCCAATGAAGGTTATTTCTGCCAAACCGAGTCTTCTAGTATTTTCAATAATTCCGTTAATTCAGGTTTTAATTCTTTACTGATCTTCAGTTTATAGTATGAATTGGTTTAATACTGAATCCAGCGGAATTATTTAGTGAATGAGGTGAGAGGCTTTCAATTCTTTTTTACTGTATTCATTTACAATTTGGAGGGTTATTTAATTTTTATTACTCATTAACATTAAAGTATAATTGTTTTACAAAAAGGGTTTTTCAATTTTGATACATATTTCCTTTAGATTTATTCATATTTTTTAAATATATCGGTCCATCTCAACCTAATAGCTTGTAACAATCAGAACGAATTAATTCAAAATCAACAACTTCTGCAATTCAGTTGCCTTAACAACCACGTTTTTTATATATCCTTGAGCCGGCATTATAGAATATTACTACTCCTTTCCAATAAAATACTCCATGCTTGGATTAATATTGAATCACATAAAATTCTCCCCTAACCTTCCTTCCTGAACAGTAAATGTTTTACCAGAGTTTCGTTGGACTGGGTTTCCTAAAAAGGTATTAATTTCCTTTCACTAATATGGAATTTAGGCCTATAGATTCACTTACAACCATTATAACATTATTTGGTTTTTTAACTTAATTTTCTTTTTACCTGACCTACTGTACAATTAATTATTGGTTACATGGTTAATTACATGAATTTTAATTTACTGGTGGTTACTTTTTTATATTAATTAACTGGTTCTGGAACCCTTTATTAATTTATGATATAATTGTCAGAACTACTTGTTAGACTTGAAACACTGGTCACACTCCTGATCCAGTTTATAAACATTAATTAAAACAACGGTATTTTTCAACTTTATACAATACTTAGAATTTAGTACAGTGCCTAACATTAGTAACTATAACTATACTGGATTGTATAAAGACAAATCTCATATAAATATAAACATAATTATTGATGAAGTATTATTATCAAACAACATCATTTCATTCTTAGCATATCCAACATACAACATAAATACTATGTAGACCTTAACATGTCACAGTACAAAACAAACATTTTATTACATTCAATCATTCATTGGTCTGGCTCCTTTATATTTAACATTAGTCATCGCCTCCTTTTAACTTGAGGTACTTCTCAAGCACATAAACTATTGAACAATCTTAATTCAGGGTATGGTCCTTGACCATATTTCATTCAATTTTTATGTAACGTTGGGGGACCTCAACTATGTTATGTTACATAACACCCCCCCTTCGAAAGAAGTTTATTTTGTATAAACAAAGTTTAGTAAGAAATAAACGCACTTGGTTCCCCTATTCATAATACTTTTATATTTCCGACTGATTGTAAACTGACTGGTAATTCAGACCGGTGGTAATTGCTGTTTTCTTACTCTACTCTCTCTCTCTTGAAGGCAAATTCATCAATTATTTATTTCTGGGTAGTGGTATTTCTATTTACTTCTATAAATTAGCTTTATCAATTAAGCTTCGGTCTGCTATCTTCCTTCTATTTTCTTCATCTATACTTCTGGAATCTAATATCAATCTATACAGCTATTTTATAATTATTATCCCTTAAATATTCAATTTCCCTAACAGTTTTCCCTATCCTGTGCGGTGGTACCAGTCGGGTGGCCACTCTTGGGTCCATAACTCCGCTGTCCATCCTTACACCTTCTGAGACCAGGGAAACATCATCCCTGCTCATAAAAATTATTACCGGAACATTTCTACGGTCAATACATTAAAATAAAAAAATTATAAGTAGTAGTCAATTAGCGACTAGTACTAAACACTTTTGGGATTCTTCATACTGTAGCTGTTTGCATTTATTTATATATTTCTTCTTCTCCTTGATTCCTTCTTCTTTTCCATTAACTAATAGCATATAACATTATTGATAGGCCTTATGTTAAAATTCTTTTGACTTTCCTTCTTGTAGCATATTTCTCCGTATCATTTCTTTTTATATAATCTTCAATTCCAAGAAATTCTAATTTTTGTATTAATTATCATCCTCCTTCAGTTTCATTGGAGTCATTAAATTATTCTTTATTCTTCTTATCTGAGCACATTACCATCAATTGTTTTTGTTCATTTAATTTTTCTTCTGTTTGTTACCATTAAAAATATTACTTTTTCCTATTATTTCATTTTAAATCAATTCTTTATAACTCTTATTTACTAATCAGTTCTTATTTTTTGTTAAATTAAATGGTTTCGAAATATCTTAAATCGTATTATTTCTGAATAAATTAAGTAAGTTGTCCTTACATAGTTTTTATTAAATCGTCTTGTTCCTGAATAAATACTTGAGTAAGATGTCCTCTTACATGTTTTGGAATTTTGGAGTTTTTATTCTCTTCATTATTTATCTTAATTATTATGTATTGGCCTCTGTTCGGGCTGCTCTACCAATATGGTTTTCTGGTGGATTCCGTAAATTATATGCAGTGGTAAATCTTTCAATGGCATCGTCGCAGGTTGGATCATATACATATGGTTCTATGTCCTCTTCGTTACGTCTATTCCTTCCTTCAGCATTTCCAGAACTGGGATTCGGTTTACAGTTTCCACGATGATCCTCTTGGTGATTCCTCTCATCAGCCATGATATAGTTTACCCGAGCTATATGGTTTCCCTGGCCATTACGTGGTGGATTTTCCGAGGGTATGTCTCCTTTGTTCCCTGCTTCCTCCATCATGCTCGACGCTCCTATTTCTGTTTTGATTTCTTCCATTATCGTTTCCTTGGTTATTATCCCAATAATCTCTTCCATTGTCCCAATTCCTGCGGCCTGTTCCGTATCTGTTATTCTCATGATTAGTATAGTGATTATTTGGGTAATAATTGTTACGATAACGATTGTTCGTAAATTGGTCATTCATCCTTCTGTGATAGTTATTATTGTTAAACCGATTTGTCCCTGGACGCGACTCTTGATTTGTCTCTTCCCTTCTATTGTGATAATATTCACCTGGCCGTCGAGACCTTTGATAATAGTCTTCCATTTTGTAACTAGCTAATAAGGTTTCCATTGTTTCAACGGTCTTTACTTGTCCACTGCGTCTGGCACGAACTATCTCCTCTTCAAAATGGTATGACAATTTATTCACCAAACACTCCTCTGGTATCCGCGGTTCCAAATGACGCGCTAAACATACTTTTCCCAAAAAGTAAGTAGTTGGGGACTGCTCTTGATTAACATTAAATCTCCCGTTAGTAATGTTATCTCTAATCATGTTCTGTACAGAATCTGACCAATATTTTGACTTAAACGTCCTTTTAAATTCCTCATAATCACTAAGTTCGTTTCGGACAGCCGACCACCAATTATCATTTATACTTTTGAAGCATTCATCTAAACAATTTTTTATCACGTTCCACCGAGTTACTTTAATTCGGTTAAACCATTCGTCTACTCTCTCCAGGAATTCTATGGGATTTCCCCTATAAATTTTAAAATTAATATTATCTTTATGTTCAGGGGCTATGTGATGTGCTAGATACATTGGTCTATTTTGTAAAATCTCTATTGATTCCTTCATATTACTTATTTCTTGATTTTTATATTTTCTATAGTCTCTTTATGTTGAACTTCCTGGGTTTTTATTTGTGTCATTTCATTATTTACCAATTCAATTCTTCCAGCTAAATTAATTTGTACCTCGTCCATTTTCTCTTGTGTTTCTAATTGTACCTGATTTATCATAGTTTTGTAGGTATTTTCTCCATGATTAATTTTGGCCTCTACTTCCCTTGCAAGTTGTACTATGGTGTCATCTGTCTTTTCAAGACTCCCCTTAATTTCATCTATTTGCTGGCTTACTTCCGCTTCATTATTATCTACCCTTTTATTGAGTGTTTCATTGACATTCGCAACTCTTTCTTTGATAACTTCCCTCAACGCCTGGTTCTGTTCATTTATAATTTGCCGCAACTCCTTATTACTGTTTTCAATTTTCCCGTCAATTTGTTTGTGATTTTCTTGAATCTGCCTTAAGCTCTCATCGTTTCTGTCAAACCTTTCATTGATTTGGTTTAAGCTTTCATTTATCAGCCGGTTATTCTCATCATTTTCCTCTTTATTTCTGTCAAACTTTTCGTTCATTAATTTGATCAAATTCTCACTCAAAATTTCATTTTGTTTCTTTGAGTTTTCGTTGATACTGTCTATTTTTTCGTTAGTTTGTCTATTATCTTCTTTGATACTGTCTATTTTATTTTCCAGCTTTTCCGAATTTTCATTTATACTGTCTATTTTTTCATTAGTTTGTCTTAAACTCTCATTAGTTTGTCTATTTTGTTCCTCCATTCGTTTATAATTTTCATCATTAGGTTCCTTCTGTTTCTTGGAATCTTCTTTAATTAATTCCCATAGTTTCAATAAATCCATTTCACCTCTGGCTTCCTCTTTATCTAGTTGGTCCCCTTGGGCGTCCTCTTTATTGCTCGCCTGTTGTTCCATTTCATTATCTGTACCTACCTCTGTTTCTTCTTCCCTCCTATCTTCTTCTGTTTCTTGTTCCTTCTCCATTCTTTTCGTAACACCTCTCGTATGCATTCCTGTGCCTCTAATGGTTGCCTGCTCAAGTTAAGTAACAATTAATATGATTTTTTACTTAACTAAAGCCCACTCGTTGAGCACCAATCTGTAACTATCCTTCTATTTTAGGTATTAGTGAAACGTCCATCTTATTCAAGCCCCACTGTTGTAAGCGCCAATCTGTAACTATCTCTCTATGTTACTATTTTCAATTAATCTGTAAATCTGTTAATTTACAGTTGTTATTAACGAATCTATCTTTCGGTTGTGATCGATGAAACCTTCGGAAAATAGATTATAAAACAAACAAATTTATAATTATGTTCTTGAATTTATAATCGCACTACTCTATAGACTTAACTTAGTTTTCAGTGGTTGTGTAATATTAGCGATATGTATGGAGTATTAACTGAATGTAAGGGGTATTTGTGTCAACCCTAGTCACTCGATGGTAGAAAATTTCATTCGAATTTAGTATTAAACACAAGCTAGTTCAGCAATCTCCCGTCCCACCAGCTGCAAACTTTGAGCGCTGTTACTAGTAATAAGCGTACTTATAGGTTAGTTATTCGTTGTGTTTGTATCAATCTTTTTGTAAATGATTCCACCCACGACGTATAGTATTTATTCTGCAATAACTTAAACGTTATCTCATACAATCAATGTACTTTATTTATTTTCTCTATGAATTCACAGGTTACGTTGTCTCAAAAACGAATAATACGATCCAATCGATCATCCAGACATATATCATTTATTAATTACTCAAATTCTAAAAACATATACACTTGAAAATAGTAACAAATAATTCTTATCCCAGGGTTCGTAAAGTTCTTTGAACCATTAGTAAGGCCAGGTAAAATGCATAATTAAGGTTGTTCAATTTACAAAAATAAAATTATTTACTTTAAATACAGTGAAATGAAAATAAGTTGTTTTTTTACCAAACCAACGAAAATTTCGTCTGGCGGTGGACGTTTGTCAACAGTGGCCCAAAACTCAGCTTATCTCGTCTTCATCCAGTGAAATAGCTCTGGTTTTCAATAAAATTGATGGTGGTGTGTACTGGTAAACCCTCAGGAAATCTTCGGGCTTCTATTCTTCTTTTACGATCTTCACAATTCTCGGTCCCAGTAAAATGGAATTAGGATCTCAGCTTCTTCTGCTGCCAATGAAGGTTATTTCTGCCAAACCGAGTCTTCTAGTATTTTCAATAATTCCGTTAATTCAGGTTTTAATTCTTTACTGATCTTCAGTTTATAGTATGAATTGGTTTAATACTGAATCCAGCGGAATTATTTAGTGAATGAGGTGAGAGGCTTTCAATTCTTTTTTACTGTATTCATTTACAATTTGGAGGGTTATTTAATTTTTATTACTCATTAACATTAAAGTATAATTGTTTTACAAAAAGGGTTTTTCAATTTTGATACATATTTCCTTTAGATTTATTCATATTTTTTAAATATATCGGTCCATCTCAACCTAATAGCTTGTAACAATCAGAACGAATTAATTCAAAATCAACAACTTCTGCAATTCAGTTGCCTTAACAACCACGTTTTTTATATATCCTTGAGCCGGCATTATAGAATATTACTACTCCTTTCCAATAAAATACTCCATGCTTGGATTAATATTGAATCACATAAAATTCTCCCCTAACCTTCCTTCCTGAACAGTAAATGTTTTACCAGAGTTTCGTTGGACTGGGTTTCCTAAAAAGGTATTAATTTCCTTTCACTAATATGGAATTTAGGCCTATAGATTCACTTACAACCATTATAACATTATTTGGTTTTTTAACTTAATTTTCTTTTTACCTGACCTACTGTACAATTAATTATTGGTTACATGGTTAATTACATGAATTTTAATTTACTGGTGGTTACTTTTTTATATTAATTAACTGGTTCTGGAACCCTTTATTAATTTATGATATAATTGTCAGAACTACTTGTTAGACTTGAAACACTGGTCACACTCCTGATCCAGTTTATAAACATTAATTAAAACAACGGTATTTTTCAACTTTATACAATACTTAGAATTTAGTACAGTGCCTAACATTAGTAACTATAACTATACTGGATTGTATAAAGACAAATCTCATATAAATATAAACATAATTATTGATGAAGTATTATTATCAAACAACATCATTTCATTCTTAGCATATCCAACATACAACATAAATACTATGTAGACCTTAACATGTCACAGTACAAAACAAACATTTTATTACATTCAATCATTCATTGGTCTGGCTCCTTTATATTTAACATTAGTCATCGCCTCCTTTTAACTTGAGGTACTTCTCAAGCACATAAACTATTGAACAATCTTAATTCAGGGTATGGTCCTTGACCATATTTCATTCAATTTTTATGTAACGTTGGGGGACCTCAACTATGTTATGTTACATAACACCCCCCCTTCGAAAGAAGTTTATTTTGTATAAACAAAGTTTAGTAAGAAATAAACGCACTTGGTTCCCCTATTCATAATACTTTTATATTTCCGACTGATTGTAAACTGACTGGTAATTCAGACCGGTGGTAATTGCTGTTTTCTTACTCTACTCTCTCTCTCTTGAAGGCAAATTCATCAATTATTTATTTCTGGGTAGTGGTATTTCTATTTACTTCTATAAATTAGCTTTATCAATTAAGCTTCGGTCTGCTATCTTCCTTCTATTTTCTTCATCTATACTTCTGGAATCTAATATCAATCTATACAGCTATTTTATAATTATTATCCCTTAAATATTCAATTTCCCTAACAGTTTTCCCTATCCTGTGCGGTGGTACCAGTCGGGTGGCCACTCTTGGGTCCATAACTCCGCTGTCCATCCTTACACCTTCTGAGACCAGGGAAACATCATCCCTGCTCATAAAAATTATTACCGGAACATTTCTACGGTCAATACATTAAAATAAAAAAATTATAAGTAGTAGTCAATTAGCGACTAGTACTAAACACTTTTGGGATTCTTCATACTGTAGCTGTTTGCATTTATTTATATATTTCTTCTTCTCCTTGATTCCTTCTTCTTTTCCATTAACTAATAGCATATAACATTATTGATAGGCCTTATGTTAAAATTCTTTTGACTTTCCTTCTTGTAGCATATTTCTCCGTATCATTTCTTTTTATATAATCTTCAATTCCAAGAAATTCTAATTTTTGTATTAATTATCATCCTCCTTCAGTTTCATTGGAGTCATTAAATTATTCTTTATTCTTCTTATCTGAGCACATTACCATCAATTGTTTTTGTTCATTTAATTTTTCTTCTGTTTGTTACCATTAAAAATATTACTTTTTCCTATTATTTCATTTTAAATCAATTCTTTATAACTCTTATTTACTAATCAGTTCTTATTTTTTGTTAAATTAAATGGTTTCGAAATATCTTAAATCGTATTATTTCTGAATAAATTAAGTAAGTTGTCCTTACATAGTTTTTATTAAATCGTCTTGTTCCTGAATAAATACTTGAGTAAGATGTCCTCTTACATGTTTTGGAATTTTGGAGTTTTTATTCTCTTCATTATTTATCTTAATTATTATGTATTGGCCTCTGTTCGGTCTGCTCTACCAATATGGTTTTCTGGTGGATTCCGTAAATTATATGCAGTGGTAAATCTTTCAATGGCATCGTCGCAGGTTGGATCATATACATATGGTTCTATGTCCTCTTCGTTACGTCTATTCCTTCCTTCAGCATTTCCAGAACTGGGATTCGGTTTACAGTTTCCACGATGATCCTCTTGGTGATTCCTCTCATCAGCCATGATATAGTTTACCCGAGCTATATGGTTTCCCTGGCCATTACGTGGTGGATTTTCCGAGGGTATGTCTCCTTTGTTCCCTGCTTCCTCCATCATGCTCGACGCTCCTATTTCTGTTTTGATTTCTTCCATTATCGTTTCCTTGGTTATTATCCCAATAATCTCTTCCATTGTCCCAATTCCTGCGGCCTGTTCCGTATCTGTTATTCTCATGATTAGTATAGTGATTATTTGGGTAATAATTGTTACGATAACGATTGTTCGTAAATTGGTCATTCATCCTTCTGTGATAGTTATTATTGTTAAACCGATTTGTCCCTGGACGCGACTCTTGATTTGTCTCTTCCCTTCTATTGTGATAATATTCACCTGGCCGTCGAGACCTTTGATAATAGTCTTCCATTTTGTAACTAGCTAATAAGGTTTCCATTGTTTCAACGGTCTTTACTTGTCCACTGCGTCTGGCACGAACTATCTCCTCTTCAAAATGGTATGACAATTTATTCACCAAACACTCCTCTGGTATCCGCGGTTCCAAATGACGCGCTAAACATACTTTTCCCAAAAAGTAAGTAGTTGGGGACTGCTCTTGATTAACATTAAATCTCCCGTTAGTAATGTTATCTCTAATCATGTTCTGTACAGAATCTGACCAATATTTTGACTTAAACGTCCTTTTAAATTCCTCATAATCACTAAGTTCGTTTCGGACAGCCGACCACCAATT
The DNA here is from genome assembly GCA_034769895.1 of Magicicada septendecula. Classification (NCBI taxonomy): domain Eukaryota; kingdom Metazoa; phylum Arthropoda; class Insecta; order Hemiptera; family Cicadidae; genus Magicicada; species Magicicada septendecula. Next base: position 146,710,002 of record CM068375.1, on the reverse strand, counting down.
ATCATTTATACTTTTGAAGCATTCATCTAAACAATTTTTTATCACGTTCCACCGAGTTACTTTAATTCGGTTAAACCATTCGTCTACTCTCTCCAGGAATTCTATGGGATTTCCCCTATAAATTTTAAAATTAATATTATCTTTATGTTCAGGGGCTATGTGATGTGCTAGATACATTGGTCTATTTTGTAAAATCTCTATTGATTCCTTCATATTACTTATTTCTTGATTTTTATATTTTCTATAGTCTCTTTATGTTGAACTTCCTGGGTTTTTATTTGTGTCATTTCATTATTTACCAATTCAATTCTTCCAGCTAAATTAATTTGTACCTCGTCCATTTTCTCTTGTGTTTCTAATTGTACCTGATTTATCATAGTTTTGTAGGTATTTTCTCCATGATTAATTTTGGCCTCTACTTCCCTTGCAAGTTGTACTATGGTGTCATCTGTCTTTTCAAGACTCCCCTTAATTTCATCTATTTGCTGGCTTACTTCCGCTTCATTATTATCTACCCTTTTATTGAGTGTTTCATTGACATTCGCAACTCTTTCTTTGATAACTTCCCTCAACGCCTGGTTCTGTTCATTTATAATTTGCCGCAACTCCTTATTACTGTTTTCAATTTTCCCGTCAATTTGTTTGTGATTTTCTTGAATCTGCCTTAAGCTCTCATCGTTTCTGTCAAACCTTTCATTGATTTGGTTTAAGCTTTCATTTATCAGCCGGTTATTCTCATCATTTTCCTCTTTATTTCTGTCAAACTTTTCGTTCATTAATTTGATCAAATTCTCACTCAAAATTTCATTTTGTTTCTTTGAGTTTTCGTTGATACTGTCTATTTTTTCGTTAGTTTGTCTATTATCTTCTTTGATACTGTCTATTTTTTTTCCAGCTTTTCCGAATTTTCATTTATACTGTCTATTTTTTCATTAGTTTGTCTTAAACTCTCATTAGTTTGTCTATTTTGTTCCTCCATTCGTTTATAATTTTCATCATTAGCTTCCTTCTGTTTCTTGGAATCTTCTTTAATTAATTCCCATAGTTTCAATAAATCCATTTCACCTCTGGCTTCCTCTTTATCTGGTTGGTCCCCTTGGGCGTCCTCTTTATTGCTCGCCTGTTGTTCCATTTCATTATCTGTACCTACCTCTGTTTCTTCTTCCCTCCTATCTTCTTCTGTTTCTTGTTCCTTCTCCATTCTTTTCGTAACACCTCTCGTATGCATTCCTGTGCCTCTAATGGTTGCCTGCTCAAGTTAAGTAACAATTAATATGATTTTTTACTTAACTAAAGCCCACTCGTTGAGCGCCAATCTGTAACTATCCTTCTATTTTAGGTATTAGTGAAACGTCCATCTTATTCAAGCCCCACTGTTGTAAGCGCCAATCTGTAACTATCTCTCTATGTTACTATTTTCAATTAATCTGTAAATCTGTTAATTTACAGTTGTTATTAACGAATCTATCTTTCGGTTGTGATCGATGAAACCTTCGGAAAATAGATTATTAAACAAACAAATTTATAATTATGTTCTTGAATTTATAATCGTACTACTCTATAGACTTAACTTAGTTTTCAGTGGTTGTGTAATATTAGCGATATGTATGGAGTATTAACTGAATGTAAGGGGTATTTGTGTCAACCCTAGTCACTCGATGGTAGAAAATTTCATTCGAATTTAGTATTAAACACAAGCTAGTTCAGCAATCTCCCGTCCCACCAGCTGCAAACTTTGAGCGCTGTTACTAGTAATAAGCGTACTTATGGGTTAGTTATTCGTTGTGTTTGTATAAATCTTTTTGTAAATGATTCCACCCACTACATATAGTATTTATTCTGCAATAACTTAAACGTTATCTCATACAATCAATGTACTTTATTTATTTTCTCTATGAATTCACAGGTTACGTTGTCTCAAAAAACAATAATACGATCCAATCGATCATCCAGACATATATCGATTATTAATTACTCAAATTCTAAAAACATATACACTTGAAAATAATAACAAATAATTCTTATCCCAGGGTTCGTAAAGTTCTTTGAACCATTAGTAAGGCCAGGTAAAATGCATAATTAAGGTTGTTCAATTTACAAAAATAAAATTATTTACTTTAAATACAGTGAAATGAAAATAAGTTGTTTTTTTACCAAACCGACGAAAATTTCGTTTGGCGGTGGACGTTTGTCAACAGTGGCCCAAAACTCAGCTTATCTCGTCTTCATCCAGTGAAATATGTAGCGGGTCAATTTTTGGGTGTTTTTATTTTTACCGTATGGGGCAAGTACATTTTTATTTCTTTCATTTTTGTGCGGGCTTGTAAAAAAGAAGTTGTGAAAATTATTGGGTAACAAAATTCATTCCGTTATAATAGAACGCATGTGCAACGTATTTGTCCGTGTAACAGACCAGTGTTGAGATACAGCGTTTGGAACAAAGGCGATGCGCAATTTCAGTGGTGTAACACGGCAGAGGAATTTGCACCTCCACCAAAATTCTAAGAACTCTGTACATGTGTGTCAACGCTCAAGCGCAACTACACCCGCACGCGCTCAAAGGACGCTCTCGACTAAAAAACAAGATGGCTAGAGCGTAAAATTATTCATCGTCCCTTTGGCATCACTCAAACGTCCGGCCCACTTAAATGACATCAGCCAATGCCTACAGAAGATCATATGCGACATTGACTCAAAAAACAACATGCATAGCATGGGCCGAAGCTTCGGCGACGACGCCCAAGGCAGTGAGTTACAGTATTGAAAACTGTGGAGAGGGAACAGAGAACAAACTTCTGCCCAGTACCTCTTACCAACCGATCGCATGCGGTTCATCTAAATTTCATTAACAGTTTTTTCTTTAGGTCGACCGACCTCACCGTTAAAATTTAGAATGTAATCAACAGTGTCTAAAGGGATTAACAACAGTCAGGAGTGAGCATAAAAGAGTTAATAGTTTCGTAGATCTTTCGGACACCTGAACGGGGACTTAGTACGGCCGTGATGACCGCGTGGTCGAGGTGGGGGCATTATTATATGAAAATGTGTTAAGGGGTTCTTGTTTATTTAAAATATGAGTGAATGAGAGTGTGTAAGCAAAGCTGGGCAGCTTTTGTGTATATTTGTGTTTTTATTTGATATTTGCATTTGTGTCTTGTGAAATAATAAGGTAAGCTGTAGTTCCTAAGCGTTATGTTAGTGTTGCACCACTTTGCAGCAATGTATCTCAATGAATTTTAATGAATTTACAAGCAGTCAAGATTAAATAATAATAAATATTAATTCTCTTCCAAGATGCATTGTATAAGTTCTTCACACAACCTTGAAAATTACGCTTGTATCCCAAAGTACGTATGAGATCCTGGACCCAAGAACTCGCAAAACGGTAAGTGTAAGTTTTTTTTATTATGGTATGGTTTTCTAAATTAATTAAATGGTGATAAATACGTAATATCACAGTTGGCGCAGCCGAAAGGGACAGTTTTTATAAGTTAAAATTTGATGTAAAAACCATACCTACAAATAAGATACAAGCGCAATTGAGAGGTTAAGTGAAAGACGTAAAGTTACGTAAAATAAGTAAAAAATATTTGTTCAGACAGATAAGAAATAAATTACATATTTAAAAAATATAATAATGGAACATACAGAGAACGGAGTCGATTTGTCCGACCCGACGGTGATAAGCGAAACAGCTGAATTTGACGAATCAGCTGTGATGAGTAGTCTTGACATACATTCAACACCGAATGTAGGTCAAGACGAGAAAATTATGAATGTAAGCAAAACAAATGAAAAAGATAGTACAGATGATTCGGGGATCCAAACGACCCCAAAATCGAATAGAGAAAGTAAAAATAATAATGGTGAAGTCAGCTTCACTGACAATAAAACAGAAAGTCAGTCGACACCAGTCCCGATTAAAAAATCTGAAGATCAAGATATAATGAAAATGATACAATTTCTTTGTACCAGTTTCAATAAATTTGATGTAAAGTTAGATGAACAAATTAAATTGAGCAATGACTTTGACACCAAATTAGAAGCACAAAATAATAAATTTGACGAGTTGAAAAGTGAGATACAAGAAATTAATAAACATTGTGAAAATACCAAAGTAGAATTTACCAGTAGAGTCAACCAAGTAGAAACCAAGTTAGATGATTCAATGCAAAAGGTAGATGTTAAATTTAATGAAATAGACAGTCAGATAGATAGAGTTGAGAAGCAGATAAATGAAAACAATGAAATATTAATAAATTCAATGAACGAGTATAACAATGACATGGAATTTAAAATTAATAAATGTAACATTGAAACTGAATGTAAGTTGAATAGTGTAGTAATGACAGTTGAAAAATTTAGTCAGAACTTTGATGAACACCAAAGTAAGATAGAATCTAAAATAAATGAGATTGAAAGTAATTATAAGACAGAAATACAAGCAGTAAATGAATCTATCGATGTAATATCAAAAAATAATGTACAGTCTGAATATAGTAATGACAAAAAATTATATTCTCTTGAACAAAATATTAGTAGTATGAGAGATGAATTATGCTTAGTGAAAAATCAAAATGTAAACAATGTTACTGAGCGCATATTTATGACACGAGATACAAATAATGAAATAGAATTAGAAACTTTCACTTGTGACAATCGTAGAGTACACCCAATGCAATTTTTAAATAGGGTTAGGGAGTTTAATCGGTTTAATAATAGTAGCTGGGAGGTTAAGTTGCTGAAGATTATCAAATGTTTTAAAGGTAGTGCCGAGATATGGTCGGAAGTACACCATACCGAATGGGATAGTTTTGAGGATTTTGAGATAGCTTTTCGAAACAAATATTGGTCAGAAGAAGACCAAGAAATATTAAGAAGTAAAATAATGGGTAACGGGAATTTTGGTAGGATTAATAACCACCTAACCATATATGTGATGACCATATACAACGAAGCTAAATATCTAGAACCGCCGTTGCCTTTCCGATCATTTGTAAGACATATTAGCAAACACCTCCCCAGAGAAGTGCAAATTACGCTAATGACTAGAGAGATTACAAATATAAGTGAGTTAGAAAACATGTTAGATGTATTACAGAATATAGGGGAACGCGACATAGGGCGACGTTCAACCACACCAGTAGTACCACACCATAATAATAATAATAATTTCCATCATAACAGGGGTACACAGAATTTTCATAGAGGAGCGCGGGGAGGAAGTTTCGATAATAGGGGCGAGAGTTGGAGGTGTAGAACATGTGAAACCGACAATTATGCTAATAGAACAAATTGTTTCAGATGTCATCGGAACAGGGAGTGCGCCAGGAACGAGCGAGCAAACCTACCACCCAATCAACAGTCGAGAGGAGGAGAATTTCACAGAGGAGCGCCGAGAGGAGGAGGACAATATAACAGAGGGAGAGGGGGAAATCATCCAGCTGTGGCGGGTCCCTCCACGGAAAACTAGGGAGGACAATGGAGAAGCGGGCCGAACCATTGTCTATGGAAAACAGGAGGGTCCAAATAATCAACAGATACCATAATAACGTTATCAAGATGGACATGGCGAAGGAACTGTTAGAAGAAGAGGAGAACAAGGTGATGGAACGCAGAGCAGGATTAACTGAGGTGACGATTAACCTTGAAGGTAAGAATTATAAAACTTTAATTGATACCGGTAGCGAGATCTCAGTAATTTCTGAAAATGTCATGGGTGAATTAAAAGAGTTAAACAAGAATATACCGTCATTACCAGTTGCAGGGGTTACTGTAGTGGGGGTAACTGGGGTGAGAAGTAAGAGAATAACCAGACAAGTACAATTAAATATTCTAATAAATGAAGTCGAATTTGAAAACACTTTCCTAGTAGTTAAAGGGTTGAGTTTAGATGTAATATTGGGAAATGATTTTTTGGAAAGAAACGGAGCAGTAATAGATTTCAATAAACAAATAGTAAAATTTGAGAAGGGGAATAAACCAGTCAGAATAGAGTTTAAGAAAGTAGTAAATGAAGCTAAAGTCACAGGAATAAAAATGTTACATAAGCAGATAAGCGATAGAGAGATAGAGACCAGAATAAATATATGTCTTGAGAGTGATAGCATAGAGAATGAGGAGGGAGAGATGCATGAGCGTAATGAGAGTGTGTGGGCAAATAGAGCCGATAAATTTTTCAATGAAAATACAGTTGTAGGAAATACTCAACAACAGGAGTTGTGGGCAGTTGTCGAGCAGTACAGAGAGGTGTTTGATGAATCACCAGGGAAAGCGAAGGACTACATCTGCGAGTTGAAAGTTCGGGACCACGCACCATACATGCAGAGAAGCTACCCAGTGCCGTTTTCGAAGAGGAGGGCTGTACAGGAGGAATTAGACCGTATGATGCAAGGAGGCATAATTGAACGCTCAGTATCACCCTATTCAAACCCTTTGGTGGTAGTGATAAAGAAGGATGGCAAAGTAAGGTTATGTTTAGATGCTAGGAAAATTAATCAAATTATTATACCTGACAGGGAATCTCCAGAACCCATAAATGAGATTTTACAAAAGTTTAGCGGGGTCAAATACATGACGTCCTTAGACCTGACCGCTGGATACTGGCAGGTGCCATTAGCAAAAGAGAGCAGGAAATACACAGCTTTTCTTTTTAATGGTAAGAATTACCAGTTTAAACGCTTACCTTTTGGGTTAAACACCAGTGTTGCCAGTTTTATCAAATGTTTAGATAATATATTACAACCTAAGGATTTAGATTTTTTAACTGTATATGTCGATGATATCTTGATAGCCTCTAGAACATTCACTGAACATTTAGAACACATAGAATATGTATTAGATAAGTTACAAAGAGGGGGTTTAACAGTGAATTGGGACAAGTCTAAGTTTCTGCAGACAGAAATACACTTTTTAGGATTTATTATTACACAGGAGGGGATATTAGCCAACCCTGACAAAGTCGAAGCCATAATGCGATTCCCTGAACCTAAAAACATTAAGCAACTGCAGAGTTTTTTAGGCCTATGCAATTTTTACAGGAAATTTCAGGAGAACTACGCACACACAACATCCAAACTGAGTGCTGTACTGCAGAAGAATAAACAGTGGAGATGGGGCGATACGGAGCGGAATGCTTTTAATGAAATTAAGAGGAAGTTCAGTCACATGATCATGATGAATCATCCCGATTTTAATAAGACTTTTTATTTACAGACCGACGCCAGCAATGTAGCGCTAGGTGCCGAGTTATACCAGGAGAGCTGCGAAAAGGAACACCTAACGATCGCCTTCGCCAGTAGATCGCTGTTATCGGCGGAAAAGAATTACACGACAACTGAGAAGGAACTACTAAGTATTGTGTTCGCCGTGGGTAAATTCCGCACGTACATCTTAGGGAATACCACGATCATCCGGACGGACCACAAGGCACTGTCATTTCTGAATTCATGTAAGCTAACACACAGCCGATTAACCAGGTGGGTATTAGCCTTACAAGAATATAACTTTTCATGGGAGTACATAAAGGGGTCAGATAATAAGGTACCAGATACACTTTCTAGAATAGATGTTATAGACAATAAAACTGGTAGGGACCTTAAAGAAATAGAAATTTTTAGACTAACTAGGGAAGATAGAATTTGTGGTGAGGAATTAAGTGACATTAAAAACTTGCAAAGATCTGATAGCAAACTGGGTAAAATAATTGTTAGTTTAGAAACAGATGTAGAGGGATCTGAATATAATGAGCGATTTCAAATATATCAGGGTATTTTGTTTAAAAAGGTAGATGGTGGGGAGCGTGATTGGAGGTTAATTATACCTGATGGGTTAATAGATAAAATTGTTTGGGATTGTCATATAAGGTATGGTGCGAGAAAGTGTGCAAATGTTTTGAAAGAGTCATGTATATTTAAGAATATGGAGAGGAGAGTGAGAAAAGTGTTGAGAGTGTGTGATTTATGTCAAAAATCGAAAGTAGTGAATTATGGAGTGGAAGGAGAGATGAATTACATAAAAGTAGATAAACCTTTCGATCTAGTTGCGGTTGATTTATATGGACCATTACCCAGAGGTAGAGGAGGTGTGTTATATGTATTTGTAGTTTTAGACACTTTTTCAAAATTTGTAAAGCTATATAGCATTAAGAGAGCGACGAGTAAAGTACTTAGCGAGAAGATAGTCAAAGATTATATGCTTAATGTGGGAAAGCCGGAAATTATATTATCTGATCATGGTCCACAGTTTATAAGCGGCAAGTGGCGGCAGACGCTTGGATGGGAAGGCATCATACCCAAGCATACGGCAGTGTACCATCCTCAGTCGAATCAAGCAGAACGGGTGATGAGAGAGATTGGCAGGATATTCCGGGCGTACTGTCACGCCAAACACACAGAATGGCCATCCTACGTGAAAAAAGTAGAGGAGTGGCTGAATTGTACCACCCATGAGTCCACGGGATTTACGCCGCATGAGTTGATCAGGGGAACAAGGCCGCCCAGGATATTAGAACAACTTTTCACATACCCACCTGAAGGTCAAATTTTGGACAGAAACATGAAAATTAGATTGGCGAACGAGAATTTACTTACTAGAGGAGAGCGACGAAAACAGAAACATGATGCTAAGGGTAAATGGACCAAATATGAGGTAGGTCAGTTAGTGTTAGTAAAAAGACATGATTTGTCCAGTGCTCAAGATAGGGAAATAAAGAAGTTTTTCTTGTTATATGAAGGACCTTATGAAATTGTTGAAATAAAAATGCAGAATGCGTATGTGCTGAGGAACCCAGCGACACAGGAAATAGTAGGTACTCAAAATGTGACGAATTTAAAGTTATATAGGTCACTTTAATTGTTATGTTTATAAATAAGTTTTTCAAGCATTATTGTATGTTTTCAGAAGGGATCCTCCCCCATTTTCGGGCGGCCACGATCTTACCAGTCCTGGCCGTGGAATTCGGAACTCGGAGGCGGGCCATGGTTGGCAGGATCTTCCTTCGGGCAGTGAAAACAACGATGGTCCGGCTCCACCAAAATTGGTACAAAATAGAAATTTAACCACATATATTTGAACGGGGAGGGGGACCCCAACAGGTACGTGACTCGACTTAAAATTTTTTAATACACTCATGGTGCAGCGGATCGGTGTGCCTGTCACGTGCCTGCACTGCCTTAGAGCGTTTGTATATAATGGAGGCTGCATTAAATAAAAGGCAGTGCATACAAATTTAAATATTTTTGTGCCAATGGCAAAATTAAAATTAGCCATTGGTCGTAGTTCTGTTTAGTCTGAAAAGACGAATTTTGTGGCAAGGTGGTGGGGGGAAAAATAGACAGCGGGGTAGAATCAATGGTAGAAGAAGAGGGGAAGTAGTGTGGTGTAGAGGGGGGACATGAATTCACGTAGTGGCTCTATTTTGCCCCCCAGTTTGCCTTGCGGCGAAACCCGACTTTTCGGGCGGTTACTGTCTACCAGCACTAATCTTGATTTTGGAATGTTAGTCAGCCTCCAGTGTAAATAGAATTTTGAAAAAAAAAAAAAAAAAAAAAAAAAAAAAAAAAAAACAATTTTGGATGTGTATAAATAAATTTTAGAATTAAGTGACCGAATATAAGTGTAGAGTTTTAGTATCAGTGAGTATGGGAACGTTTTGAAACGATGTGTAACAAAATAAAAACTTGTTGTCAATACAAGAAGTGGGGATGACTTTGGGGGGTAGTTTGGTGCTCAATGAAGTGATAATAACAATGGAGTGTTGAACGGCATTTGTAGAAAGATTAATTTCATTTATTAAGTAATTAGTTAGTTATTAAGTGGCTACTGTGGGGGTGGCCTGTGCTCTCACAAGTAGCGAAATGGGTTGGGGGTAGCAGTGAGTGTTACCTCCATCGGAGGCCAAACTGGCGATAAATGTGCGGCACACCTTATCCGTGTAAAGTAAAATTTTTACACACAATACTAAATAACGTGTCGCACATAATAATATTGATGTGAAACAGGCAGTGAAATGAAAGTTTAGATTTCCTCGACTTTTCGGGCGGTTACTGCCTTACCAGCACTAACCGTGGTTTTGGCTAGCGGCCAGCTATGGTCATATCAAGTCCCTTGACCATAGCTGACTTGAAATTGGTATATATTTGAAATTAAATGGGGGGACAATTAGAGGAAATCTCCCGGAAACTATGGAACAGCGGCTGCCACTCTGTTCGAGGAGGAACAGCAGAGCCAGGTGGCAGATCCGTTTTAAGGGTGCATGATTATAGTACAAGAACATGTTGATGTTCACTAACTTTAAAACTTAACAGCGGAAGCAGAGACACGGAGAGGTAAAACCCTGCTCCAAAATATACCGTCTCTGTGGAAGCGAATGGGCGCCACAGTCCAACATAATCTGAAATAGTGTGTGTGGCTGGGAGGTGACGCAAAGGAGTCACGAATTTAAAGTTTATGACATAAAAGTTTTGCTTATTCAAAATTAATTCAATCAAAAATGCTTGTGCTCTGTTCACATAATTATATGCTCAGACTCGTAATATAAGGTTCATACTATAATTTTAGAGGTATCATTTTATTGTTGTATGTTAGATATAGGTATTGTAAAAATAATAGTTAATTTCAAGATGTGTGTATGTTTTTTCCTAAGCCAATAATTAAATCGTCTGGCAGGCTAACATAAATAACCAGAATCAGAGAAATGGGAAACAAGGAGGTGAGAAGTAATGATAAATAAATATATATATGTATAGTCCATGTAAGTTGTTCAATTTTGAGATGTGTTTTTATGATGTTAGGATATCAGCTGATCAGCAATAACGTCACTGGTATATTGGTTTATAAATGTTACAAGTAATTAATGTTTAATGTACTACAGATATTTGGAAGTAAAGATAAAAAGAATATGAGAAATAAAATAACAATAATTTATGCAAATTAATAAAAGATAATTCATGGGTGATAGATGTTTTATAGGACACGTAGACCTGTCCAAATTGAATTAAAAGTTGATGTGAAATGATAGAGATGAATATGAGGTAATGTTGTTTTTGAGTTAATGTGATGTAACAGAATCTTGTGAAATATAGATGTTGACACAGTTGTAATGGAGAATTTATGTAGAGTTTTGAATGATATATATTTATGTTTATAGTTAATGAGGTTATTTTGTGTATTTGTAGTAATGTAATGAGATTGAGATTTTTGGGGATGGTAATTTTGTATTAGGGGGTAGTGTCATGTAGGAGTCCGCAACAAGGGTTGGGACGGGATAGGGATAGATTTTTGTGGGGAAGGGGCCGCCTTAGGTAGAATCCGGGCCGCCAGATAAGGGAATTGAGTTTTTTGGGGGAGGGGAAACACGTATCCTATATACAAAGGGTTAGAGAGTATTTTATAATGGGAGAAGGCGGCGAATTGTGTTAAATGATAAGTTGGGGTTTAGAGTGTTCTGATTAGTAGAGATTTTGATAGAGATGGGTGTCATGATAATTGAAGTTGGTTAATATTAGAGTCAGAGGGAGAAAGTTCATATATGTATACAGATCTAATACAGAAAAACGAGAATAAATAATTTATATCACCCACAGTAAAGTATAGTGAGATTGTTAAATGAAGAGTAAGATTGTTAAGCAAAAAGAGAGATTCATGATAAAGAATATACAATTGTTTATTTTTTCAACCAGTGACAGAATTTTGATGAAATTTGAAAATAATGTAAAGTCCAGAATTGTTTATTTTAAATAATGTAAATGCCAATTTGATTATTGTATTAATATTTTATTTATTTTAAATGTTGTATTTTATTATGTTTTGTATTCCAAGTTAGGATATTACAGATGTTCAATGTGTTTTCAGAACTTATATATAACATATGTAGGTCAAGGATTTTGGACTTGACCTAGTTACGATCAGCTGATGAGGTCATACACCTACTAAGCTTGTATAGTAGGAATCCAATTTTAATTTGTTTGTTTGATTAATTCAAACCAATATTTGAATAATTTTCATAAATATGTTATTTAATAAATAAATTTAATAAAATTTTTTAATAAATAAATTTAAATTTTTTTTGAATTTTAAAATTTTGAGAAATTTTAATTTTTTTTTTTGAAAAAAAAAAAACCTTGATTTTTCGCCTGCCAGCGAATGGATATTTTAGATGATGATTCTTTTATTATGTGTGTATTAACCATGTTTCTTTTATTGTATTGCATTATATTGGTAGACTATAAGTGGTTCTCCTGTTAGAGTAAGGATGTGTTTAGATTAGTAGAAATGTCTAGGTTAAGTCATGTGAAACAAAAATTTAGAAAAAGAGGAAGAGAATTTTTTGATAAAAGATTATTTTTTTTGAATTTTGAATTTTTTAAATTTTTAATAAATTTTAAAAGAAACCTGTTATTTTTAATGTGTTATGTTAACATGTAATGTTAGTGTGTGTGAGCCCAGTATTTGCTAAAGGCAGCCCAGCTTGCATAAAAAAGGGGAAACATATCGGCGGAGGAGCTGGGATAATTTTAGCCAGGGATTGAGGATTTTTGGGGGTAGCATGTTAGAAAGCGAGGCGCGCTGTGGTGCGAATCTGTTCGATTTCTCGGTGTTGGGATCTCTTACGGAGAAGTCCAGTGATCTCGTTCAGATGAGTCCATGGTCGCTGAGCCAGGGGGGTCGTGTACCCATGAGATTAAGAACCAGGGGGTTGTTGGCACCAGTTCCTCACCGGTCCTCTTCGGGGTTATCGATGAGATTTCTTCTGTCGTGAACAGCAGAATTCTCATCGAGGGGGTATTGTAGCGGGTCAATTTTTGGGTGTTTTTATTTTTACCGTATGGGGCAAGTACATTTTTATTTCTTTCATTTTTGTGCGGGCTTGTAAAAAAGAAGTTGTGAAAATTATTGGGTAACAAAATTCATTCCGTTATAATAGAACGCATGTGCAACGTATTTGTCCGTGTAACAGACCAGTGTTGAGATACAGCGTTTGGAACAAAGGCGATGCGCAATTTCAGTGGTGTAACACGGCAGAGGAATTTGCACCTCCACCAAAATTCTAAGAACTCTGTACATGTGTGTCAACGCTCAAGCGCAACTACACCCGCACGCGCTCAAAGGACGCTCTCGACTAAAAAACAAGATGGCTAGAGCGTAAAATTATTCATCGTCCCTTTGGCATCACTCAAACGTCCGGCCCACTTAAATGACGTCAGCCAATGCCTACAGAAGATCATATGCGACATTGACTCAAAAAACAACATGCATAGCATGGGCCGAAGCTTCGGCGACGACGCCCAAGGCAGTGAGTTACAGTATTGAAAACTGTGGAGAGGGAACAGAGAACAAACTTCTGCCCAGTACCTCTTACCAACCGACCGCATGCGGTTCATCTAAATTTCATTAACAGTTTTTTCTTTAGGTCGGCCGACCTCACCGTTAAAATTTAGAATGTAATCAACAGTGTCTAAAGGGATTAACAACAGTCAGGAGTGAGCATAAAAGAGTTAATAGTTTCGTAGATCTTTCGGACACCTGAACGGGGACTTAGTACGGCCGTGATGACCGCGTGGTCGAGGTGGGGGCATTATTATATGAAAATGTGTTAAGGGGTTCTTGTTTATTTAAAATATGAGTGAATGAGAGCGTGTAAGCAAAGCTGGGCAGCTTTTGTGTATATTTGTGTTTTTATTTGATATTTGCATTTGTGTCTTGTGAAATAATAAGGTAAGCTGTAGTTCCTAAGCGTTATGTTAGTGTTGCACCACTTTGCACCAATGTATCTCAATGAATTTTAATGAATTTACAAGCAGTCAAGATTAAATAATAATAAATATTAATTCTCTTCCAAGATGCATTGTATAAGTTCTTCACACAACCTTGAAAATTACGCTTGTATCCCAAAGTACGTATGAGATCCTGGACCCAAGAACTCGCAAAACGGTAAGTGTAAGTTTTTTTTATTATGGTATGGTTTTCTAAATTAATTAAATGGTGATAAATACGTAATATCACAAATAGCTCTGGTTTTCAATAAAATTGATGGTGGTGTGTACTGGTAAACCCTCAGGAAATCTTCGGGCTTCTATTCTTCTTTTACGATCTTCACAATTCTCGGTCCCAGTAAAATGCAATTAGGATCTCAGCTTCTTCTGCTGCCAATGAAGGTTATTTCTGCCAAACCGAGTCTTCTAGTATTTTCAATAATTCCGTTAATTCAGGCTTTAATTCTTTACTGATCTTCAGTTTATAGTATGAATTGGTTTAATACTGAATCCAGCGGAATTATTTAGTGAATGAGGTGAGAGGCTTTCAATTCTTTTTTACTGTATTCATTTACAATTTGGAGGGTTATTTAATTTTTATTACTCATTAACATTAAAGTATAATTGTTTTACAAAAAGGGTTTTTCAATTTTGATACATATTTCCTTTAGATTTATTCATATTTTTTAAATATATCGGTCCATCTCAACCTAATAGCTTGTAACAATCAGAACGAATTAATTCAAAATCAACAACTTCTGCAATTCAGTTGCCTTAACAACCACGTTTTTTATATATCCTTGAGCCGGCATTATAGAATATTACTACTCCTTTCCAATAAAATACTCCATGCTTGGATTAATATTGAATCACATAAAATTCTCCCCTAACCTTCCTTCCTGAACAGTAAATGTTTTACCAGAGTTTCGTTGGACTGGGTTTCCTAAAAAGGTATTAATTTCCTTTCACTAATATGGAATTTAGGCCTATAGATTCACTTACAACCATTATAACATTATTCGGTTTTTTAACTTAATTTTCTTTTTACCTGACCTACTGTACAATTAATTATTGGTTACATGGTTAATTACATGAATTTTAATTTACTGGTGGTTACTTTTTTATATTAATTAACTGGTTCTGGAACCCTTTATTAATTTATGATATAATTGTCAGAACTACTTGTTAGACTTGAAACACTGGTCACACTCCTGATCCAGTTTATAAACATTAATTAAAACAACGGTATTTTTCAACTTTATACAATACTTAGAATTTAGTACAGTGCCTAACATTAGTAACTATACTGGATTGTATAAAGACAAATCTCATATAAATATAAACATAATTATTGATGAAGTATTATTATCAAACAACATCATTTCATTCTTAGCATATCCAACATACAACATAAATACTCTGTAGAGCTTAACATGTCACAGTACAAAACAAACATTTTATTACATTCAATCATTCATTGGTCTGGCTCCTTTATATTTAACATTAGTCATCGCCTCCTTTTAACTTGAGGTACTTCTCAAGCACATAAACTATTGCACAATCTTAATTCAGGGTATGGTCCTTGACCATATTTCATTCAATTTTTATGTAACGTTGGGGGACCTCAACTATGTTACGTTACACTGTCTAGCAGTCTTGTCGTCTCCCAATGGTGGTTATATTGTAGTTAGGGCCATCCTGGATAGCGCGTCCCATGCTTCTTTCATAACTGAAGCATGTGCATCTCGCTTAAAGTGTGCTTGTTTTGATGCTTCAGTAAGTGTCAATGGGGTAGGTGATATTGCCACCAAAGCAAAAAAGGTGTGCCATCTGTCCTTGGAAACTTTAAAATGCGAGGTTGTGGCATCTAACCATGCTTTCATAATTCTGTCTAAGATTTTGTCGGACTCACCTAGGTTCCAGGTGTTGCCTGAAGTTAAGCAGGCTACAAAAGACCTTTTGTTAGCTGACCCTACCTTCGATGTAGCAGCCCCAATTGATGCGTTGTTTGGAGCCGATATTGTGGCGGCTATTCTTTTGGGAGAGACTATTCCCTTGGGTGCAGGTTTGCCTGTTACAGTTAGGACACGTTTTGGGTTTGTGATTATGGGTAGAGCCCCAATATCACTTAATTGTGCATTGACTTGTGCTAGCGGTCTCACTGGCCTTCCTTTGGATCTAGTATCTGCACATCAGCTTCACTGTCATTTCCACCACTTTTATCCTTCCGTCACAACGTTATCAACGGATACAACAAACCTACTTGAGCAAGTTTATCGTTTTTGGGAGGTCGAAGAGCCTCCAGCTGTACCCCACCAATTATCTGAAGAGGATCACTTTGCTGAAAAGTTTTACATGGAGTCAACAAGTCGGTTGCCATCGGGTCGTTACCAGGTACGCTTGCCGTTCTTCAAAAACTCTTCTCACACTTTGGGAAATTCCCTTAAGGGAGCCATGTCTCGGTTTTTCGCGTTAGAAAGGAAATTTGCATCTAACAGTCAGTTTAAGAGCCAGTATGTACAATTTATAACGGATTATGTCGCTCAGGGGCATATGTCGTTGGTGTCTGACCCCAATTTTCCAAAATATTTCATTCCTCATCATGGTATCTTTAAAGTTAGAGGTGATACTTCAAAAATAAGGGTGGTGTTTGACGCCAGCATGAAGACGTCCTCTGGGATTTCCTTAAATGACGTGTTATGTGTCGGCCCTAAGTTGCAGACCTTGCTGTCCGACGTTTTGACTTTGTTTCGGCGGTTTAGCCATGTTTTCACGTGCGACATTGAACAGATGTATCGCCAAATTGCTATCCATCCTGATGACTCGGCAT
This sequence comes from Magicicada septendecula, assembly GCA_034769895.1. Lineage (NCBI taxonomy): Eukaryota > Metazoa > Arthropoda > Insecta > Hemiptera > Cicadidae > Magicicada > Magicicada septendecula. Next base: position 146,693,418 of record CM068375.1, on the reverse strand, counting down.
ACCTGTGTATTTTATGGCGTGAGGAAGTTACCGCCCCACTAAGGGTTTTCGCTTTGCGTACCGTTACGGATTGGCTTGCGCCCCTTTTCAGGCGTTGTGAACCTTGCAGCAGCTGGCTCAGGATGAGGCAGTTAATTTTCCTGCGGGAGCGGCGGTACTTAGCCGTAATATTTTTGTTGATGATATTGCTGCTGGCGCTGATTCAAAATCAGAGCTTTGCAAATTACAACAGGAATTAATTCTGTTGTTGTCTTCAGGAGGGTTCAATTTGAAAAAAATGGTGTACTAATCAACCCGACTGCCTACCTGAATCAGCCGCTCCGAGTAATTCCGTCGTTGCTAAGGATAAGGATATTCTGGGTTTAAGTTGGGACCATTCAACCGATTGCTTCTCATTTCCTCCTTTGGCCTGTTGCAGCAATGCTCAGGTTCAATTTACCAAACGTGTCGTGTTATCCCAGATGGCACAATTATTTGACCCATGTGGTTGGCTTTCGCCAGTGATTTTCAGGGCCAAGGCTTTTTTCCAAAAACTCTGGGCTTAGGGCTTGGAATGGGATGCTCCTCTAAGTGATGACTTGAATGATTATTGGAGTCAATTCCTGTCCTCTCTGAATCATCTTTCGGTAATAACTGTTTCTCGGCCATTCCTCCCTAAAGGTGGGCATATTGAAAGGGTTATATTACATGGTTTCTGTTATGCTTCCCAGTTGGGTTACGCGGCCGTCCTCTATCTGTCCATTTATACTGACTCTGGTCCTCCGGTGGTTTCGTTGGTGTCGTCTAAAACTAAAGTGGCACCTCTTAAAACTTTATCAATCCCACGTTGTTACGTTAATTTACCTTATCCAAAATACAAATACAAATAAATAAAATTACCTATCTTCCACCTACCTTATATTTTGCCCTCTCATCCCAGAATCCGTCACACGAACGTCGAGATGCAAGAGTGATTTAAAGGTTATATGAGTAACTGACGCAACTCGCATTTTGTGAAGAGAAACAAACTAAATTTTATTTTTATTCTTTAAAATTTTTCAACTTCAAATTATTCTTTATTCATTTCTGTATCTTTAAAAAACAATCTATTACTTCTAGCCAAACTTTAAATTAAATATAACTTTCTTGAAATATTTGAAACATTATCTGGTACCACTAAACTTACTTAAAACATCTTACCTTATTATAAACAGCCCAGCCTGCTCGCACTCACATTCATTCCATTACAAATAAAAACCCCCTTTTAATTATTTAGGAACATTATTTGATACATTGTGCAATACCCTTGCCGGCAACGAGGGGTTCCTCCAAACTCGTGGCTTCTCACTTACGCATTTAGTTGTGGGTTCGAAAACAGTTATAATTTACTTTTCTTCTTCCTTCCGAAAACTATAGTCACTTTCACATTTTTGAATAACTGAAACTCACTTTTATTTGATATTCACAATTTTTTTTAATGAGCCCCGTGGGGCGGTTACCTGGCCAGGTAAGCGTCGGTGAGAGAACTGGGCAGAGCGTTCACCAAATCCCTTCCACTCACAATTCTTCGACAAGGCGGAAAGCAATGCCTTGTGTACCAAAGTCATTGTTACTGTTCAGCCAACACATGTGATTTTCGTGTGTTGGACGTCGACGATATTTGTGTCCAGAGGTTTACGTCACAAAATAGGCGTGACTTAAACTTATATCCTCCAGCTCGGACCACGTGCGAACAAAACCTTAGTCTCCGAGCCATATTGTTTTAAACTTCTTGGCGTCGTCTGCGCACCTGCTGGAGTTAGCGCGCTTGTGTGCGGGTGTCACACAGCCTCAAAGTTCCAAGAATTGTATCACCGTCAACAACACGACATTCCATTGCATTGGCATCACCTCACCAGTCCTTTGTTCTAACTACGCTTCATTTGAACACGTGGCTGTCCACACAGATGAAACTGAATTTAATAATATTTTAATAAAATAAAACCCAAATTTAATAAAATAAAAGGCCCCTCCTTTTGCCCCGTTACAATACCCCCCCAATGAGAGATCTTCTGCCAAAACAGAAGAAATCTCATTGCTAAACCCCTAAGAGGATCGGTGAGGATATGGTGCCAACAAACCAAACCCCCATTAGTTCTTATACCTCATGGGTAAGCTACCCCCCTGGCTCGGCGACTATGGCCACATCTGAACGAGATCACTGGACTTCTCTATTCGAGATCCCAACACCATAAAATCAAACAGACACGCACCACAGCGCACCTAACCTTCTAGCATGCCACCCCAAAATCCAAACCCTTGGCCTTATACCATGCCAGATCCTCAACCGATATGTTCCCCCTTACCATGCACACTGGGCTGCCTTTAGCAGTTACTGGGCTTGTACATACTCTTATAATACATTTTTCAAACAAGCACGCTACTATACGCCACGAGGCGTTGCATCATGAGACGCAGTTCCAGTATTCAAGTTAAAATTCCCCTTAAACATTTCACAAGCCCTCCAAAATAACATATTCAATTATATTTTTATGATATCATAATTAAAATAATTTTACAACCCAGCACTTCTAATTAAATGTAATTAGATATTCTCTCATTCACTCACGCTCTCATCCTTATGGTACAATTTTAGTTACTTTTCCCCAAATTGAGCTCATTTTTTATTAGTTATTTAGTGATTAAAAATTTTGTATTGCCCCTTATTTAACATTTTGGGTACCCTCCATTTTGTCACGTAGCTGAAATCAGTCCTGCAGACGTCCCATCGCTGAACTCGCACTAAAGATGTTAAAACTTTACCAAACTTTGTGTTTACGTTGAACTGTTAATAACGTTGAACTGTTATTCATTTTATGCAAAATACTTCACTTTTACATTGTACAGGCGAACGTCCGAGACTTAGTTTTATAAAATTTAGATATATAGCCGGCCGGCCTTACTGCTATTTCGTGACTGAGAACGATTTGCAATGCTTCAATTCCGAGGTGGGGAGTAACTACATCACCAGTCTCTTTGTGTCGAATTCCACGCCTTGCTGTTTACAGGCGCGTTTATTACGTTTTTGCATACTTTTGGATGACGTATACATGGGTGCAGCTTGTTGACACATTAGTATAGCAAAATGATGTTGTTGTTTCTGCGCGTATACTCTCAACCTTGACGCAGTTTCTGTCCACTCGATATTGCGTAGTTGCAAACCTTCATAAAACTTTACTAGTTTCTTATATATGACTTTGAATAAAAATACAATTTAAATTGATTATTCCCCAAAATACAATAGAGCCAGAATTGTACTGTTACAATGTATTATTGCAGGGTGTGACAAATTAGTTTAAGTATGAAATATCAATTATTTGTTTATTGTGTTATCCAAACAACTGAAAACATAATATGTTTTTATGTGTGTATTGAAGTTATATAAATCACAAATTTGCGTGTAGATTGGAATGTTTTTAGTTCGGAAACTTCAATATATCTGTAGTATGGAAATTTTTTTTTCCAATGTCCATTTTCCAGTGTCCAGGGGCACTGGACATGGAATTAATTGTTCATTTATACTAATGTAATTACATGTGTGTTTCTTCTTTTTAATAAGTGTTACTTACCACAGTATACATTACAGTTTTGTGACACTGTTTGAGACAAGCACTGAGTTAGGAGATGGAATCCTGTCGCATCCTATTATTGTGCTTTCTTTGTGCAATGCAGCTTTGATACAGGCCCAGCAAAATTTGTTAGAGGACATCTCTAGTGATGCTGAACGCAGTGACCTCACAGTGAAAACAAACATTCATGCTAGAATGACAGGTAAACATAACTTTGTAAAAATTAGCCGTTTTTCTAGGTTAGAGTAAGACATTAGCCATAAACTTATAGTTTAGAGTGTATTTAGAACAATCTTTCAGCCTCTTAACAGTCTTTAACACATTTTTATTCACATGTTACTGATTTATAATATCCTATTTAAATTTGAAATATGAAAATATTCTAGTAGTTTTGTAACAGGGCAAAACTCAGGGGTTTATGTTATTTTCATAATAATTGTAAAAAGCAGTACAACCCAAGCTGAACAACATTTTGATCACAAACGCTTGACATTTTTGAACACCTTGTAGTCCACCTCGTACCAAGCCGTACGAGGCACAAAAGCTATTAGCGTCTGGGAATGTGTACGAGCACGTGAGTGTGCCGCCTTTTCACAACCTGAAAGTCACGTACAGGAAATTCCATAGCCGAAAATGCGATGGAAACAACGAATCACAGTACGAGGTGACGGTGACGCCTAACGCCTGGCGGGTAGGCAACCGTGTGCACGATGTTCACAGAATCGTCGCAGAGCAGTTAGCTACAACTAATCACACAGTACAGCCGTAACAGCGGCCTCGGAAATTTCGGTAGGTCGAAGCGATAATAGTAGCCTAGACCTGCCAAAACGTATTACAATAATAACGAATAATGAGTGTGAAATAAAATGAATTCGGCGAGTGGAAAGAGTTAGAACAGTGTTGAGCGGGGACAAAAGTGAAAGTGAAGTGAGAAAGATGGTGGGAATATGCGAATCGCATGTGCAGGTATTCTAAAAACAATCAGTCTGATTAACAGTTTTGAATATTTCAAATAATAAAGAGCTCTTTAATGAAACGGGGGGTATTAAGGAATTGTACAGAGTAAGAGTGTGTATGAGTGGGAAGAATATCCAAGTACTGGTTAGCGAAAAGAAATTAGTATAAGAAAATTTTACATAATAGAAATAAGATGAAACAATATGTTATAAGGAAAAGAGAAGTTCATTTTTGAATAACAATAAATAAGACGATTATTACTAACCTAAATATGTGTTAGCGTAGTTATTTCGCCGTTATCATTTCCTAGTGTTCTGTGCTGAAAAACTCGTCTAAACATTCCGGGAAATTTTCTGAATTGTGGGAAGTTAGATTGCAAAATTGTCCCGTGTTTTAATTAAGGTAAAGTATAAAGGTTTCCATATCTGTACTTCAAAGATATTGGTGGAGCCCCTGAATTTCTGTTGGTGTTTACAAAAGGTAAGTTAACGAGAAAAGATCGCAAGGTAAGATTCTGGCAGAGTATATATTGTAACGTCCCGGGAGAATTTTCTATGTGTCCCCTCTACAGTATAATAATTATGTTAGTTTAGCACTAAGGTGTTAGCGTCATTTGTAACGTACCGCGAGTTTTTTCGGACTTCTAAGTTCTCTCAGTGTTACGTCTTTTTGATACTCTGATAGTATTATTTTTATTTTGGTGTGTGTAATTCTTTAGTATTGACAAATAAACCACGATATCCTTTGTTGTATTGTATCTTTTTACAGGTATTACCATTCAGTTGTTTGTGAGAGGGTAGCAGAGAGAGAGAGAGAGAGAGAGCGAGAGAATTCCTCTCTTTGAGTACGATTTGATCGTTTGATTTTTACGCGCGTTGCATCAGCTGTTTTCAATTTTGCTAACCAATTATAGGTTATGTTGTCCGTCGTACTTCATAAGTTATGATGTCAGAGCTAACTTTCTTACTCTTCTCTACCTATTCCTGTAACAAATCTGCTATCTACAAGTAATAATACAAAGTCAATTCCCTAAAAGAAAGGTATTTATTGATTGAATTTGGTTTATTTTTCTGGAAATTATTACATCCAGTTAATCGGTTTACAAATCGATTATTTTTTTTATATATAACACAACAGATGTATTTCATTACAGTCATTAGTAAAATTAATAAATTATGTATCTCAGGGTTATTTGAGGATTCTTTGAACTATAAGAAAGTCAGAAATGCTTAGTTAATAGTATCATACTTTACAATAATTAATATTTTTATTCTTAAAGTCTGATTCAATAAGTTCGTTTTTTAAACGCCAGAGCGCAGACTACGTATTCACACTGAAGGCATGGAAAGAAAGATGGCTGCTATAGATTGCTAATGAACCCACGTTTTTACTGTTTTTGGTTAAATAAAGAAAGTTTTAAATGTTCACACTAAGTTTTCTTATAAATTGAATGATGTACTGTTTCTTGTGTTCGTTACTTGTTGGTGATGCCCCAAAGCAGAACAACGGGCGACAGTGCGACATTGTCGCAGAAAGGAAATGAGGCCTGCAGAAAGATCGTCCACCGCGTTAACGAAAAACGCGTAAAAAATTTGCTGCAGTAAAATTTCTAAAAAAAATAAATTGTTGCGTAAAAACAGATACGAATAAATGAATCAATTCAATAACAAATTGACTCATCTATGTTTGTGACTAAATAATATACCAAATTGACACATTTATGTTTGTGACTCAATAATATACCGATAAATTTCAGATGAGAGGCCGAGTGGTAAAGCTTACATGTAATCTATTGAAATGAGAGCGCCGGCTGCAGCCGGCAGACTGAGTCACGCGGCCGTAGTAATTCACAATCCCCTCCCCCTCCTTCCTCTCATTCCAAATGATCCAACCACTCGATGTTTCCTTCTCCCTGCGCCATTACGAAACACCTGCACATGCGCTCAGCCTAGTCGCCTGCTTTGCTTTGCAATTAGCTGACACGTAATAACCTTAATTATTTCTCTGTCTTAACGACTTTGAAATTGACGTATAGTAATCACTAAACGCAATACCGCTTTCGAACTCAGTGCATCGCTGTTGTTTTAGGTCATACTGGTAGGAAATGGCTACCTCCGGAGAGCGCGTAGTTTGCACAGTTTGCTCGGAGAAAATTATCCTTAAAAACCTAAAAACTCATTATGGGAGGCAACATCCGGGTGTTAGTGTGAAATATAAGTCAGCAACCAGCGGAAATATCAGTGCATTCTTCTCTATTGACGGATCTACGGCAAAAAAAAAGAATTGTTTAAATTAGCAGCCATCCTTACTATTTCTTTTATGAATTTGCTAACTGTTTAAGACCTGAAGATGTCAGCAATGACGAAAAGCTTAGTCGAACAATAAAAAAAAATTATAGCAGTTAGCAAATTCATAAAAGAAATAAAAAAAAAGAAGACAAACGAAAGTGATGAAACAAATGTTGTAGACAAGGCTAGGCCTAGTACTTCGGCCGAGACAGGCGATGGACATACGTCATCTGCATCGTGTGATTTGTTTGATTCTGGCCAAATACAGAAGCTTTTGGAGAAAATAAACGGTGAGTAAAACCAATTCCTCTGACTGCTGGATATGCATAGATAACGTGTAATTTTCTTTTTAACACTTTGACTGTGGCCGTCGAATATGCGTCGACAGTCCCCACCCATTCACAGCGGCGGCCGTCGAATACCCTTCGACAACGTCCTTTCACTCTTAAATGTAGTGGGGATTTCGTAGCCTTGTATAAACCATTCATTCCTTGTTATATAGCATAGATGAAGGTTCAAAGTATAGAAAATTGTCATCCGCCTTGGATTTTTGTTGTTTTATCAATTGCCACAAGAAATTGACAAATGTTTTTGCATTAAAATAAATTTTGTTTATTTGTAAATTGTCTTCTATTTCATAATCATCTCAAAATCTTTTAGAATTCATTTCTTATTCATTATTTTACAACAGGGAAATTTCCTTTGTATTTGGAAGATAATAATTCCAAAACTAATGTCAGAGACCCTTTGACAGGTACCTTCGTAACTGAAAAGGGACAGACGAAATTACAAAGTTGAACGACATTTTATCTGGACTTTTAACAACTAAAACACCCTTTCATAAGAGTAGAACAAAATATGAAAAACAATATTCAGATTATTCAGTAATTACTAACGAAAAATGAACGTCGATGCGTATAATACTAACGTGTAAAGCGGGTTAGCATAACAGTTCTTTCCCATGGCAGCTGTTGAATACGCGTCGACATTCACTTTTTTCATTAAAAAAATTAAACATTTGATAAAATCTGTCACAATATGTACTAAGTAATGTAAAAGAGACCAAGTAATAGAGAAAAAGCTTTTAGCCAGGCCGATCAGTAAACAGATTTGGCAGCAGCAGTCAAAGTGTTTTAATTATGTTATGAAATGTCTTGTCAGTCTGATGGGTTTTTTAACTTTCAGCCCTAACTAATGCTCTGGAGTCTGCTGAGAAAGTGAAGATAACAAAAGACGTGGGCACTGAAGGCAGCAAGAGCAAGAGATTATCATCACTGGTCACTAGCCCACCTGAACATCCTGTGGAACTGACACCAGAGGAGAAGCTGGATCTCATCACGTCTGCACGCTCTATTGAAAGTTTGTTAAAATGGGCTCACTACTTTGTCAGGTCAGACTTTGGAATTTTGTGTTCTGCATGTGGTACAATTTTGCAGTACAATTACAATGATGGTGATTGCTTTAGTGATACTGCGATGCCTGATTCTTTTCGCCATTTAAAATATAATCTTATTTCTGATAAACACAAAGAAAGTGTTAGGGTACTTGAGAATAAAAAGTTGAGTGATGAATTATCATACAGAGAAGGGAAAGAAAATGCACTTAATTGTGCAAGTGCTGCTTACCTAACTTACAAATTAAATACATCATACAAGTCATACGAATCTATAATTACTGAACTGCATAACAGTGGGAGTTCTGTAGGAGTCTCCAATCATTCAAAAGAATTTTGCAGGTTGTTTCTACCACATGTACATTCTGTTTTGATGAAGGACATTGCAGCCTACATCGTAGATTATGATCTTCCTGTTGGTATTTTTGCTGACAAAATAACAATTAACCACAGATCTAGGCATTTCGTTGGTTTGAGAGTCCCGATTTTCGACATTTCATCAGAACACTTGTATAACTGTATTTATCTTGAGCACAACTTTGTTCATGATTTTACTGGAAAAGGTTTGACACAAAGTATTTTAAATACATGTAAAAAATTTGGCTTTGATTTATCATTTTTAAGAAATAATTTAGTTGGTATGGCATTTGATGGACAGTATATTCGACTAGGTGTTGAAAAACACATAAGAGATGAGCTTGCTTTAGAAAATATATCTGTTTCTTGGGACTTGATGCACAGAATTGAACTAGCTGAAAAACATTCTTCTGTACCTGAGCTAATTCAGAAGGGGCACACACTCATTGATGAAGCTATGAAAGAGTTATCTACAGGAAAGAATTATGAATTACTTTTACAGTCATCAAAAGAATTCGAAGACTATTTTTACAAACCAAAAGCATTTAAAACCATGAAATTCGCAAGCTATTCTGAATCTGTGTTTAATACTTTTCTTGGAGATTACAGAAGTCTTGTGTGTGCTGTAGAAAGGTGCCCAGAATCTTTTGCCCTAAGAGATAAGCTGCTATCAAAAACAAATATGTTTATTATTCTTTTACTTGCTGACACTTATTCCATTTTGTCTTCTTTATCAAAAGAAGTTCAATCCAGTTACCATTTACCATGGCAGTATGTTCAGTTTATGGAAAATATCCAAGTACATTTAGAAGTTATGATTCGGCATGTAGAAAATATTGCTTCTGCTGATTCCAGACTCTCCAGAGACAGTTTATGTCAAACTATCAACGAATTGCCTGAGGGCTTCTTTAAACACACAAAACTCTCTAGTGAATTTATTATGGATAGTAGCACCTTTAAAGGTGTCCCTTTGCCCGATGTTCCTGTGAGCAGCAAAATTTTAAGATCTTTGTCTGCTTCAGTTGGCAATGAAGTAGTCAGTGAAATTGTAAAATGTGCTAAAGAGTTTTTAAAGTTTTTAGGGTCACTCAAGGAACAATGCCAGACTTACCTGAATGTTGATGAAGACAGTAATCACTGTATCAAAGTTATTAAGATAGCAGAGCCTTTGTTCAACTTGGACTTTCTGATATTTCCAAGAAATAATGTAAGTAACGAGAAAGCAGAGAAAAATTTTCATTCTTTTCAAGAGTTTTATGGTAAGATCAGTGTTTGCTCATATCCATTTCTTCTTTCCATTGATAAAAGGAAACTTTTTTTTGAATATAAACAAGTGTTGCTCTGGATGACTGAGAAATTGAATTCTGCAAGAGTTACTGAAAATATTCTTGATTTCAAGTATTTGTTCAAAATGACAGTAACAGATCTTCAACAAGAATATCCTTTGGGTATAAAGTTGTTGAAATGTTTGCTTAGTACTCCAGTTTCAGAAGCCATATGTGAAAGCTGGGGTTCCGTTATTACCAACATAATGACTAAGCGCCCTGCAGCCAGTGATCTCACATAGGCTATGACCAAATTGGCACTACTGATATGTCGGCTTTCATAATGATAAATGGTCCTCCTGCTGGTTACAAAGGAAATAGGAAATTTTTAATATTGGCTCTTTGCAAGAAGTATGGGACTCAGTACTACAACCATTTCAAGCCAGTTTCAAAAAGCAAATTAATGTCTGAATTGGTAACATCCAAAGTTATAAGAAGGGTCCAAGAGGACTTAAATAAATCCTTGCCATGTTTTAAAATATAAGAAAACTTCAAATGAAGTAAGTGTATTTACATGTTTTCAGTACCTATTAAAAAAAGTTGTGTATTTCTGGACTGATTTTTTATATCAACCTAAAATCAATATCCTATAATATAAATATATTTAAATGTAATTTTTCAAATTTATTCAAATAAATCCTGATAGACCTTATATTTCCGAAAACCTAAATCTAAAAATATCTCAATTTTTGTCTCCTGAAATTTTAAGGATTATTATTTTAATACTTATATAGAACGGAGAGAGCCGTTGCATCAAACAATTTTAACTACGTTACTACTAAAATGCTTGCAGAAAGTACTTGGTTTTCTTAAAATCCGTTGCAGAAAGATGAAAAACATTCTGCCGCTGGGGTGATGTGTAATTTTTTAGTTTATTAAGGTAGGCGTTCTCACCAATGTAGTGATAGTTCAAATTTTTCAGGCCATCAGATGGTTGGATTAATTTTCAATGTTCTTCGATATTCTTGAATCAATTATGGTGGTTCAATGGATGTCTCAGACGTAGTTGCTTGTGCTGAATCGTTTCATTAATTTAGAATAGTGTTTTTTCCGAATTGTAGTTACTAATTTTTAAAATTTGCTGGACATGATTTTTGGTCATCTACTCTCTTGAAATCCAATTTAACAATTACCCATCTTGTTAATTCGGTTACTCTTAGTAACCAATAAATTGATGAGTTTTTATTGGCTAACCTAGGTACAGTTTTAGTAAATAGGCTAGTATTAATTATTATTAGTTCTTCCCTTTTTTAGGAAAAGTACTCCTTTATAATGTTTAACTATAATTACATTTAATTTATACAATGTTTTTCTTCACATCTTTACATAAACGTAGATACTGTACTTGTATTTTATAATTTAGTGGTTTTTAACTTGGTTTATTTCAGACTTACACTTCTGTAAATGTATTATTCCCCTAGGTACTATTTTATTTTCCACCATCTCTTTACTTTATTTTAATTAGCAATTATTAATTTCTTATATAACCCTGGATCCTTCAAACATAAACAAAAAAAATCTTTTAATTACATTGATATTGCCTTTATGGCCTAATAAAACAAAACTACAACAACTTATTACTAAACTTATAGTTTATTACTATAGTCCTGTATCTTCACTATTTGTGATTGATGTCTTTTTCAGTTTAAAATTTATACATCTCATACTATGTTGCACTTTGTACACACCGCACTTTTATGGTAACACTTAGTACACTGTTTTTTAATTGCTGAAGTTTTTTATTGTACAAATGTTTCATAGTATGATACCTAATCATTCATTTCTGACTTTTGGAATGGGGTAACTACTGACTTTTTTTATTATAATTATTTTACAAATAATAATAATAGGTATTTCTTTACTCTTATCAGTATTAAGCACCGATTATGTAATGTTACAATATTTTGTTTTTAAAATTAATAAATGTTTGTTTCTTCACAATTGGCGCGCCTGCTAGGATATTCGTATATATTATATGAATTAGACCTGTTTTGAGGCACAGAAAATAGGATTTGGGTAACGGCGTAAGTTGTGAAATTGTTATATATATTTACGTTGAATAAGGTTATGTTTTGGTAGCGTTATTGCGTTTACTTTTACTTTTGGATAACGATTGTGTTAGGTGTTTTGATTTTATGTATATAATTATTGAATAATAGAAGGGTAATAGTTGTTTTTTTTATATATAAAGGGTGTTATAATAAAAAAATTTGTTTAAAATGGCTGAGGCACAAGTAACCGAAATAGATTTTGCGTGGGACGAATGGGAGTACGAATTCAGAAGTATTGTGAATAAAATGACGGGTGATGAGTGGTGTAAACTGGATGATAATTTGAGACGAATGGAAGAACAAGAAGAGGGAATATTCGCTGAAATTAAAAAGCATAGTGATGATACTCTTACGGAAGAGTGTAAACAAGAAAGTAAAATAAATCAGGTAGGGGATAAGGAGGGGAGTGAAGGTAATAGCGGTAGTGATATTACAAATAATAAAGGTAAAATAGTTGAAGTGATAGTGGTAAAGAATAAGACAGTGAATAATGATAGTGGGGTCATTCCATATCAACTCAACACAGTGACTTTACCTCACCATCTCCGAATTTGATGAAATTTGGTACAGACGTTACCTTCATATAGGCTAAGAAAAATACCAAATTTTTTTGAAATATGTCAACCGGTTTGGAAATTACAGCTATGTAAAGTTTTCAAAAAACGTCCCAAAACGCTGGTACATGACATTTTTGAACTGCGATTGTAGCTCTCCTAGTTGAGATAGAAAGCTGGGAGAGGTGTCATTTTTTAGCATTTTTCATGCTCTTTCACATGCAATAATAAAAAAGGGGTCAAGATGAAACATTTTTTTCCAAATTCAAAATCAAAATTTTGATTTTGAATTTTTCAAAATGCACCTCTTTAAAAATTTTGAAAAATTCATAAGTTATCTTTATATGGTTTTTAATTGTTTTTGTAAGTTTCATAATGGGAACATATAATAAACTCTTTTTAAAAAAAGCTTTGCATTAGATTTTGATTTAAAAAAGCCATTCACGCACAATGCAAATCTTACCATCTGTCCATTTTAGGTTTGTATACCTGTAAACCTGTAAAAGTAACTAACTTTAGGTCTAAATAAATAGTTCTATATATATATTTTTTTTTTTTTTTTTTTTTTTTTTTTTTAATAGACTTAACAGTATTTTACAGGAAACAATAAAATCAAAATTTAAATACCACAGTAAAATCAAAATCTGTATGAAAAATGATAGTCCAGAAGTTTTTAGATTCAATGATACCCACAGTCTTTCATACCTGGTAAAACACGACTAATTTCATCACTTTCATAGAATGATCTTACAGCCTCGGCTGTTTCTGGACTAAGGCTCTTATCTGGTTTCCGATCTGGAGTTTCCAGGATCCCTTTTTTCTTGAGTACTACTTTTGATTTTCTAACCATGTAATTTGGAGCATTGAACTCTCTCATAATTTTTCTAATGCTCCATGATTCAGGCAGACAAGTTAAAATCATTAACTTCTTAACTCTAGAAGTAGTGCTTGAAACGTTTGTTTTAAGGTTGTTCAATACTGAGTCACCAGGTGACTGTCTCGTCTTCAGAGGATTCCTCAACACTTGTAAAAAGTTTTCTTTTCATTGCAGAACTAATCTTTTTAATTTTATTTGAAGCATAGTGTTTGGAACTCACCTTTTTTGAGTCTAAAGGTGATTCACCTAGTTCATGAAGAGAGGCATTAAGTTTATCAACTACTTCAGATTCTGAAGAAAAGTTAGTATCAGTTTCAGATTCAGAACTAGAACTTAAGTCTTGAGCAAAGCACTCATTAGTATTGGGCTGAGTTGAATTTTTATGGGCTTTTAGAGTTGTCAGTTGTTTTCTGCAAGAGTCACAGATTTTTGATTCCTTTGTGATTTGTGGGAACTCTTCACACATCCACTCTGTAACAATCCTAAGCTTTTTCTTGTCTCCTACTTTATGGTTTTGTTTTTCAAATGGGTTGAAACATTTATATATCACATACCTATTTTTATCCATGTCCAGAATAATACACTGTGAGAAAGGAACAACAACAGGAAATAGAGTCTCAAAATAACTTTCTTCCATTTTCTGGGAACTACAGGCCTTAAATATTCCAAGAATTTTTCTCTCAAGGAGAGGGAGACCTCTATACACTTTTGTAGATTATTAAGATCCAAATTTATAATCTATAGTTTAGGTAGTTCTAAAAAATAACATAACTTTTAAACTTTAAACTTAAAAATAAAATAAACAAACTTTTGTAAATATAAAATAAAAAAATATATAGAAGACCTAAATATTAATTACACAGGCGTAAAGACATGTACTGGCAAGCAATAAGAACGAAGAATAACTCATTTAGACCTATAAAACCATAATGAGTTTTATACATTGTGTCAAATAGGCTTTTTTTAACCAAAATCTAATGCAAACCCTTTTTTTTTTTAATTTATTATAAGTTCCCATTATGATCCCATTACAAAACTTACAAAAACAATTAAAAACCATATAAAGATAACTTATGAATTTTTTCAAAATTTTTAAAGGGGTGTATTTTGAAAAATTCAAAATCAAAATTTTGATTTTGAATTTGGAATAAAATGTTTCCTCTTGACCCCTAATTTTTATTATTTCATATTAAAGAGCATACAAATTGCTAAAAAATGACACCTCTCCCGGCTTTCTATATCAACTAGGAGAGCTACAATCGCAGTTCAAAAATATCATGTACCGGCGTTTTTTGAAAACTTTACATAGCTGTAATTTCCAAACCGGTTGACATATTTCAAAAAACTTTGGTATTTTTCTTAGTCTATATGAAGGTAACCTGTGTACCAAATTTAATCAAAATCTGAGATGGTACAGAAAAAAAGTATTGTTTTTTGTGTTGATTTGACATGGAATGACCCAGTGATGATAGTGTAGGGGTGGTAAAAAATGGTAGAGAGACAGGATCAATTATATGAGAATGAAGACGATCAGGTAGCATATAATAAGGTGAGTGATGCCAATATAAGTAATAGATATAATAAGGATGATATAATGGATATGTTACGAACAATATCTCGTAATGTTAATGAATTAAATAATGAAATAAAGAGTCGTTTTGATGAAAATAACAAAAAGTGGGATAAGTTAATAGTTTCACAAAAACAGATGATTAATGATATGAATAAACGAGACAAGAAGTGGGAAGGAGATAGATGTCGATTAACAGAGAATACATAAGTTGAATTAAAACAGGTAAGTGGTTGTAATGGCGTTAATTATAATGATGACACAGGTGAGGGTAATGAAAACAAAAATAACGAAGGTACAGATAATAAGGTAAGTGATGATTTTAAAGCAAGTGATAATTATAATGAGCAGATAATTACGAATTATAATGATGATAGTTATAAAAATGAGTTAACAAGTAGTAGTGGTAAGATAGTTGAAAATGAGGTATTTAAAGGTGATACAGTGAAAATTAATAGTGGTGATGAGAATATAGAAATAGTAAGAGAGAGTGAGAGTAGGGGGCTGTAAAGGGGTAGAAATAAGTGTTTGTAAGTTGGAGAGAGAATATGAGAAGTGTTTAACGAGAAATATGGGGCAGAGGGTAAATTTTCCCCGAGTTTATTGTGAACCAAGGTGTTCACTGGTGTTTTTGAAGGGCGAGAGTCCCTTAGTGGAAGACGATGTGTCGTCAAATTGTCCTTTGAGTTTCTGTGGTGTTCCTGGAAGAGCCAGGAGGTGTTTTAATGTAGTAGTACTCTCTGCATGGAATGATAGACAAAGTGTGAAATGGGGTAGTGAAAGTGATTTTGAGAGAAAGAGGGGGATAGAGTTGTTTGAGGTTAGTAGAAGTTATGAAGGGTTAGTTAAGAGGTTAAAATTTGAAGGAGTAGATTATATGAAAAATTTTCCTTGCATAGAAATGAGTACCGTAGTAGTAGATGAAGTTGATATCGAAGATAATACGCACTTACCTGGCGGTGAAACAGTTATAACAGCAGGTGAGTCATGATGAATACCTATTTAATTGTGACAAATAACAAAGGAGACCTGACCAAACATACTAATGTAGACAGATTTTATGATAGAATAATACGGAGTAATACGGGGGGTTATTATTCTGGTGTAATGGAACAATTGAAAAAATTGAATAGTTGCTATATTAATGGTAATAATAGAATGAATTTAATTAAAAATGACCTGTGTATAAGTAAAACAAGATTATTGTTTGATGATGGTGGTTAAATAGTTGTTCATGAACATTTAACTATGTGAGTGTACTGGTTTTGAAATGGACTGAATTATGAAATGAATTGTGGTAAACTATAACAGATAATAGTGTGGATTGTATATACTTTTGTGTTGATGTCAAATTGTAACGGTACAAATAGGTCCATGTAGGGATTTTGGGTAAGCAACAGATATAATTTTATTGTGAATTACAATTTTGTATGTGTGAGAGTAAAGTTTTCCGAACATGTGAAGCAACGCAGAAGTCAGTGAAGGGTCGGCGTCAAGGTCAGTGGCGTACGTGCAAAACTACAGCTATTCTGCCGAAACAAATGAACGATCTGATGTAAACGTCATCACCAAAAACAATAGAATTGATGACGCAACAACCCTTTCCACTTGGGAAATAAGCGCCATATTCTCGTTCTCAGTCGACGAACATCTTCCGTGCGAACTGCACGTTGTCTAAATTGCTGGCCAGCAAGTCTTTAAAAGAACAACAAAATGTAACAAAAAGTGAATTAAATCTATTTAAAATCAATCAATATAAAATGTAGAGACAGTGAGTGCAGTTAATAAAAAGGAACAGTGTAATAGTTCGGCAGAGCACCAGCATGAACATGAGTAACGCCTGACTCGATCTTCATCCATCACAGCAGGAAAGTAAACCTTTCACATTTTAAACCACCAACACTTTTTAACATTAATTGAACTCAAATAATTGCAAATGCACCGTTTTAATTAGTTTGTGTGGGAGCATGTGTGCGTGTGTACTGGTACATATAAAATCACAAGCATTGGTTCACATTACGTGATTCATACAACGTAACAACTTAAATTAATATACTGCAGTAATGTTCTAAATTCATTTAAATAGGTAACCAGAGTAAATTGGAGATAAAATATATATGGTGTAAATGTATCATACGTAAGGCTGATGTAGTGAAAATATTTCGCACCCATTTTGTATTTGGATTTGGCAAAGGAGGAAGACTCCATCTTGTTTTTTTTTGTTTTGTTATTAAAATATTTAAAAATTCAGACAATTAAAACACAAGTTTTACTCAATGAAATCAGAGTATATTATTTCTATACAACCATTCTGTTTCTGTGCTCATCTAAGAACCCTGGGACCCGAACGCAAAATATATTATGTTGGCAACAACATGGCGACTGGACTGCTCAGAGTAAATACAGAGGTTTAAAATGTTAACAATTTAAAAATTTAAAAGGTAAGTTTGTTAACAAATGGCGCCCTTACGGTGGGACATTATATAAATAAAATTTATATAAAATAGACCTGCATACAGAAACAGGATGGTTGTTGAGAATGGGTATGTAAATAATATATGTAAATATTAAGGTTAGTTTATAACCATATATGATAGTAGTAAAACAGGTATCTTGTTAGATAAAAAGTATATGTTAGATATGTGGTAATATTTTGAAAAGAAATATATTTAAAAATTTTTTTGAGATGGCAGATAATAGAGTAGATGTCAGCGTAACTGACAAAATGTTTACGAGTGAGATGGGAGTTTGTTCAACACCAATAAGTCAAATTGGCGAGTCTAGCACCACCGAATCTATAGAGTTAGATACAATACAAGTAACACCCATCTCAACTTGGTCTGAAAAGAAAACAGATGAGATAACTGCCATGACGCAGTTACTGTTAAATAAATTCGATGTTCAAAATAACAAATTTGATGAGAAGTTTGATGAAGTCAAAGATAAAATTAGGAAACAAAATTTTAATTTTAATAAACAAATAAACGAAATGAATGCACGTTATGAGAATATGCAAGAACAAATCATAGAATCGATAGATCAGGTGTTCGAGAAACAACATGCAAGAGTAGATGACATAATTAATAACTTTAAAATGAATAAAGTAGATAACAATTGTGAGATTAAAATGGGGGTAGAGAATAGTAGAGACCAATCAATTAAATGAAAATGAAGACGGTCAGTTAACATATAAAGACGATAAGGTAAGTGGTGTTGAGAATTACGATGATATAATTAAAAATAGTGGTGACGAAGTTTTAGAGGAGATAGAATGTAATAATGGAATATTAGTGTGTGTTGATGAGTCAGAGAGAAAATGGAGAGAGAGTATAGAGGTAGAGGGGTTGCAGGGGGTAATTTTTTCCCGTGGTGTTGTTGGGGGTGAAGAAGGGTCTTCATGAGTATATTTGGTAGATGAAAGATCTACAAATAATTGTCCTTTGAATTTTGGTGATGTTCCTGGTAGGACCAGGAGGTGTTTTTATGATTTAGTGTCCCGTGCATATATCGAGAGAGAGAGTGTGACTTGGTGTTATGATGAGGGATATTTTGAGAGAGAGGTATGGTGATAGGAAGATAGAGTTGTTTGAGGTTGGGAGGAGTTATACAGAATTAAGAGAGAGAGTGAATAGAAAGAGAGTTGATAATTATAGTGAGTACTTACCTTATGTTGAAACGGATGTAGCAACTGTAGTTGACGAATTATTAACTTACCTGACTTTGACAGAAAATACTAAAGGAGAAATTATTATACCCAATGTCGACAGGAATTTTGAAATAATAGTATGCGATAATATTTGTATTATCAGTAATATTGATATAATGGAAAAAAGCAATGATGATGATTTTTATAATTATAATAATAAAAATGTGTCTGTAATTGTGAATGAATGGTGTAGTCATAAGATCAGACTATTATATGATGACGGGGGTTAAATAAATAATAAGTGAATGGACATTTTAATTATTTTAGTTTATGGTGATGACCTTGCTAACTTATGAAATGAGGTGTGGCAAACAGAAAAATAATGACGAAGATTTGTAAATAAATTTATAGTGAAATTAATTGTGTTTGTGTTGTGAAATGTATTTTATGTAAACAATGTGTGCATGTAGCAGAAATTGATTTTAATGATAATAATATTTTAGCAGACTAAATGAATAATGAGAGTCTGTAATAAATGAATTGTAATTGTTTTGGAAGAAGGTAATTAAAGTAATATTGTGTTTAAATAACTGATTGAATTCAAAAAAAAAATTTTTGGAGATTAATTAATTAAGTATTATTGTACAGAAGAGATTCTCAAATGAATAGTAAATGGTTAAGCACATAATATATTTGGATATTGAGATGTATTTGTTATTATGAGGTAAGTGATGAATTTTCTAGGGTAATTGTCAATGATCATGTTAAGGTAAAAGGTGGGAAAAGATGGAGTTTGGGTGATAATTATTTTAATAAGGCATGTAAGTCAATCAAAGCTACCTTAAATGGGTGTTAGAGAAAATAAGAATTTTGAAATACAAGTAATACAGAAATGGGTTAGTAGTAGGGACACAGTAGTGGGAGTGCATATATGTAGAAAGAGAGGGTAATGTAATTAGAGAGTAAATAGTTGATGGTGATATTTTGTAGTGAGGGTGAGGTGGTAAGGAGTGATCAACGTGCGTCGTTGGGCAGGTAATTGCGAAGGGTCGAAGAGTGTTTGCCGAGATATGGGAAGGGCAAAAGGTTATGAATGGAATTGCCAGGTTCGGGAACACACATCCTATGTACAAAGAGGGTATTAGATATTTTATTATAAGAGGAAAATGGTATAAGTGGAATTAGTGTTGAAGGGGGTTATTATTGAGAGATTGGTGTCACCCTATATAAATCTGTTAGTGGTGGTTAGTAGGAAGAAGGGAGTAAGTTTATATATTTAATGCCCATATGAATCAAATCATTGTGAATGACTGAGAGTCACCCAAACTAATTGAAGAGGAATATGTTAAATAGAAAATTCATAGTAGAAATGTAATGATAAATGAAATGTGACATAAAATGAAGGTTAATAATAAATTTGAATTTTTTTGAGAATTTAATGGCACAATAAATGTTAAATAATTAAAGGTTGGTCATAAAGA
The DNA here is from genome assembly GCA_034769895.1 of Magicicada septendecula. NCBI lineage: Eukaryota > Metazoa > Arthropoda > Insecta > Hemiptera > Cicadidae > Magicicada > Magicicada septendecula. Next base: position 146,673,332 of record CM068375.1, on the reverse strand, counting down.
TAGTTATGATTTTGTTTTAAAGGATTAGGATCATGAAAGATGATCAATAATTTTAATAGATAGAGCGTTCTGAAGGAGTGAACTCGTGTTTTGTTATATGTAAGAATTATATAGATAGATTGTTTTGTTGATTCTATTAAACTTAATTAGTTGTTTTAAATAGCATTGCATTAGTGTAAAGATTTATATTATATTTCTTCTTGTGCAAAGAAAAGAGTTAAAATATTATCGATTGGAGCCTAAATTTTGATAAATATGTAGGAATGAAAAAAAGAAGGATACATCTATAATAAATCTTGTTTTCATCTATGGATTACAAGTATTAGGAGTTATGAAAAAACCAATGCTTATTAACGTAAACCAATTTAGCTAAGGGGAAACAGATCAGTTGGGGATATGGCATTATACAAGACCACTATTTGATTTTTTATTTCAAAGTTTCAGAGTTTAGTGATGCTGTGGCGGCGGTCCTGAGCTGGCCAGCACGTCAGAGCAGGAACGTCAAGTGCCTGACTGGCCTTGCGGTGTTGGGATCTCGAAAGAGAAGTCCAGTAAGGTCATGCAGGTGCTGTCACCATCATTGGACCAAGGGGTAAGTGATTAATATTCTTTTTATATAAACAATACACGGGGTTGTGGTGACATATCCTAGCTGATCCCCTTAGGAAGTATGAATGTGTCAATGAGAGGTTTTATGATGAAGCATAAAACCTCTCATTGAGGGGGTATTGTAATGGTACAAATAGGTCCATGTAGGGATTTTGGGTAAGCAACAGATATAATTTTATTGTGAATTAAAATTTTGTATGTGTGAGAGTAAAGTTTTCCAAACATATGAAACAACGCAGAAGTCAGTGAAGGGTCGGCGTCAAGGTCAGTGGCGTACGTGCAAAACTACAGCTATTCTGCCGAAACAAACGAACGATCTGATGTAAACGTCATCAAAAGAATGTCAGACGTAATCGCTGCACCTTAAAAACCAAAAACGTCATCACCAAAAACAATAGAATTGATGACGCGACAACCCTTTCCACTTGGGAAATAAGCGCCATATTCTCGTTCTCAGTCGACGAACATCTTCCGTGCGAACTGCACGTTGTCTAAATTGCTGGCCAGCAAGTCTTTAAAAGAACAACAAAATGTAACAAAAAGTGAATTAAATCTATTTAAAATCAATCAATATAAAATGTAGAGACAGTGAGTGCAGTTAATAAAAAGGAACAGTGTAATAGTTCAGCAGAGCACCAGCATGAACATGAGTAACACCTGACTCGATCTTCATCCATCACAGCAGGAAAGTAAACCTTTCACATTTTAAACCACCAACACTTTTTAACATTAATTGAGCTCAAATAATTGCAAATGTACCGTTTTAATTAGTTTGTGTGGGAGCATGTGTGCGTGTGTACCAGTACATATAAAATCACAAGCATTGGTTCACGTTACGTGATTCATACAACGTAACAACTTAAATTAATATACTGCAGTAATGTTCTAAATTCATTTAAATAGGTAACCAGAGTAAATTGGAGATAAAATATATATGGTGTAAATGTATCATACGTAAGGCTGATGTAGTGAAAATATTTCGCAGCCATTTTGTATTTGGATTTGGCAAAGGAGGAAGACTCCATCTTGTTTTTTTGTTTTGTTATTAAAATATTTAAAAATTCAGACAGTTAAAACACAAGTTTTACTCAGTGAAATCAGAGTATATTATTTCTATACAACCATTCCGTTTCTGTGATCATCTAAGAACCCTGGGACCTGAACGTAAAATATATTATGTTGGCAACAACATGGCGACTGGACTGCTCATTTTAAATACAGAGTTTTAAAATGTTAACAATTTAAAAATTTAAAAGGTAAGTTTGCTAACAAAATGTATTTGTGTAATAGGTTATGGTGTACCCTGTATTTTATGTAAACAATGTATGTATGTAAGGGGAATTGATTTTATAATAATATAATGAAATAATGAGACTAATAATGAAATATAATGAGACTAAATAAATAATGAGAATAATTGTGAATTTTATAATGAAAGTAACTGAATTGAAATTGTTTTGAATAATGTAATTAATTAATTAATTAATTAAAAACTTAGTGTTTTAAAAAACTGATGGAATTAATAAATTGGAGATGAATTAATTAATTTGAAATGTTGTATAGATAAATTTTGCTGATAAATTCAAAGGATTTTTCTGAGATTTAAACTTTATAATAAATAGTAAATGATTAAACATACACTGTGTTTAGGTATTGGGTTGTATTGTTATTATAAGGTCTCAGAAGGTACATATGGTTATGTACATTATATTTGTTGTGATAAATGTGTATAGTTTTGAGTTTATGACAATAATCATGTTTTTATTCGATTGAATGATTGACCAAATGTAAATATGACTTATAATGAAATGGAAGTAAAGTCAAATGTTTTAATAATGAAATTAAATGAGTTTGAAAGAATTTAAATTAGGTGATTAAATTAGTTTGAGGTAGTTATGAATTTTCTAATGTAATTTTCAATGCTTAACTTGCTGTAAAATGTGGTAAAAGATGGAGTTTGGGTGATGATTATTTCAATAAGGCATTAAGTCAGTCAGTTAATTTTAAATAGGTATTAGACAAAATAAGGATTTGTGGGATAAAAGTAATACAGAAACGGGTCAGTAGTACGGACACAGTAGCGAGAGTGAATGGGTGTAGAGAGAAGGGGAGTGATGAAAATGGAGAGTAAATAGGTGAGAGCAGGGTACATAAATTTTGTAGTGATGGTGGAGGTGTAAGGAGTCATCAACGCAAGGCGTTGTGGCGGCAGGTAAAAAGTTAAAGAGGGTTGCGGAGTTACCTGGAAGGGCCAGGAACTAATAAAGGCGTGAGTATAAGGGAAGGGAACACACATCCTATGTACAAAATATCGGTATTGAGAACCATACATGACTTCCATATTCTAAGATTTATATTTAAAATCATTTTCGAAATGAAATATTACCATAGAAACTACTTCTTTCTACTTACTGCTTCAGCCTTAACCACAGTACTGTGGTCACTAACGTATACCACCTCACGTTATCACACTCGATTTTCACTGATGATGGAAGTCGATGGCATTGCCGAAACGTCTGGTTTTGTAGAAAACATTGGACTACGGCCAAATATCCCGGGAAGGAATTTTAACAAAAACTACTTCTTTGTTGCCGATAACGTTGTACACATATATATAAAATATATGCATAAAATTAATGGCTTGTATAAGTTAATGATTGATCTCCATTAAGTAGTGCTCAAGTTTCCAAAGTTTTAATATTATGATGTCCGTAATTAAAACATCAGAGCAGGTTTAGTGTGTATGAGGGTACACTGTGGACAAAAATTTTCAACATTTCCTATTGAGCGTTGCTTAGAGTAAAGCTGCGAATCTACAGTGTATGTTTCACAGAACAAACACGCGAAAAAGAAGGAGCGCTCCGAAGTCACTCATAAACCCTCAGCATCTTGCAGAGGGTTCATTCCCTAAAGACGAAAAGTCTGTCTATGAATCGTTCCTCTGTAAACACGTGCAGTTACATTGCCCAGCGATCCACAGGAAGCAAATTGATGTCCATTTTTTCGGCTTGCACGCGTTATGTTGGTGTGGGTTTCGGCACTTTCCATTTAAAAGCATGCAAATGTAAGAAAATAAACATGAGTGAGGCCAGAAATAACGTGAATTGTGTGTGTGTGTGTGTGTGTGTGTGTGTGTGTGTGTGTGTGTGTGTGTGTGTGTGTGTGTGTGTGTGTGTGTGTGTGTGTGTGTGTGTGTGTGTGTGTGTGTGTGTGTGTGTGTGTGTGTGTGTGTGTGTGTGTGTGTGTGTGTGTTACCTGCCTTTTTATTGCTGTAGGCATAATAATAAAATGGAAACGTAAACATTACATGACTGAGATATGCTTACCTGCCACGAACGATATATTATTTTATACATGGAGGAGTTCAGTGACATACACACGTACAGAAGAATTATATATATAAAGATATTAACTCATACATAATTTACATTAAAATGAAAAAATTATAATTTTATTGCCTGGCAACAAAATTATTTGATTTTTAACAATTACCATTGTTTCAAAACGTTTAAATGAATTTTCATGTACTTTACTGTTGTTAAAACGTAAAAGGTTGCAGGTAAACTACCCCTTCCCCTTAACCGATCTTCACCCAAATCGAAAGTCCTTGAGACCTCTACAATTCAGGGACGTATGCAAAAAATTATTTGATTCTGTTTGAATTTGCAGCTGTTATCGTTTGCCATAGAAAATACGCTTGATAAAAAAACGTTGCAGGTAAACTACCCCTTCCCCTTAACCGATCTTCACCAAAAACAATAGGTCTTGAGTACTCTACAAATCAGGGGTGTATGCAAAAAATTATTTGATTCTGTTTGAATTTGCGGCTGTTATCGTTTGCCATAGAAAATACCCTTGTTAAAAAAACGTTGCAGGTAAACTACCCCTTTCCCTGAACCGATCTTCACCAAAAACAATAGGTCTTGAGAACTCTACAATTTAGGGCTGTGTGCAAATAATCTTTTGATTCTGTTTGAATTTGCGGCTGTTATCGTTTGCCATAGGAAATACCCTTGTTAAAAAATAAAACATTACAGGTAAACTACCCCTTTCCCTTAACCGATCTTCACCAAAAACAATAGGTCTTGAGAACTCTACAATTCAGGGCTGTATGCGAAACATTCTTGAATTCTGTTTGAATTTGCGGCTGTTATCGTTTGCCAAAAAAAAAAATTTCCCTTAAAAAACCGTTGCTGGTAAACTACCCCTTTCCCTCAACCGATCTTCACCAAAAGCAATAGGTCGTGAGTACTCTACAAATCAGGGCTGTATGCAAAAAATTATTTGATTCTGCTTGAATTTGCGGCAGTTATCATTTGCCATAGAAAAAATCTACACACAGATAGACAGACAGACAGACACACACACAGACACTTTTTGGAAAACGACTTTTTTTCATGTTTTGAGTGTAGTACAATCAGAATCTGCAATAATCTCGAACACGATTTTTTTTGCCATCACCATACTTCCATTTCCTTAAGGAATATGGAAGTAAAAGGGTATCAGGTGCTTTGTTATAAGAGGAGAATGATTTAAGTAGAGTTAGATAAAGGATTGGAGGGGGATTTTATTGAGAGATCGGTGTCACACTATACAAATCCGTTAGTGGTCGTTAGAAGGAAGAATGTGAGTAAGGTTATATCTAAATGCCCGTTCAATAAATCAGATCATTATTAATGACTGGGAGTCACCCGAACCAATTGATGATGAAAATGCTTAATAGAAATTCATAGTTGAAATTATAATGTAACCAGTGAAAGATTTAATAGACTTTGAAACTAATGTAAAGCTGTAAGGTGTGGAATTTTTGGTCAAATTTAAATTTGAAATGTTTATGTTAATGTAACAATGATAATGTTCATGTTGATTGAAAAAGAAATAAAATAAAATTGATGATTATTGTAATGGTGCTGAGAATAGTGGAGTAGATTGTTTGATTATCTGTGTACTGATGGTATTGAATAATTTGCTGTTTTATAGTTTTATCCCATCATACCTTGTATTGTGTATAGATGGTAATAGTAATCTACATTGGTATCTGAAACCAAAATGGAATTTTGTGATTGGAGTTGGTAGATGGATTTGAATTATTTTGGAGTTTAAATTTTTTATTTTTGTTTGTTGTGTCTAACATAAATGGTCAATGCGTATTGTATATGTTACAGAAGTAAAAATAATATGGAATATGGGAATATGTAATACAGAAGGATGTAATATGTTCGTGTTAAGGATAGATGTGTTAAGCAATATTGTTTGTTTAAGTAGATAATTGAGGGAAAAAAACAGTACGGGCTAAGAGGAAAACAAACCAGTTGGGGATATGGCATTGTAGAAGACCAGTTATTGATGTTTTTGTTTAATTGTTATAGAGTCTGGTGATACTGTGGCGGGTGCCTGTCTGACTTTGCGGTGTTGGGATCTCAAGAGGGAAGTCCAGTAATGTCATTCAGGTGCAGCCATAGTCACCGAACTAGGGGGGTAAGTTACCCATGATTGTAATAAGGATTTAAGGGGGGTTGTTGGCAACATATCCTAGCTGGTCCTCTTAGGTTTTTAGGCAATGAGAGTTTTTCTGTTTCGACAGAAAACCTCTCATTGGGGGGGGTATTGTAACGGGGCAAGACCCAGGGGTTTATGTTATTTTTCATAATAACTGTAAAAAGCAGTATCAACCCAAGCTGAACAACATTTTGATCACAAACGCGTGACATTTTTGAACACCTTGTAGTTCACCTCGTACCAAGCCATACGAGGCACAAAAGCTATTAGCATCTGGGAATGTGTACGAGCGCGCGAGTGTGCCGCCTTTTCACAACGTGAAAGTCACGTACAGGAAATTCCAGAGCCGAACATGCGATGGAAACAGCGAATCACAGTACGAGGTGACGGCGACGCCTAACGCCTGGCGGGTAGGCAACTGCGTGCACAATGTTCACAGAATCATCGCAGAGCAGTTCGCTACAACTAATCACACAGTACAGCCGTAAATACAGCGGCCTCGGAAATTTCGGTAGGTCGAAGCGATAATAGTAGCCTAGACCTGCCGAAACGTATTACAATAATAACGAAATTAATAAGTGTGAAATAAAATGAATTCGGTGAGTGGAAAGAGTTAGAACAGTGTTGAGCAGGGACAAAATTGAAAGTGAAGTGAGAAAGATGGTGGGAATATGCGAATCGCACGTGCAGGTATTCTAAAAACAACCAGTCTGATTAACAGTTTTGTATATTTCAAATAATAAAGAGCTCTTTAATGAAACGGGGGGTATTAAGGAATTGTACAGAGTAAGAGTGTGTGTGAGTGGGAAAAATATCCAAGTACTGGTTAGCGAAAAGAAATTAGTATAAGAAAATTTTACATAATAGAAATAAGATGAAACAATATGTTATAAGGAAAAGAGAAGTTCATTTTTGAATAACAATAAATAAGATGATTATTACTAACCTAAATATGTGTTAGCGTAGTTATTTCACCGTTACCATTTCCTAGTGTTCTGTGCTAAAATACTCATCTAAACATTCCGGGGAATTTTCTGAATTGTGGGAAGTCAGATTGCAAAATTGTCCCATGTTTTAATTAAGGTAAAGTATAAAGGTTTCCATATCTGTCCTTCAAAGATATTGTTGGCGGCCCTGAACTTCTGTTGGTGTTTACAAAAGGTAAGTTAACGAGAAAAGATCGCAAGATAAGATTCTGGCAGAGTATATAATTTTTAAAATTGATATAAATGTTTGTATCTTCACAGTTTCTAATAGTAATCCATATCTGATTATAAATTAATTTTCATAAATACTGTTGCAGCTCTCCCAGTGTGTCCAGAACTGCACAGAACCTTGTTTCCTCGAAATGATGATGTTGGTGCATTTCTGAGAGTAAATGCTACAGTTGTTAGAACAACTGTACCTAAAATGTTGGAATATCAGCGTATATATGTCTGTGCCAAGTGCAAAAAACATACTCTTAATAAGGTGAGTGTGTCAAGAAATGAGCTTTTACACATCTCAGGATCACACAAAACTGTATATCAGCTAAACAGATAGTTTATAAAATGACATGTACTAACAACATAATATTTTTAAATCAGGTTTTTCAGAGTGTTAAAATATTTAAATAAAACAAGTAAGAAGTACTGCTAAATAACAACAACAGTAGTAATGATAATAAAATGCACAGGACAGAGAGGATTGAAAACTTGAAAAAAAATGGTCTGTAAATAAATCGAGACGAGATAGAATTTCTAACTAAAACACAAAAAATAAGGAATGTAGAAACTAAATGCTAAGTAAAAACAAGAGATAAGTTGCAGTATTTAAAGTTTATAATAATAATAATGATTATTATTATTGTAACAACAATAATAATTTTTTAATTTATACGTTTGATTAACCAAGGACAAACACTATCTAAAGTGTGGACTGATTCAAGTTTAAAATCCAAGAGACAAGTGTTATTGTCTGGGTACAGTAGAGGGTAATTATTCTGCACATCAGACTTGAGTTTGGTATCATGTAGGGTGAGGATCTAGTTTCTGAGTCCAGAAAAATATCAGACTATCATGTAGAAATGACAGAGGGTGTATGATTTTTGGAACAAGCATTGTCATTGAAAATAATTTGTTTCACCCAAACAATTTTCTGTAAAAGAAAACAGAGAAATAAAGTGTGTACTCGTGAGAAAATGTACAAAATTATTGTAAAAACCAGTAAAAGTAGGTTTGTTTATTTAAGTTACACTGCACAAGGTTTGGAAAGTTTCCATCATCTGACTGGCATCCACTGTTTACCGATTAGTTACGAATTACCTCGTCTTGTACAAAGTGTCCACTGTTAACCATTCTATCCCACTTCTGACACCACTGTTACGACGGTCTACTCAATCGTCGTAGGTACAGTGGAAACAAAATACAGTACAAGACACCAATTAAGTCACTAATCACCAGCTTTAATTTTCACAGTTAAACAGTTCGTAATTAACAACACAGTCTCTACAACAAATCAAATAAAAATTGTTCACACGCAATAAAATGTCCACTAAAATTAAACACAATTGTATTACAATTACCGTCTGATTATAAAACACAACACTTAACTAATAACCACTTGAACGCGTACATTAATTTCGCCCAACAATAACTCTTTGAACCGCGCTGTCAATATATCGCACTAATACTAACTTAAGGCCGCTGCCGCCATTTATTTATACGTGCGTTCACAGACCAGAATGTTCCTAATTGTGTCTTAGCGCTCGTGTGAACTACGTAATTAACTGCGGCCTTGACACAGTCCACGTGGCTGGCGCCTTCGAGAAACCTCTTGAAAATGCGTCGACAAGCACGTACGCCACATGCATTACATCGAGATTCTTCTGGCACATTCGACAATCACGTAGATTGTTCTGTGATGTCGTAACAATATCTAATGTCATATCATCCAGAATGCTCTATTAACTGGCACTTTTGTATTGAGGCCTTGCCCATGGCAATCTCACACACACACCACAAAAGAAAAGAAAATGTTTCTGTAGTCCAAAAATAAAATATGATTTTTATTTTTATTTTCAGTACCCTTATTTGCCACTTGAATGAGATAAAACATCTTCCATTGGCAGGATATAAATGATGACTCAGTAGCTGCAAATGTCCATACAAAAACCAAAAAATTCCTTGATATTGTTATGAGAAGCCTACTGAAGAATTCAGAACATTCTCCACTCCCCCTCCCCAGTGTGGCAGGTGTGCCTAGTCAGGGCCGCGTTCAAGTGTGTTCTAGACTCGTCAAGAGGCCACTTGAGATACGCATTAACGTCAGCATTAAGGGGGGTGCAAATTAAGGATGGAACGTTAATTCTAGAACTCTGCACTCTGTTGTTTGTGATAATTAAAGCTGGTGATTAGTGATGTAATTGGTGTCTTGTGTTTTGTTTTCTACTCTACCATACGACAATCACTAGACCGTCGTAACAACATCCTCTGTCTCTATTTACGACTTGTCACTAACATCAATACTATGCTGTCAGTTCTGTTTTATGCATATTATATGTTGGTGTTTTTATAGTATTAATTTACATATCATTTTTTACAGTGTATCTATTAACTTTATGACCACCCACATGTACAATTTAATTATTTATTATTAGTGTAGTCATTATAATGTTTGCAAGCCTTTTACATAATTAAATCGAATTATATTATGAAAGTTTAAAACTAGATAAAAAGTAATAATTTTACAGGCAGATTATGAAAAGCACTACACATTGCCAGTGCCAACATCATGCACCAATGCAGAAGGATGTACAGGTACTACTTTGACTCCTGTAAAAGCCATCGATCATTTAAATTACAAAGACTATCAAGAAATAAAGATACAGGTAGGTAAGATTTTCTGTATTGTTTCCACAAACTGAAAGTTCTGGGGGAACTTTATTTTTATTAACTTTTGGTTGTTAAACATGGTAGCTCTCGTCAGTGCTAAATCACATGTGTTTAGTCCCACATATCTCTCTCTCTCTCTCTCTCTCTCTCTCTCTCTCTCTCTCTCTCTCTCTCTCTCTCTCTCTCTCTCTCTCTCTCATACACACACACACAGAGGATATAACCAACCTGGCATTAACCGTACCTGTATATTCCTATACAGGTTTCCCTTCCTTATTAATGTACTGGCCTGTTTGGTGAGATCGTTAAATAGAACTTATTAACATGGTTTACTCTCTTTTTGAAACATTTTTTTCTTATCCCTGACAGTTTCAGAGCAAAGGCATTTCTCATTACATGCAGGAAATTTGTAGACATTTCACATTCAGTTTGATTATTGATCTTCAAAATTTGTAGTTTTTATCAGTGCCAGTCGTGAACATTCAGTGGTAGTATTCTGTAGTTTTATTGTTGATAGATCAACTTGTTTTTTCTTGTTAGAGAGGTCTTTCAACATATTGTACCCAGTTCCCTGAATGGTCTCAATAGAGATCACGGCTACTTTTGTTAAGTGTAATACTTTTAAAGCAATTTGGTATGCAATAATTTTTATGAAACACTCAAAGAGTACCTTTAATAATGTATAAAGGATTTTTAGTACTTACAAGTACACCTCTAGGTATTCCAGTTGGTGATTTTTAGTTTTTCATCCGAGATGCATTTCGGAATGGTTGTGTTCCATCTTCAATCGGAATCATTTAATAAACTTACATATATAAAAATGTTTTTCCACTCAGGTGAGCCGTCAACACAGGTACATAAAACATAACACGTTAAAACATATAAAAACACAACACTTAAAAATTTTAAAAACAATGTTAACATTACACGAAAACCGAATTCGAACAGACGATTTAAATAATCGTGGCTGGCCAGCATTTGTTGCCCGCACGTCATACGGAAGCCAACTAACAATAAAACTACCTGACGCTGTAACGGGGCAAAAAGGAAGGGTTTTTTATTTATTAAAAATATCATAACTTTGTTTCCCCTTTGTGTGGCCCAACACATGTTAAATAGAAGCATTATCAAACAAAGGAGCTGCAAGGCACAGAACGATTATAATGGAATGTGGCGTGTTGTCCACAACGGTTGAATTCTCAGAACTTTAATACTGTGTAATGCGCACAAACGCACAAACATCTGCGGAGCGCATAACCGACGCTTAGTGAAGTCAAGCAAAATGGCTTTTTGTGAATTCTGTCTGCCATGTGCTCAGAAACGGATGGATGCAAGATTGAGGACACACCTTTTCAGTGACGTAAACCAGTGAACACCAGATTTCGTCGACGTCCAAAACACGGGAGTTACACGTGTTGTGTGGGCAACGACTAAGACTTTAACCACGAAGGCTGGGAACAACGACAAAATTTGGTATCAGGAGAGGCAGTGATGTCCGCCCGCATGTAACTCTAGTCGGACAATAACATCTAGAAGTGCCGGACGCGAGTCGGGTGTGCGTCCGCCGACTGGACCCAGTTTCCATCTCGCCCGCGTATAAAAATGTGAATATAGAACAGTGCTTGTGGGTACGTAGTGGCGGCTACGGCCGATTCGACATAAAAGGCTCGGAACCGAAAATGTATTAAACTTCCCAGATATGGACTAAAAGGGGTATGAAGTGAAACAAATAAAATGTGAAAACAGTGATAATTAAATTACATAGAAACTCAATCCGCAGAACTTTTCGGACGTAAACAGTGAACCAGCAAAACAGAAGACTTCCAACATGTGACATCTAGATTGGCAGAAAAGGAAATCACGATACGTAAATTCATTTTAAACAATTAATAAAATTTTTAACTAAAAGAGCTCGCAATAAAATAAATGGGGTGGTAAAATTGTATGTGAGTTGAGTGTGGGCATTGCTGGGTCGCCTTAATAAAATAAGATAAAAAATGTAGAATAAGTTGATAAAAATGTAGAATAAGTTGGTTAAAACATTTATTTTTTGTTGTTGTATATATGTTTATATATGTTTGAAATTAGAAAGAGAAAAAGTAACGCTATAAAATCATTAATTTAAATGAATTAAAATCAAGGTAATTTCACAAGAATGTTTTAAAAGTATAACTTGAAGTAAAGAGTTTGACGAAAATTATAAGTGGAGGAGAACGTAAGCTTGCAATTAATGTTAATAAAATGAATTAGTAGCGTAACCATGTGTTAAGCTAATTATTACACCACATTACCATCACCTATCCAGTATGGAAGATTTCGCCTAACGAACCTGGCAATTAAAGCTGATTTAACGGTTTTGATGTAAAACCTTAAAACATCGTGGCGACCGATTAATAGTTTGGGATCTTCTGTGAGCGGTAAGTCAGAGTGGCGTGAGAGTATAAGGTAAGTAAAAAAGTATAGAACTTAACAAATGGCGACCCTGCCAGGATAACTCAGATGAATTAATAATTCATATGGGTTTAGGCCTAATTTGAAGTACGAAATAGGTGATGATAATGGGCGGTTTTTTGTAAGAAAAAAATGTAAAATTACGAGATGTGTGAATAGAGGTTAAGACGTAAAATATTGCTAAAGAGTTAAGTTACGAGATTTTGTTTAGATAATAACCAAATTATATATAATAAAAAATAATTAGATTTATAAAAAATGGAAAATACGAAAGAAAGTAATAAAACTGAGAACTGGTTGCGTGAGATATTGGGAGAAATTAAACTAATGTCTAGTGATAACAGTAAGAAATTTGATGCATTAAATGATCGTTTTGATAATAAATTTGATAAATTGAGTTGTGAAATTAACGAACAAAAAATAAAATGTGAAAGTAATTTCAATGAGTTGAAAAAGCAGAATAATGAGTTAAAAACCGTATCAATGAGATCAATAAGCATGTGGAAAATACCCATGAAATATTTAAAAATAACTTGAATAAATTAGAGCAGAATATTGAGAGAATGTGTGGGTGATAAATACAGGTAAGAGTAAAACAAGTGAAAATTATAATGATATGTGTAAAAACGTGGTATTAGAGAGTAAGGTGATTAAGGAAGATGTGGAAGTAGAATTTAGTAATGAAGTGTTGTTAGCGAGTGTTGATGAAAGTGTGAGAGAGTGTAATGAAAATTTAGATGATCAAAGGGCAAATTTTCCCCAAGTTTATGTTGAAACAGAAGTTTCACAGGGTGTTGATGAGGACAGAGTTTCCTCCAGTAGTTATGTGGGAGACATGGTGCCTCAAAATGGTTCCTTTATTTTTTGTGATGATCTTGGAAGTGCCAAGACATATATTAAGTTTGTGTGGCCCTTTGCATGGAATGATATAGTTCAGGGGGGTAGTGACAGGTGTTAGAGATGATGAAAGATGTTTTGAGAGAGAGTTGTGTGCAGATAGGGAAATAATAATATATCAGTTGAAAAGAAATTATAATGAGTTGAAAGAGATGTTAGAAGTGGTGAAGATAAATGATATAAAATGCTTACCTTGTAAAATAGAGATTGATAATTATTTTGAGGATACCTGTATAAATAATAATAACTTACCTGATGTTTTAATGAGTATAGTAAAGGAATATGATGAGAAAATAAATTACTTGATGTTGAATAAAAATACTTACGGAGACAGAAATAAAATCACACATGTAGACGGGTTTCATGAATTGATAGATAAGAATGATGTCAAATATTATGTCGATAATGGTCATAATAATAATAACAAATTGTATGTGGATAACAATGATGCGTGTTATAAATATATTTGATACAGTATATATATGATGATGGAGGTTGAAATTAAAATGAGTGAATGGACAGTTTTAAATATTGTAATTTATGGTAATGACCTTGCTGACTTAGAAAATGAAGTGTGGAAAACTGAACAACAATGATGAAGAATTGTAAATAATTGATAGTGAAATTAATTGTGCGTATTGTAAGATGTTATGTAAACAATGTGTGTATGTAGTAGAAATTGTCTTAATAATAATAATATTATTTTGGTAGACTAAATAAATAAATTTTGTAATTGTGGAAGTAAGGTAATTAAAATATGTTGTGTTTTAATAATTGATGAAAGTGAAGCAATTTGAATTGTTTAAATAAATTTGATTGATTTGAAATGTTATATGGTTGAAATTTTCTAATGATTTTGAATTATTTTATGAGATCTAACTTTGATAATAATTAATAAACGAATAAATGTAAGATGTATTTAGTTGTGGAATCATATTATCGTTATTGTTTCAGAAGGTAATGGAGATGTATTGTTTTGGAATCATATGTTTTGAATGATGTACTGTGAGTATAAATTTTATAATACAAGTTAAATAGAGTAAAATGTTTACAGGTGTTGAAAAGATTTTAATTTAAATGATGGAAATAATGTGAGATAGTTAAGAATTTTAAATGGTTTGTAAAAGGTAGATAAAAGGTTGGGTGATTATTATTTTGTTAGGACATTCAAATCAGTCCATGTTAAGCTTAAAGGGGTGTTAGAGAGAATAATATTATTGTGGGAGTAAATATAGGGTGGAATTTGAGATGTAATAGTGACATAGTAGCTATGGGGATAATTTGTATAGTAATGATTGATATATTGGGGTAATAAACCAGGTGATATTTTGTAGATGAAAGTGGTGTAATGGGAGAGTAATTAGTTGATAGTGATTTTGTAAAAGGGGGGTGGTGTGTAAGGAGTCCGCAACGACAGGCGTTGTGGCGGGTAGCAGTGGGTTTTTAGTGAGTGATTGCTGGGTAAATAGGATGGGCAAGAGGTGGAGTCGGTGGTGACTTGAGGGAACACACATCCTGAGTACAAATGGGTAGAGAGTTTTTTTTTTATAAGGGTAGAATGATGCGAATTGAGTTGAGTAGTAAGTTGGGTTTAGAGAATGGGAGATAGATGTTTTGAGAGATGAGTGTCATACTGGGTAAAATCGTTGGTGAATATTAGAGTCAAAAGGGGGTAAGATTATAAATGCCAAGTTGTAAATCAAGTTATTATGAATAATTAAGTCACCCAAACTAATTGAGTAGGACAGTCTTAAAGAAAGAAGGTCATAGCCAAAATGTAAAAAATTAAGTGAAGCAAGTGACAGATTTTGCTAGAATTTGAGAATAATATAAAGCTATACAATGTATAATTTCGGTCAATTTAAATGTCAATTTTATTGTTTATTGTGATAATAACCATGTTAATTTTAAATGTTTTATTTTATTATATTATATTATGTTTGAAGACAAGAATTTTAAAGATGTTTTATGTATTTTATGATATAAATTTGTGTAACATATGTAAGTCAAGGTCGTTGACTTGACCCAGAGAGATCAGCTGATGGTTGATGTTATGAACTAGACCAATTTCTGGCAATGAATTGATACAATTTTGCCGTTTTATTGAATTAAATGATTTTGATTTTTCCTAACTTGGTAAAAAATAATATTCTGATAAATTTAAATTTTTTTTTTGAAAAAAAAAATTTTTTTTGATCTTTCCGTCTGCCATATAAGTGATGTTGGAATTTCAAGTGTATTATTTTTATGTGTATTACTAGTGTTTTATCGAATTATATTGTTTAGAATATGTGTGTAAACAAATGCTAGAGTAAGTGAATTCATACAAAGGTTTTGTAAAATATATAAAAACACTTGGTAAGTTTCACAAATTTTTTAATTAACTCTGACAGCTGTTTCGACTAACTTAAGCCATTGTCAAAGAGCGAGTGAATGAAATTACTGAACACAGGATGTTAGAGGAGTGTAGGTGGTAAACATCTGTTTAGGGCGTATCTGGAACATCTGTGTTGTGATGGCGAGGGGGGGGAGTGTGTGGATGAGACAAGGGAAGGTCAGGTGTCTTTAAAAACTAAATACAATCATGAATGCAAAATATAAAATTAACTGAACTAAATATAACTGAATGCAAAATTTAAAATAATGATGAACATTCAAAATAATATAAAATAAACTAAACTAAATAACAGATTTTAATAAAGGGGATACACAAAATTCAGTCTGTTCATTGGTTAAATTTTTGTTATTTTTTATTGCTTTTTTAATTTCTAAAATTTCTAACAAATCCATTTTTTTACCTTTTTGTATGTTGTGGAGTAGTGTTATGTTTTTTGTGTCTATGAAGTGATTGTGTTGTAAGCAATGATCTGCAAAACCTGTATTTTTGTGCAGCCAGCAAAACAGAAGACTTCCAACATGTGACATCTAGATTGGCAGAAAAGGAAATCACGATACGTAAATTCATTTTAAACAATTAATAAAATTTTTAACTAAAAGACCTCGCAATAAAATAAATGGGGTGGTAAAATTGTATGTGAGTTGAGTGTGGGCATTGCTGGGTCGCCTTAATAAAATAAGATAAAAAATGTAGAATAAGTTGATAAAAATGTAGAATAAGTTGGTTAAAACATTTATTTTTTGTTGTTGTATATATGTTTAATATGTTTGAAATTAGAAAGAGAAAAAGTAACGCTATAAAATCATTAATTTAAATGAATTAAAATCAAGGTAATTTCACAAGAATGTTTTAAAAGTATAACTTGAAGTAAAGAGTTTGACGAAAATTATAAGTGGAGGAGAATGTAAGCTTGCAATTAATGTTAATAAAATGAATTAGTAGCGTAACCATGTGTTAAGCTAATTATTACGCCACATTACCATCACCTATCCAGTATGGAAGATTTCGCCTAATGAACCTGGCAATTAAAGCTGATTTAACGGTTTCGATGTAAAACCTTAAAACATCGTGGTGACCGATTAATAGTTTGGGATCTTCTGTGAGCGGTAAGTCAGAGTGGCGTGAGAGTATAAGGTAAGTAAAAAAGTATAGAACTTAACAACGCACGACCTTTGTGCGTACTCTGCGAGGTAATATAATATTTTAAACATAACCAAATCCCTATAGTCCTCTTTTCTGTTAAGCAGTGTTTTTTCACCGGCTCCTTGTTTGTATTTTGTAAATATGGTATTGCTTATATATTTTTGATGCTTCTTTGTTTGAGCTATACCTTAATACTTCTAATGAAGTGTTGAAATTCATGTTGTGGTGTGGGTGGCTTTTTAGGTGTTGCGCCACAAATGACGAAGGTTTACGGTGATTTTTTGCAGCATGTTCATTGAATCTTTTATGAAAGGTGTGGTCGGTATAGCCGATGTACTTCTTACTGCAAACTTCTTCCCCTGCATTACAAGTAATCATATAAACACCTTTGGTTTCTTCTTTTGGCATAATCTGTGTTTTCTTGTTTAAGTTGTGCCTTTTTATTTTGTAGGCTGGATTGAAGCCAAATTTTTTGAAAATGCTTCCTATTTTTAAGGAATTTTCATCTGTGTAGTGCAGTGAAAGGAAGTTTGTTTTTGTTCTATTGCTAATGGATTCCGAGTAGTTGTTAGTTGTAGGCCTATTGTTTTTATTCTTCATCCTTGTTATTAAATTGTCTATTAAGTATTGGTTATATCCATTATTTCTGGCTATTTTTTTATTGTGGCTATTTCTTTTATATATTCTGTTTTGTCTAGTTTATAATTAAGTAGGCGGAAAACCACGCTTCGATAGGCTGCCAGTTTGTAAATATAAGGATGGTTTGAGTTATAAGGGATAACCAAATCTGTCTGTGTGGGCTTCCAGTATATTCCTGTTTTTATTTCCCCATTTGTTTTGGTGAAAGTAATATCCAGGAAGTTTATTGCATTGTTATTCTCTATTTCGTGCTTGAATTTAATTGTTGAGTGGCAGGAGTGACGTGCGGGCAATAAATGTTGGCCAGCCACGATTATTTAAATCGTCCGTTCAAATTCAGTTTTCGTGTAATGTTAACATTGTTTTAAAAATTTTTAAGTGTTGTGTTTTCATGTGTTATTTTTTATGTACCTGTGTTGACGACGCTCACCTGAGTGGAAAAAAAATTTTATATATGTAAGTTTACTAAATGATTCCGATTGAAGATGGAACACGACTGTTCCGAAATGCATCTCAGATGAAAAACTAAGAAAATCACCTACTGGAATACCTAGAGTGTACTTGTAAGTACTAAAAATCCTTTATACATTATTAAAGGTATTCTTTGACTGTTTCATAAAAATTACTATGGCATACCAGCCAACTTCAGTCAACAAACGTATTAGTAAACTTACAAATGACTCAATAAAACCAATCTGAACATCATTTACAATAAAAAATGTAAAGAAAGATTATTATTCCAAGTTACATACATATCACTATAAGGAATAAATCTTAAGCTGCCCAAATGGCCCTTAAGAAAGCTCAAAAAATTTGGTTACGGTATGAAATAAAACATCTGTATAAGAAAAAAATCCACTTTAAAAAGGAAATAGATACTGTTAAACGCCAATTAAAATTAATCATAGCTGAAGCTGATTATTCTTCCATTATGCAGAAACTTAATAATCGAGTAAATAAACTACACACTTGTAAAGAAAAAATACAAAATAGAAAACTCGATAAACTTACAAAAAACAATTCACAAACTAGCCCTTTGACTTTTTATAATAGACTTATAAATCTTACAGAAATTGACTTTACTAATGAGGAGACAGAGGTTTTAGAATTGTACACTAAGTTTAATCCGCAACCATTAAAACGTAATATGGCTAATATTAAAGATATTGTAATACCTTCAGAAATAGCCATTGAAAAGATTCCCAAAGGAAAACAGGAAAGGATTAGATTTGCAATAGCGGACAAGATAGAACATATAGTTAAAACAGGCGATTCAAAATATAAAAATAAAAACAAAAACAATTATCATATGTCAAACTACAATAAAGTCTTGAGAACAGGATTAAAGATAAGTTATCAAATAACGCAGCTCTAATGATACCTGCCGATAAGTCAAATTGTAACGTGAAGCTCTACGAGCTTTAATTAAATTTATTACTGTGTAAATATTGATTATTTTACTACTTTTCATGAATTTCCAGGGTCTCGTCAGGTGTACTCATTAGCAGAGAAACGGGTGAACGCAAATGAACAACACACATTGATGGTTAACGAACACTTTTCATTTTATTTGCCAAACTCCCATTTCGTCAATTTCTTTCATAATATTGTGATTATATTTGGCCACGAGGCTCAATTTAGAAAACAACTCATTTTTAATTAATTGTAAACTTATATAAAAACAAGAAATCAAATGAACTTAACTACTATATAATTATGCAACCAGCACTTCTTTGTTTAAATATATTTTCTCACATACTCACGCACACACACACACCAAGTTACTTAAGAGATCTCATATTAGATTTTATTTTATTTCCTTCTATTAAAAAAATTGAATGTTTAAAATTTTCGTTTAAAGTGATGTTTTCTCCTGTTTACTTATCTGGATGTTATCTCCTGTTTCATTGCGTCCGGGCGATGTTACACGCACAACGTAACTAGCGGATTCTATTGAGTTTATTATATTGATTTCACATTTTGATAACTGTAATACCGGTAATAACCGTGAAATGTTTAATTAGACATTGTTCACATTTGTTGGTGTGTTGCGGGCCAAAACGGTACGCAGTCGTCGGCGATCGGAACTGCCCACGTCCGTTTGGTGTTGAAGTTAATTGCCGACTGCTTTGTTTGCTGAGTGTCTGACGAAACTCGTGGCGTCGACACTCCTACATTCTTGTTATGCAAG
This sequence comes from Magicicada septendecula, assembly GCA_034769895.1. NCBI lineage: Eukaryota > Metazoa > Arthropoda > Insecta > Hemiptera > Cicadidae > Magicicada > Magicicada septendecula. The sequence continues at coordinate 146,653,633 of CM068375.1, read as the reverse complement.
GCGCTGACGTAACGGTCGCCTGTTGTTTCGTTACATAACTTGTTGACTGGTTTTGTGTCATTTGTTGACCTTGGTACAGTTTGTCGGTTGTTGAAACTGTCTTTCAAAATATAATGTTACTGGATAATTCTCACTCACTGCTGCCACTAACAAAATACCTTTTGTTCATAAGTTTTGTCCCTATTATGTGAAAAAAAGTTATCGGCTTTATTAAAAAATAAATACAAATTTCCTTATTACCCCAAGTAGGCCAAAATGCCACGTTACAATACCCCTCTCAATGAGATATTTTATGCCGAAGCATAAAAAACCTCATTGACACATTCATACTTGCTAAAGGGATCAGCCAGGATATGGCGCCACAACCCCCCGTATAGTTTACAAAAAATATAATCAACTCACCCTTGGTCCGGTGACTGTGACCGCATCTGAATGACAATACTGGACTTCTCTCTCGAGATCCCAACACCGTAGAGTCAGACAGATACTTAACGCCCCTGCTCTGACGCGCTGGCCAGCTCAGGTCCGCCGCCACAGCATCACTAAACACTGAAACAATAAATTAAAATATCAAATAGTGGCCTTATACAACACCATATCCCCAACTGATCTGTTTTCCCCTTGCGGTGCTGGTTTGCGCTAAGAAGCACTGGTTTTGTTTTTTACCTAACTGCTAACATATATATCAAAATATCTAACACAACATGATACCCCTTTTAAAAGCCCGTAATCTCATTCTATCTACTTTCTCTTGTTAACTTTATCCCAAAATTCAAAATCATGGCCCTGATTCCCATCAGAATTTAAATAAACATTTCCCATTATCATATTACATTTCTCTCATCTCCAATTTAAAATGCATTTAAAATATTTAACTTCATAAAATTCTCTTAAATACTAACAAACACAATATAACATAAGAAAACATAGTACATTAATAATTCACACTGTTATTATCATCTTAAAATAAACAATTTATATTTAAAATTTACACACTTTACCTCATTGAATTTGCATATAAAATCATAAAATTACCTTTTAATCTCACTTTACTCTTATTAATTCGTTTCTCAAAAAAAATTTTTTTTTTTTTTTTCATCTACTTTTGACATATCATTTCATTTATTATTCCCTTTCATTAATTTGGGTGATTCTACGTTATTCATTATAATTCATTTTATCAACTTGGCATTTACTCATCATTTCATTTATTACTCTAACGCTTCATTACAATATTTTTATCTAGTATGATACCGCTGATGTATTATTAAAAAGACTACAAATTTTTTAATTCGTTACCCACCTTGGGTAACCTCCCTGCCACACACACTATGACCCCCCCTGGACTGTGGCGTCCAGTTGCGTCCACAAGGACTGAGATTTTGGAGGAATGTGACATCTCCGTGTCCTTGCTTCTGCGTTACATTTTAAAGATTTAGATATCATAATACCTGTGTTATATAAATATGCGCCCTTAAGGCGGGTCTACCACCTGTCTTTGCTACCCCCAAGCGGGCAGAGTGGTAGCCGCTGTTCCATAGTTTGGTGATTCCCCTAAATTTCACCCCCCATCAATTTCAAAGTACACCTTTACAACGATAACAGCTATGGCCAGTTATGGTCAGCGCGTAATCGTAATGTGCCCCAACCATAGCTGTTAAAGCTAAACCAATTCCACGGTCAAGGTTCGGTGAGGCCGTGACCGCCCGAAAAGTTGGGGAATCACAAGTATAATATTTCCTTTTAAAATTAAAATTGACAATTTATATTACTGACATTTCTAGTCTTGGTGGTGTTTTAACCTCATACATTTCTTTCTTAACTTTCCCTATCTTAATGTCCATTTACATAAAATACATAATGTGTGTATAAACAATAATAACAATTTATAATAATAGAATATAAAAATGTCTGTTTATGTATGAAAATATTAATATTTATAAATACATCCATCATCACTCAGCCAGATAATACTTTTTTAATTGGGTCACATTATAAGTTCCTTTTATTTCTCGAGTTTGCAAATCTACTAAAACATAAGCATTCTCCATTTTCACTTGGCTAACCCCTTATGGACCGTCATACAATAGGAAGAATTTCTTAAAATTTCAAAATTATTATTAACATTTATTTTTAACCTTTATGTTATTCCACAAACTAAACTATTTAAGATTTATTTAGTCATTAATTGTTTTTCAATTGAAATTTCATCAAATAATTTAAATAACTCATAAAAATTCAATCATACAACATTAAATCACAATATTTAACCATCTCAAATTATTCACTTCAATTGATTATTAAACACAACATATTTCAATTATTATCAAAATTTACAAAGCATCAATTATTGTCTTCATAATTATTTATGTAAACTGCAAAATATTAATATTATTATTATTATTACCACAACATTTATCTGCTACATATACACCTTTATTTACCTAACATTTCATAATACACACAATTATTTACAAATTATTTGTCACTGACTGTTCAATTGTTTCACACTTCATATGTCCAAATCAGCAAGGTCGTTACCAAAATTTACAATATTTACCAATGTCTATACACTGATATTTTAGTTCAACCTCCATCGTTATATATATATCTAATGTTTTTGTAACATGCATCATTGTTATACACACTCAATTTGTTATTACTATCATTATAATAATCATCCATTACCTTTATTCCATTCATAATGTCATTATAATTGATAGGGTTATTCCCTATTAATATTTCATACAACTTGTCAACATAAGTTATTATTGTCCAGTCTCCATCGGTAAATGCATTCATGATCGGGTTAATTACTTTTGTCAGATCATTATATTCATTATTCTTCAAGTATACTTTTAAACTTTCTCTCCATTCGTCATACTTTCGATTCACATTATATAATTCTGTTACTTGATTAACATACCATTTTCCACTTATATCTCTCTCACCACAATACCAAATCATACTTTCAACATCATTATTACAGACAGAGGGTACAACATTATACAACATCAATACGGGACTCTTTCCCTTCTTAAACAACACTTGTGAACACCTTGGTTCAGAAAAATTAATAGGAAAATTTACCCCCTGCCCCACATACTCTATTCTCTCTTTCCACTTTCTCTCTAACTCATAATAACTTCTCTTTAACTTATATAATTCTATTTCTCTCTCTGCACACAACTCTCTATCTAAATCTCTCTCACTCACATTCGTTAATATCTGATTAATGGTTACATTTAAGTCTTTTCTGACTTTAATTATTTCACGCTCATGTTCCGCTTGTTTATTTTTTAAACTAGCTACATTAATTATAATTGCATCAACTGGTTCACAGTTACTTCTAAATTCATCATTTATATTTTCTTGTATGTCACTTGCTCGATTGACTTGCTCATACTCATTAATTATACATTGAACGTTACAGTCCATTTTGTCATTTGGCTTTTTAATTTCATCATTATATTTACTTGTCAATGTGTCAAATTTTTTATTTGTCTCTAACATTTTTTCTTTTTGTTTTTCGTTAATTAATTTTCTATCGTTTCTCATTTCGTCTTGTACATTATTAATAACACTAGTCAGTTCATCTCTCATTCCAACAATAACCTCATTCATACTTTCCAAACGGCTATTCATGTTTATTTCACTCGCTCTCAATTCGCTCCGCACATTTATGAACTCGTTACTTAAATCAGTCAGTTTAACATTTATAGTATTTATTTCTGATTTAATCTCAGCTTTCAAATTATTACTTTCTGATTTGATCTCAGTTTTTATTCCTGACATCATCTCCATCATCAATGCTAATTGGTTAAATATATTTACCCCCTTGTCTCTACTACTCCCCGCTACTACAGTTTCGTCTACATTTGTTTCAACACTTTCATCAACAAAATCATTGGTTGTTATCATATGATCTTGCGTAATATTTAAAATTGATACTTCTACGCTACTTCCACCTAAGTCTGCGTTCATATTTCCCTCTGCCATTTTTTCGACCTGTTTGTAAATGTTTTGTTAAACTAATTTACAAAGTCACTGTTAAAGGGCGCCATTGAAGCTCTACGAGCTTTAATTAAAATTTATTACTGTGTAAATATTGATTATTTTACTACTTTTCATGAATTTCCAGGGTCTCGTCAGGTGTACTGATTAGCAGAGAGAAACGGGTTAACGCAAATGACCAACACACATTTATGGTTAACGAACACTTTTTATTTTACACTACTGACTCCCATCTCATCAACTTCTTTTATACTATAATTTGAACATGAATATATTTGGCCACGAGGCTCAATTAAGAGAACAACTCATACTTAATTAATTATTAACTACAAAATGAATTTAATTACTATACAAATAGTTACGCAACCAGCACTTCTTAAATATAGATTCTTTACATTCACTCAAACACACACTTGCATGCAGTACATTGTTTTTTATTTATATTCCCCTTTTGAGCTCATTTTATATTAAAAAACATTTCTTTCAATGACAAATTTGAATTGTGTTTGAATTTATTTATGCCTGGTTGAAAAATTATATTATGCCTCGTTCTGTTACTTATCTGTTTACAACCGGTGAGTCCATCTTACTGCGCACTTTTGACTATTTCTTATATTTTCTTGGTCTCCCGCACTTTATTGAAATAATGTACTTTTACATCGGAAACTGTTAATTAATTTTGTACGATTCCGACCTGATTTTGTTGATATTGTCACATTTTGGTTGTATGCGGGCCAAAACGGTACGCAGTCGTCGGCGATCGGAACTGCCCACGTCCGTTTGGTGTTGAAGTTAATTGCCGACTGCTTTGTTTGCTGAGTGTCTGACGAAACTCGTGGCGTCGACACTCCTACATTCTTGTTATGCAAGGCGCTGACGTAACGGTCGCCTGTTGTTTCGTTACATAACTTGTTGACTGGTTTTGTGTCATTTGTTGACCTTGGTACAGTTTGTCGGTTGTTGAAACTGTCTTTCAAAATATAATGTTACTGGATAATTCTCACTCACTGCTGCCACTAACAAAATACCTTTTGTTCATAAGTTTTGTCCCTATTATGTGAAAAAAAGTTATCGGCTTTATTAAAAAATAAATACAAATTTCCTTATTACCCCAAGTAGGCCAAAATGCCACGTTACAAACGTCATCATCTCTAATTCAGATTTACAGAGCAAGGTCGAAGATTACATTTGACAGAATAATATTGAAAATGTTGCAGATAACACTAAAAGGTACAATTTTGAAATAAAAGAATTCCTTAATAATAATTGCATCATTCCTCCTGAAATAAATAAATATCTGTTTAATACCCATGCCAAGCCTCCCATCCTTCAACCGTTAATCAAAACCCACAAACCCAACCACCCAATAAGACCTGTCATTAACGCTATTCCATCTCCTTCATATAAACTGGCCAAATATTTAAGCAACATATTAAAGAAAAACATAGAACTTACAGATCAACACACCATAAAAAATTCTGTGGATTTAATAAATAAAATAACATCGCTATGCATAAATCACCCATACATGATGGTATCTTTCGATGTTGACAACATGTATGGTAATATACCACGTACAGATGCGTTACTAGTTTTAGAAAGGAAAATACGTGACTCAAAACGTTTCAGTAAAGACAAAATTGGTGATATCATAAAACTGACCAAAATAATTATCAGTCAAAGTTATTTTCAATACAATAACAACACATATTACAATCAACATGGGCTCCCCATAGGAGATGTGATGTCCGCATTGTTCGCAAAGCTGTTTATGGAAGATTATGAACAGAAATATATATTTTCAGAAAGCAATCCATTTCTAAATAACATTGTTTTTTATGGCCGATACGTGGATGATTCCATTGTCATAATCAAGGGTACAGCGGAAGATATTACTTCATTTTTGAAATATCTGAACTCCTGCCACTCAAAAATTAAATTCAAGCACGAAATAGAGAATAACAATGCAATAAACTTCCTGGATATTACTTTCACCAAAACGAATGGGGAAATAAAAACAGGAATATACTGGAAGCCCACACAGACAGATTTGGTTATCCTTTATAAGTCAAACCATCCTTATAGTTACAAACTGGCAGCCTTTCGAAGCATGGTTTTTCGCCTACTTAATTATAAACTAGACAAAACAGAATATATAAAAGAAATAGCCACAATAAAAACAATAGCCAGAAATAATTGATATAACCAATACTTAATAGACAATTTAATAACAAGGATGAAGAATAAAAACAATAGGCCTACAACTAACAACTGCTCGGAATCCATTAGCAATAGAACAAAAACAAACTACCTTTCACTGCACTACACAGACGAAAATTCCTTAAAAATAGGAAGCATTTTCAAAAAATTTGGCTTCAATCCAGCCTACAAAATAAAAAGGCACAACTTAAACAAGAAAACACAGATTATGCCAAAAGAAGAAGCCAAAGGCGTTTATATGATTACTTGTAATGCAGGGGAAGAAGTTTGCAGTAAGAAGTACTGCAGTAAGAAGGCTATACCTGTAAACATAATTTACAATTACAAACAATAATGTCCCTGTTCTGGGCGGTATTGTAAACATAATTTCGCACTTCTTTTGGTAGTATTTACATAAATAAATAAAACATCTTTACTTACCGCTTGGTTCACCATACTTCCGGTTCGTGCACATGGTTCCATAATCAACATTATTTTTATCCCTAGGGTCCAAGGTATCGTTAAGCGAGAGCACAGAAATAGTTGGGATTTTGCGAAATAACGGTTCTAACAACAATTGCGTGACATAAACGCTCTGTTTAATATATCTAAATTTGCATAATTTACACTTATAGAAACCAAAGATGGCGTCTTATAAGACCAAAACAAAATGGCGTCTATAGCTACTTCCGCCCATATTAGTTACTCATTATTTTTTATTACTTCTTTCTAGTACTTAATTTGTAGCAAGAGCATTTTTCGTTAATCTGCAGTGTTCCTTGAATTTACTTATTCTGTTTAGATCATATTATTCATAAACCAATGCCTTCTTGTACAGTCATAAATGCCGGCATTCTCTCACACGCATGCACTCTCTCTCTCTCTCTCTCTCTCTCTCTCTCTCTCTCTCTCTCTCTCTCTCTATACCGATACATTAATTACTGTTACATGTTTAATTAATAAATTTTTTGAGCTCAGAATAATTGATAGAATTTAGAATTTTAAACTTTCCTGAAATGCTGGGGTAGTTGCTTCTCCTCAGATATTTTCCATTGTTGGAGGCAGATGTTCGGCCGAACTTTACAGTTTGTCTGTTTCTTGGTTCACTGAATTTAAATTACATTTTGCTTCTTCTCTGGTTAAATACTGATAACTGTTCACTATTAATTACATCTTGGATACTTTTAAAAAACACTTGGCCGGCTATACTTTGCCAGCGAATTTTGTTGTGTGCTACTGCATCGTACGTAGATTGAAGACTGAGAGCGAATAAACAGCGCAATTCACGCAAGTGGTAGGGTTGTATCGTCATCATCCTATTGTTTCAAACGTATGACGCCATTTTTCTGCGTCACATTTGTTACGTTTTTACATGATTGATGACGTTCCAACAGTGTTTTTAACTGGTTTCATCCAAATATGTGTGTAGAACCTCACGTACGCCATGACCTTGGAGTTGAGTGGTACTAACAAACTGCGTCTTGGGTAATTCATTTGGGAAAGTTAACCTAACCACTTTTAAACATATCAAATACAATAAATTTATTCCTCATGTATCAATAAATCCTTTGACGGACTTTTGTATCGTCACAAAACCCCCTCAATGAGAGGTTTTATGCCGAAGCATAAAAACTCTCATTGACTCATTTACACTTCCTAAAGGGATCGGCCCAGATATGTCGCCACAACCCCCTTTAGTGTTTATATAAAAAGAAATACAATCACTTACCCTTGGTCCAATGATGATGACCGTACCTGCATGACCTTACTGGACTTCTCATGTGAGATCCCAACACCGCAAGGCCATTTAGGCATTCAACGTTCCTGCTCTGACACGCAGGCCAGCTCAGGACCGCCGTCACAACATCACCAAACTCTGAAACATTGAATACAAAATTTAAAATAGTGGCCTTATATACTTCCATATCCGCAACTGATATGTCTCCCCTTAGTTGCATTGGTTTATGTTCCGAGGCATTGGTTTTCTCAACTATTAAGTTTGCAAATAACAAATAACAAGATTTATGACAGGATGTCCTTCTCCATTTACATCACTATCCTTACCAAAACTGGACTCCAGTTAACACTACTTTACTCCTTTCACCACAAGAAAAATATATGCTTATACTAAGATCATAACACGTAAAACAATTTCTTAAGTTTTCCAAAAGCAACAACAACTATTTATCTCTATCATATAAAATTCAAAACATAACTTTTATTATGGCAAACACTCTAACTTTTAAAATTTTCTTTATCAGTTTTCCTGATTTCAATATTAGTTCTTTAAACAGAATCATAACTACTTTTTATGTTCAACACCATTATTAACATTATTTATTTAATACTTAGCATTTTTTACCATTGCTACCCCTGTAGCAACCTCCTAACCACACACTCTATTACCATATAACAATAAAACATCATAAAACATTAATTTTGAACATTAATATTAAACAATTCACATTGGAAATATTTTGTATACAAATTATAAACATTACTATTATCATTTCCGTCAACTCTTTTATATCGAACTTTTAATTATTTAACCCTTATTACCATTAGATTCAACAGAAAATTCAAATTTATTAACATTCCTTTTACCTCACCTTTCATTTACTATTACCTTTCTACTATGAACTTTTTCTTATTTGACATTTTCCTCCCTATTAGTTTGGGTCACTCTCCATTATTCACTATTACTTGATTTATTATATTGGCATTAATATCTATAGCCTTACTCACCTTCTTTCTACTAACAACCAGATTTACAAATTATGACACCAATCTCTCCATAACAACCCCCTTCACTAATTCTACTTAAATCATTTTCCTCTTTAAATAAAATCTCTATTACCTCTTTGTACTAGGATGTGTGTTCCCAACCTGGCCATATACATTCTTAACCCTTTGCCCTTCCTGGAATATCGGTAAACACTCCCTTAAACTACTCTATCACTTGCCACAATGCCGCACGTTGGTCCACTTACCACAACGCCGCACGCTGATCACTCCTTACACCACTATCCTTACTACAAAATATCACCATCAACTATTTACTCTTTAATTACATATTACTTACCTTCTCTACGTATAATCACGGACCACTGTGTCCCTAAAATGTCTAACACCCTCTTTGTGTATTACTGGTATTTCAACTTCTTATTCTCTGTAACTCCCATTAAAATTAATTCTGCTTAACTCACATGCCTTATTTATCATTATCACCCAAACCTCCTTACAACATTTCACCTTAATATAACACTAGAAATTTCATCACTTATCTCCTAATAACAATAATTCAATCTAACCATATTATGTGTTTAATCATTTGCTATTCTTTAGATAATCTAAATCTCATAAAACCATTTAAATTCATTTTCAAATCTTTTTTATACAACAATAATTAATTAATCTTCAATTATTTAACTCATTATTTAAAATCTCACAATCAATCTCCTCCTTTATCTAGTCAAAACAAAAAATGTTACAATTATTATTAAATCAACTAAACTATGACTTCCTGTTGCATACATGTTTTACATAAAAATCCATATAATACACAACATAAAGAATACATCAATACCTGGACATTAATTCACAAAAAAATATACAATCCAACTTATTTTGTTACCATTGACCATAAATCAGTTCCCAAAACAATCCATTTTAAAAACACACTGTCCACATAATTAAATGTTCATTACACAATAAAACAATTTATCCACCATCATCAAATAATAATCTAATCTCATATCTATACAAATCATTTATTATTGAATCTCTTATATTCGTATCATAAATGTACATACTATTCAAATTTTTATAATTTTCCACAATCTCATATAATTCGTCATGATCGGGTATGGTCCTGTCACCTTTAGTATTGTCTGTCCCACTCCGGTAAGTCATATTATCATCTTTTATAACATCATCTACTGCTCCTATGTCAATGCAAGGTAAAATTTCAATACAATTATACACCATCTCTACACCTAACCTTCCCACAAATTCTCTATAATTCCTAGTCACCTTAAAAATCTCTATCTCTCTCTTCCTCTCATCACAATACCTCTCTCTCTCTCTCAAAATATCTCTCACAATAACACCAAGTTACACTCTCTCTCTCAACATATGCAGGGGACACTAACTCATAATTACTGCACCACCTATAAAGTGCACAAAAAATCCAGGGAATTCTATTTGCAGACCTTTTGTCTTCCAAATACTCACGTGAAGCCATTTCTTCACCCCCGACTACAACATTAAGGGAACAATTTACCCCCTGCAACCCCTCTACTTGTAAATTCTCTTTATACTTTCTCTCTAATTCATCACGCACTAACATTCCATCATTATCGTATTCTACTCTCCCGTAAACTCTCACTACTACTTACCTTGTCGTCTTTATTTTCATTTATTCGTCTATCAAAATTAACGTTGTTTTCTGATTTCGTTTTTTATTTCGTCAAATTTTACATTCTGTTCATCAAACTTTACATCAAGTTTATTAAATTTCTCATCGAATTTACTATTCTGTACATTAAAAAGTGTTTGCATCATTTTCACTATTTTATTCTCGTCAGCCCTTTTAGTCGGGACTGGCGTTGAGTGAATAATTCCTTCACTCATGATTTGTGATTCAGTTACGCTATTTTGGCTTTCATTTACAGTGAGCCTATATTTTCACTATTTCTTGCCATTTTAAATAGAAAATATTTCCGTTTGTTTTTTAAACTGTTGCTTTTTATCTTAAATTAACATAACAATAACAACATAACCTACAATTGTAATGCACTATTTACGTGTTATGCTATATTATTTTGGTACCCACTCTGTTTCTGCACTCTGGCTCATTTATATAAAAAATAATTTTTTATATAAAGTCGCTGTTCGGGTAGCCATTGTAAACATAATTTAACTCATTACAATCAATAATGTCCCTGTTCTGGGCGGCATTGTAAACATAATTTCGCACTTCTTTTGGTAGTATTTACATAAATAAATAAAACATCTTTACTTACCGCATGGTTCACCATACTTCCGGTTCATGCACATGATTCCATAATCAACATTATTTTTATCCCTAGGGTCCAAGGTATCGTTAAGCGAGAGTACAGAAACAGTTGGGATTTTGCGAAATAACGGTTCTAACAACAATTGTGTGACATAAACGCTCTGTTTAATATATCTAAATTTGCATAATTTACACTTATAGAAACCAAATATGGCGTCTTATAAGACCAAAACAAAATGGCGTCTATAGCTACTTCCGCCCATATTAGTTACTCATTATTTTTTATTACTTCTTTCTAGTACTTAATTTGTAGCAAGAGCATTTTTTGTTAATCTGTAGTGTTCCTTGAATTTACTTATTCTGTTTAGATCATATTATTCATAAACCAATGCCTTCTTGTACAGTCATAAATGCCGGCATTCTCTTACACGCATGCACTCTCTCTCTCTCTATACCGATACATTAATTACTGTTACATGTTTAATTAATAAATTTTTTGAGCTCAGAATAATTGATAGAATTTAGAATTTTAAACTTTCCTGAAATGCTGGGGTAGTTGCTTCTCCTCAGATATTTTCCATTGTTGGAGGCAGATGTTCAGCCGAACTTTACAGTTTGTCTGTTCCTTGGTTCACTGAATTTAAATTACATTTTGCTTCTTCTCTGGTTAAATACTGATAACTGTTCACTATTAATTACATCTTGGATACTTTTAAAAAACACTTGGCCGGCTATACTTTGCCAGCGAATTTTGTTGTGTGCTACTGCATCGAACGTAGATTGAAGACTGAGAGCGAATAACCAGCGCAATTCACGCAAGTGGTAGGGTTATATCGTCATCATCATATTGTTTCAAACGTATGACGCCATTGTTCTGCATCACATTTGTTGCGTTTTTACATGATTGATGATGTTCCAACAGTGTTTTTAACTGGTTTCGTCCAAATATGTGTGTAGAACCTCACATACGCCATGACCTTTGAGTTGAGTGGTACTAGCAAACTGCGTCTTGGGTAATTCATTTGGGAAAGTTAACCTAACCACTTTTAAACATATCAAATACAATAAATTTATTCCTCATGTATCAATAAATCCTTTGACGGACTTTTGTACCATCACATACCGACCACACCTTTCGTAAAAGATTCAATGAACATGCTGCAAAAATCACCGTAAACCTTCGTCAGTTGTGGTGCAACACCTAACAAGCCACCCACATCACAACATCAATTTCAACACTTCATTAAAAGTATTAAGGTATAGCTCAAACTAAGAAGCATCAAAAATATACTAGCAATACCATATTTACAAATACAAACGAGGAGCCGGTGAAAAAACACTGCTTAACAGGAAAGAGGACTATAGGGATTATAGGGTTACGTTTAAAATATTAGATTACCTCGAAGAGTACGCACAAAGGTTGTGCATCGGGTAGTTTTATCGTTAGTCGGCATCCATATGACGTGCGGGCAACAAATGCTGGCCAGTCGCGATTATTTAAATCGTCCGTTTGAATTCGGTTTTCATGTAATGTTAACATTGTTTTTAAAATTTTTAAGTGTTGTGTTTTTATGTGTTATGTTTTATATACCTGTGTCGACGACGCTCACCTGAGTGAAAAAAATTTTTATATACATTATAACGATATATATAAACGTTGTTCCAAATTTAATATAATTTAAATTTGTGGAGCCCCACGATCTTGGAGCGCCATTTTACTACAACGATATTACGTTGTTGGATGTATGCGTGTCGTGCCACACGTTGACGGGTGAAAAAATTATAACAATATAAATAACATGTATGTGTAGTTGGGGTTCAGGTATAATTATAATAAGAGTAACTCTTTTTAGGAATCGTAATATGTTTCATTTATTACTTGAAACAAACATAAAAAACAATAATATAATAATAACGATCAATACGCCATATGATATCCATTATCTATGGTTTCAAAGTGTCTTTACTTGCCGTGTTATCATCAGAAACATATATCTTAAATTCTAGATATTATATTATAAATTGTATTTAAAACTTTTCTACATTATATTCAAGATTTCTTGCCTACTCAGTCTAAATGTGTGCTTTCTTTAAAATTGTTAATACATTCTTATTCTATATTTTCTTTATACCTTTCTACGGCTTTAAAATCATTTCAACACAATTAATTGATTATTTTCAGTGACTCTACGTTATGTGCTTTTACTAAGAAAAAGTTAAATAAATTAATTACTTGTTCATTTTCCCAGCAATGAGTTAACTTATCGTTTCATTGACTGTACGTTCATTAAAGAAAAAATAATTAAATAATTTTCTGATTACACATGAATTACATTGATTTTTATCTCTATCTACATCCTTATTATTTACTCTTACAAAAATTGTTGTTTTAGTTTTTCTCATTTTTTTTATTAAAGTCTTTTAATGTCTTTCTCTTTGATAATTATGTATTGGTTTTTCGTCACCTTAAATTCCGCAGAGTTGTCCCATGTCCTCCAGTGATTCCTTCGGTTCGATCCTCCTGGATGTCCTCACTGCTCGTCCTCCCGTCTCTCGTCCTTCATGGTACATTGGCTGCTGTAGACTATGATGACATGTTGCTCTGGATCTGTAGCTGTTATTATAGAAACGTCTCTAGTCCTCTGCATCTCGTTCCTCTGCTAGTCGTGCTCTCGTACTCTGTCAGGAGTTGATGTTCTTAGCTGTCGACTGCTTGTAGACGTCCGACGATTTCTTTGTTACGGTACTTTTTTAATTATTGTTTTCATTAATACTTTAAATTAAAACGTTACCGTAATACTTTATAAGTTAAGCTACAAAAATCATACTGATGTTAGATTTATCGTCTAACTTTGTCCTAAGTAGTTTAAAAAATTCGCGTCTCGGACGGGCATAGCGTACCGCCGCGACTGTGGTTTGTTAGAAGAGAGAGTTCGTCTCTCCTGGGCTTCTATTTATATCAACCCAGAAAACTGCACCTGTTGATTCAGGAATCAGCGTGTCGACATTTGAAACATGGTATGATAGCCCCCACTCTCGTCTCCTTTCACATAATTGCACTTTTTCGCCAATCGCACTGTTTAACGCAGATTTCATGGCGATAAAATATTGTCTAATTTAATGACTTATGAGATGTGCAATTTTCATGATGCTCGCACTACTAGTGAAAGTATAATGCTTTAAAAATTGCACTGGATTCGCACCGATTGTCCGAATTACGTAAAATTCGCACTGCACTTGTGTCTGATTTTTACACATTTTTAGAAGTTTTTACCTTCTCACTAACATTTATGGTTTGCTTAAAAATAAATATTTTCTTAATTTAGCATTGACTTGGTGGGTGAGATTGCAACTTTCAGGGTCAGACAGGCTTCACGCACACTCATTATTTACTTGTATACACACATGCAGTGGTAATCGCGTGATGTTTACCTGTTGGTTCCTGCTTGAAAGCCAGCTTCCAATCTCACACCTGCTCGTCTATTATATATTATTGAAATTAACTTAAATATTTATAATATATTATGTATGCGCATTACAGCCTTTGCTTATATTGTCACATCATTCCTCTACTTGAAAAAAACAAATTTGTAATAAATTTATTTATTAAAATATTTTTTCTATCATTAGACGTCTTATATTTTTATATTTCATATTACTTATATATAAAATTTTTTTTTTATTTGTATTTATACATTACTTATCCATGATAATGAATATTAATTGTTCAAGTTCCCTTAGTTGGAGGGTAACAAGTGTAGTTTCTATCTCCCCTTCCTACGAGTTAATAACAATGCATAAGCGTAGCTGCTTCTTCTCATTGTTCTCCTTCCACCTGGTTCCACTGACCTAGTTATTTTTACGTGTAAAACTTTCTGAGTGAAATGGCATGGTATTGATAAACATTTTGCATCGTAACATATTATGCCATTCTTAAATCAGAAATTTTACATTATCTTAATTGTACATTCCTACCTTCGTTCCTTAACCCATTGCTTACATGAACATTCTTTATCTTTCCTAACCTTTCTTACATTACTTATATAATGTACTACATTAACCTTAATTATCTTCTATTACATTTATTACTTTCTATTTTTATTACTTTTTCTATTACCTTCTTTAACATTACCTTTCTGATCGCTAATAATTTCCTTCATTCTTACCTGACATACACTTCCGTAACAGAATACTCTTTTAGCTTTGTAGTGTGTCGCATGATCGGTTACAGAGGAACTGTCTTAGAAAAACAACGATATTTTTCTCGAAGTCCTTAATCCTAAGTAGTCTCTGCCCTTTGACTTTTCACTCTCGCTTTCTTCTGTGTCCTTGTATCTCCATTAAGTGTGAAGTTTTCGCTTGATCAGCCATTCTGACAATTATACATTTATTTCTCATTCTTAACCATTTCTTCATATTAATAACAACATCAATAATAACATTCCTTACCATTTCTTACATATTTCTTTACACATTTCATTCCTTGCCATTTGTAATACATTTCCTACCTTTCTTTGAACATACTTTTATATTTATTATTTTGCTAAACTTTTATATTTCTTTTTATTTGCAATCATAACCTTAATAAATAACATTTCTTAATTATACTCTCTTTTCTTATTATTAATAATTAATAGTAATATTATTTTTCTAATTTAAAAATAATTATTTATTTTTGGCTATTGAGTTTGGTTCGGTGTGTTGTTTGCTCTTACACCCTTCTTATTATAACAATTGTTTGTCGTACACAGGAAATTCATTGTACTCGCCCTCGCGACAACATTCCATTGTGTTACTCCCTCGTTAAATTTCCGTTGTATTGCTGCGACGTTAACATTCCATTGCACCGCTGTGACTGTGCGATCACCTGATGTTAAAACTTTTTTTCTTTTAGCCGTCGGCAACATGCATTCTCTTCTGCTCCCCCTCTTTCTCTTGTTCTCTCCGCGTTGCTGCTCTTGCCAAACGCATTCTTTAGTAGTCCGTATGCGTTTTACATACATAGTGGAACATTCTTTTGTGTGTCGTTTATGATAATATATTCATCATAATTACTATAATTATGGTTATAATTATCGTTCGCTTTATAATTATTGTGTGTATATCTAACATCATACTTCACACAAGTTTGCGTAGTGTTTCGTATAGTACGACGTTTTTCGTTATAGTGATAATTATTGTGCTTCACACATGTTTTTATCTTATGTGATCTACTAGTGTGTGTGTGTCTCACAGTTGGGATATCGCTATTAATAAGGTACATTTTATTAACCTTTATTTGCTTCTCTTATTAAATGTAGGCATGTCAGATCCCACGTTCATGGGCGACATTTTACTACAACGATATATATAAACGTTGTTGCAAATTTAATATAATTTAAATTTGTGGAGCCCCACGATCTTGGAGCGCCATTTTACTACAACGATATTACGTTGTTGGATGTATGCGTGTCGTGCCATATGTTGACGGGTGAAAAAATTATAACAATATAAATAACATGTTGTAACGGTACAAATAGGTCCATGTAGGGATTTTGGATAAGCAACAGATATAATGTTATTGTGAATTAAAATTTTGTATGTGTGAGAGTAAAGTTTTCCAAAACATGTGAAGCAACGCAGAAAGCAACAAAGGGTTTGCCTCAAGGTCAGTGGCGTATGTGACAAAACGACAGCGATTCTGCCAACAACAACAGGCCACTCCTAAAATACCTCATCTAAAGAATGCCAGATGTAATTGCTGCACCTTAAAAAACCAAGACGTCATCACAAAGAACAATAGAATCGATGACGCGACAACCCTTTCCACTTGGGGAATAAGCGCCGTATTGTCATTCTCAGTCGACTCGTATACTTCGTGCGAACTGCACGTTGTACAAATTGCTGGCCAGCAAGTATTTAAAAGTAACAACTAAAATGTAACAAAAGTGAATTAAGTCTATTTGAATCAATCAGTATAAAATGTAGAGACAGTGAGTGCAGTTAATAAAAAGGAACAGTGTAATAGTTCGGCAGAACACCAGCATGAACGTGATTAACGCCTGACTGGATCTTCATCCATCACAGCAGGAAAGTAAACCTTTCACATTTTAAACCACCAACACTTTTTAATAATTGAGCTCAAGAAAATTTGTAAAAATGTACCATTAAATTAGTTTATGTGGGAGCATGTGTGTGTTTGTGTGTGTACCGATACATATAAAATCACAAGCATTGGTTCACGTTACGTGATTCATGTAACTTCATAATTGAAATTATTTAAAACTGCAGTAATGGTGTAGATTCATTTAAAAAAGTAACCAGAATAAATTGGAGTTAAATATATGTTGTGTAAATGTAGAATACTTAAGGCTGATGTAGCAAAAATATTTTGCAGCCATTTTGTATGTGAATTTAGCAAAGGAGGAAGACTCCATCTTGTTTTTTGTTATTCAAACATGTAGAAATTCAGAACATTAAAACACAAGTTTTACCAAATGATATCAGAGTCGATTATTTCTCAATAACCATTCCGTTTCTAGCTCGTGATAGAATCCTGGACCCGAACTTACAATGTATTATGTTGGCAACAACACAACATGGCGATTACTCGAATCAGCATGTAAACAAAAGTATAAATGTTAACGAGAGAAGTATAACAGGTAAGTCAATTATAATTTTAATGAAAAGAATTTAGTTAACAAATGGCGCCCGTACGGAGGGACTTTATATAAATAAATTTTATATAAAATAAACCTGCGTACAGAAACAGAATGGTTGTTGGAAATGGGTATGTAATTAATACTTAAATAATAAGGTTATGTTGTGATTGTAATATATGTTAGATATAGGGTAATATTTTGAAAAGAAATATATGTAAAAGATTTTTTTTTGGAATGGCAGATAATAACGAGAATGTCAGCTTAACTGACATTGAAAACGAAAGCCAAATGAATATTGAATTAAGCGGAACTGAGTCGAAAATTATGGATGAAGGAATTCATTCAACGCCAGTCCCGATTAAAAAATCTGAGGAAAATGATATGATGAAAATGATGCAATTGCTTTTCAATGAACAGAGTGTGAAGTTAAATAAATTTGATGAAAAGTTTGAGGAACAAAAAAGCGAAATTAAGAAAATCAACAGTAATTTCAATACCAAATTTGAAGAAGTAAAAGACAAAATTAAACAACAAAATTTTAATTTTAAAATTTAAATGCATTTGAAATTAATGCACATTTTGATAATATGCCAGAACAAATAGTAGAAGCAGTCAGTCAGAAGTTTGATAAACAAAATGCAAGAGTAGATGACATAATTAATAACTTTAAAATGAATAAAGTAGATGACAATTATGAGATTAAAATGGGGGTAGAAGGTAGTAAAGAGACCGATCAATTAACTGAAAACAAAGACGGTCAGTTAGCATATAAAGACGATAAGGTAAGTAGGGGTGAGAATTATGATGATATAATTAAAAATAGTGGTGATGAAGTTTTAGAGGAGATAGAATGTAATAATGGAATGTTAGTGTATGTTGATGAGTCAGAGAGAAAGTGGAAAGAGAGTATACAGGTAGAGGGTTGTAGGGGGTAAATTTTTCCCATGATGTTGTAGTTGGGGGTGAAGAAAAGGCTTCACGAGTGTATTTGGGAGACATATGGTCTGCAAATAGTTGTCCCTTGATTTTTTGTGCATCTGATAGGTGGTGCAGTAATAAAGTTGTAGTGCCCCCTGTATATATTGAGAGAGAGAGTGTGACTTGGGGTTATGATGAGGGATATTTTGAGAGAGAGAGAGAGGTATGGTGATAGGAAGATACAATTGTTTGATGTTGGGAGGAGTTATGCAGAATTAAGAGAGAGAGAATTAATAATTATAGTGATTACTTACCTTATACAGAAACGGATGTATCAGCTGTAGTTGACGAATTAGTAACCTACCTGACTGTGACAGGAAATACTGGAGGAGAAATTATTATACCCGATGTCGACAGGAATTTTGAAATAATGGTATGCAATAATATTTGTATTATCAATAATATTGAGATAATGGAAAAAAGCAATGATGATGATTTTTATAATTATGATAATAAAAATGTGTCTGTAATTGTGAATAAACGGTGTAGTAATAAGATCAGACTATTATATGATGATGGAGGGTAGATATTGTGTTGTTCATGAACATATAATTATTTTAGTTTATGGTGATGACCTTGCTAACTTATGAAATGAGGTGTGGTAAATAGAAAAATAATGACAGAAAATTGTAAATAAATTTATAGTGAAATTAATTGTGTTTGTGTTGTGAAATGTATTTTATGTAAACTATGTACGTAGGTAATAGGCATTGCTTTAATAATACTTATAACATTTTTTTTCTCAGACTAAATAAGTAATGAGAGTTTGTAATAAATGAATTGTAATTGTTTTGGAAGAAGGTAATTGAAGTAATGTTGTCTTTAAATAACTGATTGAATTGAAAAATTTTTTGAAGATTAAGTAATTAATGTTGTACAGAAGAGATTCTCTAATGAATAGTAAATGATTAAACATAATATATTTGGATAATGAGATGTATTGTTATTATGAGGTAAATGATGAATTTTCTAGTGAAATTGTCAATGATCATAATGATCTAAATGTGGTAAAAGATGGAGTTTGGGTGATAATTATTTTAATAAGGCATTTGAGTCAGTCAAAGTTAACTCTAATGGGTGTTAGGTAAAATAAGAATTGTGGGAATAAAAGTAATACAGCACCAGGGAGTAGTAGGGACACAGTAGTGGGAGTGCATACATGTAGAAAGTGAGAGTAATGTAAATAGAGAGTAAATAGTTGATGGTGATATTTTGTAGTGAGGGTGAGGTGGTAAGGAGTGATCAACGTGCGTCGTTGGGCAGGTAATTGTGAAGGGTTGAAGAGTGTTTGCCGAGATTATGGGAAGGGCAAAAGGGTATGAATGGAATTGCCAAGGTCGGAACACACATCCTAGGTACAAAGAGGGTATTAGGTATTTTATTATAAGAGGAGAATAAATTGAGGTCAGTGGAATTAGTGTTGAAGGGGGTTATTATTGAGAGATTGGTGTCACCCTATGCAAATCTGTTGGTGGTTAGTAGGAAGAAGGGAGTAAGGTTATATGTTATAATGCCCATATAAATCAAATCATAGTGAATAACTGAGAGTGACCCAAACTAATTAAAGAGGAAAATGTTAAAAGAAAATTCATAGTAGAGATGTAATGATAAATGAAATGTGATTTAAATTAAAGGTGATAATAAATTTGAATTTTTTTTTGGGGGGATCCAATGGTCAAAAAAAAAAAATGATAGTGGTAGTATTTTTTCCACAAAAAACAGTAGTTCTGTTTGATGACTTGTGAAATAAAACGACCAAAATTTTGTAACTTAAATATTTAACTTTTCAAGGAGTTATTTTCTTTCAGAAAAAGAAATGTAATTCATGTAATGTAAACGTGTAAGATAATCCATTGTTGTACTTATTATCCTGTTATAAAGAAGGTATTAGTGAGAAGTGAAAGCTGGAACTTGCAAAATGTGTCTATATGAAAATTTTATGAAAATAGAAAGAACTTGTTATTATGCAAGATTAATGGGTGATTTTGGTGGGTTGCTTGGTGTTAATAGAAGAGAAAATCAATTATGGAGTGTAGTGACAGTACATGTAGAAGGACATAAGTTTAGAATTTCGTTATGCTATTGCAGTGGCGGCATGTGCCACTGCAGATAGCGGTGAGTGTTAGTGGTAACGTCAAGGTATGTTACCATCATCGGCAGCCTCAAGAGGGCGTGTATACACTGCACAACCACTTATATAATTTTATATTATATGTGAATTGATACCGTGCAGTGTTAATATTGATGAAGTGAAAACATGCGAGTGAGAGAAGATTTCCCCGCCTTTTCGGGTGATTACTGTTTTACCAGCACTAATCGTGGTTTTGGACGACAACCACCTGTGGGCAGAAATTGTAAAACTGACCATGGTTGGTTGCCCTTGAAATTGGTGAAAATTGAAATTAACGGGGGGCAACTTAGGGGAAATCCCCGGAACTATGGAACAGCGGCTATCACCTTGTTCGAGTAGGAACAGCAAAAAAGGTGATAGACCCGTTTTAAGGTTATAAATATAAAATCAGGCATTATGATATCTGGCAGTTTAAAATGTAAAGCCGAAGCAAGGACAGGAGATGCCAAAATTCCTCCCCAAATTCAGTCCTTGTAGAAGCAACTGGGGGCTACAGTCCAGTGGGGGGCCATAGTGTGTGTGGAAGGACGTTACTAGTTGGGTAGTAACGTTTAATGGATAAGAAATAGTAAACATATATAATGATGTTGTTGGTCATAAAGATAGTTATGATTTTGTTTTAAAGGATTAGGATCATGAAAGATGATTAATGAATTTCCAATAGATAGATTGTTCTAAAGGAGTGAACTTGGGTTTGTTCTATATAAGAATTATATAGATAGATTGTTTTGTTGATTCTATTAAACTTGATTAGTTGTTTTAAATAGTATTGCATTAGTGTAAAGATTTATATTATATTTCTTCTGTTGAAATAGAAAAGAGTTAAATATTATCGATTGGAATCGAAATTTTAATAAATATTTTGGGAGTGAAATAAGAGAAGGATACATCTATAATAAATCTTGTTTGCATCTATGTATTAGAGATATTAGGAGTTAAGAAAAAACCAGTGCTTATTAACATAAACCAATGTAGCTAAGCGGAAACAGATCAGTTGAGGATATGGCATTATACCAGGCCACTATTTGATTTTTTATTTCAATGTTTCAGAGTTTGGTGATGCTGTGGCGGCGGTCCTGAGCTGGCCAGCGCGTCAGAACAGGAGCGTTAAGTGCCTGACTGGCCTTGCGGTGTTGGGATCTCGAAAGAGAAGTCCAGTAAGGTCATGCAGGTGCTGTCACCATCATTGAACCAAGGGGTAAGTGATTGATATTCTTTTTATATAAACAATACAGGGGGTTGTGGTGACATATCCTAGCTGATCCCTTTAGGAAGTATGAATGAGCAATGAGAGTTTTTATGCCTCGTCATAAAACCTCTCATTGAGGGGGTATTGTAACGGTACAAATAGGTCCATGTAGGGATTTTGGATAAGCAACAGATATAATTTTATTGTGAATTAAAATTTTGTATGTGTAAGAGTAAAGTTTTCCAAAACATGTGAAGCAACGTAGAAAGCAACAAAGGGTTTGCCTCAAGGTCAGTGGCGTACGTGACAAAACGACAGCGATTCTGCCAACAACAACAGGCCACTCCTAAAATACGTCATCTAAAAAATGCCAGACGTAATCGCTGCACCTTAAAAAACCAAGACGTCATCACAAAGAACAATAGAATCGATGACGCGACAACCCTTTCCACTTGGGGAATAAGCGCCATATTGTCATTCTCAGTCGACTTGTATACTTCGTGCAAACTGCACATTGTACAAATTGCTGGCCAGCAAGTATTTAAAAGTAACAACTAAAATGTAACAAAAGTGAATTAAGTCTATTTGAATCAATCAGTATAAAATGTAGAGACAGTGAGTGCAGTTAATAAAAAGGAACAGTGTAATAGTTCGGCAGAACACCAGCATGAACGTGATTAACGCCTGACTGGATCTTCATCCATCACAGCAGGAAAGTAAACCTTTCACATTTTAAACCACCAACACTTTTTAATAATTGAGCTCAAGAAAATTTGTAAAAATGTACCATTAAATTAGTTTATGTGGGAGCATGTGTGTGTGTGTGTGTACCGATACATATAAAATCACAAGCATTGGTTCACGTTACGTGATTCATGTAACTTCATAATTGAAATTATTTAAAACTGCAGTAATGGTGTAGATTCATTTAAAAAAGTAACCAGAATAAATTGGAGTTAAATATACGTTGTGTAAATGTAGAATACTTAAAGCTGATGTAGCAAAAATATTTTGCAGCCATTTTGTATGTGGATTTAGCAAAGGAGGAAGACTCCATCTTGTTTTTTGTTATTTAAACATGTAGAAATTCAGAACATTAAAACACAAGTTTTACCAAATGATATCAGAGTCGAATATTTCTCAATAACCATTCCGTTTCTAGCTCGTGATAGAATCATGGACCCGAACTTACAATATATTATGTTGGCAACAACACAACATGGCGATTACTCGAATCAGCATGTAAACAAAAGTATAAATGTTAACGAGAGAAGTATAACAGGTAAGTCAATTATAATTTCAGAAAAAGAAGTGTGTTAACAATGTATGTGTAGTTGGGGTTCAGGTATTATAATAAGAGTAACTCTTTTTAGGAATCGTAATATGTTTCATTTATTACTTGTGTTCAAACTTTGAACTTGTAAACTCTGTACTTTAAATACTACAACGCACCACGTGCAGATGACGTCACGTTTTTCTTATCTACCATCTACAGCTTGCTCACAGCTGGGCTGCCTGTAGCAAAATGTACGTTAGTTGTTTTAAAAACTCCGAGCTGATCACTCGTAACATTTCCAGCCGCGGCTACTGGCTTTCATTATTTAATTACTTATTAAGTGCAACATGCACTGATTATACTTGGGCGATCTCTGCCTTATTTATTATGTCTTTCGACTTTTATTACTAATTAATTTAACGGGCATCATGTCGAGTCAACTTCTGCACGTGTCAGCAATAGTATCAAATTTCAACAATTTTCAATAAAATATTACATGAAAAATCATACAGTCCACTTCAATTTACTTCCGAACCAGCCCTCTTCATTTAGCGTTCTAGGAATAACTCAAGAATATTCGAGAGCTTCCAGACGCAACATTTTCTGGTCCTCCGGGCCGGATTTTTTTTTCGCCTTACGGGCAACATTTTGGTCCACTATTTCAAAATATTTCATTTAATGGGCACAAAAAGCCTGTGTCCCAAACAAGCTTCAAATTTAAATATTTTCAAATTGAGATTGCTGGCCGTGGCATGCCCTTTGTTGCCGCAAAGATGACCTCCAGGAGTGACACACAAGATCCAACAGAGCGTCAGATCTGACACGACAGGAAACGGCAAGACAGTTGTTCAACAGCAGCAAATTCCACAACAGTAAATCACGCTGAGATACAACATCAACCTTCATCCAACCAGCCCAAACAGGCGGTGCACCATTATCAAGGAAAGGCCGGACGGGATTAGCACGGAACCAACAGGACTGAAGCAGTTCAGAACACGCCAGGAGTCCACGTGATTATAAACTTTCATTTTTCATTATAATTGTTCATATAATATATGAATACAACAATCTGAGTAATATTTTATATTTAATATGGTATTATTGATGCTTTTATGTAAACATATATTATAATATGAGAATATTTTCATAACTGCGTAATAACTCATTAGAAGTTCAAGTGTCGAGATAAGGCTATATGTATTATTATTTAAATTCATAATTTCAATAACGCTTATGGCTGTTCTTTAAATGAGATAATAAGTATATGTTATAGTAAGTAATGTGTTAAGCTATATGACGATCACTAGCTCCCGCATTATATCAAATTTTATCAAAATTACATCAATTATTCACCTGCTCTACGCTTAAATTCTTTTAAATTACATTTTTAATTGCAATCATGGCTGATGTGAAAGCATTGATAAAGAAACGGGTCACTATTAAAGCATCTATATCCCGTGTGAACACGTTCGCGGATAATTTCGATCCGGACACAAGCGATCATCACGCACTAAAAATAAAGCTTCGTCATTTAATGGAATTATCCACTAAATATGATGATATTCAGTCTCAAATTGAATCTGATGACGCTGATTTCGCATTAGCAAGTGATAGAGTCCAAACTGAGGACGATCTTTGCAGCATCGAATGCAAGTTGCAACACTTGTTAGAACAAGTGGAGCAGGTGAATCACAAACCGCTGATTAATACCGAATTTACGCCTCTTAAAACCTCCCCCATACAGTTGGAACCGATCAAATTATCTCGGTTTTCAGGTAGCATTATTGAGTGGCAACACTATTATAACATATTTCTTGAATTAATACACGTCAGAACCGATCTGACGGATATTCAAAAGCTACACTACTTGCACTCTTCATTAAGTGACAAGGCGCTAAATGTGATAATATCGCTGCCAATTACTCATGAAAATTATGCGGTAGCTATTGATCTGCTAAAAAATAGGTATGACAGCAAGTTAATTGTCTCAGCCCATCATGTGGGGAATGTCTTGGGTGTGCAATCGGTTCAACAAGAGTCCAAAATTAGTATTTCCAGATTTATTGACGAGATAACCGCCAATATCAATGCGTTAAACACCTTAAACTTACCTGTAAATACATTCGAAATTATTCTTATTCATTACTTGGCCCAAAAACTCGATAGTTACACGCTTCGTCTTTGGAAAGAAAGTTTGTCAGAAGAACGATTTCCTAACTTTAATAATTTTATAAAATTTTTAAATACACGTAGACAGATATTGCAAAATCTGGACAGCCCAACCACTTCAACAAGCAAGATAAACGTTTGCGATAAGGCTCACTATCGCAAAGCAATTAAAACGGTGAATGCAGCCAAAGCAGCATTCCACTCCCATGTCAGAAATAATGTATGTCAGCTGTGCAAGGGTAAACACCGAATTACTGATTGCTCACAATTTATAACGCTTACTATACATGAGAGAAAAAACATTATAATCAAAAATAAACTTTGTCTAAATTGCTTTCGCCCAGGCCACGATAGCGCCCACTGTCCATCTAAATTTTCTTGCAGAACGTGTGCGAAACGCCATCACACAATGATTCATATGCCTAACAAAAACGGATCGTCCAGTAACAACCAGTGTTCGCTAAAATTACAAACAAATAAGTCCATATTATTATCTACCACAGTCGGCATGACAACTGATCATGCAGGTAGAAAGCACCCGGTTAGGATTTTATTAGACTCTGGATCGCAGGCTAACTTCTGTACCATGGATTTCGCACGCCGCATGGGTCTGAAACTAATTAAATCTCAATTGCCCATAACGGGTATAAACAATCCATTGTCCCAAGCTGACTTCAGTACCAGAGTAAGGTTACAGTCTCGCTATAAACATTTTAGCTTAAACATACATTGCGCTGTGCTTCCCACCATCACTAACAATCTCCCGGCGGAATCATTTGATGTAGCATCTTTAAATTTACCCAAGGGCATAATTTTAGCCGACCCACAACTCAACTTCTCATCGCAAGTCGATTTATTGCTCGGTGCTCAATATTACTTGCAATTAATTGAACCTACCAAGTTTATCCGTAGCCCGCATTTCCTCATAATTCAGGAGACAAAACTAGGATTCATTCTCGCAGGTAATTTGCCATTTAATGTCGACATGACGAAACCGGTTTCATCCTTTATGGTATGTGAAAATGATAGTGCAATTTCCTCGCAACTAAAGGAATTTTGGAAATTGGAGGAAGTTTCTATTTGTGATCCCTCCGCTGAGGAATCGGAATGCGAGAATCATTTTGTGTCAAATACTGTCCGTAGTGAGGATGGCAGATTTGTGGTATCCCTGCCTCGCAGGTCAGACAAGTCTTACTTGGGCGATTCTCTTCGCGGAGCTATCCGCAGGTTTCAGTCATTAGAACTTAAGTTCAAGCAGAACCCTGCCCTTTACAAAGGTTATAGTGACTTCATGCATGAATATTTAAATCTTGGTCACATGTCTTCACTTAATGAGTATGATTTGTCGCTTAACGAGTCAGACACCTTTTATTTACCGCACCACTCAGCCTTTAAAGGTTCCAGCATAACTACCAAGTTGCGAGTTGTTTTTGACGGCTCCGCTAAGTCGACAAATAATTTGTCCTTGAACGATACCCTGATGGTCGGTCCCATGGTCCAGCAGGATCTGTTCTCGATTATGGCTCGATTCTGAACTCACCGATACGTCCTCATTGCAGACATTGAAAAATGTATCGGCAAATTTTAGTTAATCCTAAGTATTCCAATTTGTAGCGTATTGTTTGGCGCGACGCACCGCATAAGGAACTCCAACATTACGCCTTGAGGACAGTCACGTATGGGACTGCAAGTGCCTCCTTTCTTGCTACGAGATGTTTGGCTCAAATAGCCAAAGAAAATAAAACCGAATACCCTATAGCTTGCTTAGCCATAGCCAATGATTTTTATGTGGACGATCTCGTGACGGGCTCAGACAACCCGAACGTTCTATCTAAAATGAAATCTGACATCATAAACTTACTAAGCCGATATGGTTTTACCTTACATAAATGGTTTTCTAATGACCAGACCATTATAGCCTCTCGCGCTCACGTCTCCCATGACTTTAGCAAAAACCAAAATGTGTGTACATTGGGCATTCAGTGGAACATCAACTAAGACAGTTTTTTATATAGCGTTCAGAGGAATGTCAACGTGGCGGTGGTCAACAGGAGAAGTGTGCTGTCGGTCATCGCAGGAATTTACGATCCTTTGGGCCTCATTGGCCCTATTACATTTTGGTGCAAGCATTTTGTACAACGATTGTGGTTAGCGGGTACGAGTTGGGACGAACCCTTATCAGGTTCATTGTCTGATCAGTGGTTAGAACTCTATTCTCAGTTGGTCTCAGACACTCTTTTTAAAATTTCGAGGTCTGTCAAGAGTCTAAACAATTACCGAATCATTGCATTACAGCTTCATGGATTCGCCGATGCGTCAGCTAAAGGTTACGCATGCTGTATCTATATGCGGACGGTCTATTCAAACGGCGCCATATCGTCAACCCTGTTATGTGCCAAATCTAGGGTCGCTCCATTGAAACAGGTAACGGTACCCAGGCTTGAAATTTGCGCTTGCCTATTGCTGGCTCAGTTAGCTTCCAAGGTAATAGACGCCGTCAACTACAAATTCAACGAATTATGTTTCTACTCGGACTCGAAGATAGCCTTACATTGGATCCATCAAAAATCCTCCCGATGAAAGGTGTTTGTCGCCAACCGTGTCGCTGAAATACAGCGTCTCACTACCCGGGGAACTTGGCACCATGTATCATCACTGGACAACCCTGCCGACATTTTATCGCGCGGTTGCCTCCCTCGCGTTTTACATGGCCACCCTCAATGGTGGCATGGTCCGTCCTGGTTGTCCCATGAGTCATCATCATGGCCTAACAGTGCCTTCGATACTCATTCTCCCTGCACATATCCTGATCTGGAACAGGAACGACGCAAGCAGGCCCAAACCTCACTAATTGTTGCTTCATCCACATCCAGTTATGTTGAAAATTACTCATCCCTAACAAGACTCACTCGCGTTTTCTCATATTGCCGCAGGTTTATTCGGAACTCTAGGCTCCCCGTTGCTGACAGGGACACTTCCTTTTTGTCAGCCCAGGAGTTGCATGATACACTTTTGGTTTTTATTCGCCAGTCTCAGCGATTACACTTCGGCATTGAGGTAAGGAGCTTGAGGCACATCGCTGCATCCCCAACAGCAGTAAAATTCTCTCACTCAACCCCTTTCTCGATGAGACAGGTATATTGAGAGTAGGTGGACGTCTACAGCACTCCCAGCTCAGCTACGCTAGCAAACATCAAATAATACTGCACCCGCATTCTCATCTCAGCAAGTTAATCATAGAAAACGAACATCTTCGTTTATTGCACTCTGGTGTACAATTAACCCAGTTTTCTCTGAGACAGAAATATTGGATCGTTAATGGTAAATCCTATATACGCTCGGTAATACATAAATGCATCACTTGTTTCCGATACCGTGCTAGGGGCGCAAACTAATTATTGGGACAATTACCCCCTTCTACGGTCACGTCTGCCAAGCCATTCACCCAATCTGCTGTTGACTATGCCGGACCCGTATTTGTGCGTCATGGCGGGCAGCGCTCAAAAGCGACGTCAAAAGCGTATATTGCTTTATTTATATACATGAGCACTAAGGCCATTCATTTGGAACTTGTATCAGATCTTACCTCAGACGCCTTCATAACGGCCTTAAAACGGTTCATCGCGCATAGAGGTATCCCCACTCAGATATTCTCCGACAATGGTACGAATTTTCGTCGTGCTAGCAGCACACTACACGAATTGTACAGACTTTTGAAATCTAAGGGATTTGAGCAAACAACTCAGGAGTTTATCAGTTCCCAGGGCATCAAGTGGTCCTTTATTCCACCCTCTGCCCCTCATTTCGGTGGTCTGTGGGAAAGCGGGGTAAAAAGTGTCAAATTTCACTTACGTCGCGTGATTGGCTGTACCGTTCTGAATTTCGAGGAGTATTCTACCATTCTGACTCAAATAGAGTCTTGCCTTAACTCACGCCCTTTATTCGTTATATCCAATGATTTTAGGGACCCAGAACCGTTAACTCCCGCTCATTTCCTAGTCGGTTCTCCACTTACGGCACTCCCGGAGCCCGACTATACCCAAGTCAGTATTAGTCGTTTGGGCAGATGGCAGCTGCTCCATAGATTCACACAGTCCATCTGGAAATGATGGTCCAAAGACTATTTGCACCAGTTGCAACAGCGCAACAAATGGCGCACCACTTCAAGGAATTTAACTGTTGGACAGCTCGTCCTCATTCTAGATGATAATCCCCCCCCTTCAATGGAAGCGCGGGGTAATCACAAATGTTTATGCGGGTCAGGACTCAATAGTGCGCGTTGCCAAAGTTCGCACCGCACAGGGTATACTACGTCAACCCATCCATAAATTATGCTCCCTTCCGGTGGCATCAGACTAGTCGCATGAGCTTCATACGACACGTATCAGGAATGTGAACTTTGTCGCATTGCCTTGTATCACTCCCGGGGCAATCATACAATCCAATTTTATTATTGTTGTAATTATTATTATTATTATTGTCGTGTAGCTATTATTGCAATAGTTACTATGCCATTATTGTATCTATCATTATATATTTGTCATTGTTCTATTATATGATTATATATTTTTAAACCTTTTGGGAACTATTATTGTAATCTTATTGTATGAATTATTATGTATTTGTCATTGTATTTTTCAATGGTCATGTATTGTTGAATTTATCAGGGGATTGTTGTTTCAATATCATGCATCCAAATTATCACATCTTTTTATTGTATTATTGCTTGTTACTTATTATTGAATTCTTTGTGATCAT
Organism: Magicicada septendecula; assembly: GCA_034769895.1. Lineage (NCBI taxonomy): Eukaryota > Metazoa > Arthropoda > Insecta > Hemiptera > Cicadidae > Magicicada > Magicicada septendecula. The sequence continues at coordinate 146,623,261 of CM068375.1, read as the reverse complement.
TATTGGGTATTATGTGGGAAAATTAATGTGTCTACCTAATTATTATATTATTGTGCATTATGCCATGTTATTGTGTGTTGTGTAATTTCATTGTTAGTTGGTTATGACTATATAATTCGAATCATTATGTATTTTGTAATTATCACATGAATTTATTATGTTAGCCACATTGTTACTATTAATTGTCCAGTTGTCATTGCTCGGTGGAACATGCCAATTGTTATGTTGTTGTTTTATTAGCATGTAAATTCAATTACTATGTATTATTAACCTTAAGGCATAAATTACAAAATCGCCCCGATATTGTGAGGGCAGTATGTTCAAACTTTGAACTTGTAAACTCTACTTTAAATACTACAACGCGCCACGTGCAGATGACGTCACGTTTTTCTTATCTACCGTCTACAGCTTGCTCACAGCTGGGCTGCCTGTAGCGAAATTTACGTTAGTTGTTTTAAAAACTCCGAGCTGATCACTCGTAACATTTCCAGCCATGGCTACTGGCTTTCATTATTTAATTACTTATTAAGTGCAACATGCACTGATTATACTTGGGCGATCTCTGCCTTATTTATTATGTCTTTCGACTTTTATTACTAATTAATTTAACGGGCATCATGTCGAGTCAACTTCTGCACGTGTCAGCAATAGTATCAAATTTCAACAATTTTCAATAAAATATTACATGAAAAATCATACAGTCCACTTCAATTTACTTCCGAACCAACCCTCTTCATTTAGCGTTCTAGGAATAACTCAAGAATATTCAAGAGCTTCCAGACGCAACAACTTGAAACAAACATAAAAAATAATGATCAATACGCCATGTGATATCCATTATCTGTGGTTTCAAAGTGTCTTTACTTGCTGTGTTATCATCACAAACATATATCTTAAATTTTAGATATTATATTATAAATTGTATTTAAAACTTTTCTACATTATATTAAGATTTCTTGCCTACTCAGTCTAAATGTGTGCTTTCTTTAAAATTGTTAATACATTCTTATTCTATATTTTCTTTATACCTTTCTATGGCTTTAAAATCATTTCAACACAATTAATTGATTATTTTCAATGACTCTACATTATGTGCTTTTACTAAGAAAAAGTTAAATAAATTAATTACTTTTTCATTTTCCCAGCAATGAGTTAACTTATCGTTTCATTTGTACGTTCATTAAAGAAAAAATAATTAAATAATTTTCTGATTACACATGAATTACATTGATTTTTATCTCTATCTACATCCTTATTATTTACTCTTACAAAAATATTTTGTTTTTGTTTTTCTCATTTTTTTTATTAAAGTCTTTTAATGTCTTTCTCTATGATAATTATATATTGGTTTTTCATCACCTTAAATTCCGCAGAGTTGTCCCATGTCCTCCAGTGATTCCTTCGGTTCGATCCTCCTGGATGTCCTCTTGTCCTCACTGCTCGTCCTCCCGTCTCTCGTCCTTCATGGTACATTGGCTGCTGTAGACTATGATGACATGTTGCTCTGGATCTGTAGCTGTTATTATAGAAACGTCTAGTCCTCTGCGTCTCGTTCCTCTGCTAGTCGTGCTCTCGTACTCTGTCAGGAGTTGATGTTCTTAGCTGTCGACTGCTTGTAGACGTCCGATGATTTCTTCGTTACGGTACTTTTTTAATTATTGTTTTCATTAATACTTTAAATTAAAACATTACCGTAATACTTTATAAGTTAAGCTACAAAACTCATACTGATGTTAGATTTATCGTCTAACTTTGTCCAAAGTAGTTTAAAAAATTCGCGTCTCGGACGGGCATAGCATACCGCCGCGACTGTGGTTTGTTAGAAGAGAGAGTTCGTCTCTCCTGGGCTTCTATTTATATCCACCCAGAAAACTGCACCTGTCGATTCAGGAATCGGCGTGTCGACATTTGAAACATGGTATGATAGCCCCCACTCTCGTCTCATTTCACATAATTGCACTTTTTCGCCAATCGCACTGTTTAACGCAGATTTCACGGCGATAAAATATTGTCTAATTTAATGACTTATGAGATGTCCAATTTTCATGATGCTCGCACTACTAGTGTAAGTATAATGCTTTAAAAATCACACTGATTGTCCGAATTACGTAAAATTCGCACTGCACTTGTGTCTGATTTTTACACATTTTTAGAAGTTTTTACCTTCTCACTAACATTTACGGTTTGCTTAAAAATAAATATTTTCTTAATTTAGCATTGACTTGGGGAGTGAGATTCCAACTTTCAGAATCAAACAGGCTTCACGCACACACATTATTTACTTGTATACACCCATGCAGTGGTAATCGCGTGATGTTTACCTGTTGGTTCCTGCTTGAAAGCTAGCTTCCAATCTCACACCTGCTCGTCTATTATATATTATTGAAATTAACTTAAATATTTATAATATATTATGTATGCGCATTACAGCCTTTGCTTGTATTGTCGCAATATATAAGTTTACTAAATGATTCCGATTGAAGATGGAACACAACTGTTCCAAAATGCATCTCGGATGAAAAACTAAGAAAATCACCAACAGGAATACCTAGAGGTGTACTTGTAAGTACTAAAAATCCTTTATAGATGCAATAATTGTTTTCTGTCTTTGAATTACAAACTAATTATATAGCATTTTCATTTTGTCACTGGCTATCTTCAACTGTCCTCTTATCAAAAGATTTATTTCTTGTAGTTGCTTCTCTAATTGCACAGAATAATTCTGCAGCTCTTGGAATTGAGTCTCAGGTGATCCGAACATCAAGTCTCCAGGAAGATGAATGTCCTCCCTGAACACCAGTTTTGCTGAAGTCATCCTGGTTGTGTTGTGTAATGATGACCCTTACGCCATTAGGAATAATGGTATATGCTAATCCCAGTCAGTTTGGTTCTCATCAACAACCTTCCACAGATGCTGCTCAAGTGTCCTATTAAACCTCTCAACCATTCCGTCGGACTGAGGATGGAGAAGTGTTGTCCGGGTGTGTCAAATTCCAAGTAGGCAACACAATTTTTTAAAAATGTCTGACTCAAAATTCCTCCCATGATCCATTGGACTTCTATAGACACTCCATAATGGAAACAGAAATTATGAACTAACTCCTTTACCACACCACAGTGGTAACCTCCTGATTTGGAATTACATAAGCTTCCATGCACTTAGTAAAATAGTCACCTATAATCATGATGTACCAGCTTCGGTTGTCAATAACTGGGAAAGATCCAGTAGTATCTATGGCAATTCTCTCAAATAGTAGTCTAGCATTATACTCTCATTTTCCTTCTGCTTCTAGTTTGTGCGCTCTTGCCTGCAGCGCATACTTTATAGGTTCAACACCATTCTTCTATATTTTGGCAAATAGGAAGTAAATAGAATTGTTTCTGTACTTTGTCAATTGTTGTGTTGACACTAACATGGCCTCCAGATACTCCATCATGCATTTCCTTCAAAACAGAATATACTTTATTTCTGGTAACTATCAGCTGCATTATCATATCTCATCCATCTGCACTTTCCCAAGCCTTTTTACCAATCTGTTTCCAAGGTTAGGGATTCCCATTGTGTCCATTAGCTTGTCAGCACTTCGGAACCATGGCAGGCATCTTACCAGTCAGAGTGACGACCCTCCTCTTACAATCACTATCGCTTTTGCTATCAGTTGATGTCTGGAAGAAATTATATCACAAACCTTGTAACGGGACAAACGATTGGGATTTATTTTATTCTTTAATAATTGTAAAAAGTAGTAGCAACTCAAGCTGAACAACATTTTGGTCACAAACGCTTGACATTTTTGAACACCTTGCAGTCCCCCTCGTACCAAACCGTGTGTCGCACAAAAGCAATTAAAGAGTCTGGGAATGTTAAGTGTCAGAAAGGGTGCGTATTCACGCGTATGCGCGCAGGTGTCGGCCAGCTTTCACACGATAATGTCATGTACCAAAAATTCCTTCTTGCCCAGTGCGCAGAGAATAAAGTCAGTCGACTATCATCCGTAACACTGTACAGCCGAACCAAGTTCCGGAACAAAAAGCGCGGGCGCCCGCACCTCATAAAATGTGAATTATATTTATATATATATATATATATATATATATATATATATATATAAAGTAACACACACAAAAGTAGTATAAAGTAGTGTGTGTGTATTAAAGTAATATATATATATATATATATTATAATCTAACTGACGTTCTCCGTCGTTAATATACCTCTGTAAAATATAACAGTGTGTCTGAGTGTAAATTGTGTCTGTGTTTCTTACCACTTCGTCCTCGCACGGCGATGCAACTCACGATGTTTGGGTCCGTAGCGAACGTACTGGGGTCCAGGTATCGTGGTTCCCGATCTGAGGTTCAAACGTAGTGGATATTCCCCGGGTGGCGCCAGATTGTTTGTATAAAACAATTAAAATTGTCTCCTTACCAGTGTTTTATTCGAACGATATGAAGAATTAAATTCGTCCCGCCTTTTCTCGATTTTTGTTAATCGAGTTAGCAGTTACAGTATTCTCTACTTGCGTGCTAGGCGTCACATCAGAAACATTCGCTATACATATAGTTTTAAACATACACTTTTCTAATGAAAATAAAAAACAATTTAACACACACAGTATAGATTTATTATTAATTTGAAGTTAATATTTTATAGACACAAGTTGTAATTAATTTTTTATATACAATTCTGCACCGGATAATTCTTTATAAGACTCTACTCAAGGTTTAACCAATCGATTTTGAATACAAATAAACACAGCATGGCGTGTTATGACGCCAATCAACAAATATTTCGTTCGACGGTTGTGGGCTCTGTTGATCACGTTAAAAGGCTCAGATGCAATTACAATATTAAAAATACACAACCTTACAATGTTTTTTCTTAAGTATGGTAATGTGTAATGGTAATTGGTTTGTTTGAGTGTTGTACAAGTGGTTTAAAAGTCGTATATAAATATGAGGTTAGTTCTATAGTTTAACAAATTTTCAGTGTCTTAATATTACGATTTAATCTTTGCAAGAGAATAAAAGTGATTCAGTGGTATACAACATATATTGAGAAATATTCAAAGTGCGTTTATTTTTGGAAGTTGAAATAATTTAATTGATACTTAACAGCGTTGTAGTACGTAATCACTCTGTAGGTCGGGAAGGAAGGATTGTGGTAGCGATATAATTCATTTGTCCTTTATTTCGGGCTTCGGCATCTTTTTCAAAGTTCTTTGGATTTATTGATACACTTCGTCTTCAATTAAACGTCTTCTTCATCTGGTAATGGTGTTCAGTATTCATCAGACTTCTTTTCGATCAATTTCTAAACATTATTACTTCCATATTCCTTAAGGAAATGGAAGTATGGTGATGGCAAAAAAAATCGTGTTCGAGATTATTGCAGATTCTGATTGTACTACACTCAAAACATGAAAAAAAGTCGTTTTCCGAAAAGTGTCTGTGTGTGTGTCTGTCTGTCTGTGTGTAGATTTTTTTCTATGGCAAATGATAACTGCCGCAAATTCAAACAGAATCAAATAATTTTTTGCATACAGCCCTGATTTGTAGAGTACTCACGACCCTCTTGTTTTTGGTGAAGATCGGTTAAGGGAAAGGGGTAGTTTACCTGTAACGTTTTATGTTTTAACAAGGGTATTTCCTATAGCAAATAATAACAGCCGCAAATTCAAACAGAATCAAAAGATTATTTGCATACAGCCCTAAATTGCAGAGTTCTCAAGACCTATTTTTTTTTGTGAAGATCGGTTAAGGGAAAGGAGTAGTTTACCTGCAGCGTTTTTTTATCAAGGGTATTTTCTATGGCAAACGATAACAGCCGCAAATTCAAACAGAATCAAATAATTTTTTGCATACAGCCATGATTTGAAGAGTACTCAAGACCTATTGTTTTTGGTGAGATCGGTTAAGGGGAAGGGGTAGTTTACCAGCAACGTTTTTTATCAAGCGTATTTTCTATGGCAAACGATAACTGCCGCAAATTCAAACAGAATCAAATAATTTTTTGCATACGTCACTGAATTGTAGAGGACTCAAGGCCTTTTGATTTTGGTGAAGATCGGTTAAGGGGAAGGGGTAGTTTACCTGCAACCTTTTACGTTTTAACAAGAGTAAAGTACTTGAAAATTCATTTAAACTTTTTCAAACAATGGTAATTGTTAAAAATAAAATAATTTTGTTGCCAGGCAATAAAATTATAATTTTTTCATTTTAATGTAAATCTGTACATAGTATAAAGTAAAGTCGGTCCGTTTTCTCTCTGTGTTTGAAATCGCTAATCTCAGGAAGTACTGAACGGATTTTATTCAAGTTTTCGCCAATAGATAGAGTGTCTATCGAGGAACATTTATGTGTATAATTAATACATATATGTTTTACATTAGCTTAGCTATCACGGTTTATGTCAAGTAAGTGGTATAGTTTACATCTTATATATAAAAATGAATGTTTCTTTGTTGGTCCCGTATGCGTTCCTATACCATTCATCCGATTGCGATGAAACTTCGGTGAGTTGTTGTGCGCACGTCCGCGAAGGTTTCTTCCACATCTCCTCCTAAACCACTGTACCGATTTCAACCAAACTTGGCACAAATATTTTACGCAATGGGAGAACCAACATAGGATAGGTGTTTTTTCGATGGGGTCCTTTTGGGGGTTCTTTGGGGTCTTCCACATCGCCTCCTAAACCACTGGACCGATTTCAACCAAACTTGGCACAAATATTTTACGCACAGGGAGAACCAACATAGGACAAGTGTTTTTTTCGATACGATCCTTTGGGGGGTCCTTTTGGGTCTTCCACGTCTCCACCTAAACCATTGGACCGATTTCTACCAAACTTGGCACAAATATTTTACGCAACGGGAGAACCAACATAGGACAGGTGTTTTCTCGATACGATCCTTTGGGGGGTCCTTTGCGGTCTTAAAAAACTATTAGATCTGGTTACTATGGCAACCCAATAGAATAGATTCTGTTCTAAATATATTATCGCATTAAATTGAAGACCACGCGAACGAAGTTGTGGGCAACAGCTATTTATTTTTAAGAAGCCTACTTTAATTAAACTTTATTAATTAAACTAACATTTTCATTACGTACAACGTGAAACTCCGTAGCGAAGCACGGGTATTCTGCTAGTCATGTATAAGAGAAAATATATCGTGCGTGGCATGCAAGCATATCTCAGTTATGTACTGTTTACGTTTCCATTTTATTATTATCACTACCCCAATAAAAAGGCAGGGAAGACACACACACACACACACAATTCGCGTTATTTATGGCCTCATTCATGTTTATTTTCTTACATTTGCACGGTTTTTAAATGGAAAGTGCCGAACCCATACCAACATAACGCATGCAAGCCGAAAAAGTATCCAGCGTGGATAGCGATTTGCTTCCTGTGGATCGCTGAGCAGTGTAACTGCACGTGTTTACAGAGGAACGATTCATAGACAGAGTTTTCGTCTTTAGGGAATGAACCCTCTGCAAGATGCTGAGGGTCCATGAGTGACTTCGGAGCGCTCCTTCTTTTCCGCGTGTTTGTTCTGTGAAACGTACGCTGTAGATTCGCAGATTTATTCTAAGCAACGCTGAATAGGAAATGTTGAAAATTTTTGTCCACGGTGAACCCTCATACACACTAAACCTGCTGTGATGTTTTAATTACGGACATCATAATATTAAAACTTTGGAAACTTGAGCACTACTTAATGGAGATCAATCATTAACTTATACAAGCCATTAATTTTATGCATATTTTTTATATATATGTGTACAACGTTATCGGCAACAAAGAAGTAGTTTTTGTTAAAATTCCTTCCCGGGATATTTGGCCGTAGTCCAATGTTTTCTACAAAACCAGACGTTTCGGCAATGCCATTGACTTCCATCATCAGTGAAAATCGAGTGCGATAACGTGAGGTGGTATATGTTAGTGACCACAGTACTGTGGTTAAGGCTGAAGCAGTAAGTAGAAAGAAGTAGTTTCTATGGTAATATTTCATTTCGAAAATGATTTTAAAAATAAATCTTAGAATATGGAAGTCATGTATGGTTCTCCATACCGATTTTTTTACTTTTAAAGTATTTTAAATATGAAAATGTGTTGTACTGAATTCTCGCTTCTGGTTTGCGTGAGCGTCACTTTTCAAGTAATTGTATTCAACGGTAATTACCTCGTCAAACCGTCGTTTCCATGGTTACATCATTTTTCTCATTGGGCGAGCTCGATATGAATACATTGTTATCAATATTTGAATTCCTTTCAAATCTTCCTATATCTTCTGACTTCCTTCCTCCTCTTATCTTCCTTCTTAGTTATTATCTATTTGCACGGTCATTTATATTTTCTCACAAAGATTATTTTGGTATCCCACAATATTGGGTTTTTTCAAGTTTTCTAAGTTTACAATTAATTTCATACTTACTAATTACATTTCTCTGTTTATATGATTCCTTAATTTAATATTTTGTTTTTAATAATAACTACCATTCATCCTTGGTAAATTAGTCACCTTGGATTTGTCCATTTCATGGTGATTTTTATACAATCAGTAATTGTTTATGTTTGACCGTTAGGCCTGTTTCACATCTAAGTAGCCATTACTGGTTTTTTATGGCTTCATACCCAATATATTTCCTTTAGTCCTAAATAGTTATTTTGCTTTTATAATTAGGTTTAATGTCTCTGGAGGTGTTTTAATTTAGTCTTTTTGTGATCTTTGTATGTAACAACTGTGTTATTCAATATTACTTGCTAATTATTTATTAACAGTTTTCTTCCCTATAACTCAAACATGGTTTTCTTTCCTTATTTTAAGAACTCTGCCACGGTCCATAACATGGCTATTAATTACTATTTACTTCTAATATAACATATAACATTTAGGTTTATGTTTGGGATATTTACCCCATCCATCTTCTATTCATAAACAATAGTTTATACAATTCATTATTTCTTATTTATTGTTCTGGTGCTAAACAATCTCACCTCTATTGAACTTTTTTCATTAAACTTCCCTCATAACATGGGTATTTACTTAATGTTAATACAGGCTTATTTTCTAATGCTCTTTGCTCTCCCTTCCATGTTAACATCATCTTATTACCTTTCCTTGTGATTCACACCTTTAAATTTTTACAACACATTCTTAAGTTATAACAATACTATTTCCTAGTCATCACAGTGAATATCACTACTTAGTGTTCATTATTTACTGAATCAGTGTTATTCTAAATATTATTCATTGTAACTTTGTTAAATGTTATTGTTCACTCTTAAAACTTAAACATCGGTTATTTTACTAAGTCTTTATCTTAGCCTACTCTCCTCTTACTATTTTTATTATAGACAATATTTGTATTTATTTCTCACTTGCACTTTCTTAAATTATTTAGTGTTCATTATAATTTACTTAGTGTTTCTTTAGTATTATATCACTCTAGGATAAATCACTTTTACTAGTTCAACTTCCATTTATTTCTCATCATTTTATTCTCTTTCTCTACACACTATCTATATAAAATTATTAATATTATGTCTTTCTTTGTTAACAAATTACATATATTCCTAACTCTTTGGTTAGTGTACTTTTATCTATTGTTTTCTATTACTGACTATTTATAATTGTCACTCAATCAATATTAATATTCATTAATAGTTTTGGTTCTTAACCGGTTTCATTTTCTTTATTATTTTGGATTACATTATTTCTCCCTTCTCTATTTTTTCCTTGTCTAGTTTTCTTGACGTGTTTCATTTTGTTTTCTTCCTCGTGGGTTTGTTCTCTCTTGGTTTTCATTCTTCTTCTCCTTCGTCCATCTTGTTTTCTTTATTTTGGTTTCTTAACTGGCCAATCTCTGGGGTTGGGTCAATGTCGTTTGTCTGTCAGTCTATTATTTGAGTTTCTTTATTAATCACTTTAGGTATATTACTCCTTCTCCTTCCATGTTAATTACCTTATATATATATTTTTTACTCTCCACATTATTTATTTATTCAAATATAGTATTATTTAGCATTTTTTATACATATTTATTGTTATCAAAATTGACCTGAATTTGGTGATGTTATATAATGCCCTTCCACCAAAATTGATCATTTTATAAAACGTGATTCTAAGTTTGATGAAATTATCAATTGTATTGTATCATTTTTTTTTCAAATTCTCCTGCTTCTCATTCATTTTTTATGATTAATTCTGTATCTTTTATTTCCATTCTTCTTAGTCTTTTCTTCATTATTTTCTCATATTGCGAACTGGCTTATTGAATTTTTATTATAAATTATTCCCTATAAATCTTATTTTCCCTAACTATCTTTATTTTGTAGTTGCAATCGATTCGGATGGGCTCTATTGGCTTACCTAACTCCGTCGTTCAAAACTACTCTTATTCTGAGATCAGGGGAACATCATCCCTGCTCAGTGAAATGATTGCTGGACTTATTCAACAGTCAATCTCAATTAATGAATCTTAAATACAGTCATCTCGTGACTCATCATAATAATAATAATCATAACATTTGTTGGGAATCTTTTACTTTTGTATTTCATTATTGCTCAGTTCGAGTCGTATATTTTTTCATCTTTCTTTATAGATACTGCTTGTTAATACTTGGAGCATTGTTTTTTTATTGATACAATTCACATTTTTATTCATTTTTAATTACTCTTAGTTTCATTGCATTTCATATTATAGCTCTTAGCATGTTTATTTTATTTATTTCGTTTTTTGATCATTGGTTTGTTTACTCTTACTTCCCATTTCTTTCTAAATAGTTGTGGAAGTTGGTCATTTTGATTGATACCTTTTTTCCATAACTTTTTAAATATCATAGTAAGTTAGTGTTTCTTACTAGTTAGGAATTTTTGTAGCTTATTCCTTTATAGTATGTTTTGATTTTTTGTGCCTCATATTTTGGCTAAAGATTATTGTAACTTAATCTTATTTTGTAGGAATGTTTTGTAACTTCACTCCCATATTATTAATTTTTATTCAAAGATTATAGTAAGTTTGTGTTTCTTACTTTATGTGGATTCTTGGTAATTTTATTTCTCCATTTTATAATTGGTCTAAAATATTCTCGAAATATTTGTGTAAGCTGTCCTTACATAACTTTTTTGAATTTTGAAATTCATTTTTTATATATATTTTTTGTTTATTATTTATCAGCAAACTTATTTTGTTTGTATTATTATTTCTTTTTATTCCAACTAACTTGGTTGGCTTTTTCAATTTGAATTCCTTTCAGTTAAGTTTGACTGTCATAATATTTTTTAATCGATGCTTGATTATATACCCCCTTTATTTTCTTAGTGATGGGATTGGTGATTTTATATGTGTTATTGCCCTTGTCTTGTGTGATAGTGTACGGCCCTACGTATAGCAATAGTAACTTTTTTGTAATGCCTTCTATTGAGCTGGGTAGTTCCCTGTTCTTTATTAATACACTCTCTCCTATCTTGTACTTGATCGTATTTGGATGGTGCTTAGAGTATTTATTTTTCTGCTGCTCTACCTTCTCTGCAATTTCGTTATAAACTCTTCTTTTTTCAAATTGGTATTCGGTATTGGTGGGAAATTTAATTAAATCTTTTATCTCTCTAGGTGGTGGTCGTTCAAACATCATCGAGTATGGTGTGGTTTCAGTGAAGTTGCGGTAAGCCAGATTTATAAATTCTTCAGTGGACTTTAGGTAATTGTGCCACTCCTTTTGTTTGTCATGGCAGTAGGTCCTCAGAATTCAACCCACTTCTCTAAGTACTCTCTCAGCTGGGTTACTGCTGGGATGATAAACAGATGTTTTGTATGTTTTAATACCATGTTCCCAGAGTTTATTTTTCCATAGATTTCCTTTAAACTGGGTCCCATGATCGGTTATTATGGCCATAGGTTTTCCCACTTCTGGTATAAAGTTGTTCAATATAATTTCAACAATTTTCTTGGTAGTAGCACAGTTAATGGAATATAATTTGGTATATTTGGTGAAGTGATCTAATATGATTATTATGAATTTAAATCGGTGTCTTCCTCCACTGCGAGGAAATGGACCACAAATATCAAGAAATACTCTTTCTAATTTTTGGCTTGATATTATGGGTATCATCATACCCTCCTTTTTATTGTTGCATTTTACCATTTGACATATGTGACATGTTTGTATGGTTTTGCTTACCTTTCGATAAATACTCTTGATATACACTTGCTCCTCTAGTGCTTTTACTACTTTCATGGCACCCATATGGCCGTACCGGATGTGGTAGTCCATGATTATTTGTCCTTCTATTATAGATGGGATTACTAGTTTCCATTCTCCAACGTTAGGGTTATTTTTGATGAATAATAAGTTGTCGTGTACTTTATAATACTGTACAATGGGTTCTTCTTCTTTCAGTATTCTTTCTCTGATATTCACTATCTTTGGGTCCACATTTTGCTGTTTGCTTATTTCCAGCGTTATCTTTTCAAGATCTGTTCTATCCTTAATGATGTTATATACTTTGACTAGCAGTTCCTTCTCTCCCTCGAATGTTTGTTGCTGGATGTTGATACGTGATAATATGTCAGCAGCAGTATTTTTCTTTCCTGGTATGTATTCCCAGTTAATATGGTATTCCTGCAGTAGTAATATCCATCGGGTTAGTCTTCCATGACTAAGCTTGCATTGTTTAAGGAAAGATATGGATCGATGGTCACTTCTCACGGTTACGTTGTACCCCAAAATGTATGTCCTGAATTTGTCGCAGGCGAATACAACACTAAGTAATTCCTTTTCCGTGACGTGGTAGTTCCTTTCACTGCATTTAAGGTTCTACTTGCAAAGCTTATGACCATATGTTGCCCCTTATCATCTTCTTGATATAAGACAGCACCGACACTCACGTCGCTCGCATCACAATTCATGAAAAATGGCTTTTGGAAATCCGGATGGTGTAGCATGACGGTGTCTAAAAATTTTTCTTTTATTTGTTCAAATACCTTGTCTTGGTCGGCTCCCCATGTCCATTTATTTTTAGCGGATAACTGTTTTTGAAATTGTGCTGTCAGCTTGGAATAATGGTCCTGGAATTTCCGATAATAATTGCATATTCCAAGGAAAGACTGCAGCTGTTCTTTATTTTTAGGTGTTGGGAATCGTTGTATTGCTTCAACCTTCTCTGCTGAAGGGGTGATACCTTCTTCTGTCAGATTAAAACCTAAAAATTGTACCTTGCTGGCTATGAATTTGGATTTATCCAGCTTAAGGGTAATATGGTTATCTGATAATTTGTTCAAAACTGTCTCCACTCTATTACAGTGTTCTTGCCAATTTGATGAGGTGATCAACAAGTCATCTACGTATACAGTAGTAAAGTTAAGTACCTCTTGTCCCAATATCTGATTCATACACTGGATGAATACGGCAACCGAATTAATTAGTCCGAATGGCAGTCTTTTGAATTGGTAGTTTCTCCCATCGAACAGAAAAGCTAAGTATTTTCTACTGTTCGGGTGTAGCTCTACCTGCCAGTATCCGCAGACTGTATCCCATGCGCTGATGTATTTCGTGCCATGGAATTTCTTAAGGATCTCTTCAATTTCGCTTGGGTACGTTCTATCATTTACTATCATCTTGTTGATTTCTCTAGCATCGAGGCATATTCTTACCTTTCCGTCCTTCTTTGGTATCGCCACTATTGGACTTGTATATGGGGATTGGCTTAATTCTATTATATCCTCTTCCATTATCTGGTTGATCTCTGCCTTCACTGCATTTCTTTGAGAGTATGCGATAGGATATGATTTTTTCTTAAAATCAACGGGCTCCTTGAATATGATTTGATATTGATAATCTTTTACCTTGCCCGGGGCATCAGAAAAAAAGTGTCGATATTGATTGTAAATTTTTATGAGATCCTCTGCCTGGTGAGCACTAATCTGTTGATCTCGTACTTCTCTTTGGAATTGTCTGATCTCCTCCAACTTGTTTGACCATATTTCTTCATCCTCCCATTCATTCATTATTTTTACCTGTGCTTGTTGACAGTAATTATTCTGTAATATGGTATAACAGTGGGTTATTGAAGGTAAGTTAACACCCTTCACTATACTTGTTCTCCATTTTCCATGTTTAATGACACTTCTCCCTGCTTTAGATTAATTATGGCAGAATATTGTCAGAGTATGTCACATCCCACAAGTATTGAGAATGGTAGGCCACTGGCAACAAGAAAAGACATATTGAATGTTAGGTCTTCACTTTTAAGTTCCAGGGACACTTGTTTCCTGACAGTTTTGTTTTGTCTGCCGGTAGCACCGATAATTGTCACGTTATTTATTGGTAGAGTTGGTATAGGTGTACTACTTTCTTGTTGTAGTTTGTTTAACTCTATTTGGTCAATTAAAGATATGTTGGATCCAGTATCGATCATTAATGTTGACATGACTCCATTTATTTGGGCATTTACGTACACTATCTCACTGTTTCGACTAGGCATTGGTTGATTATTTTCTTCCATCAACTCGTCTCTTATATTCTTTAAATAATTCGTTTGTATTATAGTGATTATACTTTTTGTCATCGTGCATTCCCCAAGAGATTGGTCCCGTGATGTGCTGTCCACAGTTTTCACTGACCTTAGGCGTTTAAATGAGGGTTGGCCTCATTGTCTCTAACTTCATTAGTGTTTACTGGTTGGTTAGCGTCCTGTCGATTGTTCCGGTCATCTACGCTGTTCCTGGGATCTTCTTCGAATGGGTGGCTTCTTGTATCGGGTACCTGGTTAAAGTACGTTCGCCGATAGTTAGATGGGGGATAGTTTCTTCCTGGACTCCGTTGTCTTTGTCCCCTCATGTAATTTACCTGTGGTCGGTATCCTTGATTATTGTTATTGTTATTGTTCCCAGGGCGATAATAGTTGTTGTAACCATTCGATGGGTAGTTACCCCTGTAGTTGTTCCGGAAGTTGTTATTATTATTGTTTCCATTTCTGTTGACATTTCTGGGCACGTTATTGGCCCGTGGGTTCCCTTGATAATTTTTAGGGTTGTTTACCGGTGGCTTATTATCCCCCTGTTGGTTTGGTGATAATTGTCCATCATTTGTTCTATTATTCCTGAAACTGGACACTCTATTTTTTCTGTACTGCCACTCGTGCTCATGGCTCTCCAATAAGCTAGCCATGTCTTGAATGGTCTTTACCTGGCTGTACACCCGTGCTTTTTGGATGGCGTCGTCGTAGTGGTAAGACAACTGTATTACAAGACACTCTTCTGGTATACGTGGTTCCAAATTCCTGGCCATGCAGATTTTTCCCAGGAAGTAGGATGTGAGAGATTGTCCATTTTGATTTTCATACCTCCCGTTGCTTAGGTTATTACGGACCATGTTCTGAGTCGATTCAGACCAGTATTTAGCCTTGAACTGGGTCTTAAATTCTTGAATGCTTTGGATGTCTGGTCAGGTGGCGGTCCACCAGTTGTCGTAGGTCTCTTTGAACATTTCGTCCAGCATTCCTCTTATTGTCCATCGAGTCTCTCGATTTTTGATTATTAACTCTTCCACCCTCTTCAGGAATTCAATAGGGTTCCTTTTACAATTACGGAAGTTAATAGTATCTCTGTTGTCCGTGTTCATGACATGGTTATTGTTACATGGCCGGTCACGCCAGGCGTCCACTTCTTCCTGTAATGACTCTTCCATTCGGTGCATCTCGTCAATCCTTTGTTTGTTTTTGTCTACTTTGCTGTCTATTTTATTTAAATTGCTGTAAACTCCTTCCATTCTTTCTCCCAAGGCTGTTCGTACAGCTGCTATCTCCTTCTGGTTTTCTTCCCGGACTTGATGTATGTCCTGGTCCATCTCGGCACATCTTCTGACTGTTTCTTCATGACCTTCCTCAATTCTCCTTTTATTTTCTCCTTCGAGATGGTTCATTTTATTGAGTACTTCCTCACGGACTTCAGAAACATTTTCGTTGGTTTTCTCTAGCTTCTCCAACGTCTCCTCTAGTTTTTCATTGGTTTCAGTGATCTGTTGCATGGTTTCTTCTCGATACTCCCTCAATTGTTGGATCACCTGCTGTTTCATCTCTTCCTTGGTTATTTCATTGATTTCCTTCAGCTGTTGTTGGAGGGTTTCGTTATTTCTGTTAATGGTTTGTCTCAGTTCATCCTTCTGCTTCTGAAAATTGTCATTCGTTTCTTCTTTCATGCTGTCGAACTTCTCCTCCTGTTTCTTGAAATTTTCATTAGTTTCTTTCTTCATCTGTTTCAGACTCTCCTCATTCTTGTCGAATTTATTGTTCATATTATTCATCATTTCCATTAATTTTAGTATGTTCGGGTCTCCTCTAACTTCTCCTTTGTCACCCGCCTGTAGTTCCATTTCTTCGTCTTGGGTTGGTACTGTCTCCACTTATTCAATCGGTGTTCCTTCCTCTTCTTCCCCTCTATTTTCTTCCCTTTCCTTATCCTTCGCCAATTTTTTCGATACTCCTCTGGTATGCATCTTGATCTCCTTTCGTGACCGCCGCTAGAACTTCGTATCTTCCTTTTTTCAAGCTCCACCGGTTGGTCGCCAATTTATAATCTAACTGACGTTCTCCGTCGTTAATATACCTCTGTAAAATATAACAGTGTGTCTGAGTGTAAATTGTGTCTGTGTTTCTTACCACTTCATCCTCGCACGGCGATGCAACTCACGATGTTTGGGTCCGTAGTGAACGTACTGGGGACCAGGTATCGTGGTTCCCGATCTGAGGTTCAAACATAGTGGATATTCCCCGGGTGGCGCCAAATGTTTGTATAAAACAATTAAAATTGTCTCCTTACCAGTGTTTTATTCGAACGATATGAAGAATTAAATTCGTCCCGCCTTTTCTCGATTTTTGTTAATCGAGTTAGCAGTTACAGTATTCTCTACTTGCGCGCTAGGCGTCGCATCAGAAACATTCGCTATACATATAGTTTTAAACATACACTTTTCTAATGAAAATAAAACACAATTTAACACACACAGTATAGATTTATTATTAATTTGAAGTTAATATTTTATAGACACAAGTTGTAATTAATTTTTTATATACAATTCTGCACCGGGTAATTCTTTATAAGACTCTACTCAAGGTTTAACCAATCGATTTTGAATACAAATAAACACAGCATGGCGTGTTATGACGCCAATCAACAAATATTTCGTTCGACGGTTGTGGGCTCTTTTGATCACGTTAAAAGGCTCAAATGCAATTACAATATTAAAAATACACAACCTTACAATGTTTTTTCTTAAGTATGGTAATGTGTAATGGTAATTGGCTTGTTTGAGTGTTGTACAAGTGGTTTAAAAGTCGTACATAAATATGAGGTTAGTTCTATAGTTTAACAAATTTTCAGTGTCTTAATATTACGATTTAATCTTTGCAAGAGAATAAAAGTGATTCAGTGGTATTCAACATATATTGAGAAATGTTCAAAGTGCGTTTATTTTTGGAAGTTGAAATAATTTACGTTTAATGAAAAAATTTGTGTTAGTGGTTGAAATCACAATCAGAATAATCACTGTTGCACACCACTATATAAAAATGGTGAAGCTTGAAAGCGCTAATCAGGATAATTTTTATATAGTGGTGTGCAACAGTGATCATTCTGATTGTGAAATAATTTAATTGATACTTAACAGCGTTGTAGTACGTAATCACTCTGTAGGTCGGGAAGGAAGGATTGTGGTAGCGATATAATTCATTTGTCCTTTATTTCAGGCTTCGGCATCTTTTTCAAAGTTCTTTGGATTTATTGATACACTTCGTCTTCAGTTAAATGTCTTCTTCATCTGGTAATGGTGTTCAGTATTCATCAGACTTCTTTTTGATCAATTTCTAAACATTATTTTACTTTTAAAGTATTTTAAATATGAAAATGTGTTGTACTGAATTCTCGCTTCTGGTTTGCGTGAGCGTCACTTTTCAAGTAATTGTATTCAACGGTAATTACCTCGTCAAACCGTCGTTTCCATGGTTACATCATTATTCTCATTGGACGAGCTCGATATGAATACATTGTTATCAATATTTGAATTCCTTTCAAATCTTCCTATATCTTCTGACTTCCTTCCTCCTCTTATCTTCCTTCTTAGTTATTATCTATTTGCACGGTCATTTGTATTTTCTCACAAAGATTATTTTGGTATCCCACAATATAGGGTTTTTTCAAGTTTTTTAAGTTTACAATTAATTTCATACTTACTAATTACATTTCTCTGTTTATATGATTCCTTAATTTAATATTTTGTTTTTAATAATAACTACCATTCATCCTTGGTGAATTAGTCACCTTGGATTTGTCCATTACATGGTGATTTTTATACAATCAGTAATTGTTTATGTTTGACCGTTAGGCCTGTTTCACATCTAAGTAGCAATTACTGGTTTTTTATGGCTTCATACACAATATATTTCCTTTAGTCCTAAATAGTTATTTTGCTTTTATAATTAGGTTTAATGTCTCTGGAGGTGTTTTAATTTAGTCTTTTTGTGATCTTTGTATGTAACAACTGTGTTATTCAATATTACTTGCTAATTATTTATTAACAGCTTTCTTCCCTATAACTCAAACATGGTTTTCTTTCCTTATTTTAAGAACTCTGCCACGGTCCATAACTTGGCTATTAATTACTATTTACTTCTAATATAACATATAACATTTAGGTTTATGTTTGGGATATTTACCCCATCCATCTTCTATTCATAAACAATAGTTTATACAATTCATTATTTCTTATTTATTGTTCTGGTGCTAAACAATCTCGCCTCTATTGAACTTTTTTCATTAAACTTCCCTCATAACATGGGTATTTACTTAATGTTGTTGTATATCATTATTATCAATTTTATTTAATAACATAGTACACTTTGTTTACTTTTACACTTGCGGCTAGTTCAATCGCCATATTGTATGGTACCAACATGAAATTATACTTACTAGGGTCCAGGATTCTATAGACGAGCTGAGAAACAAAATGGTTGCATTGAAATAATAGGCTAGACTTTAATTTCATTAGTAGTTTTAAACTCGTATTTATTAATTATCTGAGCATTCTATTGAGAACAAAACAAAATGTAATCCTTCTCCTTCTACAACTTCCAACATGGCTGCGATACATTTTCTTTACATCAAACTTTATTCAGGGCATATTTACGCAATATATTTAGAATTCAAATTACCCTTGTTACACATTAAAATGACTATAGAAAATTACTACTGTGTTAATAATTCAAATTACTTAATTATGTAAATCACTTAACGTAAACCAATGCTTTTATGTTATATTAAGATAGGTACCTACGCACACTCACGCATACCCACACACATACTATTTTATACGGTACATTTTTATTTATTGAGCTCAATTGTAAAAAAGAATTTAGTATTTTAAATGATTTGAAAAATGTCTACTTTCCTGCTGTTGCGGCGAATTTGACGCCATAGATATCGACTCGTGGCTTACAGTTTGTTGGTTCTCGTATTTCTCATTTTTATGGCCGAACTGTTAATTTATTTCCAATTTCACTCACTGTCTCTACTTTATAGTTATAATACTTTTAAATACCAAAATATATCAAGATACACATTTTTGTTACATTGCGGGCCCGCAAATTACGTTCCGGAACTTTTTACATATGCCACTCGCGAGTGGTGAAGTTAGACTGGGAATAGACCACCGGCACTATTTTATAAAGTCGCCGTGGTTGTATGACCAATTCTCATTGTTTTTATGTTTGTATCACTACGCCAACATGCACTTAATATGTGAGGTCTGGCTGACACACCCTGCATAGCAGCGTACGCATGCACTGACGTAATATGGTCTGATGTTCCGTTACATAACTTGTTTATGCTGTTTTGTGTGTCATTGGTTGACCTTGGCACAATTCCAGCTTGTTAAGTCTGTTTGCTTCAATAATTTTCACGTATATAATGTCAACAGCAGTGCTGCCACTGTCGCTACCGTCGCAACTACTGAATTTACCTTTGTTTACATTTGTCCCTATTATCGAAAAAAATGTTATTTGTTTTATAAAAAAAAATACAAATTTCTCTATATTACTTCAAAATAGGCCCAAAAAGCCCCGTTACAATACCCCCTCAATGAGATATTTTATGCCGAAGCATAAAAAATCTCATTGACACATTCATACTTGCTAAAGGGATCAGCCAGGATATGTCGCCACAACCCCCTTTACGGTTTACAAAAAATATAATCAACTCACCCTTGGTCCGGTGACTGTGACCGCACCTGAATGACAATACTGGACTTCTCTCTCGAGATCCCAACACTGTAGAGTCAGACAGATACTTAACGCCCCTGCTCTGACGCGCTGGCCAGCTCAGGTCCGCCGCCACAGCATCACCAAACACTGAAACAACAAATCAAATATCAACTAGTGGCCTCATACAACACCATATCCCCAACTGATCTGTTTCCCCCTAGCGGTGCTGGTTTGCGCTAAGAAGCACTGGTTTTGTTTTTTACTTATTTCTAACATATATCAGAATACCTAACAGTAACAGGATACCCATTTTAAAATTCCATAATCCCATTCTATCTACTTTCTCTTATTAACTTTTATCCCAAAATTCAAAATTACTGCCCTGATTCCCATCAGAATTTAAATAAACAGACGACTGACTCATAAACATTTCCCATTACCATATTACATTTCTCTCATCCCCAATTTAAAATGCATTTAAAATATTTAAATTCATAAAATTCTCTTAAATACTAACAAACACAATATAACATAAGAAAACATAGTACGTTCCTAATTCACATTGTTATTATTATTATCTTAAAATAAGCAATTTGTATTTAAAACTTACACACTTTACATCATTAAATTTGCATATAAAATCAGAAAATTACCTTTTAAACTCACTTTAACTTTTATTAATTCTCTTTCAAAAAAAATTATTATATATATATATATTTTTTTTTTCATAACATTGCAATTATTATTCCATTTCATTCATTTGGGTGATTCTCAGTTATTCATTATAATTCACTTTATCAACTTGGCATTTACCCATAATCTTACCCCTTTTATTACTCTAACGCTCCCTTACAAAATCTTTAACTAGTATGACATCCCTCTATCAAAATCTACTAACCCTTCTCTACCTCTAACTACTTACTACTTTAACTCAATTCGCCACCTTCTCTCTATATATAAAAAAAATACTCTCTAACCCTTTGTACTTAGGAACGTGTCCCCCCCCAAAAAAAAACTCAATTCCCTTATTTGGTTCCTGGATTCTACCTAAGGCAACCCCTTTCCACTAAAATCGTTCCTATCCCGTCCCAACTTATCATTTTGTTGCGGACTCCCACATTACACTACCCCCTACTACAAAATTGTCATCCCCAAAATCTCAATCTTATTACCTCACTACAACTACAACAAAATAACAACATCAATTATAAACAACAATATATCACTCAAAACTATACATATATTCTCCATTTCTACTGTGTCTCCACTTATACTCAAATTCTCTATTACATGTATTTCATCTCTCATTCTCTTTAATACCCCAATATATTCAACTTGGACTGACTCAAACGTTTTACTCAAACAATTACTATCACCCACTTCTATCTTTTGCAACCCATTGAAAATTTTAACTATCACAACTTTATTTCATTTTATTTTAAAATCTATAAACACATTGAATACATATTATTATATTTTTATAATCCTTATTCCTAACATTCAATTAACACAATAAGACATAATAAACACAATATAGGAAGTATCTAGTGCATTTATTTTGCAAATCAAAATTATTTAGTAGCGAGTCATCATTATTAAAATACAACAAATTTCTAATTCGTTACCCCCCGGGATAACCTCCCTGCCACACACATCTTATATAATACATTACATAACATAATAAACAAATAGACATTAACCTTAATTATTAGCATACATTAAACAAACAATTCTCTTTTAAATAATTTATATAAAAACTTATAAACATTATAATCTGAAATTTTTATTAACTCTTTTATATCACCATTATTTCATTATTTATCCTTCGTTGCCATTAGATTCCTTAACATTTTCAAAATCATTATTAACATTTATTTTTAACCATTATGTTATTCCACAAACTAAAACATTTAACATTTATTTATTTATTCATTGTTATCACATTGAAATCTCATAAAAGAATTTATATACATCAGCAAATTCAATTATATAACCTTTTAAATCAATCACAATTATTTTAAACATCTCCAATTATTTACTTCAATTGATTATTAAAACACAACATATTTCAATTATTATCAAAATTACAAATCATCAATTATTGTCTTCACAATTATTTTATTATTTATTTAGACTGCAAACTATTGATAATATTATTATTATTATCACAACATTTTTATACTACATATACACATTATTTACCTAACATTTCATAATACACACAAATGAATTTACAAATACATTATTTACAAAGTATTCGTCAACAACTGTTCAATTGTTTCACACTTCATATGTCCAAATCTGCCGGGTCATTACCAAAATTTACAATATTTAAAATTGTCCATTTACTGATTTTTTTATTTCAACCTCCATCATCGTATATATATCTAATATATTTGTAACATGCATCATTGTTATCTACATACAATTTGTTATTATTATCATTATAATAATCCATTAATTTTATTTTATTCATTATGCCATTATAATTTATAGGGTTATTCCCTATTAATATTTCATAAACCTTGTCAACATAAGTTACTATTGTCCAGTCTCCATCAGTATTATTGGTCAACGTCAGGTAAGTTGTTTTATCATTTTTATATTCCTCTACTATTACGTCAGGTAAGTCATTATCGTGTATAAAGATATTATCAAAATAATTCTCTATCTCTCTTTCAACAGGTAAGTATTTTATATGATTTATCTTCACCCCTTCTAATCTTTTTCTCAATTCATCATAATTTCTTTTTAACTTATATAATTCTATCTCTCTCTCAATACACAACTCTCTCTCTTCATAACACCACATCACACTCTCACAATTATTACTGACAGAGGGTAACAACATTATACAACATCAATATACACTTCAATTCATCTACTAATACGGGTCTCTTGCCCTGCAAAAACAACATTTGGGAACACTCTGGTTCAGAAAATTTAATGGGAAAATTTACCCTCTGCCCACATTCTATCACTATACTATTTTTCCACTCTTGTTCTAACTCATTAACACACATTAACAGCTCATAATCAAATTCTACACCTTCATCAGTATTTTCATTACTTATTTTCATCGTATCGACCTCCGATATTAATTCATCAAATACATTACTACACTCAATATTATTGTTACTATTTGTTATCTTACTCTCTACTACTGCGTTTTTACACATATCATTATAATTATCCTCTGTTTTACACTCAAACTTTTCAATTACCTTTTGTCTTTGTTTATCAAATTTTTCCCCCACATTACTCTCTATTTTGTCAACTCTGTTATTCATATGTTTTACTGAATTACTCAAAGTTTCATTTAATTCATATTTCAATTTGTTATAGTTACTCTCACAGTTGATGTGTACTTTATTAATTTCCGTTCTATGTTCATCAAAACGACGTCAAATTTTTCGTCACTAGAGTTAAAACGACTCTCAAATTTTTTGTCAATTGCATCAAACTTGTCATTCTGTATATCTAATTTCTCATTTACGTTACTTTCAAATTTATTAAAACTAGTACAAAGAAATTGGATCATTTTCATCATATCACTATTACTTTCTCTCTTAACTAAGGTCGGCGTGGACTGACTCGTCACACCTTCCATTATTTTCGATTCAGTCTCGCTTAAATTGCTATTTATTTGACTTTCAGTTTGACTATCAGTGAAACTGACTTCATTGTTAATATTTTCATTAGTATTCATCATTTTTATTTAATTCTTACTTATTTATAATACATATCTATCAATCATATTATAACCTTACTACTTATGTTTACACTTTTTTTTTTTTTTTTTTTTTTTTTTTTTTTTTTTTTTTTTTTTTTAGTTACCTCAAACAACCATTCTGCTCTCCAAGTGTCCCTACGTTCGGGCGCCAATTGTTGTATATAATTATTATCAATTTTATTTAATAACATAGTACACTTTGTTTACTTTTACACTTGCGGCTAGTTCAATCGCCATGTTGTATGGTACCAACATGAAATTATACTTACTAGGGTCCAGGATTCTATAGACGAGCTGAGAAACAAAATGGTTGCATTGAAATAATAGGCTAGACTTTAATTTCATTCGTAGTTTTAAACTCGTATTTATTAATTATCTGAGCATTCTATTGAGAACAAAACAAAATGTAATCCTTCTCCTTCTACAACTTCCAACATGGCTGCGATACATTTTCTTTACATCTAACTTTATTCAGGGCATATTTACGCAATATATTTAGAATTCAAATTACCCTTGTTACACATTAAAATGACTATAGAAAATTACTACTGTGTTAATAATTCAAATTACTTAATTATGTAAATCACTTAACGTAAACCAATGCTTTTATGTTATATTAAGATAGGTACCTACGCACACTCACGCATACCCACACACATACTATTTTATACGGTACATTTTTATTTATTGAGCTCAATTGTAAAAAAGAATTTAGTATTTTAAATGATTTGAAAAATGTCTACTTTCCTGCTGTTGCGGTGAATTTGACGCCATAGATATCAACTCGTGGCTTACAGTTTGTTGGTTCTCGTATTTCTCATTTTTATGGCCGAACTGTTAATTTATTTCCAATTTCACTCACTGTCTCTACTTTGTAGTTATAATACTTTTAAATACCAAAATATATCAAGATACACATTTTTGTTACATTGCGGGCCCGCAAATTACGTTCCGGAACTTTTTACGTATGCCACTCGCGAGTGGTGAAGTTAGACTGGGAATAGGCCACCGGCACTATTTTATAAAGTCACCGTGGTTGTATGACCAATTCTCATTGTTTTTATGTTTGTATCACTACGCCAATATGCACTTAATATGTGAGGTCTGGCTGACACACCCTGCATAGCAGCGTGACGCATGCACTGACGTAATATGGTCTGATGTTCCGTTACATAACTTGTTTATGCTGTTTTGTGTGTCATTGGTTGACCTTGGCTCAATTCCAGCTTGTTAAGTCTGTTTGCTTCAATAATTTTTACGTATATAATGTCAACAGCAGTGCTGCCACTGTCGCTACCGTCGCAACTACTGAATTTACCTTTGTTTACATTTGTCCCTATTATCGAAAAAATGTTATTTGTTTTATAAAAAAAAATACAAATTTCTCTATATTACTTCAAAATAGGCCCAAAATGCCCCGTTACAATGTTAATACAGACTTATTTTCTAATGCTCTTTGCTCTCCCTTCCATGTTAACATCATCTTATTACCTTTCCTTGTGATTCACACCTTTAAATTTTTACAATACATTCCTAAGTTATAACAATACTATTTCCTAGTCATCACAGTGAATATCACTACTTAGTGTTCATTATTTACTGAATCAATGTTCTATTCTAAATATTATGCATTGTAACTTTGTTAAATGTTATTGTTCACTCTTAAAACTTAAACATCATTTATTTTACTAAGTCTTTATCTTAGCCTACTCTCCTCTTACTATTTTTATTATAGACAATATTTGTATTTATTTCTCACTTGCACTTTCTTAAATTATTTAGTGTTCATTATAATTTACTTAGTGTTTCTTTAGTATTATATCACTCTAGGATAAATCACTTTCACTAGTTCAACTTCCATTTATTTCTCATCATTTTATTCTCTTTCTCTACACACTATCTATATAAAATTATTAATATTATGTCTTTCTTTGTTAACAAATTACATATATTCCTAACTCTTTGGTTAGTGTACTTTTATCTATTGTTTTCTATTACTGACTATTTATAATTGTCACTCAATCAATATTAATATTCATTAATAGTTTTGGTTCTTAACCGGTTTCATTTTCTTTATTATTTTGGATTACATTATTTCTCCCTTCTCTATTTTTTTTCCTTGTCTAGTTTTCTTGACGTGTTTCATTTTGTTTTCTTCCTCGTGGGTTTGTTCTCTCTTGGTTTTCATTCTTCTTCTCCTTCGTCCATCTTGTTTTCTTTATTTTGGTTTCTTAACTGGCCAATCTCTGGGGTTGGGTCAATGTCATTTGTCTGTCAGTCTATTATTTGAGTTTCTTTATTAATCACTTTAGGTATATTACTCCTTCTCCTTCCATGTTAATTACCTTATATATATATATATATATATATATATATATATATATATTTACTCTCCACATTATTTATTTATTCAAATATAGTATTATTTAGCATTTTTTATACGTACTTATTGTTATCAAAATTGACCTGAGTTTGGCGATGTTATAAAATATATATATATATTGTAACGTAACAGATTTGAGGTCCCCAACGTTACATAAAAAACGAAGTAACTATGGTTTAGAACAGTACCCAAATATTAAGGTTACTAAGTAATTAATACATCTGAGGTGTACCTACATTTAAAAGATGTAATAAATAATATGGGATGTAAAATATAAACATTGTATCAAATGGGAGGAGTTTAATATGTAGTAATGAAGTATAAAATACTATTCAAATTAATATTTAATGTGTTGCAAATTGTACTTGTTGTTATGCTGTAGCATGATATAGTGTTTACAGGATATTTATTTTATGTTTTGTGGATAGTAAGAGGGGAGCTGTTGTTTTATAGAAGTACTTAGTCAGTGGTACTCCTTTCATTTATGTTAAAATTGTCTTTAGACAATTAAGTATAAATACATGTGTTAGGTATTATATTATGTTAAATGTATTGACTGAAATTGATTAATGAAGGTGTTTTGAATTAATGTTTGTAAACTTGGCCAGGATGGCAATAAGTGTTAAAAAGTTGACAAGTAGTTCTTATAGTTATGTTATAAAATAATGAAAGGTTCAAGGATGAACTAATTAATATAATGAATTAAAACCAGGAAATATAAATTAATGTAAGTAGCCATAAACCAATGACTATCTGTACAGTAGGTCAGGTAAAGAAAATTAAGTTAAAAACAAAATTATTATAACAGTTGTAAGAAAACTTATAGGCCTAAATTTAATATTTGTAAAAGGGAATTAATACCTTTTTAATAAGTCCAGTCAAATGAAACTATAGTAAAATATACGGTTTAATAAGGTAGATTGGGTGAGAGTTTTAGGTAATTTGGTATAATTCCAAGCATGGAGTATTTTATTAAAAAAGAGTAGTAATGTTTTATAATTCTGGCTCTAGGATATCAAATATCATCCAATGACAGAAAGTAGTGGTTGTTAGGGTAACTAAAATGTAAAAAATCTTGTTGATTTTCAATTATTCGATTGTTATATGCTATTGAGTTCAGATGAGTAGACAAATTTAAAAAGGAGGACACAAATTAACGAACAATGAACCAAAATCAATAAATTAAAGTCAAAACCTATTCCTATAAAACAAACCGATGAATAATAAAATAAATTAGAGTTCAAAAATATAACCATATACCTCCAAAAGGTCGAGGAATTCTTATTTCACTCGTCAAGATAATTCCCTTGGATTTAGTATTGAACCCGATTTCCCATCTAACCAGGAGACTAATTGATGGAAGAAAAAAGCCTAAATTAATGGAATTATAGAAAAATATACTCAAGGACCTTTGTTTCTGAAGAAATAAACCTCACTTTCAAGAAGGAAATTATAATACGACACCAATTCCACTGGGACCGACAACCACAAGGATCGTAAGAGAAGAACGAAGATTAGAAGAGTTCCCGTGGCCTTCCAGGACATCACACCGTCAATTTTATTAATAATCGGAACACTTTTTCTGGATTGATGTAACCTCAATTGTAAATCTTCAACCGTTTGCAGACGGACAATGCTGCCTTGAGAATCATCAAACCCGGTAACACCAGCTTATATTTAATTTTAATGTAGTAAGAACTAATAACATTTTGTAATACTAAGTAACCTTAATTTTGTATTACCTGGCCTTACTAATCGTTAAAAGAATCACACGTACCCTGGGATAAGAGATAGGTAACATTATATTTAATTTGTATAAAATAAAAGGAGCGTAGTCAACTAAACAATCGATTCAACATTGTGTAATCGATATCACTCTATTATAATTATGAAGAGCACTGTTAGAAGTTGAATTAAAGTACAATATAAATAAAGAATCCTTCTTGTATATGATGATGTTTTATATTATTGTAGAATAGGTATTATATGTTGTGGGTGGAGTAATTTACAGGTAAAAAGGGTGATTAAAATCTGGCGAACAAGTTAACCTAGAAGCAAGCCAATTACGAATAACAGCGCTCATAGTCAACAGCTGGTAGAACGTGAGATTACCGAACTAGCATGTTTCCTGCACAATTTTTGAGTTGATTTACACAATACGGACTGACTAGGGTTGGAGAGAATTCTTAATCTATTCATTAAATACATGAATTATAGCATTGGCCTTGAGTAAACCTTGAGTAATTAGGTAAAACCGTGTTATAGTATACATAAAAGTTATAATAACACAATAATAAATATATTTGTCTATTAAAATTGAGTTACAGGAGGTCACCTATAAGACTACATAATAAACATTTCCTTATAAACAGAGTTCTTTACAATTTAAAAGTAACAAAACCAGCTATTTGTTACAAATTGGTGAACCCAACAGTGGGGCTTTCAAACATACTCGAATATAATTAAACCCAGTAACAGCATAATTTAATTATTTATTACAAATTGGCGCAAACCAATGTGGAGCTTGATTAAACCCCGAAACCTAAAATAAATCTTATTGATCTGGAAGTTAACGATTTATTACAATATATATATATATATTGTAATATATAATTACAAAATGAGTGGGTATAATAAAATTAATAAAAGGTTGATGTATGTAGATTGTGCTCACCTGTAAGTCCCACTGGTTGTGCTAGCTGATTTTGTAATAAAACGATATTGCAAAATATAGCTTAATTTATAATATGTGTAGTACGTAGCTAATATCTTCTTGTCTTCTAAGCTCTCACTGCTGGTCTTCACTTTGGTAATATATAATTGTAATTGTAATGGTGTTCTGGTATAATATTACCCAGATTGACTTTTATGGTGCGTAGGTGTAGTAATGACGTTCCGCTCCGGGAGACGTCGATTTGGTAATGTTCCTAAATAATGCTGTTATCAAATGTTCTTGGTGTATGTTGTTGTTGTAGCAATTTGAAATGTGATATAATTTTATAATTCTGAAATAATTGTTTTCGAGGTGTTTATATTCTTAAAATTTAGTAATAAATTGAGATTATTGACTGTAATTATAAATAGTATGGTATGGTGTGTCTTCTAGTAATGATCTTCCCTTCGTTAAATTTATTAAAAAGACAATCCCCTTTGAATTAGGCGCGAACAGCTCTCTTCTTCTTCCTCTTGAAAGGTTGTAATTCGCATATATTGCCTTTAAAGGTTGTCGAGTTTTCTTTATTAATTAATGGTTATATTCCTTTATTAAAGAAATCAAATTCAATTCACTGGATAACAAGCGTTTATTCAACAAAATAATGAATTTGCTTAATTGAAAACAATGTTATAATGCCGTATCGACTCACTCAGGTCCGGTCGATCTATGACTCTTATATTGGTATTATACACATATAGGTTCTTTTAACGGTTATTTATAAAAAAGCCAGAGAAGGTCAGGGTCAGAAAGTATAACATTTACAATTCTAAAAATGTATTAAAATTAAACAATATAATGATAGTTATTAATAATAAAAGTTTATATATAATTTTTATTCACCCCAGTTCAGCAAATAGTCGACTGGTTGTGTTGATGAGATCAGTCAAAGTGGCCGTCTGGCGCATGCGCGGAGTTCACCTTCTAACACTGACAAGAGTATTTATGGAATAAATATGTCCCTTCTGCGGTTAAATCTTCTTCGCAATCGTATATTATCTTCTGGTGTATAGTTTAATGTCACTGGAGTAAGATGGAAAAGTCACTGGGTGTAAAAATGTTGTTAAATAAGTAGATCAATTGGTGTTTATGTGTGTCCGTTTAACCTCGAATATTCACTTGGTATTTGGTGTGATTACAGTGTTATTTCGTTTAAATAGTGATATGTGATGCTGTTTATAGGTGTTATGTAGTTCATAGGGCAACTTCACCACTTCACAATGATTAGAATAGTTTAAAATTTAATTTTTACACAAAAACTGATTCCGAACTTTAGTTATACGTAATCGCCATTAAGGTTGGGTTTTATAAAATATTCACGTAAAGTGTGCTCTTCAATGTATAATAATGAACTGCGTGGATTTCCTTCGTCATCCGAAACGTCTTAGCCAATTTAATATTAAAAAGACATTGTTTAAAATTGCCATAACTTCCGACACACTTTAATTTCGTGCACTATGCTTATAAAGTAAATTCGTTATTACTTAACTGTTTGAAATATAAAATACATATTCGTTTTCACTATTCTATTCTACTTATTTTGATAGTAATTAAGTTAGTATTACAAAGTTTTATCTGAAAATTATTTCTTATAATTTTTTGGGAGGTAGGCCTAAAATTATACTTCCCTGTCTTCTATGTAAATAATAGCCATTTTAACTAATATAATTATTATTCTATGAAATCTGAAATTTGTATAATTATCAATTCTCACTTATTTTATTGCAATTTAGTATATTAATGATGTTTTTTTCATATAATTCAGTTGTATATGATTCCCCTTCTGATAAAGTTAGTGAACCTATTTCAGTTTCAAATGGTATTTCATTAGACAATTAAATAATTTTACTCATATAATGACCATATCTTTGGAAAGCCTTATTTACCTAGTATTTGATATGTTGAGTGTATCTTGCCTAAATATTGTCAGTTTGACTGGTTTATAAGATTAGGTTTATTAATTATTCTGCATTTTAACTTTATTATATTGCCTAGATTTGAATTGTGGCTATTTGCAGAATGTTTTACTAATGTAATTATTTTATTTCCTTCTCTGACTTCTGACTCTGATATATTTGATTAAAAATTAGTTCTCTGATCTGGCATAACAGTAATTATAGATTATACAATTAAAATATAACACCCAGATATATAAAACTGGTGTTCTTAATAACATTGTTTTGGTATATCACCTAATAACATAATAAAAAGTATTTCTACAACATTGGAATGTTATCTAATTTTAGATAATGCATTCCTAAATTAACATGAACAATAAAATAACAATTATAATACTAATATTTCTTATGACTAACCCTTACTTATCTAAATGCTATATATAATTAGAACCCCACATTTGGATCCATATATAATTGTTAATACCTTCTACTACTCCATCATAAACAGTTAGTTCTGTAATTCCCCATTTTATAAGATTTATGCCCCCTCTTAAAGTATAACCCTGGCTATCTAAGTTATATTCCATTCTATGGAATGTTCATACAGTTTTAGTAGCTTTTTATTAGTAAAATTACTACTTCATTATCAAAGTAGGCACTGTTCACCAAACTTAAAGTTTGTTACTTTGTACTGCTACTCATGCACCTTTCTTAAAGTTTATTAGTTATAATTTGATCACTTACACCTTTCCATGGTAAATTATTACTATATTTACTAGTCTTTTTCTAGTTTTTAATATGAAATATTCAACCATGGGGGAACTGTGAAGATTTGTTTATGCACATTACACAATAACTTTTTGAATGCACTAATATTTACTACAGCTAACACTTTTAGTTTTTTGTCAGTTTTACAGTGATATGGTTTTTTAATGTGTTATACTTTCTTTTTTGGGCATTCATTGATTTTGGGGTTTTTTGGGGGTTCTTTCCCTATGGAGTTTTTGTTTTATATGGGTCGTCTTAATTATTCTTCTTTCTTCTTGAGTTTGGTTATTCTTCCTTCTTCTGTAGTTTTGGATTATCCTTCCTTCTTCCTTCTTCTGTAGTTCTTATTTTTATTATTCTTCCTTCTTCTTTGAGTTTGGTTCTTCTTTATTCTTCCTTCTTCAGTAGTAGTAGTTTTAATTAGTCTTCCTTCTTCTTTCTTCAGTAGATTTAGTTTGTTCTTCTTTCTTCAGTAATAGTAGTTTTAATTATTCTTCTTTCTTCTGTCTTCTGTATCTTTGATTGTTCTTCTTTCTTCAGTAATAGTAGTTTTAATTATTCTTCTTTCTTCTGTCTTCTGTATCTTTGATTGTTCTTCTTTCTTCATTCTTCAGTAGTAGTAGTTTTAACTAGTTCTTCTTTCTTCATTAGATTTAGTTTGTTCTTCTTTCTTCTTTGAGTTTTAATTGTTCTTCTTTCTTCTTTGAGTTTTAATTGTTCTTCTTTCTTCTTTGAGTTTTAATTGTTCTTCTTTCTTCTTTGAGTTTTAATTGTTCTTCTTTCTTCTTTGAGTTTTAATTGTTCTTCCTTCTTCTTTAGCTTTGATTGTTCTTCCTTCTTCAGTAATAGTAGTTTTAATTATTCTTCTTTCTTCTGTCTTCTGTATCTTTGATTGTTCTTCTTTCTTCAGTAATAGTAGTTTTAATTATTCTTCTTTCTTCTGTCTTCTGTATCTTTGATTGTTCTTCTTTCTTCAGTAATAGTAGTTTTAATTATTCTTCTTTCTTCTGTCTTCTGTATCTTTGATTGTTCTTCTTTCTTCAGTAATAGTAGTTTTAATTATTCTTCTTTCTTCTGTCTTCTGTATCTTTGATTGTTCTTCTTTCTTCAGTAATAGTAGTTTTAATTATTCTTCTTTCTTCTGTCTTCTGTATCTTTGATTGTTCTTCTTTCTTCATTCTTCAGTAGTAGTAGTTTTAACTAGTTCTTCTTTCTTCATTAGATTTAGTTTGTTCTTCTTTCTTCTTTGAGTTTTAATTGTTCTTCCTTCTTCAGTAATAGTAGTTTTAATTAGTTCTTCTTTCTTCAGTAATAGTAGTTTTAATTATTCTTCTTTCTTCTGTCTTCTGTATCTTTGATTGTTCTTCTTTCTTCATTCTTCAGTAGTAATAGTTTTAACTAGTTCTTCTTTCTTCATTAGATTTAGTTTGTTCTTCTTTCTTCTTTGAGTTTTAATTGTTCTTCCTTCTTCAGTAATAGTAGTTTTAATTATTCTTCTTTCTTCTGTCTTCTGTATCTTTGATTGTTCTTCTTTCTTCAGTAATAGTAGTTTTAATTATTCTTCTTTCTTCTGTCTTCTGTATCTTTGATTGTTCTTCTGTCTTCATTCTTCAGTAGTAGTAGTTTTAATTAGTCTTCTTTCTTCTGTCTTCTGTATCTTTGATTGTTCTTCTTTCTTCGTTCTTCAGTAATAGTAGTTCTAATTATTCTTCTTTCTTCTGTCTTCAGTATCTTTGATTGTTCTTCTTTCTTCAGTAATAGTAGTTTTAATTAGTCTTCTTTCTTCTGTCTTCTGTAGTGGTAGTTTTGACTATTCTTCCTTCTTCTGTAGTTTTTCGCCGTGTATGTCTTCGTTTCTTCTGGTCTGGTTTCTTTGACGGGGTATATTAATTGCCTGCTTCTATCTTACCTGGGTAATTTTGTTATTATCATTTTTAGTCTTCTGGGTTTTTAAATTTGTATTATATTATATTGTTTGCAGAAATTTTCTTTATTCAACCTTTCTTGTGAATATATTATTAAACAGTGCATTTTAATTAATTCTCATCTGGATATTCCATATATTAGAGCTTTATTAATGATCATTGAGTAATGTATTTGTGTGGATTATCTGTCATGCTACAATATATATATATATATATATATATATATATATAAAACCGTGTTTTATCAACAAGTTAAAGGCAGTGACAAATTTAAACAAAATAACAGTTTTGGCTAGAGACAAAAAAGTGAAAACAGGGAATCAGCTATGTAGTGCGCGTGAACGAGGGGACATTTTATGAACGTTTTCAACCAAGGACTACATAAGGGAAGTAATCAAAATTATGCAAAATTTAAAAAATAAAATGAGCTCTAAGGGGAATTTAAATCATGTAGGGGGTGAGCGTGTGTGAGTATATGAGCGAATGGAAATTACGTAATTAATGGCACTGGTTAGCGTTAAGTAAATTTTAAAATAATGTTTTTAACAGTATGTTTTCATTGAGTATAATGTAATGTCAGTTTGGTTAACTTCATAAAGAAAGGAAAATTTTAATGTAATATTTTTACTTCATAAAAAAACGAAACAAATTAATGTAAAGATATAGAAATGTAGAGTAAAGAGTGGAGGAAGTTTTATGTAAATGGGAATCTAACATGAATATTTTAAGACAGTAAAATAAAATAATATTTTATGTCAAATTACGATGTGTGTTAGAATAATCATTTCAACCACCTAACTTCATTTTCTGTGCTGGTAAATTCGCTATACGAAAAAGGGTTCCACCACTAGATGATCTGGCCAAGCAAGTAAACAAATTCAAGGTAAGTGGGAGTGTGTTTTTGTTTAAGATATTGATAGAACTATATAAAACTTTACAATTGGTGCGGCGTGACCAGGATTTGGAATAAATATTCTATTTATTCCAAAGTGGCCTATTTTAAAGCACAGAGAATGGAATAGGGTTGGCGGAAATTGAGAATAACTTACATAAAAATTTACATAAAATATGCATAATAAGGTTTTGTGAGGTAAAGTTTACGAGGTGTTGATAAATTGTGCATGTTAGATTACAAGTAAGGTTTAATAATTAATTAGTAAACCAGTAAATAAGAACAATAAAAATGTCTGAGAACAAAAAAGAAATTAATTTGATAGACTCGCCTATGAGTGATAGTGGCCTTTGGTCAACGAACCCGTCACTGAGTGTTGTGAGCGAGTTAGAAGGCCAGCCAATTCAAACAGCTGACTCGAGTATTCAATCAGTAACTGAGTCTATTATAATAAATAATTCAGAAGCAAAATCTACTCCCATAGTGACTAAAATAAAAGAAAAAGAGTGGTCGATGAATGATATATTCAACCTTATGCAAACAATGTCTGAAAATATGGTACAAAATAGTGATTTCAATAATGAAATTAAGGAAATAAAGAGTAGTTTTGATGTACAGAATAACAAATTTGATGAATTAAAAAGTGAGATCCACGAACAGAAAATAAAATGTGAACAACAGAATGTTAAAAATGATACTAATTTTAAAGAACTTAAAGAACAGAATGTTAAGTTTGAGAATAGTATAAACGTAAAGTTTGATGATCTGAGTAATGTATTATGTAAACGTATTGATGAACGTTTCCAGACAGTTATAAAATAAATACAAGATGATGTAGATAAGGTTACAAGAAATACCGGTAAGTGTAATGAGAATGTAATTAATGAAGCAACTGAGAACAAGGTAAGTGGTAATTACAGTAATGAGTCTAATATTGAAGTAAAAAGCGATAGCAGTGATATAATTAAAAATGTGGTGTTAGAAAGTAAAGTGAATAATGTGTTGTTTTTCAAATAGTCACTGTTCTGGGCGTCAATTGTCGTTTTTTTTTTTTTTTCATATTTGTTACTATTAAATAAACACATGTACTTACCGAGTGGTCCATACCACATCCGGCTCAAACACGTGGTTCATACACAACATGATTTTTTATCTCTATCTCTAAGGTCCAGGATTCGCACTCAGCGAGATTCAGAAACATTGAGGTTGTCGAAATAATGACTCTGACTACAATTTGGATGCCATGAACTTGTTTTTAATTAATCTGAATTAGAGTTATAATTCTTAACGACAACCCAAAGATGGCGCCGTATATAAATACAAGAAACAAAATGGCGTCTACATATCGGCAAACACTCTAACCCAAAATTGCTCCGCCTGCCACAACGCTGCACGCTGGTCCCTTGCCACGTCGCATGATGATCACTCCTTACACCGAATCCTTACTACAAAATATCATCATCAACATATATAATTACTATTCACATTACTCATCTCTCTACCTATAATCACTAACTACTGTGTCCCTAAAATATCTAACGCCTCTTTATATATTATCTGTATCTCAACATTCTTATTTTCACTAACTCCCAATAACACTATTTAACTAACTCCCATGCCTTTATTTATCACTATCCCCAAATTCTTTTACATTTCACCTTAATATACCACTAGAAAACTCATCACTTACCTACTAACAACAATACCTCTCACTATCCAAATATATTACCTGCTTCATCATTTACTATCCCTTAGAATCTAAACCTCATAATTATTTAAAATCATCCTCATAATTAATTATTCTTGAATATTTAAAATTCTACAGTACATGGTTTACATAAAAAAATACATAAAATACACACATCAAAAATACACAAATACATTGACATTAATACACAAAAATATACAATCCACATTATCATCTTATCATTTACCAAAAATCAGTTTATAAGCAGTCCATCTTGAAAAACACTGTCCACATAATTAAATGTTCATAAACACAATAAAATAATTAACCTCCATCGTCGAACAATAATCTTATCTTAAAACTATATACATTGTTTAATATTGACTCTCTTATACTAACATCATAAATACATATACGATTCAACTTTTTATCATTATCCTCAAACTCATATAATTCATGATAGGGTATGGTTCTGTCACCTTCAGTATAATCAGTCATAATTAGGTAATTTGTAAAGTCATCATTCTCATTATCTCCTACTACTTCAGTTTCATTACAAGGTAAGTTTTTATTATATTTATCAATCATCTCTCCTCCTAACCTTTCCATAAATTCTTCATAGTCTCTACTTATCTTAAAAATCTCTACCTCTTTCTTTCTCTCAATATATCTCTCACTATCACACCATCTCTCTCTCTTTCTACATTTGCAGGGGACACTAATTCACAACTATTGCACCACCTGTGAAGTGCACTAAAAAAACCAAGGACAACTTTATTTGTAGACCATATGTCTCCCAAATATACATTGAAGGCACTCTCGTCCTTCCTAAAAACATGTGCTTCACCCCTTACTCCATCATTAAGGGAAAATCTACCCCCTGCAACTCTTTTACAATTATACTCTCTTTACACACTCTCTTTAACCCTTCAAAACACACTATCATTCCATTATTATCATATTCTTGTAACGGGCCTATTTTGGGGCAATAACACAATTTGTATTTTTTTTATGATAATAAATAACATTTTGGTGATAGGGAACAAATTTAGGTAAATTTACTGTTTGGAGCGATCGCGATGGTGTCAGCACTGCTTGAGGCGTTGTATGCAGAATTATTTAATAATATTTTATAAACGAGAGAACAGATTCAATAACCGACTAACTGTGCCAAAGTCAGTTCAAGGACACAACAAAATTGTCAACAAATTATATAACGGACGATCAGGCGATGTGTTGTGTCACCGCATTACATAACGAGGTGTGTCACCAGTTTTTCGTCAGACACTCAGCAAACGAAAGTAGTCTGCTGGCGGAGTGATATAAACTTTAAAAAACAAAGGAAATTGATCATCCTACAACAGCCGCTTCACAAATTAGCGCCTGTAGCTCTGCCCCAGTCTCATCTCATCACTCGCGCGAGTGACATGTAAAAGTTTTGAAACGTAAGTGCGGGCCCGCAAAACAAAATGTGAATAATATATTTCAAAATGTGGCTAAACATTCAAAATTCATATTAAAATGTGATTAACAGTTTTCATAAACCATATAACAATATATCATGAATTAAGGTGAAAGTGCGCACAGAAAGCGATGTGACGTCGTCTGGACTAAAATTCGGACTCGAGGCAGATAAGTCTTACTAGGATATACGCAACATTATCAAAATTTATTATATTTTTCAGAAATTCAAAACACACGGGGCAGATTAAACAAAATGGGAGTCTAAGGGGAAAATTTTAAAATGGATTGAATGTGAGAGTGTGTGAGGGGTTTTGCTTAATTATATATATATCATGAAGTGCTGGTTTCCGTTCTAAAATTAATCTTAGGTTTATTGTATATTTCTATTCTAAAGAAGAAAATCATGCATATTAAATGCTATTATTCTTTTTTATAAGATCGTAACAAAGTAAGGGGAATATTTGTCTCTATAAAATTTTGAATTATGTTAAGGGCTATATTTTCACGTTGTCTTTTGTAATGAAAAAATGAATTAAAATGGGTGTGATGGTAATTCAGTTGTACTTTCTTAAATAACCAGTTCTGCACGTCCTGGTTCGCTGATTCGAACCTTGGTAATTTTCTTCTTACAGTTGGTAAAAAGATGGCGCCCGAAGAAATTATTTAGAAAGTGTTTAAGTGTAAATTAAAATCCCTTAGGTTGCATTAAATTAAATACTAATTAAACATCAATTTGTTTGAGACAGTACATTCTATTCCCCATAAAATTTCATTATCACTACCCCTGTTTACATAATCATTTTCTAATATCATACTTTTATTTATATTGTTACAATTCTCTCCCCTACTTACCTTGTCATTGTTTATCTCTAAATTGTCTACTCCCTTCTTATTTTCTAATTCTATTTCATCCAACCGTACATGTATCTCATTTAACCTTTTATCAGCATTACAACTTTGTTTTTTAATTTCTTTTTTGATATCATTAAATTGTTCATCAGACTGGTTTAATTTATCATTTAATTCATTATTCTGTACCTTCATCAACTGAAAAAGGTCTTCTAATGACACTTTATTATTTGTAATGGGTGTTGAGGTAGCTTGTGGTTCATTTAATAATAGCGACTCTGTTGCTGTATTATTTATACTAATGTTTTCGTTATCTGCTATTTTAATAAAATTTTGTTCTAACTAAAATAACTATTGGATTGCAATTGTCGTTTATATGTTTTTATTTTGTCAACATAACCTACATAACCTCTCACGTGTTATGTTATGAATTGTTTCGCCACTCCCGCTGTTTCTGAATCTGGCCTATTTTATATAAAACAATTTTATATAAAGTCACCGTTCGGGGGCCAATTGTTGTGTTTTTCAAATAGTCACTGTTCTGGGCGTCAATTGTCGTGTTTTTTTTTTTTATTTTCATATTTGTTACTATTAAATAAACACATGTACTTACCGAGTGGTCAACACCACATCCGGCTCAAACACGTGGTTCATACACAACATGATTTTTTATCTCTATCTCTAAGGTCCAGGATTCGCACTCAGCGAGATTCAGAAACATTGAGGTTGTCGAAATAATGACTCTGACTACAATTTGGATGCCATGAACTTGTTTTTAATTAATTTGAATTAGAGTTATAATTCTTAACGACAACCCAAAGATGGCGCCGTATATAAATACAAGAAACAAAATGGCGTCTACATATCTTTACGCCCATGTTCATTAGTCATTACCTTCAATTACTTTGATACTTAATCCTATCATAGATTTAAATATAGCTGCTGCTTTAATAAAATTTGATCGATTTAACTTACTATTTTTTATATCTCACAAACCAATGCCCCGATATTTTATCGCAATGGCCAGTCGTTCACGCCCACATGCTCTCACACACACGCTCACTAGCACAGATACATTTTGTTTGATTCATTTTAAATTTTTGAGCTCATTAATATATAAAGATATGATTATTAATTTGGGCTTTCCTGAATGTGTGCACTGGTAGAGCCGCCGTTGATGTTAGACTCCCGGTATTTGTTGGCAGATGTTCGCCGCATGTCCCTCGTCGATTTTCTCTGATGGCACTGATTCTACTTTACATACTTGGATAGTAATTTTCTATTGTTTGTTTTTAAAGATTCACTGTTACATTTTAATTACATTTAGTACTTTGACTAAAACACTTTTGGCGAAAACTCCGCCAACAGCGATTTTAGCTGTTGACGCTCTGATGTGCTGTAATGGACTGAGGACTGGTTATACGCACAATTTGCGTATGTAGTAGTTTATCTGATGTCACCGTCTTTTGTTTTTTCGGCCAACGCCTTGTTTCATACGTTACTGTCTATGCGTCATTATCGTTTATTAATGACGACACTGCCTTGTGGACCAATAAGAACTGTTATTAAAGTCTTTCTTCACTTACACCGCCATTGTATATGTTCGGCTTCACACGTCCGCTCCTGACCTTGGAATCGTTTTGCTTTGCTGAAATCTGCGTCGTTGTCTCTTTACAAAGGGAAATAGTCCTACCCATGTATGTGTGTGTAAAACAATAAAATACAATAATTTGCTACCACTCATACCATAATTCCGACATCAGGATTTTCGTACTGTCACAAATGGCAATGAAGTTTTAGAGGAAATAGTAAGTAGTGATGGGAGAGTGTGTGAAGAGAGGTTAGGTGGGCAAAAGGCAGATTTTCCCCGAGTATATTGTGAAACAGAGTTTTCACAAATGTTTTATGAGGACAGAGTTTCCTCCCATGGTTATAGAGACGAGGTGTCTCTAAGTAGTTCCCCTAGTTCTCATGAGTTCCCTGGAAGAACCAGGATGTGTCATAATAACTATATGTTGCCTTTTGTGTGGATTGAGAGAGAAAAAGTGGGATGGTGTTATGATGAGAGGTATTGTGAGACAGTGGTAGAATTATTCACATTGAGAGAGAGAGAGGTAATATTATTTGATGTCATTAGAAGTTATAAAGAGTTAAGAGAGAGGTTAAAATTTGAAAAAATAGACGATATGAAAGACTTACCTTGTGCAAGAGATATTGATGATTATTTTGATGATCGCACTGTAGATGATGACCACTTACCTTGCGATGTGATTGATATAGTAGATGAATATGATGATATAATTTACCTGAGTTTAACGAATAATATTAAGGGAGACTGGACAGAAATAACTAATGTTGACAAGGTTTATGAGATAATAATATGGAATAATCCTATAGATTATTATGGTATAATGAATAACACAGAGTTAACGGGGCATTATATTAATAATAAGAATGTAATGTATGTAGATAGAGATGAGTTGTGTTATAAAAACATCAGGCTAATTTACGATGATGGTGGTTAGACAATCAGTCAATGAACATTTAATTATTTTAGTCTATGGTAATTACTTGGCTAACTTATGTAATGAGGTGTGGTAAACAATAAAATAATGACGAAAAATTGTAGATAAATTTATAGTGAGATTAATTGTGTTTGTGTAAGAGGTTATGTGGTACTTTGTAGCTCGTGTAAACAATGTATGTATGCAAGGTAAATTGGTTATATAATAATGATAATAATAATAATAATAGTACATCAGACTAAATAATTATGAAGGTTATAATACAAATGAATTGTAATTGTGTTGGAGTATGGTGATTAAAGTAACTTTGTGTTTTAAAAAACTGATTGAGTTAAATAATTTGAGATGAATTAATTGATTAATTAATGTTGTATAAATGAATTTTGATAATGAATTTAAATGATTTGTATAAGATTTTAACTGTATAATAAACAGTAAATGAGTAAAAGTAAAATGTGTTTAAACATATTTAAAGCGGTCCAGGTCACTGTATGATAATTATATATAATTTACCTTGTAATTTCCATCCAGTGACGTCAAGCGTAATTTGTATGGTTACGCGTTTCAGGCCATGTGGCCCATCCTCAGACCATCACTCCGAGAGGAGCTCGTTAAACAATAAAATCCACACAAAACAAACACATAATCAATAACTACATAAAATATATTAAATAAACATATAAAAGCGTTCTATTACCCGAACACGGTGCACCGCGTGTGGCATGTCTGAACTGCGTCAATGGAACCTGTTATCTATTATTATCTGTAATCGATCGCAGCGCGGTATCATACAGTGGGTTGGACCTGAAGTTAAGTTTATCATTAAGTATGTCGTCACACACACCAGGGTTATTATGACCTTTATATATCTCGAATTCCTCAAGTGCATCCATATAACGTCCTTTACCACAATAATGTAGGGGTATGAAGTTAGTGTTGAAATTAATATAAGAATGATTACATGAAATCAGATGCCTTGTAAAGTTGGATTTAATATTATCTATGGAAAAATCACCCCTGTTAAAATGGCTTTGTGGTGTGTGTTCACGGAATCTTTTGATAAACGGTCTACCCGTTTGGCCGATATAAAATCGGTCACAATCGTCACATATAAGCTTATAAATACCGGTTTTGGATTCAATGTTTGTCTGAACGACTGGGCGAACTAAGTTCCGTAGACGGTTATTAGTTTTAAAAATGACAGTATAACCTAATTTACATAAAGTGGATGTAAGGATCCTGGGCATCAACTCAGTGTATGTTGTTGTGATGTATTTGTTGTTAGGTGTATTATCATGTGTCTGTTTGGAACGACGGGATTTGTGTTTTTTAAGAATATTGTCAATCATTTGGGACTCATATCCGTTGGCCATAGCTATGTGTTTAATTATGTTAAGTTCACACTCGAAATCATCATTATTTAGGGGGATCATCAAAAGTCTGTGAATGAAACTGTTGTAGGCCGCTAATTTTTGAGAGAAAGGGTGGTGTGAGTCCGCATGTATGGTCACGTTTGTGGTGGTAGGTTTTCTGTAAATTTTAAAGTTTAAGCTGTTAAGTTGTCTGGTGACAGTAAGATCGAGAAAGTTGAGTTCATTATTGGTGTCAGTTTCCATAGTAAATTGAATATTGTGAGTAACAGTATTTTATTTTGAGTAAAATGTGTTTAGTTGTGGAGTCATATGGTTGTTATAATGTTTCAGAAAGTACATTGGGTTTTGTACATTATATTTGTGGTGATGAATGTTTATATTTTTGAGTCTATGACAAGTGATGATGTGTTCATTTGATGGAGTGACTGACCATATGTAAGTATGAATTTGGTAATGACTTTGAAGTAAAGTAAAATGTTTAATGTTTTAACAATGAAATTGAATGAGTTTCAAAGGTTTTAAATTAGGTGATTAAATTAATTTGAGGTAGTTATGAATTTTCTAGTGTAATTTTCAATGGTTACCTTAATGTAAAATGTGGAAAAAGATGGAGTTTGGGTGATGATTATTTCAATAAAGCATTGAGTCAGTCAAAGGTAATTTTAAATGGGTGTTAGACAAAATAAGAAATTTTGGAATAAAAGTAATACAGAAACGGAGTATTAGTAGGGACACAGTAGGGAGAGTGATTGTAGGTAGAGAAAAAGAGAGTGATGAAAGTGGATAGTAAATAGGCTAGCAGGGTACATATATTTTGTAGTGAGGGTGGAGGTGTAAGGAGTCCTCAACGCAAAGCGTTGTGGCAGGTAGTAGAGTGTTTTAGAGGAGTGTCTGCCGATATACCCGGGAGGGGCAAGAAATTATGAATGTGAATTAAAGTTGAGGGAACACACATCCTAGGTACAAAGAGGGTATCAGGTATGTTGTAATAAGAGGAGAATGATTGAAGTTGAGTTAGAGAATTTAGTGGAGGTAAATATTTTTGAGAGATCGGTGTCACCCTATGTAAATCCGTTAGTGGTTGTTAGAAGGAAGAAGGGGAGTAAGGTTATATTTAATGCCCATTCAATAAATCAAATCATTGTGAATGACTGGGAGTCACCCAAACAAATTAATGACGAAAATACTTAATAGAAATTCATGGTTGAAATGTAATAATAAATGTAACAAGTTAAAGAGTTAATAGAATTTAAAGCTAAAATAACGCTGTAAGGTGTGTATGTGTGTGTATATTTTTTGATAAAATCTGAATTTGAAATGTTATATATAATGAATGTTGGTAATAGATTTGAATTTTTTGGAGCATTTAATGGTAACACAATTGATAAATAATTAAAGGTTGATATAAAAAGAGTTAATAGAATTTGAAACTAAAATTAAAGTTGGAATGTTTGTAAATTGTATTCAGATGCAAAAGAGATGTTTATTTTAATGGAATGAGGTATGTTCTTTATGAATGTTTATGTTGTATTATGTTTACTCTGTTAGTATAGGAATTTTAAACATGTAT
This sequence comes from Magicicada septendecula, assembly GCA_034769895.1. NCBI lineage: Eukaryota > Metazoa > Arthropoda > Insecta > Hemiptera > Cicadidae > Magicicada > Magicicada septendecula. The sequence goes on along the minus strand of CM068375.1, from coordinate 146,579,220 downwards.
TATACATAAAATATATTATTTTCTTGTGATTCCCCACTTTCGGGCGGTCACAGAGTCACCGAACCCTGACCGTGGATTTGGATTATTGGTAGCAAGTGTGGTTAGGCAGATTGTACCCGAGCCATACTTGCTAATATTTGCTAGGCCATGTAAAAATGTAATTAGAGAATAAGGAATTTTCAGAATAATGTATTGACATAATTATACTAAGATTTAATATTGTTCAGCTGTAGGCAGCATTCAGTTTTAATAATGTATGTACTTTTATTCATTTAATAACGTTCAAAAGAGAAAACAGATGTAAATAATCAAATATCAAAGAAAGGAAAATAGTCGCATTTGCATTATTAGCAGACGACACTAAGAAACCATGTTTCAGGACGGTATTTCTATGTATTGTCAATGAAAACTAGGTTCAAACCGGCCTCGAGCCACATCAAAATAAAGATCAGAAACTAAGCTTTAATTTGGTGATAATAGCTTAAAGAATGGAATTGTAATAGTTTAATATTTAGTGTTAGCATCATTTTTTAACAAGATTTAAGAAAGTGCAAGTGAATACTAATAACAACGGTAGTTGAGTACAGAATACGCGTCGGTGGTGTTTATAAAAAACATTACGTCACTATGACATAATTTTGTACCAATCACAAACGAGTTTACTTAGTGAAAATTACTCCTAGCAGCGATCGAGAGAGGGGTATATAATCAAAAGGACGCTAAGAAATTCGCATTCGCGTCTTTATCCACAAGCTAACCAGTTGCATCTCTGCATTGTTTCATATTTTAATAATCAACAACAGTACAATTGCAGTAAATACCTTAAATTTTGTGAAATTAACCATTGGAAAGGCGAGTCATCGTCTCTGAGTGCATCGAAAGTTAATTGTGAGTTTATATAAACAGTGCGTGTAATCGGAACGAGTAAAGGTAACATAACCTGTAAAGGCTATAACCTATTGTCAGTAAGAAGAAGGTTATTTCTCGTTTCCAAGTGCAATAAAAGTGAAGTGTATTAGCGATCAATATAATCCGATCGTTAAAGTGTTCATTTTTAATCAATACAATTAAAAATCAAGGTAGTACGGTGACCAAATTTATTGTTTATATACCATCCATTGATTGTAGGAATTAACATACTTGTACTGACGCAAAAACAATCAAACTATTCGTAGAGAACACTGTATTAATTTATTTAGAGGGATTTATATATCCCAATGTAAGAATATATGTATTAGAATTGTTTATAATTAATATCAATTAGAATATAAGCAAACGAAATTCTCGTTAATCAATTATTTAATTGAAAGTTATTAAAGAGGCGTAAAATGAATTATTACATCATAGTTGTATTTTTTAAAAGAAATTAATATCGTTCTATTCTGTATTTCAAAGAACTTACCCTTGAGGTACTTAGTCCAATAAGATAAATATTTTGTTAGTAAAAATAAGAGTTTTGTATTGTGCCTAAACTGAGCTAGACCAGTCATTAAATAGACAACTTGTGATCCAAATTATATTATTGTTAAATGTATTTATCAAAACAATTCTAGAGGTTATAATAAACCAATAATATTATACAGCATTAACTTTTGTTTTAATTATTTTAAAATAGTTAATCAACCCTCAGTATTGCAGACACTGAGGTACATCAAAACATAAATTTTTCAGTATACTATTTAATTTATTTTCAATTCAATTAACATTTGAAAGATAGAAACAGTAAAAAGTCAATACACACAATTATAGAATTAGAAGTTTGTTTTTTATGGGATATTTCTTTAAGAAAACCCATATGGCGCCCACATAACATTCAAGGTGTTGTAAAACCTTGTTTCTGAAATATTATACTGGTCAAAAAAGGAACTTGACAGTTTATTCAGTAGCGGTGAACGTCTGAACCTCAAGTACGTCAACCAGGTACGTGAAGTGTTAATTATATTAATATATTTTGTCGAGACAACACTTGACTTACACATACACAGATGACATTTTTATATAGAAGAGGATTTCGACTTCAAGTTCGACGCAACCGTTACATTCATCAGCGGATCAACAAGTTAATATTTTGTTCATAATAAACCATATCACTACAAATAAATTATACTTTATCAATTATAAAAATAATTACTGCATACAAGAGACCCCATTAAACATTTTTAAACAGTAACATAATTACTGAACAGAGTGACATTCAATAGCGGGACCTGAACACGTATACCCGTTAATTAAAAATTTACACACCGTATAACCGCTTTATTACAATATATATATATATATATATAATTTGTGACGTTTTCAATTTGTTTCTTCTGCAAGTAGATAATATTGTATATTCTTTTTAACACCTGACGCACGTTTCACTGAAAAATATCAGTATCATCAGAGGTTTCTAAGTAAATTAATAACAATCAAAATAATTCTATTAATATAAAATTAACGAATAATCGAATTTTGAATCGATTTTAATGTAAAATAAAATAACTGATAATCGATTTAGGTCGATTAGTTAACGATTGTTTTAATGTTTATTTTCTTCAGCAGCTGTTTTCTCGGTTATATTTGAAATTTGTTTATATTTTATTCATTTTTATTTTTAGTTTTTAGTAAATTTATAATTTTAAATAGATCGTCTTGTTTTGTTTATATTTGGGTTTGTTCTTTAATTAATAAATTATTGTTATTGTGTTTGTAAATGTTAAGATTTTCCCAAATATTCATTTTTTGACCTTTTTGTATGTTTTTAATTAATTTTATATTTTCAATGTTTGGAAACTGGTGGTTATTATTTAGACAAAATGTGGCTAAATTAGATTTATAAATATTTGGTTTTAAATATGCATTGCGGTGTTGAACGAATCTATCTCGTAGTTTTTTCTTCGTCTGGCCCACATAAAATTTATTGCAATCTGGACATTCTATTTTATATATTCCATTTTATTGTGAGTATTGGATTTAGTTTTAGGTTTTATTTTATTAAAAATTATATTATCTGTATTATAAGATATTTTTAAATTAGTATCTTTAAATATTTTATTTAGTTTTTGAGTTATATTTCCGTAATAAGTGAAGGTTGTATATTTTATATTATTATTAATAGATGAATTTTTAAATGTAGTGTTTTTAGGAATTTTATTAGTGATTTTATGTTTAATTTTATTTTCTAATTTATTAATAGTTTTTATTTTGTATCCATTTTTAACTGCTATTTGTTGGATAATTTTTCTTTCTTTGTTTCTTTCTGTGTTATTTAATGGGATCCTAAGCATTCGGTAAATCATGGAATTAAATACTGCCATTTTGTGTTAGGGAGGATGATTAGAAGTATTTGGTATTACTAAGTCAGTTTGAGAAGGTTTCCTGTATATTGCGTATTCAAAATTTGTTTCATTTTTCTTTATTGTTAAGTCTAAATAATTTAATTTATTATTAGATACTTCTTCTAACGTGAATTTTATTTTAGAATGTAAATTATTTATGGAGTTGAATATTTTATTTATATTTATACCATTGTTTTGGGAAATGTACAGAGTGTCATCAACGTATCTAAAATAACATCCTAATGGGTCGTTTAATTTTATTATATTTATTATTTGTTCGTCGAGTTTTTGTAGGAAGATTTCTGATATGATAGCGGAGGTTGGGGCTCCCATAGCAAGGCCATCTGTTTGGTGGTACAATTTGTTGTTGTATTGAAAATAATTTTGATTTAAAATTATTTTTAAAGTATTAGTTAACTGTTTAATGTATGTGTTACTTTCGTTATTTGTTTTCAGATTATTTATTATAATATTTATAGTTTCTTCAATGGGAATGTTTGTATACATGTTTGATATGTCGAATGAATATAATTTTGTATTTCTGTTTACTTCTACGTTTATTAGTTGTTCCGTGAGTTCGATACTATTTTTTATATTGTGTTTTGCTGGAAGTTCAATTTTATGGTTTAAGATTTGAGTTAGTAATTTTGATATATATATAACTGTGTTTTATCAACAAGTTAAAGGCAGTGACAAATTTAAACAAAATAACAGTTTCGGCTAGAGACAAAAAAGTGAAAACAGGGAATCAGCTATGTAGTGCGCATGAACGAGGGGACATTTTATGAACGTTTTCAACCAAGGACTACATAAGAGAAGTAATCAAAATTATGCAAAATTTAAAAAATAAAATGAGCTCTAAGGGGAATTTAAATCATGTAGGGGGTGAGCGTGTGTGAGTATATGAGCGATTAAGTAAATTTTAAAATAATGTTTTTAACAGTATGTTTCCATTGAGTATAATGTAATGTCAGTTTGGTTAACTTCATAAAGAAAGGAAAATTTTAATGTAATATTTTTACTTCATAAAAAAACGAAACAAATTAATGTAAAGATATAGAAATGTAGAGTAAAGAATGGAGGAAGTTTTATGTAAATGGGAATCTAACATGAATATTTAATACAGTAAAATAAAATAATATTTTATGTCAAATTACGATGTGTGTTAGAATAATCATTTCAACCACCTAACTTCATTTTCTGTGCTGGTAAATTCGCTATACGAAAAAGGGTTCCACGACTAGATGATCTGGCCAAGCAAGTAAACAAATTCAAGGTAAGTGGGAGTGTGTTGTTGTTTAAGATATTGATAGAACTATATAAAACTTTACAACCTATCAGTTTCTTCGTCAATAAATACATCTTGTTCACAGTATTCTATCTTTAATCTTTTTACTCTGTCACAAAGTGGTTTACTCTCATCTTCTGACATTTCAGTAAATTTTTGTTCTCAAAGGTTGATCACATTTTAAATTTTTAATTTTAAATGTAACGTGTTTAGTAACATGTCGTTTCACGATAGACCATATCATCTTGATAGTGTTTAAATCGGGACGATATGGAGGAAGCCTCTGTGTAGTGTGACCGTTTGCTTTCAGTAACTCATCAACAACATACGTTTTCTTGTTGCTCTGGTGCATTTTGATAAGTATTGTTAATTCAGGTTTCAGCATATATTTTTTGAAAAAAGGAATCTTATTATCTTCTAATAATTGTACCATATTCTTCTTTTTGGAATTTGAGGTTGGTGTTTTATTTATCCCCACATATGATGCATTATCCATGATGACAATAGATTGAGGAGGTAGGTTTGGAGTGATTTTCTCTTGCATTCACTTCAAAAAATTATATTTATTAATTTGGTCATGGTAATCATTGCTCTTTTGCCCAACTTTCCACATTACAAAACAATTCGGTATGAAGCCCGCTTCACCTCCAGCATTAACAATTATCAGCCTTTCATCTTTAGATACTAGCCTCTGTATGCATTGTGCAGTGTGCAGCCTATGATTTAGGTAATATACGTCTTGTCTAATTAAACAATTGGTCTTTTCACTTCCCTCTGCTAAATTATACGTTTTAAAGAGTGAATCTATATGTTTTTGGAGTCGGTCTTTCAATAAGAATTTATAGCTTTCTACTTAAAATCTAGCAACTTTAAAATGACTCAAACTACATTCATACCTTCAAAATTGATTTTTTTTCTTCAAGTTTTTCTAATGCTATCTGGAGTGGGAAGTCTGTTCAGTCACATAGAATTCATGAACATTTCTACGCACAATGCATTAACTAAAATCATCTATACCAGTAACAGGTGTATCTCTTTTATATTACTTTGCAGTCATAAATGAGTATTTTGGACTGTCATCTCACCCATACTTTTAGCTTCTTGTAACATTTTTTGAACCACCGTTCTTAAAACTCCATATGCAGTTGCTGTTTTCCCTTGCTATTTTTGAATTGGAATAACAAATCCCTTGTCACATTTTCCAGTTTTTTCCATTGACTGTGTTTATTTTTTTCATGAAATCTTAAACATTTTTTTAGTATTTAATTGTAAATATCACTATAATATTGACGACTCGGAACACTAACTCGAATTAGTGTTCTGAGTCGTCAATATTATAGTGATATTTAGTTAAGTAACGGACACGTCATGGACAACGAAATCCAAGTATTTAATTGTAGTATTTGTAAACACTTGGTTACTCACCATCTTGTGACTTCTTTAAAACTTCCAGTAACAACGCATTTCAAGGATAAATCTTCATCATCAGGTTATAAAAACACCAATCCTTCTGGAGAAGTTGTCAAAAAATTTTTTACCAAACATCACAAAGCACTTCACGCCACGTTGCGACCTGGTGCGTACCACTACACGCGATCAAATGGCAGACAAACTAATAGATCCAGCTCTGCAGTGATATGCTCTTGATCTACTTCTGCTCCTGTGTCAATGTTTTACTATCCTCTGATTCTTACTTATGTCTTCTTTTCGCCATTCCTATGACTCCAAAAATAGTGCTGTTTGCTGTTCCTCTGCCTTTGTGTTTTGTCATCTTACTGATTCTTCTACTTGCTGTCAACTTTTCTCACCTTTTTTTTATTTTTTTGCTTCTGCTTCTCACTTACATTCTTCTTTCATTGTTCCTCCGTTTGCAAACAAGAAGATTTGTGTACAACAATTCTTCAAGTTTTCAACTACACTCAAATACAAGTTTAGAGTTTCTCCACCACATTCTACTGTAACAAACAATAAATATCACCTAATTAACATTACTGCAATAAATAATGCAAGTCACCAATTACAGATGTCGACACACAATAATTCACATTAATAACTTTACACTAAACTGCTATAAAGCACACACACACAAACCTACAATAACTACTGTCCCACCACTTTCGGAATACCTGTATTCATTCTCTGCCGATGTTGCACATACATTTTGCCAATGCCTCATTGATGCATTGAGAATAACTGTGTAGTCAAAAGTGCCTAGAAAGCACTGGTAAATACCAATACCATACTATGTTGATTGGTGACCTTGTACATTTACTGCCAGACCATATGATATAGATCCACATTGCTTATCTCATAAGCATAAGGCTATTGTTTATTCTTTGTATCTGTGTAATAAAAACTAATTATTTATAACTGATGATTCTAGGAGCAAGTTGGGAAGCTAGGCATGGGAACTATACCAAGATCAATGTGGGTGACACTGGAAGACGATCTTGTGGACAGCTGTAAACCAGGAGATGATGTTGTCATCTGGTAACTTGTGACATATGAATAGAATACCACTAGATTTAGTAAGGTTTTGTTAAATAGAGTATTAGGTTGATAGTTATTTGGTCACATTTTGTACTAACAGTTGGAAGTTTAAATATTTCAGACTGCAATTTAATTTATAATTTATATTGATATAATAATTTATATTTGATATTTAAGTACTCTGTAATTTACTTTCAATTATGTTCAGTGACATTGTTTCCTTTCTGTATGGTGAGACAAAACCTGTTATGTACTTCAAAATATAGACAGACCATTTTATATAATATGAACTGTTACATCAGATTCGATTATATGGAAAACAATATAGTTTTTTACAAGTAATAAAAAGTTAGTTATAAGATTTCTTGTAAGCTTGTAAACATAAGCTTAGTCACATCATATACACGAGTCTCTTGCATGTCTGTAGATAACTTACATTATTAGCTTTTAATGTGTCCTAGTGTGTAGATTTTGTGGGGTCAAAAAACGTGCATGCAACCATATACTAAGTATGATTAAATGTAACTATGATAAATTTCATATTTGATGGTTAACACTGCATTGACATGTATAGTACATCGAATATGAAGTGACTGGAAATGAAGTGAAAGATTTTAGAAAAAATTTTATAATAAAAACATTTCAAATGTCACCTAGGCAACTTTAAATATTTTTAGCGGAACTGTTAGAAGAAGATGGAAACAGTTGTGTCCAGGATCAAGGAGCGATATTGATCTGGTACTAGATGCAAATCATTTACAAGTGTGTAATGATCAGAGATCTTTTGTACACATTACACAGGATATGAGAGACGCGTTCGCTGCATTTTGGAAGGATAATGAATTTACCTCACTGCAAGCTCGTAATCAAATTCTTGCTTCAATATGTCCTCAGGTACAAAAATTCATGTTTACTTAATTATGAGACAGTGAATAGTGATGAAGTGGATTTAACACCCTGTTTCAAAACAGCTCAGTTTATTGTGTTATAAGTATTTCATAAATTGTAAAATATTAATTATTTTGACTATGAGTTACTAATTATCAATTTTTAGGTACACTGTGTTCCTGAAATCTGAATTCCATTGTCTGAACTCCCAGTGATACAAAATGAAGATAAAACTACTGTAGTTATAAAAATTGAACTACTGTACATAGTTCAAATTGAATCTTTTTCCTGTCTGTTCTTACAAGTGTAGAGGTCCTTGGATACCAAACTGCACTGAGTTGGCCTTCAGGATTTTGTAAACCATGCATATAACACTTTATTCAGTGGAGCTACATTATGTTGACTACACAATATTACTGCCAGGTCACTGTATTTAGTTATTGTGTTGTAACAGATAAAATTATCAGGCGTGTATTAATAAAAAAAGGCAAAGGATGGCCACTGTGGTTTTAGGGTCAATTTACACTCTGTAAAATAAAATATCTATACTTACTGTCTAAGTAGAATTAATGTAAAATGTCAACGGAAATATAAAGCAGCAATAGAATGTCAAGAAAAAATAGTAGTTTTTTCTTAAAAATTTTAAAAATAGTGTCAACCTGAAGTGACTTTGTTCATAAAGATTACGCCTACTTCTTCAAAATAGGAGGCATTCATTAAACCAAAACAAACAAAATTTCTGCTTCTAAATGAGAAATATTTAAAACTACTTACATTTTCACTTATCTTTGAAATGAGTTTCTTCTAAGCTTACAAATCTTCATCACACTTACCAATTTTAACAGTTCCGTACCTCCACTGTTTGCATTATGTCTGATTACAAAAAGAAAGTTTATTAGAACACAGCTGCTTGTGAATTGTGTAATAATTGTGTGTGTTCATGTTAATAAGACTCATGCGATTATGCTCTTCCTCTTCACTCAATCATTTTGGGTTGTGCACTGCACTGCATACATTTTTCTAATATATACTTTTGAGATTTTCTTTATAGAAAAATTTTAAATTCTACACTGATATCATATGTTTCTAGACGTTCCATATTCAAGTATCAAAGATTATAGATCTTTGAAATTAGTAGTTTGACGTGTATAATAAGCCTTCTACTGAATATGGTTCAATAGTGTAACAGGAAGCAGGACAGTATGATCCAAAACCTTCTTCGTTATTCAGTCTGCAGCTGTTGTAACACCTACATTATCACAACAGTATGTTTCAGGTGTATGGAATGTATGTAGTAAAGCTGGCAATTGCAGTTGTTTTGGCTGGTGGTGTACAGAGAGTTGAAGGTAGTTCAAGACTACGAGGTGAATCACATTTGCTACTGGTTGGAGATCCTGGTACAGCCAAATCACATATTCTTAACTTTGCTGCTAGAATATGTTCCAGGTCAGTTCTGACAACTGGCATTGGTTCAACTTCAGCTGGTCTTACATGTACTGCAGTTCGAGTAAGTTTTTTTTTCTATAATAATTTTGTATAGGAATTTTGAGTGTATGGATTATATATTGTTGGTTATGGCAGACTGATTATTGAATTTTGATTGTTGGTGTGAGAGGATTGATTATGTGTGAACATATGATCAATAGTTATTCATCAAAGTACAATATGATTTTTAAAAATTCAGTTTCATTAATAATTCAAAACTTCAGAAATTAATATCTGATTAGTTGGTGAAAAAATCAAATAATGAAGAAAAATCTCATTAAAGAATGTGGATGCAAGTATACCCAGCCAACAGTAGTAATTGATGTTGGCACTACCAACAAGCTTCTCATTGGCTTCTTCCCACCATACCTTGGAATGGTAGTCACTTGTTGCCAAGTCCAGGCTGTAAACTATGTGTTAAAACAATCTGTCATTTGAACTGCTCAAGTAAATGGAAGTAACAGAGGTGAAATCAAGCAGAAATACAGCACTATTTGGGACTGTATCTCATTTACTTTAGATTGATCTCTGAAACATATTACAAAATGTATGTCTGGCATTATTTTGGTCCCTGGTTCTATCAGCGGTCAGCAGAATGACAAAATGCCTCATCTGAAATTCAGAAATTGTGAAACAGCATTCAGCTTGCACAGGTTCCTTGATTCTTTGAACGACTCAATGAATCATGATAGAATAACAGCCTTTTCATCCTTTTATTCAGGGAGGGTGGGCCCCTCTCTGATTTGTCAACATCAGTATTTTATAGTATTCTTATTCAAAATATGATTGCCATAAACACAATGACTTGGAAACATTGTGTCCTTTATGTTGCAGAAAGTGAACCACCCATGCATCTCGCATCTGATGGACGAGGTGATGACATGCTTCACATGTCACTAACCAGTAAAAACTAAACAATATGGATGACAGATTGTATGTATGTTGTGACGACGATGACACTGTGGGCTGTGCGGTTGTGCGTCGCAGAGACGAACCGCTCGGTAACTGAGTTCCGAGCTACCTTTTGGAGCTCCTGCCTCGTGGCCCTGCCCAAGTAGGGCCTGTGCTCTATAGGAGGCCGATTCTCGGCTGTTGTGCTAGCCTACACTAGCGCAGTATACACCGAGGGCGTTTCCACGAATCACCTGGACGTATATGGTACCTGCCCAGCCCAGCCACAAGAGGATTGTCTGGGAACCTCGCCGCACGTGTATAAAATTTGCGTGCAAGCCGCCTGAATGTTTCGTCTAAGGAGCGGACGCCAATTCCTCTCCTTAGAAGGCGTGATGAGAATCGACGCGGACTTTGGCCGCTAGCCGAAGACCCCTGTTGAGGATGCTCTGCAACTTCTTTTTATGCATTGCGGCGAGGTAACCCCAAACCGGGCAAGCGTAGGTAATGACTGGCAGCAAATACGCGCCGACGATCATCTTGCCCAATTTCCTGGTCATGGCTGAGCTGATCAGGAGTGGAAACAGTAAGCTCAGACGAGCGGATGCTCGCTTAAGAACTGTCTGAGCGTGGGTATGCCAGGTGAGCCGACGGTCGAGGTGTAATCCGAGGTACTTGACCTCATTGGACCAGCGCAAGTACGTTCTGCCAATATGTAACTGCCTAACAGGGTGCTTCCGTCGCTTCGAGAATTCGACGGCTACACTCTTGGTAGCGTTGAGTTGCACTCTCCAATTTTCAGTCCAGTCCCCGAGCGTGTCGAGCTGGCGCTGTAGTCGTAAGACAGCTCTTTCTACATGACTATTGGCCGTAAATACGGCCGTGTCGTCCGCAAAGAGGGCCACCTGGACTCCACGCTACCTCGGCACGTTGTTGATGTAGAGTGAGAACAGAAGGGGGCCAAGAACACTACCTTGAGAGACGCCGGCTGTGATGCGTCTCTCGGAAGAGACTGAATCGCCAACTCTCATGCAGAAGGTCCTCTCCGTCAGAAAGCTAGCAATCAGTTGAAGGTAGCAGTCCGGGAGCTGGACTTCGCTAAGCTTAAATAATAGGCCATTATGCCATACGCTGTCGAAGGCTTTTTCAACATCTAAGAAACAGCCAACGGTCCGTTCTCTCCGACACCCGGCGTCCGTGATGTATTCCACCATTCTCATCAGTTGATGAGTGGTCGAATGTCCCACACGGAAGCCGAACTGTTCGGGGACCAGCACGTCAAAGTTAATTAGATGTTCTCGCACACGACGCTGCACGAGTCGCTCAAAAACCTTGGACGTAGCAGAGAGTAGGCTGATGGGCCAGACGTTGTCTGGGCAGGAAGCATCCTTTCCCTGCTTCGGGATCACGATGACCGTCGCCTTTTGCCATTTCTTGGGGAAGTAGGCCTGTCTGAGACGCGCGTTGAACAAATCAGTCAAGAATTGAACTCCAGGCTCCGGGAGAACTCGTAGAGCGGTGTTCGTGACACCGTCCGGGCCTGGAGCTTTTCTTGGCTGAAGTTCATCGAGCCGATCTGAGACCTCTTCCAAAGAAATGGGTTCGGGCTCCGCCGTGATCGGAAGAGACAGAAAGTCTTCCACAGCCATCTCGACTTGTTCGACGAAGTCCCAGTCCATGGGCGGGTTGGGAGCGAACTGGCGCTCGAAACACAAGCCCAAGTACTCGGCCTTCTCCTCCGGGCGACCCAGGAGTTGTCCGAACGGCCCAACGATGGCGGGGAGAGGAGGTCATCGCCTCTGTCCCGTCATCGCGGAAGGTATTCTGTACGGGTGACTTTGCGGGTCCGCATCCCCCGTTCGGGCCACAGAGAGTTCCCAACAGCTATGTCGGAACGCCTTCAGACTGCCGGTGAGCCGATTGTATGCTGCCTTATTGGCCGGATCATGGGTCCTCTGCCAACGTTTCCGGAAGTAATTCCTCTCGCGAGCGAGAAGAGAGACTTCCTCAGGGATGCGTTGGTAGTCAGGCATGAAACCGGCTCGCATACGTGAAGACACACCTATAGCCGAGATGATTGCCTCTTCGATTCCCGCAACTGCTTCGTCTAGGAGGCGAACGGAATCGAGTGGGCCCGCTGGCGGCAGTCTACGGCACAGAGCCGGGCCGTAGCGGTCCCAATCGATAACCTTCTTCTCGTCCCGTGCATAGGCGTGGTGGGTAGCGACGTGGACCAAGATGGGGTTGTGGTCGGATGTCAGCTCCGTAAGCGAGAATACCTCGACCGGACAGACAATTCCTTGGGTTACCGCAATATCCAAAACATCGGGAGCCGCGTTAGGCAGCGTCGGAAAGAACGTGGGTTGCGCTGGACCAATCACCCCGGCGTGATTCAACATATTTGAGCAGGCGCTTCCCGTTCGGAGTAGTCAAGCGACTATTCCAAACGCGATGCTTGCAATTCAGATCGCCGGCCAAAATTACCCTTCGGTGGGAATCGAAGATGACGTCCAGGTCGCCGACAAGGAGTTCAGCGCGAGGGGGCTTGTATGCTGAAACCATGAGGACGCCGCCAAGAGCTCCGTGGACCTCAATGGCGGTGGCCTCTAGGGTAGTGCGCTGCGGTAAAACGACACGATGATGACCTATAGAGGTCCTCACCGCGATTGCCGTGCCGCCTTCTTGTCGGCCAACTCGGTCATCCCGATAGACCACGTAATTCGGTAATCGAAACCGGTTCGCCGGGGTCAGGTGGGTTTCTGTGAGGAGAAGTACGTCGGGTTTGAACCAAGCCAGGAATTCCAGAAGGTCGGAATGCTTGGAACCGATGGAGTTAGTATTCCAGGCTAGAGCGAGAGGCCTCGTCTAAGGGCTCGGTTCATAGAAGGCCTATGACATTGCAAGCTTCCATCAAGAGCATAAACCTCTCACTTAGGTCAGCAGTTTCCAGGCGGTCTCGGATGGACCTGAAGGTGGATGCGACTTTCTTGAGGTCGTAGCCGGACGGAAAGTCGCGGACGAACCATGCGTCGTCGGAAGTGACGGACTGGGCTGTTTGCCTGGAAACTGAGGCCGCGTAAGAGTGACCAGGCTTAACGGCAGATCGGGTCATGTTGGTGGAAGCTACAGGACCAGGGGCAGTCGAGTTTGAATTAGCGACAGGAAAAGTACGCTGCTGCGCTTTGTCGGACTTATACCAGGAAGCGGGACTTTTCTTGGGCTGTGGGCAGGCAGGAGCTCGGGGCCGAGCATCCGGTGTGGTTATCCCTTTAGTTGTAGGTTTTGTTTTGCCTGCTCGCGGATATCGCGGAGGTGGCAGTGGTGGCGAGGCTACCTCTGGTTCAGAGGCGGGAGTTGGTGGTTCCGCCGAGGTGGAGGGTTGATTCTCCGGCTCCAATACCGATATATTGGCTACAGGGCGTGTCTCTGCTGCGGAAGGCGATGCGGATCGTTTTTGTGCCTTGGTAGGGGCTGGAGGTGGAGCCGGAGAGGGCTCGCGCCGTGCTGGTTGTGCCTTTGGTGGCGGCTTAGCCTGTACTTTAGGCTGCTTCTGTGTTTGGGGCTGCTTTACTGGCTGCCTCGGCTTCGGGAGGGGCCCCTGCGGCTTTTGCTTCCGCAGGAGCTCCGCCCTGTATACCGGGCAGTTACTGTAATTGGCTGCATGGCCTTCGCCACAATTGGTGCAGCGATAGTGGGACTTGTCTGCCACAGTGCAGGCCTGCGTGGGATGTCCCAAGGAACAGCATAAACAGGCCGGGGCACTGCGACAGACGTCAGTATGGTGGCCGAACCTCTGGCACCGGTGGCACTGCGCTAGTTTGCCCGGGGGGCGACTGGATTCCACCTTGACACAGAAGCCAAACAGCCGTGTCAGGTGGAATATCTTGTCTGCAGCCTCGCCCTTCTCGAGGTGGAGACGGATGATCGAGAGAGGGACTCGGTTCTCAGAGTTGGTGAACAAGCGGAAAATTGCCTGCACCGGGTAACCGAGTTCTCGGAGTTCCAAAATTGCTTCATTACTCCCCAGCAGTAGCGACTAGACACACACATGCAGCCTTAATACTCAACACTATGCTAAATTCCCCCAAACTCTAAAACTCTAAGCCCTATCTTCGCACAACCTCATGAAATCACACAAACTAGTTCCTCACACTCACGTCCCTGCTTGTAATCCACAAATCCGTTTCCTCCGCCTACCTTGACGGCACCCTGTCGCCACCTAACAGCCCAAGCGATCTGCGATACATGTCCCTGTCTTGGCCGCCCCCCCCCCAAAAGAACATTGAAGTAGAAATAAGTAAATAAATATACCACCAAACACCCATAATGTGGCCGCCTCCATCTACCTCTCCTGTTCACATATGGCTACCAACTACACTTGCACACAATATACCCCACAAGCAATACACTCCCATCTACGTGCCTCCACCTTCTCAACGGCCCGGTCAGCTGGCGTACGTCCCCCTACAATCCCATACCCACACGGCTGAAGGGAGCTAGCTCCAAAACAGCCCGAGTCCAACCATGATGGTCCAGTCTCAAAACAAAAAAAAAAAATGTTGACGCACTCTTCGCCATGCCATTGGAAGCACTTCATCTCCTCTCCTCTCTCGGACGACATCGATGCGGAGTCAGCCGGAAGGAACGGCCGAAGAATAGAACCGGCATTCTTGCGTCTTCACCCTCAAGTTCCGCGCTAGCGATGGATTTCGCTGGGGCGGCAGCTGACTGTACACCGATGCCGAAAGAAGAGGAGGACTGCAGTACGCCACGAATAGCGGGCGCAGCCGCCGATCATCTCAGCACGGCACTACCAACATCAGCCTTCTCGCCACACAGTCCTTTTTAGGGCCACCAAAAACACTAGAGTGTATGATTGGCGCCATTTGTCATGCGGCAAGCCTTTTGTCCGGTGACAATGTAATAAAATCCTAAGAAGTTTTAATGTCTATGTGTTTACAGCTGACCCAGCTTCCAGGTAGTCAGTCACATACATGTGTTTGGAATCCCAGAACTTGGTTAAGAGAATTTTTTTTTCTGCTGTGGGTTGTGTTTTGAATTTTTTTGATTGTGGCGATCCATAGTCATTGTATTCCATGCTTTGCTGTTTTGATTCTGGGTTGTAATGATGCATCCAAGTTTCATCTCCTGTCACAATGTTGAAAAAGAAGTCATCTCCCTTGTCACAATAACATTTCAGAAGCTGTTCACAACGTTCCTTTCATTGTTGTTTGTTCATTTCTGTGAGTTTGCGTGACACCCACTACAGACTGATTTTACGGTAACCCAGTTGTGCAGTAATGTGTCCTACTCGTTTTTTCGATATGCCTATCTTGGTGGCGATGCGTTGTATGATGTGACAGTCATTTTGAATCAATTCATCCACCTCCTTTGGGTGCTTTTCATCAGTCACAGAAACTAGTCGGCCACTGTGAGGTTCATCCTCAGTATTTGGTTTACCAGCTTCTGATGCATGACATTTTATCGCCAACCTACTCGCAGTTCTTCGATCAACATTTCATCACCATAAACGGCTTTTAGACGATGATGAATGTCACTAGCATTCACTTTTTCTGCTATTAAAAATTCAATCACTGGACGTTGTTTTAGATGCATTGACATAGCGGTGTTCTCGACTCCATAACAATGGCAATTCACAAAAAATGAGAGGACATGGGTCAACGAGTTTTAGAATGTTAGTAGTGAGGGAATAGAACTACAAGATGGCAGCACTGTCGCTTTGTGTGACATTTTATTCTCCCGTTACATTCCAATGTGCATTACATTTCAGCTGCCCCTTGTATATTAGTTATTATTCCCTTTCTATTTGGTGTGCACTGTTTAATTATACTATTAAGAGCATGCTTATACTCTGAGTTATGGTCTATTGATGTAGTACCAATGAAAGGTTTTCAATTTTAATTAATTTATTTTTATACCCATATATTATACAATTTTTATATTGAATATGTTGTTGACACATTAATGATAAAATAATGTCTTATCACTTCAGGAAGGTAATGAATGGCAGCTTGAAGCAGGTGCCTTAGTTCTATCTGATGGGGGAATTTGTTGTATAGATGAGTTCAATTCAATCCGGGAACATGATCGAGCATGCATACATGAAGCAATGGAACAACAGACTATAAGCGTTGCAAAGGTAAGTGTTAATTTTCTGCTATGTAGTAGAGTAATGATACATACATTGTACATTATTGCTTTGTATTGTTACATAGTGACAATTTTTGGTACAGTATGCACACTAAAGACAACGAAATAGCCTGATGTTTTATTTTATAATTGTTATCAAAAATCATACTTAATAGGTTACAATTTCCTTTAAATTATATCACCATATAAAAAATTATGCAAGTGTATTCTTTTATTTTGACCACTATATGAATATCACACACACACATTGTGCTGCCATAAATTCTTACATTACATAAACTTTGTCAAAATAATTGAACATTGTAAACGTTTGTAACAAGGTTAGGTTAGAGAGAGGCACTAATGTTTTCAGCCATATTGTACTGGGTGAAATGTAAAATTATAATAGAATTAGAAAGTGTCATAAATTGTTTAATATAAAAATTAAAATGTAATATTAACTATGTATGTAAAAGTCTGGAAATAATTAATTTAAAATTATGTATGTAATAGTGAAAATAGGCAAGGCAAAACTCAATCATAATGTATAAAATGTTGTAAAAAAAAATTAAAATCATACATTTGTGAAGCTACTTAATAACAAATTTAATAACATTCCTTGTATGATTATCGGGCGCCATCTCGTTTTATGGTTAACGAGCAAACAAAAAAAAAAACACAAAATTTATACCTATCATTTCAGGGTTCTTTTCGGCGAACACAGGAGATCAGAACTGGTTGCTTAAATAAAGAAAAACTTTATATTGTTTCCCATTAACATAGTTTTATTGACATTTTACTAACTTTTGTTGTTTAAACACTATCTCCTGAAATTCTTTTTTTTCTACTACAAATTCATATTGACAGAAGTTATTAGGCATATAATGGGATTTAAAAAACATACTATGTAAGTTGCAAATATACTTCTATAAAGTTAACCTGACTAATATATATACATTAAGACCTAACCACACAAACCAGCCTTCTTTGTTTAAATTTATATATGCTTACATACTCACGCACACACACACATCTACCCCAGGATTCTAAGAGCTCTTCTATTAAAAAAATCTTTAAATATGAATATTACAATTTATGTGAACATTAATTGTAATATTAAATACATTAAATTTATATCATAATTGAAAATTTTGATTTTATTTTTGTAGATCACTTAGTTGCATTTGAGTCCAAACGACGTAGCATTCTCCACACGCACATTTTCCGTTAATGAGAATTTGTTTTATACCTCCGAAACTGTCATTTGTATTAATAAAACGGTTCTGTTTCTGTTCGGTTCTAAGAGCAAACTGTTAGTTAATTTTTTCCATTTTTTGTCACATTTTATATGTTGCGGGCGAATATCACGCACAGCCGGCGAACACCAAAAACTTCGCCTAACACCGGCGAACCGGCGACGCACAGTTGTTAGCGTCTGTTGAATTCAGATGTTGTTTTGCGACTGAGTCTTTGTTCTGTGTGTCTGACGAAACTGGTGACACACCTCGTTATGTCATACGCTGACGCAACGATCGCCTGATGCTGGTTATATAATTTGTTTACCATTGTGTTTGTCCTTGATTTGACTTTTGCACAGTTTGTCTGTTATTAAAACGGTCCACACAATATTATTAAATAAGTCTGCCTTCATAAAGTCAACAGCAGTGTAGCCACGGTTGCGATCGCTCCAAAATAACAAATTTACCTCTCGGTTATAAAATTTTTTCCTATCACTCAACAAGTTAATTATTATTTATTTATGAAAAAATACAAATTATGTTATTACCCCAGGTATGCCCAAAAATGCCCCGCTACAATACCCCCTCAATGAGATATTTTATGCCGAAGCATAAAAAATCTCATTGACACATTCATACTTGCTAGAGGGATCAGCCAGGATATGTCGCCACAACCCCCTGTATGGTTTACAAAAATATAATCAACTCACCCTTGGTCCGGTGACTGTGACCGCATCTGCATGACAATACTGGACTTCTCTCTCGAGATCCCAACACCGTAGAGTCAGACAGATACTCAACGCCCCTGCTCTGACGCGCAGGCCAGCTCAGGTCCGCCGCCACAGCATCACCAGACACTGAAACAACAAATTAACACATCAAATGGTGGCCTTATACAACACCATATCCCCAACTGATCTGTTCCCCCCTAGCGGTGCTGGTTTGCGCTAAGAAGCACTGGTTTTGTTTTCATTTACTTATTCCTAACATATCAAAACATCTAATATAACATAATAATACATCATAACATAAGAAAATATCTTAAAATAAACCATTTGTATGTAAAATTTATACACTTCACATCATTAAGTTGGCATATAAAATCAGAAAATTACTTTTAAACTTGATTTACTCTTATTAACTCGTTTCTCAAAATTACAAATTTTTTTTTTCAAATTTTTTTTTTTTTTTTTTTTTTCAATCATGGCCATCATTATTCCATTTCATTACTTTGGGTGATTCTACGTTATTCATTATAATTTACTTTATCCACTTGGCATTTACTCATAAACTTCCCCTTTTATTTCTCTAACGCTCCCTTACAAAATCTTTAACTAGTATGACACCCCTCTATCAAAATCTACTAACCCTTCTCTACCTCTAACTACTTACTACTTTAACTCAATTCGCCACCTTCTCTCTATATATAAAAAAAATACTCTCTAACCCTTTGTACATAGGATACGTGTTCCCCCCCCCCAAAAACTCAATTCCCGTTCTCTGGCCCCTGGATTCTACCTAAGGCGGCCCCTTCCCACTAAAACTATACCAAATCCCGTCCCAACCCTTATGTTGCGGACTCCCACATTACACTACCCCTACTACAAAATTCCCATCCCCAAAATCTCAATCTCATTACCTCACTACAATTACAACAAAATAACATCAACAAAATAAACAATATATCGCTCAAAATTCTACATAAATTCTCCAATTCTACTGTGTCTCCACTTATACTTCTCAAAATTCTATAACATACATTAACTCAAAACAACATTACATTATTTTCATCTCTACTATTTCTTTAACTCTGACTTCAATTTGGACAGATCTATGTGTCCCACAAAAATTCAACTTGAAACTGACTCAAACATTTTATTCAAACAATTACTATCACCCATTTCCATCTTTTACAACCCATTGAAAATTTTACCTATCACAACTATTTTTCATTTTATTTTAAAATCTATAAACACATTGAAAACATATTATTATATTTTTATAATCCTTATTCCTAACATATTAAATGCAATTAACACAATAAGACATAATAAACACATTATAGGAAGTATTTAGTGCATCTATTTTTCAAATCAAACAAAATTATTGAGTAGCAAATCATCATTATTAATTAAAATATAGCAAATTTTTAATACGTTATCCCCTTGGATAACCTCCCAGCCACACACACTATTTCAAATTATGTAAGACTGTGGCGCCTTTCCGCTTCCACAGAGACTGTATATTTTGGAGCAGGTTTTACCTCTCCGTGTCTCTGCTTCCGCTATTAAGTTTTAAAATTAGTGAACATCATCATGTTCTTGTTAAATAATTACACCCTTAAGACGGATCTACCACCTGGCTCTGCTGTTCCTCCTCGAACAGAGTGGCAGCCGCTGTTCCATAGTTCCCGGGATTTCCCCTAAGTTCTCCCCCCATTAAATTTCAAATCTGTACCAATTTCAAGCCAGCTATGGTCAAGGGACTTGATATGACCATAGCTAACCGCTCGGCAAAACCACGATTAGTGCTGGTAAGGCAGTAATCGCCCGAAAAGTCGGGGAAATCAACTCTTCCTTCAGGCATGTATACATCATTATTCTTATGCACGACACGGCAATTTATCAAGTACAATATAAAATTATACAAAAGGGTGTGCCGTGCATTTTCGCCATGTTGGCCTCCGATGGAGGTAACACTCTCGGTTACCCCCAACACTTTCCGCTATCTACTGGGGCACATGCCACCCCAGCGACAGCAACTTACTAACTAATTAATTACAATGGATAACTAAACTTTCAACCGTTGCAGTTCCACACTCCACTGTTCTATCACTTCATTGAGCACCAATCTACCCCCCAAAATTATCCCCACATCTTGTATTGATAACAAGTTTTTATTTTGCTACACATTTCTTCAAAACGTTCCTATACTCACTGATACTAAAATTTAACAATTATATTTGGTCACATAATGCTAAAAATTCATTTAAATTTCAAATTATAAACATCCAAAGTTATTTTGGGTTTTTTTTTTTTTTTTTTTTTTTTTTTTTTTTTTATTATTTACATAGGAGGCTGACTCTATTGTGACTTACACTACGTCTAGGAAGGTCGCAGCCACCTGAAATGCCGGGTCCTGCCGCAAAACGAATTGGAACTAGATAGATATACTACGTGAACTCACGTCCCCCCTCTAAACCAAACTTAACCCCCTACTTCTACCATTTATTCTAACCCGTCTTCTATCTTGCTCCAACCCGTCCTGCCCCAAAACTCGTCGTTTCGGGCCAAACAGAAAATATTGTCAAGGGCTCCATTTTAATTTTGCCCTCGACACTAAAATATTTAAATTTGTATGCACTGCCTTTTCCTTAAATGCAGCCTCCATTATTTACAAACACTCTAAGGCAGTGCAGGCACGTGACAGGTACACCGAAACCGCTGCGCCTGGAGTGTATAAAATATAATTTATGTCACGTACCTGTTGGGGTCCCCCTCCCCGTTCCAATATGTCGCTAAGTTTTCTAGTTTATACCAATTTTGGTGGAGCCGGACCATCGTTGTTTTCACCGCCCGAAGGAAGATCCGCCAACCATGGCCCGCCTCCGAGTTCCGAATTCCACGGCCAGGACTGGTAAGATCGTGACCGCCCGAAAATGGGGGAGGATCCCTTCTGAAAACATACAATAATATTTGAAAAACTTATTTATAAACATAACAATTAAAGTGACCTGTATAATTTTAAATTCGTCGCATTTTGAGTACCTACTATTTCCTGCGTCGCTGGGTTCCTCAGCACATACGCATTCTGCATTTTTATTTCTATGATTTCATAAGGTCCTTCATATAACAAGAAAAACTTCTTTATTTCTCTATCTTGAGCACTGGACAAATCATGTCTTTTTACTAACACTAACTGACCTACCTCATATTTGGTCCATTTACCCTTAGCATCATGTTTCTGTTTTCGTCGCTCTCCTCTAGTAAGTAAATTCTCGTTCGCCAATCTAATCTTCATGTTTCTGTCCAAAACCTGACCTTCGGGTGGGTATGTGAAAAGTTGTTCCAATATCCTGGGCGGCCTTGTTCCCCTGATCAACTCATGCGGCGTAAATCCCGTGGACTCATGGGTGGTACAATTCAGCCACTCCTCTACTTTTTTCACGTAGGATGGCCATTCTGTGTGTTTGGCGTGACAGTACGCCCGAAATATCCTGCCAATCTCTCTCATCACCCGTTCTGCTTGATTCGACTGAGGATGGTACACTGCCGTATGCTTGGGTATGATGCCTTCCCATCCAAGCGTCTGCCGCCACTTGCCGCTTATAAACTGTGGACCGTGGTCAGATAATATAATTTTCGGCTTTCCCACATTAAGCATATAATCTTTTACTATTCTCTCACTAAGTACTTTACTAGTTGCCCTCTTAATGCTATATAACTTTACAAATTTTGAAAAAGTGTCTAAAACTACAAATACATATAACACACCTCCTCTACCTCTGGGTAATGGTCCATATAAATCAACCGCAACTAGATCGAAAGGTTTATCTACTTTTATGTAATTCATCTCCCCTTCCACTCTGTAATTCACTACTTTCGATTTTTGACATAAATCACACACTCTCAACACTTTTCTCACTCTCCTCTCCATATTCTTAAATATACATGACTCTTTCAAAACATTAGCACACTTTCTCGCACCAAAATGACCATACCTTATATGACAATCCCAAACAATTTTATCTATTAACCCCTCAGGTATAACTAACCTCCAATCACGCTCCCCACCATCTACTTTTTTAAACAAAATACCTTGATATACTTGAAATCGCTCATTATATTCAGATCCCGCTACATCTGTTTCTAAACTAACAATTATTTTACCCAGTTTGCTATCAGATCTCTTTAGTTTTTAATGTCACTTAATTCCTCACCAAAAATTCTATCTTCCCTAGTTAGTCTAAAAATTTCTATTTCTTTGAGATCCCTACCAGTTTTATTATCTATAACATCTTTTCTAGAAAGTGTATCTGGTACCTTATTATCTGACCCCTTTATGTACTCCCATGAAAAGTTATATTCCTGTAAGGCTAATACCCACCTGGTTAATCGGCTGTGTGTTAGCTTACATGAATTCAGAAATGACAGTGCCTTGTGGTCCGTCCGGATTATCGTGGTATTCCCTAGGATGTAGGTGCGGAATTTACCCACGGCGAACACAATACTTAGAAGTTCCTTTTCAGTGGTCGTGTAGTTCTTTTCCGCCGATAACAGCGATCTACTGGCGAAGGCGATCGTCAGGTGTTCCTTGTCGCAGCTCTCCTGGTATAACTCCGCCCCTAGCGCTACATTGCTGGCATCGGTCTGCAAATAAAAAGTCTTATTAAAATCGGGATGATTCATCATTATCATGTGACTGAACTTTTTCTTAATTTCATTAAACGCAGTTCGTTCCGTATCACCCCATCTCCACTGTTTATTCTTCTGCAGCACAGCACTCAGTTTGGATGTTGTGTGTGCATAGTTCTCCTGAAATTTCCTGTAAAAATTGCATAGGCCTAAAAAACTCTGTAGTTGCTTAATGTTTTT
This sequence comes from Magicicada septendecula, assembly GCA_034769895.1. Lineage (NCBI taxonomy): Eukaryota > Metazoa > Arthropoda > Insecta > Hemiptera > Cicadidae > Magicicada > Magicicada septendecula. The sequence continues at coordinate 146,555,876 of CM068375.1, read as the reverse complement.
TGGTTCAGGGAATCGCATTATGGCTTCGACTTTGTCAGGGTTGGCTAATATCCCCTCCTGTGTAATAATAAATCCTAAAAAGTGTATCTCTGTCTGCAGAAACTTAGACTTGTCCCAATTCACTGTTAAACCCCCTCTTTGAAGCTTATCTAATACATATTCTATGTGTTCTAAATGTTCAGTGAATGTTCTAGAGGCTATCAAAATATCATCGACATATACAGTTAAAAAGTCTAAGTCCTTAGGTTGTAAAATATTATCTAAACATTTGATAAAACTGGCAACACTGGTGTTTAATCCAAAAGGTAAGCATTTAAACTGGCAATTCTTACCGTTAAAAAGAAAAGCTGTGTATTTCCTGCTCTCTTTTGCTAATGGCACCTGCCAGTATCCAGCGGTCAGGTCTAAGGACGTCATGTATTTGACTCCGCTAAACTTCTGCAAAATCTCATTTATGGGTTCCGGAGATTCTCTGTCAGGTATAATAATTTGATTAATTTTCCTAGCATCTAAACATAACCTTACCTTGCCATCCTTTTTTATCACTACCACCAAAGGATTTGAGTAAGGTGATACTGAGCGTTCAATTATGCCTCCTTGCATCATCCTGTCCAGTTCCTCCTGTACAGCCCTCCTCTTTGAAAACGGCACCGGGTAGCTCCTCTGCATATATGGTGCGTGGTCCCGAACTTTCAGCTCGCAGATGTAGTCCTTCGCTTTCCCTGGTGATTCATCAAACACCTCTCTGTACCGCTCCACAACTGCCCACAGCTCCTCTCGCTGAGTATTTCCTACAACTGTATTTTCATTGAAAATTTTATCTGCTCTATTTGCCCACACACTCTCATTACGCTCATGCATCTCTCTCTCCTCCTTTTCTAGGCTATCATTCGCTAAACATATATTTATTTTAGTTTCTATCTCTCTATCGCTTATCTGCTTATGTAACATTTTTATTCCCATGACTTTATTTTCATTTACTACTTTCTTAAACTCTATTCTGACTGGTTTATTCCCCTTCTCAAATTTTACTATTTGTTTATTGAAATCTATCACTGCTCCGTTTCTTTCCAAAAAATCATTTCCCAATATTACATCTAGACTCAACCCTTTAACTACTAGGAAAGTGTTTTCAAATTCAACTTCATTTATTAAAATATTTAATTGTACTTGTCTGGTTATTCTTTTACTTCTCACCCCAGTCACCCCCACTACTGTAACCCCGGCAACTGGTAATGACAGTATATTCTTGTTTAACTCTTTTAATTCACCCATGACATTTTCAGAAATTACTGAGATCTCGCTACCGGTATCAATTAAAGTTTTATAATTCTTACCTTCAAGGTTAATCGTCACCTCAGTTAATCCTGCTCTGCGTTCCATCACCTTGTTCTCCTCTTCTTCTAACAGTTCCTCCGCCATGTCCATCTTGATAACGTTGTTATGGTATCTGTTGATTATTTGGACCCTCCTGTTTTCCATAGACAATGGTTCGGCCCGCTTCTCCATTGTCCTCCCTAGTTTTCCGTGGAGGGACCCGCCACAGCTGGATGATTTCCTCCTCTCCCTCTATTATAATGTCCTCCTCCTCTCGTCGCTCCTCTGTGAAATTCTCCTCCTCTCAACTGCTGATTGGGTGTTGGGTTTGCTCGCTCGTTCCTGGCGCACTCCCTGTTCCGATGACATCTGAAACAGTTTGTTCTATTAGCATAATTGTCGGTTTCACAGGTTCTACACCGCCAACTCTCGCCCCTATTATCGAAACTTCCTCCCCGCTCTCCTCTATGAAAATTCTGTGTACCCCTGTTATGATGGAAATTATTATTATTATTATTATTATTATTATGGTGTGGTACTACTGGTGTGTTTGAACGTCGCCCTATGTCGCGTTCCCCTATATTCTGTAATACATCTAACATGTTTTCTAACTCGCTTATATTTGTAATCTCTCTAGTCATTAACGTAATTTGCACTTCTCTGGGCAGGTGTTTGCTAATATGTCTTACAAATGATCGGAAAGGCAACGGCGGTTCTAGATATTTAGCTTCGTTGTATATGGTCATCACATATATGGTTAGGTGGTTATTAATCCTACCAAAATTCCCGTTACCCATTATTTTACTTCTTAATATTTCTTGGTCTTCTTCTGACCAATATTTGTTTCGAAAAGCTATCTCAAAATCCTCAAAACTATCCCATTCGGTATGGTGTACTTCCGACCATATCTCGGCGCTACCTTTAAAACATTTGATAATCTTCAGCAATTTAACCTCCCAGCTGCTACTATTAAACCGATTAAACTCCCTAACCCTATTTAAAAATTGCATTGGGTGTACTCTACGATTGTCACAATTGAAAGTTTCTAATTCTATTTCATTATTTGTATCTCGTGTCATAAATATGCGCTCAGTAACATTGTTTACATTTTGATTTTTCACTAAACTTAATTCATCTCGCATACTACTAATATTTTGTTCAAGTGAATATAATTTTTTGTCATTACTATATTCAGACTGTACATTATTTTTTGCTATTACTTCAATAGATTCATTTACTGCTTGTATTTCTGTCTTATAATTACTTTCAATTTCATATATTTTAGAGTCTATCTTATTTTGGTGTTCATCAATATTCTGACTAAATTTTTCAACTGTCATTACTACGCTACTCAACTTACATTCAGTTTCAATATTACATTTAATAATTTTAGATTCTATGTCATTGTTATACTCATTCATTGAATTTATTAATATTTCATTGTTTTCACTGATTTGCTTCTCAACTCTGTCTATCTGGCTATCTATTTCATTAAATTTGACATCTGTCTTTTGTATTGAATTATCTAACTTGGTTTCTACTTGGCTAACTCTATTGGTAAATTCTACTTTGGTATTTTCACAATGTCTATTAATTTCTTGTATTTCATATTTCAACTCATTATTCTGATTTTTTAACTCCTCAAAACTATTCTTTTGTTCATCGAATTTTCTGTTCTGAATATCTAATTTCTTATTTATACTACTTTTAAATTCTTGCATCTCGTTTTTTTGTTCATTGAATTTAATATTGAAATCACTAGTGTTCATGTCAAATTTATTCAACAATAACTGCATCATACTCATCATTTCACTATTACTTTCTCTCTTAATTAAGGCCGGCGTTGACTGACTCGTCACACCTTCCATTATTTTCGATTCGGTAAACTGACTCTCTACATTACTATCATTCGTTTGAACTCCCGAATCGCTACTTAACTGACTTGCTATCTGACTATCAGATAAACTAATATCATTATTATCTGCCATTTTTCTTAAAATTTTTAATATATATTTCTTTATAAAATCTTACCATATGTAACGCATACTTATCAAAAAAAAATATTCTACTCACCAATATTAAACATAACCTTTTACGTCTATCTTACGTACATACGTAAATACAAACTCCAAACAACCATTCTGTTCTCCCAAGTAGGCCGTATTTTATATAAATTTATTTATATAAAATTGTCCCTGTTCAGGCGCCAAATGTGAAGCTACTTAATAACAAATTTAATAACATTCCTTGTATGATTATCGGGCGCCATCTCGTTTTATGGTTAACGAGCAAACAAAACAAAAAACACAAAATTTATACCTATCATTTCAGGGTTCTTTTCGGCGAACACAGGAGATCAGAACTGGTTGCTTAAATAAAGAAAAACTTTATATTGTTTCCCATTAACATAGTTTTATTGACATTTTACTAACTTTTGTTGTTTAAACACTATCTCCTGAAATTCTTTTTTTTCTACTACAAATTCATATTGACAGAAGTTATTAGGCATATAATGGGATTTAAAAAACATACTATGTAAGTTGCAAATATACTTCTATAAAGTTAACCTGACTAATATATATACATTAAGACCTAACCACACAAACCAGCCTTCTTTGTTTAAATTTATATATGCTTACATACTCACGCACACACACACATCTACCCCAGGATTCTAAGAGCTCTTCTATTAAAAAAATCTTTAAATATGAATATTACAATTTATGTGAACATTAATTGTAATATTAAATACATTAAATTTATATCATAATTGAAAATTTTGATTTTATTTTTGTAGATCACTTAGCTGCATTTGCGTCCAAACGACGTAGCATTCTCCACACGCACATTTTCCGTTAATGAGAATTTGTTTTATACCTCCGAAACTGTCATTTGTATTAATAAAACGGTTCTGTTTCTGTTCGGTTCTAAGAGCAAACTGTTAGTTAATTTTTTCCATTTTTTGTCACATTTTATATGTTGCGGGCGAATATCACGCACAGCCGGCGAACACCAAAAACTTCGCCTAACACCGGCGAACCGGCGACGCACAGTTGTTAGCGTCTGTTGAATTCAGATGTTGTTTTGCGACTGAGTCTTTGTTCTGTGTGTCTGACGAAACTGGTGACACACCTCGTTATGTCATACGCTGACGCAACGATCGCCTGATGCTGGTTATATAATTTGTTTACCGTTGTGTTTGTCCTTGATTTGACTTTTGCACAGTTTGTCTGTTATTAAAACGGTCCACACAATATTATTAAATAAGTCTGCCTTCATAAAGTCAACAGCAGTGTAGCCACGGTTGCGATCGCTCCAAAATAACAAATTTACCTCTTGGTTATAAAATTTTTTCCTATCACTCAACAAGTTAATTATTATTTATTTATGAAAAAATACAAATTATGTTATTACCCCAGGTATGCCCAAAAATGCCCCGCTACACATTGACCTAATCAAGGAATCACAAAATTTTTAATAAATTTATTAAACCATAAAATACCTAAAATTCACAATTTCCAAAATTCTTACCTGCACGTGGTCCAGGGTCTTATACGCGAACTCGTGACCTGTAAGAGTGGTTATTGGGTTGCATTACGTAATAAATCTCTACTCTTATTTATTAACTTTAAACCAACTCGTTTATTTACTAACTTTAACATACTTTAACATCTCTATCTGCTTTCTTTCTTTTTATATTCTTGACAAAGTTATTATGGACTCTTATTCAACTTTCAAAACAAAACAAATATTAAGGAACTTAATTATAAAATAGCTATATTTTTATTCTATAAGACAATCCAGCACTTCGCTCACTCTCTCTCTCATACTCGTCACCCCCCTAAAATTCGAGATCTCTTTGTTACCATATTATAATATTGATACATTTTAGTGGATCTGTGTATAATTGATCTAGGGTTATTAATTTTGAAGAGTACTCATCCTTCACGTTGCTTCATTGTTACGCCAACACTGCTTTTCACTTGAACGTCCGGTACGTAATTTTAACTGTTTAGTAATTTTGAATACTGTCCTGCTGATGCTGTTGTTGCACTCTATTAACACATTACTGGATTTCAGCCGGTCGATTTACATTGTGCTGAATACTGGTTTTTGGTGAACCGCGCGCTAAAGCAACTGCACGGTTCCGAGTTTAGACGCCGACTGCCTCGTCTCAACAATGGCGAGCGTCCCTCTGGGCTCGGCTACTTGGTATTTGATTGGCTGACGAACGTCTCATGATTTCTCGTTATTTCTCACAATCTCATAGCCGGTGGCAAGGAAACTTTGTACGTGCTCTTCACTCTGTCAAAGTCGACACGCGCGCTCGTACACATTCCAGTGCTCCAGATTACGTTGCACCTCACCTGGCTTATTCACAGACTGACCACTGGGTGTTTACAAAAGTTAAGCTTTGGTTAGCAAAACCGGGGCTCAGTGTGGGTGACTCCACATTATTACAGTTAATATGGAATTAAAATAAATCCCCATATTCGTCCCGTTATACAAGCATTATGTGATTAATGAATCTTATAAATTATAAGTAGTGTAAAATGTCAATAGAGTGTAAATTAGATAAAAATAAGTATATTTAAATACAAAAACGCCATGTTACAGACAAAAATAAGAATTTGAAAACATTATAGTATAAAACCAAACTGAAGGTTAAAGTAGCAAGTGGTGTCTAACAATAGTGTGTTTTATAATTATCTTGTTGATCCATCCTCTTCGTTCACTTTATAAAATATTATTATATATATAAACTTTCACAATATGAACTTACTTTCTTTATCACTTTCCCAAACATTTCGAGGTGATGTGCCTCTTCCTCAGTGGGAGTAAATACTGAATGTCATTTAACAGAATAACGGTTATGGACTTAGGTGTGTATGGTGGGGGTTGATGGTGGGAGGGAATTGGCGCTGAGGTTCAAATTGTGTGTTTGGATCAGTGTATCGAATAGTGTATGTGATCTATAATGTAATTGTTCATTTAATATGTTGTTTGGTTGTAGTGTGTGATATCTGTATCACACACTACAACCAAATACCATATTAAATGAACAATTACATTATAGATCACATACACTATTCGATACACTGATCCAAACACACAATTTGAACCTCAGCACCAATTCCCTCCCACCATCAACCCCCACCACACACACCTAAGTCCATAACCGTTATTCTGTTAAATGACATTCAGTATTTACTCCCACTGAGGAAGAGGCACATCACCTCGAAACGTTTGGGAAAGTGATAAAGAAAGTAAGTTCATATTGTGAAAGTTTATATATATAATAATAGTGTGTTATAGAAATGTAGCCAAGGCACTCAGGTTTAAGTGTCTGACCAGTTAACATCAAAGCCAAAGGAGCATGGTATAGTAATTAACTGTTAATCAGCGTCAGTGTGATAGTTCAAAATCAATAAGAGGTCATAATACATACTAGGCAAAGAGTAGTATTATATTTAAACACATTCATTCGAGATAACCTGATAACCTTGAAGACATTACAAACACAACACTTCTTGGACTCTGATATTTTGTCTGTATAATGAAGTGATAAACTGAACATTTAAACAAACATTTATTAATGTTATTGAGTGACATTAATAGTGTCCATTTTAAATAGTGTAACTTAAATTAATGTCATGCAAAATAAACATCCAGTCAAACTGCAATTGGAGAGAATTTTTGGCTTAGCATTCTTTTTGTTGTTGGCTATTTCATTGAGTGTTCTTAAGATGTCAGCATAGATACAGATCGATTACAAAAAAATTCAGCTCTGTCTTGCTGCTTTTAAAATATTTTGAATATACTGAACATTAATAATTTGTAATAGTAATTTAAATAAACATAAAAATTAATCGAATCGTACTAATTGTTTGTAATTTTTTTGTATTGTATGTGCTACATCCCCTGAGATTGAGAATTTATTGTGCATGCTTTAAAATAAAAACAAATTATTAATTGAGCGTTTTGTTTGATTTCAATCAACAGTAGTTCCAGTAGTAGTGTGTGTAATTCCAGTAGTAGTTCCAAAATGTGTGTGTGTGTGTGTGTGTGTGTGTGTGTGTGTGTGTGTGTGTGTGTGTGTGTGTGTGTGTGTGTGTGTGTGTGTGTGTGTGTGTGTGTGTGTGTGTGTGTGTGTGTGTGTGTGTGTGTAAAAATATACTTGCAAAAGTATATATTATTTTAAAATGTAATAGTGCTAATAGAAGCCCACTGCTATGGTGTCAAGTGCACCAGACCACACTAGCACTGAGACACCAAGTTACTGATGAACCACGCTTATACATTTGTCACGAACTAGCCTGCTGCTCATGTGAGAAGAAATACTGTACCAATGTTCAAGACAGAATTCTGAACTGTTCCTGGCAGGTAAAAAGATGGAAGCAAGACTGTCAGACCACTGCTGACACAGCATGGCTGGCAGTTATCCTGGCAATCACTGTCTTATCAAAGGTAGTATGCAAGCTAATCATTGATGTGAATTAAGCAGCTAGTCAAGCCCAGGGCTATGGGACTGACTGAATATGAGCCAGGGATTTGCTACTTCTAGCGGCCGTATTGTACTGCCAAAAAAAGGCCCAACATTTTGAATGGAAGTACTATACAAGCTCTGTTCTACTGCAGCTGTCTCAGAATGGCAAACAACAACAGTCCCATATTGCAATGCATGAGTGCCGAGACGTGGATATTCAGCATGGTGGTCTTCGAATGATGCGCAGCGGAGTAGTGAGAGCGGAGCACCTGGTGTCTACGTAAACATTTGGAATTCTACGCACAAGTAACTTATATGTAAAACGAACCAATAGACTCATTTATTGAAAGACAATTCATTAATAAACAATTTTACATTATAAAGTAATAATAAGACAATAGTAAATTTTAATGTGTTAGTTAATAAATTTTTCCTACCTCCAGATGTAGACTCTGTTGTAGTAATTTCAATTAACCTATCTATGCAGTTATAATTTGTATTGTTGCAATATATAATATGTATTATATATTAAATATATATATAATATTGTTACGATGGTCTACTCGTTCGTCGTAGGTACAGTGGAAAACAAATAAGTACAAGACACCAATTAAGTCACTAATCACACCTTTAATTGTTACAGTAAAAGAGTTCGTAATTAACAACACAGTCTCTTCAACAAATGAAATGAAAATTGTTCACACGCAATAAAATGTCCACTAATATTAAAACTCAATTGTATTACAATTATACCATCCGATTATAAATCGCAACACTTCACTAATAACTACTTGAACGTACACAGTAATAACTCGAACTGCTGTGGAAATATGTCGCAGCTGTACTGGAAACTAAGGCCGCTACCCCATGTATTTATAGTCCCGCTCACACACCAGAAGCTTCCAAACTGCGTCTTATCTCTCGTGTGAACTACGTAATTAACTATGGCCTTGACGCAGTCCAAGCGCCCGAGCGAAGCCTGGCACAGTCGAGAAGATTCTCGCAAAATGCGTCTAGCAGCACGTATGCCACACGCTTACATTCTGGATCTCTCTGTAATGTTCGACAAACACGTAGATTGTTCTGTGATGCCGTAACAATATATAAAAGTTCTGCAAGAAACAAGAGTACATACAAAAGAAAATATTTCACACACACACATACACACACACACAAAATTAGTGGCTACTAATATGTAATTTATGTTTCTCAATTTTTCTTGATACCCAACATGTACAGAAAAATTAAAAGTACTTTCATATTAATAAGAAAGTGCCATACATATTATATAACAAAATCACGTTAATTTATAAATGTAGTTGTATATTGCATATATATTGACTTTTGTGTTTGTCATATGCAGCGGTGTGATTAGAAATGTGTTGCAGGCAGGTTTAGTATGCAAGCTCAATACTAGATGTACTATACTAGCAGCCACCAACCCGAAAGGTCGTTATGATCCAAACCAACCTATAACAGTAAATGTAGCAATTGCAAGTCCACTGTTAAGTCGTTTTGACTTAGTATTTGTACTCTTAGATTCAAGGAATGAAGACTGGGATAAGTAAGTAATATCTGATATTGTGATTTGTGGTTGGAGATACTGACCTTATATTTGTTAGACAAGAATGTGTAAGAATGTAAGGTGTAAGGGGAAAGGCATCTTAGCAAAAAGACAATTTTATTTAACAGTTCTTATGAATCTGGTTGGTAAATTAAACAATTCATTGCTGTGGAATCTTTTTTAAAATCTAAGAATATCCAAAACATGTAACTAAAGCAAAGAGATTATGAATATTATTAAACCAATATTTGTTTCCCATTTTTAGTAGATTTTAATAATACTGTGACATTTGAATAACACTTGAATCACTGTATAATTGAATTGGCCAGTTTGTTGAATCAAATTCTGACATTTCAGACCAGTACTGTCAGATTATTGTTTTCATGCTATGGAATCATCCACTAGTTAGATGAATTCAATTAGAATCAGTTTCTGAAATTTCAAACTGATTCTAATAACAATTATCCTGTATCAATGATTCTGTTATTGTAAAGTAACAATAATAAGTAAACTAAGGTATTAGGTATTTTACATAATTTAGGTAATAAAAAATAATTTTTTGTGTTTAGTTTCTTAATGTAACTAAGTACAGTATATTTGTTACCCACTGCACATAGTGCACACGTATTTGATGAATCCAAGGTTTGAAAGACCAGACCTTGAACTGATCTGGAATTTTAATAATTGACGAATCTTAACTAAATGTAATTAAATTCACTACCAACTCGGAACACACAGTTTTTTATGGGTAAAAACGTAAAAGTTTTACTATAAAATAGGTTATTTACCTTCTGTCGACGTTTCTTAAAATCCTTTTAGGATGACTCGAGTTTCAACACCATTTGGTGTCATCATCAGATCGGTGAATTAGGTTAAAACATTTCGATGCATATGCATCTCGTTAGATATTTAAAAAGATTAAAAACAACACATAACATTATATAAAACAATAAATAAACTATATCACAATAAAATAACATTAATAAAAGAATATAAAAACAACGCGGCCGCAAACGAACCTGTACAGGAACGCACCCCACGGTAAGATTAATCAATCCCGGTTTGACCTCGGTTCAATTTCATCGATCTGATATAGCCAATCTCTCGTTCCATAAGATCGATTCTATTAAATAAAACATTATTGTTATTTATTGCTTTTTCATTTAGGACACGATTGTGATCCTTCTTTATGGCTTTGTATATCTCGAATCTTTCAAGGGTGTCCAGCTTTAGTGACTTTTTACATTTATGTAGGATATCTAAATTATCGTTGATACTTTTTATATTATGGTTATATGAGCTCAAATGTTCTGCAAATGTAGATCTTGTTACATTTGACTTGGAGCTTGGGATATGTTCTTTATAGCGTAATTTGAAAGAACGACCTGTTTGTCCTATATAGAACTGTGTGCAATCAGAACAATTAAGTCTATATACACCAGTACCATCAAATATATCAGAGGGTGTATTTTTGTTGGTAAAAGTGAGTTTTTTCTCAAGTTTATTACTTGCCTTTGAGGCCAATGTAATATTATGCTTTTTTAATAGGTTTTTTAAAGTATGGTATAGATTTTCACCATATTCTATAGCAATGTATTTGTTTTCTTTGGATACATCAATATTTATTGGTTTGTTTTTTTTTTATTAATTAATCTATCTACTATGTGACTTTTGTATCCATTGGCCAATGCTATGTGCTTGATAATGTTTAGTTCACTGTTATAATCATCTGTAGATAAGGGCAATGCCAGCAATCTATGAATCATGCAGTTAAAAAAAGCCATTTTATGTGACATAGGGTGATACGATGAGGCGTGAATAGCATGATCTGTGATTGTTGGTTTTCTGTAAATATTATAGCTAATTTTATTATTTATTTTAGTTAAGGTTAAATCTAAAAAATTAATTTTATTATTCATTTCAGTTTCTAATGTGAATTGTAAATTATTTGTAATAGTGTTCATATATTTTTTAAGCATTTCTAATTGTCTGCAATTGCCATTGTAAATCATTATTGTGTCATCCACATATCGTCGGTAAAATAAAATTTTTGTATAATGTTTGTTTTTAGTTGATAAAATTTCATTTGTTTCAATATGATTTAGGTAAATTTCAGCCAGGATGCCTGACAATGGGGATCCCATAGCTAAACCATCCCGTTGTAAATAATATTTGTTTTCGAAAGTAAAGTAATTTTGTTCTAATATTACTTTTGTCAAATTGATTAACTCATCAACTGCTTCATAATTTAATGTGGATTTAGATAGTAATAAATTTTTAGCTATTTCTAACGTTTCGGTAATAGGTATGTTCGTGTATAGATTTACTATGTCGAATGAGGCGAGAGTGTGTCTCGGTTCGATTGTAATAGTTTTTGTAAGTTCGACCAGTTCTAAGCTGTTTTTTAAACTATAATTTTTATTAAACGTTATGTGTTGTCTAAAAATTTTTTCAAGTTTTTTGGCAATTTTATACGAAGGTGCAGACATAAAATTAACTAAAGGACGGATAGGCATATTATTTTTATGTATTTTTGGAAGGCCCTTAAGTCTAGGGGCCTTGGGGTCTATCATTTTTAAGTGTTTTTTCTCATCATGCGTAATGACATATTTTGATTTATTCAATATTGATTTCACTTTATTGTTAAATGTAAGAGTGGGATCGCTATGAATCTCAATAATGTTATTGTTTTTAATGAAGTCCAGTATCTTATTTTTATAATCATCATAAGTTAAAATTACGAGAGTTTGACCTTTGTCCGCTTTGGTGACGATTGCGTTATGGTCTATTAATTTCGTCTTTATCTCGTTAAACACCCTTGTTTCGCTATGGTAAATAGTTTTTGTATTCTTTATGTTTTCGGCTTTTAAAACGTTTTTTATTTTATTGTCAATTGCATGTCTTATTACTGTTTTCGTTTCTTCATTAGGTATGGAATTTATTGCGGTTTCAACGTTTAATATCAGATCGATGAAATTGAACCGAGGTCAAACCGGCATTGATTAATCTTTCCGTGGGGTGCGTTCCTGTACAGGTTCGTTTGCGGCCGCGTTGTTTTTATATTCTTTTATTAATGTTATTTTATTGTGATATAGTTTATTTATTGTTTTATATAATGTTATGTGTTGTTTTTAATCTTTTTAAATATCTAACGAGATGCATATGCATCGAAATGTTTTAACCTAATTCACCGATCTGATGATGACACCAAATGGTGTTGAAACTCGAGTCATCCTAAAAGGATTTTAAGAAACGTCGACAGAAGGTAAATAACCTATTTTATAGTCTTAATCGTTTCTGGAGGCAAGAAAAATGTTTAAAAAGTTTTACCTTATAGCCTGAACCAGTTTTCGCTTTTAAAAACCTTCTTCAGAGGCTGCCGCTGGGAGCACTGTCTATCTTGTTGTTGTCGACGGTATCGAGTTTTGAAAGATCGATATTTTGTGTGTGTGGGGTGTGATATGTTCGAATAATGCATGTGATTTGAATTGTGTCCGTTCATTTAGTATGTCATTTTTATGTGTTTCCGTGTGTTTGTATATTTCCAGTTGTTCTAGAATGTCTTTTCGGCCTTTTGTGTGTACGTGTAGACTGTCCATGTTATTGTCGATGTTTTTGTATGTGTGCTTTGCTTCAATGAGGTGGTTTGCAAAGGTGGATTCTTTATTGGAGTGTAGTGCCTTTGTGTGTTCAATGTATCTTTGTTTGAAGGTACGTCCTGTCTGGCCTATGTAGAATTTGTCACAATCTGAGCAATTTAGTTTGTAAACACCAGGTAGATCGAATTTGTTTTGTGCTTTGTGTGTGTGTTTTGATAGTGTGTATTTTGTTTTATTAGTAGTTTTGTATGTGATTCTGTATCCTGCTTTTTTGAATTTGTGGGCTATTTTTTCAGTTTGGTTGTTGATGTATGTTAGTGTTATGAATTTGTTGTTTTCTTTCTTTGTCTGTTTGTTTTGTGTTTTGTGTAGGAGTGTATTGACTATTTTTCTGTCGTATCCTTTGGATTCTGCTAGATATTTTATCGTGTTTAGTTCATCTTTGTAGTCTTTTTCATCTACTGGGATGTTGTTAAGTCTATGTATCATAGTTCTGAAGGCAGCTAGTTTGTGTTGTATTGGGTGATTGGAGGAGTTGTGTATTAGTGTGTCAGTTGTAGTCGGTTTTCTGTATATACTGAATTTGTATGTGTTCAAATTTTGTGATGGAGAGGTCTAAGAATTTTATGCTATTGTTGTGTTCATATTTGGCAGTAAAGGTTATGTTTTTGTGTATTTTGTTTGTGTGTTAGTAACTGTTCACATTGTCTTTTGTTTCCCCTGTATAGTATTAGAATGTCGTCAGCGTATCTGTGCCAATATAGTATTTTGTATGAGTGTTTATAGTATTTCTACACATACACACAAAAGGCCGAAAACTAGACACTCTAGAACAATTGGAAATATAGGAACACAAAAACTACATCCTAAACGAACAGACACAATTCAAATCAGACGCATTATTCGAACATATCACACCCCACACACACAATATCAATCTTTCAAAAGTCGATACTGTCGACAACAACAAGACAGACAGTGCTCCCAGCGGCAGCCTCTGAAGAAGGTTTTTAAAAGTGAAAACTGGTTCAGGCTATAAGGTAAAACTTTTACGTTTTTACCCATAAAAAACTTTGTGTTCCGAGTTGGTAGTGAATTTAATTACATTTAGTTAAGTAACGGACACATCATGGACATTGAAATCCAAGAATTTGACAAATCTTGGTGAAAAAATTACAATTTTGTATTACTTTTTTTGTTTACTTGATGAGATGAGACTTTAAGTCTTGAAATACATAGTTGTACCAAATAAAAGAAGTTCAGTGAGGATTGCTGGTGTACTGGCTAGACAGAGTAATAAAAATCTTGTCAGTTATGTGTGAACTTGCAGACCAAAACAATACATATATAAGTTGTATTACTTAAGAATTGTATTAGTGTATAACTGATTTCATGAATGTGTGAGTAAGAGATCACTGTAGGGGTTTTGTATTGTAAAGATATCTTAATGATGATATCAACTTAAATGACTGTGCAGTACAGGCATTTGGTGAATGATGAATAAAAAGTGATTTGCATGAAATATAGACATACAAATTCCAGATGTCAGTTCCAGAAGAAGTCTTACCTTTTCTTCTTCTAGTCTTAACAGGTTTGGCATAATGACTGTTCTGCCTTTAGAATCTTCCCATTCCGTTGTTGGTCTTTCAACACTTCTCCTTTCTGACAGTTTTTATCTTAGGGCCGAAAGTGGAATACTCTCTATTGGCATAAGTACCATTTCTAATCATGCTTTGTGTCGCTGTTGGTTGTCTCTCATATATTCTACAATTCTGTTAATTAAAATCTGTATAATATTTACCTTATTTCTTCCATCGTGTGACTTCGTGTTGCATTTGATTTGATTTACGCGTTTTGAAACATATGTTTTGTCATCAGAAATAAATAAAAATTCACTCTTAGCGAGGTCGTTACATATTAAAATACAAATATTGGAATATCCGCTTTACATGAGTGCGCACTCGAGTCGGACCGATCGGACACTGACTATCAATAGCTATTATGTAAATAGGTTTATTGCGGCATTGTAGAGCGGGTTTGATTTGAAATTTAAATGGTCGTTTAGCACGAAGTCACAACTGTGTACGTCATTGTACGCCCTATATATCTCGAATTCTTCCAAGGCGTTCATGTAAGTGCCTTTATTACAAAAATACAAGGGTTTCAAGTTGGAATTAAAGCTTGTATATTTATGATTTTTGTTTATCAAGTGACGTGCATAGTTGGATTTTATGTTGGATAGGTCCGATCGGTCCAACTCGAGTGCGCACTCATGTAAAGCGGATATGTGTGTAATCGTTTTCCAATATTTGTATTTTAATATGTAACGACCTCGCTAAGAGTGAATTTTTATTTATTTCTGATGACGAAACATATGTTTCAAAACGCGTAAATCAAATCAAACGCAACACGAAGTCACAAGACGGAAGAAATAAGGTAAATATTATACAGATTTTGTCAATAAGTGACTTGGATACCAATTCAAACATGTTTTTCAAATTCTATTAATTTCCAGTTCATCTCATATGACCTCCTTGTAAAATTTCTATGTCATGTTCTTTCTAACTTTGTTGTTTTTTAACACGCTGAGGCCAAATATGAATTAACTTATAGGTAATGATATGAGATTAAATTTTAGTTGTGAGTTAATCTAAATGCTTATTAACCTTGAGCGCTGGTTGTGAATCTATAATAAATGGATGCAAATGATTAGCAGTAGGCTGATGAAATAAATACAAATATCACCTATGCTTTCAGTAAATTTTCTTAGTAAATTTTCACTTTCTTAGTAAATTATTATTTATAAAAGCAGTACTAAATAATGGAAACAGTGTTACATAAAATATAAAATAATGTCTGCATTTGTTATATTTTTTAATACATTTTTACACACAGAGGGGACAACGTATCACAAAAGAGACAATATCCCATTGCATTTTAGGTTAGAAATGCTCAGCTCCTGGCTTTGTTGAGCATGTTTTTTTAAATAGGTGGTGTAGGTTTTAAATAGTAATGTGCATTTTTGTGTGGCTTAATATACGAGGATAGTTCAACGGAATCACGTTTAGAGGCTGTAAAGCATTTTTATTCAACAATTTTAAAAGAAGTATCCATTAACATTAAGGCATGAGTCCCACTGTTGCAGTAATCTGTAGGTACCCTGCTGGTAAAATTCTTGCGGCTGTTTGCGGAACTATTCGCTACAGCTAACTACCTCAGCGTCTGATTTGAACTGCCGTTCTTTTAGTGATTTCTTTAATGAGCCATAAACGTTATAATCGCATGGGGACAAGTTGGGACTGCAATATGGATGTTGTAAGACTTCCCGCTTCATACGACCTAGCAGATCTTGAATCGTCTGGGCTACATGGGGTCGAGCTTTATCATGCAGAAGAATTATACCATTTGTGAGCTTCCCGGCACGTTTATTCTTGATGTTAACCCATAAGCGTTTTAAGCTGACTGCATATTGCTCAGCATTGATGTTGACACCAGGTTCTTTAAAATCTAAGAACAGCACACCCTGATAATCAAAAAGTACGGTCACCGTTACTTTTCCTGCCGAAGTTGGGACTGACATTTTTTTGCCTTCGGAGACTGTGCATGCTTCCACTGAATACTCTGACGTTTGGATTCTGGCTCACAGTGATAACACCAAGACTCATCACTGGCAACAATTTGGTGTAGAAAGGCATTACCTTGTTGTTAATAGCTCATCAAATGCTGTAATGATAAGGCCAAACGCAAATTTTTCTGCTCATCAGTAAGCAGTCGTGGAAACCACTTAGCAGCAACTTTGTGATAGCCAAGACTATGAATGATGGAATGAACAGTTCCCACGCTGACGCTCAACATTTGAGAAAGTTCTCTAACTTTGATGCGCCTATTTGCACGTAAAGCAGTTTCCAGCTGTCTCATATTTTCATCTGATACTGCAACACGCGCAGGTCCAGGACGGGCCAAATATTTAGTGGATTCTCATCCTTGTCGAAATTTATTGCACCATTCAACCACTGCCGTATGAGAATAACTATAGTCACTATATACAGCTTTCATTCTCGTATAAATTTCTATTGGCTGACGCCACTCAGCGGCCAAAAACTGAATAACGGCACGCAGATTATCTTTGGACAGACTTTCTATCATAGATGCCATTTTTCAATCCAGTCACAATGCTTAAAAAAGAGCAAACTGCAAATATTTTTGACAGACACATCACTAGTACTTAAACAGACAATATAAACAAATGAATCCCATTGCCATGGCGACGAAGTCACGGCTGCGCAGATCAAACGTGTTTCTATTGAACAATCCTCGTATGTCCAACCAAACACTCGATAAAATCTTGGCAAATAAGGAAGGTTTACATGACAAATACATGTTAATTTATGTTACTTTGAAGTATAAGACAATTATTTCAGAAAGAAATGGGGGACCATTGCAATAAATTATGCCTGGCAACCAGCAAGTTAAATACACTATGGATAGTCTCATCTATTTTGATGTTAGTCCTTGTCAGCTATAGGTGATATAATTTTCTAGATAAAATAAGCAATTAATTTTCACCAAAAATAAATTCTTGATTTTCACCAATTAATTTTATGAGAGGGTTAAATATAAGTAATTAATAGTTAATTAAAAATAATAACTGTGATTGATTCTTACTGATGCCCATGTTTCAGAATGGTTTCTAGTTTTATTCTTGAAGGAAAAGATCCTGTTAAAGATATTAATGTGTTCAAGAAAAAGAATGGAAAAATTCAAACATCATTGTGGAGTTTAGAGAAACTACAATGCTACTTGTGTATTATAAAGAAAATTCAACCACGTTTTACAGAAAGTGCAAACAGGGTACTGAGTGCTTACTACCAGGAACAGAGACGTGCAGGTGTTAGAAATGCAGCACGCACCACAGTCAGGCTTCTAGAAAGTTTAGTCAGGTAAACTTTTACGCCAAATATACTGCAAAGAATAACAAAAATTTTATTTTTACGAAAAATGTATATTCTGACATAGTTATTTGCAGGTTGGCTGGTGTCATATAAATAATCACACCACACATGTTGTTTAGTGTACTCCATTTAGCATTAAAGCCATAAGCAGTTGCTCTCTAGTACTTCTTAACTAATGACTTCCCTCCTTTAATTGCTGTGCAAACTTCTAGATGATGGTCATCCATTTCTTCTCTAGAGTAGTTACACAAGATGCATTTTGGTGAGGGAAGAATGCCGGTTCTGTGGTATTTTTTGCCAGACAATCGTGCCTGGTAGAAAGTCGGACTTTTTTACTGGTGTTTTACATGGAAGTTCTGGAATTGCTTCTGGTTTTTGTAGAAATTTTCCTATTTCTTGCTCATAGCTGCTGCTTTAATTCTGGAATAATTCATAGTTTTTGTTGCTATCTGTATGTAATTTATGATTGAAGAATATGTTAGTGGTCTTGTTTTTTGTTTCTACCTAATTAGAGGACTTCTTGGCAGTCATACCCACAGTTTCATTGTCCATAATCCCACAATGGGTGGAATCCATTGAAGAACAAATAAATGTTACCATCTTGGGTAAGAAGTGGAGAAATTATTTGTAACATTCCCTTTAACATGGGCTCTTAGGGCAGGACCCTTCTTGGATAATTAAGAAAGTTGTGTTAGTGGTTATAATCACAAACAGCATTATCACTGTTGCACACCACTGTATATCGGAATAATTTTTCTATAGTGGTGTGCAACAGTGATAATTCTGTTTGTTTCCTTCTTGGATAGTTGCTTTTGAATAAGTGATGACAACTATCTTATTAAACATACTGTGAGGTTTTTTGGTTATATAAAAATTACGTTCACCTCATGTAATGGAAACCTGTATAATTTAATAATACACTCCTCTGGCGAGGCTTGAGCAAATAATGATCTGTTAAAAATAATATTTAAACCATAAAGTCGGCTTACCTTATTGGAAATTTCCCATGCTTCTAAAGCGAACCAAACAAGGGGGAAGCAGGCTCTTGTAGGAAGAATGGAATGTCGGGAATAACAGGTTTACCTTGTAACTTTTCAATAAAACTAAAAAGAAGAAACGAAATGAACCCCCGATTACTGCCCTTTTCTACTTACCTTTAAACAGCCAGAAGATTTCCAAAGTCCCAGGGTCACCACCACATTTTTTGGAGGAAATGTGGAAACCGTTTCACTTTCCCCATGAAAACAATTTAGACAAATAAACTAAACTCTCCCTCACATATTAAAAAATTCCAGGGCCGTCTAGGCGAACTTTCAGACACAGAGAATAGGTTACGGGTAGAGTGCGTAATTAACTAAACTAACCCATTATAATGAGAAATCTGATTTTATTTTAATAAAAACCATTAGTATTTTCTTTGTAATGTTAAAAAAAATAATTCCAAAAAATAAGAGAAAAGAAAGTCTTCAAATGCAAATCAGTACTTTTTTATTTTTAGCGCTTACCACACCCTTTGTTCTCGCACTCTCTCTCTCACACACACCATCTGTTGAGATCTCATTATTTTATTTCATATTTTTAAAAGGTAATTTTACTTTAAAAAAAGAATTTTGTACAATTGTGTGAAATTGGTTACATCCTTATTTTTTACTTATCCCTTTCGACGGGGAGTCTCATGTTGGTTACGCCATCTGTTGCGATTCGCTTTCCCGACATAATCACAAAAAGAATGTTCAAAAAGTCCAAATGTATGTTAACATTTTCTTCACTGACGAATTTATATGTTCATATTATTATTTCACCAAAACTTTTAACAGAAACTCGGTAGGCCTACTCGGCTGGCCTACTGTGGTTGGCCACGCACACTGTAAACTACATCTGTACTGTTCGGCGGCTGGCTTGAGACTGGTGCTTCGCTTTTGTTTCTACGCCACGATTCAGTTCAACTACGCATTTGAAACCAGTTTTTCCTGTTACCTCTGTAACGGGATGGTTAACCCACCCAGGGATATTTTGGGGAAATATAAACATAAATGAAATTGTAAATTTTACTTGGAAATCATAAACATAGTGCGCAATGTGAACGTATTAGTGTCAAGGTCGTCAGCCGAACGCAGGAGAGAGCTATTTTTAGCGACATGAACTGTGAACTTTGTATATTAAACAATGCAAAATATGACGTCAGAGGCCAGCCCAGCAATGCGTCACTTGGAATGCAGGGCGACGCCAACAATCTGCGCTGAGTTAACAAAGGCAGTCGGCAATTAACATCTAATGACAACGGACGTGGGCCGTTCGCTCGCCCGCCAGCTAAGTACAGTTTTTTTGTCTTGCCTGTATAAAACGTAACGATGCAGTATAATCAAATATAAAAATGTGAATTGACAAAGTTTGTGCGTTTAATTAAATGAGTAACAATTTCGGTGCAAGGTAAAAGCAAGAAAAATGCAGAGTGAGGAAATTACGTAAGGGAACTGGACTGTGGAGGTGCAAATGTCAGCTAAGTAAACAACGAGAGAATGAAACTAAGACTCTTTGCAAAATTCTAAAATAACTAAAATTTTAAAATGAAAGTCTAAGTTTTAAATTTTACAAAAAATGTCTGCACTGTTTAAAATATAATGGGCCCAAAGGGATGGGGAAAGTAAGGGATATGTACGGGATGAAAGCGTGAGTGTGTGTGTGTGGGTGTGGATATATCTATGTTTGAGAAATAACCAAGAAGTGCTGGTTTGTGGCAACAAAAGTTATATTTCTTTTAATTTAATTTTAAGTCAAGTTTGTTAAAGAAACGTTGTTAACTTCTACATTTTAAAATCATGCAACTATAAAAGAGAAAGAAAAGGCCAATTTATCAATACATAAAAAACATGTTGTTTCTAGATGTTAATAAATATTAAATTGATTGAACAAATTTAAGTGGATTGTTATTTATTTCAACAACTATATCTGCTCTCACTAAATTCGCTTATACGAACCCTGGAAAGTACAATTTTTTTGTATAGTTGGTAGCCAGGTAAGATGGCGTCCGAATGAAGTAGATGCTAACAAGTGTTTATGTGAAATTAAAAAATTAAAGTAATAAAATTATATTACAATTGGCGCTTCCGAACAGGTATATTTGATTACATAAATGAGTTTTCTGTAAATATAGGCCTACTTGGGAGAGCAGAATGGTTGTTTAAGGTAACTAAAAAGATACATGTAAATGTAAGTATTAAGGTTATGATATAATCTGTTTATATGTACTGTAAGAATTAGATACTCAAAATGAGTACGTGTGAAAATATTAACAATGAAGTCAGCTTTACTGACAGCAATACAGAAAGTCAAAATATTGAAGTATGCGAAACCGAGTCGAAAATAATGGAAGGCATAACGAATCAATCGACGCCTATCCCAGTTAAGAAAGATGATTATAATGATATAATGAGTATTTTGTAATGGGACAATTCTGAAGGGTATATATATTTTATTTAAGCGAATAATTATTTGAGACCAATCTATTTGGGCACCCTTTATGGTCATTAAAACCTGAGTTGTGTAACACCCTATATTCACTTCATACCAAGCAGAGGCTGGTACGCAAAAACGATAACATTGGAATGTGGCTGTGAGTGTGCGCTCGTGTGCCGTTGTCGATAGTCTTGACCCCAAAGTTGTTGAAGGAAGTGAATTAGCGACGTGACAAAATCGACGAATCAGAGAGTGAGCCGACGGATGTGGTTTTACCGACGCTTAGGTAGCGTCAGCCAGTCGACTACCAATACAGACCGCATGCAGTCATCTAAATCTTCTGCTCGAGCTAATCAAGGTCGGCCGACTAATCCAGTGTATCAAAGATGTGTAAAGCAGTGTAAAATTTTAATTTAAATATGGACCCAGTTAAACAAGTGAAAAAATTGTATCAAAAGTCAACGAACAACCTTTGGGACATAGTGAGAGAACATTACAGGACGCGCCACGTGGTCGACGGGGACGCCACTGCAGCATGTAATAGTATCAAACCAAACTTATTCTTATTTTCTATAAAAGGGCAATTTGTATGCGTGTGTGAATGTAGCAAGCTGGGTCGCCTTAATTAATTAATAAGTATTAGCGTAAGTATACCATGTTAAAATAAATGTTTAAATAGATATCATTCAGTAATATTTTTCAGTAATAGTAAGAAACAATGATGTTTTAATCTTGAATAATCAATGAATAATGAATAATCAATCAATTTGAAAGAGCATAAAAGTGAAATAAAATTTGAGTTTTACATAAATGCGAGTCGAGTATGTTACTGATATAACCTTGAAACCCTGCTTGTATTACGCCGTTCGTGTGACGGACTTTGGACTGGAAGGTGAGTTATCCTGGGTAAACAATAATTTAAATGTTATAAGTCTATTAATAATTTGAGTTAACACAAATGGCGCACGAACTGAGGACAAGTTTTATAAAGTAAAATTTATATAAAAACCGCACCTACGGTAAATACAAGTATGGTTTGGAGGTTAAGTAAAAATACGTAAATTACGCACAGGTTAAGCGATGTATAGTATAATTAAGTAAGACACAATATGAAAAAATAATAAATATATGTAAGATTAAAATTGTTTTAAGATTAAGAAAATCTCATAAAGAATAGAAAAATGGATAATAATGAAAATAAAGTCAGTATGAGTGAACTAACTGTCACGGAGGAAGTAGAAATGAATTTAGATTCAAATACAGTAAAAGAAAGCATGGTAAATGAATCAGATGATACAAATGATTCAGGAATGGAGACCACTCCAAGCCTGATAGATGAATCGGTAATAATAAGTGAGGCGGGAGCAAATTCCACTCCCGTAGCAACTAAAATAAGAGAAAAAGAGTTGTCATTATATGACTTGTTTAATCTTATTAATAAAATATTTGATGTTAATGATATTAAATTTAATGATATTAATAAACGTTTCGATAGTAATAATAAAAAATCTGATAAATTAAGCAGTGACTTTGAGAGTCGTTTTGATATAAACGAAAATAATTTTTTCAAAATTAGAAATGAAATAAAACAAGTTAACAAAAATGTTGAAAAAATCAATGAAATATTTGAAACTAACTTTAACAAATTAGAACAGAGTGTTGAGACAGTGGTAGAGTCAGTAGAGGAACAAATTAAAAGTAAGGTAAATCAGATAGTTAATACAACGGTAAGTAACAGTGGTAGTAATATGATGAAAATTAGTGAAGAAATAATTAATAAGGTGAGTAATAACGGTAATTCTAAAAATGAATTAATAAGTAGTAGTGATAAGATAGTGGAAAACAAGATACTTAAAGGTGATATAATGAAAATAGATAGTGATAAGGTAGAGATAGTTAGTAAGAGTGAGAGAGTGATGGGTTGTAAAGGGGTAGAAACCCCTGTTTATCAGTTAGAGAGAGAGTATGAAGCGAGGTTAGGTGAGTATGGAGGGCAGAGGGCAAATTTTCCCTGTAGTATAAGTGGAGTAAAGACTCCACATGTGTTTAATGAGGACAAAGGTTCCTCCAGAGGTTATGTGGGAGACATGGTGTCTCCAAAGGGTCCCTTAAGTTGTTGTAGTGATGTACCTGGCAAAGCCAGGAAGTATTTTAATGATTTTATGTTGCCCTTTGCATGGAATGACTTGGTTCAGGGAGGTAGTGACAGGTGTTATGATGATGAGAGATGTTTTGAGAGAGAGAGTTGTGTGCAGATAGGGAGATAGAATTATTTCAGTTAAAGAGAAATTATGAAGAGTTGATAGAGAGGTTAGAAGTAGAGAAGATAAACAATACGAAATGCTTACCTTATGAAATGAAGATTGATGATTATTTTGATAATACTGTTGTAAATGATAAAAACTTACCTTATGTTGTGATTGATATAGTAAATGAATATGATGATACAAATGACATGGGAATAACAAATAATATTAAGGGAGACTGGACAAAATTAACTAATGTTGACAAGGTTGATGAAATAATAAAAAGGAACAATCCTATAAATTATAATGGTATAATGAATGACAGAGTTAATGGGTTATTATATTAATAATAATGAATTGAGTGTGAGTAAGAATGATAAGTGTTATAAAAATTAGACTATTACATGATGACGGGGGTTAGATAAAAACTCAGTGAATGGACATTTTAAATATTTTAGTTTGTGGTAATGACCTGGCTAATTAGGAAATGAGGTGTGGTAAACAGAAATGATATGACGAAGAATTGTGAATAAATTTATAGTGAAATTAGTTGTGTTTGTGTTGTAAAAGGTATTTTATGTAAACAATGTGTGTATGTAGTAGAAATTGATGTAATAATAATAATAATAATATTTTGGCAGACTAAATAAATAACAAGAATAATTATGAAGGTAATAAATGAATTGTAATTGTTTTGGAAGAAAGTAATTAAAATAACTTGTGTTTTTAATAATTGATGGAATTAAAATAATTTGAGATGAAGTAATTGATTAATTTAAATATTGTATAAAGAGATTTTGATAATGAATTTAAATGATTTTAGGAGATTGAAACTTGATAATAAATAATCAATGAATAACTGTAAAATGTATTTAGTTTGTGGAGTAACATGGTTGTTAAAATGTTTCAGAAGATACATGGAGTTGTGTACATGATTTGGTGGTAATCAATGTTTATATTTTGTGTCTATGACAGTATATGAGTGATGTACTGTAAGTATGAAA
Organism: Magicicada septendecula; assembly: GCA_034769895.1. Taxonomy (NCBI): domain Eukaryota; kingdom Metazoa; phylum Arthropoda; class Insecta; order Hemiptera; family Cicadidae; genus Magicicada; species Magicicada septendecula. The sequence goes on along the minus strand of CM068375.1, from coordinate 146,531,251 downwards.
TTTACAATGCAATTTAAAGAAAGTGAAATGTTTGATGTTTAAAAGTTAAAAGTGTAGATGAGTCTAAGAGATATTGAACATGAAAAGTAATTAATAAAATAACCAAACATATAAGAGTTGACCATCCGAGAATTGTAGTAATGGTGTCAGTGTGAACCTTATATGTCTTTTGGTAGTTTCCCCAAATTTCGGGCGCTCACGGCTTCACCGAACCCTGACCATGGATTTATGTAAGTATATTCTAAATTGGTGAATATTGAAATTGAACGGGGGGTAACTCAGGGGAAACTACATAACTATGGAACAGCGGCTATCATCGAACGTGGTGATAGTGCCGTTTTAAGGGTGTGTGAATCATTATAGTAGGATTACTGGTGTCCTCGGACATCAGTAATGCCGAATTTTATATAACGCTGAACCAAGAACGGTATAGGCAGCGTCTATACCATATATATGTAAACGCCAGTTCTTGGGAAAATGGGCGCTACAGTCCAACATCAGGGAACAATAGTGTGTGTGAAAAAGGAGCTGGCCGTTACAAGCCAGGGGCTCAGATAACGCATCTGTGCATAAGGCAAACGCTCGATCCGGTTTATCCGGTGGGTGGTTACCTAATTGTAACTGGGTAAAGGGGGGAATTTAAGAAAATTGGTGTAGTAGGAGGGTAACTGAAAATTCAGTGAGAGAGTGACGACATCTGTAAACAGCGGGCGATCAATTTCACTTCCTCTATAGAGAGAGTTGGTGGTTGACGACCCAGTTCCTGTTCAGTAACAGTTGCTATAACTATGACTCGATGATTAGTGATGTATGTCCCTTATGAGAGCAAAACGATTTTAAGTACTAGATTCAATTGAAATGATTTCAGATAACACTATATGATTGTAATTAGGTAATTGTGTGTATTTAGGTTAGTTGTGGGTAGTGTGCCTACAGAAAGGTCATTCACATGTTATTGAGACATCAGCTGACTGCTGGGGTTATATATGTATTATGTCACTTATAAGTGATCTGCAGAATTTTATCAATATAATTAAATGTTTGAATATAATATTTTCAATGTGTTTAAAAGGTTCAATGTGTCTAAGAGATTTTAAGTTAAATGATGAAATTGATTTGAGATAGTTTTGAATTTTCAATGGTTAATGTAATGTAAAATGTGGTAAAGGTTAGAATTTGGGTGATTATTATTTCAATAGGACATTTAAGTCAGTCCAAGATAACGTTAAAGGGGTGTTAAACCAGAATAAGATTTTGTGAATAAAAGTAAGATAGAAAACTGAGTATTAATAGTGACACAGTGGCGATAGTGAGTAAATATAGAAAAATGAAAGTGATGTAGTGTTTAAATTTTGTACTGGTTTATCAGCTGTAAGCGGTCTACTACCGCTACACGGCACGCGCGGATGACGTCACGCGCTTATCAAATGCTGCAGCCGGCTACAGGCAAGTTAGTTTAGTTTCGAACAAGGCTCCGAGCGCAACTCTCGTAAAACACTTCTCTTCCCGCCGTGGCTTCTGGATATTTTTTGTCATGCATTCATAAGATTTCGTTTAATTCATTTACCTACGTCCATATACAATGGACCACGATTTTATTCAAAATTAATATCGGGCGTTATTGCCAAAAATGCATCCGCACGTGCCGATCGTAACTAACAATCCAAATTATTCAATAAACGCATGTTCAATATTTTCAATACAGTCCATTTCTTTCTAACATACAATCCAGCCTTCCTCATTAGCGTTTTTTGAATAACTCACGATTCTTCAAGAGCTTCCAAACCGCAACATTTTGGTCCAACCGGGCAGGATTTCATATTTTCGGGCCCAAAAACGACATCATTTTTGGTCCCACCGAACAGGATTTCATAATTTTGGCCCAAAAACGAAAACGTTTTTGGTCACCACGGGACGGATTGCTCATGTTTGGGTCCACAAGCGACAGCATTTCTTATCCGCATCATTTCTGGAACAACCGAGCTGAATTTAATCACGCCCTACGGGCATCACTCTCGTCCTGAGCGACACCATTATTCTGAATCACGTCGCAGTCATCTCGACAAGATTCGGCCAAGCAGTAGACCAGAGACGACGGGACAAAGCAGGACAACATTTGCGAGGTCATCAGAAAAGATTCCACAGCTTTAATTGATGGAGGGTACAACGTGGGGCGTCGGCTGACCAGCAGAGACAGGAGGTGTAGCAGCTCCAAACGGGATCGAAGCCAGCTTCATCACGAATGGATCGACGGCCACGTGACTATAAACTTTACTTATATTTGACGTTTAATAATATTTCACTTTAGTGGTTATTTTTTAACACATTTGTATAAACATACACCTCATTACACAATACAAATTAATAAATGGTTGGCAGCTTATTATCAGTTAAAACTTTAAAGATAAAGATATACTTTGTTACCATTTAGATTCATAATTTCAATAATTTAACTGCCAACAAAGCTTGATTAGTTAAAGAGAGTAAGTTTATGTTCAAAACAACGATCGCTAGCTACCGAAACGTACTTAAACTCATTCAAAATTAAGTTTGTGGTTCACATGCTCTATGCTCAATTTCTTTCTAAATATTGTTCTTTTCTTTTTATTTTAAATTATAATAATGGCCGATGTAAGGGCTCTAATAAAAAAACGAGGCACAATTAAGGCCTCAATATCCCGAGTAAATACCTTCGCGGGTAACTTCGATTTGTTAAACAGCGATCCTCATGCGCTGAAAATAAAACTGCGTCATTTGATGGAATTATCCACCAAATATGACGAGATTCAGACACAAATCGAAGCGGAGGAAGCGGACGTTGCTTTAACGAGTGATAGAGTACAAACGGAGGATGATCTCTGTACTATAGAATGTAAATTGCAACACCTGCTGGAGCAAGCTGAGCATGCTGAAGGTAAACAGCCTAAAACACCCCCCATTCAATTGGAACCAATAAAATTACCACGGTTTGAGGGTAGTATTGTTGAGTGGCAACATTATTACCATATTTTTCTTGAATTAATTCATGTCAGAGCAGATCTGACGGATATACAGAAACTTCACTATTTGCACTCGTCATTACATGGTGAGGCGCTTAATGTAATAAAATCGTTGCCCATCACTCATGAGAATTACGCGGTGGCTATCGATCTGTTGAGGAATAGATATGATAGTAAGCTAATTGTTTCCGCTCACCACGTGTGGAATGTCCTGGACGTACCATTAGTTCAACAGGAATCCCAAGTTAGCATATCGCAATTTATTGATCAAATCTCTGCCAATATAAACGCTTTAAATAATCTCAAACTGCCAGTCAACACGTTCGAAATTATTGTCGTAAATTATTTAGCCAAAAAACTTGATAATTACACTTTACGTTTGTGGAAAGAGAGTTTATCGGAGCATAAATTCCCTGATTTTAACAATTTTATAAATTTTATAAATTCACGAAGAAAATTACTGCAAAATCTCGATAACGCGACTAGCCCAACGAGCAGGTTGAACAAAAGCGATAAGTCTCCTTATCGCAAGGCAGTTAAACAGATAAGCACTCCAAAGGGCGCATTCCACTCACATATTAGAAACAATTTATGCAGGCTGTGTAACGGTGGACATAGACTTAGCGACTGCCTAAAATTTACATCGCTGTATATCCTTGATAGAAAAAACGCGTTAATAAAAAACAAACTTTGCTTAAACTGCCTCTGTTCGGGACACGAGAGCTCAAAATGTCCCTCAAAATTCTCATGTAAAAAATGTTCTAGGCGTCACCACACCACGATTCATGTCCCAAACAGGGACGTAACTTCTGTTAACAACCAGTGTTCACTGAAATCACAGACCAATAAATCGGTATTGTTATCTACCGCCGTCTGTACGACATCCAATAAAGTCGGCAAAAAATTTCCCGTTAGGATATTACTGGATTCCGGTTCTCAAGCGAACTTTTGCACAATGGATTTCGCCCGCAGAATGGGCCTCCAATTGGTTAAATCACAACTACCCATCACGGGTATAAACAACTCGCTTTCCCAGGCTGACTTCAGTACTAATGTAAGGCTACATTCACGCTATAAACCCTTCACGTTAAACGTACGCTGTGCCGTATTACCCAGTATAACTAATAATTTACCGGCGGAGTCGTTCAATCTTGCCTCTTTGAATTTACCCAAACGCATATTCCTGGCGGATCCTCATCTACATCGTTCGGCGCAAGTCGATATATTAATCGGCGCTCAATATTTTCTCCAATTAATTGAACCTATGAAATATACGCGCGGACCACACTTTCCTATAATTCAGGAAACCAAGTTAGGATTTATTTTGGCCGGTGACTTACCATTCAACGTCGATATGACTAAACCGGTTTCTTCCTTTATGGTCTGTAAGGATGATAATCGGATTTCCTCGCAACTAAAAGAATTTTGGAAGTTGGAGGAGATCTCTAGTCGCGAAGCCCGATCTGAAGACTCGCCGTGTGAAAAGCATTTCGTGGAAACCACTAGCCGTAACCGCGATGGGAGATTCGTGGTATCCCTGCCCCGCAGATCTGATAAATTACATTTGGGAGATTCTCTCCGCGGAGCCATACGCAGATTCCAATCGTTAGAGTTCAAGTTCAAGCAGAACCCTATCCTTTATAAGGATTATAGCGAGTTCATGAGTGACTATCTGAAACTTGGCCACATGTCGCCGCTTAATGAATACGATCTGTCGCTTGACAGGTCAGAGATCTTTTATCTGCCCCATCACGCAGTCTTCAAAGACTCTAGCCTAACCACTAAATTGCGCGTGGTATTTGACGCCTCCGCTAAAACCACCAATAATTGGCCCTTAACGATACTTTAATGGTCGGTCCTACGATCCAGCAGGATCTGTTTTCGATAATGGTTCGGTTCCGTACCCACCGATACGTACTTATTGCGGACATAGAAAAGATGTATCGCCAGATCATTGTTAATCCCAAGGATTCAAACCTGCAACGCATCGTTTGGCGTGATGCGCCGCACAAGGAATTGCGACATTACGCGCTAAGGACGGTTACATACGGCACTGCTAGTGCCTCCTTCCTTGCTACACGTTGTCTGGCTCAGATAGCCTACGAAAATGAACCCGAATACCCTACAACTGCTAAGGCCATAGCAAATGACTTCTACGTAGACGATCTCATAACGGGTTCGGATGATCCGAACGGCTTAGCTGAAATGAAGTGCGAGATCGTGAGGTTGTTGAGTAGGTATGGTTTTTCGTTACATAAATGGTTCTCTAACCATCATAAGATTATGACCCTTCGCGCCCAAGTAACCCGTGACTTCAGCAAAGGCCAAAACGTGCGTACATTGGGAATCCAATGGAATGTTGAAAGGGATAACTTTTTATACACCGTTAGGGGTGATGATAATTTAACCGTTTTCAACAAGAGAAGCATGTTGTCGATCATCGCCGGGATCTATGATCCTTTAGGATTGATCGCTCCCATCACATTTTACTGCAAGCATTTTGTGCAACAGTTGTGGTTGGCGGGCACAGATTGGGACGAACCCCTATCTGGATCATTGGCCAATCAATGGTTGGAATTATACGCTCAATTAGTCTCTGACACTCATTTTGAGATTACGAGGTCGGTTAAGAGTACGAACAATTACCCAATTAGTTCATTACAGCTGCACGGATTCGCCGACGCTTCGGCTAAAGGTTACGCTTGTTGCATTTATGTGCGGGCGGTCTATTCGAACGGCGCCATATCATCAAACTTGTTGTGTGCTAAATCTAGGGTCGCTCCGCTGAAACAGATAACGCTACCACGATAATTTTATCACGACTTGAACTTTGTGCCTGTTTATTGTTGGCTCAATTAACGTCCAAGGTTTTAAACGCCGTCGATTACAATTTTGACGGACTATATCTTTATTCGGATTCGATGATAGCGTTGTACTGGATACATCAGCAATCTTCCCGCTGGAAGGTATTTGTGGCCAACCGTGGTGCGGAAATACAGCGTCTTGTTAGCAGCAGGGGAATTTGGCGTCATGTAGTATCAAATGACAACCCTGCCGACGTTTTATTGCGCGGTTGCCTCCCTCGTAGTTTGCACTGTCATACTCAATGGTGGCATGGACCCTCCTGGTTAGCTCATGATTCGGCTTCGTGGCCGGTCCGCGCGTTCGACATTAATACTCCCTGTACCTTTCCCGACCTTGAGGAGGAACGTCGCAAGCAGGTTCAAACCTCACTAATTGCCGCGTCCTCAACGCATAGTTATGTTGAAAATTATTCATCACTTACGAGGCTTATTCGCGTATTCGCATATTGCCGTCGATTTTTTCGCAATTCTAGGCGCGCAGTGGTTGATAGAGACACGTCCTTTTTGTCAGCTCAAGAATTGTCTGACACGCTCTTGATTTTTGTCCGGCAATCTCAGAAGTTGCATTTCGACGTAGAAGGTATGGAACTTGAGGCACACCGGTGCCTTCCTCGCAGTAGTAAAATTCTTGCTCTCAACCCATTCCTGGATGAATCAGGCATTTTAAGAGTGGGTGGACGCTTGCAATTCTCCCCACTTAGCTACGAGAGTAAACACCAAATAATTTTGCACCCGCACTCTCATCTCACGAGATTAATAATTGAACACGAACACATCCGTTTGTTGCACGCTGGAGTGCAATCAACTCAAGCTTCGCTTAGGCGAAAGTATTGGATCATACACGACAAATCCTACATCCGCTCAGTGATACATAAGTGTGTCACTTGTTTTCGTTTCCGGGCTAAAGGCGCGAATCAATTACTAGGTCAATTACCCCCTTCTAGGGTCACGCCTTCAAGGCCATTTTCACAGTCGGCTGTGGACTACGCCGGTCCCGTGCTTTTGCGCCATGGTGGGCAGCGCTCTAAGTCCACGACCAAGGCATACATCGCGCTATTTATATGCATGTGTACTAGGGCCATCCATTTAGAATTGGTGTCGGATCTCACTTCCAACGCCTTTATAGCGGCTTTAAAAAGGTTCATATCGCGCAGAGGTATTCCCGCGCAAATATTTTCGGATAATGGCACGAATTTTCGTCGTGCCAACCACACGTTGCATGATTGGTACAAATTTTTAACCTCCAAGGAAATTGAGCAATCTTCTCTGGAGTTTTGCGGTCTCCACGGCATCAAATGGTCCTTTATCCCCCCTTCAGCCCCTCATTTCGGTGGTTTGTGGGAGAGTGGTGTAAGGAGTGTTAAATTCCATTTACGTCGAGTAATAGGCGGTACGATCTTGAATTTCGAGGAATATTCTACTCTTCTTTCTCAAATTGAGGCTTGCCTTAATTCACGCCCGTTATGCGCGGTGTCCGACGATGCTAGAGACCCTGAACCCTTAACACCTGCTCATTTTTTGGTCGGTGCTCCACTGACGGCACTTCCGGAACCCGACTATACGCAAGACAATAATACTCATTTGGGCAGATGGCTTCTGCTCCAAAAATTTACACAGACCATCTGGAAACGGTGGTCTAGGGATTATCTGCACCAGCTGCAGCAGCGCAATAAATGGCGCACCCCGTTAAGGAATTTGAATGTCGGACAGCTTGTCCTCATTTTGGATGACAATTCCCCCCCTCTAGAATGGAAGCGTGGGGTAATTACCAATGTTTTTCCGGGTCAAGATTCCTTAGTACGCGTCGCAGAAGTTCGCACCGCGCTAGGTATCTTACGCCGACCCATCCACAAATTATGCCCCCTTCCGGTGGCTACACACTGATCGTATGCGTGCCATACGAGGCATGCTAGGACTGTGAATTTGTCACATTGCCTGGACCACGCCCGGGACATTCCCTGGGGCGAGCATACAAGTCAATTCTATTATAAGCATTGTAATATTGTTTACGTGCCGCTAGCTATTACTGCAATAGTGACTGTGTTTCATATGTACTATCAATTATTATGGATGTTGTGTATTGTCAATATGTTTGTGTGATTCAAATTCTGAGAACCACAAGTGTCATTTATAGTGTCAATTATTCTATATGTATTGTATTTTCTAAGGGTCACATATTATGAAATTTATTGGGGTTGTTGTGTCAATATCATGGGGAAATTATTGTATTTTTTTTTTATGGTGTTATCACTTGTTATTGTAATGCTTGGCAAATATCAAGGGGTATTATTTGGGAAAGATCAATATCTACTTAATTATTGTATTATTGTGCGTATTGTACTACTATTATGTTTTGAGTAATTTTAACGTCAGTAAGCCCTTGCTATTGGCGTAAGGGTCAATTTATTGTATGCCTGGTGATTGTTAATTGAATTCATATTATGTTTATTATGTTATTACACTGTGGCCAATACGCCAACTATTGTATCGCTTTAGACATGTAAGTCTAATTATTATATTATTCAATTTAACCTTTAATGTACAAAATCGGCCCGATTTTGGCGGGCAGTATGTTTAAACTTTGTACTGGTTTATCAGCTGTAAGCGGTCTACTACCGCTACACGGCACGCGCGGATGACGTCACGCGCTTATCAAACGCTGCAGCCGGCTACAGGCAAGTTAGTTTAGTTTCGAACAAGGCTCCGAGCGCAACTCTCGTAAAACACTTCTCTTCCCGCCGCGGCTTCTGGATATTTTTTGTCATGCATTCATAAGATTTCGTTTAATTCATTTACCTGCGTCCATATACAATGGACCACGATTTTATTCAAAATTAATATCGGGCGTTATTGCCAAAAATGCATCCGCACGTGCCGATCGTAACTAACAATCCAAATTATTCAATAAACGCATGTTCTATATCTTCAATACAGTCCATTTCTTTCTAACATACAATCCAGCCTTCCTCATTAGCGTCTTTGGAATAACTCACGATTCTTCAAGAGCTTCCAAACCGCAACATGTAGTGAGAGTAATTAGATGATGGGCAAATTTTGTAAAAGGGGTTGGTGTGATAAGGAGTCCTCAACGAAAAGCATTGTGGCGGGAGGTGAATAGTTTTAAATGGGATTTGGCGGAGTTACCTGGGGGGACCAGGAACCCATAAGGGTATGAGCATTGGGAAGGGAACACACGTCCTAAGTACAAAGAGAGTAGAGGGTATTTTGTTATAAGGGTAGAATGATTCGAAATGAGTTAGAGTAGTAAAGTAGTGGAGATAAATGTTTTGAGGGATTGTTGTCATACTAAGTAAATCTGTTAGTGAGTATTAGAGTCAGAAGGGAGATAAGGTTATATTTAAACACCCATAGGTAAATCGAATTATTATGGATAACTAAGAGTCACCCAAACTAATTGAGAATGAAAATGTTAAAGAGAGAATCATAGTTAAAATGTAATAATAAACGAAACCAGTGAAAAATTTGATAGAATTTGAAAATAAAATAAAGCTGTAAAGTGTGTAATTTTTGGTCAATTTAAATGTGAATTGTTTATTGTAAGGTAATAACAACAATATTAATGATGAGTGTTCTATATTTTATTATGTTGTATTATGTTTGAATGTAAAAACTATAAACATGTGATGTATTTTACCTTGTATAATTTTTGAGCTATATCTAGGGCAAGGTCATTCACTTGACCCAGAGAGATCAGCTGATGACTGATGTTTGATGTATAGTGGGTTTTTTACAATGGATTCATAGATTTTATTTGTGTATTTATACTGAAATGATTAAAGAATAAATTTTGCTGATAAAATGATTCTTTTGGGAATCGAAATTTTTTTGGGAAAAAAAAATTTTTTTAATTTTTCATTGTGCCTGCCGTATAGATGGTGGTTTGATGTTCAGAATATTTTGTGGATTGTATGAATTGTTAATGTGTTAACTGATTTATGTTATTCATATTATATGTGTTATAAACAAATGTTAGGATAAGTGAATTTATGATTTAATAAGATGTTCAGTTTATTTGTTTTTATGATTGTGTAACGGGCCAAATTTGTGGGTATTTTTATTTATTGCATTTACGGGGATTTATAAAAATATGTTTAAATTTTATTTCAATAGAGACAGTCCGTGTGTTGTAAGAACAGTTTGTAACAAAGGCAACGCAGTATCACGTTGTGTAATCAGTATAGAGGAATCCGCACCACCCTAATTTCCAAGAACTTTGTTTGAGTGTGACAGCGCGCCCATACGCATTATACATCCAGGCGCGCGAGGTGACGCTACCTGTGAAGCTCAAGATGGCCCAGAAACGATTTTAATCTACTTTCATCGACTGAGGCGACGGATATGCAAATTAAGTCACGCCCATCTCGTGACGTTAGCCAGTGCCTCACTGATATCCGAATACAACTAACACAACACCAACTGCATGAGTTAAATGAGGCATATCTGTGGCGACAAAACCAAAGGCATTGATTTCCACACCATCAAGTTAGCTGCGAACGCCTTGCCGCTCCGGGCAGTTTCACTTAGAGACGTTGTCTGGCCAGACATCTGCCCCATGGGGCTCTCTTAAAATTATCAATTTCAAGTAAAAGGTGTTTTAATCACTAATAGTAATATGACAGTGGAACGAGTACTCAAGTAGAAGATATCAAGTTTTATTTTGGACACGTTATTAAATACAAAAAATGAGAAATAAGCGCTCGAGTGATCACCACGTGCCGGTCGGGAAGTGTATATTTTAAAATGTGTTAAAGGGTTTTAAATAATGCAGTTGTGTATGTGTGAGTGAGCAAAGCTGGGCTGTTTATGTTTGTGTTTATGTGTGACTTAGAATAAGGTAAGCATTAGTGTATAAGTAGAAAGGATATAAGAACATGTTTCAAGAAAATTTCATTTAAAGGTCAAGTTGAAAATAATAGATGTTTTGCAAGCATACAAAAAATTGAGTAACACCTAATTTGATACAAGTATAATGACTAAAAAATAAAGTAAAATAATTTCTCTTCATAAAAAATTTATTGTGTAAATCATTCACGCAACCTTAAAAATCACGCTTGTATCCTAACGTTCGTATGACGCAACTTTGGACCCGAGAACAAAGATTGAAGGTAAGTGGAAGTTTATAAATTTTGTTTGGTATCTTATTATTCAGGTAATTCGTAGGTTAACAATTGGAGCCCGAACAGGGACGCTGGCAGGGCCAATTGTTAACCTACGAATTACCTGAATAATAAGATACCAAACAAAATTAACCAGTAATTCAGCAAAACTATTCTTTTGAGCCTCGAATTTCTCATTAATATCCCTACTTTGTCTGTCTAATTTTATGTCATTACTGTCAAAACGACTATCAAATTTACTATTCATTTTTTCTAATTGATTAAGTATAATCCTCATTATATCATTATCCACCTTATTGTATTTTGTTGAGGTCGGGGTTACTTGAATCCCTGAATCCTCTGTACTACCTGTTTCATTCGTGTTACTTATATTTGTAGCTTTGTCGTCTTGACCTACATTCGGTGTTGAATGTACTTCAAGACTACTCATAACAGCTGATTCATCAAATTCAGCTATTTCGCTTATCACAGTCGAGTCGGACAAAACGACTTCGTTCTCTGTATTTTCCATTTTTATAAATTTACTTAGTCTCTTTTTTATACTTTATTATTGGTTGTTATGTAACTTATTTATTATCTGAACAAAATCTCATAACTTAACTCTTTAACTATATTTTACGTTATGTATTTTCACTTAACCTCTAAATCACGCTTGTATCTTATTTGTAGGTATGGAATTTCATTAATTTATTAAATTCGTTCCTGTCGAGGCGCCAATTGTTAACCTACGAATTACCTGAATAATAAGATACCAAACAAAATTTGTAAACTTCCACTTACCTTCAATCTTTGTTCTCGGGTCCAAAGTTGCGTCATACGAACGTTAGGATACAAGCGTGATTTTTAAGGTTGCGTGAATGATTTACACAATACATTTTTTATGAAGAGAAATTATTTTACTTTATTTTTTAGTCATTATACTTGTATCAAATTAGGTGTTACTCAATTTTTTGTATGCTTGCAAAACATCTATTATTTTCAACTTGACCTTTAAATGAAATTTTCTTGAAACATGTTCTTATATCCTTTCTACTTATACACTAATGCTTACCTTATTCTAAGTCACACATAAACACAAACATAAACAGCCCAGCTTTGCTCACTCACACATACACAACTGCATTATTTAAAACCCCTTAACACATTTTAAAATATACACTTCCCGACCGGCACGTGGTGATCACTCGAGCGCTTATTTCTCATTTTTTGTATTTAATAACGTGTCCAAAATAAAACTTGATATCTTCTACTTGAGTACTCGTTCCACTGTCATATTACTATTAGTGATTAAAACACCTTTTACTTGAAATTGATAATTTTAAGAGAGCCCCATGGGGCAGATGTCTGGCCAGACAACGTCTCTAAGTGAAACTGCCCGGAGCGGCAAGGCGTTCGCAGCTAACTTGATGGTGTGGAAATCAATGCCTTTGGTTTTGTCGCCACAGATATGCCTCATTTAACTCATGCAGTTGGTGTTGTGTTAGTTGTATTCGGATATCAGTGAGGCACTGGCTAACGTCACGAGATGGGCGTGACTTAATTTGCATATCCATCGCCTCAGTCGATGAAAGTAGATTAAAATCGTTTTTGGGCCATCTTGAGCTTCACAGGTAGCGTCACCTCGCGCGCCTGGATGTATAATGCGTATGGGCGCGCTGTCACACTCAAACAAAGTTCTTGGAAATTAGGGTGGTGCGGATTCCTCTATACTGATTACACAACGTGATACTGCGTTGCCTTTGTTACAAACTGTTCTTACAACACACGGACTGTCTCTATTGAAATAAAATTTAAACATATTTTTATAAATCCCCGTAAGTGCAATAAATAAAAATACCCACAAATTTGGCCCGTTACAATACCCCCTCAATGAGAGGTCTTCTGTCCAAACAGAAGAAATCTCATTGATAAAACCCCTAAGAGGACCGGTGAGGAACTGGTGCCAACAACCCGCTCTTGTTCTTACACCTCATGGGTAAACGACCCCCCTGGCTTGGCGACTATGGACGCATCTGAACGAGATCACTGGACTTCTCTGTAAGAGATCCCAACACCGAAAAATCAAACAGATACGCACCACAGCGCACCTTACCTTCTATCATGCTACCCCAAAAATCCAAATCCCTGGCTTAGATCATGCCAGATCCTCAACCGATATGTTTCCCCTTTTTTCTGCATACTGGGCTCACGCATATACTCACGTTACATACTGAAAATTGAAAAATTCTTTGAAAATTTATTTAAATTACAACTCATTAGCTGTTTTCATTAAAAATCAACACACAAATTTGGCATCTATACCGAATTATTCTCTTCATTGGTTTTTGTTATTTAAAATAAATCAATTGACCATTTCTTAAAAATAAAAACATCCTTAACCTAACATGTGATTACACCTAGAGTCTAACAATACAATTCAATAATAATAAACACGGTTAGTACACAAACAATAAAATAATCAAAGTTTAAAAATATCCATTAGCTGGCAGGCGCAAAATCAAGATTTTTTTTTCTTTAAACAAAAAAACATTCAAACAAAAATTTTTAATTCAAAAAAATTCCAAATTCAAAATTTAAATTTATTAAAATATTTTCTTTCCATATTGAAATTATTTAAAGTTTGTTCAAATCAATTGAAAACAAAAATTGGATTAACTTCCTTGCTAAACATGCCTAGTATATGACCTCACCCATCAGCTGATCAAAACTAGGTCAAGTCAAGAACCTTGACCTACATACGTTACACACAAGTTATACCTGAAAATACACTAAACATTGGTAAAATTCTGTCTTTCCACACAAAACATAATAAAATAAAACATTTAAAATAATAAAATATTACTATAAATAACAATCAAATTGACATTTAAATTATTCAAAATAAACTTTACATTTCCACATTCTATCAAAATTTGTGACTGGTTTAAATTAAAAGTTTTATATTCTGGTTATAAATCTCTTTCTTTATTATTCTCACTTTCCCTTACTTTGGGTGATTTAATTATTTTTACTCATTTAATTTACTACTTGATATTGATACATATATCATCTGTACCTCTCTCTGACTCCAACCACTAACAACTTAAACTAGCAGGACACCCACCTCTATCCAAAACATCTATCAACCAGTCTCTAAACCCAACTTACCATTAAACTCAAATCGCCACCTTCTCTTGATATATACAAAAAAATACTCTCTAACCCTTTGTACTTAGGATAAGTGTCCCCCCCCAAAAGCTCATCCCATTATGTTGGTTCCTGGATTCTACCTAAGGTAACCCTTTCCGGCGCCAAACGGTCCCTTCCCGTCCCAACCCTTTTGTTGCGGACTCCCACATTACACTACCCCCTCTTACAAAATTGCCATCCCCAAATCTCAATCTAATTACCTCACTTCAACTACGACAAAATAACATCATCAATTAACAATATCAATATATCATTCAGAACTCTACACATATTCCCCATGACTACTGTGTCAACATTAATACTTCTCAACTTCTATTACATTACCTCACAACAACATTGCATTAATTCAGAACAATATTTGTCTCTCTACTAACATTTTAACTTTAATTTGGACTGGTCTACATGTCCCCACAAAATATTCATCACCCACAATCTGTCTCTTATTATTTTACCAATCAGTTAAAATCTTACTACATTAAATTACTTTTCTCATTATTTAAAATAACACCATTGACACATTAAAACATTATCTTTAATATTAATTATCTGGAACATTTATAAACAATTTTACAGTGACCTTTTACTACCGATCAGCTGATATTCTTAATAAAGTGAAAACACCTTTCAAAAAATTGTGCAGATTACATTAAATACATATGCTTATCAATACTTACATCTACCATCAATGTTTCCCCTTTTTCTGATTCTGGTAATTTATGTTAACCGCCTGCCAGTCAGTTTAGTTTTCTACTTAGTTTCAAAATACACAAATTATATAAAACATATACCTTTTATCAATTCTTATAGCTACCCTACTACAATAAAATACTACATTTAAAAAATATAGAATGAACACCTTATACTGAATGTACGAACACCTGTCTATTTAAACAGAATACAAGCGTTTTATTGAAGCAAAATTGATTTATCAGTTTTTTAATTTACAAAATTTAAGTTCGTTGTTCATCTGAACAACCTCCCATCCACACACTCTATTGTAATTTATGTAGGACTGTATCGCCCTTTCACTTCCACAAAGACTGCATAGTTGGAGGAATTGGACATCTCCGTGTCTTTGCTTCGGCATTTACATTTTAAAGTTTGTGGATATCGACATATCCTTGTTATATATTGAAACGCCCTTAAAACGGGTCTACCACCTGGCTATGCTGTCCCCACGCGGACAGAGTGGCAGCCGCTGTTCCATAGTTCCTGGATTTCCCCTATTGTCACCCCCCATTTAATTTCTATTATCAACCAATTTCAAGTCAGCTATGGTCAAGGGACTTGATTATGGCCATAGCTGACCGCTAGCCAAATCCACGATTAATGCTGGTAAGGCAGTAATCGGCCGAAAAGTCGGGGAAATCTAACTTTCATTTCAATGCCTGTTCAATACGTCATTGTTATGTGCGGCACGAGCGTCTATCAGGGCACAAATTAAGTTCGTACAAAAAGTGTGCTGCACACTTTCGCCATGTTGGCCTCCGATGGAGGTAACACTCTCTGTTACCCCCAACCCATTTCACTGTCTACTAGGGCACAGGCCACCCCAGCAATAGTACACTAATAACTAAATAATAAAATTTTTATATACATTCTATTATAACATTTTCATCAATCATTAATCCTTTAACTCATTTAAACCATTCATAATTTTCTACAATTATCTTCCTTAAAATTTTCAAAATTTATTATTAAGATTTATTTTCCATTATCTTTCAGTTATTATTAACTTTTTTTAATTATCATTTTTATTTAACAATTATTTTAAATCATCTCATTATAGAACTAAAAATCTTTTCATCTGAGTTACACCTGTAAACATTTTTATTATATTTGATTCGTACTATAAAATTTTTATACTTACAATCCATTTAAACTGACATACACAAAACATATACACCATACACCAATACTTTCACGTAACCTCTGAAACATTTAATAACAGGTTATTTCAACTCAAACAATGTATCATTTAATTACCAAATTCACCTCTCGTTAAACCATTTAAATTCATTAGAAAATTTCATTATACAACATTTAAATCAGTCAAAATACTTAAACCATTTCAAACTATTTTAATTAAATTCATTATTAAAAATACAACTTTCATTGCTATCAATACAATTACAACTCACCAATTACTGTCTTCCAAATATAATTCTGTTATTTATTTAAATTGCAAGCATTAATACTATTATTATCACAATTACCTACATCTTACTTAACATCCTACAATACACACAGATAAATTTACTAAGCATGTATTTACAAACTTTTGTCATTAACTGTTCCATTTTTTCACACTTCATTGTCCAAATCTGCCAGGTCAAAACCACAAAACAAAAATGTTTATAATTGTCCTTTATTGTTTTATAGTCTACCCTCCATCGTCAAAGATTAGTCTTTGTTTTATATAGCACTTCTCAATTCTATTAACACACATACTGTTGTCTTGTGTGTTATAACCAAACAATTTCAATTTATTCGTTATATCATAATAAACATTCACCAAGTCTACGTTAAGTATTTCTGTTAAGTCTCCATCAGTAAATATATTCATTATCGGGTTAGTTACTTTTGTATTGTCAATTAAATTCTTGGATTTCGTTGTCCATGACGTGTCCGTTACTTAACTAAATATCACTATAATATTGACGACTCGGAACACAATGTTTTTTATAAGTAAAAACGTAAAGTTTTACCTTACAGCCTAAACCGGCTTTCACCTATAGAAGGCTTCATCAGAGGCTGTCGTTAGTAGCGCTGCTCGTCTTGTTGTTGGCGACGAGAAAGTGTTTCGAAAGATTGAAGCTGTGTGTGTGTGGTGAGATGTGTTCGAATAATGCGTGCGATTTGAATTGTGTCTGTTCGTTTAGGATGTCATTTTTATTTGTTTTTGTGTGTTTGTATATTTCTAATTGTTCTAGAGTGTCTAGTTTTCGGCCTTTTGTGTGTACGTGTAGTATGTTCATGTTATTGTCGATGTTTTTATATGTGTGGTTTGCTTCAATGAGGTGGTTTGCGAAGGTAGATTCTGTAGTGGTGTGGAGTGCTTTTGTGTTCAATGTATCTCTGTTTGAAGCTACGTCCTGTCTGGCCTATGTAGAATTTACTGCAATTTGAACAATTTAGTTTATATACACCGGGTAGATCGAATTTGTTTTGTGCTTTGGGCATGCGTTTTGATAGTGTGTTCTGTTTTGTTAGTAGTTTTGTAAGCGATTCTGTATCCTGCTTTTTTGAATTTGTGGGCAATTTTTTCTGTTTGTTTGTTGATGTATGTTAGTGTTATGAATTTGTTGTTTTCTGTCTTTGTCTGTTGTTTGTTTTGTGTTTTGTGTAGGAGTTTACTGACTATTGTTCTGTCATAACCGTTAGATTCTGCTAGATATTTTATCGTGTTTAGTTCGTCTTTGTAGTCTATTTCATCTAAGGGGATGTTGTTAAGTCTATGTATCATGGTTCTAAAAGCAGCTAGTTTGTGTTGTATTGGGTGATTGGAGGTGTTGTGTATTAGTGTGTCAGTTGTAGTTGGTTTTCTGTATATACTGAATTTGTGCCTGTGTTCTAGTTTTGTGATGGAGAGGTCTAAGAAGTTTATGGTATTGTTGTGTTCGTATTCGGCAGTGAAGGTTATGTTTTTATGTATTTTGTTTATGTGCGTTAGTAACTGTTCACATTGTCTTTTGTTTCCCCTGTATAGTATTAGAATGTCATCAACGTATCTGTGCCAATATAGTATTTTATGTGAGTGTCTGTCATTGTTTGTGAGTATTTTTGTTTTTTCTAAGTGTTGGAGGAAGACTTCTGCTAGAATGCTGGATATGGGGGAGCCCATGGGTAGGCCGTCGTTCTGTGTGTAGTATTTATTGTTATAAGTAAAGTAGTTTTGTTTTGTGATAATGTTCAGAGTTTCTGTTATTTCATTGATAAGTTCGTCTGGTGTGTTGTTCTGTTTGAGGTTGTTTTGTAGGATGGTGATTGTTTCAGAGATGGGGATGTTTGTGTACAGGTTTTTAATGTCAAAGGAGGCTAATGTGGCGTTATGGGGGATAATGCCCCTGCACACAAACTGGCAAAATATCTAGACAAAATTATTAGACAACACACACAAATAGACAACAACATTGCAGTAAAAAACAACACTGACCTAGTAACAAAAATAAAAGACATACACATCCCCCATAACGCCACATTAGCCTCCTTTGACATTAAAAACCTGTACACAAACATCCCCATCTCTGAAACAATCACCATCCTACAAAACAACCTCAAACAGAACAACACACCAGACGAACTTATCAATGAAATAACAGAAACTCTGAACATTATCACAAAACAAAACTACTTTACTTATAACAATAAATACTACACACAGAACGACGGCCTACCCATGGGCTCCCCCATATCCAGCATTCTAGCAGAAGTCTTCCTCCAACACTTAGAAAAAACAAAAATACTCACAAACAATGACAGACACTCACATAAAATACTATATTGGCACAGATACGTTGATGACATTCTAATACTATACAGGGGAAACAAAAGACAATGTGAACAGTTACTAACGCACATAAACAAAATACATAAAAACATAACCTTCACTGCCGAATACGAACACAACAATACCATAAACTTCTTAGACCTCTCCATCACAAAACTAGAACACAGGCACAAATTCAGTATATACAGAAAACCAACTACAACTGACACACTAATACACAACACCTCCAATCACCCAATACAACACAAACTAGCTGCTTTTAGAACCATGATACATAGACTTAACAACATCCCCTTAGATGAAATAGACTACAAAGACGAACTAAACACGATAAAATATCTAGCAGAATCTAACGGTTATGACAGAACAATAGTCAGTAAACTCCTACACAAAACACAAAACAAACAACAGACAAAGACAGAAAACAACAAATTCATAACACTAACATACATCAACAAACAAACAGAAAAAATTGCCCACAAATTCAAAAAAGCAGGATACAGAATCGCTTACAAAACTACTAACAAAACAGAACACACACTATCAAAACGCATGCCCAAAGCACAAAACAAATTCGATCTACCCGGTGTATATAAACTAAATTGTTCAAATTGCAGTAAATTCTACATAGGCCAGACAGGACGTAGCTTCAAACAGAGATACATTGAACACACAAAAGCACTCCACACCACTACAGAATCTACCTTCGCAAACCACCTCATTGAAGCAAACCACACATATAAAAACATCGACAATAACATGAACATACTACACGTACACACAAAAGGCCGAAAACTAGACACTCTAGAACAATTAGAAATATACAAACACACAAAAACAAATAAAAACGACATCCTAAACGAACAGACACAATTCAAATCGCACGCATTATTCGAACACATCTCACCACACACACACAGCTTCAATCTTTCGAAACACTTTCTCGTCGCCAACAACAAGACGAGCAGCGCTACTAACGACAGCCTCTGATGAAGCCTTCTATAGGTGAAAGCCGGTTTAGGCTGTATGGTAAAACTTTACGTTTTTACTTATAAAAAACATTGTGTTCCGAGTCGTCAATATTATAGTGATATTTAGTCAATTAAATCATTCTTATTTAGACACACTTCCAACCTTACTTTCCACTCATCATACTCTCTATTCAATTCATACAATTCTGTTTCTCTCTCAACATACAATTCTCTATTTAAATCTCTCTCATCATAATACCATCTCACACTCTCAATATTATTCCAGACAGAGGGTACAAAATTATACAGCAAAAATAAACACTTCAAATCTTCTCCTAACACGGGACTCTTGCCCTTCAAAAACAACACGTGTGAACACTCTGGTTCCGAACAAATAAGGGGAAAATTTACCCTCTGCCCCCATTCTACCACTATATTCTCTTTCCACCCTCTCTCTAACTCATAAACACTCATTAACATTTCATTATTACATTCCACAACTTCATCAGTACTCTCAGATACTACATTTTCGATTCCATCACTATTCTCAATACTATTTTCATTATTTTCAACATCATCATCATCATTTATTAACTCTTTATCTAGTATCACATTTTGACACATGTCATTATAATTTTCATTAGTATTATTCTTATTTGGATTCATTACAACTACTCCCATTCTCTCCATACTCTGTTCTAATTTATTCAAACTAGTTCTTATTGTTTCATCATTATTTTCTAAACATTTATTCATTTCTTGGATCTCATTTATTAATTCAGCAAAACTATTCTTTTGAGCCTCGAATTTCTCATTAATATCCCTACTTTGTCTGTCTAATTTTATGTCATTACTGTCAAAACGACTATCAAATTTACTATTCATTTTTTCTAATTGATTAAGTATAATCCTCATTATATCATTATCCACCTTATTGTATTTTGTTGAGGTCGGGGTTACTTGAATCCCTGAATCCTCTGTACTACCTGTTTCATTCGTGTTACTTATATTTGTAGCTTTGTCGTCTTGACCTACATTCGGTGTTGAATGTACTTCAAGACTACTCATAACAGCTGATTCATCAAATTCAGCTATTTCGCTTATCACAGTCGAGTCGGACAAAACGACTTCGTTCTCTGTATTTTCCATTTTTATAAATTTACTTAGTCTCTTTTTTATACTTTATTATTGGTTGTTATGTAACTTATTTATTATCTGAACAAAATCTCATAACTTAACTCTTTAACTATATTTTACGTTACGTATTTTCACTTAACCTCTAAATCACGCTTGTATCTTATTTGTAGGTATGGAATTTCATTAATTTATTAAATTCGTTCCTGTCGAGGCGCCAATTGTTAACCTACGAATTACCTGAATAATAAAATACCAAACAAAATATATAAACGTCCACTCACCTTCAATCTGTGTTCTCGGGTCCAAAGTTGCGTCATACGAACGTTAGGATACAAGCGTGATTTTTAAGGTTGCGTGAATGATTTACACAATACATTTTTTATGAAGAGAAATTATTTTACTTTATTTTTTAGTCATTATACTTGTATCAAATTAGGTGTTACTCAATTTTTTGTATGCTTGCAAAACATCTATTATTTTCAACTTGACCTTTAAATGAAATTTTCTTAAAACATGTTCTTATATCCTTTCTACTTATACACTAATGCTTACCTTCTTCTAAGTCACACATAAACACAAACATAAACAGCCCAGCTTTGCTCACTCACGCATCCACACCTGCATTATTTAAAACCCCTTAACACATTTTGACATATACTCTTCCCGACCGGCACGTGGTGATCACTCAAGCGCTTATTTCTCATTTTTTGTATTTAATAATGTGTCCAAAATAAAGTTTGATATCTTCTACTTGCGTACTCGATCCACTGTCACATTACTATTGGTGATTAAAACACTTTTTATTTGAAATTGATAATTTTAAGAGAGCCCCATGGGGCAGATGTCTGGCCAGACAACGTCTCTAAGTGAAACTGGGCGAGCGGCAAGGCATTCGCAGCTAACTTGATGGTGTGGAAATCAATGCCTTTGGTTTCGTCGCCACAGATATGCCTCATTTAACTCATGCAGTTGGTGTTGTGTTACTTGTATTCGGATATCAGTGAGGCACTGGCTAATGTCACGAGATGGGCGTGACTTAATTTGCATATCCATCGCCTCAGTCGATGAAAGTAGATTAAAATCGTTTCTGGGCCATCTTGAGCTTCACAGGTAGCGTCACCTCGCGCGCCTGGATGTATAATGCGTATGGGCGCGCTGTCACACTCAAACAAAGTTCTTGGAAATTAGGGTGGTGCGGATTCCTCTATACTGATTACACAACGTGATACTGCGTTGCCTTTGTTACAAACTGTTCTTACAACACACGGACTGTCTCTATTGAAATAAAATTTAAACATATTTTTATAAATCCCCGTAAGTGCAATAAATAAAAATACCCACAAATTTGGCCCGTTACAATACCCCCTCAATGAGAGGTCTTCTGTCCAAACAGAAGAAATCTCATTGATAAAACCCCTAAGAGGACCGGTGAGGAACTGGTGCCAACAACCCGCTCTTGTTCTTACACCTCATGGGTAAACGACCCCCCTGGCTTGGCGACTATGGACGCATCTGAACGAGATCACTGGACTTCTCTGTAAGAGATCCCAACACCGAAAAATCAAACAGATACGCACCACAGCGCACCTTACCTTCTATCATGCTACCCCAAAAATCCAAATCCCTGGCTTAGATCATGCCAGATCCTCAACCGATATGTTTCCCCTTTTTTCTGCATACTGGGCTCACGCATACACTCACGTTACATACTGAAAATTGAAAAATTCTTTGAAAATTTATTTAAATTACAACTCATTAGCTGTTTTCATTAAAAATCAACACACAAATTTGGCATCTATACCGAATTATTCTCTTCATTGGTTTTTGTTATTTAAAATAAATCAATTGACCATTTCTTAAAAATAAAAACATCCTTAACCTAACATGTGATTACACCTAGAGTCTAACAATACAATTCAATAATAATAAACACGGTTAGTACACAAACAATAAAATAATCAAAGTTTAAAAATATCCATTAGCTGGCAGGCGCAAAATCAAGATTTTTTTTTTCTTTAAACAAAAAAAACATTCAAACAAAAATTTTTAATTCAAAAAAATTCCAATTCAAAATTTAAATTTATTAAAATATTTTCTTTCCATATTGAAATTATTTAAAGTTTGTTCAAATCAATTGAAAACAAAAATTGGATTAACTTCCTTGCTAAACATGCCTAGTATATGACCTCACCCATCAGCTGATCAAAACTAGGTCAAGTCAAGAACCTTGACCTACATACGTTACACACAAGTTATACCTGAAAATACACTAAACATTGGTAAAATTCTGTCTTTCCACACAAAACATAATAAAATAAAACATTTAAAATAATAAAATATTACTATAAATAACAATCAAATTGACATTTAAATTATTCAAAATAAACTTTACATTTCCACATTCTATCAAAATTTGTCACTGGTTTAAATTAAAAGTTTTATATTCTGGTTATAAATCTCTTTCTTTATTATTCTCACTTTCCCTTACTTTGGGTGATTTAATTATTTTTACTCATTTAATTTACTACTTGATATTGATACATATATCATCTGTACCTCTCTCTGACTCCAACCACTAACAACTTAAACTAGCAGGACACCCACCTCTATCCAAAACATCTATCAACCAGTCTCTAAACCCAACTTACCATTAAACTCAAATCGCCACCTTCTCTTGATATATACAAAAAAATACTCTTTAACCCTTTGTACTTAGGATAAGTGTTCCCCCCCCCCAAAAGCTCATCCCATTATGTTGGTTCCTGGATTCTACCTAAGGTAACCCTTTCCGGCGCCAAACGGTCCCTTCCCGTCCCAACCCTTTTGTTGCGGACTCCCACATTACACTACCCCCTCTTACAAAATTGCCATCCCCAAATCTCAATCTAATTACCTCACTTCAACTACGACAAAATAACATCATCAATTAACAATATCAATATATCATTCAGAACTCTACACATATTCCCCATGACTACTGTGTCAACATTAATACTTCTCAACTTCTATTACATTACCTCACAAAACATTACATTAATTCAGAACAATATTTGTCTCTCTACTAACATTTTAACTTTAATTTGGACTGGTCTACATGTCCCCACAAAATATTCATCACCCACAATCTGTCTCTTATTATTTTACCAATCAGTTAAAATCTTACTACATTAAATTACTTTTCTCGTTATTTAAAATATCACCATTGACACATTAAAACATTATCTTTAATATTAATTACCTGGAACATTTATAAACAATTTTACAGTGACCTTTTACTACCGATCAGCTGATATTCTTAATAAAGTGAAAACACCTTTCAAAAAATTGTGCAGATTACATTAAATACATATGCTTATCAATACTTACATCTACCATCAATGTTTCCCCTTTTTCTGATTCTGGTAATTTATGTTAACCGCCTGCCAGTCAGTTTAGTTTTCTACTTAGTTTCAAAATACACAAATTATATAAAACATATACCTTTTATCAATAAGGTAAATATTGATAGCTACCATACTACAATAAAATACTACATTTAAAAAATATAGAATGAACACCTTATACTGAATGTACGAACACCTATCTATTTAAACAGAATACAAGCGTTTTATTGAAGCAAAATTGAGTTAGCATTTTTAATTTATAAAATTTAAGTACGTTGCTTATCTGAGCAACCCCCTTGTCCACACACACTATTGTAATTTATGTAGGACTGTATCGCCCTTTCACTTCCACAAAGACTGCATATTTGGAGGAATTTGACATCTCCGTGTCTTTGCTTCGGCATTTACATTTTAACGTTTGTGGATATCGACATATCCTTGGTATATATTGAAACGCCCTTAAAACGGGTCTACCACCTGGCTATGCTGTCCCCACGCGGACAGAGTGGCAGCCGCTGTTCCATAGTTCCTGGACTTCCCATATTGTCACCCCCCCATTTAATTTCTACTATAAACCAATTTCAAGTCAGCTATGGTCAAGGGACTTGATTATGGCCATAGCTGACTGCTAGCCAAATCCACGATTAGTGCTGGTAAGGCAGTAATCGCCCGAAAAGTCGGGGAAATCTAACTTTCATTTCAATGCCTGTTCTATACGTCATTGTTATGTGCGGCACGAGCGTCTATCAGGGCACAAATTAACTTTGTACGAAAAGGTGTGCCGCACATTTTCGCCATGTTGGCCTCCGATGGAGGTAACACTCTCTGTTACCCCCAACCCATTTCACTATCTACTTGGGCACAGGCCACCCCAGCGATAGCGCCTTAATAACTAAATAAGAAATTAAATATACAACATTATAATATGAAACTTTCATCCGTCATTAATCATTTAACTCATTCATAACTTTCTACAATTGGGTTACTGAAAATTTTCAAATTCATTAATAATAATTTATTATATATCATCTTTCAGTTATTATTATTTTTTAATTATCATTTTTATTTAACACAATTATTTTAAATCATCTCATTATTGAATTAAAATCTTTTCATCTGAGTTACACCTGTAAACATTTCTATTATATTTGATTCGTACTATAAAATTTTTATACTTACAGTCCATTTAAACTGACATACACAAAATATATTCACTATACACCAATACTTTCACGTCACCTCTGAAACATTTAATAAAAATGTTAGTTTAAATCAAACAATTTAACAATTATTAATTAATGGATCACATGATTCAAATCTCCTAAAACAATTTAAATTCATTAGAACAATTCATTATACAGCATTAAATCAGTCAAAATACTTAAACCATTTCAAATTGTTTTAATTAAATTAATTACTGAAAATACAACTTCCATTGCCATCACAACAATTACAACTAGCCAATTACTGTCTCCAAAATTAATTTTATTATTTATTTAAATTGCCAAAATATTAATATTATTATTACAACCCTCTACACACACTTGTTTACTTAACATTCTACAATGCACACAAATAAATTTACTACATTTTTATTTACAAACTTTTGTTATTACCTGTTCCATTTTTTCACACTTCATTGTCCAAATCTGCCAGGTCAAAAACCATAAAACAAAATATTTATAAGTGTCCTTTATTGTTTTATAGTCTATCCTCCATCGTCAAAGATTAATCTTTGTTTTATATAGCACTTCTCAATTCTATTAACACGCATACTGTTGTCTTGTGTGTTATAACCAAACAATTTCAATTTATTCGTTATATCATAATAAACATTCACCAAGTCTACGTTAAGTATTTCTGTTAAGTCTCCATCAGTAAATATATTCATTATCGGGTTAGTTATTTTTGTACTATCAATTAAATCATTCTTATTTAGACACACTTCCAACCTTACTTTCCACTCATCATACTCTCTATTCAATTCATACAATTCTGTTTCTCTCTCAACATACAATTCTCTATTTAAATCTCTCTCATCATAATACCATCTCACACTCTCAATATTATTCCAGACAGAGGGTACACAATTATACAGCACAAATAAACACTTCAAATCTTCTACTAACACGGGACTCTTGCCCTTCAAAAACAACACTTGTGAATACATTAAATCATCATCAATAAGGGGAAAATTTACCCTCTGCCCCCATTCTACCACTATATTCTCTTTCCACCCTCTCTCTAACTCATAAACACTCATTAACATTTCATTATTACATTCCACAACTTCATCAGTACTCTCAGATACTACATTTTCGATTACATCACTATTCTCAATACTATTTTCATTATTTTCAACATCATCATCATCCTTTATTAACTCTTTATCTAGTATCACATTTTGACACATGTCATTATAATTTTCATTCGTATTATTCTTATTTGGATTCATTACAACTACTCCCATTCTCTCCATACTCTGTTCTAATTTATTCAAACTAGTTCTTATTGTTTCATCATTATTTTCTAAACATTTATTCATTTCTTGGATCTCATTTTTTAATTCATCAAAACTATTCTTGTGAGCCTCGAATTTCTCATTAATATCCCTACTTTGTCTGTCTAATTTTATGACATTACTGTCAAAACGACTATCAAATTTACTATTCATTTTTTCTAATTGATTAAGTATAATACTCATTATATCATTATCCACCTTATTGTATTTTGTTGAGGTCGGGGTTACTTGAGTCCCTGAATCCTCTGTACTACCTGTTTCATTCATGTTACTTATATTTGTAGTTTTGTCGTCTTGACCTACATTCGGTGTTGAATGTACTTCAAGACTACTCATAACAGCTGATTCATCAAATTCAGCTATTTCGCTTATAACAGTTGAGTCGGACAAAACGACTTCATTCTCTATATTTTCAATTTTTATAAATTTACTTAGTCTCTTATGTATAACTTTATTATTGGTTATTATTTGACTTATTTATTATCTGAACAAGTATTTTTACTTATTTTACGTAACTTTATGTATTTTCACTTAACCTCTAAATCACGCTTGTATCTTATTTGTAGGTATGGAATTTCATTAATTTATTAAATTCGTTCCTGTCGAGGCGCCAATTGTTAACCTACGAATTACCTGAATAATAAAATACCAAACAAAATTTATAAACTTCCACTTACTTTCAATCTTTGTTCTCGGGTCCAAAGTTGCGTCATACGAACGTTAGGATACAAGCGTGATTTTTAAGGTTGCATGAATGATTTACGCAATACATTTTTTATGAAGAGAAATTATTTTACTTTATTTTTTAGTCATTATACTTGTATCAAATTAGTTGTTATTCAATTTTTTGTATGCTTGCAAAACATCTATTATTTTCAACTTGACCTTTAAATGAAATTTTCTTGAAACATGTTCTTATATCCTTTCTACTTATACACTAGTGCTTACCTTATTCTAAGTCACACATAAACACAAACATAAACAGCCCAGCTTTGCTCACTCACGCATCCACACCTGCATTATTTAAAACCCCTTAACACATTTTAACATATACTCTTCCCGACCGGCACGTGGTGATCACTCAAGCGCTTATTTCTCATTTTTTGTATTCAATAATGTGTCCAAAATAAAGTTTGATATCTTCTACTTTTGTACTCGATCCACTGTCACATTACTATTGGTGATTAAAACACTTTTTATTTGAAATTGATAATTTTAAGAGAGCCCCATGGGGCAGATGTTTGGCCAGACAACGTCTCTAAGTGAAACTGGGTGAGCGGCAAGGCGTTCGCAGCTAACTTGATGGAGTGGAAATCAATGCCTTTGGTTTCGTCGCCACAGATATGCCTCGTTTAACTCATGCAGTTGGTGTTGTGTTAGTTGTATTCAGATATCAGTGAGGCACTGGCTAACGTCACGAGATGGGCGTGACTTAATTTGCATATCCGTCGCCTCAGTCGATGAAAGTAGATTAAAATCGTTTCTGGGCCATCTTGAGCTTCACAGGTAGCGTCACCTCGCGCGCCTGGATGTATAATGCATATGGGCGCGCTGTCACACTCAAACAAAGTTCTTGGAAATTAGGGTGGTGCGGATTCCTCTATACTGATTACACAACGTGATACTGCATTGCCTTTGTTACAAACTGTTCTTACAACACACGGACTGTCTCTATTGAAATAAAATTTTAACATATTTTTATAAATCCCAGTAAATGCAATAAATAAAAATACCCACAAATTTGGCCCGTTACAATTGTTAGTAGTTAGTGAAGAAAAATGGTAGATTCATGTAAAAGATTTTGGGGTTTTGCTGAAGTTAATGGTAATATAACATTTTGTTATTGGATTTAGATTAATTTTGAACAAAAGTTAAATGATTTAAATTCAAGTTGTTCGCTTTGTTTTGATTTGAAAAAACGTCAAGTAGATGAAATCTGAGAAAAGAAATTGGAAATAAAACAGAAATTATTTTGAAATTTGAAAGTAAAAAATGGAATGTAGATGTTATGATCAGTAATAATGAGTATGTGTACGCACCCAGTACTTGCTAAAGGCAACCCAGTATGCATGTAAGGGGGAACATATCGGTTGAGGATCTGGTATGGTATAAGGCCAGTGTTTTGATTTTTGGCCGGAATGATAGAAGGTTAGGTGTACTATGGTGAGTATCTGTCCGGTTTTGTGGTGTTGGGATCTCGAACAGAGAAGTCCAGTAATCTCGTTCAGGTGCAGCCATAGTCGCCGAGCTAGGGGGTAGTTTACCCATGATGTGTTAAAAATTAATGGGGGTTGTTGGCACCATATTCTCACCGATCCTCTTAGGGTTTAGCAATGAGAGTTTTTATGCTTTTGGGCACAAAACCTCTCATTGGGGGAGGTATTGTAATGGGACAATTCTGAAGGGTATATATATTTTATTTAAGCGAATAATTATTTGAGGCCAATCTATTTGGGCACCCTTTATGGTCATTAAAACCTGAGTTGTGTAACACCCTATATTCACTTCGTACCAAGCAGAGGCTGGTATGCAAAAACGATAACATTGGAATGTGGCTGTGAGTGTGCGCTCGTGTGCCGTTGTCGATAATCTTGACCCCAAAGTTGTTGACGGAAGTGACCACCACGTGGCTAATTAACATGCCACGTGACGAAATCGACGAATCAGAGAGCGAGCCGACGGATGTGGTTTTACCGACGCTTAGGTAGCGTCAGCCAGTCGACTACCAATACAGACCACGCGCGGTCATCTAAATCTTCTGCTCGAGCTAATCAAGGTCGGCCGACCAATCCAGTGTATCAAAGATGTGTAAAGCAGTGTAAAATTTTAATTTAAATATGGAACCCAGTTAAACAAGTGAAAAAATTGTATCAAAAGTCAACGAACAACCTTTGGGACATAGTGAGAGAACATTACAAGACGCGCCACGTGGTCGACGGGGACACCGCTGCAGCATGTAATAGTATCAAACCAAACTTATTCTTATTTTCTATAAAAGGGCAATTTGTATGCATGTGTGAATGTAGCAAGCTGGGTCGCCTTAATTAATTAATAAGTATTAGTGTAAGTATACCATGTTAAAATAAATGTTTGAATAGATATCATTCAGTAATATTTTTCAGTAATAGTAAGAAACAATGATGTTTTAATCTTGAATAATCAATGAATAATCAATCAATTTGAAAGAGCATAAAAGTGAAATAAAATTTGAGTTTTACATAAATGCGAGTCGAGTATGTTACTGATATAACCTTGAAACCCTGCTTGTATTACGCCGTTCGTGTGATGGACTTTGGACTGGAAGGTGAGTTATCCTGGCTAAACAATAATTTAAATGTTATAAGTCTATTAATAATTTGAGTTAACACAATTTTATGGGCAATATCAAGGGATAGTAATGAAGTAAAGAGTGATTCTGATGTTAAATTTGATAAAATAGTCGTTTTGATGTCAATGATACTAACATAAATGAACAAAATAAGAGATTTGATGGTAATGATGAGTTTTTGCATAAAATGTCTAGTGAGGTTAATGAAAAGTTGAAAGAACAAAATAATGAAATAAAGAGTAATTTTAGTGGAAAGTTGAATGAGATTAGAGACGAAATAAAACAACAAAATGTCAATATTATAAAAGTTTAGAAGTTGATGAACATTTTAGTGCTATTGTAAAACAATTACAAGACGAAGTAAACGAAAGTAGAAAGAGAAAGGAGGGGGTACAAAATGGTACATATAATAAGGTAAGTGGTTGTAATGGTGTTAATTATAATTATGAGAGTATAGTGGGGGTAGAAAATGGTGAATAGACTGACAATTAAATGAGAATAAACACGATCAGGTAACATACAATAAGGTAAGTAGGGGTGATAAAAATGGTAATATAATTAAAAATGTGGTGTTAGAGAGTAAGGTTGTGAATAATGATAGTGTTGATGAAGTTTTAGTGTAAGTAGAAATGAATAATGAAGTGTTAGTGAGTGTTGATGAGTTAGAGAAAGAATATGAAGAGAGGTATTTTGTGGATATGAGGCAGAGGGTAAATTTTCCCCGGGTTTATTGTGAACCAAGGTGTTTACAAGTGTTTTTGAAGGGCGAGAGTCCCTTAGTGGAAGACGATGTGTCTTCAAATTGTTCCCTGAGTTTTTGTGGTGTTCCTGGAAAAGCCAGGAGGTGTTTTTATGTTGCAGTACCCTCTGCATGGAATGGTAGAGAGAAAGTGAAATGGTGTTATGATGAGAGGTATCGTATTTTGAGAAAGAGAGAGATAGAGTTGTTTGAGGTTAGTAGAAGTTATAAAGAAGTAATAGAGAGAATGAATAGTAAGAGAGTTTATGATTGTATTGAATTCTTACCTTGCGATGTGGTTAGTGCAGCAAGAGGTGATAATAATGTTGATAACTTACCTGTATATAAGATGGGGTTACTGGTAGTAAATGATTACTATAATGAAGAAATGATAAAGGATTTAATCGTAACAGATAATATTAAAGGAGAATTTACCATACTGAATGTCGACAGGTTTTATGAATTAATAGTATGTAATACTGTTAAATACTATCTTGATACAATGGATAAAATTGATGATGATGGTTATTATAATAATAATAATAACAAAATGTATTTAATGAAAAATGAATTGTGTAGACGTAAGACAAGATTATTATTTGATGACGGAGGGTAAACATTTATTGTTTATTTAACTATGTGAGTAGTGGGTTTTGAAATGGACTGAATTATGAAATGATTTGTGGTAAACCAATAACAGATAATAATGTGGATTGTATATACTTTTGTGTTGATGTCAAATGTAATTATGTAGTAAGGTTAAGTATAGTCAACTTTAATAATTGACAGTTGGTCATTGTGATTTTTGTTAAAGTAATTCAAGCAATTTGATAATTAAAGTAATTAAAATGTGTTTGATAAAGTAGTAGAATTAATTTGAAAGGAGCTAATAAATGAAATGTTATACAAAATGAATGTTGATAATAAATTTAAATTTTTGGAGAATTTAATTGTGCAATAAATGATGAATAATTAATGGTTGATTATTGAAAGATTCAATAGAAAGTTAAAGTGAAAGTTGTAATGTTTATAAATTTGATGCAAATTTCAAAGGTGAGATGTTTATTATAATGTAATAATGTTAATGGTCATTATGAGTGTTTATTATGTTGTATTATGTAAGTGTAGGAATATAAAACATGTATTATATGTTTTAAATGCGATTCCCCACTTTCGGGCGGTCCCGACCTTACCAGCCCAGACCATGGTTTTGGATGACAACCAGTTGTGGCCAGACTTATTGTAAACTGACCATGGTTGGTTGCCTATGAAATTGGTATAATTTAGAAATTAACAGGGGGTTAAATCAGGGGAATCACCATAACTATGGAACAGCGGCTATCATCGAATGGGGTGATAGAACCGTATTAAGGGCATATGAATCATTGTAGTAGGATTACTGGTGTCCTCGGATACCAGTAATGCCGAATTTTTACATAACGCTGAAGCAAGGACGGGGTAAATAATGTTTACACCCTAGCCGAACCAGTCCTTGTGGAAGCCACTGGGTGCCACAGTCCAGACATGGGGGGGGGAATAGAGAGATGGATGGCCGGTGGCAATGTTACATGCTGCGAGGGAGAAACTTCGTTTATGCGAGTTTGTGTCATATCAACATGGGTGAAATTTCTTGAGGTCACTGACACTTTTGTAACATGGGGTATCAGGGGTTAAGGGATTACTCAGGGGGGATATTAAATAATGATGGAGAAGGAGGTTATTAAATTGTTAGTAAATAAGTTTTATTGACTTATGTTGATGATGTAGAATGTGTAGTTGATCTTATGATGTAACTAAATGATTTTGTGTTGCTTTGAGGAATATTATGGAGATGATTAATGATTTTGAAAAAAAAAATATATATATAAGTAAATCATTTGTGATTATATAATTGATTTAAATGTTTAAGAGGAATTTTATTAATGAATTTAGTTATTTTGAAATGTGAATTATATAATGGGAGGTATTTGTAATGATGTAATTGGAAGTGGTTATGTAAATTCTGATTGGAATCAGGGAAATAATTTTGAATTTGGGATAAGAATTAACGAGAGAAGGGTATACAGAATGTTGATATTGAAATATAAAATGTATCATGCTAGGTTAAATATGTATTCATCAATGTATGTTAGAAGTTAAGAGAAAAACCAGTGCTTCTTAACGCAAACCAGCACAGCTGAGGGGAACCAGATCAGTTAGGGATATGGTATTATACAAGGCCACTATTTGATGTTTTTGATTTAATGTTTTAGTGTCTGATGATGCTGTGGTGGCGGTCCTGTGCTGGCCGGCGCGTCAGAGCAGGGGCGTCAAGTGCCTGTCTGGCCTTGCGGTGTTCGGATCTCAAAAGGGAAGTCCAGTAAGGTTATTCAGGTGCGGCCGCAGTCACTGGACCAGGGGGGTAAGTTACTCATGAATTTTAATAAAACATAAAGGGGGTTGTGGCGACATATCCAGGCTGATCCCTTTAGGAAGTATGTGAGTGTCAATGAGAGTTTTTATGCTTCGGCATAAAACCTCTCATTGAGGGGTATTGTAACGGGACGGTTAACCCACCCAGGGATATTTTGGGGAAATATAAACCTAAATGGAAATTGTAAATTTTACTTAGGAATCATAACCATAGTGCGCAATGTGAACGTATTAGTGTCAAGGTCGTCAGCCGAACACAGGAGAGAGCTATTTTTAGCGACATGAACTGTGAACTTTGTATATTAAACAATGCAAAATATGACATCAGAGGCCAGCCCAGCAATGCGTCACTTGGAATGCAGGGTGACACCAACAATCTGCGCTGAGTTAACAAAGGCAGTCGGCAATTAACATCTAACGACAACGGACGTGGGCCGTTCGTTCGCCCGCCGGCTAAGTACAGTTTTTTCGTCTCGCCCATATAAAACGTAATGATGCAGTATAATCAAATATAAAAATGTGAATTGACAAAGTTTGTGCGTTTAATTAAATGAGTAACAATTTTGGTCCAAGGTAAAAGCAAGAAAAATGCGGAGTGAGGAAATTACGTAAGGGGACTGGGCTGTGGAGGTGCAAATGTCAGCTAAGTAAACAACGAGAGAATGAAACTAAGACTCTTTGCAAAATTCTAAAATAACTAAAATTTTAAAATGAAAGTCTAAGTTAAATTTTACAAAAAAATGTCTATACTGTTTAAAATATAATGGGCCCAAAGGGATGGGGAAAGTAAGGGATATGTACAGGATGAAAGCGTGAGTGTGTGTGTGGGTGTGGATATATCTATATTTGAGAAATAACCAAGAAGTGCTTGTTTGTGGCAACAAAAGTTATATTTCTTTTAATTTAATTTTAAGTCAAGTTTGTTAAAGAAACGTTGTTAACTTCTACATTTTAAAATCATGCAACTATAAAAGAGAAAGAAAAGGCCAAAAAAAAGGCCATAAAAAACATGTTGTTTCTAGATGTTAATAAATATTAAATTATTTTGCTAAACATTATGCCACTGATTTGTTATAATATTATTATATACGTCCACCAAAATCAGTAAAGTTTCAATTTTTTTAAATTATTGAATAAGGCCTTTTCGAAATTATTATAATTTCATCATCAGTTCACACTAAAGAATGTTGTTATTTGTGTCCATTATATCTCACTGCACTTCATATTGAATCTTCCACTGCCATCATTATTTGGTGTAACCAAGTAAGTCATATATTGAAATAGTTGATCACTTTTGAATATTGTCTGCTGATTCATTAATTTGTTATATTTTTTATGTAGGTATATATATAATTTTTCTAACTGTATAATGTCATTTTTATTATTATTTACTTCTACTATTTCCATATTGTTGGTTATATCTGTTACACTATGATTCATATCAATAAGGTGATCTGCTATATTGGAGATTCCCATTTTTTTATTATTAAAGGCTCTGATATGTTCTATAAATCTCTGTTTGAAATTTCTATATGTTCTACCGATGTATATGTAGTCACAATCATTACACTTTATTTTGTATATTCCACTTAATTTGTATATATCATAGTCTTTTCTGTTTATTATTATGTTGTATATACTTTTATTTGGTTTGCATGCATATTTATATTTATGTTTATCCAATTTTGTATTCTTTATAATGTATTGGAGATCTCTATATGTGTATTTGTAAGTTAGGTATGTTATATTTTCTACTTTTCTGCCTGTATTTATACTGCTTAATGTTGTTCTGTTGTTTAATATTGTTTTTTCTTTGTACTTTTTATTTAATTGTTTATAAATTTACTGTCATATCCATTTTCTATTGCTATTTCTTTTATGATGTTCAGTCCTGACATAATTTCTCTTCGTTATTAATGTATTTGTATGCTCTATTAATCATATTATTATATGTATTTATCTTGTGTATCCAAGGGTGTGATGAATCTTTGTGTATTGTTGTATTATTATTTGTTTCCTTTCTATATACATTAGTAATTATTTCGTTATCTTTTCCAATTTGAATATCAATGTCCAAAAAATTGATTTTTCTATTAACTTCTTCTTCAAATGTAAACTTCACATTATCATTGTATGTATTTAATTTATTTAGTATTATTAAATGTTCATTTTTTATGTTAGGATTATATATGACCAATATATCATCCACATATCTGTTCCATAATAACACATTATGCATATTTATGATACCTAAAATAATTTTGTTTTCCAAATCCTGTATATAAATTTCTGACAATTGATGATATGGGTGAACCCATTGCCAATCCTTTGGTCTGTGTATAATATTTGTTATTAAAAGTAAAATAATTCTGGTTACATTATTCTTATTATAATAATTAAGTTATTTATGAAGCTGTTGTTTTCATTATTGTTTTTAATTTTTTCTTTATGATTTCCAGTGTTTCATTTATTGGTATATTATTATACATATTCGATATATCAAATGATATTAATTTTGTTTCATCTGTAGTATGTATTTTCTTTAGGTTTTCTATAATTGTATATCCATTTTTTACATTGTACCTATTTTCCAATATTATTTTCTCTCTGAGTATTTTTTCTATTGTTTTTGCTATTATATATACCGGTGCAGTCTTGAAATTTATTAATGGTCTTATTGGTATATCTATTGTATTGAATTTTAGGTAAACCATTAAGTTGTGGAGCACTTGTATTGTGTGATATAAGTTTTGTATGTTTCTTTTCTCTTATATTAATTTTAACTAAATTTTCTTTTATAATATTTTCCATGATTTTCTTATAATTATTTGTGGGGTCCTTTATTTCTATATATCCATTCTGAGTTATATATTCTTGTACTTTCCTGTTGTAATCATCTATGAACATTATAACTGGTTTACATGTTTTATCTGATTCCAGAATTGATGCATTATTATTTCTTAATTTATTTTTTAAATCCAATATGTTTTTGATATTAAATGTTTTATTTTTATTGCTTTTGCATTTTATATCATTACAATAGGATTTGGAAAACAAAATTATTTTAGGTATCATAAATATGCATAATGTGTTATTATGGAACAGATATGTGGATGATATATTGGTCATATATAATCCTAACACAAAAAATGAACACTTAATAATACTAAATAAATTAAATACATACAATGATAATGTGAAGTTTACATTTGAAGAAGAAGTTAATAGAAAAATCAATTTTTTGGACATTGATATTCAAATTGGAAAAGATAACGAAATAATTACTAATGTATATAGAAAGGAAACAAATAATAATACAACAATACACAAAGATTCATCACGCCCTTGGATACACAAGATAAATACATATAATAATATGATTAATAGAGCATACAAATACATTAATAACGAAGAGAAATTATATCAGGAACTGAACATCATAAAAGAAATAGCAATAGAAAATGGATATGACAGTAAATTTATAAACAAATTAAATAAAAAGTACAAAGAAAAAACAATATTAAACAACAGAACAACATTAAGCAGTATAAATACAGGCAGAAAAGTAGAAAATATAACATACCTAACTTACAAATACACATATAGAGATCTCCAATACATTATAAAGAATACAAAATTGGATAAACATAAATATAAATATGCATGCAAACCAAATAAAAGTATATACAACATAATAATAAACAGAAAAGACTATGATATATACAAATTAAGTGGAATATTCAAAATAAAGTGTAATGATTGTGACTACATATACATCGGTAGAACATATAGAAATTTCAAACAGAGATTTATAGAACATATCAGAGCCTTTAATAATAAAAAAATGGGAATCTCCAATATAGCAGATCACCTTATTGATATGAATCATAGTGTAACAGATATAACCTGTAACTACTCGTATTTATGGACAAATTATAAAATACTCGGGTCCCTAGTTCGGGGCCAATGTAACTTTTCAATTCATTCTTATTAATAATTATTTCTTACCTTCAGGTTTTTTCCAAGAGTCATTCAGACGAAAACAGCTGCAGACAGGATTATTTGTTTGAGTTACGAATAATTACGCTAACACATGTTATGTAATGAATGGCGCTTATTTATTTTTCTTTAATTAATTTCCCTCTTTACTCTCTGTAGAACAACGGTTTACACAAAAATCGCTTAATTACTTATTACATGAAAGTGATATAAAAAAGTTACTACAATGGTCTTTGCATCATCCCCTTACAACAGCAAGATAATGCAAAAAATTTTACAATTAATTAATTTACTCAATCTATGAACCAGTATTTTACTTTGTAGGTACGTACCCCAAACTTACGCTCTCACTCACTCTCTCTCTCTCACCCTTCTATTTCATTTAGTTAATTTTGTTAGTATTCTACCCATTATATCTGTGAAATTTAAAAGTTTTGGCCAATTAGTTACTGATGGTACTTAACCGTTCCAGGTATCTCTCGGTGAGTTGTACAATCGCTGTTTGTTCAACATTACGGTTCACTCCGCGTTTAGTTGTTTTTTCTTTGGTACACTGGTTAATTCACGTCAATGTTATGACCGTCAGTCACCACTTGTTCAAATTATACGTATATTATTTATTTAGTCGGCCGGCGTAACTTTTCGCACTTAGAAAGTCACTTGAAGTTTTTTAGGCTGGCCGCGCGGCCCTGAGTCACAACTGGAACTGGCGTTAGTTCGCTAAATTGCATACAGTGTTTTTTTGGTCACGTGATCGTGCATATGTGCTCCCATTGGTGCTATTGAAAGGGCGCCTTAGCGTAGGCGGGAAGGTTAGCAATGTTTTTGCCACCTGATGCAATTCATAACTTGGCGTTATTTTCTCCGTGATTCACGGCTGATGCGAAGTTGGATGTTATTTCACAATCGGTCTACGTTGCTGGAGTACGGAGACAAAACATAGCCTGTCTGGTTGACTAACTCGGGGTGCTACAAGGGTGAACAATGACTATGTGGAAAATATAATTTTTAAAATGTTACCTTGGCCCTACAGTTTCGTGCCGTTACAAACCAACAATATGGAAATAGTAGAAGTAAATAATAATAAAAATGACATTATACAGTTAGAAAAATTATATATATACCTACATAAAAAATATAACAAATTAATGAATCAGCAGACAATATTCGAAAATGATCAACTGTTTCAATATATGACTTACTTTGGTTACACCAAATAATGATGGCAGTGGAAGATTCAATATGAAGTGCAGTGAGATATAATGGACACAAATAACAACATTCTTTAGTGTGAACTGATGATGAAATTATAATAATTTCGAAAAGGCCTTATTCAATAATTTAAAAAAATTGAAACTTTACTGATTTTGGTGAATGTATATAAAATTATTAAATTGATTGAACTTAAGTAAGTGGATTGTTATTTATTTCAACAACCATATCTGCTCTCACTAAATTCGCTTATACGAACCCTGGTAAGTACAATTTTTTTGTATAGTTGGTAGCCAGGTAAGATGGCATCCGAATGAAGTAGACGCTAACAAGTGTTTATGTGAAAGTAAATAATTAAAGTAATAAAATTATATTACACCTCCACCTGTCTCTCCCGTGGACTGACGTCACTTGTTTTTCCGTTGATCATCCCGGCGCCTCATCATCGACCACCCCCAAACACCGATTCACTATTTTGTTGTAAACAAAATGCCTTTCGTGTGATTCACTGACTAAAAATAGAATGCGTTATATAACGTATCGTTACAACCTGCATCAATAAAAAAATAATGAATCTAGCGATGGTCTAGGGGTGATATGGACAGTCCTGGTTCCTTAGACGGATGTTGTGTGGCCATGTGGTATTGAGTCATTCCCAGCTACATGCTGCCCGTTCGGTGTCCGAGTCTGAACTGAACTCGACATACCTACATAGTGCATGCCTTCATAGAGTGCTAGCAATGCTAAAGGCATGCAAGTTAATCGATGTACAAGCGTAAATACTTCTCATGCTAAAAATACTAGACACATATCTTTTCTTGTTTATATATAAATTTTTATGAATTTCTCCATCAAGATTAGTAGTCCTTTGCGCAACATGGTAGTAGAATGAGAATGGGGTGTAAGTTTCACCTGCTCCTGCAACTAGTTCATAGTTAAGGACCCGTCAGTAAGGACATGTATTCGTTCTTTAAGTGAGTAACTGGGTACTGTCTGTAAATACTTTTCAGATGCCGTTATCATATTTAGTCTTCTTATGGATTTGCTTAGTTAATTTCAAATTGCAAAAGACCTCTAATTCCAAATTATTTGTAAAGTAAGTTCTCATTCTGTTGAGATTGTAAATGCTCTTACTAATTCTTCCAGTTTTTCTAAAAAGGTAGATGTGTTTTTAGTTTTTTTGATGGCAAAGTTTTGTTTCTCCAAGTTTCTTCCAGTATCCTCATTATTTTGTTTATACAGCAGGATAGCTTTTGTTTCTAAGAGTTTTGCAGTAGGAAAAGCGTGTGTTATAATTCTTACAGCTTCTATTGGGGTTGATTTAGTTTCTAAACATGTTACCAGTTTCTAATTTCTCCATCATGTTAGGTGCAGCAATCAAAATCTTACAACAGTGAAGTAGGGTGCAAGTTTCCTCCTGCAATCAATTCATAGTTAGTTAAGGATCCATCAGCAAGGACATGCATTTGTTCTTTAAGCGGATCTGATATATGTATTATAACATACCTGGTAATATAACATTTTCTGGAACTTCTCCATTTCATTTCAGTTGAAGAATTCTGTTTCTTTTTAATGCTATTTCAGTTGTGTCATTCACATGATTTTTCCAAGACAGCTTAGCTTA
This sequence comes from Magicicada septendecula, assembly GCA_034769895.1. Classification (NCBI taxonomy): domain Eukaryota; kingdom Metazoa; phylum Arthropoda; class Insecta; order Hemiptera; family Cicadidae; genus Magicicada; species Magicicada septendecula. The sequence goes on along the minus strand of CM068375.1, from coordinate 146,491,225 downwards.
ATGTCCAGTATAACACCTCAATGTTTACAGGAATTGTTCTTGTGAAGAGCCGCTCAGTTCTATGGTAGGGCAACTTCTCTCTCTTTCCACCACAGGCTAAAGAAATTCAATTTTGTTTTCCAATATTAATCTCCATTAATTTTATGTCAACCCATTTATGAAGTTTTTGTAGGTTGATATCCATTGTGTTTTTCAAGTACTTGAAATTCATATATGTTTCAGTTACTATATGACAAGATCATTAGCATACATTTTAACGGGACAGATCAGGGGGATAAATAATTTTAATAAATGTTAACTCAATCAGTGTTCAACCTTAGGGGAACCTCGTTTTTAACCAATTTTTAACCAAAGTGAACACAATGTTATTGTGAGAGACCAGTCTGTGTTTATGTCTGGCGTCAGTCTGGCTAGACGCGTTACGTAACTACCTACAGCTTGTGCTGTCTGTGAATTACAGAAAAACCTGTAATTGTCACAAGCCAATTTTATCAGGAGGCAACAGCTGCAGTCATCGTGGGCCCAGTTTAAACCAACCGATCAGAGCTCGAATTTGTGATCACGTGACCGGTCACCCGCAAAGTAGTGCGCGCCCTAATGCCAGCTTAGAGTGCCAGTCAACTAGAAACTACAGAACCACGCGGGTCATTAAAAGAGCGCGCTGTTCAGCAAATCAGTGCTCGCGAGCAATTATACAGTCGGCCGGCTAAACAATGAGTATCATTTTAATTTAGACAGTGGTGACGTATGAACTATCACAATAATGGAATAAATTTAATAGTTTAATCAAAAAATTCGGAGTGAACCGGAAGGATGAATAGACAGTGATTGTGCAACTCACAGAGACACAAACGGAATGGTTAAGTACAATCAATAACAAATTGACCAAACTTTTAAATCTTACAGTTGCAACTTTTAGAATACATAATCAATTTTTAATTTAAACGCCTTAACAACATTTAAATTCATACACGGGGGTGACTAAAACAATTATGAGATCTCAATAAACGGGGAAAAATAAGAATGTAAAGCAGAAAGAGAGAGAGAGAGAGAGAGTATGAGAGTGTGCCTAGTTATAGAGTCAAAGTACTGGTTGACTAGTAAACATTATTTTAAGTAATCTTGTAATAGCATTTAATAAGAAGTAAATATTTATTCTTGGATTTCGTTGTCCATGACGTGTCCGTTACTTAACTAAATATCACTATTGTTTGACAACTCGGAACACTAAGTTTTTTATAAGTAAAATCGTAAAGATTTACCTTACAGCCTAAACCGGCTTTCACCTTTAGAAGGCTTCATCAGAGGCTGTGATGAAGCCTTCTAAAGGTGAAAGCCGGTTTAGGCTGTAAGGTAAATCTTTACGATTTTACTTATAAAAAACTTAGTGTTCCGAGTCGTCAAACAATAGTGATATTTAGTTAAATATTTATGTTTTTGGAGAGGTTTAATATTAAGGATATTAAAAAATTGATTGATTGTTGAATAAGAATAAAGAAAGAGGGCTTGTAAAACCATTCTGTGTTAGCGTAATTATTTCTCTACTCAAACCCAAATAATCATTTCTGCAACAGTTTCGTCTATAGAACCCTGGAGGTGAACCTTAAGGTAAGAAAAGTCATACATTTTTATAAACAAGTGAAAAAATTTATTTGATCATAAAATCGAATAATTACAACATTGCAGATTTGACTGTTGGTATGCCTATGACACTAGGCAGGTTGTTTTTATATAAATTGAAGAGCGTGGTGCTCAGAAATACTCCTTGGGCTATAACTTGTGAGTTTGTTTATATACAGACTGGGGTGGAATATTTCTTAATCTTCTGTCAATGCAAGACTTGTTATAACAGAACTGCTACAAACCAGACAATATTGTTATGACGGTCTTCACTGATTGTTGTCTGGTACAGTGGAAAACAAATACAAGACACCGATGAAGTCACTAATGACCAGGTTTAATTATCACAATCAACAAGATAGTCTCTTACAACAATTAAAGTAAAATTTGTCCACACACAATAATAATGTCAACTATAAAGAATTCCGTACTAATTACAACACAACAACACTTCACTACAATACTTCTACAAACACTCGATCTGTGCTAAGGAAATAACTCACTGTCAATTAACTGACAGGCCGGCTGCTATGACTTGTTATAGGTAGCACACGTCTTCTAGAAATTTTCCATCCTCATTGTGGTGTTCTAGCTACTGCGTATTTCAAGTTTTCTCCAGAGGACTCTGGAATATACTTGAGTGCAGCCTTGACTGAGGCAATACCTGCACTACTAGAGGGGGAATGGGGTGGTGGACGCTCTCAGTTGTTCTAGGCGGTTTCATTCGTTTCAGTTTATTTTTCTACATAGTCTTTTATCTGTTCATAGCACTTCATGTACTCGTAACTTTTTTAGTTGTAAAAGTTTTTTATGTTAGTATGGTAGATGTATCATTGTAACAGTACATAAAGGCCCAATACTTTAATTATGGGATCTGAGGTTAAATTTTATGTTTTATTGTATAACTGTTAAATACAGAATGGTTAGGTCCATTGTCCCTCTGTAAAAAGGAACAACGCAGATTCGATGAGAGTAGTACAATGCCAAGGTCATCGTTGGACGAGCGAAAGCCGGTAGAGGTAATGGCGGTGTATATGACGACGGACTATAAATAAGAATTGTGATTGGGTTATAAAGCTGTTTCGTCATAAACAAAAGACAATGACGCATGAACCACAACGTATGTAACTAGGCGTTGTCCCATCGAACAAAGCCTGATGACGTCAAATGCACACACACAAGCAAAAATTTGCATATTCCTCTTTCTCAATTCAACGTAGTACTCCAAAGGGTCAGCAGCGATGTATCGCTGTCTGATCGGTTTTGCCACAAAAGTTTAACATAATTATATTATAAAATAAAATTGTGATAGTGGAGCGGTAGAGGCTCAAGTTTGTTAACAGTCAGAAACATAAAATGTAGAATCAGTGCACAATATATATTAAAAAACAACGAAACATGAGGCGAACACCGGCCATACACCTGGAACACAGCCAACAACAGCGAGGGAGCAACTCAGACCACCGTTGAGAGAAGTTGAACCTTTATCACTTTTGTTTTCTTAATTAATGAGCTCATTAACCGAAATTAGCCAAATTTGATCAAATGTATTTGCAATAGGGAGAATGTATGTGAGTGTGAGTGAGTGAGCACATGGCCATGAATATCTATGCCGAGGGCATTGGTTTGTGTATCAGTGAAGATACAATTCATTAAATAATTAGAGCTGCAGCTAAAAAATAAAAGTTTATAATGATATTAACTAGAGTCACAAAAATGAGAACATTATGACTGAATAGGGTTGATTAAAATAGCCACCATTTTGTTTTGTAACATTGTATACGACGCCATTTTGAGACCTTGGTATATATTTATGTTTCTTTGGTTATGACAATTAAAATTCAGTAATTGCACTAAGTTAACAGTCAGTGTTATTCTTTCTATCACCTTCTTGTGCCTCGATCTCGCTGAGAATGAACCCTGGCCCCTTAGGAAGAAATTTACAATAGATAGAAAATCACGTGCTCTCACGTACCCGAATTTGGTAAGTACATGTGTACCATATACTAGTCATATCTATATGTATATAAATATAAATAAATGTGTGTATTAGTACGTGAGTTAACAAATGGCCCCCGAACAACGGACGTTATATAAAGCCACTTTATATAAAATATAGGCCAGATTTAGAAACAAGTAAGGTGATAGAACAGAGGTTATGGAGGTTATGTTGATAAAACATATTAAGTAGTAATTGTGTAACTAATTACAAGTAGAACTAAATAGTCATTCCAATAGTCAAATTACCAAAATGGCAGAAAGTAATAATAGCTTAGAAATGGATAATACAGCTACAGAGTCAATTTTATTAGACGGAATAAATGCCAACTCAACACCTAAAACAATTGAAAATAAAATCTTGTGGGAAGATTTATTTACATTAATGACAAATTTGAACAACAGAATCTTAAATTTGATGACAGATTTAACCAGATGAATAGTACATTTAATGTAAAGTTAGACAGTTTCGAGAATGAGCTCAAGAAACAAAACAAATTGAAAAATGTAAAACTGAATCAATTAGAGGAGAAATTAGACAAGAGAATTAATGAGATAGAGTTAGAAAATAAGAGTAGAGAAATAGACAAATTAGATGGAAACAAAGACAAGGTAAGTAGTACTGGAAATTATGATAAAATAAATAAAAATATGGTAATAGGAGATAATAGTGTGGATGTTGGTAGTAATAATGAGGTTTTATGGGGAATAGAATATAATAATAATGGAATGATAGTGTGTTTTGAAGGTTAAAGAGAGTGTGTAGAGAGAGTATAACTGTAGGGGAATTGCAGGGGTTAGATTTTTCCCTTAATGGTGTATTTGGGGTGATGTACATGTTTTTAGGAAGGACGAGAGTGCCTTCGATGTAGATTTGGGAGACAAAAGGTCTGAAAATAGTTGTCCCTGGATTTTTTGTGCACCTGATAGGTGGTGCGAGAATAAAGTTGTAGTGTCCCCTACATATATTGAGAGAGAGAATGTGATTTGGGGTTATGATGGGAGATATTGTGAAAAAGAGTTGTGTGATAATTGGGAGATGGAGTTATATAGAGTAAGTAGAGACTATGAAGAGTTTATGGAAAGGTTAGGAGGAGAGATGATTGATAAATATAATAAAAACTTACCTTGTAATGAAACTGAAGTAGTAGGAGATAATGAGAATGATGACTTTACAAAATACCGAAATATGACTGATTATACAGGAGGTGACAGGACAATGACCAATCATGACAGGTTAAATGAGTTTGAGGATAATGATGAACATTTGAATTGTATATGTATTTATGATGTTAGTATAAGATATCTAATAATAAACAATGTATATAGTTTTAAGATTCGACTATTATTTGCCGATGGAGGGTAAACATTTTATTGTGTTTATAAACATTTAATTATGTGGACAGTGTTTTCAGAATGGACTGTTTATGACTGATTTATGGTAAATGGGTAAATGATAATTTTGGATTGTATATTTTTGTGTATATTAATGTCAATGTATTTGTGTATTTTTGCTGTTGTGTATTTTATATATTTGTTATGTAAACTATGTACTGTAGAATTTTAAATAATTGAAGGAAGTTTAATAATGATTTTAAATAATTATGGAATTCAGATTCTAGTGGTTAATAAATGAAGCAGGTGATATATTTGGATATGGAGATGTATTGTTGTTAGTAGGTAAGTGATGAATGTTCTAATGGTATATTAAGGTGAAATGTTGTAAAGAGGTTTGGGTAATAATTATAAATAGGGCATTGGAGTTAGTTAAATAGAGTTAATGGGAGTTAGTGAAAATAAGAATGTTGAGATACTGATAATGTATAAAGACGTGTTAGATATTTTAGGGACACAGTGGTTAGTGATTATATGTAGAGTTGAGTAATGTGAATGGTGTATATATATATATATTTGTTGATGGTGATATTTTGTAGTAAGGGTATTGGTGTAGGGAGTCCACAATGAAAGGTGTTGGGACAGGAAGGGACCGTTGTGTGCGGAAAGGGTTACCTGAAAGGGTCAGGAACCAATGAGGGAATGAGCATAGATAGGGAACACATACTAGTACAAAAAATGAGCAGTGCCAGAGGATTTAAATGGGATTAGTGAAGGGGGTTATTATAGAGATATTGGTGTCATAATATGTTAATGGTTAGAAGCGGTTGTTAGTAGAAAAAAGGGGTAGTAAGGTTAGATTGACAAATGCCAAAATAAGATAGAGAAAATAATGAATAATAGAGAGTCACCCAAACTAGTAAGGATAGAAGGGTTAGAAAAGAAAATTCATGGTAGGAAGGTGATGTAACTGAAAGGTAAATGATAAAGTGGAAATTGTTTTATAGAATCTGATATAAACAAATATTAAATAAATAAAAGTTAATCGAGAATTGATGATAAAAATGTTATAAAGTTTTGGTACAAGTCATGTAAATGTAAATTGTTTAATGTAAGAATAAATGTAACAATGTTAATGTGTAATGTTCAATGTTTTATTATATTTTTATTATGTTGATGGTACAATAGAATGTGTGGTTAGGAGGTCGCTACAGGGGTAACGACGGTAACAAATGTTAAAAGATAGTAGATTTTAAATGTTAAAAGTATAAAGGTACAAATGGTGTTGAGAAAAAAATAGTATGATGTCATTTGCAAAAGACATAAAATGATTATAAAGTTGAGTGATAAAATTTGAATGTGGAGTAATAAAATTTGAATAATAAACTTGTCTGCCATAGTAGTTGTAGGTTGAATTTTATAGAAATAAATAGGTGATGGTGTTTTGGGGAATATTAAAGAATTGTTTGTGTATTGTATTATTTGTAGGAATATATATATTTTCTTTTACAAAGAAGAGATTGAGTTTGGTGGTGGTAAAAAATCAGTCTATGTTGGATTCTTGTTGTTGTTGTGTTGAAAATTTTAATTGAACAAACCAATGCCCAGACACAAACCAATGCATCTAAAAGGAAACATATCAGTTGTAGATATGGAAGTATATTAGACCACTATTTAAAATTTTGTATTACATGTTTCAGAGTTTTGTAGTGTTGTGACCACGGTCCTGCGCTGGCCGGAGTGTCAGAACAGGAGCGTTCAGTGCCTCATGGCCTTATGGTGTAGGGATCTCTCCGGAGAAGTCCAGTAAGGTCAGAGGGTGCGATCAGCATCATTGGACCAAGGGTAAGTGATGATAATCTTTGATGTAGTAACATTACAGGGGGTTGTGGTGACATATCTAGGCTGATCCTTTTAGAACCGTATGAATGAGTCAATGAAAGTTTTTGTGCCTCTACACAAAATCTTTCATTGAGGGGGTTTGTAACAGTACATAAAGGCCCAATACTTTAATTATGGGATATGAGGTTAAATTTTATGTTTTATTGTATAACTGTTAAATACAGAATGGTTAGGTCCATTGTCCCTCTGTAAAAAGGAACAACGCAGATTCGGTGAGAGTAGTACAATGCCAAGGTCATCGTTGGACGAGCGAAAGCCGGTAGTGGTAATGGCGGTGTATATGACGACGGACTATAAATAAGAATTGTGATTGGGTTATAAAGCTGTTTCGTCATAAACAAAAGACAATGACGCATGAACCGCAACGTATGTGACTAGGCATTGTCCCATCGAACAAAGCCTGATGACGTCAAATGCACACACACAAGCAAAAATTTGCATATTCCTCTTTCTCAATTCACCGTAGTACTCCAAAGGGTCAGCAGCGACGTATCGCTGTCTGGTCGGTTTTGCCACAAAAGTTTAACATAATTATATTATAAAATAAAATTGTGATAGTGGAGCGGTAGAGGCTCAAGTTTGTTAACAGTCAGAAACATAAAATGTAGAATCAGTGCACAATATATATTAAAAAACAACGAAACATGAGGCGAACACCGGCCATACACCTGGAACACAGCCAACAACAGCGAGCGAGCAACTCAGACCACCGTTGAGAGAAGTTGAACCTTTATCACTTTTGTTTTCTTAATTAATGAGCTCATTAACCGAAATTAGCCAAATTTGATCAAATGTATTTGCAATAGGGAGAATGTATGTGAGTGTGAGTGAGTGAGCATATGGCCATGAATATCTATGCCGAGGGCATTGGTTTGTGTATCAGTGAAGATACAATTCATTAAATAATTAGAGCTGCAGCTAAAAAATAAAAGTTTATAATGATATTAACTAGAGTCACAAAAATGAGAACATTATGACTGAATAGGGTTGATTAAAATAGCCACCATTTTGTTTTGTAACATTGTATACGACGCCATTTTGAGACCTTGGTATATATTTATGTTTCTTTGGTTACGACAATTAAAATTCAGTAATTGCACTAAGTTAACAGTCAGTGTTATTCTTTCTATCACCTTCTTGTGCCTCGATCTCACTGAGAATGAACCCTGGCCCCTTAGGAAGAAATTTACAATAGATAGAAAATCACGTGCTCTCACGTACCCGAATTTGGTAAGTACATGTGTACCATATACTAGTCATATCTATATGTATATAAATTTCAATAAATGTGTAAAAAGCCGTTAGTTAACATCATGTGTGTATTTTGCAGAATGTACTAAAATTATTCTGTTATAGCACTTATTAAATTATTCTCCAAGTTTAGCACTTACAACTATAGTTTGTAGTCAATCAGATCATTGTTATTTCCTCATTTGAATATCTCTGTAGCAACATTTGTTTGAACATTACAAGCTATTAATTTTGTGATTTACTGTATGATTCTTGAAAATGCATGAAAAAGAAGGTGTAAGTAAGTACTAGGTAGCGTCAAAATGTTTAATGTTTTAAAGTTTATTTTTGTAAATGAAATGATTTGCACTACATTTCTTTTATGTATTGAAGAAACACAAGGTTTCTCAGTACCATTTGGTTACTATGAAGACATAAACTGGCCAAGTCTTTTTTATCTTTCTGATACTTCAGAGACCAATAAAGTAGAATGTTTCTGTCTATCTGTCTGTCTCACACACACACGCACACAATGTTATGTGTATTTTAGTGAATGAGTGGATGGTTGTATTTAGAAGTCAATGGAGATCTCTAAGAGAATTATTCCAAATTACAGATTGTCTCAAGCTCACGCTCGCCTTATGTTTCGTAAAGAAGTCACTGTGCAAGATGCTGTAGTTAGTGTTTCTCTGATTGAGTCCAGCATGCTTGGTACAACTTTGCTTGGTGACATTGATGCACTTCATACAGCATTTCCTAAGAACCCATTACAAGAATACAGAAACCAAGGTAAGAGTAAGTTTTTAGTAAACTAAAATGTGCATGTTATTGACATTTATGAAGGCAAATTCCTGGTAAATTAATTTTTTGTTTCAAGTAATATGTACTTCGTAATATGTCAACACTGTATTACTGAACAACATGTTCCTATTGAGTATATAGTGTTACATAATATGGAATGTTCTACAAGTATCTCGGCTATCCCAGCTGTAATGTGTGTGTGCATACATATTGGTGCTACTTTGAGATGAAAGACAATTACGTGACACTTATCATGCATCAACAATCGAAGCTATTCCAGACTGTACTGGTTGGTGCACTGTGTTCCAGGCCAGACAGTTTGCACAGTTTCTAGTGGATTCTAGAGTGCTTGTAATATGCAGTTTGCTCCACACGTCATCCAGAAAGTGACCAATTATTCTGGCATCTCAGCGGGGTATAAATATAAGCATCCAACGACGGACAGTCAGTTTACTTTGGGCGATTACTCAGTGCGTTTCAAGTGGCTACTAGTGAAAAGTAATTACTGTGCGGGACTCTATTAGTTAACATTATTATTACATGTGGACAAATTTAATTTGAATTATTGTATGAGTATAATCTTGTTGAATAACTTGTTGATTACAAACTGTTAAATGTGATAACTAGACCTTGTTTGTAGTGACTTCATTGGTGTCTTGTATTTTGTTTTCCACTGTTCCATACTGCGATCATTGAGACTATTGTAACAGTGGTGTCAGAAGTTGGACAGAACCATGAACAGTGGAAATGTTCCTTTTCAAATCACACTTCTTTATTGTTCATACTTTTTCTCATCATTCAAAAGAACATTGATCCTGATCTTATTCACTTATTCACTTGGCACTACCTTGTCACTACTTTGTACTGTCATCACTAAAATTTACTGAAACATTTCACTTCATTCACAGCTGCCATCGATTCTCACTTCCTCACACAGTGTGGTCTTTTTAAACATGCTTGTTTGTTTTCCCATATTTAGTCTCCATCCAATCTTTAAATTTTTCTCATTGAGTCCATTAAGTCTTTCAGTGCCATGGACCAAATGCATCAGCTGTGTGGTCTGTGTTAAAACAGCCACAACTGATTCAATGTTTTATTGTACACTACACTCTCGTTTACCCGGCCTTCGTTTATCCGGAATAAGTTTTCAAAATAATTTTTTTTTTATAAAGACTTTACTGGTGAATTTTAAGATATGATTTGTACTAGAAACAAACTGTTTTATTATAAATTCAACGTTATACCTGTTCGGAGCTCATAAAAATAAACGTAATTAATCTAAACTGCAAGGATAAAAATAATACAGTGCAGTGTATAGTTCCCTCGGCAATCTGGTTAACATCGGCATTCAAAGATAATCTTATCAGTAGCAAATGACTAGAAAACTCTACCTCTGTGGTTGCGATGTTTGGCGCAGGCACTCAGTGTTACAGTTCTAAGAACTCATTATTACATCAAAGGCTTCCGACTTCCGCCTGTGCGGACTTTACAGTGTAATCTTATCGCGGACTGTAGCAATCATGAGCTCGTGGTGAGTGACAGGCAAGATTGTAACACAGAGTGATTCACGCATTGGTGCGCTGGAAGACGTGTTGTGACCAGTTACATTTCCTAGTGCAGTAACGGCAACCTACTGATACTGTTCAGGGCTTCATTGTGTGTGCGGCGTGCAAGCCGTCATATTATTACTTTTCAGTTACAAAACATTTTGTAGTGTTATAAGTGTTCGTAGTCTGTATACATATGTGTTAATGTACTGTTCTGTTTACTGCATTTGTCTCATTAAACAATGTCGTGTAAAAGAAACAAGAATGTCGTTACGATGCAAAAGAAGCTAGAGGCCATAGACTTGACAAAGGTGAAACACTAAATAATATTGCTAAGGATTATGGAGTAGGGACTTCCACTGTGGGTGACTGGAGAAAAAACAGGGCTCATATAGAAAACTTTTGTACAAAGATGGTTACCAAAGACAGTTTAGGAGAAAGGAGTACAGCACGGAAAGAAAAAATGAGGCATTAGACAATGCTCTTTTTTATGGTTCTGACAAGAAAGAGACCGTGGTGTCCCTATATTGCAAGAAAAGTAATTAAATTTAAACATGAAAATGGGTGGGGATCCATCATTTATGGCTAGCAGTGGGTGGCTAACGCGGTGGAAGGAACGTCATGGAATTCGGCAGCTCATTGTGACAGATGAGATCTTATCTGCAGATGTCGAAGCCAGTGACATGTATAAAATAAACTTTGAGAAATTTGTTTCAGGCGATAATCTGTCACCATCCCAAGTTTTAATGCTGACAAAACAGGGTTGTTTTATAAAATGATGCCAAAAACATCCTTGGCGTCTAAACTAGATGAGAAAGCTAAAGGCCACAAAAAAGAAAAGATCGTGTGACATTGCTTTGTTGTTCAACTGCCACAATTGAACATAAACTGCCGCTGATGTTCATCGGCAAATCTGCGAAGCCAAGGGCTTTAAAAAACATAAGCGTTAACTGTTTACCGGTACTGTACAGGTCCCAAAAAAAGCTTGGATATCTGCGGATTTACCTTATTTAAAAATTGGTTTTTCCACGACTTCGTACCTAATGTCAAAAAGAACGGCGGGGGCTGAGTCGGAGCCACGGCCGCAAATCTTCAGAGCATAGAATACAAAATATATCAATACAATCGCATAGTAAAAACATTAAAAACTGCAGGAACGAATAAAGGTATAGTTCCGATGCCACTAAATATCATTTGTTTATTTACTTGTTACTATGGTAATTAATCCTGGTCTTCATGGTGTTGCAACGGCATCACTTTAAGAGCCACTATCCGTCCATCTGGAACCACAGTCTGTCACAAACGTCACACGCGTGTATAAATTCATTATTAAAGAATGTTTTGTGGATGTCCTTTGTAGCTAACTGCCACGTTTTGCTGAATTCGATCGGCTGATACACTTGCGAAGTCGGGCGCTCTTCCTCATCCAACTCGACTTCAGTATTTATTTCCTTGTCTTTTAATAAGCGTTGTCGGTAAATCCTCTGACGTTCGGCATTGGTCATTTTGGGTTTTTTGAATTCCCCATGATTTTCTCTACTCTCCTGTATGCGTTGTAATGTATCGTTTACAACGGGATTTAATGTCACCCGTTGGATGCGTCCACGTGGTAGTGGAACGAAAAAGTCCCGTATTTATCCTTTACCTTGTAACATGACATAAGGTAGTGAAATCCATGATAATTAACTATAAATTAAAGAAGCTGAAGACAAGAACAAGAGGCAAAAACTTATAAACTCAGAGATTAATAACCCAATAATCCAAATGACAAATGACTGATAAACTAACAATGACCTGACACAATAGATCGGATAAATACAAAAGGAACCACGGAACAATGAAGAAGAAGCTAAGAACTAAATGTAATCAAGACATTAAGAATGAACATTGTAAATCCCTAATAATGACCATTAAAATGTATGTTAACAAATGAACTAATGTAATTAGAGTGTAGATGAGATTTACCTAGGGTAATAATGTTAATGAAAGATAATAATATTATGTATATTTTATTGATGAAGGAATGTGTTTATAAATATAAGTTAGGGAATTAATAATACACACACCCTAATAAATAGTGATGAATATAATAAAAACTAGTAAACATACCCTAAGGCAAATAAAGGCCACAGTTAATTACCAAAAGTGATCATTTGTGAAGGGAAAATAAAATAAACAATTATAACCAGTAACCCCATGATGATACTAACATCAATAAACAACCCAGTGAATAATCAAGTGAGTGGAAGAAGGAGTATATTAATATAAAGTGGTGACATGTAGTGATAGCATGTTGCACATAGTAAGTGAAAGTGTTTAACCTTCTATGAAGGAAAAAGTGTAGTTGGTGAACTTCAAAAAGTATTCTAATTAGTAAACTGTATTAGAATAACAGGAAGACCAGTGATAAACTTTGTACTAGTAAGTAAGAGGAACTCATTATAATGTAATTAAAGTAAGCCATAGGTAATAAGGATTATAGGATAAGATAGAAATTAAGGCATTGGAATGAAGGACAAAAAAGAACGATAGACACTTTTTTCTAGTGAAGGAATGGAGGAATAGTATATATTGTGCGAAGTATAAATTAATGTTAGTATAATAAGGATGTTATTATTGTTTTAAAAGAACCAATATAATGTAATGAATTATTAATTGAACCAGATAGTAGAAGGGAGCAGAAAGGTAGTTAGAAGTTATTTCAGGCTTGAACCTGTAAAGAAAATGTTTATTATTATAATAAGAGGTGGAGTTAGGAACACCAATGTTTATTACTTGTTTCTGTTAAAAAATTGTGTTAAAAATACCAAATGTAAAGGTAAGAAGCTACTAAGAAATGTTAGATAGTAGTATAGTAAAATCTAGGCTCTAGGCCTAACTGTTAAATAAGAGTTTAGTAAATTTGAGAACAAATAATAGTCCAATATTAAAGCAGAGTATACCAAATGTTTAAATAAATTAAGTGAGTATTCCTAATACCAAAATGTATGAATAACAGCCAATTTTGACTAAGATATATATAAAATATAAATAAGAAAAATAACAAAAATGTAATTAGCTACTCAAAATTGACCATGAGGGGTATCAAAATGACCCTTATCAAAAATTATGAACAATGGTATTCATGTAATAAACCTAGCTAGTAACATACGAAGGAAATCTTCATTTGAAGATATTTTGTAAAATTAAACTAAAATAAGACGTTAAAACATAACAATGACAAAGATTAATGACCAATGAGAATTAGCATAATTTATTAGGTAACCATAGCAACCGAAATGTTTTGCCAAAAAACCGTTGAATTTTCGGGAGTCCATTATTGACCGACGCCGAGGGCGGATTGATGTAGCTCTCACCCCAAATTTAATTCCAAATAAGTGAATCTTGACTAAAATCAATGGAAAGGAAGATTTTAATAGCAGCCCAGGGAATACCGGATAATCTATTATTTATTAAATTTTTTCACAAACCATAATTACCCGAGGAAATCAAGAAGACACCTGGAAGAATAGATGACGACTCATCCCGAAGTAAGATCATAGGGACCTACTTCAACTCAAGAAGATGGACGATCGCAGAACGAGTACGAAGCCGAAGTTTACGGGAAAAACCGTCTGGACGAGATTAATGAGATTCCGAAGAATAGAAGACGACTGGATCCATCCAGAAGAAGAAGACAGCATCGCAGAAGCTCCATCGAAAATTGATGAGTATAAACAATAATCCCATTAAGCGAATTCCAAATGTTTCTATTAAAAATAATAAACAACAATTTTCACTTCACTGATCACTATTCTGATTTAGAACTGAAGGTATTTGTAACATCACTATTTGAACTTTAATCAATTGATAATTATTTAAATTGAGATATAGTAAATAGTTAACAAACATTTCTAATTGACAAATCCTAACCAAAATTTTTACTAAATCTCATTGATTACTTACTCGAATGTATTAAAATATTAATTTTTTGTGTACCTAGTATTAAGAATTATTATAAATTTGTGTATTTTAGCCGTAGTCCAATACTTCTGTAGCCAAAAGGACTTATTAACACCCCTGGGTAAAACATTTTAATTGTAAACCAACGATAACCGCCAAGACGGTGTGTACAAAAACATTGGAACTGAGCATGCCAACTGGCAACTGTAATAGCCGGTGCTAAAAATAAAATTAATGTACTACTAAATAACTGAAAACTACCAAAGTGTTAATAAATATTATTATTCTGCAACACTGTATGTTTGATTCGAGTAAATTAAGATAATAAATAAAAATTTATTGAAGTGAAAACCTCAAAACAAGACGTTAGCGAAGTCGACACTGAAGAAAGGCGTGCGCCAATCAGGTGGCGAGGTGGCAATATTCAAACCAAACGCCGAGAGATACGGTTTACCCGTAAATGGTAAGAGAAGGTACAATTCGACTTGCTACATGCAAATAACAGTGACAGAATTTATTGAACTTATTAATAACATCAACCACACACCCATACTATACCATGAACCCAACGAGCGAGTTAAAAAACGCTCGACACCCACACATATACTATACAAAGATAGAACGACTTACAGATACAGAATAACACTAACTAGAATTTTAAACACTAAGAAATAGTTATCGTTACAAAGTGGCGCGCCAACTAGTAGGGCTAGGATAACTAAAAAAAAAAAACATACCTTTAAACCTTACAAATTCTAGCGGCGACTACAGAAATGGAACCGGCAAAGCACGATACAGGATACCAGACTAAGATACACGAGAAGGAGGCGGAAAAGGGAACAAAGAGATCGGAAAAGGAGATAGAAGAAAAACGAGTCAGCTATGCAGAATGGATGACAGCACTATTTAAAAGGTTTAGCAGAGAGATGGAGTACATCGAAAGGAACACCACTGACCATGAACGAGCACAAATGAGTCGCGCAAATGCAAGGGGAACGCCAAACGCCAAAATGTCATTGGAAGAAATTTACGATGAAGTGTGGAAGCTGGACACCAAGTGCAATAAAGAAGAGACTATCGGGACAGCCCACGGAAAAAGCGATAAAAAGGTGGAGAAAATGACTGAGGATGATTGGGAGAGATGGTACAGTAATGAAGAACAAATGAAAAACAAAAGAACGGGAGTATACGCACAGGTGACGGAGGAGTATACACCGGAGGAGTAGGAACAATGGAGACAGTTAATAAAACTACCAGAAAAACCGATACAAACAGAAAACACAGAGCTAAGAGAATGGATAAGGGTTATGTTCGAGCTATCCAGAGAAGATATGTGTAATTGGAGGAAGAAACATAATCAAATAAAAGGGTTCAGCGAACCACCAAATAATAAAAACCTGGAACAACCCAATGTTCAATTAGAAAAAGAAATAGTCAAGGACGGGGAAGCGAAGCAACCGAAGAAAATGCCAGAACCTACACAACAGAAGGAAGCCAGACGTGACATGAGCGTAAGGCAATTTTGGGAATTATTTAAAGAAGAAATGGACAAACATCACGAAGAAATGATGGAAAAATTTGACAGATTTAACGAGAAATTAAGTGAAACTTCAGATAGTGGTTTCAAGAAACTGAGTGAAACACTGGACAGTACTTCGGAAGGTATTAAAGAAACATTGAATGAGAACAAGGAACCGGTAGATGAGAAAATAGAAGATGGTAGGGAGGAAACAGAACTAAAAGAAGACAATAGCATACCATTACCTGCAAATAAAAATAACAGCCACAAGGAGGACATCCCAACCATGGAGATGACGACTAAAAAGAGGCATCCAAGGAAACTCATAAATACAAGAGAAGAGTTGGAGATGATGAAGAATGGACTACTTGAGATGTTTAATGTACCAATTGACGGCCAGAATGAAATGATGAATTTTAAAAATAACAGAAGGAACTTACTAGAACCTTTAGAAAGGAATCACTACAAAACAGTGTGTAACAGAATAAGAAGGAGAAGACACTTAATAGACATGCATAATCCAATATCAACGATAGCATCTACAATGGAAATAGCATTGATCTATTCGTTGTATGAACAAAATAATGAAATGATTGAGATAGCAAAGGAAACAAGAGAAAGTGTTATGACAGAAACATTTAAATACAAGATAGTAGCAAGAAGGTGGACAAGAACAGAAGTCATACTGAAAACGACAGCAATCCGAACAGGAGCAACTCATATAATCATGGACCATGGCTAAACCAAGTGCGGAGGAACACTGAGAAATGGGACTGATTTTAGGTAGACCGACCATGCAAACCAATTAATGTATAAATGAGAAGAAAGAGAATTTGGAGCAGAACAATTATCAAAATTCAAAAAATTAAAGTAAGCACAACTTACAATAAGTATGTGATTGAAACTATTATATGAATGAAAAGGAATTTAGAAGAAAGATAAGCTAAATTCAAAACAAAGTAAGTACAAACTTACCTCCAAGTGTGAAACAAAATGTGTAAACCCATGTAATTTTGAAAAATATGTATAATGAAATATCATAAAAAATTGATATAAAATAATAAAATGTTACACAAATAATGATGACACTACATAACATCATTAACTAACCCTGTCACAAAAGGGAATAATACAAAATTAACGTTTCACAAAAGAAAAGACAAGACAAACAAATAAAAAATAACACTGACATATTAACTGAACAATCAGTGAAAAAATATAAGTGAGCCAGAAACCAGCTACAATGTTAATTTTAAATATAAATGAGCAATAAAGTGATAACAAATAAAATCACTACCATATAAAATAAGCTAATGAAACAATACAAAATGCCTATTAAATATCGCCATAAGCTTAAACGAAGGAATCCAAATAAGTCACTGAGATGAAAAGGTCATGAGATGTATAAAAAAGAGAATAATTAATCCCAAAGGTGTTTTATTGTATTGATATTATGTTGAGATACGTCCAACAATTATTTATGTTATTGAGCAGATAGGCAAGGCCTCTGAACTCAAAATGGGTGTAAATGGATAGCAGAGTAATAGAGCCACACGTGCCCTCTGGCTAGTACCAATTTATATGAAGGGGAGAGAAGAAAAAATTTTAGGGAAATAGAACATAAAAGGGAATAATAAAGAAAGAAAATAATACCAAATACAATATTATGAACCATGACTTAATAAAAATGAATAAAGAAGAAAGTAGCGATTGATGAATTCCTGATTAATAACAACTTGATAAAATGAACTATATTGATGATTTCAGAAAAAATATAATAATCTTTGTTTCGAAATAATCAATTTTGGTGGCGATGCATTATGTAACATGACATAAGGTAGTGAAGATCCATGATAATTAACTATAAATTAAAGAAGCTGAAGACAAGAACAAGAGGCAAAAACTTATAAACTCAGAGATTAATAACCCAATAATCCAAATGACAAATGACTGATAAACTAACAGTGACCTGACACAATAGATCGGATAAATACAAAAGGAACCACGGAACAATGAAGAAGAAGCTAAGAACTAAATGTAATCAAGACATTAAGAATGAACATTGTAAATCCCTAATAATGACCATTAAAATGTATGTTAACAAATGAACTAATGTAATTAGAGTGTAGATGAGATTTACCTAGGGTAATAATGTTAATGAAAGATAATAATGTTATGTATATTTTATTGATGAAGGAATGTGTTTATAAATATAAGTTAGGGAATTAATAATACACACACCCTAATAAATAGTGATGAATATAATCAAAACTAGTAAACATACCCTAAGGCAAATAAAGGCCACAGTTAATTACCAAAAGTGATCATTTGTGAAGGGAAAATAAAATAAACAATTATAACCAGTAACCCCATGATGATACTAACATCAATAAACAACTCAGTGAATAATCAAGTGAGTGGAAGAAGGAGTATATTAATATAAAGTGGTGACATGTAGTGATAGCATGTTGCACATAGTAAGTGAAAGTGTATAAGTCAAAAACCTTCTATGAAGGAAAAAGTGTAGTTGGTGAACTTCAAAAAGTATTCTAATTAGTAAACTGTATTAGAATAACAGGAAGACCAGTGATAAACTTTGTACTAGTAAGTAAGAGGAACTCATTATAATGTAATTAAAGTAAGCCATAGGTAATAAGGATTATAGGATAAGATAGAAATTAAGGTCCATGTTTTTCGGTATCCAAGCCACTTATAGTATATAATTAGTAAAATAGTTTACCTTTTTCTTGTCCGTCTGGTGGCCTTTTCTCTATATTTCAATCAACGCGTTTCAGGGCATATGCCCCATCATCAGGATATCCCTTGTTAAAGGTCGTCGATGGTTAAAATATTAAAAACACTGCACACACAATTCTAAACACAACAATAAATATAATACAAACATAAAAACATAAAAACAGAAGAAGTCATCCTCAACGATCAGCTGTATTTCCAGTCCAATCTATTATACGACACAGCGATAAGAATACAGAACAAGGTCCATAGTGCACGACATATAACAACATGAACACTGCAGTCGACTATAGCATGTCGTGGTGCGCACCACCGATATCGTGTGTGTCTAAAATCTGGGCATTTTATGTGTTTTTATGTTTGTATTATATTTATTGTTGTGTTTAGAATTGTGTGTGCAGTGTTTTTAATATTTTAACCATCGACGACCTTTAACAAGGGATATCCTGATGATGGGGCATATGCCCTGAAACGCGTTGATTGAAATATAGAGAAAAGGCCACCAGACGGACAAGAAAAAGGTAAACTATTTTACTAATTATATAGAAATTAAGGCATTGGAATGAAGGACAAACAAGAACGATAGACACTTTTTTCTAGTGAAGGAATGGAGGAATAGTATATATTGTGCGAAGTATAAATTAATGTTAGTATAATAAGGATGTTATTATTGTTTTAAAAGAACCAATATAATGTAATGAATTATTAATTGAACCAGATAGTAGAAGGGAGCAGAAAGGTAGTTAGAAGTTATTTCAGGCTTGAACCTGTAAAGAAAATGTTTATTATTATAATAAGAGGTGGAGTTAGGAACACCAATGTTTATTACTTGTTTCTGTTAAAAAATTGTGTTAAAAATACCAAATGTAAAGGTAAGAAGCTACTAAGAAATGTTAGATAGTAGTATAGTAAAATCTAGGCTCTAGGCCTAACTGTTAAATAAGAGTTTAGTAAATTTGAGAACAAATAATAGTCCAATATTAAAGCAGAGTATAC
This sequence comes from Magicicada septendecula, assembly GCA_034769895.1. NCBI lineage: Eukaryota > Metazoa > Arthropoda > Insecta > Hemiptera > Cicadidae > Magicicada > Magicicada septendecula. The sequence continues at coordinate 146,471,581 of CM068375.1, read as the reverse complement.
CAAATGTTTAAACAAATTAAGTGAGTATTCCTAATACCAAAATGTATGAATAACAGCCAATTTTGACTAAGATATATATAAAATATAAATAAGAAAAATAACAAAAATGTAATTAGCTACTCAAAATTGACCATGAGGGGTATCAAAATGACCCTTATCAAAAATTATGAACAATGGTATTCATGTAATAAACCTAGCTAGTAACATACGAAGGAAATCTTCATTTGAAGATATTTTGTAAAATTAAACTAAAATAAGACGTTAAAACATAACAATGACAAAGATTAATGACCAATGAGAATTAGCATAATTTATTAGGTAACCATAGCAACCGAAATGTTTTGCCAAAAAACCGTTGAATTTTCGGGAGACCAAAATTTTACTAAATCTCATTGATGATTACTTACTCGAATGTATTAAAATATTAATTTTTTGTGTACCTAGTATTAAGAATTATTATAAATTTGTGTATTTTAGCCGTAGTCCAATACTTCTGTAGCCAAAAGGACTTATTAACACCCCTGAGTAAAACATTTTAATTGTAAACCAACGATAACCGCCAAGACGGTGTGTACAAAAACATTGGAACTGAGCATGCCAACTGAGCAACTGTAATAGCCGGTGCTAAAAATAAAATTAATGTACTACTAAATAACTGAAAACTACCAAAGTGTTAATAAATATTATTATTCTGCAACACTGTATGTTTGATTCGAGTAAATTAAGATAATAAATAAAAATTTATTGAAGTGAAAACCTCAAAACAAGACGTTAGCGAAGTCGACACTGAAGAAAGGCGTGCGCCAATCAGGTGGCAAGGCGGCAATATTCAAACCAAACGCCGAGAGATACGGTTTACCCGTAAATGGTAAGAGAAGGTACAATTCGACTTGCTACACGCAAATAACAGTGACAGAATTTATTGAACTTATTAATAACATCAACCACACACCCACGAGCGAGTTAAAAAACGCTTGACACCCACACATATACTATACGAAGATAGAACGACTTACAGATACAGAATAACACTAACTAGAATTTTAAACACTAAGAAACAGTTATCGTTACAACGTTAAGCCCCACTGTTGGTATCGTCACTTTGTAAATAAACGGTTTACCGTTATTAACTATATGTCGTGTACTTACTTTTGGTGTATTTAATATTGTAACGAGCCGCTGAATACTTTTTCTTAATACTTACTAAGTCAACCATATTCTCGTCACTCAGTTCAAATTTTCCGCCTCGCTGTCTGATTGGTTCCCGCTGTCTGGCCGAGTCAAATTCGTCAACTACAGTATTTTTATTGTTTATGTCCCAAATTCTTATATTACCTTTTTTAAATTAATCAAACATACAGCGGTTGGTAAATACGAAGATTTATTTAGCACTTTTTTTTTTATCAGGTCAATTACAGTTGGGAAATGAAACATATATTTATTTTAGCTCCGGCGTTTACAAGTTGCTCAGTTGGCAGCGTCCTGCTTTGTTCAGTTCATACGTAAATGCAACAATGGCGTACAGTTTTATGTTTTATAATAATAATCTCAGGGATAAGTTCTTTGGACTACAGAATGTTGGTTTACAGACTAATAAATGCACATCAATTCATAATATTCCTTATAACTAATACACAATATATGATATCTTAAAATATGACAAGTAAGTTATCCCAAATGAGAAATAGTGTTTGTTAGGTTAAATTTAGTGAGCAAGTTACGTTTTTAAAATTAGTTAATATAAAATCAAAATCCAGTGATAGATTTGGTGTATCAAAAGTGACTATTTAATCAAGTTCAGTTCAAAATTTAATTTAGTGACTGGTGAAGTGAAAGTAAAATTGTTCGTTTACAGTGGGTTATTGAAAGTTTTAATTTTGGGGTGAAGTATTTAATTTATACTCATCAATTCCTTAATGCAGCTTCTCTTGCGATCCTCTTCTTCTTCTGGAACACGTCTAAGAGTCCTTTCTTCTTTGGATTTATTGAGATCCCCGTTCAAATGATTGAATTTCAATGTCCAGCTTCCATCAGTTCTTGTAGATGATATGTTTCCTCAGGCTGAGTTAGGTATCTTCAGTTCTTCTTCCAGAATTAGTCGTCTCTTAATTTGGTTTGCTTCCTTTAATTTTTTGGGTATTTAATTTATTATATTTTGGTTTTAATTGTCCGATATCTCATCAATGGTTAGTTTATATATTCTTCTTGTACTTCTTCATTCAAATTTAGGAAAACTTAATGATTTTAGAATTAATTTGTCTTCAAGGGCTCCATACGTCCACCCTCTATGTTAGTCAATAATGAAGTAATTAGATTTCAACAGTCAGAATGTGTAACAAGCTTTAGTTGTCATGGTAACACTTTAATACATGGTAGTTCTCATTGGCCAATCTCTTATAACATTGTTATAATCTAACATTTTATTTCTGTTCAAATTTATAAAATCTTTTAAATTATAATTACTTTGTATGCTAGTAGTAATATTAATTACACTAACATCATTGTTTTGCTTTTTTGCTAAAGATTATTTTGATATCACTCATGGTTACTTTTGATTAATTAATAACATATTTCTTATTTTCCTATTGATATTTTTCTTATATAATTATCTTGAAACTAAATATTATTTATACATTTTTGTGCCTGATATTCTTACTTAAATACCTAAACATATTTTGTACCTTCATTGACCTTTTGTTATTGTTTTACTTACAAACTTGCAAAATTCCTTCCTTTATGTTAGGCCTAATGCCTAGGTTTCACAATACTTCTATTCAACATTCCTTACAATCTTTTTATATTCATTAACTTTATATAGTGGTTCATTGAACATTTTCTATAGAAACTGATTAACAAAAAAACATTGGTGCTTTTAACAACACACCTTTTATTATTTAACATCTTTCTTACCAGGTCCAAGCCTGAAATTAAACTTCTAATTATTATTGGTTTCTTACTTTTATCTCACCTATCTTCTAAGTTTATTAATACTATAGTTCTTACAATAACAAAACTCTTATAATAATAATTTTTAACACTACCTTAAACAACATAAACTCATTCACAAATTTCTTCACTAAACCTAGTGTCTCCTTCTCCCATCTTCCACTCTAATATTTTAACTTTTACATTTAATTTTTATGTATTTCTTACTTTCGATTACTTAAATTAATAATGATACAATTAGTTTAGTATTCTTACTATCTAACATGCTTTTAAAAATTGTTTTGCTATATCAATATAGTCTGCTTTTTTACTGTATTCTACACTGTATGCACTCACATTGCACTTTTCCTTTCACATGAGGTTTATTTATCTATTATCACTTTTACTTTTACTCTATGTTATTTACATAGTTCGTTGTCATTTATTTCTATTTATGTAGTTATATCCTTCACCTGATACTTCACACATTGTTTGTTTATTTGGTATATCATCACTGTGTGGTTATTGGTCATTAACATTTGTTTTATTATCATTTAACATTTGTCACTTTGGTATTAATTATTACCTTTGCTAAGCTTGATTATTTTTTACTTGCTTTTGGCTAGTTTATTATTTAATAGGGTATTTTTATTTCTATCTTCCTATCTTATAATTATACATTCATGTTTCTTTTCTTTTCATTTAACACACATAATATCTCTATTTTATTTTTATGGTTTATATATTTTACATCTTGTTTATGCCCTATCTGTTTTAGTGGATTTATTTTACATTTTATTTATTAGCTACATTTTGAGGTTACAATGATTGTGGTCACACTTTGGGTTACATCCTGGTTTCTCGTTCCTTCACCCTCTCCAATCTATTGGGTTAAGTCATAGTCAGTTTCTTAGTCAATTGTTATTTCGTAGTTGGGTTATCAATCTTCAAGTTATAAGTTTTTAATTTTTCTTTCTACCTTCAGCTTTTTCTTTTATCAATTATTAGTGGTATTTTGTGCTATCTTATGTCATGTTACAGCGTTTACGATACTTTTGACCACGTTTAGCATCCATATATCGTGACATTTTGTCCGAACACACAATTTTTACAACTTGAATTACGATTATTCAAACCTCTTAATAATATCACTGCTATTACGATACACTATGTAGATAGTACTTGATGAGACAATTTTAACGACACCTCACTCAACATTCTATCTTATCGGAAACCGAAGAAACACTAATTTTTGTGCGCGCCGAGGGGCGCAAAACATTTCTATTTCTCCCCCGCTCACCCCGTGCTGGATGATGCAATAGCCTGCTTATATTGTGCTATTTAATATCTTTGTTCCTTTATCTGTCGAATGGTACCTCATATAAGCGTGAATCTTTTGTCGTTTAGATAACATTTCAATTTCAAACGTGGCGTGAAAACGTAACGCTAGATTTTCTGGTTGAGGGTGCCTATTGCTGGCCTGAAAGGTAAGACGTATTCTGTGTCAAAAATATCTGGCAGAAAAGGGACTGCCTCTGAAAGCAATGTTATTGATTGACAATGCTCCTACACATCCTACAGAGAACGAGATGAGAGGTGACATTTTTGTTAAATTCCTTCCTCCTAATGTGACTTCCCTAATCCAACCATTGGACCAGGGTTCGCTTGAGCTTTTAAAACTGCGATATCGTAAAGCTCTTTTGAGTAAAATAGTAGAAGATAATGAGGAGGAAAAAGAAGATATTATGACCATTTTGAAGAAAATTAACATAAAAGATGTAATTCTTAAGAAATTCTTGGAAAAAGCTGTGGCCAGAAATGGCAGAAAATTGCGACGCTGAAACTACAGAAAGTGCCAAAAATGATAATGTTTCTGAAATAAAGAGATTATTGAATTGTTAGAAGATATTGAAGGTTTTGAAAATGTTCAAGAGGAAGAAGTATCCGAGTAGTTAAATGTAGGTGTAGACCAATATGATCCTGGGCATCAATTCCTTTCTGAGGACGAGATCGTCGTTGAGTGTTCTAAAAAATCAAACATGGAATATTCAAGTTCTGATGATGATGATGATGCGGATGACGTAGCAATAGCAATTAACCATTCAGAGGCTACTTCAATGCTGGACAAATTATTAATTATTTTGAGTGCCAAAGCGAGACAAACCCAGCAGAACTGTTACTCTAAAAAGACTCCGTGACCGTACAGCTAAGAAGAGAGAAACATTGCTAAAGCAGAAAAAAATAATGGACTTTTTTAAAAAGTAAAGACTTTGATAATTCATGTATGTGTATTTATTATTGTTTTCTCTCGCTAAATTAAACTTGTTAATTTTTAGAAATGCTACTACTGTACTGTACTGAATTTAATATAATGTATGTATAATGTCTAATGCTAAATGAATTTTTTTCTTGTTTATACAGTATAATATTCTGAAATAGATTTTGTTTTCCTTAAGATTTACTCATAAAATACAGTACAGTAGGCTATTACAGTTTGAATAAAGTCTTAAAAATAAAAAAAACGCAACTTTTCTGTATAGTGGTAGGTAAACATTACTAATACCTGCATTTTCGCCATTAGTTTGGTTTATCCGGAACTTCGTTTATCCGGAAAGGGTCTGGTCCCATGAATTCCGGATAAACGAAAGTGTAGTGTAGTTGTTCCTTCTGGTTAGCTTGGACTCTTGTCCATCAGCTTTCTGGCATCCCAATTTAGCCAGCCAATATTTTTTGAGGTCCTAAGATTTATGTCAAGTTTTTGGCAATGTAGATTATCTTTATCCATTTTGATTTAGATTCCTGGCAAAATTTACAATATTCTGAGTTGCAGATTTTGATTTTTTGTAGGTGACAGCAAGTCAGTCAAGACGTGTGTTATTGTAAGAAAGGAACAGACAACAGAGACTTTTCTTGGTTTGCTTTTATATTCTTTCCATTCAGTACATTTTCCCAAGTTTTGTTTTGGCTCTTTCGGCGAACTGCTGACTTTATTTTTTGCGAATAGTTTTTCCTGTTATAATAATAGGTATGTGTGTTGCCTGATGCAGCTTTTAGCCTTTCTTTGCCATGTCACCTGCTGTTACATTACCAGTAATATCTACATGTGAAGGGATTCTTTATAGTACAATATATTTGTTAATGTTCTGCAGTACATGTATCAATTGATGGATAAACTTCAGAGCTTTGTTTGTGACTGATGTGCAAAATGTAGCTTGGATTACTACTTTAGATTCTGCGAATGATTATTTTATTTTTTTAATTTGTAAGTTTAATAAGTTCAATATAGGAGGTGTATGCAGTGGCTTCAATTTTAGCACAAAATTTGTTTTATTTTGGCCCACTGGAAAGGAGTATGTGTTAACAAACTCTTATTTATTAACAATAAAGTCCCTGTTCTGGGCGGCATTTGTTAACAAACTCTTTCTCTTAAATAATAATAATGATCTTATTATTATGGTACTTACCATATTATTTACCACACATCCGGTTCGTGCACGTGGCGCTGCTGCTACACTACTTTTTTCACTAAGGGTCCAAGGTTCTTTACTAAGCGAGAAACAGAAACAGTCTGGGATTTTTCGAAATAATGACTCTAACACCATGTATGTGGAATAAGACTTTTGTTTAATACTTCAAAATTGTCGTCATACATTTACAAATCAAAATGGAGTCTTATACACCCTAAACAAATGGCGGCTACTTACTTCCGTCCAGCTAATTATTCATTAATTTTCATTATTCAATTTTGTGCTTAATTAGCTACAAAAGCATTTTAAATAGACTGCAGTTAATTTTGAGTTGATTTACTAAATTTCTTAAAACATAAACCAATGCCTCATTTATCAAAAATGCCGGCATCCTCTCGCACGCACGCACACACTCTATCTTTTCCCCATATATTAATTATTGGTACATTTTGTTTTTTATTTTAATTAGAATTTAGAGCTTAATTTTGATCAAATGAATAATGGTTATAGGGTTTGTAACTTTCCTGAGTTTGTAGTTGTAGTTTCCACTCAGACGTTCTTCATCTCAAGCCAGTTGGTCAGCGAACTTTACTGTTTAGTCTGTCCTTTCGTTGCACTGAATTTATATTCACATTGTATGTTACTGGTTACATTACCAGGTATTAATCACCTGTTAATCACATTTTAACTGTTCAAAAACACTTTTACTGGCAAAACTTTGCCAGCGAATATTTTAGCGTGCTAACACTCTGATAGTATGTTGCAGACTGGGCAGACATCTTTGTGCAATTCACTCGTGTGGAAGGGGTTATTCCGTCATCATTCTTTTGTTTAAAACGGATGACGGCATTGTCTTACATCTCGGTTGTTACGATTTTGATATTTGTTATGACGTTTTAACATAGTTCGAGGCCTGCTTGGGTCCAAATATGTGTTGAAAGTCATGTATGCCCATGACCTTGAAGTCAAGTTATTCTGGCGAACTGCGTTGTATGTAAAATATTGGGAAAAGTTAACCTAACCATTTGTAACACATGAAAACACAATAAAATTATTTCCCTGTACCATAAAATCCTTAGACGGACTTATGTACCGTCACAAAACCCCCTCAATGAGGGGTTTTATGTCAAAACATAATAAAAAAAATAATTTAAAAAATTAAAAAACACGACTGCCAAAAAAATAAATGAATAAATAAAAAATAAATTGATAAAAACATTAAATAAAAATAATATTTAATAAAAATCACAAAATCTAAATAAAGTCGATTTAAAAAGCCAAAAACAAGGTATTGAAATTCAGCTCTGATCAGATTTAACGAAAATGTTATGAATGATTAAACGCATAGTAATTTTATTAGATATAAATTACTTTTCGATGTTGAATATATATCAATGCATCATATGAAGACTACAATTATAAAAAATATTGCTGATAAAATTTTGCTCTTCAATTTTAATTTTCAATGCAGTCGGGGGCTGTTTAATGAAAAGAACAAATCTATTTAGAAACAGCCCCCGACTGCATTGAAAATTAAAATTGACTTTTTAAATCGACTTTATTTAGATTTTGTGATTTTTATTAAATATTATTTTTATTTAGTTTTTTTATTTAATGTTTTTATCAATTTATTTTTTATTTATTCATTTATTTTTTTGGCAGTCATGTTTTTTAATTTTTTAAATTATTTTTTTTGTGCAGTGTGTGCATGCTTATGTGTGAAGTGCAAAAAAAATTTCAATTTTTACATAGTTTTATTTAGAAACTTTATTATGTACATAGTATAATTAGCGTATGAACTTATAAACTTATAAATATAGTATAACTTTATTTTATATACTATTATATAACTAGTATAATACAAACATTTCGATAAATTGTTTTATAAATTATATAATTAACTAAATAATTTCATTTATTAGAAATGATAAAGAAAAAGCTTTGGTCTACAGATTTCTGAGTCGATTTATTTCCTCAAGTGAGTTTTTATCGTGCGGTTCATGCAACAATTTTCATGGATCCAGACAACTTATTGCTAATCCCTCTAATGTTTTCACACGACTTAGTGCGACGTATGCCTGACCCTTGGCAAAAATATTACTACTCAAATCAATGACTGCTTTGTCTAAAGTAGTGCCTTGGAGTTTATGTACTGTTATACAGCCCAACACAATATTAATGGCAGCATACGTCGTTCTACTTTGCCCTGGCCTTGCAAAGCATCATATTCAACAGTGGTGGGCTCTATCTTTACTCCAATACCAGCAGTATTTCCCCTAATTGATCTGTCATCAAATTCTACAAATACGGCTTGTGGAAGCTCACCACGTTGAAGCTGATCTCGACGTAGTGCAGGCCACTCAATTTTTCTAATGATGCCTATGGCTCCGTTGACCAGACCATGATTAACATTAATGTTTTTTCGCAACATTAACCTAGTTCCGACTCCGATTACTAAAGAGTTTGGAATACCTCCAGTTTTGTTTGGATCCGTTGGTATGAAGTCTTTCTTTAACTTTTGTCCGTAATTCTTAGCTTCGACAGACACATCCACCGCTGCAATATCGTAAACTTTAGATGATGTTTTCAACTTTTCAGTCATCATAGCATTATATTCTTCTACCTGTTTAGTGGTTGGGAAAATACGCAGACACTCGCCATCAGCAAATTCATCTGTCAAAGGAACTCTTCGACGATCTAAAATTTCTAGCTGCTGCATGGTGAGTTGGCCGACTCGTATAGTATTTAGAATGTCTATAAAAGTAGTGTTGTTAGCTTGCCGCATATTTTGAGGTAATTCACAGAAACTAAACAGTGTCCACAAATTAATTTCAGCTGATAAGTAATGAGGCTGCTTGAAGCAGTAGGTACCACCAACTGCTTTTGATACAGGTGGCAACTGCATTAGATCGCCAAACAAAATAATATTGATACCCCCGAAGAGAGCATCATTCATTTTAAGCTGTTGCAACCTTAAGTGAATATTTCTTAGGGTAGTATAGGGTACCATTGAGATTTTGTCAATGATTAGCCAATTAATATGCTTCCACCTTAGCCGTTCCCTTTGAAGACGCTCATCAGTAAGAGGGCGAAGAGCTGTCACCTTGCCTTTTTCGATAGGAAGAGCAAAAGTAGAGTGCAAAGTGCTACCTCCAATCAATCTTGCAGCGACACCTGTGGGTGCTGCTACCGTAACAGCTCTGCTTGCAGGTAAACGAGAAAGACGGCGAATCTGTTCTACAATAATTTTCAGAGTAAAGGTTTTGCTGGTGCCTGCTCCTCCAGTAACGAACACACGTAATGCCTCAGTATTATTTTCACTTGGAAGCAATCTGTCTGAAATCATTTTGAACAATTGGCGCTGCTGAAAATTCATTAAGTTTACTGCTGCGGCATATTGTTGATCCGTCATTTCATGTATTTCAGGTTCACCATATTTCGCAGAGAGAAATATATATAGCAAACCAATATATATATATATATATACTTTCAGATCAGCTGTTCTCTGTTTCTCACAGATTGCACATATATACTCTCACACAATAGCGCGCTAACATAGTATTAGTGAGCGTGGTCTTAAATTGCGAGCACTATCTGGAGTGAACTTTACAGAATACCTTCCACTAGCGCCACCTGATGGACCAATAAACAAACAAACAAAAATCCTTAGAACCGATCACTTGTATTCACTTCCGGTCAAAACCGGAAGTCAACTGATGGTGATATATAGCCTATGACACTTCTGGTGAAGTAAGGAATCCATCGAGCCATCGAACATCAAAATCGGTAAAGCCGTTACAAAGTTATAGTGGAACAAACATACATACATACATACATACATACTCTAACACTGAAAACATAACACTCCTTTTTAGCAGTCGTGTAAAAACTCTCATTGACTCATTCACACTTCCTAAAGGGATCAGCCCAGATATGTCGCCACAACCCCCTGTAGTATTTATATAAAAAAGAACATCAATCACTTACCCTTGGTCCAATGATGATGACAGTACCTGCATGACCTTACTGGACTTCTCATGTGAGATCCCAACACCGCAAGGCCATTTAAGCACTTGACGTTCCTGCTCTGACACGCTGGCCAGCTCAGGACTGCCGTCACAGCATCACTAAACTCTGAAACATCGAATGCAAAATTTTAAATAGTGGCCTGATATAATCCCATATCCACAACTGATATGTCTCCCCTTAGCTACATTGGTTTATGTTAAGAGGCATTGGTTTTCTTAATTCCTAAGTTCAAATAACAAACAAACAAGATTTATGACAGAAGGTCTTTTTCCTTAGGCATCCCTACATTTACCAACTTTCTGACTCCCGTCAATACTACTTTATTCTTTGTAACGGTACAGAATTGTGTGCTACCATAGTTTCAATTTAAATCAGTAAATTTTTTATTGTCAGTATTCACCTGTGAGGTGCCCCTTGTAACCAGCAACATACAGTGTTATTGTTGATGTCTAGACTGCCCAGCCCAGACATATTACATAACAGCTCTCCAGCAGTCTTTGTGAATCACAGTAAGCAGTGTGTGACTCTTGTATTAGCATCAGACAGTAATAAGAAGCAGTTCTTCACGAGTGTTTGTATCAGACAGCAGAAAATTACAGTCGTCTGCAAGTTAAGTTGAACGGTGGCCTTGGGTGCAAGATAGGCCGAAAATATTATAATCGGCCTATCTAGTAAAGTGTGGAATGTAACAGTAAACTAACAGTGCCAGTGAAACAAAAAGTTTTAATGTGAACTTTGGTGTTGGAGTAAAACGCAGACTTGCTACATAGTACGCGACCACGTGTTGATAAATAACAGCGAAAATAATCAATTTAATATTAATCCATCATTTAATTGTTTCAATAGAAGGTGTACACCCATAAAGAATGAGATCTCAAACAGTGGGGTAATTGAAGAGAGTGAGAGAGTGAGTGTGTAAAAGAAAAGGGGAAAATAATCAAAGACTGGTTGGCTATAATATAATTTGTGTCAGTTTATTGTTGATGTTCATCAGATCTGTATCATTACTATAACTATAATAACCAATAACTATTTGACTTAAAATAAAATAAGATTTGTTTTAATATAACATGTGGTAGAATAAGTTATTATGCCCGTTTAACATAACCTGTCCTGTATGAAAAATCTCGCCTAAACGAACCTGGTACGTAATTCAAAGTAAATAATGGGAAAATGTATTAAGGTTTCCATATTTGTCCTTTTGTTTTAAAAATATTGGTGGCGACCTATAAGTTGGGAATCTTCTGTTTTTGGTTAAGTCAGGGCGAGTGAAGTAAAAGGTAAGTAAAAGTTTAATATAGGGGGGGGGTAAGAAATATGAAACGTAACAATGGCGACCCTGCCAGGATGACTCATATGGAATTTTCTGATATGGGTTTAGGCCTGATTGGAAGTATGAGACAGGTTGTGGTAACGGCGTATTTGTAAATTGTGAATTATTGTATAGATTTATGTTTTTATGTTTATATATTAAAAATGGATAAACAAGAGGGTAAGATTGAAGTGAGCGAGTCGGTGACAATGGAAGGCGCTAAGATTCATTCAACGCCTATCCAAAACAAACAATGTGACAATAACAATATAGTGAATATGATACAAGTAATGTTAGAAAAACAAAGTATGATGTTAAGCAATAATTTTAATGAATTTAAGGGCGAAATGAACAGTAAATTAAATGCCTTAAATAATCGTTTAGACAATAGTGATGAAAAGTTTGAGACTAAATTCGAGAAAATAAGTAGCGATATAAATAGTCGTTTTGACATAAATGACGCTAAATTTGAACAATATAAAGAACAGAATATGAAATTTGAAAATAGCATAAACGTAAAGCTTGACGAATTAACTAATTCATTGTGTAGTATTGATGAGCGAATTAACGAAATACGTAGTGAAACGAAAAGAAAAACAGATGAGTTAAGAGAGTGTGTGTGTGTGTGGTAGACGATAAAACAAACATGTTAGAATCTAACCAAAAAGAACTTGGACAACAAGTAATTATAGTAAATGACAATTTAAAAAGCTTTGCAAGTAAAGCGGGTAATAAATTTGAAAATGCGGTATCAAAAAGTGATACAGTAGATAATAGTAGTGATATTGAGAATAGAAATGTAGTTGAGGTTAGAGTATTTAGTGATCATAATGAAAGGGAGTATAGAGGTAGTTTAAATGTAGAGTATGAACAGAGGGCAAATTTTTCTTGTGGTAAATGTGAAGCAGAGACTTCACAAGTGTTGTTGGAGGACAAGAGTTCCTCGATAGTTTTTGTAGAAGACAAAAGGTCTTCAAAATGTCAACTAAGTTGTTTGTGTTTATCTGGTAGAGCCAGATGGTGTTTAAATAATTTAGTGGTGTTGCCCTCTGTGTGGAGGGAGAATGTGAAATGTTGTGGTGATGAAAGTGATTATGAGAGAGAGAGAAAGAGTTAGAGTGGTTTAAGCTAAATAGAGGTTATGGAGAGTTGATAGAGAAGATGAATAATAAGAGAATTATGATAAATAATGTAGACGCACCTTGTGTAGCAGTAAACAATGAGTATATGGATGATAAACATTTACCTGTGGGGAGAGTTAGTGTACTTGTAGTAGCAGAATATTGTGATAATGATGTAATTGTAATAATAAATACCAATGGAGACAGGACAAATAATACTAATGTAGACATGATTTGTGATAAGGTAATAATGGGGGGTTACCCTAAAAATTATTATGATGGTACATTGGAAAAAACAAAATTTTATGGTTACAACACAAAAAATAGCCATATGATGAATGTAAATAAAATTGAAATGTGTTATGTGAAGATAAGACTAATTTTTGATGACGGGGGTTGAGAAATACTGAATGAACATTTAACTATGTTAGTTAATGATAATTACCTGGCTGATTTAGGTATTGAAGTGTGGTAAATAGAAAAATTATGATGAAAATTTGTAAATAAATGTGTTAGTGTTAAACGTATTATGTCAAGATTATCTTGTTGTAATGTATATTATAGCTTATGTGTAACCCATGCTGGTAATAAGAATGAAGGGTATAATAATAAATAATAATAATATTTGATTTTACTAAATAATTAACAGGAGGTACGAAGGAATTTTGTTTTGTATTGTGTGTTTAAATTACAAGTGTTTTAAATAATGTAATTAAAGCTAAATTGTTTTGAGTGGAGGTGGAATTAAAGTAATTCAAAAAAGGTGAATTTTATTAATGAAGCAAAATTAATTTTGATATGAATTGTAACAGACAGTAGTTGATTAATATGGCAACACTAAAAGATTTATAGAAACCAAAAAATTGAAGGAAGTACATGTGTTAGTAGTGTTGTAATCAGAATGTTGAGACTGAGTCAGTGTTTATAACACCAGTCTGGCATACAACTGTTAATGTAAACAGGTGTGTTGTCTGTTGTGTGACCAATGTTTACAGTCATGCTGTAGTTGACAACAACAAGAATGTTGTATTTTGATGAATCAGTGCCATGAATAAAAATATTATGCAACACAAGAAATGTAGGTAAATTTTTTGAATAACATAAAGAAATAACGTAGTGTTTTGATTGTAATGCAATTAATATTTTTGTTTTGAACAAATGAGATTGATATAATGAGGAGTGGAGGCATTAAATTAAATGAAATTGGTAATTAAATTAATTGAAAAGGTGAATTGTAATAATGAATTTAACTTAATTTTGACTGGAATGATGAAAGAAATGCGAACTGATTAATGAATAAAGTTTTATTTAATTGGAAATTTGAGATTAAAATTATAAGGTTCATAAATTTTATTTAAAATTCAAAGGTAATAATGCATTTTTTTTTTTGTAGTACGTATCATATAGTAAGTGCTATTATTGTATTTTATGTAATCCATTTGTGATTTTGGTGGGCGATGGTATCTTGGTAGGAGAATTATGTATATAATTTGTAGGGGATTTAGGTGTACTAGCTGTAAGTATACAGAAGTTTATATAACCAAAATTATGCAACCAGTACTTTACCATTAACGAACCAGTACGGCTAAGAGGAAACCAATCAGTTGTGGATATGGTATAATGGAAGGCCTGTTTGTTAATTTTTTAATTGAATGTTATAGAGTCAGGCGTTACTGTGGCGGGTATCTGTCCGAGCTTATGGTTTTGGGATCTCGTGCAGAGAAGTCCAGTAAGGTCGGACGGGTGCGGCCACCGTCGCCGGACTAGGGAGGTAAGTACCCATGATTTTAGTAAGGATTCAAGGGGGGTTGCGGCGCCATATCTTCACTGATCCTCTTAGGTTTTAGGCAATGAGAGTTTGTATGCTTTGGCATACAACCTCTCATTTGGGGGGGGGGTATTATAATGGTACAGAATTGTGTGCTACCATAGTTTCAATTTAAATCAGTAAATTTTTTATTGTCAGTATTCACCTGTGAGGTGCCCCTTGTAACCAGCAACATACAGTGTTATTGTTGATGTCTAGACTGCCCAGCCCAGACATATTACGTAACAGCTCTCCAGCAGTCTTTGTGAATCACAGTAAGCAGTGTGTGACTCTTGTATTAGCATCAGACAGTAATAACAAGCAGTTCTTCACCAGTGTTTGTATCAGACAGCAGAAAATTACAGTCGTCTGCAAGTTAAGTTGAACGGTGGCCTCGGGTGCAAGATAGGCCGAAAATATTATAATCGGCCTATCTAGTAAAGTGTGGAATGTAACAGTAAACTAACAGTGCCAGTGAAACAAAAAGTTTTAATGTGAACTTTGGTGTTGGAGTAAAATGCAGACTTGCTACGTAGTACGCGACCACGTGTTGATAAATAACAGCGAAAATAATCAATTTAATATTAATCCATCATTTACTTGTTTCAATAGGTGTACACCCATAAAGAATTAGATCTCAAACAGTGGGGTAATTGAAGAGAGTAAGTGTGTAAAAGAAAAGGGGAAAATAATCAAAGACTGGTTGGCTATAATATAATTTGTGTCAGAATATTGTTGATTTTCATCAGGTCTGTATCATTACTATAACTATAATAACCAATAACTATTTGACTTAAAATAAAATAAGATTTGTTTTAATATAACATGTGGTAGAATAAGTTATTACGCCCGTTTAACAAACCTGTCCTGTATGAAAAATCTTGCCTAAACGAACCTGGTAAGTAATTCAAAGTAAATAATGGGAAAATGTATTAAGGTTTCCATATTTGTCCTTTTGTTTTAAAAATATTGGTGGCGACCTATAAGTTGGGAATCTTCTGTTTTTGGTTAAGTCAGGGCGAGTGAAGTAAAAGGTAAGTAAAAGTTTAATATAAGGGGGGGGGTAAGAAATATGAAACGTAACATCTTTTCACCACAAGAAAAAATATATTCTTATACTAAAATGACAACACGTAAAATAATTCCTTAATTTTTCAAAAAGCAACAATAACTTATCCATATCTCTATCATATATAATTCAAAACACAATTTTATTATGGCAAACAATCTAACTAGTTAAACTTTATTAATAAGTTTTCCTAATTTCAATATTTCTGTACACCAGAATCATAACTATATTTTTATTCAACACCATTATCGACATCATATACTTAATGCTTAATATTTGTTTACTGTTGCTACCCCTGTAGCAACCTCCTAGCCACACACTCTATGACCCTATTTATTAATATTATAATAGAACTTTATAGATAAGTTGATCTGTAGTAGATATAGTGGTGTGATAGTGTGATTGCAGATACGCACCGGTATCTACGATAATGTTGTTTTTTATAAAATGTTCTAATTATAACTATTATGGTTATTAGTGTGATTGTATTGTCTAATAGGTGCGTATTAATGGTTCACTTCTTCGATTTAAAATGTTTCACGCACTCCGTTATTAACCTCCCTCACTTACCACACGTGGATATTTTGGTCCTGTTCAGTGACGGTTCAGCTGAAATACATACACTTTACATACAAATAAATATTCAGGTTGAATATTCAATATGGTTATCATACACAATATAAATGATATAATATCTAAATAATGTTCTGAATTATTAGATCTCTTTAAACTCTCCCGCCACCTTTTGGTAGGACTGACTAAGAATAAATGAGCTAATTTAAATTTAAAATGATACTCTTTTTCACTGGTAATAAAAAGTAGAGGTTTATTAACAATTCAAGATATTATAAAATTTTTGAACAATTAACAATCAGTTGCTAATAACCTTTCGGATAATAATTACAATTAATAAAATTTAAAATAAGACTCTTCTTCGTCTCAAGGCTGGTAAACCTGTTAGTTGTACAATAGTTTAATTTTAAGAGGTTATTTCCTGTTGTATCAGTGAATTACCATGTTCGTATGGTTCTTTTAGGTAGCATGATACCAGGTACAAGATGTAATATTAATAATGATATAAAATGAACAATAATTAATAACAAACAAACAAATATAAAAATCGAAAAGTAGTACCATATAACTGATAGTTATGGTATTATCGTACGCGGGAATGCGCACGCAGTCTATAGTACTCGTTTGACAATTACCAAGCTCGTTGGCTTGCCAGTTAAAATGTATTACCTTATTTTAATAATTTACTTTGAGAATTATTTACTTGCAAGAGAAAAATTTATTAAAAAACTCTTGTTATTATTTCCATCTGGTTTGGATTTTACTTGAGAACAGACTTGTAACAGAGAAATTGGCAAGTTACCGTTACGACTCTAAGGTTATCTTATAACGGGTATTGTTATAATGGTTAATTATTTTTTAATATTTATTATTTCTTAATCTAAATATAAACACATTATTTGTAATAGTCTGATGTGTCATTATCAGTATTATATTTATTCTTTCGCATGAAAGTTAAAAACGTTTACTTTAAAATATCGAAATAAAATCAAGAAAACAACGTTAGTCAATTTAGCGACTATTGGTATTGCTCGTATTTTGTAATAAATACTTCAAATATAATTCTTTTAATTGTGATAAATAATTAAAATATTTATTCAACATATTAATAATTGCGAATTAATATTTCCATTAATTCTGATAAATTCCATCATCGTTTTTGATACTTCGCTTTTTACTGACTAGCGTAGTCTCAACATTATTTATTTACAAAAATTTTGTTTCTGATTCAATGTTAATTAAATAAAAAAATTGTACTCCCTGTTTTTATCACAACACTCGCAAGTACGATTGATATTATACACTAATCGTACTTAAATAAATATGCACTCCGCACATTTCACTCGTTTGTGCTGGTATAGTTTAAAGGTTATGTGTATGTTGATTTTACTAATGTGTCTGTCGCGCACAATTCAAAAATTAAACTTCTTCATATCGGCGAGTGACGTGACCTCTCCGTAGAATGCCTGATCGTGAACTGTGTTGCTTCTTCGAAGCGTCTCTGGCTCGTCTGCCCAATGTTCATTCATTCGATTGGTTGACAAAACTATACTCTCTAACCCAAAGCCCTTTGTTTTCTTAAAATATTTAATTTTTTACCAAATTTGGTCTTTGCGTTTGAGGCTTTATGACGTCAGCACTGGTACAAAACATAATTGAAAAGTTTAAAATCACAATAACTTTCTTAATCTATGTCTTATCGTTAAATGGTTAGTGTCAGTAAATTGCGGACAACCTGCGCTTTAATTCAAGTCTAAACAAGATTATTTTCCGTCCATTACTTCTATCACTATAATGATTTTATTAATTATTTATGGTGTATCTTATATTTATAAGTCTATTACACCAAATTTGATTATTTATACTAAAACACTTTCAAATAAACGCTCTTGAGTCCATATCTCAACTGGTTTAATTCAAAACTTGGGAATTATTGTTCCCTAAACAATATCTCGTTATGGCGTCTTTGGGCGTCCATATTTGATTTTTCATAAATGTACTTAAAACTAATTTTTCTTATTTAATAACAGTAATACTGCGATGTAATAACACTAGAAACATCTATTTACATAATTTTACATTAGAATATATGTATATGGCTGTATTTAATCTACTATTTACATTGTTTTAGTCCTCTCCTATCTCTCTTATACAATTGTTACTTTATTTCTGTTTTTTTTTTTCTATACAATTTAGATCATGTACTAATTGTAATTAGTGTACACTCATTGTACCTAATTCTCTACATATAATGGTTAGCTTTTAGCTATCTCAGAACCCTTCAATTTCTTAGTAATGGGTCTGTTTACTTTGTGTCATAGCATGGTAGTCATTTATTTTTGTTAAAACAATAACTAAATTGTTATTGTTACACTTGATTTGGGTTTTCAAAGTAGTATCAGACATTATTCTGATTCTTGATAACATTTTCATCTACTTTTAACTAAGTTTATATGTTACATTTTGCATATATAACTTGCTCTTCATCGTTTGTTTACGTATGGATTCCTCCATCATGGTCATTTGGTTTTTAATTATTTATATAGAAAATGACTGTTTTCATGGTCATAGTCTGTTCTGAAAGTAGCATTAGGTTTTCCTCTTACTACTGGTAACACTCTTAACAATCTTTGTTCAAGCTTTAATACAGTATTTTGCTTAACTAGTTGGTTATACAATGTTTCTGCTTACTTTTGGCTATGTGTTCTTAGTTAGCTAGTTTACAATATTTTGGTTACAAAACTGTTATCATTATGTTCAGAATCTGTTCTCACAGTAGTACCAGATGTTTATCTAACTACTGGTAATACTTTCATTAACATTGTTACTTGTTTTGATATTGTATTTTGTCTAACTAAATTGGCATACTAGGCTCTATTTCTTCTATCTCTGTGCCATCATATTTGATCTGTTTTATTTACATTGTGTTGCAATATAATACACTGTCTATTAGGATATATTATTATTTATAACAAATTCTTGATTGATATCATAGTTGATGGTCATTTATTTACTTTAACATGTATGATTTTCTGTTTCATAGGTGTCTTTCCTATGGGGTTATGTAACAATGTACAACATGTTTTAATGCAGTATTTTGCTACTACTAACATGACTTCAGTATGGTATCTTACTATAATATTTTAATTGTTTTGTTACACATGTTTACACAACTTCTTCTTAAACAATAACACAAATCTTTTTGTATTAATTACAATATCTCTCTGGTCATTGGTTGAATTTAATTCCTGTCACTTTGTTTGATACATAACAAAGGTTTTTTATTTATTGTCAGTTCTCTATGAACAATAATATAATTGTTCGATTTTATTCTATTCTGGTGGTCTTATGATTATCTATATTGATCACAACCTTTATTAAATTAGTCACACTAATTGTCTGTGTATATTTGACTATTTAATTCTTGTTGCTTTCACTATGAAATTAACATATTTTCTTACACTATAAACCTTATCACTGGAATTGTTTGTGTGGTTTATTCGGTTGAAATTAGTTAACTGGTCACAGGTTTCACATCTATATTAAGTACTCACTATAATTGTTTGTGGTTCCTTAAATGTTAAACACTGTTTTTCTTTTCATATTTGATAATCACCATTCCTTTGGTTACTAATATAGTCTCTAGTACACTTGGTTTATGCTGAGTCCTTGCATGGTCTATCCATTTTCTTCTCTCTTCATGGTACGTTTCCTTGTCCTTCTTCTTTCTTCTTCTTCAATATTTTCATTGTAGTCATTATCTTCATTTGTTTCCCTCGCTGTTGGAGTTTATTGGTCCTTATTTTGTTGGTTCCCCTCACTGTTGGATCCTATTGGGTCTGGTTACTGATATTTTTGTTTTGGCTCATGGTCATTTTCTTTCTTCATTTTGTATTTGATGTTGCTATGTTAATATTATCTTCCTCATCGTTGGATTTTTATACTAATATATTTGTAGATACACACTCTTATATACATTGGTTTATTTATCTAGACTTACTTCCATGCTTTTCTCTTACTTGACGTTATATTAGTTTATTTTATGTAACTACCATATTTGGTAACGTTACAATATATATAAACTTTCACGTATGAACTTACTATTCATTGTCACTTCCCCGAACGTTTCGAGGTGAAGTGAAACGTTTAGTAAGGGAAGTGACAACGAATAGTAAGTTCATACGTGAAAGTTTATATATATTAATAAATTTAATAAAGTGAACGAAGAGGGTGAATCAACAAGATAATTACCCTATTTATGTTTAATCATTTGCTAATCATTCCTATTACATACATGGTTTACACAAAAATACATATAATACACAACATATTGTAATACAAAAATACATTTAACATTGACACATAAAAATATATACAATCCAACTTATGATTTGTTATCATTAACCATTAATCAGTTCATAATACAATCCATTTTAAAACCACACTGTCCACATAATTAAATGTTCATAACACAATAAAACAATTTATCCTCCATCATCAAACAACAGTCTAATCTTAGGTCTACATACATTATTTATTATTGAATACCAAATACTAGTACTATTAATATAATACGCATTTGATTTTTTATGTTTTTCCACAAAACTATTGTAATGAATAGGGTTACTCCATATCATTATATCATACACCGTGTCGTCATGTAGTCCTGTCGCCCTTAGTATAATTTGTCATAATCAGGTAAGTTATATTATCATCTTTAACAACATCATCTACTGCTACCTCAGTTTCAATGCAAGGTAAAATTTCAATATAATTATACACCATCTCCCCACCTAACCTTTCCACAAATTCTCTATAATTCCTATTCGCCTTAAAAATCTCTATCTCTCTCTTTCTCTCTCTCTCAAAATATCTCTCACAATAACAACAAGTTACACTCTCTCTCTCAATATATGCAGGGGACACTACTACTTTATCACTGTACCACCTATCAGGTGCACAAAAAGTCCAGGGACGGCTATTTGCAGACCTTGTGTCTTCCAAATACGCGCGTGAAGCCTTTTCTTCACCCCCGACTACAACATTACTGGAAAAATTTACCCCCTGCAATCCCTTTACCTGTAAATTCTCTCTATACTTTCTCTCTAATTCATCAACACTTTTTATCACTTCATTATCAAATTCTACTCCCATTATAATTTTATCACCACTCTCAATATTCACACAATTATTTTCTAACACCATATTTCTACTGCTATTACCATAATTCTCACCCCTACTTACCTTGTCGTCTTTATTTTCATTTAATTTATTTGATTCTCTACTATTTTCTACCCCCATTTTACTCTCGTAATTTTCGTCTACTTTATTCTTTTGTCTATCAAACTTCTCATTAACGAGTGCTACTATTTTCTCTTTCGTTTTATCAAAACGTGCATGCATTTTATTAATTTGTTTATCAAAGTTAACATTTCGTTTCTTGATTTCATTTTTTACCTCATTAAATTTCTCATCTAGTTTATCAAACTTTGCATTTTGTTCATTAAAAAGCAATTTCATCATCTTTATCATATCATTATCTTCAGCCCTTTTAATCGTGACTGGTGTTGAGTGAACTCCTTCACTCATGATTTGTGATTCAGTTACGCTTATTTGGCTTTCATTTACACTGTCAGTGATGCTGACATTTTCATTATTGTCTGCCATTTTGAGAAAAATTTTGTCGAAATATCTTTATTTCAAATTGTTGCTTTATATAGATCTACTTACTAACAACATAACGTAATAATCACAACATAACCTCTTACTCATGTGTTATGTTATATCTTACTTCGATACCCAACCTGATTCTGTTTTCTGGCTTATTTATATAAGTAGGACTTTATATAAAGTACCTGTTCGGTTCGCCATTTGTTAACAAACTCATTTATACAAACAATAAAGTCCCTGTTCTGGACGGAATTTGTTAACCAACTCTTCTACTACTAAATATAATAATCTTATTATGGTACTTACCATATTAATTTACCACACATCCGGTTCGTGCATGTGGCGCTGCTGCTACACTACTTTTTTCACTAAGGGTCCAAGGTTCTTTACTAAGCGAGAAACAGAAACAGTCTGGGATTTTTCGAAATAATGACTCTAACACCATGTATGTGGAATAAGACTTTTGTTTAATACTTCAAAATTGTCGTCATACGTTTACAAATCAAAATGGAGTCTTATACACCCTAAACAAAATGGCGGCTACGTACTTCCGTCCAGCTAATTATTCATTAATTTTCATTATTCAATTTTGTGCTTAATTTGCTACAAAAGCATTTTAAATAGACTGCAGTTAATTTTGAGTTGATTTACTGAATTTCTTAAAACATAAACCAATGCCTCATTTATCAAAAAATGCAGGCATCCTCTCGCACGCTCGCACACACTCCATCTTTTCCCCATATATTAATTATTGGTACATTTTGTTTTTTATTTTAATTAGAATTTAGAGCTCAATTTTGATCAAATGAATAATGGTTATAGGGTTTGTAACTTTCCTGAGTTTGTAGTTGTATTTTCCACTCAGACGTTCTTCATCTCAAGCCAGTTGGTCAGCGAACTTTACTGTTTAGTCTGTCCTTTCGTTGCACTGAATTTATATTCACATTGTATGTTACTGGTTACATTACCAGGTATTAATCACCTGTTAATCACATTTTAACTGTTCAAAAACACTTTTACTGGCAAAACTTCGCCAGCGAATATTTTAGCATGCTAACGCTCTGATAGTATGTTGCAGACTGGCCAGACATCTTTGTGCAATTCACCCGTATAGAAGGGGTTATTTTGTCATCATTCTTTTGTTTAAAACGGATTATGGCATTGTCTTATGTCTCGGATGTTACGATTTTCTTATTTGTTATGACGTTTTACCATAGTTCGAGGCCTGCTTGGGTCCAAATATGTGTTGAAAGTCACGTACGCCCATGACCTTGAAGTCAAGTTATTCTGGCGAACTGCGTTGTATGTAAAATATTGGGAAAAGTTAACCTAACCATTTTTAACACATGAAAACACAATAAAATTATTTCCCTGTACCAATAAATCCTTAGATGGACTTATGTACCGTCACATATGTAAGGAGATATGAGTAGATTCCTGCCTCTGAGCCACTGGTCTGGAGGGTGCCTCTCTTCTATTGTAGAGAGGGCTGTTGGGAACCATCCCTTTTGTGCACATTTTCTTGCTAGAGCAAGGCTGCAATTGATTTATGCATAGTTGTTGGTTTAATTGGTATTACACATAGTCTGACAAATACCAGTATTGATTGTTAGGCAGTCAGAGATAAGGGGAGAGAGGATCTCTGTGTATTTTTAAGGTAGTTATTTTTGGCATATTTATGTGTACCTGTATATATGTTGTGGTAGACCTTATAGTCTAAAGAATGTATTTGCTGCTTGTAATTTTGATTCTTTTTATATTGGTAGATATCTAGTTACGTGGTTGCTACTGGTGTGGTTTTCACTGCTCCAGTTATGAGTTTTAAAGTGTTGTTGTGGCGTCTTTCTAACTTGTTTAGGGTTTAGAAGTTCTTGTATTTTGTTGTCCATGATATGTCCGAGTGTTATCACTAACTAAAATATATTATTACGACAGAACACAATTATTTTAGATAAAAATTTTTATGATGAGCCTCTGATGAAGCTCATAATGAATGAAAATTGGTTCAGGCGACGAGGTAAAATTTTTTATCCAAAATAATTGTGTTCATACTAATACATTTTAGTTAGTTTTAGAAATCTGCAATGATCAGCACTTCACTTCCTCACTTAGGAACTGGTTTTGACATAGGTGCACAATGATCAGTATTTCACTTCCACACTTATGAACTGGTTTTGACATAGGTGTAAGTTGTGTTGAGAATATCTTGCGTGCATCCTCAGGAACCTTCAGTCCAGCTCAGTTTGTTGTCCAGAATAATTTCAAGACATCTGGTGTTTTTACTTTTTGGTAGCTCTAAGTTAGTAATTAATTAATTAAGGTTGAGTTGGTAATTTGAATTTTTAAGTGAAAGTGTCTGATATACAGCTTTTGTAATCTTTATTTCCATGTTATTGTTTTGTACCCAGTCTGTAATCTTCTTTAGAGGCAGATACGTTCCATGTTTTAAAGTTACTGTTATTTGGAATAATTTTTTGCTGTTATCAAATAATGACATAATCTGCAAACATACGCATGTTTATTCACTTTTGACTCTTGATGTGGTTTGAGCCAATTTGTTAATGAGCATTATGCTAGAGGTTGTCCAATTTTTGTTTGCTTATATTGTGAGCTTTTTCTTCTGTATCTTACTTCTTGTAACTGTTAGAATAAATATAAAGAAGAAATTAAGCCCCAGTTATTACTATTCTCTATGACTTATCTTCAAACCGCCAGAAGATTCCCAAAGTCCCCAGGTCGCCACCACATTTTTATGGAGGAAATGTGGAAACCATTCACACTCCCCAAAGAAACAATTTAGTAAATAAACAAAAACTCCCTTACAGAAAAAATTCCAGGGCCGTCTAGGCGAACTTATTGACACAGAGATAGGGTTATGGGTAAGGTGGCATAATAATTAAACTAACACATTATTATGACACAGTCTTATTTTATTTGAATAAAATAAAGATTATCAGTTTTCTTTGTAATGTTATAAGACAAACAAAATTTATAAGACAAAAGACAGTTTTCAAATGCAAATTAGTACTTTATGGTTTAAATTTCCCCCTCCCTTTTTTCTTTCACTCTCACACACCCTAATGAGATCTCATTTTTAGTTTGATAAGTTTTATTTAAAAGTAAATTTTAAATTAAAATCAAATTTTGAAGCGTTTTGGTCAATGGTTTTTGTCCATTACAGTTACTTATCTCTTTTGTATTGTAGCCTCCTTGTGATATTTCGTTTTATTGATATTAATAACTAAATATAATGTGATTTCGAATTTGTCAAAATTGTACTATCTACTTTGTCGGGCGCCATCTTGCCAACTGCAAGAAAATAATTTACCAAGGTTCGTATCAGCGAACTAGAAGAACAGAAGGTTTATTTGTAATGATTAATTTAATTCACATTGGCAATGAACAAAAGGTTTATTTACTCTAAAATGCACACAACAAAAAAATAAAATTTCTTTTACTACACTTACATACTATTGCCAACTTAACTATGAACTCATGAAATAAATGCCATTAAAATTAATTTCCGTACATCCTTTTTTTTTTTTTTTTATTGATTTGGTCTTATTTATTAATTATATTTCTTTGATTATGTTTCCCCCATAATTACACTTAATAATTATATACCTACACAAACCAGCACTTCCTTTAATTTCTATATTCACTCTCTCTCTCTCTCTCTCTCTCTACATTTCTATTCCCCTTCCATTTTTAATTGATTTTAATTAATTTTAATTTTAATTAATTTAAGTTTATTTTGTAGGCTGCCAGTTCTTTGTTAACCATTCTCAAAATTTGCTTTTTAAAAGGTTTTAGATTTAACCAATGTTGGTTACTTATCTGCCAAAGATTTTGATGAGTCCGTCTCTAACACGTATTTCATTCCGATTCCGCACATTTTCTTATTTATTCACTCTCCGGAACTATAACGCTATAAAACTGTTTGTTTTTTGTTGAAAGTTCACATTTTGAAACCAATTGTTGTATACGGGCGCGTCGGCGAACGCACAATAACTTCGCCCGAAAACCGGCGAACCGGCGACGCACAGTGGTTAGCGTCTGTATCACTCAGATGTTGTTTTGCGACTGTTTGTTCTGTTGTGTCCCAATGTTGCTGGCGTGACACACCCAGGATAGGTTCTGACGAAACCGATGACACACAGTTGTTATGTAATTTGCTGACGCAACGCATCGCCTGACACGATTATGTCATTTGTTGTTACATAACGTGTTTACGTTTTCCGGGTTCGTCATTGTCCTTGAACTGATTTTGGTACAGTTATTAAACTGTCCACACAATATCATTAAATAATTGTCACAGTCAATGCTGCCACGTTGCGATCGCTTCCACAATAACAAATTTACCTCTCGGTCACAAAATTTTCCTATCACTCAACAAGTTATTTATTATTTATAAAAAAAAATACAAATTCTGTTATTACCCCAGGTATGCCCAAAAATGCCCCGCTACATCCTGGGTGTTACACCACCAGCCGTAATTCACTTAAAAACCGCAGAAAAATGTTCTGAAAGTCCAAATTTATCTCTTCATTTTTTGTTTTGCTTTAGTTCACACCGGTTTTACATGTTTGTTTCTAATTTTAACACTTTATTACAAAAACTCGGTAGGCCTACCATAACTGCCCGCGGGCACTAATAGCACATGTGTGCTGTTCGGTTGTCATCTCGAGACTGGATTCGCTTCGCTGGCGTTCCTACGTCAGAATTCTGTTTAACTACACCTTTGAAACCAGTTTTCGTTGGTTTTCTCCACCCGTCCCATCCTGGTCACTTAATTTTCCGTTGTCCAGCGTGACACCATTTGGCTGGCCGCACCCAGACATCAAACCATTTCGTCGTACACAAATGCCTAACTGGTGACTAATCATGACTTTCTATAAATATAAAGAAGAAATTAAGCCCCAGTTATTACTATTCTCTATGACTTATCTTCAAACCACCAGAAGATTCCCAAAGTCCCCAGGTCGCCACCACATTTTTATGGAGGAAATGTGGAAACCATTCACACTCCCCAAAGAAACAATTTAGTAAATAAACAAAAACTCCCTTACAGAAAAAATTCTTAGCCGAACTTATTGACACAGAGATAGGGTTATGGGTAAGGTGGCGTAATAATTAAACTACCGCATTATTATGACACAATCTTATTTTATTTTAATAAAATAAAGATTATCAGTTTTCTTTGTAATGTTATAAGACAAAAAAATGTATAAGACAAAAGACAGTTTTCAAATGCAAATCAGTACTTTATGGTTTAAATTTCCCCCTCCCTTTTTTTCTTTCACTCTCACACACTCTAATGAGATCTCATTTTTAGTTTGATAAGTTTTATTTAAAAGTAAATTTTAAATTAAAATCATATTTTGAAGCGTTTTGGTCAATGGTTTTTGTCCATTACAGTTACTTATCTCTTTTGAATTGTATCCTCCTGAGTGCTGCACCACCAGCCGTAATTCACTTTAAAAACCGCAGAAAAATGTTCTGAAAGTCCAAATTTATCTCATTTTTTGTTTTGCTTTAGTTCACACCGGTTTTATGGTGCTGTTCGGTTGTCGTCTCGAGACTGGCTTCGCTTCGCTGGCGTTCCTACGTCACAATTCCGTTTAACTATACCTTTGAAACCAGTTTTCGTTGGTTTTCTCCACCCGTCCCATCCTGGTCACTTAATTTTCCATTGTCCAGCGTGACACCATTTGGCTGGCCGCACCCAGACATCGAACCATTTCGTCATACACAAATGCCTAACTGGTGACTAATCATGGCTTCACCAGCTAAAAATATAACTTGTTACATCTTTATCTTATTTGGAAGTCGCATAATGCCCTTTTCTTGTATATTTTTAATTAGATCTATTTTATCACAATAAAATATTTTAAAACTTGGTATATAAAACTTGGAGCCCAAATTTTGCCCCGTTACATTCTGTCCATCTTTGGGAAAGAAATTTGCCAAACCATGCAACTATCACTGATCCAATTGCCTGCTAAGATTTTGTAAATTGTAGTTAAGTAATTTATTAAAAGATAACATTGATTTTGTACCATTTAAAGAATATTTATTCGTTTTGCACGCCACTAAAGTTTATCCTCTCTGGTCGAAAAGGTATTAGTTTAACACATGATTGAAGAGACAGTTGCTATCCACATACAGTAGAGTCTCGGTTATCCGCCCTTCGATTATCCGCCATTCCGTGTTATCCGCCGCCCAAGCGGCATAAAAAAACGTAAACGTAAAGAATATTTTCTTTAATTACGGCAACGAAAATAGTGTGCCAATAGTTTGCGGGCGTGAGTGTACATGCTCTCTTTGTGATTGCTCCTGACTGTACCGCAGGAATTTGGCCTACTGCCCATCGCCTATTATAGCCTAGCTGTGACTCATGTGTCATTCACCCCACCCCACCCCCAACAACCAACGCTATCACTCACATGCTCATCGCTTGGTAGACTGCAGTTTCTTGTTGTGTGCTGTAGTGAGCAGTGAGGCTATTTTTACGCGGTGTGTCCGTGAGTGACTAATGCAGTTTTGGTGAAAGTGTCGTAGTGTAGTCTTGTTAATAGTTGTTGCGATTATGGCTACGAAAAGGAAGAAAATTGTTTTATCAATAAAAGACAAGCTTGAGGCATTAAAAAGACTGGATAAAGGGGAAACGCTGCAGAAGGTGGCTGACCACTACGGCGTCGGTCATCGCACAGTTGGAGATTGGAAGAAGAGACGATTAGAATTAGAAAAATGGTGTTCCTCACGAGTTACTGAGACTGCTTTTAAAGATAGAAAAACTATGAAAAATAGTGATTATGAAAAAGTTAGCGAAGCGTTGTACATTTGGTTTACACAGTTCAGGGAGAAAGGGGTGCCTATTTCGGGACCTATCTTAAAAGAAAAGGCGTTGCAGTTTCAAAAAGAATTTAATGAAGGTGATGCAGATTTTACAGCAAGCGTTGGCTGGCTTGATAGATGGAAGAAGCATTATGGAATCCGTCAGTTGAATATTTGCGGCGAGAAACTGTCATCAAACTTTCAAGAAATGGAGCAGTTTAAGAAAAAATTTCAAGACTTTGTTGAAACTGAAAGCTTAACAGGAGATCAAGTATTGAATTGTGATGAAACAGGCCTTAATTTCAAAATGTTAGCGAGTAAGAGCCTTGCAGCTAGAACTGAAGATGCAGCCCCTGGCTATAAACGTAGTAAAGAGAGAGTGACTATTTTAGCATGCAGTAATGCCACAGCAAACCATAAAATGGACCTGGCAATGATTGGAAAGTCCAAAAACCCTAGGGCTTTTAAAACCATTTCAAAACATGCTCTTCCAGTAAAATATTTCAATCAAAAAAGTGCATGGATGACTAGTGAAATTTTTAAGGAATGGTTTTTTAAAGAGTTTGTTCCTTCTACAGAGAAGTTTTTAAAAGACAACAACCTACCCAGAAAAGCAGTTTTACTGCTAGACAGTGCCCCAACTCACCCTGATCCAGACGAACTTAGAGATGGGGACATAAAGGCTATGTTTTTGCCACCAAATGTGACTGCCATTTGTCAGCCTATGGACCAGGGTGTTTTGGAAACACTTAAACGAAACTATTGAAGAAAGCTTCTGTCAACAGTTATACAAGAAATTGAAGATGGGCAAAACTTGATTAAGAAGTTGAAAAGTATAAATTTGAAGGATGTCGCTTATTGGGTCGCAAGGGCCTGGGCCGACGTCGGGGCACAAACAATTGCGAAGTCGTGGCATAAGCTGTTGGGCGAGGACGAAAATATGGCTGAAAGCATGCTGGATGAACTTCATGAAAGTATTTTGCCCTTGGTGCAACGTATCCCTGGATGTGAGGATGCATCGTTGGATGAAATAAGGAATTGGCTTTCAGGAGACGACCAATATGAAATAACTGACGAAGAAATTGTAACACTTGTTAATAGCGATGATGTTGTTGAAGATCAAGACTCTGAAACTGTTGAGCCCCAAAAGATCACACACACAAAGAAGGGGTTTGAGCAGCAAGAGGAAGCCAGGGTTGTCGACATAATGATGCTCCAAAGATGGCGAGACTTGACAGCAAAGAAGCGGGAATCATCAGGGAGGCAATCGAAGATCACTAATTTTTTTCACTCATCATGAACTGAACTCTCACTTCCAACATTTCTGACAGTGTAAGTCAATTTTATTACATACACATTAGTCTGATTCTATATTTATTTTTAGTAAATTTTTCTTGTTAAAATTTACTGAATTCTTAAACTTGAAGCGTGAAGTACTAAAGTAGGCGTAATTGTTTTCTCTTTTTTTGTAAGTGTATAACTTTAATATTGTTGCTTGTTCTCTAAAATGTTTTACTATAATTTTGTAATATAATTGTACAGTACTCTATTGATTTGTTGTAAAACATGATGTTTATTAATTACATTTACAAAATTACAACGTTTTTGTAATTTGATAAATTTGCGTTTTATTTAACTCTCCCTATTATCCGCCATTCCAGCTTATCCGCCCTTCCGCCAGCCCATTTATGGCGGATAACCGGGACTCTACTGTATTTAAGACTTTATGTGTAGGCGTGCTGTAGTATTATTTTGTAATGTAATGCCAGTAATTTATATTCAAAAGTGAGTACAGTTTATTTTTTATAAAAAGAAGTAGAACAGTTATTCATTCCAGTGATAGTGAAAGTGATTGAATTGCTGATTTCAAAGAAATGATCATACTGCAACAATGATATTTATACCTATAAATAGTGGTGATAAAAAAATAATAATAATAATGAATCGAGTTATAATTATTATTAAATGTGTGTGTGTGTGTGTGTGTGTGTGTGTGTGTGTGTGTGTGTGTGTGTGTGTGTGTGTGTGTGTGTGTGCGTGCGTGCGTGCGTGCGTGCGTGCAATGGTACAAATTGTACCAATAATGTACTATGTTGCATATGTAAATTATAACAAACATAAAATAAGAAAAAGTTATGGAACACACTGTATGGTATGAAAACTAAGAACCCCAGATAAGCATATCATCTCATGTGAAGTCAAGATCTCTGTGTATGCTATAAGTTATTAGTGTGTGTCTTGATTATTACTGTCCATGTGAAAATGGGTTGTGCAGAATATGTTACATGTCTATGGACTCTCAGTAGTGTGAATTACTACTCTTATAAAGTGACAGTGTGATTACTCTGATATACAAAGCAACACATGCTGGCTAAAATTTCTCCTGTGTATTGAGTTGCCGGGATGGTGCAACGAAGATTTAGAGATTCAGATACTTAAGAATTACCAAAGAACTTGAGGAGTTGTTGAACAGACCTTCTGACAGTCTCTCAAGGGCAGTTCTTGGGAAAAAAATTTTTTAAAGATCATTTGAAATATGTTAGGACGTGGTGGATGAGACCACGTTTGATTGTACAACCCAAATCGCTGTCATGGTTGATCCCCAAAACTTGAAACTAACTGGGAAGGCCCTTACACTGTGAAGAGAATCAATAGTGTTGTCTATCACTACAATGAGTAGAACAAGGAAATTTAACGTTGTCCACCTAGACCACCTGGCAGAATATTACTGCAGAGACAGTTTGCCAGTTTGGGACTAACAGGCTTAAAGAGGTGGACAGTGCAGCACTGAGGAAATAGACAACATGTGGCTATGTGGCTACATGACACTTTGAATGTATACTTAAGAGGGAGTCTTATGCCTAATGGTACTAATAAAGATTTGTTTTGGATAATGTGTTATTTATAGTAAAATTTAAAGTAATTTAGTTTCCCACGGAATAACTGGAAAAAAACATTTAATCATGGGATCAGAGTAAGCTACATGGTCAGTTAGTTGCAATTAGAACATCAGAAAAAACAGGCACCAGCGACCACGTCTCAATCACAAAGTCCAAGTACAAAAAATGTAAACAGCAGAGTCAAATATCATCAGTTGCGCCTTGGTAAAAAGTGATAAAAGTGATAAAGTGAGTTTGCCTCACGACGCTGAGTGCACGCCGTATGGAGCCTACATCGGGAATTGAACCCGACACCACGAGCGCATCAATCGCCCGCGTTAGCCACTAGACCACCTGGAGGCTCGGTAAAAAGTGATAAAAAGTTTTAAAGTAATCCAGTCCATTACCGCTAAATCCTGTCCTAACTCCGAGGCTATTCTGCTTTCTGCCAGTAATAACATCTCCCCTGGTTGCATTACGGGCACTGCACAGAGACAGCTCAGTGGTGGGATTGCCACCTTAATGCCTCTGATCTTGCATGATTATCATTCAGGGTTTTCTCCCCTAGGCTCTTCCTGAGATAATTCTCTTCCACCTTTGAGACTGTTGACCAATTTTCTCCTGTAACCCCAGGCAGGGGTCCTTACTGGGTACTACCATTTGGAAAATGGAAAAAATCTTGGAGCAGGTATCCAGTTTTAATTATCTTGGATGCAAAGTATCTCCTGCAGTTGAGTGTGATGTCGAAAATAAACTTAATAAATTTAAACATATATGTGGGAGAATCCATAGGAACTTAAAATACAAAACTAGGAAAGACACTAAGCTGTGAGTCAAACAAAGTGAGTGAATAATAATGGAAATACAGCAATAAACTTATATGCAAGTGAATTATATGTCTATCATTGAATTATAATTTAGACAAACTAGAAATATTAGAAAGACATATTATTAGGAAAATATTAGGCCCACGAAAAACTTCAGGATGTTGGAAATTAAGAAGTAATGATGAAATATATCAAAGTATAGAAAATATAACATAAACAGTGAGAAAAAGAAGACTAGTATTTTTTGGACATTTGTACAGAAACATTTGGTGAGGTAACCAAACAGATCTTCAAATATCTGTGGGGAAAGAAGTCAACATCAAGTTGGATTAAAGAAGTCAAAAAGGATTTAGAAAAAAATAATATAAACACAGAAGAAGCAATCGAAAGAGAAGTTTTTCGGGCAAAAGTGTTAAAAATGGAAGGATTCTTGGATTTTGTTGTCCATGACGTGTTCGTTAATTAACTAAATATAATTGAATCACTACGGACTTGGAACACAAAGTTTTTTATAGGTAAAAATGTAAAAGTTTTACCTTATAGCCTGAACCAGTTTTCGCTTTTAAAAAGCTTATGCTTATGTTAATGGATAACATGGATATTCTACAAATACACACAAAACTTTCTTTTTGCAATCTTCTTTCTTATTGTTTATTAAATCATTCAGTTTTTTTGTACATTAAGGTTACAAAAAGAAAGTTAAACCAATTCATACATTCTATCCTCGAATTATTAATGAAACAGCAATGAAATTATCAAATACAGAAGAAAAACTTTTAAATAAAGGCACTAAGTTTAATTTATTACCAGACACTACATCCATTAAATATTCCGAAGATTTAGTAATTGACTCTGAAATAAACTTATTAAAAATAAAGTCAAATGTTCAAGAAAGAATACGACATGAACTCGCTAATAATATTGAATCCATTCTAAAAAAATGTAACAACCAGAAATACAAAAAGAGACACAGAATACATAAAAAACATAAAAGAACATCAAAAACACTTAAGAACAAATTAATTAAAAACAACTGTGTTATTATACCAGCAGATAAATCAAGAGCTGTCGTAATTATACAGAAAAATGAATTCGATCAAAAAGTCAACACCTTTTTAGAAAAGAATAAAGTAGAAAAACTAAATAAGGATCCTACACCCCAATACAAAAAAGAAATAAAAGAAGCAATTGAAAATTCCAACATAATAAACCCCCCAAAAAAAATGGTTAACAAAACACAAAATATATTGTGAACACAAATGTGCTATAATGTTTTATAATATTGTGATAACCTGAAGATGGTCTATTGACCGAAATCGATCGCTTTATAATAACATCATATGGTGCCTTTAGGCTGTATAAAAAAGAATACAATAAAAAATATAAAAAGTGAATTATAGGTACCATTAATAAAACAATAAGTGTAAGTACTGTATATAAAAATACATCACATTATCATTAGAAATATCTTATTAAGTAATGACATAATAATACATTAAGAAAGGGAAGTAGTAATTATTTTAAAACAATCCGATTGTTGTTTATGGCCTCAAATAAAAATGTGTATTAATATGTGTATGATTTATTTTGAATGTCACCTTGCTTTAACTTAACCTGTGCTTAACGAACATGGGGGAAAATTCTTGTAACTGGAAAATAGTGTTTAGGTTGTTTTCATGGGGATAATGAAGCGACTTCCACATACTGGCTATAAAAATGTGGTGGCGACTCTAGCTTTTGTTTTCTTGGGGGGGGGGGGTTTGGAATGGTAAGGTAGGTAAAGTATTAGGACCTGTTTACTTATAACCTTACAACAGACTTACACGAGTTAAACCTTATCACAGGAACCTCAGTACTCACACTTATTATTTTGTTTGTTTGTTTTCAGCTGAATTAATTTTGAAAAAGCTTCATCTGTATAACATTCTTGAGGAAGAATTAAAAAGGATTGATGCTATACAAAACCATGCACATTTTAAAACGAGTCCATTTGACCCTAATACACAGAAGAAAATAGTGGAGGAAACAAAAGTAGAACAAAATAATGAATCAGAAAACGAATCCAGTTCACACAAAAATTTATTTGATTCATGTTTTGATGATGTTGAAGAACTTGTATTCCCTGATATACAACCTGGAGTGAATACAAAATTAAGTGAAGTTCTAACTGGAATAAAAAAAGCTAAAGAAAGAAATGCATATGAAGCAACACAGTGCCAACAGGTAGCAAAGGAATCCAAGTATTTTGGAAGTAACAGAAAGCGTAACAAAAAGAAATCAGAAAAACTGAATAATAGTGAACTTAAAGAACCTGAAAATGGTTCAAATCTTAAATCAGTAAAGTGCAAAAAATCTTCAAAAAAATGTAATAAACAACAGGAAAGAAGGAGCAAGCCAAGCTCTTCTAGTAATAGCAACAACACAGATGAAG
Source organism: Magicicada septendecula (assembly GCA_034769895.1). Taxonomy (NCBI): domain Eukaryota; kingdom Metazoa; phylum Arthropoda; class Insecta; order Hemiptera; family Cicadidae; genus Magicicada; species Magicicada septendecula. Next base: position 146,436,634 of record CM068375.1, on the reverse strand, counting down.
AATATGGAAACAAGAATATGCACGAGGAAAAACATTTGAACATCGAGAGTGAGTCAGGTGTGGGAAGTGAAGATCCAAGCAGTGATGAAGGTCCTACAGAAGCTATAAAACAACTTAACAAGAGTGATGGAGATGTAATAATACCTACATCATTACGAGAAGGTAGTAATGGTGATTGTACAAATGAAATAAACATATGTAAAAGGAATAAGACTTCACAAATTTCAGTTGAAACAAAGAATGATATCTTAAGTGTATCAGATTTAAAGAGAAAATTTGAATTCACTTCAAAAAATCAAAGTAAAAAGTACAAGCCAAGCAAGTCTACTGACAGAACTCTTTACAACTCTGGAAATACTGATTTGAATACTTCTTCCCTTCAATCTGTTGACGTCAATTTACATAAATCTGCTGATGATAAAGTTAGAGCAGAATCTGTTAGTGGAATTCAGATTAGATCTAGTTCTAATAGTGTTAATGAAAGTTTCACAGAAAATATGAATAATTTTATAACACGAAAGACTTCACCAATTCAGGTAAGTTCTAAGGTAACAGAAAAATTAAAAAAGTTTGCTTGTAGAAGCAGTGCGTATAATGGTCCTTTAAGCGAATCTTGTAACAAAACTAATATTGACTCTAGGAATACTATCATAAATAAATCTGATAATGCCAGTTTTAATAAACCTTTGATAAATGATATTACTGGTAGTAAAATATCTTCTGAAACTGCAACAGAAGAAACACCCAAGAAGTTCAGAATCAGTGCCGATACATCGTTTGACGTACATAAGGTGCCAGTGTCAACAGACACCTTTGATAAACCAGATATTAAAGAACAGTATATAGTGTTACAAGAGGCTATGGGAAACAATGAACATGGCAATGAAAACATTCAACTTGTTAATGGCAGTCAGCAGGGATCACAAATACAAAGTATCTCAGGAGCTGGAAATACAAGTCAAAAAACAGAAACACAAACACCTACTCAGTTGTTCAGTGAAATAGAAGAAGATATAGACAATTTAGATTTTGATATTTAAAACTATAAATTTGTGTTATAGGTTAATCCTTGGTGAATTTATTGTGTTCACAGCAGTAAGCACTTCATATAGAGGACAGTGAAAGACAAAACATTTTTTGCAGATTATTGTAAAAAACGTGAGATATTTAACCCCTAAATTAAACTTAACAATAAAAAATGAGTAGATAAGGAGTTTGTGGAGTACGAATATGGGTGACATGCTAATAGAATTTGAAAACAAATGGTATTACAATATGTGATCACAAAAATATAAGTGTATTGCTGTATATCAAAATTAGTTTGCATCTAGCAATCTATACATTTAATATTGTACATGTAAGTATATTAATTTATGAATTATTTACATATTTATTATATACTATTGAAGTAGTTGTGTTTATATATTATACAATTTAGAGTTACAGATGTTCATTATTTACACTTTAAATATACAATAATTTTATTTATGGAAAATTTTTATTTATAATGGTATTTATATTTTTGCGAATTTGTAATTAATACTTAATATTTTTTATTCTGGTCAAATTATACATGGAATAAATATATATCATTCTGTAAGTATATTGTCGTTAATTTCTTTGATTGATACCCAGGAAGTTAGTAGAATAGTTTTACAAAAATTGTTATGCCAATGCAGTAGGCGACTTGTGTGATAGTAGTCTTGCAACAATGTAATATTCATTTTTAAAGTATCCAAGTCACTGTATTAAATAAATAATTTGCTTATCTAATCCGTCGAGTGACTTACTTGTAATTTCGCTTGACGCATTTCAGGGCATATGCCCCGTCTTCAGAATAATTCCTCTTCACAGAATGTCAGACATTAAGATTAAAATATAATAAATTAAAATTAAAATCAATGGTTAAAACATTAACTCGTCAAAATATTAAAATACACTAAATGCACAGAGGAGCACGCACTGTCACAACATGAGTTCACCTCGCGTTATAGCCGGTGTACACCGTCGCGATGTTACTCGCGCACTGACTGTCCGAGTAAACTGTTATCTGTGCAACGCATCTTGTATCCCAATGGCCATGTCGTACAAGGGATTTGACTTGAAGTTGAGTTGGTCATTTAATATAAATCTGCTGTCTTGTGAGTTGTTTGTCTTTTTAGACTGTTTAAAGGCTTTGTAAATTTCGAATTCTTCTAATGTATCCATATATCTGCCTTTTTTGCAAATGTGTAATGGTTTAAGGTTGGTGTCAAAATCGGTGTAGTTATGATTATTATTTACGAGGTGACGTGCAAAGTTGGATTTGATAATATGGGTGTCGTTTTTTTGGTAAATGTTCTTGGAAGCGTTTTTTGAACGCTCTGCCGGTTTGTCCGATATAGAAGCTGTTGCAATCGTCACATTAGATTTTATAAATCTGCCAAACCAATAAAACAGAGGACAGGTGTCTATAAAATCCAATGTGACGATTGCAACAGCTTCTATATCGGACAAACCGGCAGAGCATTCAAAAAACGCTTCCAAGAACATTTACCAAAAAACGACATCCATATTATCAAATCCAACTTTGCACGTCACCTCGTAAATAATAATCATAACTACACCGATTTTGACACCAAACTTAAACCATTACACATTTGCAAAAAGGCAGATATATGGATACATTAGAAGAATTCGAAATTTACGAAGCTTTTAAACAGTCTAAAAAGACGAACAACTCACAAGACAGCGAATTCATATTAAACGACCAACTCAACTTCAAGTCAAATCCCTTGTACGACACGGCCATTGGGATACAAGATGTGTTGCACAGATAACAGTTTACTCGGACAGTCAGTGCGCGAGTAACATCGCGACGGTGTACACCGGCTATAACGCGAGGTGAACTCATGTTGTGACAGTGCGTGCTCCTCTGTGCATTTAGTGTATTTTAATATTTTGACGAGTTAATGTTTTAACCATTGATTTTAATTTTAATTTATTATATTTTAATCTTAATGTCTGACGTTCTGTGAAGAGGAATTATTCTGAAGATGGGGCATATGCCCTGAAACGCGTCAAGCGAAATTACAAGTAAGTCACTCGACGGATTAGATAAGCAAATTATTTATTTTGCAACAATGGTCACACATTGTGTAAGTAGCAGGATGATGCTGTTGCACTTTACAAAAGAGTACCCCACTCTCTAGCCAACTGGAACTCTAAAAAATGTTGTTATGCCAGGGCTAGAATTCAGGGAAGGCAAGTTCCCTGATGTTTCTCAAGAATTAAAATTTTACTGTAAAGCTTTCTGAAAGCAGCTGAAGTAGTCTATCAAACTTTCGTAGCAAATTGGGTTTCTCCTGTGTAGAACTCACATAACATAGGACTGAGAGAAATTGGCTATATGTTAGGACTAATCCCCATAGAAACAGTTCTAAGTCAACTGACCACAGTTCTAGGTCATACTACACATGCTTCCCTAACTCAATAAAATCAGTGTTGACACTTGACACTCGTATACGCTTGAAAGTTTCGTCAGTAAAGATAAGCTTGTGCCATCATCACCTTCAAATACTTTGGTAAGGAAAAATTGAATGAAGAAAATTCATTTTGTCTTGGTCTCTCTCTTTCCCTTGGTGAGATCTCTGAGCATGTAATGGAGCATATTGTATATTATCTTAAATCAAAATGTTTTCTCTGTTTCGCTCTATCATGAATATTGTAATTAACAAAATAGGAAGACTAAATAAATGTAAAAACTCAAAAATAAAAAAGGACCTATAAAAAATAATTGAAACTAAAACAATAGTAAATGACAATTAAGTACAATGCATTTAGTAAATGGAGTAATGTACCATTAATATATAAACAAAAAATGTATATAAGATTAAATGATAAGAGTGCAGTGATAACGAGCATAAACCAGTGAATAATAATGAGTGATAATCAATCAAACAGGATTGAGAAAATTAGTGTCAGTGTTTAGGGGAGTTGATAAATCATCACCATAAAATCACCACAAATATGTGGTGAAAGCTCATAGCAAACTAGGTGTTTTACAAACAATGATCACAAATCAAGTGATAATATTGTGTTTATGAATAACAAAGTTAATAATAACTGGAGATTAAGACAGGAATGAGACAGGGCGATGGCTTATCGCCACTCCTATTCAACTGTGTCCTAGAGAAGATTGTGAGAATTTGGAACTTGGAACTGGAGAGTCGAGGAATAAACCCAATATGCCTCGGAAGGAAGTCGGGAGGAATTAAAGTCAACTGCCTGGCGTTTGCAGATGACTTTGCGGTACTATCAGAAAACCCAGAAGAAGCAACCGTACAAATCAATCTCTTGGAAAAGATAGCCAGCCAAACAGGACTAAGGATCTCAGTTGAAAAGACCAAATTTATGACAAATGACAAACATGGACCAAAATTCCTTGAAACGGAGATAGGACGAATTGAAAGAGTCAAAAAGTTCAAGTACCTGGGTGAGACTATACAGGGGAATGGGTTAGAAAAAGCAGCTGTTGGAGATCGAATTCTAAAAATGGAAAGAGCATATGGATTAACAAAAAATATCTACAACAAGAAATGCATCTCCTGGAATGCCAAAATAAGGCATTACAACACCGTCGTAAAAACGGAATGTCTCTACGCCAGTGAATGCCTCTCGATGAACTATAACCTCGACAAACTAGAAGTCCTGGAAAGGAGAATTCTAAGAAAAATCATGGGTGCAGTTCGGACTGAAGATGGATGGAAGCTGCGAAGCAATAGGGAAGTCTACCAGAACGTGGAAAGAATCTCGGAGACTATGCGGAGGAGGAGGCTGACATTTCTCTGACATCTATACAGAATGGACAAAAATCGATTAACCAAACAAATATTCGACTACCTCTGGAAGAAGAAGACCACTACAACGTGGATTAAGGAAGTTAGAAAAGATTTAGAAAAGTCGAATATCACAGAGTCCCAAATGTTAGAAAGAAGTGAATTTAGGAGTACAGTGAAAAATCTGGAATTGTTTCAAGATGCAGGAAGACCTAATAGAAGTGGACGAACTTGGACAGAGGATCAAAGGAAACAAGCCAGTGAGTGTATGAAGGAGTATTGGAGACAGAGGAAACTCCAGGCAAAGAAAAAGAAATAAAGTTGTAGCGTGATCCTAAGTGGTCAATTCGCTATTAAAAAAAAAAAAATAACTGTTTATGTTCCCAATCCCTTACTACTGTAGAAACAGGACTATATTTAAGTGAAAGGGCAACCGTTAATTATCATACAAAAAGAATGATCAATAAATAAAACACAGCAAAGTGGGCTGAAAGGAGACATGGTTACTATGTGTTGAACCATTATATAGATTAATTGGAAAAACATAGTTTAGTTATGCAAATGTTCATTAGGATCATAGCCACATGGGCATGACAGTAAGTTAATATAATAATATATCTTTTGTTTGTTAAAATAAGAATACATCTTATGTTTGTTAAAATACGGTTATAGGAATGTAATGAAGAGTATAGCTTAAATAATTCTATAAAATAGGTTAATTACCTTCTGTCGCGTTTCTCTGAATCCTAATTACGGGATTACTCTAGTTTCGACACCAATTGTGTTTTTTTATTTTCTGTCGTGCGACTTCGTATATTTTTATTTATAGCACTACGCGTTTCAGCAACAAGTTGCTGTAGTTCGTAGTGCTATAAATAAAAATATATGAAGTCGCTCAACGGAAAATAAAAAAATAGGTAAGATTGTCCCTTTGTATTAGAGCGCGACTTGGAGACAAAACAATAAAATGTATTACCAATGGTGTCATCATCAGATCCAAAATGATTAAGGTTAAAACTTCATTTATTGATGTATATTGTAACGTTTATCTTCCTGTCGTGTCTGTAAAAAGACGTGTATATTGTGTTGTATGTGTGAGTGCATTCGTCTCGCACTGGGGTCGTTACATCTATTCTTGCGCTAACGATGTCCGTAGCGATGTTGTAATTACCAGTACAACACAGCAGTAACCATACCTGTTTTTTAAATAGGGGTGTGTGAATCCCGGGTGGCGCCAAATCGTTTATTAAAACAATTAAACTTATTAACTATTATCTTAACAGGGTGTTCTCAGCGATGACGGCCGGGGCGTTCAAATAATTCCCGCTCGTTCAGCCTCCTGAATCAAGTAGGTAGTTGTTCGAATTGCAACGTGAGCGCTGGTCGTCAAATCTAGCTTTCGTTAACAAACACAAGTAATACAATACACTCCCTATGAAATGAAAACAATAGTTACTCTTTGTACTAGTTATTTTAATAGTTGATTCGTAATATTTCAGTTTGACAATTAATATTATTCTGGTTGATTAATAATTTTGCACCGACATTTTACATGAAACACTTTCTCTCAGGATGACGAAATCGATTCCGAAACGAGGTATTTACTCCAGCATGGCTGCAGTTTTGGTTAAGTTACAATATACTCGTTCAAAATCTGGATTCTTTTGATTACAAGACAAATAATTCCTATGATTACAATAAAAAGTACATTACCTTACTTTATGTGTACTTAAATAATAAAGTGTGCGTTTACAATTTGTTCTGTAGTGTCGTTAAATGTGTTTATAAAGTTCGTATTCACACAACAGGTTATATGTTATGTTAACAAATTTTCAGTGTGTTATTTTTCTTAATTAATCTTTGAAAGAGAATATTCGGTTGACAGTGAGAGTTTATTACTTTTAGAAATATTTTAAGTGAGTTTATTTTTTTGGACATAGGGTAATTAAGGATACTTAACACATCAGATGACTTGGTGTTATCAAACATTGAGTTGTAAGAGGATTGGGCTGCAATCGTTTTCTGTTTTCATTACTCTTGGGACTTAAGTAGGTCTGGCGTCCTTTTCGTATTAGATGTGGTCAGATTTTCATTTAATTTCCTGGTAATTTGGTCCTCGCCATCAGTTGACAGTTCCAGTTGTTCGTCTGCTTCTTATTCGATCATCGTTTTGAATTTTGTTTATTATTTTTACATTTTTTGATTAAAAATTGGTCTTTCAATATTCAACTTCTGTTCTGCAAGAGTGACGCTTTACGAGTAACGATATTCAACCGTAATTCCGTCCCTAACGGCAGTTGCTATGGTTACCAATTAAATTTGATTGGCTTAGATTGACATAATCCATTGTTATCAAAATTTGAATTCTTTTCGAAATCCTTGTGTATCTTCTGATTGCTTTTATTCCTCTATCTTCCCTCCTGATTATTAACTATTATCACTGTTATTTGTATTTCCTTTCATAGATTAATTTGATACCCCACAAGTTTGGGTTATTTTATGTTTTATGATTTTACAATTATTTTAATACTTGCAAATTACATTTCTTTTTTAATTTAAATCCTTATTATAATATTTTGCTTTAAAAATGATTTACAATTTATCCTTAGTTAGTTATTCGCCTCGGATTTGCTAATTTCTTTGTTAACTTATTACAATTTGTAGTTGTTTGTTTTTGACAGTTAGGCATTTTCATAGGCCTAAGTAGCCATTATTTGTATTTACTCATTTTGTACAAATTATGTCTCTTTTTAGCTTAATGAGCTTAGCTTTGTTATTATAATTGGTTGTGTTATTTATTGATGTGTTTTGGCTCTGTTGTAGTGTTATTATTATGTTACTATTATATTATACATCATGAATTGCTAATTATTTACTATCTGGTTTTCTCGTTTACATTTCTTTACTTTCTTACTCATTTAATTTGCCAATAAGAACAATGTGGCCATTATTTACTACTTTTGTTCACATAAAATACAACATCTAGGTCTATGGTCTGTATAATTCTTCCAACCATATCCTCTTCACAAACAATTATTTAATAATTATTTGATAACATTTGTTTACAGTTCATTTCACTTTATATCATTTTTGGGGTGATAAACAACATCACATTTGAAACCCCCCTTTATTTTATAAGTTTTTTTTATTTTTTTTTTATTTTTTCTTTTTATTTTTATTACATTTTTTGCAAAAGGGAAGAAACACGATATTTAAAACTAGGTAATGAACCTAGAGGAAGCATAAAGAGTGCAAGGCCTAAGCTACAATCACAGACATGTCCACTGGTGAATGACAGGACTTGCAAATGAAAAACTCTGTTAACAAAACAAGTGTGAACTTTATTCAGCGTGCAAGCATATACATGATATTGCAAGGCATACTTTAGCAATGAATAAAATGATGAGTAAAGTTGAAATACATCTTTACATACATGTCATAATACTCCACAGTATAAGATTGTGAGTGAGTATTTAATTCAGTGGCAGTAAAAGAGTGGATGCCACGCTCAAAACAACATTGTAAATCTCTTAACATGTGATATTTGAGCTTAAATTTAAATTGCCTACACCCTGCCACGCTATGTCCAAGATAATTCTTAAAATAATTTTGTGTTCACATGTAATATGGAAATCATTGAGTGCTATTTAAAGTATAAATTAAATAGGCTACCTTTTAGGTAATTCTGTAAGTTCATGTGCTATCATATCATAATTTTTGTCACATCCCCCCCCCCAATTGAAAATTACACACAAGCACATATAACACACACATCCACCATTTCTGTACCGACCCTCTCACCATAACCCTTTGCAATAAATGTACAAATATATATATATATATATAACAAAGCGAGCTTGGTAGTTCCCAGTTAATCACCCATAATATGAGAATTTAAATAACACCGGAAATGGAAATGCCCCCAACAGAACCAGAGATTCAAAAATATTAATTAACTACCACATCAATAATTATGAAGCAAACTCCGAGTATTTAATCATGTTAATAGTTTAAGCCACCACACGTGGAAAAAACAGACAGCCCCCCCAGTTCTGAATTATGCCCGCCTGGCGGGACAGGAGCAAGCAGGATATAACTAACTCTCAGATAAATTACTCATTAGGAAAAAACGGAAAACTTAGAGCAGTTCATGCGGATACATGTGTGTGTGTGTGTGTGTGTGTGTGTGTGTGTGTGTGTGTGTGTGTGTGTGTGTGTGTGTGTGTGTGTGTGTGTGTGTGTGTGTGTGCAATTTCCTTACATAGTATAAGAAGCTATAACAGGTTGCATAAGACTTAATTATATAAGGTTCACACATGCAGGCACAAAACTTAACGTGTGAGTTTTTGCAGAACTTGAGCAAATTAAACGCGGTATCATGAGTCTGCTTCTGACAGCGTCTGTAGATTTACAGTGTAGTGGTAGATGAGAGAGTGTAAAGTAAAACAGAAGGGTCCCACCTGGACCATCCGATGTAACTAAGTGACACTGGTTAAGCTGTAGCGTATAGGTAGCACAGATAATTCCTGGGGGCAGAGTTCCTCTACGAATGTGTCTGTGTGTGTGTGTCCCAACTGACGGCATCTCATGGCTCAAGTATTATCTCTGCCAGAAGGGTAGACAGTTGTTCGTCTAGACCCGAAACCCATCTCGCCATTGTTCGAGCACCTGTGACAGGCAATGAGTTGTACAGGGTGTCATAAAGAACATAATCTCACCACAGCTCGCACACACACCATCATTATAAAATTGAGGACACACACTCCAATGCTTGGCAGCAACCAGAAACGCATCACCACTTATTCGTATTACCCATTGATCGGACCACCAGATGTGCCTTATTTCATTCAACAAACTAATTTTGTTTAATAGTTCCATTCATGACATGATTCTTTCTATGTATACTATACTTATTAACAACACTAAAAGCAGCTGAGTGTAAGATATCTATTACCATTTTACATTACTTTAATCAGTTTAATACACTACATTCATGTTGTAGCATAACAAAATTATCACATTAAAATTTTAACTTAATGCAACATAAATAAAGAAGAAAAGGTCCATAGTGAGTGAGAAGAATGAATTGGTTAAAGATTAAACTAAAGAAACTGTACATTAAGTCAATAAAATGTTAATAAGAATAAACAATAACAAAGAAAACTATTGGTCAAAATAACCTACTATGTAAAAACCCAATAAACCAGCAGTATACCCAGTAGATTGGGGAAGCAGTAAAAAGGAAAGAAAAGAAAAAAGAGATAAAAAGGTGAAAACAATATTAATAAGGGAAATTTATAAGGTCAAGAAGCAGAGAAACCACAAGACAAGAAAAATACTAACATAATAATGAAGAAAGGGCAAAATATGTCAAGATTCCTACGAAGAGCCTAGAAATAAGAAGAGCTATTCCAAAAATGTTAATAAAGGAATACATGCCATTGAACTAAATTAAAACCAATATATTTAGATCCAGTAACTCAAGTTACAAGATACAATCCAATGAAAACCGAATTGTAAACTAGATATAAGTATTATATGTAACAACCCAAAAGAGACTACCATAGTGTAGAACCCAATAAAGTGAAGTGAGGTAACAAAAATTAGAAACTACAGTGAGTGTAGTGAGAAACATAGCTAAAAAATCTATGAAAAAATATTCAATGAAGTGTAAATAATATAAAAGGACTACCATGAGTGTAGATAATACTAGTAAAATCATAAGAATTAAAGACAGTCTAAGGACTGACAACATTATTAGTGATAAGAGTTTTTTAAATTAGATATAAGAAATAATATTACCCATAAAATGTTTAATGTTTTTTAATTACAGTTAAGTAAATTGTGAGAAGGACAATAAATACCAGAGGACAGTTCATAACTGAGGGTATAACTAATAATAAGATGTTTGTTATTTATTGTTAATCAGATAATACGTTAGATATAAGGTGATAATAGATATAAGATATTTTTAATCACAGTTAAGTTAATACCAAAAGAGACATAAATACAAAAGACAGTTAATGACTGACAGTATTACTAGTAATAGGATGTTTTTATTTTCTAATTAAATTATGTCTAGTTAATAATAAGTATAAGATATTTTCTTATCATTGAATGATACAGTCAAAAATAATAGATATAAGATGTTTTTGTTAAAATTAGGTGATATATGAAAAATAGTAAATAATAAGATGTTTTGTTGTATTTAAAATCATGTTAACTAATTTTCAAGTTTGTAAGGCAGAGAGGCAAGTAGGAAATAGGAATGTTATAATTTTATTTAAAACTGTAAACCATATGAAAAGTACAAAGCAGATTAGCTAATACACCACTCTAGAAAAACAGACCAGTAATGTAAACCAAAACTATCTATCAGAGAGTCAAACTTAATTAAATAAATTCATTCAAACTACATAATATAAGGAATAGAATTTAGTCCATACAACACAAAAATATGAAAATGTAATTAGTACAGATACAAATAATAACGAATGGAATGACAAAGGAAGAAAATTAACTTCTTTTGGAAATAAATAATACTAGGCCTATAATGGTAATCAACTCAGACTAAAAAGTAAATTAATCAATATTGAAGTGTTATAACAACAAAATTATGAACAACAAAAAATAATCACGGAGTGATTAATATTATTTCATGGAAATATCATCAGAAAAACACTTGTAAACCATTTAAATACTAAACTTGTACAAAATATGAGGCCTACAATAATCATCAAAAATTGTAAATTTTAGGCTTATATGAACTTAAAACAGACCCAGCTATATATCCAATTATGTAAAATTAATTTAAGAATATTGCTGAGTAGTTAGATTTTTGTAAAATTAAGAAATAATTGAATTACAGCAATAAATAGGAAAACCTGTTATGTATATTTAGAGGATGAACCAAATCTGAGACATATACTTTTATAAATAAACAATGGAAAGAGGAAAAAGACATTTCATAAATTACCCCAAAACGACGACTTTCAGTCGCCAGTCGATTGTTAATCGTTAATATATGACCAGTTGAGAAATTACTAACAGAAGACCGAAAAAGTATAATTTAGTGCAAAACCGTGAGTGTAGCCTCGAAAAGTGTAACAGAGGTTAACTAAATAAAAATAACACTAACAGATAATAATTAACACCTAACTAATTCAGAACAACAGCAATAACACTATCTAACACGAGCACAAGAAATCAACGGCCATTTTGGAAGGAATATTAAACCATACTAGCGGAGCACGAGTGCAACACATTTGAACACCGGACACTTCACCAGTAAACCAGCACGAAACGGCATCGCAGAAGAAGGGAGAACACTCTACACTATATTCCAGGACAACTACAACTTCGCAGAGAAGGGAATACTCATTTATTTCTGAGGGAGAAGATCAACCAGTATCAGCAGTGCATAGCAGAGAAGTCGAGGTGACGGCGGCCATACTTTATTTCCGAACCAGCACAAGACACAGCCTGCTTGAAGCCAGTGACGTCATTCGACGAATGGTTCGATATTACTTTTCATAATTGACAATTTACATAATAATATTGTTTTTTCAGCCATAATAATTTATTTTAAAAATAGCTGTAAGAATTGTATCTTGTTCCTTGTCCTCTCTGACCATTTCGACAGTTAAAAGAATCCTAATTAATTAATCTTGTAAAAATATATTTTGTCAATATTGTTCGCTACCGACTTGAGCAGATATCAACCAATGCCTGGTTCACGTGCAGCCAGAATGGCGCATAATTTTAAATGTCAATAAATGAACATAATTATTTAGTTATAAGAGTTTGTATTTATTTGTATAGTGAATGTTAGCTATTCTTTCTTCTAAAAAAAAAAAATAATAATTTACAGTGATAAAATAAATATTTGAGAGGAAGAAGAAGAGCAAAGTCAGCAGAGAGAATCAACAGATCTAACTACACAATTAAATTATTAATAGAAACAAATAGTTTCGAACCACAAATTCATACCTATTTAATTGGAAGTATATAAAGCACATACAATTAATTAATTATTTATTAATTTAATTGAATTAATTAATTAAACAACTTACAAAAAATTTTTATTATCAACAAATCACACTTTATTATCATACATTATTTATATTTAATTTATTCTTTGTAATTGGGAATAATTACCAATTGGTGAATCTAAAGTGGAGCTGTGTCATCGGCGAGTTCAACACCGAGATTCAGACAACATTTATTAGCATCACAATTTCTACCTTTACTATCAATATTTATTTATATTGGTATTTTGTAATAATACTACAATGTCCATTATAAGTTAATTTAATAAGTTAATCTCTAATTTAATTTAATACCCGAATTCAAGACTAACACTCATGCACACACAAGTTATCGTTCACCAGTAAAGCTGAAACACTAACAAAAAAATATTTTAGGGTTAAAATATTTTAGGACCACATTAAAATACTACATACCTGGAGCTGACTTTACTTTAGCATCTCATAGTGTGGAATAACGAAGTCCGAACAGATTGGTGCCGTCAGTTGAGACCAAACTTCTCTGCTGAGGGTAGAAACAGAAATGAGAAAGATTTGTTGGTAGTGACTACCCAAGAAAGTTTGGCAAAGGCAGGCTCACACAGATCACAGCTACAGTCGGCCGACTGAATATTCGTCGCTGCCACAACAAACCGTCTACATATACCCGGCGGCGACGCGATGCAGTGGCATTGCGTGACGTCAAGAACCCGCCCGTTTTAAAAAGAAAGTAACCCGTCTCTGCAACCGAGCTTCGCCTTTCTCGGGCCGAACAAAGTACGGCACACCCTCACCCCAAAAGGGCAACATGGTTGCCTCAAAACTAAACCAGTTCTCGACCGCGACTGCTGTAGGACTCCTGGAAAATCTCAGACTCTTATTCGCTCTTGGTGGGTTCAGTGCCTCAGGAAAACGAAAGAAGCAGAAGGAAGGAGTGTAAGTATGCCAGTGTGTGTCTGAAAGAGAAGGTGTAAGTGTGCGTCCTGCATGCTCGCCGGGCCCTGGTCCGCATGCAAAGATAAGGAACTGTGAAGAAAAGGAGAAAGACAAGAATCGCTGGTACCAGCTTTGAGTACTGACCACCAAAGCCTCCTAAATTTAACAACTGAAATCCAGGAACCAAACGACATCCCCCCAACGGAAAAAAATTGTCACCACTCACTTATGCCTTATGGCAAAACTTTAGTTTCAAGACATGAGTGGTTATCCGCTCAACATCCCCACCGGGATCACCCAATTTCACAGTAACGGGCGACACAAACCGAAGAATGCGGTATGGTCCCGACCAACGATAACACAGTTTAGCGGCCCTTCTGTCTATGGCTGAGCTTATCGGGTGGCTCTGGCAGTAGACCAGGTCGCCAACCTTAAAAGGGTTTGGAATTCGCCCCTGATTATAGCGACTACGGACGCGCTCGTGCGCACGAAGCAAACTCCTCCGGGCCTCCCTCCATCTATCCACAGTCTTGATATCCGGGTCGCTAGGTAGAAGAGCTTCGATGTTCCACAAGTTGGCCAATGGAAGACTCGGCGAGAAACCAAACATAACCTCAAAGGGTACGGCCTTATGACTCTCATGTAAAGCCGTATTAAATGCCAGTTGCAACCACTTTAGATTTTGATCCCAACAATCTTGTTGTTCAGCATGGTAGGCGATAAGAGCTGAACGGAGATTCCGGTTGAATCTCTCCGCGTGGGATGGCTGAGGGTAGTAGGGGGAAGTGGTCACATGTTTGATGCCGTTAGCGAAACACATTCGCCGGAAGTCACTCGAGATAAACTGTGGTCCATTGTCCGAGACAATGGTGGTCGGAAAACCGAAATGCTGAAAAACATGGGTCTGTAGCACAAGGATGGTCGATCGAGGGTTTGCCTGTCGTAAGGGCAGCAGCCAGACAAACTTGGAAAAAGCATCCACACAAACAAGCAGGTATGCATTATATGACTTGCTACGAGGGAATGGTCCCACGTAGTCGATGAATAACTTCTCCATCGGTTTGCTCGCCACATCGGATGACAATAAACCCAATTTGGTGTTTTGTGCAGGCTTACTCAAGCCACAGAGATGACATGCTTTCACACGAGCCGCAATGTCCCTATCCATGCCTTTCCAGATAAAATGTCTCCTAATACTGGAAATGGTCTTCGAAATTCCCTTATGACCACCTACTGGGGAATCATGATAGTAGCTGAAGACCATGGGCACGAGCTTGCTAGGCAGCACAATCTTCGGGGCACGTCCTTTTTTTCTCGGCAGCACAGGATGCCCTTGGACAAGAAATATGGGGCCTGTACGTTACCCTCTTTTAGATGTTGGATGATCGGACGCAACTCTTCATCATTTAACTGATGGGGTAACACATCAGTAAAAGCCAAAGGAAAGTCCAGCAGAACAGAACAGGGTTGCTCAGAGTGGGCTTCACTGGGTTGGGAGAACATACGTGACAAGGCGTATGCAACTACATTTTGCGTTCCCCTAATGTGTTGCACTTTGAATTTAAAGGATGAGATTTTGACCACCCAACGTCCTATTTTACCCAGTCGCCGGGGATGAGCGAGAAGCCAAGAGAGAGCCTGATTATCGGTCTCGAGCAGGAACTCAGCATGTTCCAAGAAACGCCTGAACTTATCTAGAGCGTACACGACAGCTAGACACTCTAGTTCATACACTGACGACTTCCTCTCTTGTTGGGTCAAAGTCCTGGATATAAACGCCACCGGCTGCCTAGCACCATCAACCTCCTGGGACAGAACCGCCCCGAGCGCAACAGAACTCGCGTCCGTTTGCAGAATGAAAGGTTTAGAAAAGTCAGGCATCCGCAACACAGGGGGGGAGACGATCGCCTCCTTGAGGGTATCAAAGGCCCGCTGTTGCCTCTCACCCCATACAAATTTGGTACCCTTTTTTCTGAGTTCGGTTAAGGGGGCGGCATTAGGGATGAACCTACGATAAAAATTAATCATGCCTACAAACCTGGCAATACCCTTCGCATTCCTAGGGGGAGGAAAATCTCGGATGACTTGCGTCCTCTCCGGGTCAACCGTCACACCCCCATGTGAGACAAGATGCCCCAAAAACGAAATACTCTGTTGAGCGAATTTTACTTTCTCCGGATTGACAGTGAGGCCAGCACTCCTCAACCGACACATCACCTCTCTCAGATGACACAAATGCTCCTCGTAAGTTTTACTGTAGACTAATAAGTCATCCAGATAATTAAAGATAAATTTAAATTTTACATCATGGAAAACTGTGTCAAGAAGCCACGTGAGGGTTTGGGCCCCCACTGCCAGACCGGTGGGTACCCTAGTGTACTGGTAAAGATTCCACGGCACGCAGAATGCCGTTTAGGGACGGCTTTCTTTAGATAGAGGAATCTGATGATAGGCGGCATTGAGGTCAAAGATGGTGAAGTATCTGGCCCCACTGAACCAATCAAAAGCAGAATGTAAGTCCGGAAGAGGAACAGAATCTACTTCTATGTTTGCACTTAACTTTCGATAATCAATGACCATACGCTGTTTACCCCCAGGCTTGGGAACCAGAAATGCTGGACTAGCATAACTAGAATTAGAAGGCTCAATTACCCCTTGCTCAAGCAATTCTTGAACCTTCTCTCTTATTACAGCCATTTTCGGAGGAGCGAACTTGTATGGGTGTGAACGTACTGCGGTGGAGTCCGTTAAGCGGATCTTATACTCCAAAAGGTGTGTGAGCCCCAAGGTTGGAGTTAATACAGTAGGGAATTGCTCACACAACTGATTTAATGCATACTTCTGGGACAGAGTGAGATGGTCTCTTTCTGAATCGGGACACACAACGTCCTGGATACCTCCCTTAGCTCCCTGGTACCCAAGAAAAGGAATGACAACTTCCCGGTTAAACTTAAAATAGCAGTGGTGCCCTTGAATGTCTAAAACGAGACCACTCTTGGAGATGAAATCGGCACCCACGATACAGTCGACTCCCAGAGCCGGAGAAACCAAAAATCGCCACACCCATGAAAAACATTCGATTTTAATTTTTAAGGAAACCACCCGGGAGATGGGCAGAATTTCCCGCGATGCAGTCCAGCATACCACCGAAAACTGATCCGACCCTATTACTAAGCCCTGTTTTTCAAGGTCCGCACACACTCTCGATGAAATTATGGATCGGGCTGATCCAGAGTCAACCAAGGCTCTGAGCTGACCCTTCTTCAACTCGAGCAACAGGAAGGGGCATACCGAAGTGTAGTTGGAGACAGTTTGCAAGACCTTGAAGCCAGCAGATCCGGGACCTACTACCTGCCTGGGGTTAAGCGAAACAGAAACGGAGTGACCTAACGGGGAAGACCACCTCCGATTTATCATCCCCGGGTACTTACGTTTTTTGGGTTGTTTACCTTTCGGGAAGACACCGGACACTGTCTAAAATCGGAACAATAACGTGCAATGTGACCGGGTCTGTAACATCTGAAACAGACAGACTCACGAGCATCACAGCTTTGAATGGGCGCAGACCGAGAACCCTGAGACCCGGACTGCCCTACACGTCGCTCTACAGCCTGGCGATCCGCGCTACGCCTAGCCTCGTGACCTCTAGTGTCGTCATTACCTTGGATTGTCTTGGACAGGGCACATAGCCGGTCCAGATCGATAAAACTTCGGGGACGTTCAGCAAATACTAAGCGTGACCGTTCTTGGGGTGTCACGCCTTCCAGAATAGTTTGGATAATTTCAGGCTCAGGCAACCCCAGTCTCAGGATCCTGGCTGCGTCCTTAATGCTAGAAACGAAATGTGCGAGAGCCTCGTCACTTGCTTGGACCCTGTAAAAATGCTTATGTCGCACCTGCTCGCGCAGCCTTCCCGGTATAAAAGCGTCCAGCACTTCCCGATGAAAATGGTCAATACCACCACCATCCCGAAGGGTGCTCGTCACCCGCTCAGCCATAGATCCCCGGCAGTACGGGTAAATGAGCTCGAGCAAAGTCCGCCCCGACATACCCGGAAAATCCGCCAGTTGAAAAAGAATCCGCAAGAATTTTAAAAGAGTCTCAACATCCAATCCATCCACAACTGGGAGGCGCTGAATGACCTCTGACAGTGGGTTAGGGAGCTTGTGATAGCTCGTGGCAGCCATCCCCGAGAAGGCAGAACATGCGCAGGAGGTTCTAACTTGGCCGCTGTCTCAAAAGAAGAAGATCCGGTATTTGCATCCACAGGACGGTGCTGGCCGAGTGAAAACTCTCGCAATGCCATCGCCACTTGTTCCCTAAGTGGGGTAACGGTTTTTTCTAACTCCGAGGTGGTAGCCTGTGATTCAGCATTCTGTAACCGGCTTAAGACATGTTGTAACCGCTGGCGCACCCTCTGTCTGGCCGTAGAGGCTGGTGCCTCCGACTGCAGGCCTTCGGCCAAATCTCGAAGTTCAGAGAACTTCTCCATACACAGCTCCACCTCAGCAGTGACATCTGTGAGCATCACTCTACCACTCGGTGTCTCGCCAGAGGCATGAGCCTCCCGCAGTTGCTTCCTCAATGAGACAACCGTCTCTTGCGGTTTCCGACCCCGGAACCGGACCTCCCACTCGAGCTCATCTTTTACAAATAAATCAACGTTCATTGAACTAGTCATGACCGCGCAATCGTCACACACACCACGCCGTAAAAGCAACAATCAAAAGAAAATCGACAGGAAGAACTTGATCATTCAAGTGGCTCCAGAATGCTCTAGCGATACGACGAGATGGGTGTATAATAAAGGCAGAGAGAGAGCTACTCGAAATGCCCAGAAGAGAACACAACAACACAAAACAACAAAACTAACTCACCATACACAATCCACAAAGTAACATAACATCCAACAGGGTTCGAAATATATATATCAACACCACGACATCTGGTCGGACCATAACCGCATTCATAAATCAATGATACCGCAAACAGAATGACCTCAATAAGAAAATACTGCATAACGGGGGTGCTATAAAAACACGTCTCTTTCACAGAACAAGTCCCAATCAAAATCGACAAGTACCGACGGCTCCCAATCATGTTCAAAATTTTCCTAAGCTCCCAGAGTATGACAGAGTAATACTAATTAGGTCACTTTCATTTTCAAAACTGTTAACCACACGATTATAACCCCTTTCCAACACCTACCTTCCACTCAACATCACAGAGTAATTACTTAAACACTAACACATATCAATCATATTAAATTTAATCAACCCCTGTTCATTTCTTATAAAATATCCCACTATTCAGATTATTTATTTTATTAAACTGTTAAATTTCGATTAACTTTTCTTTAAACATCTTGGACTCAGATCAAAAATAATTTGAAATAATTTGCAAGTCCCAAAACCAGCTGACATGCCTGTAGCCACACCAAGTTTTATTTAACATCAATAAATGCAAGTCCCCAGATTCCAAAACTTCCAAAGTTCCAAAATTAAGTGCAGAAATAATGTCTACTACATCCATAGAATCACAACCACGCTCTGCTACCATTTTAAACCCCCCTTTTATTTATAAGTTTTTTATTTTTTTTTAATTTATTTTTATTATAGTTTTTGCAAAAGGGGAGAAACACGATATTTAAAACTAGGTAATGAACCTAGAGGAAGCATAAAGAGTGCAAGGCCCAAGCTACAATCACAGACATGTCCACTGGTGAATGACAGGACTTGCAAATGAAAAACTCTGTTAACAAAACAAGTGTGAACTTTATTCAGCGTGCAAGCATATACATGATATTGCAAGGCATACTTTAGCAATGAATAAAATGATGAGTAAAGTTGAAATACATCTTTACATACATGTCATAATACTCCACAGTATAAGATTGTGAGCGAGTATTTAATTCAGTGGCAGTAAAAGAGTGGATGCCATGCTATCTCAAAACGACATTGTAAATCTCTTAACATATGATATTTGAACTTAAATTTAAATTGCCTACACCCTGCCACGCTATGTCCAAGATAATTCTTACAATAATTTTGTGTTCACATGTAATATGGAAATCATTGAGTGCTATTTAAAGTATAAATTAAATAGGCTAGCCTTTTAGGTAATTCTGTAAGCCCATGTGCTATCATATCATAATTTTTGTCACATTCCCCCCCCAAATTGAAAATTACACACAAACACATATAACACACACATCCACCATTTCTGTACCGACCCTCTCAC
Source organism: Magicicada septendecula (assembly GCA_034769895.1). Taxonomy (NCBI): domain Eukaryota; kingdom Metazoa; phylum Arthropoda; class Insecta; order Hemiptera; family Cicadidae; genus Magicicada; species Magicicada septendecula. Next base: position 146,416,617 of record CM068375.1, on the reverse strand, counting down.
CATAACCCTTTGCAATAAATGTACAAATATATATATATATATATATATATATATAACAAAGCGAGCTTGGTAGTTCCCAGTTAATCACCCATAATATGAGAATTTAAATAACACCGGAAATGGAAATGCCCCCAACAGAACCAGAGATTCAAAAATATTAATTAACTACCACATCAATAATTATGAAGCAAACTCCGAGTATTTAATCATGTTAATAGTTTAAGCCACCACACGTGAAAAAACAGACAGCCCCCCCAGTTCTGAATTATGCCCGCCCGGCGGGACAGGAGCAAGCAGGATATAACTAACTCTCAGATAAATTACTCATTAGGAAAAAACGGAAAACTTAGAGCAGTTCATGCGGATACATGTGTGTGTGTGTGTGTGTGCAATTTCCTTACATAGTATAAGAAGCTATAACAGGTTGCATAAGACTTAATTATATAAGGTTCACACATGCAGGCACAAAACTTAACGTGTGAGTTTTTGCAGAACTTGAGCAAATTAAACGCGGTATCATGAGTCTGCTTCTGACAGCGTCTGTAGATTTACAGTGTAGTGGTAGATGAGAGAGTGTAAAGTAAAACAGAAGGGTCCCACCTGGACCGTCCGATGTAACTAAGTGACACTGGTTAAGCTGTAGCGTATAGGTAGCACAGATAATTCCTGGGGGCAGAGTTCCTCTACGAATGTGTCTGTGTGTGTGTGTGTCCCGACTGATGGCATCTCATGGCTCAAGTATTATCTGTGCCAGAAGGGTAGACAGTTGTTCGTCTAGACCCGAAACCCATCTCGCCATTGTTCAAGCACCTGTGACAGGCAATGAGTTGTACAGGGTGTCATAAAGAACATAATCTCACCACAGCTCGCACACACACCATCATTATAAAATTGAGGACACACACTCCAATGCTTGGCAGCAACCAGAAACGCATCACCACTTATTCGTATTACCCATTGATCGGACCACCAGATGTGCCTTATTTCATTCAACAAACTAATTTTGTTTAATAGTTCCATTCATGACATGATTCTTTCTATGTATACTATACTTATTAACAACACTAAAAGCAGCTGAGTGTAAGATATCTATTACCATTTTACATTACTTTAATCAGTTTAATACACTACATTCATGTTGTAGCATAACAAAATTATCACATTAAAATTTTAACTTAATGCAACATAAATAAAGAAGAAAAGGTCCATAGTGAGTGAGAAGAATGAATTGGTTAAAGATTAAACTAAAGAAACTGTACATTAAGTCAATAAAATGTTAATAAGAATAAACAATAACAAAGAAAACTATTGGTCAAAATAACCTACTATGTAAAAACCCAATAAACCAGCAGTATACCCAGTAGATTGGGGAAGCAGTAAAAAGGAAAGAAAAGAAAAAAGAGATAAAAAGGTGAAAACAATATTAATAAGGGAAATTTATAAGGTCAAGAAGCAGAGAAACCACAAGACAAGAAAAATACTAACATAATAATGAAGAAAGGGCAAAATATGTCAAGATTCCTACGAAGAGCCTAGAAATAAGAAGAGCTATTCCAAAAATGTTAATAAAGGAATACATGCCATTGAACTAAATTAAAACCAATATATTTATATCCAGTAACTCAAGTTACAAGATACAATCCAATGAAAACCGAATTGTAAACTAGATATAAGTATTATATGTAACAACCCAAAAGAGACTACCATAGTGTAGAACCCAATAAAGTGAAGTGAGGTAACAAAAATTAGAAACTACAGTGAGTGTAGTGAGAGACATAGCTAAAAAATCTATGAAAAAATATTCAATGAAGTGTAAATAATATAAAAGGACTACCATGAGTGTAGATAATACTAGTAAAATCATAAGAATTAAAAACAGTCTAAGGACTGACAACATTATTAGTGATAAGAGTTTTTTAAATTAGATATAAGAAATAATATTACCCATAAAATGTTTAATGTTTTTTAATTACAGTTAAGTAAATTGTGAGAAGGACAATAAATACCAGAGGACAGTTCATAACTGAGGGTATAACTAATAATAAGATGTTTGTTATTTATTGTTAATCAGATAATACGTTAGATATAAGGTGATAATAGATATAAGATATTTTTAATCACAGTTAAGTTAATACCAAAAGAGACATAAATACAAAAGACAGTTAATGACTGACAGTATTACTAGTAATAGGATGTTTTTATTTTCTAATTAAATTATGTCTAGTTAATAATAAGTATAAGATATTTTCTTATCATTGAATGATACAGTCAAAAATAATAGATATAAGATGTTTTTGTTAAAATTAGGTGATATATGAAAAATAGTAAATAATAAGATGTTTTGTTGTATTTAAAATCATGTTAACTAATTTTCAAGTTTGTAAGGCAGAGAGGCAAGTAGGAAATAGGAATGTTATAATTTTATTTAAAACTGTAAACCATATGAAAAGTACAAAGCAGATTAGCTAATACACCACTCTAGAAAAACAGACCAGTAATGTAAACCAAAACTATCTATCAGAGAGTCAAACTTAATTAAATAAATTCATTCAAACTACATAATATAAGGAATAGAATTTAGTCCATACAACACAAAAATATGAAAATGTAATTAGTACAGATACAAATAATAACGAATGGAATGACAAAGGAAGAAAATTAACTTCTTTTGGAAATAAATAATACTAGGCCTATAATGGTAATCAACTCAGACTAAAAAGTAAATTAATCAATATTGAAGTGTTATAACAACAAAATTATGAACAACAAAAAATAATCACGGAGTGATTAATATTATTTCATGGAAATATCATCAGAAAAACACTTGTAAACCATTTAAATACTAAACTTGTACAAAATATGAGGCCTACAATAATCATCAAAAATTGTAAATTTTAGGCTTATATGAACTTAAAACAGACCCAGCTATATATCCAATTATGTAAAATTAATTTAAGAATATTGCTGAGTAGTTAGATTTTTGTAAAATTAAGAAATAATTGAATTACAGCAATAAATAGGAAAACCTGTTATGTATATTTAGAGGATGAACCAAATCTGAGACATATACTTTTATAAATAAACAATGGAAAGAGGAAAAAGACATTTCATAAATTACCCCAAAACGACGACTTTCAGTCGCCAGTCGATTGTTAATCGTTAATATATGACCAGTTGAGAAATTACTAACAGAAGACCGAAAAAGTATAATTTAGTGCAAAACCGTGAGTGTAGCCTCGAAAAGTGTAACAGAGGTTAACTAAATAAAAATAACACTAACAGATAATAATTAACACCTAACTAATTCAGAACAACAGCAATAACACTATCTAACACGAGCACAAGAAATCAACGGCCATTTTGGAAGGAATATTAAACCATACTAGCGGAGCACGAGTGCAACACATTTGAACACCGGACACTTCACCAGTAAACCAGCACGAAACGACATCGCAGAAGAAGGGAGAACACTCTACACTATATTCCAGGACAACTACAACTTCGCAGAGAAGGGAATACTCATTTATTTCTGAGGGAGAAGATCAACCAGTATCAGCAGTGCATAGCAGAGAAGTCGAGGTGATGGCGGCCATACTTTATTTCCGAACCAGCACAAGACACAGCCTGCTTGAAGCCAGTGACGTCATTCGACGAATGGTTCGATATTACTTTTCATAATTGACAATTTACATAATAATATTGTTTTTTCAGCCATAATAATTTATTTTAAAAATAGCTGTAAGAATTGTATCTTGTTCCTTGTCCTCTCTGACCATTTCGACAGTTAAAAGAATCCTAATTAATTAATCTTGTAAAAATATATTTTGTCAATATTGTTCGCTACCGACTTGAGCAGATATCAACCAATGCCTGGTTCACGTGCAGCCAGAATGGCGCATAATTTTAAATGTCAATAAATGAACATAATTATTTAGTTATAAGAGTTTGTATTTATTTGTATAGTGAATGTTAGCTATTCTTTCTTCTAAAAAAAAAAAAATAATAATTTACAGTGATAAAATAAATATTTGAGAGGAAGAAGAAGAGCAAAGTCAGCAGAGAGAATCAACAGATCTAACTACACAATTAAATTATTAATAGAAACAAATAGTTTCGAACCACAAATTCATACCTATTTAATTGGAAGTATATAAAGCACATACAATTAATTAATTATTTATTAATTTAATTGAATTAATTAATTAAACAACTTACAAAAATTTTTTATTATCAACAAATCACACTTTATTATCATACATTATTTATATTTAATTTATTCTTTGTAATTGGGAATAATTACCAATTGGTGAATCTAAAGTGGAGCTGTGTCATCGGCGAGTTCAACACCGAGATTCAGACAACATTTATTAGCATCACAATTTCTACCTTTACTATCAATATTTATTTATATTGGTATTTTGTAATAATACTACAATGTCCATTATAAGTTAATTTAATAAGTTAATCTCTAATTTAATTTAATACCCGAATTCAAGACTAACACTCATGCACACACAAGTTATCGTTCACCAGTAAAGCTGAAACACTAACAAAAAAATATTTTAGGGTTAAAATATTTTAGGACCACATTAAAATACTACATACCTGGAGCTGACTTTACTTTAGCATCTCATAGTGTGGAATAACGAAGTCCGAACAGATTGGTGCCGTCAGTTGAGACCAAACTTCTCTGCTGAGGGTAGAAACAGAAATGAGAAAGATTTGTTGGTAGTGACTACCCAAGAAAGTTTGGCAAAGGCAGGCTCACACAGATCACAGCTACAGTCGGCCGACTGAATATTCGTCGCTGCCACAACAAACCGTCTACATATACCCGGCGGCGACGCGATGCAGTGGCATTGCGTGACGTCAAGAACCCGCCCGTTTTAAAAAGAAAGTAACCCGTCTCTGCAACCGAGCTTCGCCTTTCTCGGGCCGAACAAAGTACGGCACACCCTCACCCCAAAAGGGCAACATGGTTGCCTCAAAACTAAACCAGTTCTCGACCGCGACTGCTGTAGGACTCCTGGAAAATCTCAGACTCTTATTCGCTCTTGGTGGGTTCAGTGCCTCAGGAAAACGAAAGAAGCAGAAGGAAGGAGTGTAAGTATGCCAGTGTGTGTCTGAAAGAGAAGGTGTAAGTGTGCGTCCTGCATGCTCGCCGGGCCCTGGTCCGCATGCAAAGATAAGGAACTGTGAAGAAAAGGAGAAAGACAAGAATCGCTGGTACCAGCTTTGAGTACTGACCACCAAAGCCTCCTAAATTTAACAACTGAAATCCAGGAACCAAACGACATCCCCCCAACGGAAAAAAATTGTCACCACTCACTTATGCCTTATGGCAAAACTTTAGTTTCAAGACATGAGTGGTTATCCGCTCAACATCCCCACCGGGATCACCCAATTTCACAGTAACGGGCGACACAAACCGAAGAATGCGGTATGGTCCCGACCAACGATAACAGTTTAGCGGCCCTTCTGTCTATGGCTGAGCTTATCGGGTGGCTCTGGCAGTAGACCAGGTCGCCAACCTTAAAAGGGTTTGGAATTCGCCCCTGATTATAGCGACTACGGACGCGCTCGTGCGCACGAAGCAAACTCCTCCGGGCCTCCCTCCATCTATCCACAGTCTTGATATCCGGGTCGCTAGGTAGAAGAGCTTCGATGTTCCACAAGTTGGCCAATGGAAGACTCGGCGAGAAACCAAACATAACCTCAAAGGATACGGCCTTATGACTCTCATGTAAAGCCGTATTAAATGCCAGTTGCAACCACTTTAGATTTTGATCCCAACAATCTTGTTGTTCAGCATGGTAGGCGATAAGAGCTGAACGGAGATTCCAGTTGAATCTCTCCGCGTGGGATGGCTGAGGGTAGTAGGGGGAAGTGGTCACATGTTTGATGCCGTTAGCGAAACACATTCGCCGGAAGTCACTCGAGATAAACTGTGGTCCATTGTCCGAGACAATGGTGGTCGGAAAACCGAAATGCTGAAAAACATGGGTCTGTAGCACAAGGATGGTCGATCGAGGGTTTGCCTGTCGTAAGGGCAGCAGCCAGACAAACTTGGAAAAAGCATCCACACAAACAAGCAGGTATGCGTTATATGACTTGCTACGAGGGAATGGTCCCACGTAGTCGATGAATAACTTCTCCATCGGTTTGCTCGCCACATCGGATGACAATAAACCCAATTTGGTGTTTTGTGCAGGCTTACTCAAGCCACAGAGATGACATGCTTTCACACGAGCCGCAATGTCCCTATCCATGCCTTTCCAGATAAAATGTCTCCTAATACTGGAAATGGTCTTCGAAATTCCCTTATGACCACCTACTGGGGAATCATGATAGTAGCTGAAGACCATGGGCACGAGCTTGCTAGGCAGCACAATCTTCGGGGCACGTCCTTTTTTTCTCGGCAGCACAGGATGCCCTTGGACAAGAAATATGGGGCCTGTACGTTACCCTCTTTTAGATGTTGGATGATCGGACGCAACTCTTCATCATTTAACTGATGGGGTAACACATCAGTAAAAGCCAAAGGAAAGTCCAGCAGAACAGAACAGGGTTGCTCAGAGTGGGCTTCACTGGGTTGGGAGAACATACGTGACAAGGCGTATGCAACTACATTTTGCGTTCCCCTAATGTGTTGCACTTTGAATTTAAAGGATGAGATTTTGACCACCCAACGTCCTATTTTACCCAGTCGCCGGGGATGAGCGAGAAGCCAAGAGAGAGCCTGATTATCGGTCTCGAGCAGGAACTCAGCATGTTCCAAGAAACGCCTGAACTTATCTAGAGCGTACACGACAGCTAGACACTCTAGTTCATACACTGACGACTTCCTCTCTTGTTGGGTCAAAGTCCTGGATATAAACGCCACCGGCTGCCTAGCACCATCAACCTCCTGGGACAGAACCGCCCCGAGCGCAACAGAACTCGCGTCCGTTTGCAGAATGAAAGGTTTAGAAAAGTCAGGCATCCGCAACACAGGGGGGAGACGATCGCCTCCTTGAGGGTATCAAAGGCCCGCTGTTGCCTCTCACCCCATACAAATTTGGTACCCTTTTTTCTGAGTTCGGTTAAGGGGGCGGCATTAGGGATGAACCTACGATAAAAATTAATCATGCCTACAAACCTGGCAATACCCTTCGCATTCCTAGGGGGAGGAAAATCTCGGATGCCTTGCGTCCTCTCCGGGTCAACCGTCACACCCCCATGTGAGACAAGATGCCCCAAAAACGAAATACTCTGTTGAGCGAATTTTACTTTCTCCGGATTGACAGTGAGGCCAGCACTCCTCAACCGACACATCACCTCTCTCAGATGACACAAATGCTCCTCGTAAGTTTTACTGTAGACTAATAAGTCATCCAGATAATTAAAGATAAATTTAAATTTTACATCATGGAAAACTGTGTCAAGAAGCCACGTGAGGGTTTGGGCCCCCACTGCCAGACCGGTGGGTACCCTAGTGTACTGGTAAAGATTCCACGGCACGCAGAATGCCGTTTAGGGACGGCTTTCTTTAGATAGAGGAATCTGATGATAGGCGGCATTGAGGTCAAAGATGGTGAAGTATCTGGCCCCACTGAACCAATCAAAAGCAGAATGTAAGTCCGGAAGAGGAACAGAATCTACTTCTATGTTTGCATTTAACTTTCGATAATCAATGACCATACGCTGTTTACCCCCAGGCTTGGGAACCAGAAATGCTGGACTAGCATAACTAGAATTAGAAGGCTCAATTACCCCTTGCTCAAGCAATTCTTGAACCTTCTCTCTTAGGACAGCCATTTTCGGAGGAGCGAACTTGTATGGGTGTGAACGTACTGCGGTGGAGTCCGTTAAGCGGATCTTATACTCCAAAAGGTGTGTGAGCCCCAAGGTTGGAGTTAATACAGTAGGGAATTGCTCACACAACTGATTTAATGCATACTTCTGGGACGGAGTGAGATGGTCTCTTTCTGAATCGGGACACACAACGTCCTGGATACCTCCCTTAGCTCCCTGGTACCCAAGAAAAGGAATGACAACTTCCCGGTTAAACTTAAAATAGCAGTGGTGCCCTTGAATGTCTAAAACGAGACCACTCTTGGAGATGAAATCGGCACCCACGATACAGTCGACTCCCAGAGCCGGAGAAACCAAAAATCGCCACACCCATGAAAAACATTCGATTTTAATTTTTAAGGAAACCACCCGGGAGATGGGCAGAATTTCCCGCGATGCAGTCCAGCATACCACCGAAAACTGATCCGACCCTATTACTAAGCCCTGTTTTTCAAGGTCCGCACACACTCTCGATGAAATTATGGATCGGGCTGATCCAGAGTCAACCAAGGCTCTGAGCTGACCCTTCTTCAACTCGAGCAACAGGAAGGGGCATACCGAAGTGTAGTTGGAGACAGTTTGCAAGACCTTGAAGCCAGCAGATCCGGGACCTACTACCTGCCTGGGGTTAAGCGAAACAGAAACGGAGTGACCTAACGGGGAAGACCACCTCCGATTTATCATCCCCGGGTACTTACGTTTTTTGGGTTGTTTACCTTTCGGGAAGACACCGGACACTGTCTAAAATCGGAACAATAACGTGCAATGTGACCGGGTCTGTGACATCTGAAACAGACAGACTCACGAGCATCACAGCTTTGAATGGGCGCAGACCGAGAACCCTGAGACCCGGACTGCCCTACACGTCGCTCTACAGCCTGGCGATCCGCGCTACGCCTAGCCTCGTGACCTCTAGTGTCGTCATTACCTTGGATTGTCTTGGACAGGGCACATAGCCGGTCCAGATCGATAAAACTTCGGGGACGTTCAGCAAATACTAAGCGTGACCGTTCTTGGGGTGTCACGCCTTCCAGAATAGTTTGGATAATTTCAGGCTCAGGCAACCCCAGTCTCAGGATCCTGGCTGCGTCCTTAATGCTAGAAACGAAATGTGCGAGAGCCTCGTCACTTGCTTGGACCCTGTAAAAATGCTTATGTCGCAGCTGCTCGCGCAGCCTTCCCGGTATAAAAGCGTCCAGCACTTCCCGATGAAAATGGTCAATACCACCACCATCCCGAAGGGTGCTCGTCACCCGCTCAGCCATAGATCCCGGCAGTACGGGTAAATGAGCTCGAGCAAAGTCCGCCCCGACATACCCGAAAAATCCGCCAGTTGAAAAAGAATCCGCAAGAATTTTAAAAGAGTCTCAACATCCAATCCATCCACAACTGGGAGGCGCTGAATGACCTCTGACAGTGGGTTAGGGAGCTTGTGATAGCTCGTGGCAGCCATCCCCGAGAAGGCAGAACATGCGCAGGAGGTTCTAACTTGGCCGCTGTCTCAAAAGAAGAAGATCCGGTATTTGCATCCACAGGACGGTGCTGGCCGAGTGAAAACTCTCGCAATGCCATCGCCACTTGTTCCCTAAGTGGGGTAACGGTTTTTTCTAACTCCGAGGTGGTAGCCTGTGATTCAGCATTCTGTAACCGGCTTAAGACATGTTGTAACCACTGGCGCACCATCTGTCTGGCCGTAGAGGCTGGTGCCTCCGACTGCAGGCCTTCGGCCAAATCTCGAAGTTCAGAGAACTTCTCCATACACAGCTCCACCTCAGCAGTGACATCTGTGAGCATCACTCTACCACTCGGTGTCTCGCCAGAGGCATGAGCCTCCCGCAGTTGCTTCCTCAATGAGACAACCGTCTCTTGCGGTTTCCGACCCCGGAACCGGACCTCCCACTCGAGCTCATCTTTTACAAATAAATCAACGTTCATTGAACTAGTCATGACCGCGCAATCGTCACACACACCACGCCGTAAAAGCAACAATCAAAAGAAAATCGACAGGAAGAACTTGATCATTCAAGTGGCTCCAGAATGCTCTAGCGATACGACGAGATGGGTGTATAATAAAGGCAGAGAGAGAGCTACTCGAAATGCCCAGAAGAGAACACAACAACACAAAACAACAAAACTAACTCACCATACACAATCCACAAAGTAACATAACATCCAACAGGGTTCGAAATATATATATCAACACCACGACATCTGGTCGGACCATAACCGCATTCATAAATCAATGATACCGCAAACAGAATGACCTCAATAAGAAAATACTGCATAACGGGGGTGCTATAAAAACACGTTGTCTCTTTCACAGAACAAGTCCCAATCAAAATCGACAAGTACCGACGGCTCCCAATCATGTTCAAAATTTTCCTAAGCTCCCAGAGTATGACAGAGTAATACTAATTAGGTCACTTTCATTTTCAAAACTGTTAACCACACGATTATAACCCCTTTCCAACACCTACCTTCCACTCAACATCACAGAGTAATTACTTAAACACTAACACATATCAATCATATTAAATTTAATCAACCCCTGTTCATTTCTTATAAAATATCCCACTATTCAGATTATTTATTTTATTAAACTGTTAAATTTCGATTAACTTTTCTTTAAACATCTTGGACTCAGATCAAAAATAATTTGAAATAATTTGCAAGTCCCAAAACCAGCTGACATGCCTGTAGCCACACCAAGTTTTATTTAACATCAATAAATGCAAGTCCCCAGATTCCAAAACTTCCAAAGTTCCAAAATTAAGTGCAGAAATAATGTCTACTACATCCATAGAATCACAACCACGCTCTGCTACCATTTTAAACCCCCCTTTTTTTTATAAGTTTTTTATTTTTTTTAATTTATTTTTATTATAGTTTTTGCAAAAGGGGAGAAACACGATATTTAAAACTAGGTAATGAACCTAGAGGAAGCATAAAGAGTGCAAGGCCCAAGCTACAATCACAGACATGTCCACTGGTGAATGACAGGACTTGCAAATGAAAAACTCTGTTAACAAAACAAGTGTGAACTTTATTCAGCGTGCAAGCATATACATGATATTGCAAGGCATACTTTAGCAATGAATAAAATGATGAGTAAAGTTGAAATACATCTTTACATACATGTCATAATACTCCACAGTATAAGATTGTGAGCGAGTATTTAATTCAGTGGCAGTAAAAGAGTGGATGCCATGCTATCTCAAAACGACATTGTAAATCTCTTAACATATGATATTTGAACTTAAATTTAAATTGCCTACACCCTGCCACGCTATGTCCAAGATAATTCTTACAATAATTTTGTGTTCACATGTAATATGGAAATCATTGAGTGCTATTTAAAGTATAAATTAAATAGGCTAGCCTTTTAGGTAATTCTGTAAGCCCATGTGCTATCATATCATAATTTTTGTCACATTCCCCCCCCAAATTGAAAATTACACACAAACACATATAACACACACATCCACCATTTCTGTACCGACCCTCTCATCATAACCCTTTGCAATAAATGTACAAATATATATATATATATAACAAAGCGAGCTTGGTAGTTCCCAGTTAATCACCCATAATATGAGAATTTAAATAACACCGGAAATGGAAATGCCCCCAACAGAACCAGAGATTCAAAAATATTAATTAACTACCACATCAATAATTATGAAGCAAACTCCGAGTATTTAATCATGTTAATAGTTTAAGCCACCACACGTGAAAAAAACAGACAGCCCCCCCAGTTCTGAATTATGCCCGCCCGGCGGGACAGGAGCAAGCAGGATATAACTAACTCTCAGATAAATTACTCATTAGGAAAAAACGGAAAACTTAGAGCAGTTCATGCGGATACATGTGTGTGTGTGTGTGTGTGTGTGTGTGTGTGTGTGTGTGTGTGTGTGTGTGTGTGTGTGTGTGTGTGTGTGTGTGTGCAATTTCCTTACATAGTATAAGAAGCTATAACAGGTTGCATAAGACTTAATTATATAAGGTTCACACATGCAGGCACAAAACTTAACGTGTGAGTTTTTGCAGAACTTGAGCAAATTAAACGCGGTATCATGAGTCTGCTTCTGACAGCGTCTGTAGATTTACAGTGTAGTGGTAGATGAGAGAGTGTAAAGTAAAACAGAAGGGTCCCACCTGGACCGTCCGATGTAACTAAGTGACACTGGTTAAGCTGTAGCGTATAGGTAGCACAGATAATTCCTGGGGGCAGAGTTCCTCTACAAATGTGTCTGTGTGTGTGTGTGTCCCAACTGACGGCATCTCATGGCTCAAGTATTATCTGTGCCAGAAGGGTAGACAGTTGTTCGTCTAGACCCGAAACCCATCTCGCCATTGTTCAAGCACCTGTGACAGGCAATGAGTTGTACAGGGTGTCATAAAGAACATAATCTCACCACAGCTCGCACACACACCATCATTATAAAATTGAGGACACACACTCCAATGCTTGGCAGCAACCAGAAACGCATCACCACTTATTCGTATTACCCATTGATCGGACCACCAGATGTGCCTTATTTCATTCAACAAACTAATTTTGTTTAATAGTTCCATTCATGACATGATTCTTTCTATGTATACTATACTTATTAACAACACTAAAAGCAGCTGAGTGTAAGATATCTATTACCATTTTACATTACTTTAATCAGTTTATTAATACACTACATTCATGTTGTAGCATAACAAAATTATCACATTAAAATTTTAACTTAATGCAACATAAATAAAGAAGAAAAGGTACATAGTGAGTGAGAAGAATGAATTGGTTAAAGATTAAACTAAAGAAACTGTACATTAAGTCAATAAAATGTTAATAAGAATAAACAATAACAAAGAAAACTATTGGTCAAAATAACCTACTATGTAAAAACCCAATAAACCAGCAGTATACCCAGTAGATTGGGGAAGCAGTAAAAAGGAAAGAAAAGAAAAAAGAGATAAAAAGGTGAAAACAATATTAATAAGGGAAATTTATAAGGTCAAGAAGCAGAGAAACCACAAGACAAGAAAAATACTAACATAATAATGAAGAAAGGGCAAAATATGTCAAGATTCCTACGAAGAGCCTAGAAATAAGAAGAGCTATTCCAAAAATGTTAATAAAGGAATACATGCCATTGAACTAAATTAAAACCAATATATTTAGATCCAGTAACTCAAGTTACAAGATACAATCCAATGAAAACCGAATTGTAAACTAGATATAAGTATTATATGTAACAACCCAAAAGAGACTACCATAGTGTAGAACCCACTAAAAAAAGACTACCATAGTGTAGAACCCAATAAAGTGAAGTGAGGTAACAAAAATTAGAAACTACAGTGAGTGTAGTGAGAAACATAGCTAAAAAATCTATGAAAAAATATTCAATGAAGTGTAAATAATATAAAAGGACTACCATGAGTGTAGATAATACTAGTAAAATCATAAGAATTAAAGACAGTCTAAGGACTGACAACATTATTAGTGATAAGAGTTTTTTAAATTAGATATAAGAAATAATATTACCCATAAAATGTTTAATGTTTTTTAATTACAGTTAAGTAAATTGTGAGAAGGACAATAAATACCAGAGGACAGTTCATAACTGAGGGTATAACTAATAATAAGATGTTTGTTATTTATTGTTAATCAGATAATACGTTAGATATAAGGTGATAATAGATATAAGATATTTTTAATCACAGTTAAGTTAATACCAAAAGAGACATAAATACAAAAGACAGTTAATGACTGACAGTATTACTAGTAATAGGATGTTTTTATTTTCTAATTAAATTATGTCTAGTTAATAATAAGTATAAGATATTTTCTTATCATTGAATGATACAGTCAAAAATAATAGATATAAGATGTTTTTGTTAAAATTAGGTGATATATGAAAAATAGTAAATAATAAGATGTTTTGTTGTATTTAAAATCATGTTAACTAATTTTCAAGTTTGTAAGGCAGAGAGGCAAGTAGGAAATAGGAATGTTATAATTTTATTTAAAACTGTAAACCATATGAAAAGTACAAAGCAGATTAGCTAATACACCACTCTAGAAAAACAGACCAGTAATGTAAACCAAAACTATCTATCAGAGAGTCAAACTTAATTAAATAAATTCATTCAAACTACATAATATAAGGAATAGAATTTAGTCCATACAACACAAAAATATGAAAATGTAATTAGTACAGATACAAATAATAACGAATGGAATGACAAAGGAAGAAAATTAACTTCTTTTGGAAATAAATAATACTAGGCCTATAATGGTAATCAACTCAGACTAAAAAGTAAATTAATCAATATTGAAGTGTTATAACAACAAAATTATGAACAACAAAAAATAATCACGGAGTGATTAATATTATTTCATGGAAATATCATCAGAAAAACACTTGTAAACCATTTAAATACTAAATTTGTACAAAATATGAGGCCTACAATAATCATCAAAAATTGTAAATTTTAGGCTTATATGAACTTAAAACAGACCCAGCTATATATCCAATTATGTAAAATTAATTTAAGAATATTGCTGAGTAGTTAGATTTTTGTAAAATTAAGAAATAATTGAATTACAGCAATAAATAGGAAAACCTGTTATGTATATTTAGAGGATGAACCAAATCTGAGACATATACTTTTATAAATAAACAATGGAAAGAGGAAAAAGACATTTCATAAATAACCCCAAAACGACGACTTTCAGTCGCCAGTCGATTGTTAATCGTTAATATATGACCAGTTGAGAAATTACTAACAGAAGACCGAAAAAGTATAATTTAGTGCAAAACCGTGAGTGTAGCCTCGAAAAGTGTAACAGAGGTTAACTAAATAAAAATAACACTAACAGATAATAATTAACACCTAACTAATTCAGAACAACAGCAATAACACTATCTAACACGAGCACAAGAAATCAACGGCCATTTTGGAAGGAATATTAAACCATACTAGCGGAGCACGAGTGCAACACATTTGAACACCGGACACTTCACCAGTAAACCAGCACGAAACGACATCGCAGAAGAAGGGAGAACACTCTACACTATATTCCAGGACAACTACAACTTCGCAGAGAAGGGAATACTCATTTATTTCTGAGGGAGAAGATCAACCAGTATCAGCAGTGCATAGCAGAGAAGTCGAGGTGACGGCGGCCATACTTTATTTCCGAACCAGCACAAGACACAGCCTGCTTGAAGCCAGTGACGTCATTCGACGAATGGTTCGATATTACTTTTCATAATTGACAATTTACATAATAATATTGTTTTTTCAGCCATAATAATTTATTTTAAAAATAGCTGTAAGAATTGTATCTTGTTCCTTGTCCTCTCTGACCATTTCGACAGTTAAAAGAATCCTAATTAATTAATCTTGTAAAAATATATTTTGTCAATATTGTTCGCTACCGACTTGAGCAGATATCAACCAATGCCTGGTTCACGTGCAGCCAGAATGGCGCATAATTTTAAATGTCAATAAATGAACATAATTATTTAGTTATAAGAGTTTGTATTTATTTGTATAGTGAATGTTAGCTATTCTTTCTTCTAAAAAAAAAAAAATAATAATTTACAGTGATAAAATAAATATTTGAGAGGAAGAAGAAGAGCAAAGTCAGCAGAGAGAATCAACAGATCTAACTACACAATTAAATTATTAATAGAAACAAATAGTTTCGAACCACAAATTCATACCTATTTAATTGGAAGTATATAAAGCACATACAATTAATTAATTATTTATTAATTTAATTGAATTAATTAATTAAACAACTTACAAAAATTTTTTATTATCAACAAATCACACTTTATTATCATACATTATTTATATTTAATTTATTCTTTGTAATTGGGAATAATTACCAATTGGTGAATCTAAAGTGGAGCTGTGTCATCAGCGAGTTCAACACCGAGATTCAGACAACATTTATTAGCATCACAATTTCTACCTTTACTATCAATATTTATTTATATTGGTATTTTGTAATAATACTACAATGTCCATTATAAGTTAATTTAATAAGTTAATCTCTAATTTAATTTAATACCCGAATTCAAGACTAACACTCATGCACACACAAGTTATCGTTCACCAGTAAAGCTGAAACACTAACAAAAAAATATTTTAGGGTTAAAATATTTTAGGACCACATTAAAATACTACATACCTGGAGCTGACTTTACTTTAGCATCTCATAGTGTGGAATAACGAAGTCCGAACAGATTGGTGCCGTCAGTTGAGACCAAACTTCTCTGCTGAGGGTAGAAACAGAAATGAGAAAGATTTGTTGGTAGTGACTACCCAAGAAAGTTTGGCAAAGGCAGGCTCACACAGATCACAGCTACAGTCGGCCGACTGAATATTCGTCGCTGCCACAACAAACCGTCTACATATACCCGGCGGCGACGCGATGCAGTGGCATTGCGTGACGTCAAGAACCCGCCCGTTTTAAAAAGAAAGTAACCCGTCTCTGCAACCGAGCTTCGCCTTTCTCGGGCCGAACAAAGTACGGCACACCCTCACCCCAAAAGGGCAACATGGTTGCCTCAAAACTAAACCAGTTCTCGACCGCGACTGCTGTAGGACTCCTGGAAAATCTCAGACTCTTATTCGCTCTTGGTGGGTTCAGTGCCTCAGGAAAACGAAAGAAGCAGAAGGAAGGAGTGTAAGTATGCCAGTGTGTGTCTGAAAGAGAAGGTGTAAGTGTGCGTCCTGCATGCTCGCCGGGCCCTGGTCCGCATGCAAAGATAAGGAACTGTGAAGAAAAGGAGAAAGACAAGAATCGCTGGTACCAGCTTTGAGTACTGACCACCAAAGCCTCCTAAATTTAACAACTGAAATCCAGGAACCAAACGACATCCCCCCAACGGAAAAAAATTGTCACCACTCACTTATGCCTTATGGCAAAACTTTAGTTTCAAGACATGAGTGGTTATCCGCTCAACATCCCCACCGGGATCACCCAATTTCACAGTAACGGGCGACACAAACCGAAGAATGCGGTATGGTCCCGACCAACGATAACAGTTTAGCGGCCCTTCTGTCTATGGCTGAGCTTATCGGGTGGCTCTGGCAGTAGACCAGGTCGCCAACCTTAAAAGGGTTTGGAATTCGCCCCTGATTATAGCGACTACGGACGCGCTCGTGCGCACGAAGCAAACTCCTCCGGGCCTCCCTCCATCTATCCACAGTCTTGATATCCGGGTCGCTAGGTAGAAGAGCTTCGATGTTCCACAAGTTGGCCAATGGAAGACTCGGCGAGAAACCAAACATAACCTCAAAGGATACGGCCTTATGACTCTCATGTAAAGCCGTATTAAATGCCAGTTGCAACCACTTTAGATTTTGATCCCAACAATCTTGTTGTTCAGCATGGTAGGCGATAAGAGCTGAACGGAGATTCCGGTTGAATCTCTCCGCGTGGGATGGCTGAGGGTAGTAGGGGGAAGTGGTCACATGTTTGATGCCGTTAGCGAAACACATTCGCCGGAAGTCACTCGAGATAAACTGTTGTCCATTGTCCGAGACAATGGTGGTCGGAAAACCGAAATGCTGAAAAACATGGGTCTGTAGCACAAGGATGGTCGATCGAGGGTTTGCCTGTCGTAAGGGCAGCAGCCAGACAAACTTGGAAAAAGCATCCACACAAACAAGCAGGTATGCGTTATATGACTTGCTACGAGGGAATGGTCCCACGTAGTCGATGAATAACTTCTCCATCGGTTTGCTCGCCACATCGGATGACAATAAACCCAATTTGGTGTTTTGTGCAGGCTTACTCAAGCCACAGAGATGACATGCTTTCACACGAGCCGCAATGTCCCTATCCATGCCTTTCCAGATAAAATGTCTCCTAATACTGGAAATGGTCTTCGAAATTCCCTTATGACCACCTACTGGGGAATCATGATAGTAGCTGAAGACCATGGGCACGAGCTTGCTAGGCAGCACAATCTTCGGGGCACGTCCTTTTTTTCTCGGCAGCACAGGATGCCCTTGGACAAGAAATATGGGGCCTGTACGTTACCCTCTTTTAGATGTTGGATGATCGGACGCAACTCTTCATCATTTAACTGATGGGGTAACACATCAGTAAAAGCCAAAGGAAAGTCCAGCAGAACAGAACAGGGTTGCTCAGAGTGGACTTCACTGGGTTGGGAGAACATACGTGACAAGGCGTATGCAACTACATTTTGCGTTCCCCTAATGTGTTGCACTTTGAATTTAAAGGATGAGATTTTGACCACCCAACGTCCTATTTTACCCAGTCGCCGGGGATGAGCGAGAAGCCAAGAGAGAGCCTGATTATCGGTCTCGAGCAGGAACTCAGCATGTTCCAAGAAACGCCTGAACTTATCTAGAGCGTACACGACAGCTAGACACTCTAGTTCATACACTGACGACTTCCTCTCTTGTTGGGTCAAAGTCCTGGATATAAACGCCACCGGCTGCCTAGCACCATCAACCTCCTGGGACAGAACCACCCCGAGCGCAACAGAACTCGCGTCCGTTTGCAGAATGAAAGGTTTAGAAAAGTCAGGCATCCGCAACACAGGGGGGAGACGATCGCCTCCTTGAGGGTATCAAAGGCCCGCTGTTGCCTCTCACCCCATACAAATTTGGTACCCTTTTTTCTGAGTTCGGTTAAGGGGGCGGCATTAGGGATGAACCTACGATAAAAATTAATCATGCCTACAAACCTGGCAATACCCTTCGCATTCCTAGGGGGAGGAAAATCTCGGATGCCTTGCGTCCTCTCCGGGTCAACCGTCACACCCCCATGTGAGACAAGATGCCCCAAAAACGAAATACTCTGTTGAGCGAATTTTACTTTCTCCGGATTGACAGTGAGGCCAGCACTCCTCAACCGACACATCACCTCTCTCAGATGACACAAATGCTCCTCGTAAGTTTTACTGTAGACTAATAAGTCATCCAGATAATTAAAGATAAATTTAAATTTTACATCATGGAAAACTGTGTCAAGAAGCCACGTGAGGGTTTGGGCCCCCACTGCCAGACCGGTGGGTACCCTAGTGTACTGGTAAAGATTCCACGGCACGCAGAATGCCGTTTAGGGACGGCTTTCTTTAGATAGAGGAATCTGATGATAGGCGGCATTGAGGTCAAAGATGGTGAAGTATCTGGCCCCACTGAACCAATCAAAAGCAGAATGTAAGTCCGGAAGAGGAACAGAATCTACTTCTATGTTTGCATTTAACTTTCGATAATCAATGACCATACGCTGTTTACCCCCAGGCTTGGGAACCAGAAATGCTGGACTAGCATAACTAGAATTAGAAGGCTCAATTACCCCTTGCTCAAGCAATTCTTGAACCTTCTCTCTTAGGACAGCCATTTTCGGAGGAGCGAACTTGTATGGGTGTGAACGTACTGCGGTGGAGTCCGTTAAGCGGATCTTATACTCCAAAAGGTGTGTGAGCCCCAAGGTTGGAGTTAATACAGTAGGGAATTGCTCACACAACTGATTTAATGCATACTTCTGGGACGGAGTGAGATGGTCTCTTTCTGAATCGGGACACACAACGTCCTGGATACCTCCCTTAGCTCCCTGGTACCCAAGAAAAGGAATGACAACTTCCCGGTTAAACTTAAAATAGCAGTGGTGCCCTTGAATGTCTAAAACGAGACCACTCTTGGAGATGAAATCGGCACCCACGATACAGTCGACTCCCAGAGCCGGAGAAACCAAAAATCGCCACACCCATGAAAAACATTCGATTTTAATTTTTAAGGAAACCACCCGGGAGATGGGCAGAATTTCCCGCGATGCAGTCCAGCATACCACCGAAAACTGATCCGACCCTATTACTAAGCCCTGTTTTTCAAGGTCCGCACACACTCTCGATGAAATTATGGATCGGGCTGATCCAGAGTCAACCAAGGCTCTGAGCTGACCCTTCTTCAACTCGAGCAACAGGAAGGGGCATACCGAAGTGTAGTTGGAGACAGTTTGCAAGACCTTGAAGCCAGCAGATCCGGGACCTACTACCTGCCTGGGGTTAAGCGAAACAGAAACGGAGTGACCTAACGGGGAAGACCACCTCCGATTTATCATCCCCGGGTACTTACGTTTTTTGGGTTGTTTACCTTTCGGGAAGACACCGGACACTGTCTAAAATCGGAACAATAACGTGCAATGTGACCGGGTCTGTGACATCTGAAACAGACAGACTCACGAGCATCACAGCTTTGAATGGGCGCAGACCGAGAACCCTGAGACCCGGACTGCCCTACACGTCGCTCTACAGCCTGGCGATCCGCGCTACGCCTAGCCTCGTGACCTCTAGTGTCGTCATTACCTTGGATTGTCTTGGACAGGGCACATAGCCGGTCCAGATCGATAAAACTTCGGGGACGTTCAGCAAATACTAAGCGTGACCGTTCTTGGGGTGTCACGCCTTCCAGAATAGTTTGGATAATTTCAGGCTCAGGCAACCCCAGTCTCAGGATCCTGGCTGCGTCCTTAATGCTAGAAACGAAATGTGCGAGAGCCTCGTCACTTGCTTGGACCCTGTAAAAATGCTTATGTCGCAGCTGCTCGCGCAGCCTTCCCGGTATAAAAGCGTCCAGCACTTCCCGATGAAAATGGTCAATACCACCACCATCCCGAAGGGTGCTCGTCACCCGCTCAGCCATAGATCCCGGCAGTACGGGTAAATGAGCTCGAGCAAAGTCCGCCCCGACATACCCGGAAAATCCGCCAGTTGAAAAAGAATCCGCAAGAATTTTAAAAGAGTCTCAACATCCAATCCATCCACAACTGGGAGGCGCTGAATGACCTCTGACAGTGGGTTAGGGAGCTTGTGATAGCTCGTGGCAGCCATCCCCGAGAAGGCAGAACATGCGCAGGAGGTTCTAACTTGGCCGCTGTCTCAAAAGAAGAAGATCCGGTATTTGCATCCACAGGACGGTGCTGGCCGAGTGAAAACTCTCGCAATGCCATCGCCACTTGTTCCCTAAGTGGGGTAACGGTTTTTTCTAACTCCGAGGTGGTAGCCTGTGATTCAGCATTCTGTAACCGGCTTAAGACATGTTGTAACCACTGGCGCACCCTCTGTCTGGCCGTAGAGGCTGGTGCCTCCGACTGCAGGCCTTCGGCCAAATCTCGAAGTTCAGAGAACTTCTCCATACACAGCTCCACCTCAGCAGTGACATCTGTGAGCATCACTCTACCACTCGGTGTCTCGCCAGAGGCATGAGCCTCCCGCAGTTGCTTCCTCAATGAGACAACCGTCTCTTGCGGTTTCCGACCCCGGAACCGGACCTCCCACTCGAGCTCATCTTTTACAAATAAATCAACGTTCATTGAACTAGTCATGACCGCGCAATCGTCACACACACCACGCCGTAAAAGCAACAATCAAAAGAAAATCGACAGGAAGAACTTGATCATTCAAGTGGCTCCAGAATGCTCTAGCGATACGACGAGATGGGTGTATAATAAAGGCAGAGAGAGAGCTACTCGAAATGCCCAGAAGAGAACACAACAACACAAAACAACAAAACTAACTCACCATACACAATCCACAAAGTAACATAACATCCAACAGGGTTCGAAATATATATATCAACACCACGACATCTGGTCGGACCATAACCGCATTCATAAATCAATGATACCGCAAACAGAATGACCTCAATAAGAAAATACTGCATAACGGGGGTGCTATAAAAACACGTTGTCTCTTTCACAGAACAAGTCCCAATCAAAATCGACAAGTACCGACGGCTCCCAATCATGTTCAAAATTTTCCTAAGCTCCCAGAGTATGACAGAGTAATACTAATTAGGTCACTTTCATTTTCAAAACTGTTAACCACACGATTATAACCCCTTTCCAACACCTACCTTCCACTCAACATCACAGAGTAATTACCTAAACACTAACACATATCAATCATATTAAATTTAATCAACCCCTGTTCATTTCTTATAAAATATCCCACTATTCAGATTATTTATTTTATTAAACTGTTAAATTTCGATTAACTTTTCTTTAAACATCTTGGACTCAGATCAAAAATAATTTGAAATAATTTGCAAGTCCCAAAACCAGCTGACATGCCTGTAGCCACACCAAGTTTTATTTAACATCAATAAATGCAAGTCCCCAGATTCCAAAACTTCCAAAGTTCCAAAATTAAGTGCAGAAATAATGTCTACTACATCCATAGAATCACAACCACGCTCTGCTACCATTTTAAACCCCCCTTTTATTTATAAGTTTTTTATTTTTTTTTAATTTATTTTTATTATAGTTTTTGCAAAAGGGGAGAAACACGATATTTAAAACTAGGTAATGAACCTAGAGGAAGCATAAAGAGTGCAAGGCCCAAGCTACAATCACAGACATGTCCACTGGTGAATGACAGGACTTGCAAATGAAAAACTCTGTTAACAAAACAAGTGTGAACTTTATTCAGCGTGCAAGCATATACATGATATTGCAAGGCATACTTTAGCAATGAATAAAATGATGAGTAAAGTTGAAATACATCTTTACATACATGTCATAATACTCCACAGTATAAGATTGTGAGCGAGTATTTAATTCAGTGGCAGTAAAAGAGTGGATGCCATGCTATCTCAAAACGACATTGTAAATCTCTTAACATATGATATTTGAACTTAAATTTAAATTGCCTACACCCTGCCACGCTATGTCCAAGATAATTCTTACAATAATTTTGTGTTCGCATGTAATATGGAAATCATTGAGTGCTATTTAAAGTATAAATTAAATAGGCTAGCCTTTTAGGTAATTCTGTAAGCCCATGTGCTATCATATCATAATTTTTGTCACATTCCCCCCCCAAATTGAAAATTACACACAAACACATATAACACACACATCCACCATTTCTGTACCGACCCTCTCACCATAACCCTTTGCAATAAATGTACAAATATATATATATATATATATATATATATATATATATATATATAACAAACCGAGCTTGGTAGTTCCCAGTTAATCACCCATAATATGAGAATTTAAATAACACCGGAAATGGAAATGCCCCCAACAGAACCAGAGATTCAAAAATATTAATTAACTACCACATCAATAATTATGAAGCAAACTCCGAGTATTTAATCATGTTAATAGTTTAAGCCACCACACGTGAAAAAAACAGACAGCCCCCCCAGTTCTGAATTATGCCCGCCCGGCGGGACAGGAGCAAGCAGGATATAACTAACTCTCAGATAAATTACTCATTAGGAAAAAACGGAAAACTTAGAGCAGTTCATGCGGATACATGTGTGTGTGTGTGTGTGTGTGTGTGTGTGTGTGTGTGTGTGTGTGTGTGTGTGTGTGTGTGTGTGTGTGTGTGTGTGTGTGGATACCTCCCTTAGCTCCCTGGTACCCAAGAAAAGGAATGACAACTTTCCGGTTAAACTTAAAATAGCAGTGGTGCCCTTGAATGTCTAAAACGAGACCACTCTTGGAGATGAAATCGGCACCCACGATACAGTCGACTCCCAGAGCCGGAGAAACCAAAAATCGCCACACCCATGAAAAACATTCGATTTTAATTTTTAAGGAAACCACCCGGGAGATGGGCAGAATTTCCCGCGATGCAGTCCAGCATACCACCGAAAACTGATCCGACCCTATTACTAAGCCCTGTTTTTCAAGGTCCGCACACACTCTCGATGAAATTATGGATCGGGCTGATCCAGAGTCAACCAAGGCTCTGAGCTGACCCTTCTTCAACTCGAGCAATAGGAAGGGGCATACCGAAGTGTAGTTGGAGACAGTTTGCAAGACCTTGAAGCCAGCAGATCCGGGACCTACTACCTGCCTGGGGTTAAGCGAAACAGAAACGGAGTGACCTAACGGGGAAGACCACCTCCGATTTATCATCCCCGGGTACTTACGTTTTTTGGGTTGTTTACCTTTCGGGAAGACACCGGACACTGTCTAAAATCGGAACAATAACGTGCAATGTGACCGGGTCTGTGACATCTGAAACAGACAGACTCACGAGCATCACAGCTTTGAATGGGCGCAGACCGAGAACCCTGAGACCCGGACTGCCCTACACGTCGCTCTACAGCCTGGCGATCCGCGCTACGCCTAGCCTCGTGACCTCTAGTGTCGTCATTACCTTGGATTGTCTTGGACAGGGCACATAGCCGGTCCAGATCGATAAAACTTCGGGGACGTTCAGCAAATACTAAGCGTGACCGTTCTTGGGGTGTCACGCCTTCCAGAATAGTTTGGATAATTTCAGGCTCAGGCAACCCCAGTCTCAGGATCCTGGCTGCGTCCTTAATGCTAGAAACGAAATGTGCGAGAGCCTCGTCACTTGCTTGGACCCTGTAAAAATGCTTATGTCGCAGCTGCTCGCGCAGCCTTCCCGGTATAAAAGCATCCAGCACTTCCCGATGAAAATGGTCAATACCACCACCATCCCGAAGGGTGCTCGTCACCCGCTCAGCCATAGATCCCGGCAGTACGGGTAAATGAGCTCGAGCAAAGTCCGCCCCGACATACCCGGAAAATCCGCCAGTTGAAAAAGAATCCGCAAGAATTTTAAAAGAGTCTCAACATCCAATCCATCCACAACTGGGAGGCGCTGAATGACCTCTGACAGTGGGTTAGGGAGCTTGTGATAGCTCGTGGCAGCCATCCCCGAGAAGGCAGAACATGCGCAGGAGGTTCTAACTTGGCCGCTGTCTCAAAAGAAGAAGATCCGGTATTTGCATCCACAGGACGGTGCTGGCCGAGTGAAAACTCTCGCAATGCCATCGCCACTTGTTCCCTAAGTGGGGTAACGGTTTTTTCTAACTCCGAGGTGGTAGCCTGTGATTCAGCATTCTGTAACCGGCTTAAGACATGTTGTAACCACTGGCGCACCATCTGTCTGGCCGTAGAGGCTGGTGCCTCCGACTGCAGGCCTTCGGCCAAATCTCGAAGTTCAGAGAACTTCTCCATACACAGCTCCACCTCAGCAGTGACATCTGTGAGCATCACTCTACCACTCGGTGTCTCGCCAGAGGCATGAGCCTCCCGCAGTTGCTTCCTCAATGAGACAACCGTCTCTTGCGGTTTCCGACCCCGGAACCGGACCTCCCACTCGAGCTCATCTTTTACAAATAAATCAACGTTCATTGAACTAGTCATGACCGCGCAATCGTCACACACACCACGCCGTAAAAGCAACAATCAAAAGAAAATCGACAGGAAGAACTTGATCATTCAAGTGGCTCCAGAATGCTCTAGCGATACGACGAGATGGGTGTATAATAAAGGCAGAGAGAGAGCTACTCGAAATGCCCAGAAGAGAACACAACAACACAAAACAACAAAACTAACTCACCATACACAATCCACAAAGTAACATAACATCCAACAGGGTTCGAAATATATATATCAACACCACGACATCTGGTCGGACCATAACCGCATTCATAAATCAATGATACCGCAAACAGAATGACCTCAATAAGAAAATACTGCATAACGGGGGTGCTATAAAAACACGTTGTCTCTTTCACAGAACAAGTCCCAATCAAAATCGACAAGTACCGACGGCTCCCAATCATGTTCAAAATTTTCCTAAGCTCCCAGAGTATGACAGAGTAATACTAATTAGGTCACTTTCATTTTCAAAACTGTTAACCACACGATTATAACCCCTTTCCAACACCTACCTTCCACTCAACATCACAGAGTAATTACTTAAACACTAACACATATCAATCATATTAAATTTAATCAACCCCTGTTCATTTCTTATAAAATATCCCACTATTCAGATTATTTATTTTATTAAACTGTTAAATTTCGATTAACTTTTCTTTAAACATCTTGGACTCAGATCAAAAATAATTTGAAATAATTTGCAAGTCCCAAAACCAGCTGACATGCCTGTAGCCACACCAAGTTTTATTTAACATCAATAAATGCAAGTCCCCAGATTCCAAAACTTCCAAAGTTCCAAAATTAAGTGCAGAAATAATGTCTACTACATCCATAGAATCACAACCACGCTCTGCTACCATTTTAAACCCCCCTTTTATTTATAAGTTTTTTATTTTTTTTTAATTTATTTTTATTATAGTTTTTGCAAAAGGGGAGAAACACGATATTTAAAACTAGGTAATGAACCTAGAGGAAGCATAAAGAGTGCAAGGCCCAAGCTACAATCACAGACATGTCCACTGGTGAATGACAGGACTTGCAAATGAAAAACTCTGTTAACAAAACAAGTGTGAACTTTATTCAGCGTGCAAGCATATACATGATATTGCAAGGCATACTTTAGCAATGAATAAAATGATGAGTAAAGTTGAAATACATCTTTACATACATGTCATAATACTCCACAGTATAAGATTGTGAGCGAGTATTTAATTCAGTGGCAGTAAAAGAGTGGATGCCATGCTATCTCAAAACGACATTGTAAATCTCTTAACATATGATATTTGAACTTAAATTTAAATTGCCTACACCCTGCCACGCTATGTCCAAGATAATTCTTACAATAATTTTGTGTTCACATGTAATATGGAAATCATTGAGTGCTATTTAAAGTATAAATTAAATAGGCTAGCCTTTTAGGTAATTCTGTAAGCCCATGTGCTATCATATCATAATTTTTGTCACATTCCCCCCCAAATTGAAAATTACACACAAACACATATAACACACACATCCACCATTTCTGTACCGACCCTCTCACCATAACCCTTTGCAATAAATGTACAAATATATATATATATATATATATATATAACAAAGCGAGCTTGGTAGTTCCCAGTTAATCACCCATAATATGAGAATTTAAATAACACCGGAAATGGAAATGCCCCCAACAGAACCAGAGATTCAAAAATATTAATTAACTACCACATCAATAATTATGAAGCAAACTCCGAGTATTTAATCATGTTAATAGTTTAAGCCACCACACGTGAAAAAAACAGACAGCCCCCCCAGTTCTGAATTATGCCCGCCCGGCGGGACAGGAGCAAGCAGGATATAACTAACTCTCAGATAAATTACTCATTAGGAAAAAACGGAAAACTTAGAGCAGTTCATGCGGATACATGTGTGTGTGTGTGTGTGTGTGTGTGCAATTTCCTTACATAGTATAAGAAGCTATAACAGGTTGCATAAGACTTAATTATATAAGGTTCACACATGCAGGCACAAAACTTAACGTGTGAGTTTTTGCAGAACTTGAGCAAATTAAACGCGGTATCATGAGTCTGCTTCTGACAGCGTCTGTAGATTTACAGTGTAGTGGTAGATGAGAGAGTGTAAAGTAAAACAGAAGGGTCCCACCTGGACCGTCCGATGTAACTAAGTGACACTGGTTAAGCTGTAGCGTATAGGTAGCACAGATAATTCCTGGGGGCAGAGTTCCTCTACGAATGTGTCTGTGTGTGTGTGTGTGTGTCCCAACTGACGGCATCTCATGGCTCAAGTATTATCTGTGCCAGAAGGGTAGACAGTTGTTCGTCTAGACCCGAAACCCATCTCGCCATTGTTCAAGCACCTGTGACAGGCAATGAGTTGTACAGGGTGTCATAAAGAACATAATCTCACCACAGCTCGCACACACACCATCATTATAAAATTGAGGACACACACTCCAATGCTTGGCAGCAACCAGAAACGCATCACCACTTATTCGTATTACCCATTGATCGGACCACCAGATGTGCCTTATTTCATTCAACAAACTAATTTTGTTTAATAGTTCCATTCATGACATGATTCTTTCTATGTATACTATACTTATTAACAACACTAAAAGCAGCTGAGTGTAAGATATCTATTACCATTTTACATTACTTTAATCAGTTTATTAATACACTACATTCATGTTGTAGCATAACAAAATTATCACATTAAAATTTTAACTTAATGCAACATAAATAAAGAAGAAAAGGTACATAGTGAGTGAGAAGAATGAATTGGTTAAAGATTAAACTAAAGAAACTGTACATTAAGTCAATAAAATGTTAATAAGAATAAACAATAACAAAGAAAACTATTGGTCAAAATAACCTACTATGTAAAAACCCAATAAACCAGCAGTATACCCAGTAGATTGGGGAAGCAGTAAAAAGGAAAGAAAAGAAAAAAGAGATAAAAAGGTGAAAACAATATTAATAAGGGAAATTTATAAGGTCAAGAAGCAGAGAAACCACAAGACAAGAAAAATACTAACATAATAATGAAGAAAGGGCAAAATATGTCAAGATTCCTACGAAGAGCCTAGAAATAAGAAGAGCTATTCCAAAAATGTTAATAAAGGAATACATGCCATTGAACTAAATTAAAACCAATATATTTAGATCCAGTAACTCAAGTTACAAGATACAATCCAATGAAAACCGAATTGTAAACTAGATATAAGTATTATATGTAACAACCCAAAAGAGACTACCATAGTGTAGAACCCACTAAAAAAAGACTACCATAGTGTAGAACCCAATAAAGTGAAGTGAGGTAACAAAAATTAGAAACTACAGTGAGTGTAGTGAGAAACATAGCTAAAAAATCTATGAAAAAATATTCAATGAAGTGTAAATAATATAAAAGGACTACCATGAGTGTAGATAATACTAGTAAAATCATAAGAATTAAAGACAGTCTAAGGACTGACAACATTATTAGTGATAAGAGTTTTTTAAATTAGATATAAGAAATAATATTACCCATAAAATGTTTAATGTTTTTTAATTACAGTTAAGTAAATTGTGAGAAGGACAATAAATACCAGAGGACAGTTCATAACTGAGGGTATAACTAATAATAAGATGTTTGTTATTTATTGTTAATCAGATAATACGTTAGATATAAGGTGATAATAGATATAAGATATTTTTAATCACAGTTAAGTTAATACCAAAAGAGACATAAATACAAAAGACAGTTAATGACTGACAGTATTACTAGTAATAGGATGTTTTTATTTTCTAATTAAATTATGTCTAGTTAATAATAAGTATAAGATATTTTCTTATCATTGAATGATACAGTCAAAAATAATAGATATAAGATGTTTTTGTTAAAATTAGGTGATATATGAAAAATAGTAAATAATAAGATGTTTTGTTGTATTTAAAATCATGTTAACTAATTTTCAAGTTTGTAAGGCAGAGAGGCAAGTAGGAAATAGGAATGTTATAATTTTATTTAAAACTGTAAACCATATGAAAAGTACAAAGCAGATTAGCTAATACACCACTCTAGAAAAACAGACCAGTAATGTAAACCAAAACTATCTATCAGAGAGTCAAACTTAATTAAATAAATTCATTCAAACTACATAATATAAGGAATAGAATTTAGTCCATACAACACAAAAATATGAAAATGTAATTAGTACAGATACAAATAATAACGAATGGAATGACAAAGGAAGAAAATTAACTTCTTTTGGAAATAAATAATACTAGGCCTATAATGGTAATCAACTCAGACTAAAAAGTAAATTAATCAATATTGAAGTGTTATAACAACAAAATTATGAACAACAAAAAATAATCACGGAGTGATTAATATTATTTCATGGAAATATCATCAGAAAAACACTTGTAAACCATTTAAATACTAAATTTGTACAAAATATGAGGCCTACAATAATCATCAAAAATTGTAAATTTTAGGCTTATATGAACTTAAAACAGACCCAGCTATATATCCAATTATGTAAAATTAATTTAAGAATATTGCTGAGTAGTTAGATTTTTGTAAAATTAAGAAATAATTGAATTACAGCAATAAATAGGAAAACCTGTTATGTATATTTAGAGGATGAACCAAATCTGAGACATATACTTTTATAAATAAACAATGGAAAGAGGAAAAAGACATTTCATAAATTACCCCAAAACGACGACTTTCAGTCGCCAGTCGATTGTTAATCGTTAATATATGACCAGTTGAGAAATTACTAACAGAAGACCGAAAAAGTATAATTTAGTGCAAAACCGTGAGTGTAGCCTCGAAAAGTGTAACAGAGGTTAACTAAATAAAAATAACACTAACAGATAATAATTAACACCTAACTAATTCAGAACAACAGCAATAACACTATCTAACACGAGCACAAGAAATCAACGGCCATTTTGGAAGGAATATTAAACCATACTAGCGGAGCACGAGTGCAACACATTTGAACACCGGACACTTCACCAGTAAACCAGCACGAAACGACATCGCAGAAGAAGGGAGAACACTCTACACTATATTCCAGGACAACTACAACTTCGCAGAGAAGGGAATACTCATTTATTTCTGAGGGAGAAGATCAACCAGTATCAGCAGTGCATAGCAGAGAAGTCGAGGTGACGGCGGCCATACTTTATTTCCGAACCAGCACAAGACACAGCCTGCTTGAAGCCAGTGACGTCATTCGACGAATGGTTCGATATTACTTTTCATAATTGACAATTTACATAATAATATTGTTTTTTCAGCCATAATAATTTATTTTAAAAATAGCTGTAAGAATTGTATCTTGTTCCTTGTCCTCTCTGACCATTTCGACAGTTAAAAGAATCCTAATTAATTAATCTTGTAAAAATATATTTTGTCAATATTGTTCGCTACCGACTTGAGCAGATATCAACCAATGCCTGGTTCACGTGCAGCCAGAATGGCGCATAATTTTAAATGTCAATAAATGAACATAATTATTTAGTTATAAGAGTTTGTATTTATTTGTATAGTGAATGTTAGCTATTCTTTCTTCTAAAAAAAAAAAAATAATAATTTACAGTGATAAAATAAATATTTGAGAGGAAGAAGAAGAGCAAAGTCAGCAGAGAGAATCAACAGATCTAACTACACAATTAAATTATTAATAGAAACAAATAGTTTCGAACCACAAATTCATACCTATTTAATTGGAAGTATATAAAGCACATACAATTAATTAATTATTTATTAATTTAATTGAATTAATTAATTAAACAACTTACAAAAATTTTTTATTATCAACAAATCACACTTTATTATCATACATTATTTATATTTAATTTATTCTTTGTAATTGGGAATAATTACCAATTGGTGAATCTAAAGTGGAGCTGTGTCATCAGCGAGTTCAACACCGAGATTCAGACAACATTTATTAGCATCACAATTTCTACCTTTACTATCAATATTTATTTATATTGGTATTTTGTAATAATACTACAATGTCCATTATAAGTTAATTTAATAAGTTAATCTCTAATTTAATTTAATACCCGAATTCAAGACTAACACTCATGCACACACAAGTTATCGTTCACCAGTAAAGCTGAAACACTAACAAAAAAATATTTTAGGGTTAAAATATTTTAGGACCACATTAAAATACTACATACCTGGAGCTGACTTTACTTTAGCATCTCATAGTGTGGAATAACGAAGTCCGAACAGATTGGTGCCGTCAGTTGAGACCAAACTTCTCTGCTGAGGGTAGAAACAGAAATGAGAAAGATTTGTTGGTAGTGACTACCCAAGAAAGTTTGGCAAAGGCAGGCTCACACAGATCACAGCTACAGTCGGCCGACTGAATATTCGTCGCTGCCACAACAAACCGTCTACATATACCCGGCGGCGACGCGATGCAGTGGCATTGCGTGACGTCAAGAACCCGCCCGTTTTAAAAAGAAAGTAACCCGTCTCTGCAACCGAGCTTCGCCTTTCTCGGGCCGAACAAAGTACGGCACACCCTCACCCCAAAAGGGCAACATGGTTGCCTCAAAACTAAACCAGTTCTCGACCGCGACTGCTGTAGGACTCCTGGAAAATCTCAGACTCTTATTCGCTCTTGGTGGGTTCAGTGCCTCAGGAAAACGAAAGAAGCAGAAGGAAGGAGTGTAAGTATGCCAGTGTGTGTCTGAAAGAGAAGGTGTAAGTGTGCGTCCTGCATGCTCGCCGGGCCCTGGTCCGCATGCAAAGATAAGGAACTGTGAAGAAAAGGAGAAAGACAAGAATCGCTGGTACCAGCTTTGAGTACTGACCACCAAAGCCTCCTAAATTTAACAACTGAAATCCAGGAACCAAACGACATCCCCCCAACGGAAAAAAATTGTCACCACTCACTTATGCCTTATGGCAAAACTTTAGTTTCAAGACATGAGTGGTTATCCGCTCAACATCCCCACCGGGATCACCCAATTTCACAGTAACGGGCGACACAAACCGAAGAATGCGGTATGGTCCCGACCAACGATAACAGTTTAGCGGCCCTTCTGTCTATGGCTGAGCTTATCGGGTGGCTCTGGCAGTAGACCAGGTCGCCAACCTTAAAAGGGTTTGGAATTCGCCCCTGATTATAGCGACTACGGACGCGCTCGTGCGCACGAAGCAAACTCCTCCGGGCCTCCCTCCATCTATCCACAGTCTTGATATCCGGGTCGCTAGGTAGAAGAGCTTCGATGTTCCACAAGTTGGCCAATGGAAGACTCGGCGAGAAACCAAACATAACCTCAAAGGATACGGCCTTATGACTCTCATGTAAAGCCGTATTAAATGCCAGTTGCAACCACTTTAGATTTTGATCCCAACAATCTTGTTGTTCAGCATGGTAGGCGATAAGAGCTGAACGGAGATTCCGGTTGAATCTCTCCGCGTGGGATGGCTGAGGGTAGTAGGGGGAAGTGGTCACATGTTTGATGCCGTTAGCGAAACACATTCGCCGGAAGTCACTCGAGATAAACTGTGGTCCATTGTCCGAGACAATGGTGGTCGGAAAACCGAAATGCTGAAAAACATGGGTCTGTAGCACAAGGATGGTCGATCGAGGGTTTGCCTGTCGTAAGGGCAGCAGCCAGACAAACTTGGAAAAAGCATCCACACAAACAAGCAGGTATGCGTTATATGACTTGCTACGAGGGAATGGTCCCACGTAGTCGATGAATAACTTCTCCATCGGTTTGCTCGCCACATCGGATGACAATAAACCCAATTTGGTGTTTTGTGCAGGCTTACTCAAGCCACAGAGATGACATGCTTTCACACGAGCCGCAATGTCCCTATCCATGCCTTTCCAGATAAAATGTCTCCTAATACTGGAAATGGTCTTCGAAATTCCCTTATGACCACCTACTGGGGAATCATGATAGTAGCTGAAGACCATGGGCACGAGCTTGCTAGGCAGCACAATCTTCGGGGCACGTCCTTTTTTTCTCGGCAGCACAGGATGCCCTTGGACAAGAAATATGGGGCCTGTACGTTACCCTCTTTTAGATGTTGGATGATCGGACGCAACTCTTCATCATTTAACTGATGGGGTAACACATCAGTAAAAGCCAAAGGAAAGTCCAGCAGAACAGAACAGGGTTGCTCAGAGTGGGCTTCACTGGGTTGGGAGAACATACGTGACAAGGCGTATGCAACTACATTTTGCGTTCCCCTAATGTGTTGCACTTTGAATTTAAAGGATGAGATTTTGACCACCCAACGTCCTATTTTACCCAGTCGCCGGGGATGAGCGAGAAGCCAAGAGAGAGCCTGATTATCGGTCTCGAGCAGGAACTCAGCATGTTCCAAGAAACGCCTGAACTTATCTAGAGCGTACACGACAGCTAGACACTCTAGTTCATACACTGACGACTTCCTCTCTTGTTGGGTCAAAGTCCTGGATATAAACGCCACCGGCTGCCTAGCACCATCAACCTCCTGGGACAGAACCACCCCGAGCGCAACAGAACTCGCGTCCGTTTGCAGAATGAAAGGTTTAGAAAAGTCAGGCATCCGCAACACAGGGGGGAGACGATCACCTCCTTGAGGGTATCAAAGGCCCGCTGTTGCCTCTCACCCCATACAAATTTGGTACCCTTTTTTCTGAGTTCGGTTAAGGGGGCGGCATTAGGGATGAACCTACGATAAAAATTAATCATGCCTACAAACCTGGCAATACCCTTCGCATTCCTAGGGGGAGGAAAATCTCGGATGCCTTGCGTCCTCTCCGGGTCAACCGTCACACCCCCATGTGAGACAAGATGCCCCAAAAACGAAATACTCTGTTGAGCGAATTTTACTTTCTCCGGATTGACAGTGAGGCCAGCACTCCTCAACCGACACATCACCTCTCTCAGATGACACAAATGCTCCTCGTAAGTTTTACTGTAGACTAATAAGTCATCCAGATAATTAAAGATAAATTTAAATTTTACATCATGGAAAACTGTGTCAAGAAGCCACGTGAGGGTTTGGGCCCCCACTGCCAGACCGGTGGGTACCCTAGTGTACTGGTAAAGATTCCACGGCACGCAGAATGCCGTTTAGGGACGGCTTTCTTTAGATAGAGGAATCTGATGATAGGCGGCATTGAGGTCAAAGATGGTGAAGTATCTGGCCCCACTGAACCAATCAAAAGCAGAATGTAAGTCCGGAAGAGGAACAGAATCTACTTCTATGTTTGCATTTAACTTTCGATAATCAATGACCATACGCTGTTTACCCCCAGGCTTGGGAACCAGAAATGCTGGACTAGCATAACTAGAATTAGAAGGCTCAATTACCCCTTGCTCAAGCAATTCTTGAACCTTCTCTCTTAGGACAGCCATTTTCGGAGGAGCGAACTTGTATGGGTGTGAACGTACTGCGGTGGAGTCCGTTAAGCGGATCTTATACTCCAAAAGGTGTGTGAGCCCCAAGGTTGGAGTTAATACAGTAGGGAATTGCTCACACAACTGATTTAATGCATACTTCTGGGACGGAGTGAGATGGTCTCTTTCTGAATCGGGACACACAACGTCCTGGATACCTCCCTTAGCTCCCTGGTACCCAAGAAAAGGAATGACAACTTCCCGGTTAAACTTAAAATA
The DNA here is from genome assembly GCA_034769895.1 of Magicicada septendecula. Lineage (NCBI taxonomy): Eukaryota > Metazoa > Arthropoda > Insecta > Hemiptera > Cicadidae > Magicicada > Magicicada septendecula. Next base: position 146,381,937 of record CM068375.1, on the reverse strand, counting down.
GCAGTGGTGCCCTTGAATGTCTAAAACGAGACCACTCTTGGAGATGAAATCGGCACCCACGATACAGTCGACTCCCAGAGCCGGAGAAACCAAAAATCGCCACACCCATGAAAAACATTCGATTTTAATTTTTAAGGAAACCACCCGGGAGATGGGCAGAATTTCCCGCGATGCAGTCCAGCATACCACCGAAAACTGATCCGACCCTATTACTAAGCCCTGTTTTTCAAGGTCCGCACACACTCTCGATGAAATTATGGATCGGGCTGATCCAGAGTCAACCAAGGCTCTGAGCTGACCCTTCTTCAACTCGAGCAACAGGAAGGGGCATACCGAAGTGTAGTTGGAGACAGTTTGCAAGACCTTGAAGCCAGCAGATCCGGGACCTACTACCTGCCTGGGGTTAAGCGAAACAGAAACGGAGTGACCTAACGGGGAAGACCACCTCCGATTTATCATCCCCGGGTACTTACGTTTTTTGGGTTGTTTACCTTTCGGGAAGACACCGGACACTGTCTAAAATCGGAACAATAACGTGCAATGTGACCGGGTCTGTGACATCTGAAACAGACAGACTCACGAGCATCACAGCTTTGAATGGGCGCAGACCGAGAACCCTGAGACCCGGACTGCCCTACACGTCGCTCTACAGCCTGGCGATCCGCGCTACGCCTAGCCTCGTGACCTCTAGTGTCGTCATTACCTTGGATTGTCTTGGACAGGGCACATAGCCGGTCCAGATCGATAAAACTTCGGGGACGTTCAGCAAATACTAAGCGTGACCGTTCTTGGGGTGTCACGCCTTCCAGAATAGTTTGGATAATTTCAGGCTCAGGCAACCCCAGTCTCAGGATCCTGGCTGCGTCCTTAATGCTAGAAACGAAATGTGCGAGAGCCTCGTCACTTGCTTGGACCCTGTAAAAATGCTTATGTCGCAGCTGCTCGCGCAGCCTTCCCGGTATAAAAGCGTCCAGCACTTCCCGATGAAAATGGCCAATACCACCACCATCCCGAAGGGTGCTCGTCACCCGCTCAGCCATAGATCCCGGCAGTACGGGTAAATGAGCTCGAGCAAAGTCCGCCCCGACATACCCGGAAAATCCGCCAGTTGAAAAAGAATCCGCAAGAATTTTAAAAGAGTCTCAACATCCAATCCATCCACAACTGGGAGGCGCTGAATGACCTCTGACAGTGGGTTAGGGAGCTTGTGATAGCTCGTGGCAGCCATCCCCGAGAAGGCAGAACATGCGCAGGAGGTTCTAACTTGGCCGCTGTCTCAAAAGAAGAAGATCCGGTATTTGCATCCACAGGACGGTGCTGGCCGAGTGAAAACTCTCGCAATGCCATCGCCACTTGTTCCCTAAGTGGGGTAACGGTTTTTTCTAACTCCGAGGTGGTAGCCTGTGATTCAGCATTCTGTAACCGGCTTAAGACATGTTGTAACCACTGGCGCACCCTCTGTCTGGCCGTAGAGGCTGGTGCCTCCGACTGCAGGCCTTCGGCCAAATCTCGAAGTTCAGAGAACTTCTCCATACACAGCTCCACCTCAGCAGTGACATCTGTGAGCATCACTCTACCACTCGGTGTCTCGCCAGAGGCATGAGCCTCCCGCAGTTGCTTCCTCAATGAGACAACCGTCTCTTGCGGTTTCCGACCCCGGAACCGGACCTCCCACTCGAGCTCATCTTTTACAAATAAATCAACGTTCATTGAACTAGTCATGACCGCGCAATCGTCACACACACCACGCCGTAAAAGCAACAATCAAAAGAAAATCGACAGGAAGAACTTGATCATTCAAGTGGCTCCAGAATGCTCTAGCGATACGACGAGATGGGTGTATAATAAAGGCAGAGAGAGAGCTACTCGAAATGCCCAGAAGAGAACACAACAACACAAAACAACAAAACTAACTCACCATACACAATCCACAAAGTAACATAACATCCAACAGGGTTCGAAATATATATATCAACACCACGACATCTGGTCGGACCATAACCGCATTCATAAATCAATGATACCGCAAACAGAATGACCTCAATAAGAAAATACTGCATAACGGGGGTGCTATAAAAACACGTTGTCTCTTTCACAGAACAAGTCCCAATCAAAATCGACAAGTACCGACGGCTCCCAATCATGTTCAAAATTTTCCTAAGCTCCCAGAGTATGACAGAGTAATACTAATTAGGTCACTTTCATTTTCAAAACTGTTAACCACACGATTATAACCCCTTTCCAACACCTACCTTCCACTCAACATCACAGAGTAATTACCTAAACACTAACACATATCAATCATATTAAATTTAATCAACCCCTGTTCATTTCTTATAAAATATCCCACTATTCAGATTATTTATTTTATTAAACTGTTAAATTTCGATTAACTTTTCTTTAAACATCTTGGACTCAGATCAAAAATAATTTGAAATAATTTGCAAGTCCCAAAACCAGCTGACATGCCTGTAGCCACACCAAGTTTTATTTAACATCAATAAATGCAAGTCCCCAGATTCCAAAACTTCCAAAGTTCCAAAATTAAGTGCAGAAATAATGTCTACTACATCCATAGAATCACAACCACGCTCTGCTACCATTTTAAACCCCCCTTTTATTTATAAGTTTTTTATTTTTTTTTAATTTTTTTTTATTATAGTTTTTGCAAAAGGGGAGAAACACGATATTTAAAACTAGGTAATGAACCTAGAGGAAGCATAAAGAGTGCAAGGCCCAAGCTACAATCACAGACATGTCCACTGGTGAATGACAGGACTTGCAAATGAAAAACTCTGTTAACAAAACAAGTGTGAACTTTATTCAGCGTGCAAGCATATACATGATATTGCAAGGCATACTTTAGCAATGAATAAAATGATGAGTAAAGTTGAAATACATCTTTACATACATGTCATAATACTCCACAGTATAAGATTGTGAGCGAGTATTTAATTCAGTGGCAGTAAAAGAGTGGATGCCATGCTATCTCAAAACGACATTGTAAATCTCTTAACATATGATATTTGAACTTAAATTTAAATTGCCTACACCCTGCCACGCTATGTCCAAGATAATTCTTACAATAATTTTGTGTTCACATGTAATATGGAAATCATTGAGTGCTATTTAAAGTATAAATTAAATAGGCTAGCCTTTTAGGTAATTCTGTAAGCCCATGTGCTATCATATCATAATTTTTGTCACATTCCCCCCCCAAATTGAAAATTACACACAAACACATATAACACACACATCCACCATTTCTGTACCGACCCTCTCACCATAACCCTTTGCAATAAATGTACAAATATATATATATATATATATATATAACAAAGCGAGCTTGGTAGTTCCCAGTTAATCACCCATAATATGAGAATTTAAATAACACCGGAAATGGAAATGCCCCCAACAGAACCAGAGATTCAAAAATATTAATTAACTACCACATCAATAATTATGAAGCAAACTCCGAGTATTTAATCATGTTAATAGTTTAAGCCACCACACGTGAAAAAAACAGACAGCCCCCCCAGTTCTGAATTATGCCCGCCCGGCGGGACAGGAGCAAGCAGGATATAACTAACTCTCAGATAAATTACTCATTAGGAAAAAACGGAAAACTTAGAGCAGTTCATGCGGATACATGTGTGTGTGTGTGTGTGTGTGTGTGTGTGTGTGTGTGTGTGTGTGTGTGTGTGTGTGTGTGTGTGTGTGTGTGTGAGTGTGTGTGTGTGTGTGTGTGTGTGTGTGTGTGTGTGTGCAATTTCCTTACATAGTATAAGAAGCTATAACAGGTTGCATAAGACTTAATTATATAAGGTTCACACATGCAGGCACAAAACTTAACGTGTGAGTTTTTGCAGAACTTGAGCAAATTAAACGCGGTATCATGAGTCTGCTTCTGACAGCGTCTGTAGATTTACAGTGTAGTGGTAGATGAGAGAGTGTAAAGTAAAACAGAAGGGTCCCACCTGGACCGTCCGATGTAACTAAGTGACACTGGTTAAGCTGTAGCGTATAGGTAGCACAGATAATTCCTGGGGGCAGAGTTCCTCTACGAATGTGTCTGTGTGTGTGTGTGTCCCAACTGACGGCATCTCATGGCTCAAGTATTATCTGTGCCAGAAGGGTAGACAGTTGTTCGTCTAGACCCGAAACCCATCTCGCCATTGTTCAAGCACCTGTGACAGGCAATGAGTTGTACAGGGTGTCATAAAGAACATAATCTCACCACAGCTCGCACACACACCATCATTATAAAATTGAGGACACACACTCCAATGCTTGGCAGCAACCAGAAACGCATCACCACTTATTCGTATTACCCATTGATCGGACCACCAGATGTGCCTTATTTCATTCAACAAACTAATTTTGTTTAATAGTTCCATTCATGACATGATTCTTTCTATGTATACTATACTTATTAACAACACTAAAAGCAGCTGAGTGTAAGATATCTATTACCATTTTACATTACTTTAATCAGTTTATTAATACACTACATTCATGTTGTAGCATAACAAAATTATCACATTAAAATTTTAACTTAATGCAACATAAATAAAGAAGAAAAGGTACATAGTGAGTGAGAAGAATGAATTGGTTAAAGATTAAACTAAAGAAACTGTACATTAAGTCAATAAAATGTTAATAAGAATAAACAATAACAAAGAAAACTATTGGTCAAAATAACCTACTATGTAAAAACCCAATAAACCAGCAGTATACCCAGTAGATTGGGGAAGCAGTAAAAAGGAAAGAAAAGAAAAAAGAGATAAAAAGGTGAAAACAATATTAATAAGGGAAATTTATAAGGTCAAGAAGCAGAGAAACCACAAGACAAGAAAAATACTAACATAATAATGAAGAAAGGGCAAAATATGTCAAGATTCCTACGAAGAGCCTAGAAATAAGAAGAGCTATTCCAAAAATGTTAATAAAGGAATACATGCCATTGAACTAAATTAAAACCAATATATTTAGATCCAGTAACTCAAGTTACAAGATACAATCCAATGAAAACCGAATTGTAAACTAGATATAAGTATTATATGTAACAACCCAAAAGAGACTACCATAGTGTAGAACCCACTAAAAAAAGACTACCATAGTGTAGAACCCAATAAAGTGAAGTGAGGTAACAAAAATTAGAAACTACAGTGAGTGTAGTGAGAAACATAGCTAAAAAATCTATGAAAAAATATTCAATGAAGTGTAAATAATATAAAAGGACTACCATGAGTGTAGATAATACTAGTAAAATCATAAGAATTAAAGACAGTCTAAGGACTGACAACATTATTAGTGATAAGAGTTTTTTAAATTAGATATAAGAAATAATATTACCCATAAAATGTTTAATGTTTTTTAATTACAGTTAAGTAAATTGTGAGAAGGACAATAAATACCAGAGGACAGTTCATAACTGAGGGTATAACTAATAATAAGATGTTTGTTATTTATTGTTAATCAGATAATACGTTAGATATAAGGTGATAATAGATATAAGATATTTTTAATCACAGTTAAGTTAATACCAAAAGAGACATAAATACAAAAGACAGTTAATGACTGACAGTATTACTAGTAATAGGATGTTTTTATTTTCTAATTAAATTATGTCTAGTTAATAATAAGTATAAGATATTTTCTTATCATTGAATGATACAGTCAAAAATAATAGATATAAGATGTTTTTGTTAAAATTAGGTGATATATGAAAAATAGTAAATAATAAGATGTTTTGTTGTATTTAAAATCATGTTAACTAATTTTCAAGTTTGTAAGGCAGAGAGGCAAGTAGGAAATAGGAATGTTATAATTTTATTTAAAACTGTAAACCATATGAAAAGTACAAAGCAGATTAGCTAATACACCACTCTAGAAAAACAGACCAGTAATGTAAACCAAAACTATCTATCAGAGAGTCAAACTTAATTAAATAAATTCATTCAAACTACATAATATAAGGAATAGAATTTAGTCCATACAACACAAAAATATGAAAATGTAATTAGTACAGATACAAATAATAACGAATGGAATGACAAAGGAAGAAAATTAACTTCTTTTGGAAATAAATAATACTAGGCCTATAATGGTAATCAACTCAGACTAAAAAGTAAATTAATCAATATTGAAGTGTTATAACAACAAAATTATGAACAACAAAAAATAATCACGGAGTGATTAATATTATTTCATGGAAATATCATCAGAAAAACACTTGTAAACCATTTAAATACTAAATTTGTACAAAATATGAGGCCTACAATAATCATCAAAAATTGTAAATTTTAGGCTTATATGAACTTAAAACAGACCCAGCTATATATCCAATTATGTAAAATTAATTTAAGAATATTGCTGAGTAGTTAGATTTTTGTAAAATTAAGAAATAATTGAATTACAGCAATAAATAGGAAAACCTGTTATGTATATTTAGAGGATGAACCAAATCTGAGACATATACTTTTATAAATAAACAATGGAAAGAGGAAAAAGACATTTCATAAATTACCCCAAAACGACGACTTTCAGTCGCCAGTCGATTGTTAATCGTTAATATATGACCAGTTGAGAAATTACTAACAGAAGACCGAAAAAGTATAATTTAGTGCAAAACCGTGAGTGTAGCCTCGAAAAGTGTAACAGAGGTTAACTAAATAAAAATAACACTAACAGATAATAATTAACACCTAACTAATTCAGAACAACAGCAATAACACTATCTAACACGAGCACAAGAAATCAACGGCCATTTTGGAAGGAATATTAAACCATACTAGCGGAGCACGAGTGCAACACATTTGAACACCGGACACTTCACCAGTAAACCAGCACGAAACGACATCGCAGAAGAAGGGAGAACACTCTACACTATATTCCAGGACAACTACAACTTCGCAGAGAAGGGAATACTCATTTATTTCTGAGGGAGAAGATCAACCAGTATCAGCAGTGCATAGCAGAGAAGTCGAGGTGACGGCGGCCATACTTTATTTCCGAACCAGCACAAGACACAGCCTGCTTGAAGCCAGTGACGTCATTCGACGAATGGTTCGATATTACTTTTCATAATTGACAATTTACATAATAATATTGTTTTTTCAGCCATAATAATTTATTTTAAAAATAGCTGTAAGAATTGTATCTTGTTCCTTGTCCTCTCTGACCATTTCGACAGTTAAAAGAATCCTAATTAATTAATCTTGTAAAAATATATTTTGTCAATATTGTTCGCTACCGACTTGAGCAGATATCAACCAATGCCTGGTTCACGTGCAGCCAGAATGGCGCATAATTTTAAATGTCAATAAATGAACATAATTATTTAGTTATAAGAGTTTGTATTTATTTGTATAGTGAATGTTAGCTATTCTTTCTTCTAAAAAAAAAAAAATAATAATTTACAGTGATAAAATAAATATTTGAGAGGAAGAAGAAGAGCAAAGTCAGCAGAGAGAATCAACAGATCTAACTACACAATTAAATTATTAATAGAAACAAATAGTTTCGAACCACAAATTCATACCTATTTAATTGGAAGTATATAAAGCACATACAATTAATTAATTATTTATTAATTTAATTGAATTAATTAATTAAACAACTTACAAAAATTTTTTATTATCAACAAATCACACTTTATTATCATACATTATTTATATTTAATTTATTCTTTGTAATTGGGAATAATTACCAATTGGTGAATCTAAAGTGGAGCTGTGTCATCAGCGAGTTCAACACCGAGATTCAGACAACATTTATTAGCATCACAATTTCTACCTTTACTATCAATATTTATTTATATTGGTATTTTGTAATAATACTACAATGTCCATTATAAGTTAATTTAATAAGTTAATCTCTAATTTAATTTAATACCCGAATTCAAGACTAACACTCATGCACACACAAGTTATCGTTCACCAGTAAAGCTGAAACACTAACAAAAAAATATTTTAGGGTTAAAATATTTTAGGACCACATTAAAATACTACATACCTGGAGCTGACTTTACTTTAGCATCTCATAGTGTGGAATAACGAAGTCCGAACAGATTGGTGCCGTCAGTTGAGACCAAACTTCTCTGCTGAGGGTAGAAACAGAAATGAGAAAGATTTGTTGGTAGTGACTACCCAAGAAAGTTTGGCAAAGGCAGGCTCACACAGATCACAGCTACAGTCGGCCGACTGAATATTCGTCGCTGCCACAACAAACCGTCTACATATACCCGGCGGCGACGCGATGCAGTGGCATTGCGTGACGTCAAGAACCCGCCCGTTTTAAAAAGAAAGTAACCCGTCTCTGCAACCGAGCTTCGCCTTTCTCGGGCCGAACAAAGTACGGCACACCCTCACCCCAAAAGGGCAACATGGTTGCCTCAAAACTAAACCAGTTCTCGACCGCGACTGCTGTAGGACTCCTGGAAAATCTCAGACTCTTATTCGCTCTTGGTGGGTTCAGTGCCTCAGGAAAACGAAAGAAGCAGAAGGAAGGAGTGTAAGTATGCCAGTGTGTGTCTGAAAGAGAAGGTGTAAGTGTGCGTCCTGCATGCTCGCCGGGCCCTGGTCCGCATGCAAAGATAAGGAACTGTGAAGAAAAGGAGAAAGACAAGAATCGCTGGTACCAGCTTTGAGTACTGACCACCAAAGCCTCCTAAATTTAACAACTGAAATCCAGGAACCAAACGACATCCCCCCAACGGAAAAAAATTGTCACCACTCACTTATGCCTTATGGCAAAACTTTAGTTTCAAGACATGAGTGGTTATCCGCTCAACATCCCCACCGGGATCACCCAATTTCACAGTAACGGGCGACACAAACCGAAGAATGCGGTATGGTCCCGACCAACGATAACAGTTTAGCGGCCCTTCTGTCTATGGCTGAGCTTATCGGGTGGCTCTGGCAGTAGACCAGGTCGCCAACCTTAAAAGGGTTTGGAATTCGCCCCTGATTATAGCGACTACGGACGCGCTCGTGCGCACGAAGCAAACTCCTCCGGGCCTCCCTCCATCTATCCACAGTCTTGATATCCGGGTCGCTAGGTAGAAGAGCTTCGATGTTCCACAAGTTGGCCAATGGAAGACTCGGCGAGAAACCAAACATAACCTCAAAGGATACGGCCTTATGACTCTCATGTAAAGCCGTATTAAATGCCAGTTGCAACCACTTTAGATTTTGATCCCAACAATCTTGTTGTTCAGCATGGTAGGCGATAAGAGCTGAACGGAGATTCCGGTTGAATCTCTCCGCGTGGGATGGCTGAGGGTAGTAGGGGGAAGTGGTCACATGTTTGATGCCGTTAGCGAAACACATTCGCCGGAAGTCACTCGAGATAAACTGTGGTCCATTGTCCGAGACAATGGTGGTCGGAAAACCGAAATGCTGAAAAACATGGGTCTGTAGCACAAGGATGGTCGATCGAGGGTTTGCCTGTCGTAAGGGCAGCAGCCAGACAAACTTGGAAAAAGCATCCACACAAACAAGCAGGTATGCGTTATATGACTTGCTACGAGGGAATGGTCCCACGTAGTCGATGAATAACTTCTCCATCGGTTTGCTCGCCACATCGGATGACAATAAACCCAATTTGGTGTTTTGTGCAGGCTTACTCAAGCCACAGAGATGACATGCTTTCACACGAGCCGCAATGTCCCTATCCATGCCTTTCCAGATAAAATGTCTCCTAATACTGGAAATGGTCTTCGAAATTCCCTTATGACCACCTACTGGGGAATCATGATAGTAGCTGAAGACCATGGGCACGAGCTTGCTAGGCAGCACAATCTTCGGGGCACGTCCTTTTTTTCTCGGCAGCACAGGATGCCCTTGGACAAGAAATATGGGGCCTGTACGTTACCCTCTTTTAGATGTTGGATGATCGGACGCAACTCTTCATCATTTAACTGATGGGGTAACACATCAGTAAAAGCCAAAGGAAAGTCCAGCAGAACAGAACAGGGTTGCTCAGAGTGGGCTTCACTGGGTTGGGAGAACATACGTGACAAGGCGTATGCAACTACATTTTGCGTTCCCCTAATGTGTTGCACTTTGAATTTAAAGGATGAGATTTTGACCACCCAACGTCCTATTTTACCCAGTCGCCGGGGATGAGCGAGAAGCCAAGAGAGAGCCTGATTATCGGTCTCGAGCAGGAACTCAGCATGTTCCAAGAAACGCCTGAACTTATCTAGAGCGTACACGACAGCTAGACACTCTAGTTCATACACTGACGACTTCCTCTCTTGTTGGGTCAAAGTCCTGGATATAAACGCCACCGGCTGCCTAGCACCATCAACCTCCTGGGACAGAACCACCCCGAGCGCAACAGAACTCGCGTCCGTTTGCAGAATGAAAGGTTTAGAAAAGTCAGGCATCCGCAACACAGGGGGGAGACGATCACCTCCTTGAGGGTATCAAAGGCCCGCTGTTGCCTCTCACCCCATACAAATTTGGTACCCTTTTTTCTGAGTTCGGTTAAGGGGGCGGCATTAGGGATGAACCTACGATAAAAATTAATCATGCCTACAAACCTGGCAATACCCTTCGCATTCCTAGGGGGAGGAAAATCTCGGATGCCTTGCGTCCTCTCCGGGTCAACCGTCACACCCCCATGTGAGACAAGATGCCCCAAAAACGAAATACTCTGTTGAGCGAATTTTACTTTCTCCGGATTGACAGTGAGGCCAGCACTCCTCAACCGACACATCACCTCTCTCAGATGACACAAATGCTCCTCGTAAGTTTTACTGTAGACTAATAAGTCATCCAGATAATTAAAGATAAATTTAAATTTTACATCATGGAAAACTGTGTCAAGAAGCCACGTGAGGGTTTGGGCCCCCACTGCCAGACCGGTGGGTACCCTAGTGTACTGGTAAAGATTCCACGGCACGCAGATGCCGTTTAGGGACGGCTTTCTTAGATAGAGGAATCTGATGATAGGCGGCATTGAGGTCAAAGGATGGTGAAGTATCTGGCCCCACTGAACCAATCAAAAGCAGAATGTAAGTCCGAAGAGGAACAGAATCTACTTCTATGTTTGCATTTAACTTTCGATAATCAATGACCATACGCTGTTTACCCCCAGGCTTGGGAACCAGAAATGCTGGACTAGCATAACTAGAATTAGAAGGCTCAATTACCCCTTGCTCAAGCAATTCTTGAACCTCTCTCTTAGGACAGCCATTTTCGGAGGAGCGAACTTGTATGGGTGTGAACGTACTGCGGTGGAGTCCGTTAAGCGGATCTTATACTCCAAAAGGTGTGTGAGCCCCAAGGTTGGAGTTAATACAGTAGGGAATTGCTCACACAACTGATTTAATGCATACTTCTGGGACGGAGTGAGATGGTCTCTTTCTGAATCGGGACACACAACGTCCTGGATACCTCCCTTAGCTCCCTGGTACCCAAGAAAAGGAATGACAACTTCCCGGTTAAACTTAAAATAGCAGTGGTGCCCTTGAATGTCTAAAACGAGACCACTCTTGGAGATGAAATCGGCACCCACGATACAGTCGACTCCAGAGCCGGAGAAACCAAAAATCGCCACACCCATGAAAAACATTCGATTTTAATTTTTAAGGAAACCACCCGGGAGATGGGCAGAATTTCCCGCGATGCAGTCCAGCATACCACCGAAAACTGATCCGACCCTATTACTAAGCCCTGTTTTTCAAGGTCCGCACACACTCTCGATGAAATTATGGATCGGGCTGATCCAGAGGTCAACCAAGGCTCTGAGCTGACCCTTCTTCAACTCGAGCAACAGGAAGGGGCATACCGAAGTGTAGTTGGAGACAGTTTGCAAGACCTTGAGAGCCAGCAGATCCGGGACCTACTACCTGCCTGGGGTTAAGCGAAACAGAAACGGAGTGACCTAACGGGGAAGACCACCTCCGATTTATCATCCTCCGGGTACTTACGTTTTTTGGGTTGTTTACCTTTCGGGAAGACACCGGACACTGTCTAAAATCGGAACAATAACGTGCAATGTGACCGGGTCTGTGACATCTGAAACAGACAAGACTCACGAGCATCACAGCTTTGAATGGGGCGCAGACCGAGAACCCTGAGACCCGGACTGCCCTACACGTCGCTCTACAAGCCTGGCCGATCCGCGCTACGCCTAGCCTCGTGACCTCTAGTGTCGTCATTACCTTGGATTGTCTTGGACAGGGCACATAGCCGGTCAGATCGATAAAACTTCGGGGACGTTCAGCAAATACTAAGCGTGACCGTTCTTGGGGTGTCACGCCTTCCAGAATAGTTTGGAAAATTTCAGGCTCAGGCAACCCCAGTCTCAGGATCCTGGCTGCGTCCTTAATGCTAGAAACGAAATGTGCGAGAGCCTCGTCACTTGCTTGGACCCTGTAAAAATGCTTATGTCGCAGCTGCTCGCGCAGCCTTCCCGGTATAAAAGCGTCCAGCACTTCCCGATGAAAATGGCCAATACCACCACCATCCCGAAGGGTGCTCGTCACCCGCTAGCCATAGATCCCGGCAGTACGGGTAAATGAGCTCGAGCAAAGTCCGCCCCGACATACCCGGAAAATCCGCCAGTTGAAAAAGAATCCGCAAGAATTTTAAAAGAGTCTCAACATCCAATCCATCCACAACTGGGAGGCGCTGAATGACCTCTGACAGTGGGTTAGGGAGCTTGTGATAGCTCGTGGCAGCCATCCCCGAGAAGGCAGAACATGCGCAGGAGGTTCTAACTTGGCCGCTGTCTCAAAAGAAGAAGATCCGGTATTTGCATCCACCAGG